>CM051621.1:15928202-18330077 GCA_028020825.1 Podargus strigoides | reverse complement strand
GACAGCAGGTGGAAAGGTTGTTCCTCTTTTTATGCAAATAAGATCTAAAATAAAATTGTTTTAAAAGGAGCTGGTAGCTTAAAGATGTCATGACAAAGCTAAGATCAAAATTTGTAGCAAAACATGGGTTTTATATGTTTCTAACTGCTGGGTTTTTTTTTGGTTGTTTTTTTTTTTTTTTTGGCTTGTGTTGCTGAAATATTTCTCCTTCTGATACCAAATCAGTAGTCATCAACCTGATTAGTTTTGTTGTTGGTTTTTATTTTATTTTAATGGAAAGGAATTCCAGATTTAAGGTCTGCATCGTTGTTTGTTGTCTATGAGGTAGTTTGGGCCTCTAGGGTCTCAGGTAGTTTTCATATGCAGAGATGCAATACTCTATGTATAATCACATAAGTTCTAGTGTGCAAGGGTGAAATCTTTGTCACTTCCTGTTTAGGGAAAGAAGCATCATTTAATTTCAAAGAAACCAATCAAGATTTCATTTGAAGTTTGGCATTGTACTTTGTGCTTTCTCAGTTTCCTGACTAGCATTGATAACTTTTGCGGGTGCAGTCTGGTATTAGTATACCTCAGAAGACACCACCTTTGTGGAAGGGTGTTGTGAATGCAGAAATGTTATAAAGTTGGATTTTGAGTAGATTTTGTTCTGTGAGGTGACTCATATGCTTTAATGTGAAATACTGGACACTGAGAGGAAAAATACCTTGAAAAACCAACCAACCTCCACACACACACACTTAAATTTATTTTTTAAGTCCTTTTGGCAAACATATTAGTTAAATTTTGCCTGAATCTGCTTGTAATGTTGCTAGGGTTTTTGGTTTATTGAATGGTTTAGTACCTGGCTTTTGAAGACACCTTTTTTTTTTTTTTTTTTGTTATCCTAAAGAAATAGGACCCCTCCTACAGGCATTTTGTTTAGAAATAGACCGGGCTATAGACAGTACTCTGAGACAAAAGACCAAGATGTATTGAATTTAGCAGCAGTTAGCTTAAAAGAAATTCTGGGAAATGCTGAGAATGCCATAATTTAGTGCACTTATGCTACATTCTGCTTCAAGCTGGCGCAGATTATGAATATTTTTTGTTCACCCAAAAAATCAGTCCTAGCTATATACCTTTCCTCCGCTGCAGCTTCAGACCTGTTGTGAACTTCCAGCAATTTTGTGGAAGTTCCATTCAGATTAAGTAATGTAATTAATTAGGAAATGTATGATAATAAACCACTACTAATCATTTGCAAATTATAAACTTTTCCCTTTTCAGAAAGGCGTCTGGATAGACTGCCTTTGCTTCCCCCAATTTGCATACCTCTCTTCCTTTAAGCAGTATCTGCAAAACTCAGTGTTGTGCAAAATGTTTCCACTTCAAATTTTATAATCCTGCATGTGGCAGATTGACTGAACATCACAGAAGACTGAAACAGTAGTGAAAAATGTTATGGTTAAAAGGATATCTTGAAGAGGATCTAAAGGCAATGCCCTAATCTTTAAGCATATTCTCCTGAATATGTTTAAATATTTTGCTCAAACATCCCATACTTTTAACACATTAACTCCATCATATAACCTACCTTTCAAAAAGTCTTTTTCCAAATCCTTCCAAAAGAGTCGTCTTTGAAGTCCTAACATTTCTTGTGGCATGTTAATGGGAAAAGGACAGACAGAGTTACCATGCTGCATACCATTTCCTTTGAAAAGATGATTTGAGTTTTTATTCTCTCATTCAAAATCTGAATCTTAATTATAATGAAAGATACAGTTCAGCGTCTCTTACAAATGGCACATTGAAAAGCATCCCATAGCCATCCTTAATGATCTCCTTTTGGAAGTCCTACATTCTATAACATTCTTGTAAGAGTCCAAACTACTGACATAATTTATAAAGATAATATTAAAACTTCAGCTGTATGTAGGACACAGAACTTGACACTATGTTTAAAGATACCCTTAAAGGAACTCTTACCAAATTATGCACACAAAATGTTAGGAGATGGCAGCATTGAGACTGTCTCAGCCTTATGTGATGTAATGCAACGTTTAACTGTGTGTGTACTTTTCCTTCAACCGTTGTATAGAGTAACTTGGAGTATAGAAGCAATAAGGAGTAGAGTGTACTTAGAGTAGAAATTTGGATGCAAACTGTAATAAATACTACCTTAAAGTACACAGACCATTTTTTGGTTGAGTTTTAATTTGTATTTTAGGGACTTTCTGTCATAATCAGATTTTGTGCGATGATTCTCAAAGACAGTAAAATGGCAGATAAAATTCAATGTAGATTAACGAGAACTGGTGCATGCTGTGCAACATAAGCTTTACGTCTAAATGAATAGGTGGTGAGCTTACCATTACCAGTCAGGAATGAAACCCTGGGGCTGATAAACCTGTGAAACTCTTTACTGAAGAGTCTTGTAAGTGCAAAAAGTTCTACATGAGTTCAGAGGGTCTAGCTGGGCAAGCACTTGGAAAACAAATCTATTGGGACTCACTAACTAGATTAACTGTAGTGTACGTAAGAGATCCCCTGAGATGAAAACAGTCCATGGCTAGGAAAGTGCTAGGGGAAAATATTCAATATGCTTGTCCTGCACCCATACTTCATTAAATATAAATGAATATATAAATTTGAAATGAAGTAGTAAGTTTTGTGTCTCCTCTTTCTTTTTATTGGCAGATTTTTTATTCTTTAAATCCCTTTTATGAGGCATTTGATTAAAATCAAACAGCATTTAGAATTTGTGATGTGCAGGCCTTTCTATGTATAGCCATGGTAAACTTCAGTTAATTTTGGGAAAAATAAGTGACAGGTGATAGTTTATATTTGATTTATAGTAATATTTGTAAAGGTCAGCAGAAGATAGATTCCTTAGTCAACTCTAAAAATATGAATTAGGCTTTTATGTCACTTCTCAAAAGTTTGCCTGTATACTCTTCAGTCTAATGGCTGCATTTCATTATGTTAGTTAGGAGAAGAATTTAAAAATCTAAAGTCAGATTTTCTTCTCAGCTGAGTCACTTGGGACATGATGCATGCTGGGGCCTTTGATTTCTGCAGCACTTGAGAGAGCAGAGTTGCTGGTCAAACATGGTACTGGAACATGCACTCAGGTGCATCCAGCTTGGAGCAAGGAAAGTCAAGTTCAGTTGTAATCAAGTAGAGTACGTATAGTAAGTGCTGATGTTGATTTAGATTATCCTGGATTATTGAAAAGTTAAGGAATTTACTTTTATAAAGATATATATATTCAAAATGTGTAAGTACATCCATTTTTTTTAAACAAATCTTTCAAACAAACTCTTTCTTACAAGTTTTAAACGCACTTGAATTCAGGCATCTCTCATGTCAGGTACAGTCAGTGCTCTAACCATCTCATTCGCTAGCAACAATGCCTCTGGAATCCATGGCTGTAAAATCTGTAGAACTTTCTGTAGAAAATACATATGAAATTACTTAATTACTATAAATGTGAGTGTAATGATTCTATACATTTAGTCAGTTATCCCACAATATCGT
The DNA here is from genome assembly GCA_028020825.1 of Podargus strigoides. Lineage (NCBI taxonomy): Eukaryota > Metazoa > Chordata > Aves > Caprimulgiformes > Podargidae > Podargus > Podargus strigoides. Next base: position 18,326,558 of record CM051621.1, on the reverse strand, counting down.
GTTTGTTTCCAGACAAACCTATATTAAACACCAGTGGTAAACTGCTCTTGAATTGCTGTATTGAAGCCTAACTCAACTGCTGTGAACTCCTTCCATTACTAGTTCCGGAAAGGAACAGCAACATCAGATAAATCTAAGGATTTGTCTTCATCTAGAAATTTAATTCAAATTAAGTAAAACTGCTACATTTCAGAAGAATCTGAACTGAAGTGACCTTATTTTAATTTAGCATAATTCATTTCTCAAGGAAATGAAATCAAACAAAGTCTATTTTAATACTGAATTGAGAGGGTCTCAACAGAGACTGAATTAATTTTAACTATTCCACCTTGCTGATTAATTAATATTTAACTTCCCTGAGTAGTCTGTGTGTACAGCTACTTAGGAGCCCTGAAGTGGTGGCAGGGCTTTTTAGTGAGGACAAGAACATTTTTAATTGCCTCAATCAGCTAGTAACTTTTAAAAATGCAACCAAACAAAGAAAATTAGATGCAAATTAATGCCAAAGAGAAGGGAAAAATATAAACCAAGACTTTAAGAAAAACCTACCTGAAGTAAAACAGTTGCACATACCCAGGAGTGAGAAGATGGAAGGGAAAGAAGAGTATGAGTGACACTAGTATGTAAAACTATGCATGTATGTGTAAACACTGATACATCTGTGTTACTGTGTACCACATTCATCCATGGTATAAAGCCATTGGCAAAACTGTACCAACAGAGTTTGAACCAAGAGAAATAGGGGACAGCATGGTGTCATATCTTCAATCTTACAGATTCACAGTGCTGAGAGTTAAGGCAAAATTATCAAACTCATGATTTTTTGAAGTACAACGTAGAAATCTTTATTCCTTCAAAAAATGACTGGTTTTTCAGTTCAGAGTTACAACAGTAATGCAGGTCCTGACTGGGGAAGAGTGAGATGCTGGCAGTGGCTGACAGTCACTTTTCCTGTTTAGTTTGATGCATCTGTTGCCTTGATGGCTGTTTTTGGAAATTTCATCATGATTCAGGCCCTCTCCCTCTCGCTGCACACAGGTGAATCTGAATGCCACCACGTACCCGGTGTCCATGTTCATGGTGCTCTGAAACTTTAATGCTGAGTGACAGATGTGAATGGAAACAGCAGGGCATTTCTGCCCCTGTGAAGAGTTACCAGATGAAGTGCTTGAAGCTCCTCAAATAACTGCTGTAGTCTATTGTGAGAAACTAATTGAATTGTATGTATTGCTTACAGGAAATTCTGGTCTGATCTATTAAATTACTTACCTGTTGTCTGTACAGTATCATACTGTGTCAGTAATTGAAATGTCATCCTTTTGAGACAGTGTAGAAATAAGGACAATTCTTTCACGATTGGTCTGCTGAAATGTTTTTATCAATCAAGGTATACCATATAGCAGAAGATGTTAATTTTCATCAGGGAGAAAACTGCCTTCCAAAAAGTGATGGAATTCTCCTCAATATTCATCTTGGCACTGTAACTAGGCAATTTGCCATGTGACCCTTTTTGTTTTAATTTAAGAGTATGAGTACTAATTTATCTTCTGTATTGCCAGGTAGAGTTCATAGTGAAGCAATAAGGAAAATACCATGTAATAACAGAAAATAGAGTATCTAGAATTTTCAGTACTTTTGTGATGACTGTTTACTTCAAGATAAGAAGGATATTTAAATACATGTATTTAAGCATGTCATGTTAGCTGCGTTGCTGCTGATCTAAGTGAGCAAATTTAGATTTGAGGAAATTTAGATTTTTTTTTTTTTTTTCTTGCAGCTTGCTGCTAAGATAGAAAGGTACTGTCTCATTGTGTACAAACAAAAAATTTGTTCTAGACTTTTTTTACAATATTCTTTCTAAGCAATACAATTTTTTTGCTTCTTTCTGTACTACTAGTTTTTTACATTTAGCTAATCTGCATCAAGTACCAGATTTGGAGTCCCAAAGTACTACTGCAAAATATTGCAACACAACTACTTAAAAATACCACCGAAGTGTACACCTGGAGAGAAGACATTCCACACCTAAATAGATAAAGGCACTTGGAAACTAACTACCTGTATACCTACTTGGAGATGTGTTGGCCAACTTTAAACTCTGAGAGGGCAAAGGATAAGAGGCAGAAATGGCTTTACCACAGTGCATCAGAAACATGAAGATCTGTGCTAGGATGTCTGACTGGTTACTTCTACTCCATTTCCTGCCTTTGTCCTTTTGTGGTGTTGGCTGTTTTGTTTTTTAACATATCTGTAAATACTGCTTAGTAAGTCGTCTTTTTGTTTTGCTGTGACCTTACCAAGTTGCAGCTAAAGGACTAGAGTGAAACTAAGACGTTGAAGATTGGCTGTCTCATTAAAGTACTGAATTCAAACCAAGAGGTCATCCTGAAGCGAACTGAAGACCTGCCTCAAGAGACCACTGTTCTCCTTACATCCAGTCTGCTGCATGCCACTCACTTGCTTAAACGAATTAAGGTTGTTTCCCTTTTTTGGTTTTTGTTTGGTTTTTTTGTTGTTGTTTTTTTTTTTTGGTTTGGTTTTGTTTTGGTTTGATTTTGTTATGTTTTGGGGTTTTTTGTTTATTTTTTAAATTTCTATTTTTGCTTTTAACAGGAATAACAAGGTATTGAAACACATTACCAAGGCAGAGCATATCTTTGTAAGCCACTGTGAATTTGTTCTAAACACAAGGTGAGGGAAATATGAATCTTTTTGTCCATTGTTTTGAGGGGGACAATACTGTCTTGCCAAGATTCTTGCATGGACACTACTGGCAATCATAAAGATCTGTCATTCTAAAACAAGGCACGGTTGACTAGCTAGAATGCAAAACCACGATTAGAGATTTTTGTTTTACCACCCGTTCCCTGACAAGGACAAGTTATTTCAGCCCATGCGTAAGTACATTGGTGCCTGCATTCTGCTGAAGTGCAAGAAAACATTGATAAAACTGCTGCCTGTGCTTTGATCCTTTGCAGTCCTGGAGCAGAAGTCATTCTGGTAGAATTAAGTAGCTTGGTATCTGTCTTATGATGTAGGATTAAAGACTTAGCATCCCAGCACTGGATTCCTGAGGAGTCCAATCAAGAAATTACATCAAAGGCATACAAATGCATAAGTGCAGTAGCACATGACTCAATACAAAGCAAAGTTGCCAGGACAACTCTCTTTCAGAAGGGAATGATAAGCTACTTTTAATATAATTCTATAGCAGTCACAGCCTTTCTTCATCCCAGCCAGAGGCTGGAATACCTCTTCTCAGAAGGTCACCTTCCACATAGACTTTTCTTTTTATGACCCAGTTGGTTAACATTGTCTTCTCTCAGGCAGTCTGTTGCATGGTATTCCATCTCCTAGTCATACAAAAAAACATATTGAGGCTACTAAAAATTCATAATGTGTAATTTGTTGTAGTTTTTTTTTTGTCCTGACTGCCTCCCCAGGCTGAGAGTAGTAGCTGCTGAAAATCCAGTGCTTAAATTACATGGCAAACTATCATAAATTTCTGGGCTTAGAACTGCACCAACTGCTAAAGTAAACTACACATTTTCATTTCAGTCTGTTGTAAAAATTCAGTCAAACATCCTGAATCCCAGATGGATGTTTATAAAATTTAATTTGTTTCATTCTGTACCATGAAGGAAAATAAAAAGTAAAGATCCTAAAAGTGACTTTTCATTTTAAACTTACATTTTGGTCATTGTTTTTAGAGGATAATTTTTACTGGGTTGACATTTTTCTCTTAAAATTCTGTTTTGAACAATTCCATTATACTGCATCATAATTTGAAAAAATAAATTATAGTAAAAAAGTGTGAAGAATTCTGCCCTGCCTTTAAGGCATTAAGTAGTCAACTGTAAAATTGATGGTAAACTCGGGGCTTATTTTTTTTTTTTTTTTTTTAATTTTGCAGTGGTGCTGACAAAAGGGCATTTACCGCTCACACTAATACTTGTGAGTGCTCCTGTGTTTTTCACTTGGTCACGAATGTCCTTCATGTTGCAGTAACTGTCATACTCCAGACTGGGAGTCCAGAAGGCAAAGCTGCTTTGGCCCTATAAGTACAGGGGAAGAGATGAAGTGTATGGGCCCTAGCTCAAGACCTGCGTTTTGACATTTCCCTTTCTATAGATAAGCAGTACAGAACTGCAATGGGAAAAATTCCAGGGAGGTATTTTTTACCCACATAGGCCATATATTTGCTTTATTGTTTCAGCATTCTTAGGAACGTATGGTTATGACTTGGGTTTCTGTTGTGTTTTGTTTTTTTTTCCCTGTGTCAAGCTATGGAGTAGCATTAAGATAATAGGTTGCTCTTACTCTCAAACATCTAATTAGCAAGCACCAGGTGAGAGAAGTGTTTCTAAAAAACAAAGAATAGACCCCCAAAGGGATGTCAGTTACTGATATACGTAGTCTCAGGTGGAATGACAATCATGCAGTGACCCTCGTGTTAGAATCTTACAGAATGATCCTTCTAAACATCGTAGTTTGGATATGTAATGTCCATGTAATAAACATGTAATTTGGATGTAACAGGAATGAAAGATGGTTGGTATTGAGCATTAGCTAGGTAAAATTGTGATGTTTTATTGTACAGGGTTGCTAAAATTGATAATTTCACTACATTTTTTGGTCTGTTGCTCTTGAGTTTAGGCTTGCAGGCTTTTTGACTTAATGGTAAGCATGTATTTCTGCTTCAGGGCCCGTTTTCTGTATTTTCATATTCAGCCCAAGCTAAGAGGCCATGCCCTAGCCTTCTCCATTCTGCCTTTTGCGTAATCCACCCTGGGTGATTGGAAGCTCTGTAGAAGATGCTTCCCGGTGGTTATGTCAAATTTCTCAGATTGCTTGCCCTGCTTTTTTCTATCCCTTAATTTACAAGCTATCCTCATTTACACCAAAATTTTCAGAAAGGTAAACAACTGGTTTTTCTGTGAATGCTTTGAAAGTCAAGAGGCTTGGGCTTTTTGCCAGCTTTTAATTGAGGCCAATTACTCCTCTGAGTTGTAGGTAAAGGAACTTGTTCCTCTGTTGATAAAAAGCAAGATAGAGCGAATGCATTAGGGCTTCTAGCAGCTTTCAAAGAAGAAAGGTCATTAAAAGTGCTTTTGCAGTGGCTGTCCTGTCATGCAAAGTGTGGAAGGAAATCTAGATGAAAGGCATGAAAGCAGAAGAAAATAAAAAGTATGGTGGATGGGAAACAGCTCTGAAGGATTTAAGTGAAATAGAATACAGTCTCATTCCTACTGCCATCTGAAACAGGAGTTTCTTTTTGCATCATATTTCTGTTTGAGAATTTCAGAGAATAAATACTGCCTACCCTTTGTTCTAGAAAACAAAGTGCACTTCTGGCTTCATAGACTGTGTGTTTCTACAGATTCCTAGGAATAAAGAAACCCTATTACATTTAGCAGCATCTCAGGGAAGGTGTCAAGTTGTCTTCCGAATGTGATAAAATACGAGTTGTTCCTGCCCATGTCAAAAAATTGTTTGTAGCTCAGTTCAGCTGCAAGAAAACTCTGGTTCTGCAGTCTTGAGGACTTTTAGTGTCCTTGCTGTTGTGGAGATCCCGAGTATTAATACAGTAACTTTTCTTACAAAACTAGTTGATCCTACACAGAAACACATCATAGCAAAACAACGATTGTCGTATAAAATTGAATATATAACTCAGCAATAGTAGTTTTACAACCATGTAAGACTCTGATATTTAAGGCAACAAACCTAAAACTGGGAACAAAATATTTCCAAGGAGTTTTATGTAATAAGGCAGAGTAGTGTAAATGCACAGAGTAGGTGCCAAAGTGCCTGTGACCGACTCATGGTTATTGCTGTCTAATGGTGCTATTGTCTTGGTATCTAACTAACAATTTATTACTAAGATATTAATTTTTGCATGGAATTTTCTTTTAACAGATCTGAAATCCAAATGAACGAACGATCCAAACAAATCTACGATAAACTGCAAAATTGGTATTGCCTGGTGTTTAAACAGAGCTTTCCCTCTGGATGAGGGAAATCCCTGGGAAAATCCAGAATAATTCTCAAGATTTTTCACAATGTTTCACAATCTCTGATAAATTAAGACTTTAAGTAGCTCTAATGCTACTTATTTCAACCCAAATTTATATTTTATAGAAAACGGACACCTTAATTTGTCAAAGTGTCTTCCCCATGCCATGGAAGTCCACAGAGGATGTGTTGTGGTTAATGAGAGGCATTCAGTTAATTGAGTAGATGTTGTGGTCATTTCTACATGGTGAACTCTACATCTGTTCCTAGAATGCTAGCAATCTGTCATTATAAGTGTAACCTAAATTAGCATACCCTTCCACTTTGAGGTTACTGTTGCTTTTTCAAACTTTTTGTTCACTTACATACTTTTCCCTTCCTAAATCATTGCTTCCCTTATGCTACTTGAACCTATACTATTTACCTGCTTAGCCTTCCATGCTAATATATACATTAATCAACAGTGCTGCAAGGAAACTTAATTGCATCTAGAAGTGATGATACTGGTTCTGGTTGCACAGTATAGTTTAAGAATAATTCAAACTTTGGCCATCACTGCTATAAAGCCTGTGCTTGATAGTACGACATAGCATATTTTTGAATGGATTGGCACAGAATTAGTTTGTTCTGAGTCATCAAAACACAGTCATGTAGTAACAAGCATAGGATAAAGATTTGAGACAGCTGGTACTCAGTTCAAGTGTAACTTTAGCACAGAAAAAAATACAATTCTTCTGTGTTATTTTATTTCTTAGAGCTGTGACTATCATACTTCCCATTTCCACAGGAATGTTAAACTACTTGGTTAAGGAATAGTATGGTGTCGTTATTTAAGAAGGAGCTCAAAATACTTATTAGATTTGACAGTAAACTTTCCTATTTATTCCCATGTTTGTTTGTTTGGTGTTTTTTTTGTTTTGGGATTTTTTTGTTTTTGTTTTGTGGGGATTTTTTTTGCATAAAATCTTTCCAGTGACTTTTCCTTATTTCTCACTTGAGATCTAGAGAAAGAGCAAGGGTTGCAGGTAAATGTCTGGAAGAATTTAGCTACTAGCAAGAAAACAACAACTTCTTATATAGTTTAAAAAAAAAAAACCACCACACTGTCTTTGAGAAATAGACTTCTGAGTATCCTTGACAATCATTTTCAGTTTGAGCATATGTTACAAAATGCATCACAAATTATTTCAACCACAACCTGCAAATACCAGACTAATACAAGTTATGTCATAGGGTAAAATTTTTAAGTCTGACAAAGATCATGAATGGGACATAATAAAAAAAAAAAAAGAAGGAAATAAATGAAGGGGGTCCTGCAGCTCAAGGCTTGTAAGTAAATAGTAGTACTATTAAAGTGAAAGAATAGGACGCATATGCCAAGGAGAACAGATGGCTCTCTGTTGACCTGAAAAACGTCAGGGAACTGTGAAAGAAGAATATATGGCTTGTTTTGGAGAGACAGAAAAGGACAGGAGTTTTTCAGAAGCATGGGAGAGAACCAGGCTAATGAAGTCTGATAGAAGAAATCATAAGCAAGTGGATGACTGAGTATAATCCCTAGGAGAATCTCTAAATAGAATGGGCTTGTTGCACTATTTTTTACATAGAAAGAAAATTCCAAGGTAGAAATTGTTCTAGTTATGAATGAACAGATGTCCTATGAATTTTCATTAGACTCTCCTGAAGAAAAACATCCAGGAGAACAAGGATTTATTAAGATTAAGGAAAACAGAAAATTTTGTACCTGCCCTGAAGTTACATAAGTGGATCTTATCTGAAGAAAAGTGCCATTCGAGAGTGAAAAAGTACATGGGAAAGCTTGATGTGTTGAACGGGGAAGCAAGAACTAAGCGCTAATAAATTATGAAGCAAATTATAACTCTGTGGTTGAATGAGTACTTCTCAGGCTGGAATGGAATAGTAAGTAGGGCTTTGGACTGAAGGATGGCCGAACTGGTGTGTTACGGTTTTTTAGCTATTTTTCTTTTCAAGGCTGCCTTGGTCAGCCACAGCAGATGATTTACAGTGAGCCCTATCACTTTGTGAACTGATCTTTGAGAATGTAAAAACCACATAGGAACAGGTTCTCAGGTGTGTTGTTCTGTTACTGCTACTTCCACTGCTGTGTTTTCAGGCTGCTATCCAGGTTTTGGCTGCTCGGTGGTTTTGTATATACTATTAATTAACACGTAAAATAATTTGCCTTCGTTGCTTCTGAGTGAAATATTAACTTGCATTTTCATGAATTTTCATAAGCAAAGATTTTCTCTCTGTATCCTTCCCATATTAAATATTGTGTATTAGGAATAGATGTACCACTTAAACTTTCCTAATAATTTCAGGTTCCTATACATTCTAGTTGAGGCAGGTAAACAGTTAATGTCATGACTGTGAACAGGAAAACTTCTTTGAATACTAGTAGAAATTACAAGCAATGGCCAGGTTTCCTGGGGCAGCTCTCAGGTCTCTAAGGGGTAAAAGATTATTTTACTTTCATGTCCCAATTCCAGGTCAGTTTAAAAGTAAATGTTGAGAAGCTTTTAGCAGCTTTTCACAGGAGCCGCCCCTGTAGCCCCTCCCCCACTACCAAAGCCCTGCCACACAGACCCAACACAGAGGATTATTTAGAAACATAATGCCATATTTAGACTCTTAAAATTGTCTGCCAAAGGCTAGTCTATTCTGGTCGTATTTGCCTGTTGGGTGTTTGGGACTAAGTTGAGTATTTTCCACTGATGTCTTTTTACTATAACTGTTATGTGGATTTTATACATTTGGAAGGTCATCTTTTTTTTGGTTTTGCTTGAGCGTTTCTAGTCTTACTCTATTCTTTTTCTGTGGACTCGTTGCTAAACTGTACAAGTTGTATGGTCTTGTTAACGTTTGCGACTACCATAAGTGCTTTTATCTTCTCTATGCACTGGCTTAAACATGACTGTTGTGTGTGAGCGTATTTCTATGCAGCACTTGACCAGTTTCAACTTACATGCCAACTTTGTTTTGCAGCTTGTTTGGAGCTCTTTTGAGAATGCTGTCTTCATAGCATGACAAATTTTGGAGTAATTTTGACCTGATCTAGGTATTCCTGCTCTGGCAGGTATCTTTTGAGGTCCCTTCCAATCCCTAACATTCTGTGATTCTGTGTAATTGCTCAAAATCTACTTATTTTCCAGCATTCATAATCTCTGAATATGCTAGGGCACTCTCCAAATTCTGCTGTTTCTTTTTTCCCCTTCAGCAGAGGGTACAGTTATGATGGATGTGAATCTATGCAGTAACTTTCCAGAGGGGATCTTAGGGCACGGGTGCTTGGCTTTGGTTGCCAGCCAGGAGTCTGGGTGAGTTCTGCTGGATGCTGAACTCAAGAGCAGGTTCAGAGAGACCTAGCCTCCACAGAAAAGCTTGCTGCTATTAGTCTGTCTCCTCAGTGCTGAGTTCAGTTGGATTAAAAACCTGTGCTCCATCGGTCCTGGGGAATAGAAGTTTCTTCTAGGGGAAGACTGTTACTTGCAGAGTTTTCCTTCCCCTAATCACTACCCGTGGTTGCTTTGATGAGGGACACAGAGAATTTGGTTTGCTCTTTCTAACTGTGGTTATATAAATATAGTCTTTAATTTTCAGCCTTAATTAATCTCTTAATTAATCTTTAATGGAATATTAAGTTTACTTCCTATGAGCCTACATTCTTCTCTGCAGAGCCTTTATTTTAAAATATATACTATAAAGCACAGTGAACAAATGGCTCTGTAATACAGGCTAATACTGGTTTTGCTCATTTAAGTTTTCCTCTATAGTCTCATTTGTACTATTCAAAACAGGGCAGGGGGGTCTTATATCATGAAGATAAACGGGTCAGAGCAACTCAAAGATACCCTTTTAGAAAAAAAATACTGCTATTAAAGTAATAGATATGCAAAGCCATGTAAACTGCTTTTACAGAAGTTGCTATAATTCAGTCAGTCTAAACACAGATAAACTAGGCCTATCTCTATATAGCTATAGCTTGTATGTAGGATATTTTTGTAATGAAGTTTGATTTTGATTATTTTTTTCTTCCCCTTTAAAGATTCTAGTTTTAATTTTTAAACTGGTGAAATGCAGTAATGTCAGAGTAGAAACACAACTTTCCATTTTCTTGAACCTTGTATTGCCCTCAATTAGTATATGACATAGCAGACACAAGTAACTGTCTCCACTTGTTTATCTTAAAAAAAAAAGTTCAATAATAGGGTGTAAGTATTGGGCAACATGCATGTATATATTATCTACCAATCTCTTTCTGAGTGAATTATTTTAATTGTTGTTTAATTTAATTCTCCTCTTGAACTCGACTGTCTGTTTCAAACTTGCGTTATACTTACTTGCATTAGGTATAGTAGCACAATAGAGGTTGTATATTCTGGCCTTTTAAGTTTTTCTCTTCCTTGCATGCATGGCTGCTGCTTGGCATAAGAAAACTAGAAATAGCTTTGCATTTTTGCATGCAGTTGTTCTGTAGGCAACTTTTACTTTTCTCTGCTTGAGAAGCGAGGGTAATTACCTTACAGCATGTTGATGGTAGATTCACAATTTATGGGCAGCGTGTGCTTTTGTGGCTGGAGTTACGTGTGTCATAACTGTTCTAGCAGATTTGTCCTGGCAGGCTTTTTCCTCTCATAGTATGGAAGACCAGAATACGCATAGACATGGGTATACACACACACTGACACAAAACTCAGAACAATGTATATTAGTACTTTGTATCCATAAAAGGCAAGCTACTGTTTTTTTTCTTATTTTTATAGAAATAAATAAAAGAATTTCAGCAGAATTTTCCTGAAGTCTGTTGAAGAAGTATTGCAAAATGCTGCCCTGTGCTTTCATTTTTCCTGTTTTTATTCTAGAATTGATTATGGCTTGAGCTGCTGACAGTATAATTTTTATCAATGCACTCCCTTCCACCTTTGGTCTGCTGAGACTGGTAGAACAGTTCCAGAAGAGGACACCTCACAAAACCAAGAAAAAATTCAATTGACAGAAGAAACATTAGCATAGGGGTTTTTTCATTTGGTTGTTTTGGGTTGTTTATTTTATTTAAAAAAAAAAAAAAAAAGGTACCGCAGCACTCTTTCCTCTCAAGACTTTCCCCAGAAAATACATCAGGAGCCACCCTCATTTTCAGCTCCAGGAAGTTTGGGTTCATGGATAAGGAAAAAGAAAACTGAGGATCAAGAGGCAATGTTTTGGTATTTCTGATGTTTAGTTAGCAGACAATACACAGAATTCATCTTTTCCTTGGAGCTTTTGAGGTAAGATTACTGTGATCCTTGGAGCAGAAAATGACTTGCTTAACAATTTACAAGCCACATTTAATTATTTTTTTTTATGTCACTGACTTTTAACATGACTTTATAATATAAAAAAAAATGCTGTCTTGTTTGAAGTTTAGTAGCAGTATTTCTGAATCTGTCATGTTGCACTAGGGAATGTGTGTCTCTTTATAGCCGTATAGAGAGATATAACATTTTATACATTGAACATTTTACATCTGTAAAATTTGCTGGTTAGATAATCAAGCACTGATGCTATCACAGAAAATATCCTGTGAAATGGCTTCTTGAATTCTTTTCTCACATTTAACAGCTGGTTTGGCAGCAGTACTGATTTCTCCTCAGTAGAACTCCCAGAAAGCTCTGTTAAGAGGAACAGAAACAATGTGCGATACCCAATATAGGATAAGAATCACTTCACAGGAGTTAAAATGACAGCATCTGCTAGATGAATGCTTGCAAAACAAGAAAACTGCAGAACCCCCTTGAGCCAATTTTGATTGGGAAATGTAGATTATTTTTGCATGAATGGACATATTTTTTCAAACTACAAGGATGTTTTTCTGTTTATGGAAGCTGCAAGTGTCACTGAGGATTATCCAAGTCTAGCAAGTCTAAGGTAATAGCTTTAACAATTAAATTTTTAAATCCTCTGCTAATTTCAGTCACTTCTCAGAGCATTTAACATTTCATAGACTCTGCGATGCATGCTTCTGAGTAATATTAAAGGCTACATGTACAGGAATGAAGCAACTGCACGGTTTTCACTGTGGCCAAGTTTTCGCCTCCATTGAGAGAGTTGATTTCCACAAATGGGTCACTTGGCATGTGTCTTTTCATTATGGACGTAGTATTTCTATCAAAATTTCAGAACCATGTCATGCTTAATCACACTGCTGATCTCGTGCAACCTGTGCAAGGGGAAAAATTTACTACTGATATCTAGGAGGCTGGAGATACCTAAGAATTTTTATGATATGCATGTGTCCTGTTAACACGTGAAAATACTCAGCAAGGTACTCTGCTTGGTAGCTTTAGTCTGAACTCCAAGTATAAATTTGGCGAGTCTTTGTACAGAAAATTTTGATGCTGTCTCAGAAACAAGCTAGTATTCCAGACCTACAGTTCTCTGCTGAGCTGGTCAAAAGAACAATTCAGCCTTCTGGGAAGGAATGAGCCCTGATTATGTTTCTGCAATAGGGAGGATCCAGTGACCTCCCTCTCTGGGGTGGAAAGTGTGCTGTCACGTCTTAGTCCTGGCGTTGCAAGCACAGGAGATATTCTCCTCTCTGAAAGTCAAGCGGAGAGCAGATCTGCTCTTAGTTTTTTTGTTTGTACTTACTTAGATGAAACAGCATTTTTTTACCATCTTGACTTGGAGACATTCTTCCTTGTCCATCTATTGATCAGTATGGTCTAAACCAGCAAATGTCCTTTTTGCTTCAGTTAGTAATTTCAGGCATGACACCTACTACATTTGCTGTGTCTTGTCAAGACCTGGTAGGACCCAAGACAACCTCTCAGAGGGGACTGAGAAAGAAGACTCATGTTCCCCTGGTTTCTCCTGTCCTTGGCTTCTCCTAAGAATCTTTAGAATACCCTTCTATCTTACATATGTCCGCACCTCAAACAGTGTTTGTTTTGGGCCCCTCACTACAAAAAGGATGTTGAAATACTTGAGCATGTTCAAAGAAGGGCAACAAAGCTAGTGAAGGGTCTGGAGCACAAGTCTTATGAGGAATGGCTGAGGGAACTGGGGTCTGGAGAAGAGGAGGCTGAGGGGAGACCTCATCATCCTCTACAACTGCCTGAAAGGAGGTTGTGGAGAGGTGGGGATGAGTCTCTTCAACCAAGTAACTGTGATAAGGATGAGGGGCAATGGCCTCAAGTTGTGCCAGAGGAGGTTTAGACTGGATATTAGGAGGTATTTCTTCACAGAATGGGTAGTTAGCCATTGGAACAGGGCAGTGGTGGAGTCCCCATCACTGGAGGTGTTTAAGATGTGTGTTGACATAGTGCTCTGGGATATGGTATAATTGAGGAGTGTCAGTGTTAGGTTGATGGTTGAACTCAATAATCTTCAAGGTCTTTTCCAACCTAGATGATTCTGTGACTCTGTGATTCTGTAATATGTCTTCTTGGATTTTCAAGCTAATCATAAGACCTGTGTGGGTATTACAAGCTTTCTTGAGAGACCTAACAATCCATGGGAGTCAACTGCCTGTTGAGATTAATGCATTTTTATTTTTTTAAAGCATAATAATATGAGGCTTTTTCTTTTAAGCCTTAGAGTTAGATGTAGGATGCATTGAAAAAGCTCTGGTGGTTTGGGTTTTTTTTTTATCCTCCTGCAAAACTGAAAAAGATGTTTGCAGTTGTGGTAATGTGCTCTGGATTGGCCTTTTGGGGTGGGGGGGAAGTTGAAATACTAGATTACAGACACTTATACCTGCTTGATTAGAGACAAAAATAATTTCTCCAACTGATGAACGGTTTCATCACACAGAAATGTCTGCTGGTGCATACTTTTAAGCTATTAGAGATTCAGAAGTCCATGAATCTCACTTCAGGATGGTTTCTTCACCTTGTGAATATAGTTAGATAGAAAATAGTATTCCTAGATTCACCACAAAGAAATACCTCATGTTCATTTGTCCCTTCATGGGTCTTGATCTTATTTAGAATTATGGTAGCAAAATCATCTGCAACTAAGATTTAGAAATAATTAATCTGTCAGTTTGTTTTCCTATTATGTTTTTGTATAATTCACCTGGGCTCTAATTTTGAATATGTCTGATTCAGCCCTTTCACTACAGTAAATTTAGCTTTTCTTATTGATATAGGAAATGTCAGTGTATATATTGTCCTACTTTCAAAGAAATCATGCAGGAGACATATTTTGTATGTGATGTCTAAGTTCAAGATGTCTAAGAAAGGATAGTGAATGCCCTTGAAGGGTATGTTTTCAAATCACTGTGTTAACTGCTTAGAAGTTGATACCTTTGGCGTGTTGCAGTCCTGTGAGTGCTCCCACGATAAATCTGCAGATTGTCAAACTAATTTTGATTTAGGTATTAGAACATTTGGCCAGATGGTATTTTTTAATAAGGTGATCAATTGATTGATGGTTTCAGCTGCCAAAGCACAAGGTATGGATCTGGATTTAGGATATTTCACATTAGTATCTTCAGGGGCAGTATATTTTATTGAATAATTCAGGTTTTATTTTCTTCTTTCATTCTGTTGGTATTTGTACTAGTAGAGGAATTCATATGGCTAATGAGTCTCTTTGTGGAAACAATGGATTGTTTTTCCTTGTGGGGTTTAGCTCTTGGACAGCACAATACAATCATGTGTCTTTGTGATGGAGGGAAAACAACCTTTCATCGGTAACTTTCTGAGTATGTTTGAACTTAATATAATTCTACACCCTTCATCCACCTAAGACTTCATATGTGAAATCCTGTTTTGACTGTATGAGAGATTCCATGAATACAGTCATATATTCGATTCTCTGCACTTAATCTGATAGCTGTGTTTTAGTAAGTATCTGTTTATCACTTTGTCTGATACAAGAAATAACTATGTCTGTGAAAGCAGAACAGCTTAAATGAACTGATTGCAGAAAATATTGAAACTAGTGAATAATAACTTCAGCATGATTCTTAACCTAGAGGACAGTTTTGAATAAATATTTAAATTAGTCCCTTTAAAATGAGATTGGTAATTAGTTTATGAGGCCAATGATGCTAAATAGAAACTATAATATAACCTTACCTCATGAAATTGTTTATGATACTGTCTAAATGTGAAAGTGAATGTAGCAGTGTTCTGGAATTAATTCATTACTATTATAGCAAGTGAAGGGTGCAGGTCTGGGATGTCGGTGGCATAATGTGAATTTCCTGAAGGAGAAGGCAGGGCTGAAATGCAGAGAGACTCTAAATGGCTTATTAAGAGAGTGGAGTCACCAGTCACCTACAGGAGGTAAGAAGAGTAGGAGAGCTCCCATATTTTCCCCAGAAATAAGGGAAAATGTTCTAGTTGCTCAAACTCCCCATTCACAGCGATGCCACCTTAATACTGTATTTTCCCAGTGGCATAATATTGGTTTCCTTGGGGTGTGTTTCACAGACCCAGGCAGTTTTATTTGTAGTACTGGTGGTATTTTAGAATCCTGGCGTCACACTAAGTGTGAGTGGGGAGCTAGGGCTTTCCATACTTCATAGGTGTTGGATTTTAGCTGCCACTAGAGTAATTTTACTTTATTCTTTTCCCTAAGACTCCTTTCTGCACAACTCACAACACACCTCATCTCCCCTCAATTTTTGTTTCTAAATCCGGATTAATATCTTAATGGTTTGAACGTATCATGAAGAGAAAATGGTTTTCCATGAGAGAGTCATATTTTTCTTTAAGGCAGAGGAAAAACGATCTAAACATATTGAAGTTACTCAATTTTTGCAAACTAGTCATGTCTTGTAAGCAATTATGAATTACAAAAATTGTGATATAATTTTGCAATCAGACCTGTTTCAGGCTTCTTTTTAGAGGATGTGATGTGCTCCAGATAATATTTTCTCATGCCACGGCAGTCTTTATCAGCGTTTTCTATGTCAGCTTCTATCATAATGGCAAACCACCCCAAATGTAGATGCAAGTGAGTGGCTCCAGCAGGGTCACGTTCATTCTAACAAAACAGACAGCAATAAACTGGAAGGTAATGTCCTTCAGGGATATCAGGTGTCTTGCATTCTGAGAAGGACCATCCTCTGAGGAGCAAAAGCCTGTCATTAATATAATCCTATTTACGTGTATATTTACCTACCAGCTCTTAAGTTTTCAAGTGTTTCAGTTTTCATTATATTTATTTTCCAACATGTCAAATGTTCTGTGATTCATACTGACGTTTTCAACTTGGAATGTCAATTCACACAAACTGGCTTAGATATTAGCAGTTGCTGAAGAAATAAAATTTAATTAAGGTATGAAATTCAAATCAATGGTAAAGACAAGAACCAACCTACAAAACCAGACCTGGGTTGGATCTGACCTTGCCTGTACCTTTCAACAAAGAGAAAAATGTGTATGTGTGAATGTTGGACAGTATTTGTCTAGACACAATTAATCCTTCCTCATTTTTTTCTCCTCTCAGAACTCCACCACCTTTATCAAAGTATATATATAAAAAGGAAATAATAAAACCTCTATAAGTAATTCATTTTCACTTAGTCTAATGGTGTATACCCTGTACTTACTCCTTCCATTTTCTTGCAGATCTTGCAGATCTTTCAAATTTGTGCAGCAATGTGTATAACAACACTAGTGCCAGTTTTGCTATGTAAAAATGATTTAAAAGTACTAATAAATCTTTTTCCCCTCAGAAAATGTTTTGTTTATTTCTTAGAGACTCAGTTTATCAAGTATCCTTTAGAAAGTTTTAAAGGGTGCATGCAAAGAAGCAGATGGAAATCACCAAATTGAAGCAAATTTTATGTTAAAAGCTGTCTCCAAATTTTATGTTAAAAGCTGTGTTCCCTTCACTACACAGTGACCTCCAGCACTTTCTTATTTTTAGAAAGAACCTAAGTGTGGTTTTAAGATAACAGTGTTTTATTTGCACTTTGAAACATATTAAACTGAAACAAGATTTGCAAGACATGAGCTAATGTTGGATCTCATCTACAATGCAAAAAAGAAACAGGTGTTAGCAACTGCAGTATGACCATGTTCTTACACCAGTTTTTTGAACAAGCAACTATTTATAGTTTTGTCATGCCATTAGTTTTTTGCTTGCGAGATGACATTCTATGCAGCTTCTCTGGGTACCATGAAATTAGGTCAGGCCCAAAAACTTAGTATAAAAGTTTAGCAGTTTGGTATTGTTGATAACTAGTGATTACCCAAACAACACTACAGGCTGTGAAAAGGAGTGAGAGAGGCAAAATATGTTTATTTATGTGAAAGCACTATAATAGATTAAGATGTCCTGGTTACACCAGGACTTTAGAGATGCTCTAAATTGGTTAGCACTGGGAGATATCATTTAAGTGACTTTATCAACTGGTACTGATCAGTACCATAAAGAAACATGACATTTCATGGGAAAAGGACTTGGGGGTGCTGGTCAACAGCTGGCTGAATATGAGCTAGCAGTGTGCCCAGGTGGTCAAGAAAGCCAACAGCATCCTAGCCTGTATCAGAAATGGTGTGGCCAGCAGGAGCAGGAAAGTGATTGTCCCCCTGTACTCAGCTCTGGTGAGGCCACACCTTGAATACTGTGTTCAGTTTTGGGCCCCTCACTACAAGAAGGACATTGAGGTACTGGAACATGTTCAAAGAAGGGCAACAAAGCTAATTGGAGACTTCATTGCTCTCTACAACTACCTGAAAGGAGGTTGTAGTGAGGCAGGGTTCGGTCTCTTCTCCCAGGTAACTAGTGACAGGACAAGGGGTAATGGCCTCAAGTTGTACCAGGGGAGGTTTAGATTGGATATTAGGAATAATTTCTTCATTGGAGGGGTTCATAGAATCATAGAATCACCATGGTTGGAAAGGACCTCCAGGATCAAGTCCAACCTTTATCCCATCACCTCCCTAACCACTAGACCATGACCAGTGCTTCATCCACTCGTTTTTTGAACACCTCCAGGGATGGCGACTCCACCACCTCCAGTGCCTAACCACCCTCTCAGTAAAGAACTTCTTCCTAGTATCCAATCTAAACTTCCCCTGATGCAACTTGAGGCCATTTCCTCTCATTCTATCATTACTAATTTGGGAGAAGAGACCAACACCAGCCTCACTACAACCTCCTTTTAGGTGGTTCTCAGGCACTGGCACAGGCTGCCCAGGGCAGCAGTGGAGTCCCCATCCCTGGACATATTTAAGAGATGTGTAGATAATGTGCTGAGGGACATGATGTAGTGGTGAATTGGCAGTGCTGGGTTAATGCTTTGACTTGATGATCTCAGAGGTCTTTTCCGACCAAGGCTATTCTATGATCAAGGAAGGTCCTGTCTAACTAAGCTTCTATAATACTTTGAAGGTATCACTGATAGGATGAAGAAACTCAGTAGACGGCAATTGCTTTGATTTTCAAAGGCTCTGAGAAACTTTTACTTTTGGATTAGGAGCTGAAATAAAGAACTTGGAATACCAAAAAAGATGTTGTTGAGAATAATATCAGAAAAAACATTTTATTATGCTGAAGTGCGATGTAAATTGCCAGGCTTGTGACTGAGTTACCACAAAAAATATTTACATGACCTGTTGTTAAAATCAAATTACTCCTTTTGAATCTGGCATTAGTAGGATACCAATAAAAATGTCACATTGTGTCTTTTTTGGATCTGTACTCAATGAATTGCAGCTGTTAAGTGTCTATCCACACTGGGCCTATTGCTTTTAGTAGTCAGTCTCTAGTGTCTGTTTGATATAATAAATCACCCGTCTTTTACATGTCCTTGCTCACATTATCCTGGCTAAAGGTTGTTTGCTCCACGAGGTTTATAAATATTAATATAGACAGGAGTGTTCAGTGATGTTCCACCGTTATATGCAATAAAGAGGGCAGTATGCACAACCTCAGGCACCCTGTTGCTAGCAACAGCCAGTAATGTTCTTGCAGCTTTTTGGTTCCAGGATGGTTAGGTTTTAAGAAGATCTTTGTAGCATCTATTACCGCTTTGTAACACTGTCGCTGAAATGATTCTGAGGTTGCTGCCAGCATTTGGATATTTCTGCCGGGTGAAGGATGCTTGCCTCCCAGAGGCTGTGGTTTGATGCATGGACATAGCCCAAGCAGAATGTATAGGAACTATGACACAATAAAAAAACTGCTTCAGAGTACAAGGCTTTTCCTTTATTACTTCCCTGCTGCTGTATTAATGTATTAAACTTTACTGGGGAATTTCCCAGATACTGGGACTTAATCATTTGTACTGGTATTGTGGTCCCTGGGAAGCTTCTGATGTGTGCTAACTCGTTCTCTCCCCAGCAATTCCTGCAGGTCATTCAGGAGTTAAAACTTTTCAGAGATCATTTTCAAACTGCAGTTTATGCACAGCTGTACTATCTTGAAGGAAAATCGAGTTTGCTAACAGAGCTGTGGGTCGTTCCATGTCTGTACTCAGGGACGTTCCCAGGCACATTGCATTTATAGCATAAATGTACTTTTTCTGACTCCTATGGTAGAGAGGGAATAGAAACTAACAGGGGAGAACTAATATATTTCATCAGTGAGGTTGCCACTGTATGTAATTACTTTGATGCCGTTTCAGTCACTGCACAGCACGTGCTGGGAGTGAAGTATTTGTAAACGTGCCACAGAACCCCACTTACTGACACACGCAGGGTTTGTTAAACCCAGAGCGAGCTATTTCAGCTGACAGTAAAGTACGGGCAGGCAACTTGGTTACAAATGAGTACAGCAGAACAGCTACCCTTAAATTGCACTATGGTTGCAGTAAACAAGGTATCTGTTACCTTGTTCCTATGACTTACTGCTTCTCTGAAGACAAGGTGTAATTCTATTTCAGACGTCATGTGAATTTTCATTTCTCTGTTAGGGGAGTATTTTAGCATTTGTAGCTGCTTTCCAGTTTCAGCTGTTCTAGGCTTACTGTATTTTTTACCCTCGAATCCCTCTGTCTGCTCTATAGTGGAAGACAGTCTGGTCTTTCTTAATTAGAAGACTGTTTTACATTCAGAGGAATGTAGGAGTCACTGTATTTCACTACGAGTCATTTCCTGCGTTTTCCTCCTTAGGCTTTATCCAGGGAAATGTAAGAGCTAAAATTTGGGTAAAACTTCGAAAGGCTGTGTGAAGGTTTAAGAACAGTCCCTTGGGTGACTGCAGTGTTCTGGAGCCAGCAGAGGAGAAGAGAAAAAGAATACCCCGTGAGGTGCTGTTGTACAAAAGCATACATACTCTCCCTTGTGATAGCTGTCAAGGTCTCTCCACCTAAGTCTGGCAAACCTTCTCCTTCGTCAGTCAAAGGATACCAGTGTGCTCAGTTTAGGAAATCTTTGACATTATATGCCCTGCTGTTTGAATGGTGATATCTCTGTTCCCAGGTGTACAGAGAGGATTTCATAGGATGATCTGAGTCCTTTTATACCTCAAGGGACTAGATGCTTGCCCAAGTGGCTCCACAGGAAGGAATTAGATATTGTGGACTGATGGCTGCAAATTCCCGAAGGAGAGAGATTTGAATTCTGTCAGCAGCTCATCAGTGTCCTAGTAATAGTTCTGCATTGCTAAAATCACCTCTACTATTCTGATTTTTGACATTCTGATATTTACTTACCTTTATTTTAAGGTGTGATTGACTACTTATTGAGCTTGCTGAGGAAAATAAATAGTGCCAGTAGAAAGATAATTAAGGTATTTATCAGTCTTTAGGTTCAGGCGTGATACTGTGAGGACAGCAGCCATAGTTGTCTCCATCTGTGAATCATGAGGGGCCACAAGACCAGTAGAGCAGTTATGACATCATTGCAGTGAAATGTCCCCAAAATGAATGTAATCATACATTCTGAAAATCTGAGGGAACTATGTTGGTTTAGGAAATAGACTCTGATGTGAAATTTCTGCAAAAATCGACATTTCCACTTTAAATAAAGTCTTCAATTTTCATCTAGAATCCTGGCTTGGAAAAAGATATTAAACTTGATTCACTCCATAGTTTTATATTATATGGCTGCAAGTATGGTGAAAGAGTGTAATGTATTAGATAAAAAAAAAAAATGAAAATGTATTGTAGACATAGTACATAAATTCAACCTGAGAGAATGTCAGCTTTAGTTGTTAAACTAATAATCTTGTTCAGTGAATTGAGTCATTCTCCAAGATGACTGGCACCTTTTCAAAAGGTGGTTTATCAGTTTCACTTTTTATAAAATGTGAAAATTGAGACACTAATGTGTTGTACTTTTATGTTCATTCTGTGTTGATCTCAACTGCAAAAAGAGTGAGTCTAGTGTGGAATGAATAAGTAAAGCAACATTCAGACACTTCTGTGCTGAAGTAAGGAGGGTCTTGTGCTCACATAGATCAGGCTGCTGCATAAGGATTTAAAGATAAGTATAGGCTCTCCAGAAATAGTCTTTATTCTATAGTTGTCTGTCTGTCTGCCTGCCTGATCCTGTTTCAATTGATCTTAGTCTATATGGATGATCATATTCTTTTTTGATTTCCCTGTCAAGCAAGTAACTCATGGTCCATTAAATACTGAGGGAAGGCATAAGGGTCTTTGTTCAAATGTGCTGTTCCATCTTAAATGTTTAAATACCTCCTTTTTCAGTTGTTGGACTGCAGGCATAAACTGGGAATCAAGAGAGTTCAAGAAATTTAATAAACATAAGAAAATAAACTAATTTTTTTAATTTTTAAGATACTAAGAAACACCAGTGAGTTGCTGACTTGGCAGGAATAAATGCACCCAAGCATCAGATGTTTGTTGTGAAGAAATGAGGCTCTTTCACTCACAGGTGAGAACTTGTGCTATACTAACAGTGCTCTGGTGCAGATCCCTTTTTTGTCACCTAGTCACCAAAGCTGTTTTGTTTCCAGTTGGTAACAGTGCTTATAGTCCAAGGAGAACAAATTTTCTCTTCAGTTTATTTCTCACCTGTGGTTAGCTAAACCAATCTGGAGATTTATGTGGTGAAACTTAAGCTGTTAAAATAAAAGTAATTTTGACAATGGGTTTTAAAGTCTCTGCTGTAATCATTATTAGAGGATTATTTTGTGATTACTCTTTGGATTCTTTTCATTCTGAAAGTTTTCAGACTAAAAAAAAGTATGAGCTTTCTCACTCTACCTGTTTTCTGAAAGGTATTGACCAAGCAATTTTAGAAAATTTGATCTGAATACACAAAGATATTCTTGCAGTTACCTCATTGTACAGAAACTGAGTAGCTGAGACTCTAAATAGTTGTTTAAACCATAAAATAAATTTAAATTTCTCAGCATCTTGTGACCTAGCTCTAGGATACCATTTTCTTTGGCTCTCATGACAGGGACACTTTCAAAGAGAAACATAAAGGAGGGCAATGAGGTTGGTGCTTCAAAAAGCCAAGTAGTCTGTATTCCTCAATTGCTTGCTTTACACCCTGTTACTTCAACAGACTCATGTTCAAGTAATTTTTTTTAATGGTTAGGTTTATGTCTTTGAAAAATTGCTTTTCATTATCTGCTTTGCTTTTCTAATATACATATTTATCTTTTCTCCCTTATCAGCTTTAATGAACTAGATTTGCACATACAAAATGCATCTAACGTTTTTGTATGTGCATTTTAGACTTATTGGATCTGTAATTCGCTTTTATTGCTTTTAAATAAATGTTCCTTTCTATTTTTTTAACAAGTTCTGCTATTTTAAGGGACTGTATGTTTAATCAGGAAACCTGACAAGTTTTTCTGGTTCAAATTCTATCTTCTGTAGCTTTCTGAAAAGTTTATCTAGAAAGTCATGAATATGGTAATTTCTCTTTCTGAGCAGCCTCTTTTTTATGCTATTTTTGTTCCACAATAGTTAGATATATAGTTCTAAGTCAGTAGGCACAGTGTGAGTGTAAAATGGAGAAATGGCTTTCTTATAAAAAAGTTAGCTGTAAAATGAAAATCATTAAATGATAATAATACAATAATCATGTTTCTAAATTTTGCAATGTTAATCCAAGCATCTAATTCTAGTGTGAAATGGTACTTCTTAATAAAGAATGATTTTTAAACAGAGTTAATCTTCTAATGGAGGATAGCTGTCACTTAAATTTTGTGGATCAATGATTTTCAAGGAAAGAAGAGTTGTCAGAGAAAAGTGTTAAGTAGAAAAGGAGGACATGCAGTGAGTGGGGTGAAGGTCAGAAAAGGGTTTCAGAAACACTGATTTGTACTCCTGTTTTTCAGAGATTCTTGCTTTTTAAATCAGGAAAAAGAATATCCATTTAGCCAAGAAGAGAATATACTAAGGACATCAGCCAAACTTTCAGAATAAATAGCATGATATAGCAATGAAGATAAGGATAAAATATATTTTAAGAGATAATTGTGATAAAGGAATGAAATGAAAACGTAACAACACTCGTATTTTGTCAGTCTGTGTCAGTGAAATTCATACACTGAACAGTCATGTAAAGTGTATGAGAAATTGACTTAAATTTAATGTGTTTCTTCCTTGGCATGACTTTTTAGGCTCCAGCAAGCAGACATTTAAGAACTTCTCAAGCTGTAAATTTTTCCCATTAATAATAATCACAATGACTATTCCATTCTTTTTTCTTTTTCTTAGCACTTCTCATGTTAATGATTTTTTAAATTTTTATTATTTTTTTTTGCCAGTGTAGACTTTTGATCTCACAACATCCTATGACCAAGAATGCCACAGATAGTTACATGGTAGGTAGGAAAAGGAACTCCCTTCCCTGTGTTTTAAAGTTGCTGTTTGATATTTTCATGGAGTATACTATGGTTTTGGTCCATATCTCTATAGATATCTCTTTTCTGGGATGAACTGTTGTTACACAGAAATCACTGTGTATGCCTGACCATCCTTGCTGTCCTTTCCTCTGTGTCTTGTTGCTTCATATTTGAAGACTGGAAAATCAGCACTGTGCACAATGTTCAGGAGTTGAGCGCAGTATATAGAGGCACAATGCTGTCCTTCTGTTTTCTTGTCCTTTCCTAACAATTCCTAATGTTGTATTTGCTTTTTTTACCACTGTCAATCACTGTGATGATACTTTTTGATAACTGACCCCTGAATCTCTTCTGAGTGGATATAAGTAAATCACTGTGAATAACCATTCCTTTTTGTGCTCAGTATGTTAGTAGTGGATTTAAGTGCTTTAATTTTATTGATTTGTTGGTTTAGCCTGCATATTCCTGTGTGAACTGCTGGATGAAAAACAACTGAGACAAGAATTGCAGAATTCCCAGCTGCAAATTCTGATTCCTCAAATATTTTCTTGCAATATTGTTTCATCATTTTGTCATTCATACTATTAACTGTGCAAGTGGCTCGGTGGTGGCAACTCTTCAAACCTCGCAGTAGGTTTATGAGTAACAAGAAGTTGATCTATATTTTTTAAGAATAAAACTCATAACAGGCTTAGTCGTCTTCTCATTGAAGAAGAAAAACTCACAACAAAAAGGATTCAACCATGATCAGGTAGAGGGTGCATATAGCACAGGTGAAAACCAAAACCCAGGAGACATCAGGTTCCAGTACACAGTCTTTGCCTTGGTAAAGATTAAATAAGGATTCATATTTAGCAAATTATCTCAGTGAGATTTTTTTAAGCAATTATAAAATTGGAATATTATGACAGGGATTGTTCTACTGTGTTTAATGAGCTTTTGACAAATCCAGCAAACACTGGGGAATGCTTTTTGAGAACAAGCTCTCTGAGGCAGTGATGAAGGAACAGTCTCTTGCTATGTTGGCACAGTCAAACGTCAACAGGGGCAAGAAGTGTTAAACAAAGACGTTCTTTACTAGCAGTAGATAAAGAAATAAGGTTGATAATCACCACAATTTAATATTCAGTACTATGCAATGCATAACCTCTTTTTACAAGCAAGCAGGAGCAATCCAATTGTAAACTATGCAAGATCTTTTCAATATCTGATGAAAAGAGACCAAGTTACCTTGTCTTAGTCTTTCAGCCTCTAGTCTAATCCAGATTGCAAGGATGTCTATTTGTATTTTAGGTGGTTTCTCTTCTTATTTACATTACTTCCTTGAAAATGAGGTGACCTACTTCAGTGGGAGGCTGTGCTAAATTTGTTTGTTTGTTGGGCTTCACAGTCTACACTGTGACTTATTAGTCAAATAAATATTTCATTTCAGCAGCTCTAAAAAGATGAGAGGATTCTTTTTTTCTGCTGCCTTGTTTGGTCAGTGATAGAAAATGCCTATCCCCATTTTTTTCCAGTTTCATGTCAACCTGTGTCATGTTAGCCGAGTTATCAATATTATGCATAGTAGTGTGAACTGTTTATAATGCATAATGCATTATATGGGTACGTTAAGTTGTAGCACACATATATGTAGTATTGCATGATATTGACATAGTGCAGGTTGTAAAATATGATAAACATTTATAACTTCACCCTAAAGTAGGTTATAGTTGGTTCCAAACTTTTACTGTCAAGTGTTATTAATTTTGGTAGGCAGTATAGCTTTATATAGCTGTTTTATCTGCAACGAGAATTATTGTACCCTTTGAAGAGTTCAGGAAGGTTTACAGGCATATAAATAAAACTCCAGTGTGGCATATAAATGACAGTACAGAACATAAAAATCTCTTCTAGGTCAGACTGAAGTTCATTTAGCTCTATGTCTTAGCTTTGTCAAAGGTCAAGATGTTTAGAGAAGGTGAAAAATAAGAAACGCATATATTGGCATGTCCTAGGAATACTCTCTGATTCCCAGCAATTTACAATTCAAGGACTTACTGAACAGGAGGTAATGTCATTGTATTTAATAGTTCTTGTCATATTTTTCATCCATGAATTTTTAAAGCTGTTTTTCGATGAAACTTTATTTAGAATCTGCAGCATTCTGTGAGAATGAGCTTTTTGTCTTAGCTGTGCAATGTATGAACATATTTCTTTCTCCACCTGCTAGTTTCATTGGATTTCCTCTAGTTTTTCAGTGGGAAGAGCTACTGAGCTAGTGTTCTTTATTTTTATATTTTGTCACAATTTGTATAGAAATCCATTCCTTATCTTTGATCGTGCTCCTTGGCCTTCTCTGCCCCTCTTATATTTCTGCTATAAATTGAAACTGAACAAATGATTTGCCTTAGGTATTTTTTTTATTTATTTTAGGATAGGAAATTTAGGACCATCCTTTTAAAAAATTGATTTCTAGCTGTTTTTACAGTTTTCTAACTCATTTCCCTTGTACAAGAGCAATGGCTGTTCTGAATTTGAAATCATCCTTCTATACTTTTAAAATAAATATTATTTTTGTGTAGTACAGGTATCTTTCAAGAAAAAGGTGTGCTGAAGAGCAGATATCTTCTTAAAGATTTCTTATTTTTTCAGTCATTATTAAGGGTAAAGAGTAAGTCCTGTTTGTAACTTGATCTGGTTTACAGTGGTTAGTTGACTCTTCAATTATATTATCAAATGCTTCATCCCTTGAGAGCATTTAAGCTGTATGATCTATTTATTTGTTTTGAATGAGCTTAGACTACCTTTTCAATAACTATTCAGAGGCATGTTGAAAGATGCGACAGAAGTATGTATTTTAATTATACATAAGGGTTCTCTGACACAAACAAGTTGAGATTTATTATCCTTTGTGGGCTAAGATGTAATGTTTTATGTAGTTTTTGGCTGCCATAAAGATTACATTTTTTCTGAGGGTATGCACATAAGACTACAGACACAGCTTTTTAATCTTTTTATTAAACTAAACATCTTAAAATTTTTATTAACCTAAATTGGTATTTGTTTATTTTTACTTTCTTGCTCCCTGTGGGGTCACATAGACGCATAGGTCTGTGGATTTTGAAGTTTATTGAAGCACTATGCTTTGTTCATTTGAAGCATTGGTCATATACCAGGTGAGCACTGGCAGAATAGGCTTCTAAATTTATATAAATTCATCACATCATTTACAGCTGCGTCTCCAGTCTTCATTGTTGTGATAAGTGTTTGGGGATATAAATAGTATTTTTTTAAAAATACATTTTTAGTTTGGCCAGCAACTGAATCAAATCAAACAAAAGTAAAAAAGGTTTTAGACTTTTCAAGGATTGAATATGTGTGTTCAAATAGCAAGGCTTCTCTTTTTATACATTCAGTAAAAACCCTGACTTAAACTCACAAACCTTTTAGAGAATGAGGAGCTGCTGTTGGGGTTGCTTGTCCCAAAAGGACTGAACTATATCCCAGAATAGAGGGATATGCATTCACTGCTTTTATCTCCAATAAATGTTTAACTGCAAATCATTGGCATCAGTTTCTTAACCATTGTGTGATCGGTGGTGGGAATGACTTGCCTTGGAATGGCATGGGGTAAAACCTTGGGAGAACCTCTGTTTTGAACCTCTACTTGTCCCATCGCTGGGTATGTTACTCAGTGCCACTGATGGGTAAAACTAACCCGTCATTTGCCATATATAAACTATTGAAACAAAAATTTAAAGGTGGATACAAGAACATTATAGCTAGGAGTCGATGTTTTTACCTTTCTGTAACAAAATTCAAGATTTTGTGTTCTTGAGGCATGCAAATCATACTTTAAGCAAAATTGTGTTCTGTTTTGACACATTTCCACAATGTTCATGTAACTTTCAATGCTCTGTGGCTTTCCTTGTTCACAAAACAATTTATTTCATGGGACTTTTAATGAGAAATGTCTTAACTTACTAACATGAAACTGTTTCATATACATAACGTTTAATAAATAATGTAATTGTTAAATCAAAACTTTCCTTTCCATGTGCGTTAAAAGTGACAAATACGAATCAGGCTTCCATCCACTTTTGAGGGTTATATTCCATATTGAAGAACAACTTTAAACAGTAATTCAGGGTCATTTTTTATTCTTATTATTCAGCCATAGATGTAAGAATTTAGTATCTGAATCTAAGAAACATATTCAGTGAAGTATAGGACACAACACAGAACCATAGAACATAACACTTGAAACACTTAAAAAATACAATTATAATGGAAAAAATCCACTATTCCCTTTGAAGATAGGTTAAATATGATTCCAAATGTAAATTTTTAAAACTGACAAATGACTGTCCCTTGAAACAGCTACTCAGGGAACCACAAGAAAAGAAGTTTTTGAGTTGATCTGAAAGAGTACGCAAGATCCAGTTCAAAATGTAACTTTCAAAGAGCTACTCTCCAACTCTTTAGGTCACTATAATGTAATTAGATTCAATTTCAACCTAGATGATTCTGTGATTCTGTGTGTGATTCATTATATTTCTGCCTAACTGAAAAAGATTATATATGTTAAAATGAGGAGTTCATTGAAAGGAAATTGAAAGGACCATTCACAAGGCTAACGTACATTCAGATGTAATGGGGATGATTTTAATTTTAAAATATGAAATTAGAGTCTCAGTAAAAATCCATACTGTCATATCAAAACAGATTTTAGTGGGGAAATAAAAGGTGTCATTAAATAGAAGGGTCAAACAAATTACTAGCTAGGAAATCGATATTCAGAAGGTCCAAGAAGGCAAACTAGAAAAATCTACACACTATGCTTAGCTATAAAAATATTAGGACATTCCAATAAAATCTTGAAAAATAACTTGCTAACGCATAAAAAAATCAAAGAGATTGTTTGCCATGTATAAGCAGCAGAAAGCCTTACAGAGAGTCTACAGAACCAATAGATAATCATAGAGGACTTATATACAAGTAAGTGGAAAGGCTAAAGGAATTCATGATTCCACATTCATGTGGAGTACAAGGGAAGAACTTAGGGTATTTGCCCATATGAGGGAACTCTTACTGCAGGCTGTGTGTTAGAAGATACATTTCAATTTACAGGGCAAGGAGAAGAACAAATCAATCCTATGAATCATAGCAATTTCTGAAGCGGGTAGACTGTTAGGTTTGCAGGTACATGGCTAAGTGGAGTTTACAAAGCTTTTCTAAGGGGAAGTCATACCTCAGAAATTATTTGATTTTTTTGAACTAAACCAAAAATAAACAGAAATCATCAATGTTGGGCCTGAAACACTTTTATATTGCACATGTAGCTTCAACACAGAGAGCTGTTGTTTGGTTGGTTTTCTTTAAATGGAGTTATATGAGGAAATTTTTTACTTATAACAGAATATAAAAAATTGTGTTAATATGTCTTAGATCTCTCTAAACCTAGGCAGTGTCATCTAGCATGGGAGTTCAAAGGCTGAAAAGAACAACTGCAGCGTAGTTTTCTCCAGAGGCATCTTAATGCCTCCTATGAAGTGAGAAACTGTTTGATTCTTTACATTACACAAAATATTAGAAGAACTGAAAGGACAACTCTTGTCAAAGGTGCTGGAATTAACTAAATGGGAGAAACTACCAAAGCAAATTGTAGCTCAAAGCATGACTAGCAAGAGAATTTGTTAGATAATGGAGAGGTGCAAGGTACAGCTAACAGCAGTGACTGGCAGGGCAGACTAGCTCACACAAAGAAGTTAAACTAATGGATAAAATTAGTTTTGAGGCACTTGGCTACCCAATATGACTTAAACATTGATTAAGTATTCTGCAAGAGTAGAAAACTGTTCAAGTGGCAATTGACTCTGCAAAGGAAAAGCCTGTGAAATACTGTTGCTTAAGGATGTCTCCGCTACCCTGTTTGTCTACCTTTTCAGGGTTTTCTTTTTGCCTTTAATAAATAAACAAACTGTTTTTTAACCCTTTGATTTGTAATTCAAATGCTGAAAAATAACATCTATTACCAGAAAACTAAAGTAATTTCCAGGCTTTACAAATAAGGTTTATAACCCCTGTTTTTTTTCAGAGATGTCCTAAATCTGAATCTCTAAAACTCATTGCTGCTATCAGGATCCCAGAAAAAGGGAATGGAGAAGTTCCTCTTAGGGATGGGCAAAAGGCCAACACTGAAGAACTGCAGAAGAGTATTGAATGAATGGATAATAAAGTGTCAGTATTTGTAAATAAAAATTAATGTATGTGTTAAAAACAGTCCTCCCATTACATCTGCAGTGGTGTGCTGTGTTATTGGTTTTATTGCTCAAGGATGAGATCTGTGAATTATAATGGGTTGTGCTCTGAAAATGTCATCTCAGTGCTGAGTAGCTATCAAAAGGCAAATATGACATTAAGAATTATTAGGAAAGGAAAAGAGAACAAAAGCAAATATCGTTACATCACTGTATGAAACTATTGCCTTTATCTTGAATTCTGTAAGCTGTTCTGGTGTCTCAAAAAGGACAAAACAAAGCTAGAAAGGGTACAGAGAAAGGCAAGCATGGATGATCAAAGGTGTGGACGGGGTTTAGAACAAGAACATGTCTAAGTAGATCAGGTCTCTTCAGCCTTGAAAAACTGACTAATGAGGGGGAATGCAGGAGATGAGATAGGAGGTTATAAAAAGGGACATAAAGAGGTTCATTGTTTCTCAAGTATGAGGAGTTAAACTATCGTGGCAGATTCAGATCCTCATGCTGAGGATGTACTATCACTGCACATAGTCAACTTGTAAAGCTCTTCACTGACACTGATTTTGGCCAAAGGTTAGAAGGATTCAAAAAACCAATTTTATAAATGCAGGAAGAGAAATCCAACAAGGCAACTATGCAAGAAATTTACCTCTAGCACAGAAAGCTCTGGCTGAAAACTTTAAGGGTATCTTGAAGGAACTATCACTTTGTATTTACTCTTATTTTATAGTTGTCTCCACACATTTTCTTCTGGCCATTAGTGGAGACAGGATACTAAGTTGGTGGTGTGTTTTTCCCGCCTCAGTACAGAAAGTT
This sequence comes from Podargus strigoides, assembly GCA_028020825.1. Classification (NCBI taxonomy): domain Eukaryota; kingdom Metazoa; phylum Chordata; class Aves; order Caprimulgiformes; family Podargidae; genus Podargus; species Podargus strigoides. Next base: position 18,295,752 of record CM051621.1, on the reverse strand, counting down.
TTTGTGTTATGGAGGTGGCCTGTGCTGGTTCTGAAGTCATGTGAGTGGAGGATAAACACCCTCCTTAGAAACATTTGGCATAAACCTGAATATAACTCCTACAGTCTGTGCTAGGAGGTGAACACAAAAATTTTAATTATTTTTCTGTTTTCTGTTCTATAAAATACCATTATACTAAATGCTCCAGCTTGAGGGTATTTTCGAGAACAGGCAGAGCTGACTGCTCTCATTGATCATGTCTTTGATTGGTTTTTCAAACCATGCAGGTTCCAAATACCTACAACTTTTCTGCTGGGTTATTGTTTTGTTTTGGTTTGGTTTTGTTTGTTTGTTTGTTTAACTCCTGGTTTTCCCAAAGGGACTGCAAATAGCCTGTGTCTGTGGTTTGTGCAGTATTAAGAGTGCTTTACATGTATCATGGCATATGAAGATGCATGACTGGCTAATGTTTAGAAATTTTTTCACCTTGACTTGTTTCTTTGCCAGAAGTCATGCATTTTAGAGCCAAAAGAGTTTAAAATATAGATGGAAGAATATAGACAGAACCTCTGAGACAGAGTCTAAAAATAGGGACTAGGTGGTTTTCCTTTAGTCATGCACTGTGAGCTTTAATACTTCAACCATATATGTATAAAGGTTACTTTGAATTCAGTCCTTTGGCAGCTGAAGGCTCATTGCTTCTCAAGAGGCTTACTGTGGAAGAAACTTCGCAAGTTGAACTTGTCTTGCTTGAATTCTTTGTGCTCACCTGGGAATTTGCTAGATGTTTTCTGCACTGTTTTGTCTGAGGGTTATTTGAGGCAGTACAAGAGAGAGGCTATTTTTATTTTGTGTTATATTTGTTCTTCTGAACATAGAGGAAAAAATAGAATCAGCAGTTTACCTGAGATGGCTTCTCCAGTACTAGTCTAGAGAAACATATGGAATAATAAGGTGATTAAAACTTGTACTGATTTCCTTCACCAGTTGAAAATACATTTGTTGAATTGATAAATGTTTGTGATGTTGGTCTTGTAATTCTCCTCAGGGGAACTTATAGTAGGACTGGGAGTGATTTGCCACCTTGAAGCTTCTTAGAGAATATGGGGTAGGAAACAAATTAATCTCTAGAGCACTTGTAGTCCGGTTTAATAAGACGGGAGAAGGATTTAGCTTTTACTGTGTTTCAAGTTCTTTGTCCTGTAGCAGAGCTTCTTCCCCTCTGCTCTGTGAGCACAGAAGATGAGTGCTGCAGGCGAGTGTGCCCAGCCTTGGGTTTTGCAGTACAACAGGGAGGTTGGCAAAGGGGAACAAGCCCAGCTGAAACCAAGCAGATGTTTAAGGGGCTGCATTATATGATACTGAGGCACAGCTCAGAGTTGGCCCTGTTCAGCGTGAACAAGGGAAAGCTAAAGGGGAATGTGCACTACCTAAGGGCTGGTTATAGAGAAGATGGAGCAAGACTTGCGCATGTGCCCAAGCTGCAGGAAAGGAAATTCCATGTGATCATAAGAAAAACTTCTTGGCTTGAAGGGCGATCAAACGCTGGAGAAGGTTGCTCAGAGACACTAAAATCTCCATCCTGGGAGGTTTTCAGAATTTGGCTGGACAAGCCTTGGGTAGCCTAACCTAATTTTGAAGATGGATCCATCTTTGAAGTTGGCCCTGCTTCCAGCAGGAGGCTGGATCAGATTATTTCCAAAGGTTTCTGTCAAACCTTTACAATTGTGTGAATGCATGAGCCTGTGTAATTCAACCCAAAATGGCCTGCAAACAATAAGAAAATACAATATTACTCTTGGACTTGAAATCAGTTTACAAAACTTTGTTGGGGAAAAACCCATTATTCTGTAAATTCTGTCTGTCCTTAGTAATTACAGTTATTCTCCTGGGTCAACTTTAAAAGTGGCTTCCCATAAATTATTACTCTATTCTTGCGGACGTGTTCTGTGTTGAAGGCTATTGACCCTGTTTATCTCTTGTGGCACATAAATGCCAGAAGTACATGATTTAGTTGTCTATTTTATCAACTACCATACCTTCTGTATACTGCCAGGCCACCTACCCTATAAAAAAAAAGTTGTTTTATTTGGTACTGATTTTACAAGTAAACATGTTTTGAGTATTTTTGGTTCGTGTGGATTTTTTTTTTTCATTTTACGATTAAAGTTTGCAATAAGAGGATTCTATTCTGAAAATTCTGTTTGCTCTGCAGAAGATTTATGTAGTAGTCTATTGCAGGATCTTTCCAGGAATCAAAATTAGGCTGATTAGTCTGGAATTCCATCAGTCCTCCCCTTTTTCTTCCTTGAGAGACAAATGTTACATTTTCCCTTCTCCAGTCCTCTGGGACCTTCCCTGTCCTCCAGAAGCTCATAAAGATAATAGTTAATGATTCAGAAATCTCTGTCGTGTTTCTCTAAGGTGAATTTAATCAGGCCCAGCCAATTTGAACACATCTATCTTATCTAAATATTCTCTAATACATTCTTTGTATACTTTGGCTTGCAATCCATTTTTTCTGTAAGGGATCTTGACTGTCTTGTCAAGATTTACCATTTTGTGAAGGCTGGAGTGAAGGAGGTATTAGATAATTAAGTTTCACCTTTCCCTCCATTGTTTGCTCTCCTTTTCTGATACCACTGACTTGCTTATTTTTTTTTTTTACTTACTGAGTATTTTTAAATTCTTTTTGTTCCTTTTGTCTCTTGCAATTTGAAACTCATTTTATATTTCAGCTTTTACTGTTGTATGTCCTTTTTCTGTTTCATATACTTTTTCTCTATATTCTTCCTTTGTTACATGACCTTGCTTTTCTTTTTTATATGATTACTTTTTGGCAGCCAGTCATTGAAGATTTCCAAGTGCAATGGCCTGTTCTTTCTTTTGGACTATTTGTGCATTTAATGTAACCTTTCTGCATAAACTGCAAGCATATCTGCACATGTTTATCGTCAAATCATCTTACAGAAAGACTTTTAACCAGTTTCTGGAGTTTGCTGAAGTCTGTTGGTTTTGATGGTAGTGGTGCAATGGGAGGGTGTTTCTGTTTTATTTCTTTGGCTGTCATATCTCATTTTTCCTAAGAAACCAGTTTGTGACTGCTTCCCCCAGAAGACATCTCTTCTTATTGTTAATCCATTCTCTCCTGTTAGATAGCACCAAACCTAAAATAACCACTCCCATGGTAGCTTCTTCACTCTGAAATGGTGATTTGCCTCCAGTGTAGCATCCTGACAAGTTAAGTCTTAGTTTTCTCATGTGGTACCTAAGTATTCAAAGTCTCTGTCACATTTCCTTTTTTTCCTTTGAGCCCACTCTCCAAGATTTTCAACAAACTCCTTTTTTTAAAAATCTGTTTCTCTGTATTATAGCCTTTATATATGTTCTTGAAACTAAGCATGTTTGCACTTTTATTCCATTGAGAGAGCTTGCTAAACACGTGACTTGTTCCACACCAATATTCCAGTCCTGCGATTTGCCTTACAAAGCTCTGCCATGCCAGTTATGTCTTCATGTATGAATTAATGTCTCATTCTTTTTACTTTCTTCCTCCTGTAGTTGTACCCATATAGGTCCCTCTCACATTCACCATGTTCTTGTGCCACTCTTTCTGCATGCCCAGTGCCATGTTATTATGTTTGAAGACATTGACCAATTCAGTTAAATACGTTCAGTACTTTGCAGCCATCAGGACATCCCTGTACTGCTATCCAGGTAACTGATGTGTGCATCTAACTTAGCTAAATTAGGATCTTTGTTCTGCTATTCCTGTCTGTGACAGCACCAGTTTAGCTGTTAGTTGGCCGTACCGTGTGAGGTTAACTTTTTGCAAAGTAGCTCTTTTGAACACAATGTATTATTTGTGTGCATTTAGCTCTAGCCCAGGAGCTTTGGGTCTCCCCTGATCGCAGCCTTTTAACATTCCTTTTCTGATCAAACGTCGTTTTTGTAGATCTTTGTACCTCTGATCAATCAAAAACTTGCCGTTTCCTGTGAATTCTCTAAGTCCGAGAACTGAGCAGAACCTAAATGGTAATCCGAAGAAACGCTCTCCCAAAGAGAAAGTCAGATGTACACAAACGTGTTGTTCATCTAAGTGAAGTTGTCAGAACTCCCTTAATGCATCAGGCTTGGTTCTTCAGCTGTCCTCCCAACAAGGTTTCCCCTTGTAGGGGAAGACATTTCTCAGTTCTTATCTCCTTGTTTAAATCTTTTGTGTCTCTACATGACAAAAAAGGTCAGTTGACTGGTCAGTTTGTTCTTTTTTTTCCTGTTCTTTCTTCCTTTCTTCGCTTCTGTGTCTTCACATGTAAACACCCTGACCTTCTCAGAGTTATTTCAGTATTCCCTTAAGGTGGCAGCAATGTGTCTAGGAATGTCAACTGTGAAATGATTGGGTGCCTTAACCTCAGCTCTGTACAGTATTCATAGACTCCTTCCAAAGCTATAAAGCATCTGCAAATGTTTACTCAGCTTTTTCCTAATGAGTACATGCTTTGGGTAAGACCAAAAATCTGGTATGTTATAAATACCATAAACCTGTATCACATATTGATAAACATGTGTCCAATACCCAATGAAGATGAAACCTGGACAGTAAGCTCTGCATTTCAAACAGTTTTCTTGATTTTATTTTTCTTTTATTTAATTGTACTTTCTTTTTTTATTTTTCTTTACTTTTTTTTTCATGAAACTGTCATTGACTCTTATGCTACCCTGACTTGTGTCCTCACATCCAATTTAAAATTGACAAATGCCCGTACATTTCAGAGCTCCTGATCCACTCATCATCCACTATAAGATTATCTTTGCCCCTTGAAGCACTCCTTGCTTTGATAAATAAAACTTCTTTCTCTGTTAAGTTTAGCTAAATGAACAAAACAAGAGAGAATATTCCAGGTATATAAGAACTCTGCTTAGCAAGTGGAAAGTGAAGTGAAGAGGAGCAGCTGCAATACTACATGGAGGGGCAGAGGAATTGGAAGCTTTTCTCCATCTCATAGCAGAAAAGAAACCCTGAAGAGACTGGAGAAATGAGACCAGAGTCCTCTGCCAGAGAACCCCTTCTACTGTAGGTGGAAAGATTAAATAGTAAGTGGGGGCATGGATGATGCTACAAAATCACAGATAAACCTACATGTTGTTTCAGTCACAGACACACATATTGCAGAATTTTCTTAAGCCCATTAAACAGAATTTTATTTCAAAACAGAGAAAGTACACATTTGAGAGAGTACACATTTAAAAACAATTCCAATTTCTGCATCAGAATGTTTTGAACAGTATGTAGCCATACTGACAGGTCCATTTGCAGTGTAGAAACTACATTGACAATACTTCCACTAAAAAAAACAACTGTCAAAACATTTTTTTAAAGTTGTTCGAATATGAAATTAAGGCTTTTTTATTGTATGCTTACCTGTTACACAGATTTACAGATAATTTACAGTCATTAATGTAGAGTAGTTTTTAAATTCATAATCCAGAGAGAAAGTCAATTTTTAGCTTAGATTTTAAAGGTTGCTAATTGTTGCAGAATACTAAAAATCCATGTGAAAAAAAAACAGGAACATTAAAAAATATTTATCTAATTTTTGCCAGACTTCAGAGGGAGCAATTCATTTTTTATCAAGCTGCCGAGAATTTTTAGTCATTTGGTACTGCAACATGGTCATGAGATTCATCAGATTGTCACATCTGTGAACCCTCACTGCATTCAAATGGTGTTTAATAATTCAAAAAGGATGTTTCCTTTATCTCTGAAGCAAAAGATGAAGTGGCTGGTTAGTCCCCACTATTAAAGAAGTATTCGACGTGAAAGACTTAGTTTAAATATCCAGTATTTAAACACTCATTGGAGCAAAATAACACATATTTTTTGTTTTATTTTCTTCTACCACTTATAATATGGAGTTATATTTCTAACTATATATTTTATTTGATAAATGTTTTGCATTTGAAAAGTCTTATATCTTCCCTCTTAATACACAGAGAATTAGAATCAAGTTCTGAAACTTTGGAGTAAAGTCCAGTACGTATAGTAGATGGGTTTTTATTCCATATTAAAAAAATATATATATATATAAAATTGGTTCTACATGATAGGATTTTAGACAATTTTATATATGTTTCAGATAATCTTGCCAGTACATTAAGCAACACATTTCAGCCTCAGCTGCTGTTTGACAGCAGAAATAGATAGTTGTTAGCACCTTCCTGCATTCTGCTATTAATTATGCAGATGTGTTTTCCCATAACAAAGCCACTCAGAGAGCATAATTTGTGATAAATGAATAATTTCAGATGTACTCGTCAGCCTGCTTGCATGGCAGGGTTTTGGTAGCAGGGTGGGCTTACAGTGGTGGCTTTTGTGAGAAGCTGGTGGAAGCTTTCCCCATGTCTGATACAGCGTCATTTTACCTCAGCTGGAGACCATATTGCAGCCTCCGATTGTCTTCTGCCAAAACTGGATGTTTTTCCAAATATCAGAGGTACTGTAATCCTTCAAAAGCCTTGGCACAGCTATAGCACACTTCTGAGTTTCTTCTATGCTTTATTTGCTCTTTGAGCAGGAAGGTGCTATTGCTTGGCATACTCAGTCTTTTTTCTTTCCAGTGCACTAGTAGTACCTTTTTTCCTTCCAAATTTGCAAAACACATGTATATTCCTGGCTTCCATGAACTTAGTTGTTCTCTTAATTAAATATGAACATATACCTTTATTTTTTGAAGTATTCACTGTTCATTTGCTGTTACAGAAACAAAGCCAGGGTTCATTAAATTTTACTACGAGATAAGATACCATAAAATTAGTAAACATAGTAATTTCCCATTTGTGTGCTCTTATCCCCTTGATAAATATGAAGTAGTTAAACATCTGTAAGAAAGTGAAAAGTTTTTAACCATGTAGGAAAAATATGCTACCATGAATAAACTGCTGTATTTGAAGCTCATGTTCTAGTTTTGTACACAGGAGCATCTCTGTAACTACAGATGTACATAAATATTTTGGTATTAAGGAATAATGGCATTTGGTGGGTAAGTCTTAAGTACAGTTTTGGCACCACATTTCTAAAAATGCCTCCTGATTTTGAATGACTATTTTTCTGGATAATTACTTAGCCAGAACTTTTTAACTTTTCAGTGAATAAAATGTGATAAAAATACCTGAAAATGGTCTATTTTCGTGTCAATTAATGCTCAGATTTGCCTTGTGAGATCTATTTTTCTGAAGTGACAGGTAGCAGAAGCACCCAGAGCAGGTTGCTGGACCTAAAATTGTTGAATCTTACAAATGCCTCTGCCAGCTCAATTTTGACTTCTTTCCTTTATCTTCTTCACATCTCATATTTCTTTTAAAGTTAAAAGATGCTTCTTCAGAACAGCTCTCTTACTGTGACTATGGCTGAGAAAAAAGAAGCTTAGTCTCCTGAAATACCCTCCTTTATGCACATCTGTTTAGATGCTGATTGTTTTTCTTATTTTTGCTGCAGTCCATTTGAAGTAAATTAATACAAAATATGCAAAACCGGTATTAAAGAGGATAATTTAATAAGCAAACTGAAGTGATCAGTTTGCAAAATCTAGTAAATTACCCTCCCCTTTAGTTATGCAGAAACAGAAAGATGATCTTTCTTCTTTTTAAAAAGTTTCACTACTCACTGCTCCCTCAGTTGTGGTTAAGTACAGCTAAATGTTTGACTTGTGCATGTTTAGTTGTCTTATAACTTAAAGATCCTGATCTGTTTTTTATCCCGGGTACACTGTATTGACAGGGTAAGTCACCATTTCCTCCATGAGCTAAATGTATAAAGATATGTTCAACAATGTCTGTGAAACACATGAAAATGCTGGTGATAAGACCCATGAGAAAAGCCGCATGGAATGATGGGTTTGGATCCATTGTATATCTTGTGGGTGTACAGAAAGGTAGGGGCAGCTAACTAAATAGGGTTAAAAGAACATGGTCTCCTTCCTTTTGTAAAGATTGTCTAACTGTGCACTTAAACACAGATAAATAGAGACACTACCTATGAGACCAAAATTATGGCTTCACAGTATCTTCTAAATCCATGTAACAGAAAAATGTTATTGCAATGTTAATATAGAATACATGTGTGTATGTATAGTAATGTAAATTCATAGACTCATAGGGCAATATTACCTAATGAAGTCTAGATTTGTGTTGAAAAATGTCTGCAATACTCTCTCTCAAAACATTTTGATTTACTTTTTCTCTCTATGCCATTCCTAATTTATTTTGCATGTTGTGAAACTGGTTAGACAATTATAATAACTCTGTAAACCATAGCTATATACTTTTATTGAGTACTTATTTGTGGAGGTAGCATTGGTCAATAAAAGAAAATTGTATTCTGTGTTTGTGTGCAAACACACACACGAGTTATATATATGTATATATACAAAAAGTAATTTCTCACTTCATTAAGCCATCACATCCCCTTTATGGAACATTTGTTCCTCTCTGGAGGAATTATAGTCTTTCCCAAGATCCTGGAATTCTGTTAATAGCTTTTCTCTGAGGTAGACTTTAATTCTTTCTCATGCAATCTAAACTCATTTTTCATGAAGTCACTTTATACTACTTTTTTTTTTTTTTTCTTATGACCTTCGCTATCCTGAAGCTAAGTAATCCTCAGTCTTTGAGAGAATGGGAAGTAGAAATTTGGGCCTCCCCTAAATGCTAAACCCCAACTCTTATATTTGTGTTTGTATTTTTAAATTGATTGTGAATGATTTGGAAGTGAATATAATCTTTTAAGTAGTCAGGGAGAATGCTGTGGTGATATTTCCCAGTGTGGCAAGGAAGGACTCACCAGAGGATGTGATGGACAGGTTCACCGGTACTCATCAGAAGCATGAGGGACAACTTGGTTAAAGAGAATGCAGGGTTTTTTTATGAATAGTTGTCCTGATGACTGCATTATAGTGTAAAAATAGCTGGCCAACCAATTGCAGGTAAATCATCTCACTTTCCTAATGTGATTGGAAAGCTTTGGGTACTTGACTTGGTTTATTTGAATGCTAGCTTTAGTTTGCCCTTCTGGAGAGTGGACACTGAAAGCAGTGGCAAGAAGAGAGTGTGTTACATGTTTTTAAGCCAAACAGAAGTCCAATTTTGACTTAAACTATTCCAACTTCTCATTAAGTTCAAGCAGTTTCCATTTCAGTGGCCATACACGGTGACTACTTGATAATCAGCTAAGTGACTGCGCTAGTTAATGCTACTGAAACAGTGGTTTGGTTTGGTTTTTGGTTTGGTTTTTTTTTCTTTTCTCTTTCTGTGGATATGTTTTGCACTGGAATAGACTACTGCATAGAGAACTTAGGCATCACTTAATAAATTTTCTCTTATAAATTTCCTTTTACATACTTCTAGAAGCACTCCTAGTACCTCCAGGAGTTCATAAAAGATCACATTCTCCTTTAGTTCAGCAAAATGGAGCAGTATTTAGCAGACTTAGGAAGTAATCAGACAATCAAGATTCTGTTTGTAAAATATGTGTAACTATCTAGCAGGTGTATTTGTGTGTTTGTGTGCATGGATGCTGGACAGCACAAGTTTAAGTGTGTGATTCTATACATGTATTGTTACAACTCTCTTCAGTAAGCACTAGGAGCTCTCAGTGGTATCCTTGTTAAATATTGACTCTATATTCTTTCCCATTCCTTTAAATTCAGAGATTTAATAGAGTAGAGCATTTAACCTACACTAAACCTAAAAAGCGTTAAATAAAAATGCCTGTTTCAAAATATGCCAAATGACTATGAACTTCTGACATTTAATAATGAGCCTTTGAACTTAAGTAATACCTTGCTCTAAAATCATTACGTCATGTCATAGCTGCAGGCAGCACACAGGCAGCTACCATCCTCTGTTCCTTTAACCGCTTTCATTAAACGTTTATGAAATTAATTTGAAATGTATTATAATATATTGAAGGTAAGAGCTGATTATGGATGACCTTGTAGCAGTAGTTTCATAGTAAGTGGACTTAAAGTCATCCATAGCAAAGCATGGATAAATCTGAAAAAACAACCTTGTCCCATTATCAAAGATAAAGGAGAGTGACAAGACAGGAAATCAGTATTGATTTAACAGAATAAGATGATAACAGTAGAATTCTAAAAGATTTATGTTGTGGGTCATTCACTGTTTGCATGCATAGATGAGATTAAAAGTTGAAGGAAATTGCTATTTTTTTGAATAAAAAAGGAATCCCTCACATTTTTTCAAGACTATTTTCAGTGTAGCCAAATATTTTTTTCCTCCAACAGTTTTAAATATTAGAATTTAATAGCTTCTTCTGTTTGATACACACCATTAGACTCTTTCCCAGAAGTCATTTATCACTGTATATTTAAATCATGAGTCAGCAAGTCCCAGATGAGAAATGAACCCCTCTAATGTCACCTATCATATACATTTTGACCTGTCTGAATTTCTCTAAATCCAAATTTAAGAAGACCAACTGATGCATATGAAAGTACATATATGTGTGTTCATACTGAACACACATATTTTAAGAGAGATCCTTCAGTAATTTAATTATTCAGTTATACTGTAGACATAGGTTTAGCCAGATGCCTAAATAATCCATATCCTAGATGTCATGTAGGATGTTCTACATCTAAAATAGTACATATAGTTAACTGATTATAATTCAGATACTACTATGTGTTAAGTCATTTTCACATTAGACATTATTTCTCAAAGTGTAGTAATTTTTCTATTGTCTATTGCAGAAAATAAATCAACCATACTGCTTAGCTTTGCTTAGTTGTTATAGCCATAATGAAATATTTGACTATTTTCATGACTATACAAAGTTTTTTCTTTGGTGGATTTCTTTGAAACATACTGAAATCAATGAATAATTTTCCTGGAAAAAAATAAGTCTTACATTTTCCAAAATAGCAGGAATTTTCTCTTACAACTCTAAGAAACTGAGATCACTATATACGAATGAATGTCACCCTTTGACTTCAAGCGTGAAAGAATAAGTAGTGTGGTGAGAAGGTAAAAAGTCAATTGATGACCAAAATAGACATGTTGTGTTCAAAATTAGACAGCCTTAATCTGATTAGAAGAAAAGTAGTACCTAGTAAGTAGGAGTGGAGAGTGGAAGGGATGAAAAGTTCTCAGTAACTTAATTTATTTCAAATGAGATAGAAAACTGTTCTGGGACACTGCTGCAATCAGGAGCCATAGGTCACAGGAATGTAGTAATGTTTTTTGCTTTTTTAAATAGTGATTCTGAATCTAGAGGATTACGGAATGGGGCTATAAATGTTTTTGTGTCTGTAATTCTCTAGGAATTATATTTCATTATGTTTGCCTTCTCTCTTGCTCATTTGCACACACACACAGAGGAGTGGGAAGTAAAAAAACAACAAAATTTGCCTTTGAATGCTCTGTGCCATTTCTGTATCTGATGCATTTGCTGAACTGCAGGACACTTACTGCCTGCAGGTTCCTCAGTTCTTCCTATCAGGCATTACAGAAGAATGTTTCTTTCATTTTTTTGCCTGTGGGTCTGCAGCATGGTTGTATAACACAGCAAAACATCATTCAAAATTCTTGTAAACTCTTTTGTATTTCAAGACTTTTCTTATGGAAAAAAGGACCATTAAAAAAAAAATAACTGTCGTAAAGTAAGAAAAAGGACCCTGCTGTGATTTGGAATTCTAGAGCAGAGAATTAGTATTCCAAAAAGAATCCCATTCACTGGGGACAAGGACTCTATGGACTGTGACTTTTGCTATTCGTAATTTTCAACTGACTTAGCAAAAAGTTCTTGAGAAGAGTTAGCTCTTCCTCTTAAAAGGCTTTGCTGCCACACTGTGGAAAAAAATATTTATTCCATTTAAACTGCTGTTAACAAATAACACACAAGCTCAGTTCCTGTCTCTCCCCAGCATCCATCCCACCCCTACAGCCAAAGAACTGTTAACTAAAAATACAGTGCTGAGAGAGCTAACAATCTAGTTTCAGTTGTGCTTTACCTTAGTTGTGTACCTGAAGGAAGAAAAACAATGGCAATAATATGAAGAATATGGTTTTAATAAGGGATTGATATAAATTGATTGAAAAATCCCTCCTATTTATAAAGTACAGGTCCAGAAAAACAATTATATAGAAGAAGAGATATCCAAAGGCAGTGTCGTTGCAGATATTAGGAAGAAACTGTAGATTTTTTTTTTTTTTTTTTAAAAAGTAGAAGAAAAAGAAGTTTTCAGATATGACTTTCTTGAATTCATATTTTCATTTTTTTAGTCTAGATAGATTTCTGCTTTCAATGAGCCAAGACACTGATTTCTGTATGAGAAGAGTAGGGCATGTCTGAAAGGCAGAAATTCACCATATTTTTCTTCCCTTTTCTGTTGTTTTAATTTGTTTTGGGGTTTTTTTGTTTTGTTTTCTTCATTTCTGTTTTTCTTCATTTTTTCTTTCATTACAGATTTCAGTACAAGAGGCACACAGACTCTCTGAAGTATTGAATAAAATGCCATTTACTGGTGCTAGCACTAGAAGGGAGAAAAGCATGGTGTAGGTATCCTTACAACCCTTTAGACGGGCTGACGGGCAAAACACTGTGCTGTAGCACTCATAGGATTTTCCTAGCAGTGAGCAATTCCACGCACTATTTCTATTGCCAAGCAAATGTTTGCATGAGCACATGCTGCTTCACATCAAGATAAAGATAAGCACACGCAGATGGAGTAGTTGCTGGTGCCAAGTTGGAGCTGCCTTCGGGCTCCCTGGGTATGACTAGCTAGTGGAGTTTGTGCTGTGGCTAGTGCTGTGTGCAGGACGGGACAGCCCTGCATGGTGCTCTGGTCCCCTGGCAGGAGGATCATTGTCTTCTCCATGGGCAATGTCCTCCCATTAGCACACCTGTACCTGGCAGCCGGGGTGTAAGCGCTGAATCTTCTTACCGGGCTGGCTTAAAATGTTCTCTGTGTTGCTATTTTAACAATTCTATTTGCATCTTGCATGGGATGTTATGAAGCAAAGTTATGTGACAGGACTCCTAGGCAGTGCAGCAACTCCTGTCATGAATTACTACTAGACTTTAAACTTAGGAAAAAGGATTGCTCTTAATACATTTTTCTTTCTACCCTTATCACATCTTTCATTTCACATATTGTTATTTCTTTACTTTCTATAGATATTATTTTATGTCCTTCTCCTAATTTCTTTTATAGGTTTTTGGTTTGTTTTTTTTTTAAATTGAACTTTCTGGCTAAGCTGAAGGGTAGAGGAGTGCACTCCAGGCTGTATGATGTTCTTCAGTGCGTGACATGAAAATGGAAATTAATAGAGTAGCTTTCAGGCTTCAAGCAGGTATTGGCTCTATTAATCATAGGCTGAGCCACAGTAAACAGGTGAAATTGAAACTGAAGATGACACGGTTGAGTTGTATTAATTCGTAACACTTTCAAGACCTTGGTATCTACATTGTTCTAAGAGTTCTTAATAAAGGAATTAAATATATGAAAACTCAGAAGAAAAACACAAAACCACAATGTGGTTTTGGATTATAAAAAATGAAATAAATTTCTAGATTATCAAACCTAGTAAATCTAAGCACACTGTAGACATCTCAGTACAGAAACAGGTAACCATACAATTAAGGTAACTATGATTGCATACAGTAAAATAATAATGTAATTTATTTCTAAAATTAGAAATATTAGAACCAGATTTAACCATTTAAAGAACAAAATCTCACAGCTAATGAAAACAGTGCTTGTAAAAATATCCGTTTTACCTCATTTTTCTTTATTTTTCTTTCTTTTTTTTTTTTTTTAACTAGCATTTTCACAAAGCTCCTTGGTGTCCATGTCTAAAACCAGAATATGTTTAATTATCTCTTTACAGAAGTGAACTTAAGAAAAATTTGTTACATTGAAAAATTATTCACTGTATCATTAAACGTAATATCTACATACAGTCTAGTATAATGTTAAGTGGTAAGGATAGAGAAGAAGTTCATGAGAAAACTTTTGAAATGCAGGCTTTGGAAGAGAAAATAGAGGCTAAAGGAAACATTTGGAATGGTAATTTGTACATCTCAGTGTGTATGCTCATTAACAATCAAAAAGAAAAAAAAAGAAAAAAGAAAAAAAGAAAGTGTTAATTTAGCTACCAGGGATTCAGCTTGCTTCTCTGTATTTAAAAAAGGTGAAAATAACATTAATGTTGGTTTATTGAGAGCATGTGTGAGAGAGTAGAATGCAATAAGTGCACTTTTCACATACTTCCTTCAAGGTTAGATTTTTTTGGAAAGAGGATTGCAACAGAAGGTATTTGTCAGTTAATCAGCTGGTGTTTGGATGAAATTTTCTGGTTCTCTTTCTCCTGACTAGTTTCTATGATAATCATAGTTTTAAGGTATAGAAGAACAGATTGTCCTACCTGCAAAGACATGAGTAATATTTGTTTTTGAAACAAGACAAATTTTACATGGAAAAAAGACACCTAGAAATCTGGTAGGATTTTCTGGGAAAACATGGTCTTCTTCCATGAATTTAAATTCAAATACCATAGAAGGAAAAAAAATATCAATTACTCAATCATTAGCCAATATTACTGTGGTAAATCAAAAAAATAAAAGTATATGGTTGAAAAAATTGTAACCACCTAGTGAGAACATATTTCATTTTTTTTTTTTTCTTTTTTAACTTAGTAACTGATTTTAGAAATAGTCAAGTACATACTGTAATGTGGGGGTACAAGGTGATTCCCATAACTTTAAGAAGCATTCTTGTCAGTCTGGAATTAATCTTCAGTATGAGAACAATAGTGATGTTTATCTTTACCAGTCTTCTTCAATGGACACTTCTGTAATGAAAAATGCTGAATTTTCTCATAACTATGGAAAGGAATGATAGCAGTCCTGAATAAACCTACAGGTTTTCCTCTTTACCAAATAAATAAATAACAAACCTATTAAGGCTGAACCTGAGCATTTTCAAGTCTTGGAACCAGAATCATCAAACATTTAAGGTTCAAGGGGACCTCTGTGGGTCATCTGCTCCTGCTGAAATCTAAGCTAAGAAATTAGATCAAGCTGTGGAGGACCTTGTCCAGTCAAGTTGTAAAAATCCCTAAGGCTGGACTTTCACAGTCTTTGCTCCGGTGCTTAAACTCTCTCATGGTGAACTTTAATTTAAAACTATATGTCTACAGAATTCCCTGTGCCTGCTTAGAATTTTCCTTGCCATAGCTTGTTCTTTGCCTCTTGTCCTTTCACTGTCTGTATCCAAGGAAAATTTGGCTCCATGTTCTTTATGAGCATCCTTAGGTAGTGGGAAGCTGCTCTTAGATCACTAACAAGGGAGACCCTTAGCATTCTTTCCTTCAGGCTGAAAAATCCCAGTTTTCTCAGCAGCTTCTCAATGTTGTATAATCCAGCACCTCGACAATCTCACTGGCCTTGGGTGGATTTGTTCCATTTGCCAATGTTTTTCTTGTACTGCAAAGCCCCCAGAAGGACACAGTCCTCCAGGTGAGGTTCCACAGGTGCCAAAAAGAGGGGAAGAAGTGCTTCCTTGCTGCTTACTCCTTGTTGCAGGCAAGGTTGTGGGTAGCTTTCATTGCTGTGAGACTATAATGACTCAAGGTCAGCTTGGTGTCCACCAGGACCCTGAGTCCTTTCCTGCAAAGCTGCTTTCTGCAGCCAGTTGACTCTTGGCTGGTGCTACTGCTTAGAGTTTCCACTCGCCATGTAACCTTTTCCCCCGTTTGGCTGGGGGGATGCTGTTGGCGACTGTCCAAAAAACCTTGCTAAGGTCATAGTAAATGAGACTGACTAAGCCAGTAATTACATCATTGGAAGCAATCCAGTTGATCAGGGATGGTTGGTAACTCTTGGTAAATCTCTACTGGATATTCCTAATGAACCTATTTCATACTTGACCAGGACTAAAGGAGCTCCCCGAGTGAGATGACAGAGAAGATCAAACATTCTTAAGCTTTCACATGGACCTTCACATGACTTTCTGATGAAGTATATAGTAAACAAATACTCTTCCTAACTGGTGAAAAAAGGATGGTGTTCTGTAAATAATGGTGTTCTGTTGTCTGTTACTGGAAGAATGAACATCATGGGACTGAGATAGTTGTCATTTCTGTGCTTGTAAAATGATGTTCTGCTGCTCTTTTCTGTCAAGGGGTATTCCCTCAGTTCCTTTGCCTTTCTTTGCTTATGCACTTGTTCAGTTTGCTGCACATAATTTATCTTATTCCACTGGGGTCTGATCTTAGCTTCAGGGCCTTCTCAGGTGCTTTGGGATCTGGGATTGCATCCTTTCACTGAAGAGAGTACCAAGAGATCATGTAGAAACACCTCCTTGTACATATTCTTGCTGTCCTTTAAACACTCCAGTAATCTAATTCACTTTACACTCTTGTTTTCTGTGTTCTCTCTTTTAAATTTTCAAAAAATACATACCCAACAGGTCTTTGTTTTTTTCCTTTTGATAATTTTCAATTTCATATGGCAGTATGTAGTAAAAAAGCTCCTCCTAAATTACGGAAGTCTGAGCATTCATTTTTAATTTGGAAGTGCATTGCGTATATGTGTAATGTACATATAGTGTCCATGCTAGCACCTAGAATCAACTATTACAATGTTTGTCCAATTGGGGAAGATTACTTAGGCTCTTAGCAGCAATCCCACTCAACAGCCCCATTAGCAGTTTATGCAATATGCAGTTACATAGTTTCCCTGAGACCCTTTAATTATTGAAGAAATAAGAAATAAAAGCACAGCAAAAACTTTGTCCTTCAGTCCAAGTGTTGAAGTTTGTCTGAAAATGATTTAAGAAACAGATTTAGTTTTCATTTCCTAAAGCCCTCAGCAGTTTCTGGACAGTAGTAAGGGGCTGTGAAAAGGATGTGAGACTGGATGAAAATTCAACAGTGGATAAAAACTTTTCCAAGGAAAAAATAAACAGAACTTCATCCTAAAATTATATCGCGAAAAAACCCCACATTAGTTCATTTATTAGAATTTAACTCTCCCACTTCCGCAAATTTGTGACAAATTTCTTAACATATATTTGGATGTTTTATAAAACATATACCTTCCCTCCTACTGCTTTCCCCATCAGTACTACAGCTTTGTCTTTCCTTGAGTTTGTATGCATTTGTACTAGGTAGTGTGATGAGAAGATTTGTGGATTCTGAGATGAAGATCAGCATTGGCATTACTCTGATCACCTGTGTTAACACTCGGGTGGTCCTGGATCGTGTAGCTGAGTTACAGCTTAAAAAAAGTTACAGCTTAAAAAAATTTACAGCTTAAAAAAAGTGTAGTTTATGTTTGTAAAAGCAATAGTCATGCTTTTTACAGCAGTGCCTAGGAACTAAGATCAGGAATCAGTTTCTGCAGGTACTCTCTATGTACAGGGAAACCGGCAGAAGAGCTACCAATATAAACAGGGAAAGCAGACAAGAAACAGAGTCAGTTGGCTGGCAGAAAATGTCACTTTTTTCTCCTTGGTTTTCAGAGCTCTTGAGGTGATATCTTTGTCCCATCTCTGGCTCATGGAAATTAAAATTCCAAACTAGCAGTGTTGTCTGTGTAAAAGAGGTGCAAATAATCTTAAAGATTCTGAGGGCAGCAGAAAATAAAAAGTAAGCTTTTTTTTTTTTTGTCAAGAAAGGAAAATACCCCCTGGTTAAAACTAAAAACATTTATGAAGTATTGGGATTTACTTCACTGGTAAAATTGGTACTGTAATCATAATTCACTCTGAATCACATTGGCAGAACATGGAATTTATGTTATAAACACAGTTGTTTCTTCTTTTTATGTTCTTTTTCTCTTCATGTGAATTATTTCTGCACTTTGCAAATTATTAGTAGTAACGATTAATTTTATCTGGATCATAAACATTAGCTGTACCTACTTCCTAAAATATCTCCAGTATAACATGTTGATTTTATAACTATTTTAAAAGTGGGGGAAAAAACATATGCAGGGAATAGAATCCTAGAAAGCCTAAAGTAGATGTAGGGTGAGTTGAAGTCACAGTCTGATTCTGTAAAGTTCACAGTGATGTAAACCGTGAAAAGATACTGATGATTTTGAACCCTCCTCCAAAAGTACTTAATTCCTCTTTATGGGCTTTTTTAAAAAACCCCAAAAACATAATGATAGAGATAGTTAAGATATACAGAGATATTGGGGTGGCTAACAGCAGTTGGAAATGATGAAAAAACAAAGTTGCTACAACAGCTGTTCACATCCAAAATAATTCATTTTGTGTCCCTTGGCTCCATTTTCTTTGGGGAAGACAACACAGAAACATATCAGCTAAGTTGGGCATTTTTTCCCCTAACCAACCTACAAATGGAAAGCTCAAGTATTCTTCTGAGAAAAATGTTGTAAGATTTCCACCCAGTTGATTTATTCAAACCTTGCAACATGGACTTTAATATATTTCTGTATGTTCTTCTGTGAACTTCTGCAAAGTTATATGACATGGTAGTATATCTTGACTTGCTGTTTTGTGTAATATCTTTATGTCCTGTCTTAGGAGGAATCTAGAATGCTCATTTGATTTAAATAAACTATAAGGTCAATTTGACTTCTATGGACTTGCCCAGGAATGGATGCTGAGTAGTAGATAATTCCACTGCATATCACAGCTGTCTTTCTCAAGTCCTGGTTGGTTGTGAGTTTTTTTGAAGGAGCAGGGAAACTTCTGTTACTGAATGAAGCATAGATTGTTTCAGTCAAAAAATGCGCAAGCTATCAAGCAACAAAAACGTCAAAATTAAATTCTTGAGTAATATGTTAGTGATTTCCTCAAGAAAAAGAGAATGTTTTTCTTCCATTCCCTATCATGGGGTTGGTTTTTCTTCTTTCATTTTTCTTTTAATTAGCTGTAGTGTTATCTTTACACCTTCTTGAATGCAGATGTTCTTTTGCTTTGCAGTAATTATCAGAGTGTGTCAGTGGTTGCTGATGCATTTATTGCTTCCTTCTGCGCAAATTTCCCTAAAGAATTTTCTATATTGGGAAAACAGCTGTTTCTTCATGCCTCTGTTTCCATTTCATATAATTGCAATACATGGCCAGCCTCACACTAAAGTTTCTTTAGCAGAAGGAGGAGTTATACAAAGTTTAGTTGCACGTTAATTCTGTGGAGCAAACCTGTTGAACATATACTCTGTCCCTAAACCAAGAGCTTTGAAATAACTGGAAACAAGGTAAAGGTGCATCTTGAAAGCTGTGGAGTATAATTAATTTTGGTTTAAAAATAGCTGGTTTTCTATGATCCTCTAAGGCGGTTAGAATCATAGAATCATAGAATGACAGGTTGGAAGGGACCTTAAGGATTATCTGCTTCAACCTTTCTTGGCAAGACCATGGTCTAGACAAGATGGCCCAGCACCCTGTCCAGTTGAATCTTAAAGATGCCCAATACTGGGGAGTCCACCACTTCCCCGGGGAGATTATTCCAATAGTTGATTGTTCTTATTGTGAAAAATTCTCTTCCTGTATCCAATGAAAAAGCATTCTTTCCTGCTGTAGCACACTGTTCACTCACATTGAGCTTGACCCCCAGGACCCCCAGGTCCCTTTCCACAGAGCTGCTCCCTAGCTGAGTGGATCCCACTCTGCGCTGCACTCCTGGATTATGTTTTCCCACGTGCAAGAACTTGCACTTCTCCTTGTTGAATGTTGTAAGGTTCTTCCAGCCTATCCAGCTCTTTCTGCAGGGTGGCTCTCCCTTCTGGGGTGTCTGCTTCCCCACTCAGTTTGGTATCAGTTTGGTATATCCTGTGCAACCTGCTCTAGGTGAACCTGCTGTGGCAGGGGGGTTGGACTAGGTGATCTCCAGAGGTCCCTTCCAACCCCAATGAATTCCTCCAGAGAAGGAGACTCCACAACCTCTCTGGGAAGCCTGTTCCAGTGCTGTTACCCTCACTGTGAAGAAGTTCTTCCTCATATTTATGCGGAACCTCCTATATTCCAGCTTGCACCCATTGCCCCTTGTCCTATCATTGGATGTCACTAAGAGCCTGGCTCCATCCTCATGACACTCACCCTTTACATATTTATGAACATTAATGAGGTCACCCCTCAGTCTCCTTCAAGCTAAAGAGACCCAGCTCCCTCAGCCTTTCCTCATAAGGGAGATGTTCCACTCCCTTCATCATCTTTGTGGCTCTGCGCTGGACTCTCTCAAGCAGTTCCCTGTCCTTCTTGAACTGGGGGGCCCAGAACTGGACGTAATATCTGCAGAGGAAATTGAAATGCTAACTATTTCGACTTAAGGGCAAAGTACTCCACTGTCTTAAGTAAATTATTCACAATAATTTTCCTCCTATCAGTCAAGTTCCAGCACAGTGAAAGTCGACTCCATGATGCTGTTCAGATTTTGCTTGTAGTTTTAGGAAGCTGTTGTTACAGGTTTAGGGTTTCTAATTGAGCAAAAAGATTTCTTCAGTTTTGACTTCATCATTTATAAAGTCAAAACTAATAGGAAATAACAGCTAAACTGAATTCAGCAAGGACACTCTAGCAGGATATTACCAACATAGTCACAGCTGCCAGGGCTCTGGTTGCAGGCAATCAGATGTCCTTGTCACATTCTATGCTTGATGACCAGCAGTTTGGGTTGGACTGTCCATCATACCAGCAGCAGTAAATGTTACTGGTACTGTAATATCACAGAAAGATGGCAAAACTTTCAGTAAAAAACCACAAAGCAAAGAAGAAAGGGAAACCTTAAAATGAAGTCAATCAAGAGAGAGTTTTCAAGGCCAAACACTGAAGTGTTTCCAAGTGTATTTCATAGATATATAATGCAAATGTGTATCTAGAGAGTGTGAGGAGAGTATGTAGGACATTTGTTATTTTTCTGAATTATAGTAGCTCAGCAGCTGTCACAGAATGAGATAATAGTTACGGTGTGTAACAGAGATTCTGTTGTGCTTCCGGACTTTCCCTCCAAAGACACAGGCTTCCCACAGGCATTTATTTTTTGAAGAGCAAATAATCTATAAAACCTTAGTTTTCAAAAGATGTGCAACCACAGCTGCGTTAAGGTCATGTTCCATAGTGTCCTGTCTATTGAAGAGGGTGCTCTGATGTCTGTAGTGCCTTTTAGTGATGGCTGAAAGCAAGTCTTCCCCTTGCTCCCAGAATCTTTATCAAAGTACTTTTAGCACAGTATTGCTTCTTCTAACAGTTGTTTTCACATTTAAATCTTTGCTACTGTGCAGCTAAATGGATCAAAAACTACTAAAGCATTTGGGGAATTTCTTACTTAAGAGATTAAAAGGTTGTGGTGTGATAAATTAGGTTACAGTGTCATGCACTCCTCAAAAATTTAGGTTAAATGAAAGGCAAACTGTCAGAATGTTCTCTTTTCTCTTCTAAACAACAGTGCTGCCACTTAGACCTTGGTGTTTCAGAAATAATCACTAATTACTTGTTAGCAGAAAGCTGTCGCAGTGATATAAATCACATCAAAATGAATAGGAATCTAAGTTAGGTTTCTTAATAATAATTAAATACAGGCAGCTTTGGCTTGCATAATTGAAGCACAGGAGAACCTGTTCACTAAATAGTGGGATGAGCACTGAAGGAATGAATCCTAAAATAGCTGACATTCAGTTCTCTGTAAATGCCACATCTTGTGAATGCATGACAGAAAGCAAAAGGAAGGAGGGAAAGGGTAAGAAAGGAGAGTTTCCTTGCTTTATAATATATAACAATACAAAATTTGTATTAAAGATTAAACTTTTCACGTGAATACAGCATTAAATATAATGTTCCAAAATCCTGTGGAAGTTATACTTATAGGTCTTTAGTGGCCCCTAAGCTCAGCTGCCGACAGGTGTGGTTCTGTGACAGCAATATCAGTCCTTCGGCGTTACTCAGCAGTACTGGGCTCATCGTGATCAGACTTGGGTTCATGATCTTATTATGTTAGTTTAGCCAGAGGGACAATCTGGAGGTAGACTGGTACTATTTTCTCAGTCATCTTTATGCTACATGGGAGGATGAACAATATCAGTTGTGATGAAAAACCCTAGGGAGATGGGGGGAATTGATCCAACATTACAACTCCTAGTGTAAACTCAACCCACTAGCTTTTTTTTTTTATTTATTTTTTTAAAAAAAGAATTGTCAAGAAAGTCTGTCTTGACAATTGTCAAGAGACGGTCAACATTATACCATGTTTTGCATCAATCTTATTGTCTTAAAATACATTCTTACTCAAGTTAATGAAAATCCACTGAAATATCTATGAGGAAGAAAGTAGATCACTTAGGAAAAAGATAAGCATAAGTATCTTTTTTTACTCAAAAAAAAAAAAAAGATGGCAAAGATTAAAGGATAGTGCTGCTTCTGCTCAGCACTCATTATCTTTGAAATAACTCCTGATATTTCAGAACTGTTCAAAGTTTTCCCTGTATTCCTCTAATTTAAAGGCTCTCATACACATTCCCAGCCTTATAATCAAAGCTTTCTGCTTTGTTCCAAACAAGCACTTTGTGTCAGGTCTTCAGTCTATTTCTTGCACGTGTCAATTCTTGCTCTTCTTACATGCAATTTAAAACTTCCAGTCCCATGAAGATGTTCCACTCAAAATAAGTGCTTCAGATTTGGCCTTCACCAGGGACACTGCCGCACTGCTCATTTGTCATTATTATTACTTCTGTTAACCAGACAGCTGAATCAAAATTTATACACCTAAACAGACCTACAGAAATGAATGGGGCTACATATGTGGGAAGGCAACGTTTTATGAGCAATGTGGCTGCAGAGAAGTCAGTAGAAGTTTTGACATTTGTTTTAATGAGGCCCTATTATATCCTTTGCCAGACAGAATGGCCTGAGCAGTGAAGGACCTTAGTCCCAACCTCTTAAACTCAGTGCCTGACCTTAGAGTGAAAACAAGCCTTACATATTGTTATAGTGATGCCTGATTCACAATTTTAAATGCACTTCTTAATTAGTGTTACTATCGATAATAGGAAGAATAACAAACAGTTGTTTAATTTTATCCTGAATTCAAGCATCCATCAAGGACAGTTTCTGAAAAAAATGATGACATTTTGAAATCATGACATGGTGACATGACTTTCATCAGAATTTCTGTATCTTGTCAGATGTCTGTCAACATACAATGCATACCCCAAATAGGAATACTGTTGTTTTTAATATCATGATGATATCTAAATCTAAATCTAAAATCACCCTTCATTTCCTCACAGTTATTAAAAACATATGATGCTTGATTAGATGATAACTATTATCTAAGTTCTTAATCTATCAATAGATTAAATAGATTTTTATCTCCATAACTCTGCCATGCTTTTCAGGTCAGTGAATATCTCAGATTAGTCAAAATATACCTCAGCCATTTAAGCCTCCATTTATCACTCCAATTTTATCCTCATTTAAATTGTTTCCGTCAGTGTCCACAGCTGCTGGTTTGGAGAAAAAAAAAAAAAAAAAAAAAAAAAAAGATAGTATCATTAAGCAAAGTTGTAGTAAATTGCCCTACATAAGTGTAGACATGGAGAAAGGCAAAACCTGAAAAATAGCAAGTACCATTAAGAGCTAAGTTTGAGGTTTTCAAATAGAGAGTAGCGGTTGGTTTTGAACTAACAGAAAATTTGCTATAACAAAAAAAGATAAAAAAGGAAAAAAAAATCCTTAATTTAGAGTTTGGAATCTTGAAACTGTAACCAGTGTTAAATTATTGCACTAATATGAGGGATCATTTAAGTAGGAAAACAGTTCATAAAACCATTCAGAGCTTCATCAGGATGAAAGGTGACCAAGCTGTCTGTGGAAGACTGTGCTCAGTAAACTTAGGGAGCAGTGACGTCTGGTGGTTTAAAATATCTGTCGGGATCAGCTTTGAACTGATGAACTGTGAACTGTGGTGAGTAAGGGAACACTGGCTAATGAGTACAGTGCCTTTAATGAGAAGAAGCCTCTGCCTTGAATCTGTGAGTGGGTGTCTAGAAGCAAATGAGATGTTCCTAATTCCTCAAGTTCCATAAAAAGAAATGAGCCATGGTGGGACAGTGCAGATACCCAGCCAGGACATCTAACAGGCTGCTGCAGTCCCAGCAGAGGAAAAAGTCCACACAAAGGGATGTCCAAAATGCAGGAACTGGAGAGTAGATGGGAAAGGCAGGAGTTGACAACCATCAGAAGGTTTTATTCTGGAAGTCTATAGGCTCCTGCTGAAAATATTTACCTGCTGTTGACAGGCATCTTGAAAAGGGTATGAAGCATTCAGGTCACAGCCTAAACCTTACGATGAGGTCTAGATGAGTCATGATCTTTGTGTCTTATGTGTCATAGTCCCCTGACGTGAAGTGGCGGTAAACATTAAGCAGTGGGAAAGAAGGATTCACTTTCTTCTTCATACACCCAGACCATGACACGCCTGAGCTCAGCTAATGAAAAAGCAAATTCTTCAATAAAAATGACAAATGAAAAGCATGAGAAATGCATTTTGTCTTTTCATAGCTGTTAAAATAGCCTCACACAGTCTTTCTGACAGCAGCTGAGACATCATACCCACACCAGTGAGTCAGATGAGATTAAAATTAAATAACAAATGAGAATGAGAAACAGTGTAGCACAGCCATTCAACATGACAGAAGTGCAGCGTTTGAAGAAATAACAGGCTTGAGTGGTCCAGCGAATAAGACTATCTGCTGGCAGTCAGCTGTGCTGTTCAGTGTAGTTTGTGCTTTTGGTAATGAGTTTCCTTGGTGATTCATTGGCAGGCGATCCACGGAGGGAAAAGTGGAAGAATAGCATACAGGATCCTGGAACCAGGTGGTATCCTCCAGTGATAAACACTTCTTCAGGGCTGTAATAATGATATAGAAAACTGGCAGACATGAAAGGCTTTCACAGCTCTAAAAGCATTAAAATATGCCAATTTTAGGAACAAGATTTCTTATGAGCTTTCAAGCCATATGGAGCATCAATATGTTTTCCATCATCTGCTTGTCAGTTTAAAGGGAAATAGTAAACTTGTAAAGCACAATAATTCAGAAATGTATGCAGGGACTATATGCAAATGAAAAGAGAGATGTCCTGGAAAACTTAGCACACCCACAAAAGGAAATTTTAACAGACTTCATGCTTTAACTTGAAAAAAAATAAAATAAGGGGTAGATAATTTTGAAATTTGCAGTTGTCATATTCTGATCATACCTTGAGTGATGGTGCTTACCACATCTGGTCAAGCTTTTAAGTGAAATCCACTTAACTTTGTTTCCTATGGAAATGAAGTATCTGGTATTATACTGCATGTGTTTAATTAGATGTGCCCATGCATTGTATGAGGTTTTGACTTGATAATGTTTGAAAAATATAATTTCATTCAGATCTGGCGGAGATTCCACAAAGGTATTTCATTTCCACCTGCTTCATGAGAATTCCTGACTATGGGGGGGGAAGAAGCTTGTTAGTAGACATTCAGAGGGAAAGCTACAAGACAATCCATAAAGTATCAGTAGGGGCATGCAGACAGCTGCAATTTGCAACTCAAGTGAGAGTCTCATGTTTCTTAATATTTTGCTAAGTATCTGGAGCTGTATTTGTCTTGATTACTACACATTTATTTGCATTCCAGCTGAACAGAGCTGAGTGCCTTTAACTGAGAATTTTTACATAGCTGAGTCAGTAGCTGGTACAGTCGAATCCTTGACTATATTCCAGTACCACTGGCTTTGTAACAGACATACAGGACTTAATAGCACATAAATCACCCAAGTAGTCAGTAAAATAATTGTCAGTGCTCAGTCTCTGTTAGAAAATTCTAAGATTTCAGATGAATTAAGGCTTTTAAGATTTTCTTTCCTTTTTACTTTAATGTTGTTGGTACAAAACGGCAAGGTGATGTTTTTCAATATCCCTTTTAATGTAACAATAATAAGCCAAACTTACATGTATAAATAGAGGATAATTGCGGGGAAAATAAGTTACAGGCTGTTTTGTTTTTTTTTATCAATAACTGTATTCCCTTTACATTCCTTGGATGTATTTAATATTTCATACTTGGTTCTTCACCAAGAGTCTCTTTTAGAAAATAATAAAATTATAAGTAGTAGTCTTGTACCCATGTTTATGGCAGAAAAAACTATTTCCTACAATTTTCTTGTATTTTTTTTTTACTTTTTTTGTTTTTTAAAGTCTTGCTTTACCCAGCTGTGGTTGGCTTTACTGAATCCATAAAAGATATCAAAGTTTTGTACAGCTCTTTTGCAAAGCTATTATTTTTTTGGCTGAATCAGTCCTCTGTTCTGCTTCATGATGCAGCCATGGCAGCCACTGTTGCCACACAGCAGATGGGAGGGAGTAAGTGCCCAGAAGCCCAGGCTGCTTTAGAGCTGAAGGGGTGAAATCCAGACAGCCAAAGGAAGTTCAGACTTTGATCTTCAATTTCTCCAACTACAGGAAGCCTCCAGCTTTTCTGCACTCATACTCTATTGCACTGCCACATGCAAAGTGATGATTGTGGAACACGTAGTGGTCTAGGTCAGACAACTAATCCTTCTTGAAAATAAGGAAAAAAAAAAAAAATTGTTTTTCAGCTGCTCCATCCTTGGGACATCCGACTGCATGAACTGTTGAGCCAGCAGAGTGGACAGGGAAGAGGAAAGGCTGGGGAGAGAACCAAGGCAGGAAAGTAGGGAATCAAAAGGTACTTACATCAGTAGAGCTCTAGGAGTTAAAAGGCTGTGCTCCCCTCCATTATGATAGGTCAAATTTGTGTAGGGGTGGCAGCTGTGTTTACATTATAGTGGGGACAACAACCTAGGTTCGGTTGAATTAAAGAATTAATTTTACTCTACAGCAGATTATAAGCATAAAGTCTCCTTCCATCCAGCTGATGTCAGTAGTGTACTGAATATTTTATTAGGCAATAGTTGTATTAGGTATGACTAAAGAAAACCCTCTGAAATCTTACTGTAATGCACAGCTAGTATTGTCACAAATGATGCCACAGGCTGCCCTTGCCAGCAAAGATGGAGTGGGCCATGAAAACTAGGACCAGTTCTTTTAGATGTATTTTCACCTATCAGTCTGGAAATGTAATATGAGGGAATTTGAACTGCAGTTGTCTGTGTTTGAATAAAGTGTTTCACATCCTAAACTGCCGTCAGAAATTAAGATCTTAGATTTCTAAATAAACACCTTGGGGTTAATTGAGATTGGCATGCTCATTTGTGGGAAGAAACCCAAGAGCTATTGGCATTTACACTTAAATTGCACATCCCATGTGTGGGATGTACCATGTGGCTGTGTTTGCCTACACCAGACCATGTGTTATGTTGTGCTTCTGAGCTCTAAAGAATGCTATGAATTACTGAGCACTCAAGAGTTTGATAATAGGAACTAAATGCAGTCAACACTCAGCCTAATTCAAACACTAAAAAATCGTGCCTGTGCTCGAGGGTCACATATTTAGCAAAGTTATTACAGGCTTTGAATTGCATTCATATAAACTTCCAAAGCAAAGCACCTAAGCTTTGCAGTTAACCTGACAAGTCTGG
The DNA here is from genome assembly GCA_028020825.1 of Podargus strigoides. Taxonomy (NCBI): domain Eukaryota; kingdom Metazoa; phylum Chordata; class Aves; order Caprimulgiformes; family Podargidae; genus Podargus; species Podargus strigoides. The sequence goes on along the minus strand of CM051621.1, from coordinate 18,268,182 downwards.
CTACACTTTTTATTGCACGGAGCTTCAAAGTCAAAATGAGTAGCAGGGGGTGTTCCACAGACTGGAGGGGAAGCAGTCCTTGTGCCTCTACATGGAAAGGACTATTAAGCAGGTTCAGGTGCCTTGGGAAACACACCTTGACTTCCAGCCTGGGCTGTCCCTTTGCTTTTCCCAGAACAGCAGTTTGTATTTTAAGCTGGATCACTTCACAGCTTGGTTGACTGCAGCTCCCAAGCAGTTGTTCTCGCATAAATGAGAGAGATGTAGTGGCAGGTGAGAGATGGGAGTTGTCACGTAGGTGGCATCTGTGGAAGCACAGCCGTGTCACCTAGTTATGTTGTCTTCAGAATATGGAGAAAAGCACAGGAATATTCATATCTTACTAACATTTAAGATTCCTGTTTAGAGAACAAAATAAAGCAATGTGGCAAAGTGCCAGTCACTGTAAGCATCTCAGCACCTTGTCTGCTGAGAAGTGCAGTCTGAGCAGCATGAACACAGCTATGAGTGCTTTGGCAGCTGTGGGTAGCAGTGGGTGCTGCTTTGTCTGTACTTCTGTACAGAAATATCATGCATGCATTTGATTTGTAGATATTCACGGCTACAAACTGTTTAGTTAATGAAATCTATTGAAAGCTAACGCATCCCTGAGTCCATCACTTTGTCCCCTTGCCGAGTTCTCACATTCCCAAGAAGTACTATTTATCTTTTCTGTCATTAATTTATTTGTATAAGCGTATCTATGTGAGAGACACATCAAGTGCATTACATTACACTGCTTGCCAGATGACATGACAGAAGAAAGACTCTTCTGGTGAAAAATCGTACAAAGAGGAGTCAGTGTTTTAAGCTAAGGATTTAATAGTCCTTTGATGATAATGAAAGTTATTATTCAGAGAAGAAAGTGTTTCAGAGTGAAGTTTGAAGAAATTAAAACACTAGGTGGCACAGCCATGTGATTTAATTTATGATCTTTTCATCATGGTGAACATTATATTTCCAATTCAGTAGCAGTAATATAATGTGCTATGATGTTGGCTAATGATTTCTCAGATATTCCATATTCACCAAAGCTTTTGTCTTTACATCTGCTCTATAGATGAATTTGCATTTTAATTAAAGTGTTTAAATGAGTGATATTAAAGCCTGGAAAAGGAAACATAATTTTCATATCCTCTTTAATGTGATTTTAAAACACTGGATCTAATACATTGTATAGCATTAAAGATATAATCAATTTACATTTATTATTTTCCAGTTTATTTAATAGTTGTTCTATTTCAATTAAGAACTTGAAATTTAAATTTCTTTACTTAAAATGAATGCAATATAAAATACATTCTTATAGCATAACTACTATACTCTGTGAAACATATGACTTCCTGAATCTTTATGATTTTGCTCTTACAGTATCACCAAAAATATTATAACTAAGGCTTTAAGTGTAAGCATCATAAATTACCCTGAGTTTTGTAACAATTAGTAAGTGATAAATTAAATGCATTGCATCTATCACTTCAAGAGCTTTTGTTCCCTCACTTAAATTTTTAATTGAATGGCAAAAGCATAAAATCATACAAACAATGATTAGATAGTAGAATAGCAGAGAAAGACAACTACCATTTAGATTAAATATACAACTAGCATACATTTTCAGGGCTTCTGGATGGCCCTAAAAGAGTGCTCTTAAGACTGCCACTTCCAGTTTCTCTCATTCAGGAAAGCTCTAAGCAGGATCTCCAGAAATTTTGCTAGAGGTCCAGCAGGATGGCCACAACATGCTTACTCTCTTACTGTTTTTATCTTAAAAACTTCAATTCCACACAACTTTTCCTTGAAGGACTTTTCTTTTTATCCTATCACTGTGACAAAGATCCCTTATGTTCCAGTGAAGAATTCTATCTACAAAGATAGGGGACAGAAATCACTTTCCTATTAGTCATTCAAATAACAAAGGAAACCAGTAGCATTTAAGGTAATTCACCTGTGAAATTCAGAGAATCGCAGAGTGGTAGGGGTTGGAAGGGACCTCTGAAGATCATCTAGTCCAACCCCCCCTGCTAGAGCAGGATCCTAGAGTAGATCACACAGGAACACGTCCAGGCGGGTTTTAAATGTCTCCAGAGATGGAGACTCCACAACCTCTCTGGGCAGTTCCAGTGCTCTGTCACCCTCACAGTAAAGAAGTGTTTCCTTATCACAGAATCACAGAATCACAGAATGTTAGGGATTGGAAGGGACCTCAAAAGATCATCTAGTCCAATCCCCCTGCCAGAGCAGGAACACAAATATGTCAAGGGTGAGTGTCATGAGGATGGAGCCAGGCTCTTCTCAGTGACATCCAATGATAGGACAAGGGGCAATGGGTATAAGCTGGAACATAGGAGGTTCCACATAAATGTGAGGAAGAATTTCTTCACAGTGAGGGTAACAGAACACTGGAACAGGCTGCCCAGAGAGGTTGTGGAGTCTCCTTCTCTGGAGACATTCAAAACCCGCCTGGACATATGTTAAGATTGAACCTCCTGTGTTCCAGTTTGTGCCCATTGCCCCTTGTCCTGTCACTGGACACCACCCAGAAGAGTCTGGCCCCGTCTTCCTGACACCCGCCCTTGAGATATTTATAAGCATTAATGAGATCCCCCCTCAGCCTCCTCTTCTCCAAGCTAAACAGACCCAGTTCCCTCAGCCTCTCCTCATATGGAAGATGCTCCAATCCCTTCATCATCTTAGTGGCCCTGTGCTGGGCTCTTTCCAGTAGCTCCGTGTCCCTCTTGAACTGGGGAGCCCAGAACTGGACACAGAACTCCAGATGAGGGCTCAGCAGGGCAGAGTAGAGGGGGAGGAGAGCCTCCCTTGACCTGCTGGCCACACTCCTCTTAATGCACCCCAGGATACCATTGGCCTTCTTGGCCACGAGGGCACATTGCTGGCTCATGGTCAGCCTGCTGTCTACCAGGACTCCCAGGTCCTTTTCCCCAGAGCTGCTCTCCAGCAGCTCAGCCCCCAGCCTGTACTGATACATGGGATTGTTCTTCCCCAGATGTAGGACTCTAGGCTTGCTGTTACTGAATTTCATTAAGTTTCTTCGTTTGTCTTCCCACTAGGAAACAGGCTTTTCCCCACTGCTTGTGTTCCTTGAACATGTGCTTTAGCTTCTCTTCCCAGAGCAGTGTTTCTGATCTTAATCCAGACTGAGTCTGTTCACCTCACGGTAATAGATTTACTGACATGGCAGTAAGGCCACTTTTTCCCATCTCTTTGGTTGTATAAACACGGTTCTTCCTTTTGTTTCTCTATCCTTCTAGTGTGTCACTGTTTGACTTTTCAAAGGACACATTCAAAGTGGATTTAATTTGGCTGATACACAAGGCTTACTTAATTCACAGTCATTCAAGCAAAACACTTAAGTGGAATCCAGAATTATCCTACTGACTCATTTGCGTACTCACTTAGCATCCTGTACTACCTGTGCTATCAGAGTTAGCATCAATAAAAACGCACTGCTAACAAGAAGTCATTAGTTTTTTTAAGTTGAATTTTGAAATCTTCTCAGACTGGGTATAATCGTATACCATTGTGCCAGCCTTTTGGATGCACAGTTATGAATTGAATAAAACACGTCCTTCAAAAATACCTAGTATTCTGAAAGATCTGATGTTTTAGGCAATATTTGTTCTTAAGTCTTCCACAGCTTCATTAAGCATTCCTGTATTACTTTTGGTATCTTAATTTTAAACTGCATAACATTTATTTTCATAATAAAAACAAATTTAAGGTGCAAATATACACTTGTAAGTGATTAAATGTTTTGTGGGGTTTTTTTTTGTGTTGGGAATTCCTCACACCATGATACAGTATCTGTGTAAAGGGGGATGAGAAAGCTAAACTAGCTTTGTATTGGGATACATTTGTTTTATGTTCTCAGGGAGACATGGATCAGACCTGTCATTGTCTTGTGTGTACCACAAGTTACTTGGAGGAATTCCAGAAGTTGTGGGTTTCATGCTGGTGCATCAAGTGCTGCTTTTGCTGTCTAAACCTCAAAAGGAGGCATGAGAAGGCTAGGTTACTCCATGATCTTGACTGTGTTACTCTGCTGTTCAGTGCCTGCTTTTTCTGGTTCTCTGCCTGCAGGGAGAGAGGTTGAAAGCATAACTTAAGAATAAAGAATTCTATCTATCTCTACTGTTTCATTCCCTGGTAATTTCTTCAAGGGTAATTTCCTCAGCAGTCAGCATGTCAGAGATAAGGCCCTTGGACAATTGGATTGCAATGATTTACTTGTTGTCCCTGTTAAAGGCAATCTCTGTACAAATCTGCCTTGCTATCTCCCTCTGCCTGCATGCATGGTGAAGTACACTGGGCAGTTTAAGATGTCTCAGCAGTGACAAGTTTATAAGTAAATAAAGACTGCTATTAGAAGAGGTTAGAGTTATAAATGATTTTGTCAGAGAATATACAATTGGTCGTAACACCAGATAGTATGCAACTGGAAGAGGTATGAGGAAAATGAAAATATGCCTTTCTGTTCCCTTTCCCATTGATCTTTGCTTTGTCATCCCAAGTGAATATTTGAAAGCAAGCAAGGAAAGCTGCATGCTAAAATAAGCAGTTTTAGCTTTTGTTGTATAAAAAGTTAGTTTAAGGCTTCAGGTTATGGCAAATTAATAATAATGTCTAGTTAATATAGAAAACAATGGATATGAATCAATTGATGGTTTTACAGCTTTTACATTTTTTTGCCAGTATTTACAATTTTCTTTTCCTCTGTGCTACTAGCAAGTATAGGTTTCCATGGCATTAAAAAATAGTAAATCAGTGGATCCATAATTTTTGTCTTTCATGAGAAAGGTTTAAATGTTATTTGAATCTGTTTTACTGCAGGAAGACCTATTGAGAAAGAAATACATGGAAGAAATTTAAAAAGATGACAAAAATTAAAATTCACACACAATCTTGGTATATATATGGAGCATTAAAAAAATAACAAAATAGGCTCACAAAAAAAAATGTCTTTTTGTCCATATTATTAATTTCTTCATTTTCTAACTCTACTGTAATTTGTAATAATTAATATTAGAAATATAATAATGTTGATATGTAGTATAGATATAATACGGATATATAATATAATACTGATTTACAATATGATTTGAAAAGCTAAGGAACCTCCAGTTGGATATTTTTTTAATATAATAATAAAATATTTATGTTACTGGAAGTAGTTAAAGCCAAAGTAGAAAGTATTTCAAACACCTTGTTGTTGAACATAATAGACTTTTTTCGTTCAGCTCTGCTGTTCTAGCAAAGTGCTTAAGAGGGCAGCAAAGAAGCTCCTAGAAGTAAAAATGCTTTTATTAGGAAAGAAATATAAACTAATAACCATTTTTTAGTGGAAAGATTGAAGTTACAAAGTAACTGAGAAACAATGATTGCAAAGCTAATAAAACATTCCTGAAAATGTGTTTTCTACAGCCAGAGTCATCTTCGTGCTGCATATTTGTATTACCACTAATAGGATTATTGGAATACAGTCAAGTAATACTGTTGGCCTTATAGTCATGCTGAATGGAAAATAATATGACTTGTAGCATCACTGAAAACACATTGAATAAGATGTGTAAGGAATACTGTGAAGAGAGACCTGACCCCCAGGTCCTCAATCCTGGGAAATCTGCTGGGCTCTTTTGGACACTGTGCTCTTTGCTCTTTGACAGAGTGACTCTTGGTGTCCTAAATTGGGGTCTGATTAACAGGCAGGTGAGGAGTGCTCTGCCACAGTCCCATCCTTACGCTGACAATTAAGGTCCTGTGGTAAAGGAACTACAAGCTGCCAGCTTGAAAGGGTCTTCAGTGCTGTCTCTTGCAGGATTGCTGCTTGATCTACTCGGTTACTGTGCAAACCAAACCTGTCTCCTTTTGCTTCTCCATCCTGTTTTTGGAAAGTCAAGTGCAAGTGGAGTACTTTGCTGGATGCTGTCCCCAGCTATGAGTGGATGAGGCTTTCCCTGCACCCCTACAAACTGCAGCTGAGCCCATTAGGTCCCCTGCAGTTACAAATGAGGATGCCAGTGGGTTTAAGGTGCCTCCTGGCTCAGGCTATCAAATTGCCTGAGGAGCGGCTGAGGGAACTGGGGTAGTTCAGTCTGGAGAAGAGGAGGCTGAGGGGAGATCTCATCACCCTCTACAGCTACCTGGAAAGGAGGTTGTAGTGAGGTGTGGATGGGTCTTTTTAACCAAGTAACAAGTGATAGGACAAGAGGTAATGGCCTCAACTTGCACCAGGGGAGGTTTAGATTGGATACTAGGAAAAATTTCTTCCCTGAAAGGGTTATCAGACATTGGCACAGGCTGCCCAGGGCGGTAGTGGAGTACCCATCCCTGGAGGTATTTAAGAAATGTGTAGGTGTGGTACTGAGGGACATGGTGTAGTGGTGACTTGGCATTACTGGGTTAATGGTTGGACTTGATGATCTTAGAGGTCTTTTCCAACCAAGGCTAGTCTATGATTCTGAATTGCTTTCTAGAAACATGTACATCTCCTATCTAAACTGGGATTTTGGTGCTTTGATTTTAGCCTAAACAGTGTGCCCTGAATCATGGAAGTGTTTGTGGCTAAGCGGGATTTGAACGCAAATCTCCCTCTGGAGAGAGGTAATGCTTAAATCATTAGGTCACGTTTTTCTCTGTAAAAATTATATGTAGGAAAGCTTGTTTGTCTGGTATCTCTCCCATGCCCAGAATGTAAATGAATAAAACTTTATGGTTACCAAGACTGACAGTATATTTTAAAAGAAGAGAAGGTACTCTAAGATGTTTTTTTTACTATTAGGAAAGAGCCTCTAGAGACCCTAATCCTATCAAATGCTGCAACATAGGAAAGCAACCCCTCAGGCCTGAGTTTGCTCAATGCAAACTCAGTTGCAATTGCTGCCTCTGCTTCTGATCTCCTGCAGTGCAATCTTAGAAACACACCCTTGTTTCAGCATCTTATCAGAGTAGCTCAAAAATTCTTGCTGTATCAGTCTTAAACCGTCAAAAGTGTTCTTAAATTGACCAAGTAGATTCAACTTAGTATCATTGATTAGACTGAGACACACATGTGGCAAATTAGCACTTTAAAGATTTATTTTAAAAAACTTTTTAACTATTTTTGATCTATTTGCAACTTTAGGCAACACTTTATGTTTGATGGCAATTCATCTCCACTTTCCCTTCTGATGTTCCACATATACCATGAACTGTCTGATGCTGTATCTTTAGAACAGCTGTGTAGTAAAAGGAACCTTGCTTTTTACTGCAGCTTCTGGAAACTTTTGTTCCTATTAAATAACTGTAAAGAGGATAAAAAGAAAAATATTCTAGAGGAAGAGACACTGACCCAAAAAATAGGATAGAATAAAACAGAATTTGGTTCACTAACTTCTGTTCTTCAACTATAAATTCAGGATTTTCTTGTACAAAGTAAAAAAAAAAAGCATGGGAATTCTAAAATTTTGACTCACAGGTAGAGATCAAAATATATTTAATGTTGAGAAGTAAGGAGTCTACTTTTCTGTAATATGTTTTGCGTCTCCTCAAAACGTGCATATACCGTAAAGGAGATGTTGAATATGAGAAGTATCACACATCTATTATACTAATGCACCCCATGGCAAATAATTGCTTCTGGTCATATTGACTGAAAAATCCTCTTTTTTCATTGTTGGTTTAGGTAATTTTTTTTACTTTTCTTGTTGTTCATTTTTTAAATAATATCAAACCCCAAAGTTATCTATAACTCCACAGTTATGAGAAAAATGATAAATTAGCCTATATAGGTTGCATTAAAATTGGTGAATAACATTATTGTATTTTTTTCAGTTAAATTACCAAGCAAAAGAAATTGTCTGACATTAATTTGAATCCATTTGAATCCTGCTGTAATAGCATTGTTTGTCATTTGAAAATGTGTTATAATGTTCCTAAATAACTCATTTTAAAATGTGTTATAATATTCCTAAATAAGTCATATGTCAAGGGAACAGTGTTAGGCGTTCAATAAATGTAATTAAATGGCATTCTTCTCCTTGCATTGTTCCAGCTGGAGCGTATCTGCTAAGTGAGAGAGATAAGGTTGTTTCTTTGGGCCAGCCCATGGTAAGATGCTGAAGGATCATGTAGATGTCAGTGATAAGGTTGAAACAGCTGGAGCTAAACTCCTAGAGCTGGAATATATGCTCTTACCTAAACCTATGTGAGAATAATGTTCATACCTATGGCATCTAAAATGTTTACAGACCCACCACTTACTCCACATACCTGCTAGCAGGCAGTCTGAGCTTTACCCACTGCTCCTGCTTGGGGGGACACTGTGCTCTGAATCAGTATTTTACAGGAGAATGAGAGTCCTTTGCAAACAAAGCTTATCCCATTGCACCAAAGAAAAAAAAAGCAGAAAGAAAAGCGGTAAACAGCACTGTGTGTTCTTGCAGGTGTGGGCCTGGGTCTGTATTGGAGGTAGCAGGGAGGAGGATGTGGTGCTTAGGGCATCCTTGATCAATGTAAGCATGGCAGCTGCTCTTAAAAGCTGGTCACAAATAGCAATGTGTAACAAAAGCCCTCTACTGTTGTGAAGCCTCAGAACACATCACAGGACTTACTTTATAGAGTTAATGAAGCCATGGGTGGCTGGAAGTGCGAGGTTCATTGGAGCTCACACTGGTGTGATCCTGGGTCCTGGCCACTGCTCTGAAGTCTCCCATCCAATCTCACTGTAATTCCTATGTGGGGTGCAGGTTACCGAAGGTATTGGTTTGAAGGGGTATTATTTTTCATTGCAGTGTTGGATCTAGTAACAAAATTGGTTTGATAAACAGAATAAATAACATCACATAATATTTAGTGATCTAGATGACCTTTAGGTAGATAATACCTTTTGTTTAATACTCCAGTATCTGAATAGTAAATACCTTTCATAATGTTGTTTACCTTACAAAGTCACCAGAGTATAATACATATGCTATAAAGTATTGTTTTTCTAGTACTAATAATGTTATTTTTGTTCATCTAAATGTTACTTAAAAGCTCAGTTTGTTGGACTAGTTTTTTCTGTAAAACTGAATATACTTAAAATTGTTTTATTGTGCCTAGGATTAAACATTTTTTTAAAAAAAAACCCTGAAATGGTAGTCTTGCCCATATAATCAGTCTTGTTTGTTCATTAGTTTGAAGGGTATAGATATGCTACAGTTATGAACCTAGGAAAGTATTAGTAAAATAAACAAAAAGTAGGCTATTGTTCCGATAACAGGTGTGTTAATAAAAGGTAATTATGTTGACTGAAAATAAGTAAAAGCTCCATCCAGCAAACATGTAGACTTTTTCCATCACTCTCAGTAACAAATGCTTTTTAATACAGTGGAAAATTACTAGGCAGGTCTGAAATAACTAAGCAATTACTGAAGTCTTTGTTTAAAATTCCTCAAGAGGATGTCACAAAATGTGATTACCATTATTTCAACAATCACTATAGAACAGCAGTTTCACATGAAAAATAAGCTCACATTTAACTATCAATTAGCAGCTTTTGATACTCTGAAATTGTTTCAACATTAATGTATTGATTCACGCATCTGTCTAAAGATACCTGAAGAAAAAAAAAATAGGAAGAAGCTCAAGTTCTAAACTACTGCATGTTGAATGAGAATGCAGGGGAACTTGATTCTTTTTTAATAGTTGACCTACTGGGCTCCTTATTTTCATCGCCTGAAAATCTGGCTTATGGGCAGGTGCTTTTTTCCCCCTGCATGTAAGCTCCTGGAAATATTGCCATTCAAAGCAATAATTTAGGAATTAAAAAAAGGAAGTGGTACACTATGTGACTTTTTTTTGTTTGTTTGTTTTGTTAGAAGTCAGATTTTGAGTTGAAGGTACTTTTAATAAAGGGACGGGGAGTCTTTATTTTGTCCTTTCGTAGCAAATGCATTTTGCTGCTGAATGCCATCAGGTCTTTGCTCAGTGCTGAAGGGGATGTGCAAAAACCAGAACTTTCAAATTCAGGGAGCTAGACATCAGGTTCATCCTCCTACTTCTGTAGCATCAGTGTGGGGATTCAGTGTTAGGACATCACAGAAAGGGTTTAACTCTGCAGAGGACACACACTCCCAGCTTTTGTGGTTTCAACACAAAAAAAATCAGCTATAAAATAGAGGTAACTGAGGATAGGTATGTTTTCAGAGCCACTTAGAACACCTGCTAATACATGGACCTAACAAGCATGGAGGTGGTGGGCACTGGCACTGAAGGCAAAATGTTTCTCCTTTCTTTTGGGTGAAATTGCCTGGCAGATAGTCTCAGCAAGCAGCCTGCAATTTTAGCTGGCAGCTAAATAAAAAAACACCTATTGTTTCTTTGGTTAAATCATCTCCTATGCTCACAGAGGTAGGAATTGCACATTGTTATGATAGTACCTCTCAAAATAATGCATATCACACAAACTCTTACAGAGATGATTCACACTTTCAGCTATCACCCATATATCAAATTTGCTTGAACACCCTGCTGTGATTCAATGCACACCCTGTAGGCTCCCAGCTATTCGGTAGCTTCCTTAGTTGTTAAAAGCAGTAACTATGAAAGCTGGTGGAGCTAGTGGGAAAATAACAAACTTGAAAATTACAGAGTGGAGATGTATTTGTGACATGCTGTCAACAGCAACTCACGACATGCACCCTATCAAAATTTGACTTGTCCTGTGATTTTTATCTCAAGTGAACAATGTCTTCAAGATTGAAAATAAAAGCAATTCTGACTTGTCAACAGCAAATACCTAAAATTGCCACAGCTTTACTGTGAGAGGGGAATGTCCTCTTGGTGCCTATGTCAAAAGTTAACTAACAGCAAGACCTAGAACTATAAAAGCACTGCCATGCAAGCAAATATATGTCTACGAACATACACAGGACAATAATCAGGAAAGTTTTTGTGTGTGTATGTGATTCAGTAGAGAGAAGCGAGTCAGAGATTTAGTCCCATATAGTCTGCCATCACTGCCACAAATCACACTAATAAAAGCTTCTCATTTAAACTTTCTGTCAAAAATGAAGCTTTGGATCTCTTCACAAGAGGAAAGATCCCAACAGAAGACAAAGGGAAGGAATAAGATTACAGGTCTGTTGTACTTTTTACATGTTTCCATCATCACCTTTGATAACCATTTCTATCCATACATATATTCATCCTTCTGCTGTCTGAGAAAAGAAAAGCTAGGTTTTGCATTTATCTGATAAGTTTTATAACACAAGTACCATGAAGTGGCATGTATATATACTGCCATATTTTCAAAGCCTGTGTATCTCTCTTTGATTTAATTGTATGAGTGCCATGACTCGATCAGGATGGATATGAATAAGAAGTTTCTCTCCAGAGGTTTAGGTTTTTCATCTGGAAACAGATGTACTGTCTTATCATATGCCCTTTCAGTCATCTGGGAAGTTGCCATGGTTTGAGGCTGGGCTGGCCATTAAATGGACGGCTGATGCTCTCTGTTAACCCCTCTCCCTTCCTGGACAGGAAGAGAAAATGGAGAGAGACTTACAAATTGGAAATAAAACTAAATCAGCTTTAATGAAACTATAACAATAAAAAGAGAAATATAATAATGAGAAGAAAAAATAACAAACTATTTACAAATATATACAAAACCAGTATCGAGCTTCTCCCCTTGAATCACACGCTCCCCTTGATAATGCTCATGTCACCACCGGTGCTGCAGATCCCAGGCTGGGCTCCTGGATGCAGCAGCAGACAGGAGCTGGATTCAGGAACGAACAGATCAGGGGCAGACGAATGGACAGAGTCCTCCCAGGATGCTGGTCACAGAAGACCAGCAAGGGCAGGAAGAAGTGCAAGAGGAGAGGCCCTTGTCCTCCATGAGCCCTCAGCTTTATACTGAGCTTGACAAGTATAGGATGGAATACTTCATTGGTCAGTTTGGGTCGCCTGTCCTGACTGCTCCTTACTGCAGGTGCAACCCTTTTGCACCTTTACAGGAAGGGGGGTTCCAAGGTGGCACTGAGAGAATTTGACAGCGACCTTGGTTTCTGTAAGATTAAGTATAAGCAAGAGCCTTCCTGCAAACCATTTTACTGTGAGCTCAGTGCTAACTGTAAACATTGAGCATTACCGCTCCTAGGAGCAGACAGTGTCTGAAAAACATGTTGTTGACTTGAGAAAATGCAGTCTTAGAAGAGACTTAACTGAAAAGTAAAATCAAAACTGAAAGGAAAATTGGTTCTGTTTTAGCCAAACCAGGACAAAAATGCATTAATTAAAACCTTTGTACAGGCTTCTGAGAACATCTACTGCATGGGAAGTGGCTGTCTCCCCAAAAGACTTCTGCCTAAAGGGCTTGTGGTCCTCTCATATATGTCTTACTGGGTACTTGCCAACAAGGGATAGGGTTACCAACAAGGACAAAAGAGATTTCTGTGCTTTCCAGGAGCATGGCAAGGGAAATGTTATTTAAATCATTATTATGTTTATTCACTCTTCTGTTACCACAGGAAGGAACTGTGAACTCATGTTGGTATTACGGCCTTGCACTTTAAATGAAAAACATTCTGCAAGTCATGTCCAACAAGCTGTTTCCATCCTCTTTCTTACTCTTTCGACGTCAATATATTTTAGCTTGGCAAGGTCTTGTTTAGGACCTCTTTCTTTGGTTCTTCATTGGGAAACCATTCCTGGGATTTAGAAAAAAAAAATTAAAAAAATTCAAAGAAGTTTGTTTGCAAACTATTATAGATTAAAAAGGGTCAATTTGCCTGATTGTATTCTCTCAATTTGCTTTTTTCAAATTCACACAGTTCTCTTTACCCCCTTTTCAGTGTTTAAATGATGGTTAACCATGTAGGAGACAAAAATAGACAAAGCAATTGCTGCTTGTTCCTTTGTCTCATTGTGTCATGCTGTGCTATAAATGTTTTTAATCTGGACAGAACCAAAGGAGTAAAACCTAATTTAATAGCTGTCAATCAAAGGTAGGAAGCCTGCAAGAAAGACCACAGTTCAGGCTCAAATGTATTAACAGGGGGAAAAAAAAGCAGTATGGCTAAGACTGTGAATCTAGTCAAATGTAAGAAATTTCCAGTCAAAACTTATTCATGGACAGTTTAATCGTTGATGCTTCCTTCAACTTAAGTAACTTGTCTCTCTGCCTTGTGTTTGTCTTTTTCATTCCACTGTTGCCAGGGTTAGTATCTTTACCTATCTTTTTGCTATAACAAGCAAGCCAACCTTTCCTGACCTGTTACAAAGAGGAAGTCTGCAATGTCCGTCTCTTCTTGGAAGAGAACAGGATTTTAAAGAAGAATGAAGTTTTCTTTTCACGTATTCTGGCCCAGTTAATTTTTCTTGGACTTGGATGGCCAGAGATGTGGTTTTTATATAACAATCTGGTAGCTTCTTGTTCCATGGTATTTATACTTTCTTCTTACTTAGGAGTTACTCTCATTGTATATATATTTCTAATATTTCTTCTTTCACTATTTTTTGCATAAGTGTTACTTTTGCAGGTTTTCTGTAATGGGAAGTACACTGTCTTAGCTTCTGAACTCTTCATCTTTAGAAATATAATTGGAAACAAATTTAGAATGTTCTGAGAATCCTCGTACAATGTTAATTAACTGATCATCACTAGAAATTTGAAAAGGCATCATAGCTCCATCAACTTTACTGTCCTCATCTAAGAATCCTATGCAAGTAAAATCAAAAAAGAGGTTTTTCCCAGAGGAAATGTCATACAATTCGTATACTTTTCTTACTGGAGTACTCATAGTGCTTATCATCACTTTACTCCGTATATTTTGATTTTAGTAATTAATTTAAAATGCTGACTTTTGTGTTATTTCTGTGTATATGCTTAATCTTGCATATGCTATAGATCACATAGGTTGGGAATGGCTCTGACAAGATTTATTCTTGTATGGCTGTCAACCTTAAGATTCAGCTTGCAGGCCAAAAATATCTGAATCCATCTTATCTGCCTTGCTAATTCATTAATAAATGTTGTAGGTTTCAGTGAAAACTTAAATGCTAAGTACTTGTGAGATAATCAAGAGTAATTAATTCACAAAAAGCTAATAAAATATAGAGCAGCTTCTGACATTAGTCAGAAAACAAAAATAAATTATCAAGTCTGAAAGAATACTGGTAACTTAACTATCTCAGGTGTTACTTGAACAACTTGAACTTTCCTACCCTCTAGTGGAAAGTTGCTCTTGCAGAATAGGATTTAAGGGACTTCTATTTAAATCTATGAAATACAGCAAACTGGGTAAGAGGTTTATTTCTGCTATTACATGTAAATTGGGAAGATTACTGTGTCATTATTTCTCCCATTCCATTTTTTTATTGGTCCCTGATGGATAGTTAGAAGGTTGCTTACAATGCTCTTAGTCTGAATCTACTGGTTTAGAACAGTCCCTGCTGTTGTAGAAGGAAAGTGAAACAGCTTTTGACTGAGAATAATTCAAAGAAAAGGAAATCATGGCTGAAATTCTGAGAGATCCTGAAAAAAAAAGAACTGCCATCTAAGTTTTATGGACAAAGTTAATTGAAATACAAATGGTAAAGAGAAGAGATTGAAAGTAGTATTATAACTCTTTGGTTGCCAGTAGCCTTTTTGTTTTTTGTTCTGTACAGTGTTGTCAGTTTATCAGTAAAAATAAAATTCTCTCTCTCTAACTAAGAGGAGTCCAAAACAAAGAACCAAATCAGCATTGAAGGCAAAACCCCCCCATGTATCCATCTTCTCATAACACAATTGCCCACACTAGAGTTTGTCAATTAATGTTTATCAAACCAATAAACTTTTAGCTTCCCAGAGTTTCCTAGACTTTTTATGTGTCCTGGGAGTGAGTAGCACAAAGGGTGCCATTAACTGAAGATAGAGCAAAAATGAAACAGAGGCAGAAATGATTGAGGCCTGAAGAATAAAACTGATTTGAAGCAGGGATGGATTCATTATTATTACTTTTCTCAAAAGAGTTTTCCTTCCTACTCCCAAAGCAGCAGGCACAGACTTTTTCTTGTTTAAACTGATTTCAGTGTTGGGGATGAAAGCTAAGGCTTTGCTGTTTTTTGAGGTTAACTCACTGTATGTGAATAGGAGAGTTTTATAATTTTATTTTTGAGAAGGAAGATCATATTAGAAGCAGGACACTGTCTCTACTGGTTTTGTATTTATATGAATTGTTAAGTAAGTAATAGAAGAGAACAGAGTATCAGCCTTCCTTTACCCAGCACAGCGTAAGCCCCGTAGATGTGAAGAAACAGGATGCTGAGCTGAAGGGCTCTCTCCTTCCTTCAATTCAGACAGTAATAGAGAGCAGCAGGAGATGCAGCCCTACATAATTTTTTTCTGTCAGAGACAGTGGTAACTACTTCTACGGAGAAAGTGGAGAGGAAGCAGGGCACTTGATTCCTAATTTCCTTCAACTCTTTGATCTAAGAGTGAGGAAAGGATCAGCTTTTCACTCAGGTCTCTGCATTTCCAAATAAGTGGTGCTAACAAGCACACCAGGAGCCCCAGGAGCACTGGCAGCATGGGTAATTGTACACCCTTGCGCTGAAGTGCAGAGTGAACAGAAATACTTGAGAGGGAGGTGATTTCTTATTGGTTGTGATCATCCTCCATATGAATTCTGATATTTCATCTCATCCAGAGGTAACTTTGTTTTATGAGTCTATCAACTAGCCAAAAATTCCTTTCATTTAAAGTCAGATTGGTGGTTGCTTTCTATAAGCATACTCAGTGAGAGTTTGTATTACTCAGAACCACTGCAAATGTGCCAGATGTCACTACTAGTCACTGTTGTCAAATATTTGATGGAGCTGTCATATACATTTCATTTTTACCTAGTCAGAGTCAGTGCAAGGAAACAGTAGTGATGTATTGACTTCAACTCTGGTCTCCAGTTCTTTGCTCAACAGTTTAACTGCAATGTAATGTCTGGCTTTCAGAAGTAAGAGAACATTTCTGGGCTTTCCAGACTGTAGTTTCTTATGCTCTCCCTGTATTGACTATACAGGGTTGGCTGTTTTTTTTATTTTCTTTTCCTTTTCCTGGCTATGGACATGTAAACTAAGAAGTGAAATGGTAGCAGCTTTTATTTCTGTGCTTTCCAGGGAGAACCTGCAGTACAGATCTCTACTCACATCAAAGTTATAAACCTGTGGCGTCATTCTGGGAGCATTTGTCACTGAGCACCCACAAAATACAGCTCTTTTTCTCTTGCCTCCAAAAAAGACAAATTACACTGTGTTGCCTTCCAAGGACTTCTCATTGAATTTGGGGCTAGGAGGCTCACGAAATGGAACAACTGAATTTAAAACTTGACTTGAAATCAAACTAATATATTTTATCCATAGCAAAACAGTATGAAATTAAGTCATTATCACTTAGGAAAATAAATACTTTCTTATTGCATATTTGATTATTGGCACGTCTCAGTGTCTAACCTAGTCTAAAAATTTTCATTAAAGAAAAAAGAAATCTTTCTAACTGCAGATGATAGTACAAAGAATTCAAGAACTAGGTTTCTGCTATCACTAATCTTTACCTACCTATTTAAATATGCAGCCAGGTCAAATTTGTTTGATAGAGAATGTGTTGAAGAGGTAGGAAGAAATCAGAGTAGCCTTAATGTTCAGTATAGAGATTGTGCAAGATACAATAATCAGTGTCCTTGAAGGTTTCCTGTCTTATCATAACATTGCTGGCACATGTTTTAATCAGATTTCTAAGCAGAATTTACCTTAAGAGACTTTCTTATCTTTTTCACTTCCATGTAACTGTAAGACAAGAAACAATTTGTGATTTTTTCACTTTGCTTCAGACAAACCTACCATCATGTTTTCTCCTCAACGAGGAAAAAGAGGAGTGCTGTCAGTAGCCAGGTCAAGGACTCTGGTCTAAGCAGTCTAAAAAGCCTGAGAAATGGATGCCCCCACCTTCTATCCTGAGTAGGAGACAACAGTAATTAATGTATGCACTTTTGGTTTTGCTGGATGCAGACCAGAACCAAAGCAGCAGTGATTTCCATCGCCTGGCCAAATTCCCAGGACAAGAGTATGAATGTACAGAGAAATTGACAAGGTATCCTGAATGGGCACTGAAAAACTGAGAGATCCAGAAAGAAAATACATTTTTGAATGCTGATCTCATTTTTTTCTCCTCCCATTTACATATAAGATATATAACATTAAACCTTGTATTTTACTGGGAGAAAAAAGTAATGAATCCTTTAAATACTAAAAGAACCATGCTCAGAAGGGACTAGGTTAACATAGATTGTGATTAAGGACAGTCGCTGACATTATTCATCGATGGACTGCCCTTCCATTTGTGCATGGGACCTGAGGTGACAGCACTGTTCACTAAATCCAGGGTTAAGTTCTGAGTAAGAGTATGTCCATCGCCTCACAGATCTCATCCCATTTAGAAAATCTAATAATAATTTCTCAGTCCCCAGTAACTCTGTAAGTGGCTCGCATTATATACAAGAATGCAGAGCCTTAGTTTTGAGAAGGCCTTGAAAAGTGGGACCACTGCTTTTCAGAGGCTCATCTACAGAAAAATGATCAGAATATTAAAATATCACATGTGCCTTTCTACTAGTTTTCTAGACGTAACACAGCACACGTCCCAAAGCATGTAACTTAAAATAGTTGCAACACATTACTTAGTACCAGTGCTAACTGAAGTTAAATGGCTTCTTGTTACCTCTTTGTAATTTTTCAGCTTTTGGCTAATTCAAAAAAAATCTCACAAATGTTCAGCCAGAGAAGATTTTATTGTAGTGTAAAAAGCAAACAGTTTTTCTGGCAAGGAATCTGAAAAATAGACTTTCCTAGTGATCTGACATTCTCTTCCAATAGTATGACTTAGATTGAAGTCTGCGTAATGAATAGCTACTTTTAGGAAATGGTGACTAATAATTCAATTGCAGGGAGATCCTTCAGCCTGCATATTATTGCAACAGATTTTATTCGTTTTCATACATATATACATTTCAGCAACAGACCTAATTTAAAAATCAGAGTTTATGCAAGAAATGAACAGCAAGCAAAAGTCCCTTGCTGTGACTGATTGCATTAGTTAGAGTATTGCTTCAGGTGTAATCAGGATTATTTGTCTTTCTGACATTACCACAATGATATGAGATACGACATGCTAACTCTTGGCTTGTAAGATGTTATTAGTCCTTTATTTCTTTCGGTCTCTTAATTAGTGACTGTTGTTTAAAGTCATCTGTCTTTGCTCACATTTATGCAAATATTCCAAATTATTAACGATAGCATCAATAGGGTCATGTTTATCCATTTTTTTCAAGAAAATATTTTTCTGAAAGCCTCATTTTACCACTCTTGTTCACATGGAGCAGAAATTATTCTGTTAATAAATCTAGCTGTTTTGAGCAGCAAAGAATTACTGCCTGTGAATTTAAATTATACATATGTGCTGCATCAATAATGCATAAATGAATGCTTCTATCGGTTGTATGTCAGTATTTTCACAGAATACTGTGGAGTGGCACCCAAAATAAGCAGTGCTGACAAAATGGCCAGCATGCAGCTAAGCAGTTGCAATTTTTTAAAAAAAATCACAAGTGCTTTTATTTTCACTGAATGAAAACAAAGAATAGCAGAGTAAACAGTAGAAGAAAATTTTTATAATTCTGTAAAATACCTATTTTCTGAGGACTGACTCGTAATTTTACTTCAGTTGTGTCTGTGTTCAGTGGTGGTCCATGAGGGACTGGAGAGTGGTCACAAGCCCCTTTTTCCCTCTTCTCCTGGAGAAGCAGGTACCTGAGTACAGGGCAGGAGTGAGCAGACAGAGCTGAGCGGATCCAGATGACTGTTCCCTGAGCTCTGAACAGCAGGACAGCTCTCTGTTTTCCTTCCTCCTTTCTTTCATTTGTTTCCATTTATAGCTTTGGGACTGACAGTGAGAACAGCTAACTAAAATTTTGGGGAGGAAGATGGCATGCAGTCAAAGCATCTACTCAATGTAATTCATCGTACTCTAATGACAGCTTATAGGGGTACATTTTTTTCTGCCATATGCCGTGACGTTTCCCAGGAGATGTCCCTTGTATTCCTATCTGGGCTCTGTGGTCTCCCCATTGGAGGTGACTCTCTGCTCTATAAAACTTGTGTTTATAAGTCTGGTGAAAGCCCCTCTGTCCTTGTTGATCTTACTAATGAGCAGGATGCTCATTTTGCTATGCTGTTATGTCAGCTTAATACTAAGGGCCTGAGTGGCTTTGCAACACTGAAAAAATACAAATGTTTTAATGAGCTTTGAAAATTAATTCCTACTGGTGCCAAAACAGTATGTGGAATGACTGAGAGAAAAGTAATTTGACATAATTCTACTCATTTATGAACTAATAAAACACACATATAATTAGCCTTATAACAAAACTGATTTTATGAAATTATTTGACTGGTTTTTGAAAGGTATTTTCTGATTATTTTTTTTTTTTGTGGAGTTGGTGGGGGTTTTTTCATTTGTTTTTAAACACTTAATGAGAAGTTTATGAATTATTTTGATTACTAAGTATCTGCAATATCTCTTGATTAAGAGAGGTGCAAGTGAACCATTCTTATGATATGTCTAATTCCAGTACTTGCCAGTATCATGGAAACAAAAAGAAATCTTTTCTTAAATGTGAAAATGAGCCCTGATCATAGCTGAGGAAGACTTCTTTTATAGAACAGGAGAATGATATTGATGAAGCAAAACTTCTAAAGTTTTGTTTGACACTTCAGACAAAATCAGTACTGCAGAGTTTCATCTATCCATTTGTAACAAATAATATGTAATTTTAAAAATGTATAATACCTCGATTATCAATGTTTTTTATTGCTTTCAGACAAGGAATATATAGAGAAGGAAATATTAAAAATGAGCTTTTTCTGCTTCTGAAGCAAACATTATGCATTAAAATAGGGTTTTACCTGTTTGTACGAAAAAGCTTTCTGCTGTCACATAAACAGGCAGATTAGCAAATGAAATAGAGAAATTGAAATGATATTACTGTTCTGATTTTTCATAATATATTCTGTCACAAAAACCATCTGAAAACTGCAGTTTGGTATAACTGGGTGTAATAAGAAATGCATTGGTATACATGTACAAAAATGTTTGAACACTAAAAGCAAATTGACTTTAGTTAGAAAAAACTTTAAGAGTGAAATTTCAGTAGTTTGGGGACTGATACCAGTTTTAAGATTCTACAGTCTCTTCTCCAAAGACCTTTCAGTCCATATTTTAAATTATATAAAGTATAAAGAATAAACAGTAGTTCAAAATTAGTTGCTGTTCAGTATCTGTAACATGTAAAATATTGAGTTAATTCTCTTTGCTTAGAAATGATGGATATGTCTTCAGGATATATTATGAAATAACAGAGAAAGCTGGGTTTGTATAAAGTCTAGGAGATATTTTATAAGTCTAGCAAGTGATGCTAGAGCAAGGCAAACTAAGTGCAGAGCATTCAGAATAAGGAGAAAACTGATAAAGATCGAACAAAAAGAGGGAAGCAGAATTATGAAGAGTGCTTACACTGAGATATTGCCTTCTTTAAGATGTTATCATCAGGAGGCACTGAGGGCACTTTAGGTGGAAAGTTTTGTGTTGTGTTTCTGTGCAATGATATGATGTGACTTCTGCTGGTGTAAATTTGACCACCCAAGGACTTTATTTTCATGTTTCTCCTTCCACAAATTATATCTGTCCTATTTGTGTATATATATATATATATATATATATATATATATATATAGTTTGCCTTTTTTTTTGTTGTAGTGCGGACACTGCAGTGAATTTCTGGTACAACATAAGCAATTTCTGTTAATTGTTTGACTATATTCATTGGGCATCCTATATGAATAAAGCTGTCTCCCAGAGAAATACATTATTAAAGATTCTCTGTTTGCAGTGGTTATACATCATTATTTAAACGTGTTTAGCATGCCTTCCTGTTTAAAGCACAGAAGAGGAGCTACTCCAGTAGAGATGAGGCAATACCTAAATGTCTCTTAATTGAGGATGACTCTGCACATATACCAGCCCTTTGAAACAGTTCCCTTGATAGCTACAAGCATATTTGGTCATATTTGGCATAGATTTTGTTTGCCTTTAGTTAGGAACGGGTTACTGCTAAGAAACCCAAAGGGCAGTTTGACTGAAACGTCTAATCTGCTTTTACTGAAGGTCAGTACCTTTGTCACGTTGTTTTGCTCCAAAGCTCCGGCTTGCATTTCAGGTGGAAACAGCCCTTTCTATGACCAGTATTAGCCCTCTGTGAACATGTATCATTTATCATTTTATTGGAAGCAGCTGAGGATGCTCTAAAAATAGATGTGTGAAATGATGGACAGTTCATGATTTGTTGGCATGGAATCAAAATGTGACAGAAGGGACCAGGCGAGCTAATTACATCCTCACTGCTGAGGTTACCATGGAAGCTTTAACTCTTTACACTCTATCTCTCTTGCTAATGCAACTTGTGCAGTACACTTTAATTGTTATGGTTGAAGTGTATTTCATAGTGTAAAATCTACCTGCCCACATAAACCAAAGCTGTCAGATGTGATTTAGGTAGCTATTTATATTCTGTAAATTCTCACAGGAGAATGGAGGTACCTTTGCCAAGGTCTTTGAGGCAAAAAAAGCTGCAGACATGCAAAGCTGAAATGTAAATAAATGCTCATTTGTGAAAATGTAAATATATTTACATAGTGAGAATTTAAGGAAAAGCTCCCTGGTGAGGAAGAAAAAAGGGAGGGAAAAGTAAAGACAGAGAAAATAAGGACAAGTGAACTCTCTTACTCAGATCTTTTCATCTGATTTCTTTGTGATCTACAGGCGTTCCATTTCTCACCCACCTTTCAGTTCAGTCTGTCCTCATATTATCCTTATAACTCTGAACTTCTTTTCCTTTACTGTCATTTCAATGTATTTTTCTCCTTGGCTACATACAATATTTAATTTAAATACCTACTTGTTTAATGCAAACATCCCACAGCTTCTTCCACAAGCCACTCCTCAATTTCTTCCGCATGCAAACATTGTATTCTGTCTTTTTATCTTCACAGAGAATGTGTGGGTACCCAGAGTGGAGGTAGTAATAGGAACCTTTTTCCTTTTTAACTTCCAATTTTCTTAACCAAGTACCAGAGAAGTCTGACAAGGGTGGTGCTAAGCCTACACTCTTTCCAATTCTTTTATTCCGTTAGCCTCAGATTAAAGATAAAAACAATTTTGCATATCCACAGGTAGGTAAATGGCAGTGTTTAGAGTGTCTCATTTCTGGGACAAATTATTTTCCTTCTTTTCTCAGTACTTATGCCGCAAAGGAATATGACTTTACTTCTGTTGGCTGCAACCCAACTAAGAGAGGTGAAACTTTCAGTCAGATTCCCTTTGACCTCTCTGATAGTACACAAATAAATCCATCACATTCTCTGTCTCTGCCTTGGACTTTTCTTCTGCCATATTTCAGCATCTCGCTCTCCCACACACAGATACTAGAGGTTTTCAAATACATGCTTGGGAAAAGCAAATCTTAATTTTTCACTAGCTTCAGTCTCAGAAATAACTGCTTCACTTTGATTTGAACCTACAAAATAAATATGCATTCTGTCTGAATGGTTCCCATTAGTAGTGGTTATAACTACTCCTCATGGCAAGCAGTACCATAGTTTTAACTGAAGTATAACAACTAGATCCAGCTAGAATGGTCTTGTCTTTCTCTTGAGTTGAATGCATTGTCACAAGTTCTATTTACTTTGTGACTTAAGGGGTATGTCTTTGCCTGAATACAGTGTCACAAATCTGGAATTTGTTTGGAGCTCCCAACTTTACAGAGTTCCATGGAGGATCTGAAAGTTTTAGCATGGATGGAAAAAGAGGGATACAGCAATTTGTTGAAATCTCCTAAACATCAGGCAGCTCATTTAAAGATGTAGCTTCAGGCAAGCTGATGTCTGGATATATGGCCCACACACATGCTCAGGTCAGTTTTTTGACAGCTGGTCCTCAATAGGCCCCATGTGATTGTGCTGTGGGCAGTTCTGTGCAAAAGTTGAAGGGGTTCTCCTTGCCATGGAAATTACTGCACCTCTGCAGATCAAAAGCAGTACAGGCCTGGCAGGTAGGACAAGACCCAGCTCACTGGTCTCACTGTATATGTATAATGTAGTATGTATATGTAGTAATGGGTCAGTTTTAGGGGAAGGAAAAATCCAGAGGTTTTGTTATTAATGATATACTTTTTATGGTTTTATATTATGCATTTGCCAGAAGGTGTTTCAATAGAATGTGCAATTCAAATAAAAACTCATCATAGCTATAGACTGTGCACATGAATTCCAAAGTTTATCAGCCCATTATTTCTAAATGCTTCCTAGCTTTCCTTTCTCATATTCAACAGAAGTAGAGAACTATGAACTAAGAGTTTTGGATTCTGCTGTTCCTATGAAGTCAGGAATTGTGTTACCAAAAGGTCAGTTTTTTCATTCCCAGATTATAAAAATCTAAACTTTGTCAACTGCAACACTTTATCTTGACCAACTAATGCAGTGCAAAATAAGGAGAGAGAGTCAATAACAGTCAGACAGTGGTTTCAGCTCCTTCATTCGGGGATGTCTTCCACTTGTTCCTCACAATGCTTCGATCAAGATTTGATAGTACTTTGGGAAGAGGTTGGAACTAAGGCAGTGCTAAACTGAGTTCTTAAATTCTTGTTTATTTTTAGATGCAGGAGTACCAGAAGCCTCTATGTCATGTACCATCCTGTGCCATTTCAGCCAGAACATTTTTCACACATTTGATTTTAAAGAGTTTGTGAGCTTTGAGAGTTAATTAGGCCATTACAGCTAAGACTCCTTATGAAGAAACTCTTTAAGATATCAAGTTTCAAAGAATTTTGGAGACTCTTTAATCTTAACCTCCTTTTCAGATGTTGTTCAAACAGTAAAAGTGTGCTTCTGCATTTTCCAAATTTCATATTTTTCACAGCAAGAGCTGTACTCTACCTTCTTTCTTTTTTTTTTTCAATCTTTCACAGCAGACTAACACACTTAAAGCAATTATAGAAATTGCAACAACAAAATTAGAGTGTTGTTGTAGATACTTTAAGCTTTATTATAGCAGATAGGCTGAATATCAGCATGGACAACAGGATATGCAGGTTATACTTTAGGCTCTGTGTCATGAAAAGCAGCTTATTACCTCTTAGCTTGTTTCCCTTTCTAAAGGTGAGCAACAAATATGCCTGCAAAACACTTTAGAGAAATACTTAGAGATCTTGGGGAAGGTGTCAAGGTCTATGTAATGTTGGTTACAATATGGGCAAACCACATATATACAGAAATAAAGCAGTTTCCAGAATACACTAAGAACACATTGGTGAAGTTTAATTCATAGTACAAATTGAATTTTCCTTTGTATAGAATCCAACTCAGACAAGAATATTTAGAGTAAAGTGCTACTTGTCAGTCTTCCTCTCAAAGTAAAATACCAGATCTCATTATCTGCTTCAATAAACCACATTAACAATGAAGTCTGTTGCTTTTCACAGTGTTATTATTGCTGTTATCCCAATCACATGAAGTGAGATTAACTGTGTTCACAGGATTTTGATAAGGATGCAGTAGGATGTACAAATAAGGTCTTTTCTTAAGTTTAAAATAAAGGAGCAAAGAGAAGAAATGTAATTGAAGAGCTGTGACTCATTTCTCTTAAAAACTGAGGTGCATGCCTATTCATGTACCTTCTATTTTTAAAAATGTAACAGCACTCAAAGGCACTCCATCAGCCTGTGTTAAAGCAAGCAGAAATATAGAGCTGAATTTTGTTTGTGAAAATCCTTTATTTGCTATTATCTGCTGCTTTAAAAAAGCCCAGCCTAAATAAGGCACTGGGTTTCAATCAAAGTTGTTATTTTGGGAGGGGATTGGTATAGGTGGGGTGTGTTGTGATTTTTTTTAAAGTGAAACATACTTGAATAAGGTAAACATTTTATTTGACTACAGTTATGCAAAATACAAAGTGCCTATTTTCAGAGTGGCTAAAGGCCCATGTTCCTGATTATCTGTTTCTGAAGAAAAAGGAGTTATGGCAAGCAGGCTTTCCTGTAGGGTTCCTGCTGCCCCACACAGATGCTAGCATCTGGAAATGGTCTTCTTCCTCCCCTCATTGTGCAAGCTGGGTGCAGCTCTCCAAATTAAAGATGACAGGACCTGCCAATGTGAGCAGAGAATTCTGACAGGCAGAATTTTACTTGCATTTGATGCAAGTGTGAATCATATTGGTTGCAAGGCAATGCAACTCGGTAATTCTGCATGGCGGACTCGTGTGTACACCCATGAGCCACAGCTGAGGTAGTCAGCAGGGCTGCCCATAGGAGGAAAGGAGTCCCTTCCCTGCAGGGCACCATCCTGCCAGTTTCCTAGTGTGGTGACAGGCTGGGCTTGTGGTGCCAACTTGTGTACAACTCTCTTCTCCTTGGTGTGTGTAGGGACAGTGCCCTGGCTGGGAGAGAAGGCTTGAAGTCATAGCTGTCCCCCTCGTGCGTTAAGACATAACTAGTTAGTAAGTAGACAAAATAACCAGCTGACTCTTGCATAAGTTAATAAGTTGCACAGGAATATGAAGTAGCTGGAGCAAGACTAATCATTTCCCCACCTTCAGGCTCCAGCAATACAAGAGTGCTCTGCAGAGAAAAGTTCCTTGTGACCATATGCGCTCTAAAAGCACAGCCAACCTGTTGCAAGGCCAGAACGCAGCTAGAGAGAAAAAATACAGAGTACCTCATACTGTCTTTTCCCTTTCATTTTCTGTTAGTAAAGTCAAACATAAATGATGAGGTTAAAACTGTAGGCGTCAACTTCAAAAAGAGAGAAGTCTTGCTTGTCAGTTTTCAGCTGACCCTGCTCACCTTTTTTTCTCATGCTGGCATGCTCATATTAAATACTAAATATCTTGCATATCAGCATGCCATTTAGTACTCCAGTAGTAAATACATGTATCATTGTAAAATGGTAAAGTTTTGCTCCTATTTTGTACTTTTGGAAAGGACTGTACATTACAAACCAATAGCAAATTAAGTCTAGTACCTTTGGGACCACTGCTTTATGTAGGTCTTGTCGCTCACAGATTGTGTTACAGATTGCATAGGAGTTTTGCTTGCTTGTTTGTTTGTTTGTTTGTTTTTAGCTGGGCTCCTTCATTTGGGAGAAGAAAAAGAGACATTATCTCACATACTGTTCCCCTGATCTCTGTGAAATCTCCTGCTATTCCTTCTCTGTACTCAAAGTGGGATTGGGTCTACACTAAAGCAGAGGAAAAAGTGTGTCCAGATAATTCTTAACCCAATTTCTTTGGTCATCTTTCTTGTTCTCTAACAAGACATGGTCCAACCTCAGCCAAACCATTTTATTTTCTGAAAACAGATGCACTGGAAATGCACCTGCTTTTTTTTGGATGCTATAACAGATGCTATTCTATTTTCTGGCATCTCTTTGAATTCTGCTCATGGATGACCCATACTTCATTTGTACTTGATTTTCATTTAATTTGTCCTGAACCTTGTAATAAAGCTCTCTAGTGTTCAGTAAATTACATGGAATTGAAATCCAGCCACATAAACTGTTAACATGCAATGAGACAGTTATTTAGGGCTTATCTCTGCCAAGAGGTCAACACATTCAAGAGTAGAATAATTTATATGTTGAATATTTGGCAGCAGCTCCCTTAGTAGAAAGCAGTTTCTCTGCTGAGATACTGAATTTCTCCAAAAGAGTTCATGAGGTCAGAAATATTTCTGATCAAAATTCCCTGAAATGGGTCCTGGCTTAATCATATATTATGGATTAAGTGGTCTCTCCAGCCAAAACTACCATATCAATGCTAGATTTATTTCATAGTGCAGACACTGGCTTTTCTTGAATAAATAACATACACAAGATATGTAATTGCTTTAGCAAGTCAGGAACTCTCTGACTACCCAAACTTCATTTGTCTTTCAACTAATGCAGTGCTCAAAATGCAAAATCATTGTGCACAGACATTTTCTGTATTTGTAGGATTTCTGGCAGGACTTTCTTTTCCAGTACAATGGACAAAGAGACTGCGAGTCTCCATGTGTTGGGTTTTTTTTTCAGTGAAGATGACCATAATATGTATTCATATGAGTCAGGGATACATGCTGACCTCCATTAAACACTGTATACCTCAGATAATTTTGCTGGCTGCAGCTGATAGGAATTTGAGAGGCCAAATGAGCTTATGGAATCATTGGTATTCAGTGGTTTCCAAACGAAATAGCAGGCATGTTCCCACCAGACTTTTCAATTCAGTCATGTTCCACTTAAATAGAAAGCTTAGATGCTTTGCTTCATTTTATTAACATTTACTATTTAGATTATGATAAACCTGGGATGATTTTCTGAATGTATACAACACCGCAGTCAATGTCTAGGAAAGTTCTTAATCGAAACGAGGAGAAATAGAGGGAAGAGTACAATGTAAAATCAAAGTAGTCAGTTTTAGTAAGAGTTGTGTTTTCTGCAGCTGTGGAATAATTTAGAATTTATTCTGCGCAATTCTGAAATGTCTACATTTGTATGTTAGGAAAAATGCATTTCTCATTTTTTTTCCTTTTTTGAAAAACTGTTTTAAAAATAGCCAGAATATTTTAGGTATTCAGTTTTCTGATTAAAAAAAATAATGCACCAGAGCATTATAAATAAGATGTATATGAAAAGACATATGAAAATTAATTGACTGCTTCAAAGAATTCTAGTAGCCTCAATTTAAATTTTTTAGACCAGATCTGTTTCTGTGAGGAACAGATTTACAGAGATTTGTGAGTAAGACAAGAATAAATGGGCTCAAATAGCACCAAAAGTGATTGGGGAAATACAGGATTGGGGCCAGGGGTCAATTTTTCTAGAGAGTGACAAAATACTAGAGTTCTTAGGTAGGTTACGCTCAAATTCTTTTTCTGTTATTTTAAATGTCTGTCAACAAAGTACGATGCAAGACTCGACCTGGTGGATTCCTGAGAGCCCTTAGAATTCTGCAACTTTATCATTCTGAGTCTGCGAACTTCTTTGAAAAATATTTTTAGTTGATGCTTCTCTGAGCACTATTTTTTGCAAGCTATATTTTAAGTCTGCTTTCCCAAAGGAATATTTTTGGTTTGCTGTTGTTGACTTCCACAGGCCATGTTTTCTAAGGGTTTGTTCAACTTCAGTGAACCCATTTTTAAAACTGGAAGTGTAAGATCTGTATGTATTTAACTCTCAGCAAAGCTAGGTGCATCTCTGATGATTATCACTAAAATATTGCTCTGGTTTCAGAAAATTATTGTATTAATTTTTTAACTTGACACTTCTACTACTTCTGCAACAATATGAAGTAATGATTTGGGAATAGGACAGATGAGGAATGACTCCCTGCAAATTCTGCAGTTTTTCAAAATGTCTCTGAATTTATTCTGGATCATTGAAAATTGTCCCCATGTGGAAGGAAAAAAAAAACAGTCTGCTAACCCTCCCTGCATGCAGAACTTCTTTGATTATAGGAACATCTCAAAAGCACTGATACCTAGTTAATTATGAGGCTGTAGTATGCCAAATGTTTGGTCCTTTTACTGTCCACTTGTTTTTATTTTTTTTTAAATGAGAAGCTGTGAAATGCTGAATATTGATGACTTTTCAAAACCATTATTACTAATCAACTGCTAAGCACAGTAATTAACATCTCATTGAGAAGAAGGATCAGCATTATTCTGATATCACGAGTGAAATGTTGTTAGAGCTGGCCCATAAATATTTAGCTTAGGAACATATCATCATACTCCTGGACTTCATAGGCTTTTGTTCCTATGATTTACAACTTACCTGTTATAAGGACTGTAACATAGGTTACAAGCTGGGTTAAAAGCTGGCTGGATGGCCGAGCCCAGAGAGTTGTGGTGAATGGAGTTAAATCCAGATGGAGACCGGTCACAAGCAGTGTCCCTCAGGGCTTGGTCTTGGGGCCAGTTTTGTTTAATGTCTTTATCAATGACCTGGATGAGGGGATCGAATGCACCCTCAGTAAATTTGCAGATGACACGAAATTGAGTGGGAGTGTCGATCTGCCTGAGGGTAGGGAGGCTCTGCAGTGGGATTTGGACAGGCTGGAGCGATGGGCTGAGGTCAATTGTATGAGGTTTAACAAGGGTAAGTGCTGGGTCATGCACTTCAGCCACAACAACCCCATGCAGCGCTACAGGCTTGGGGAAGAGTGGCTGGAAAGCTGCCTGGTGGAAAAGGACCTGGGGGTGTTGGTTGACAGCCGACTGAACACGAGCCAGCAGTGTGCCCAGGTGGCCAAGAAGGCCAATGGCATCCTGGCCTGTATCAGAAACGGTGTGACCAGCAGGAGTAGGGAGGTGATCGTGCCCCTGTACTCAGCACTCGTGAGACCACACCTTGAGTGCTGTGTCCAGTTCTGGGCACCACAGTATAAGAAGGACATTGAGGTGCTGGAGCGAGTCCAGAGAAGGGCAACGAGGCTGGTGAGAGGTCTGGAAAACAGGCCTTATGAAGGCTGGCTGAGGGAACTGGGGTTGTTTAGTTTGGAGAGGAGGAGACTGAGAGGAGACCTCATTGCCCTCTACAACTACCTAAAAGGAGGTTGTAGTGAGGCTGGTGTTGGTCTCTTCTCCCAAATTACTAATGACAGGATGAGAGGAAATGGCCTCAAGTTATGTCAGGGGAAGTTTAGGTTGGATATTAGGAAGAAGTTCTTTCCTGAGAGGGTGGTTAGACATTGGAACAGGCTGCCCAGGGAGGTGGTGGAGTTGCTGTCCCTGGGGGTGTTCAAAAAACAGGTTGATGAGGCACTTGAGGCCATGGTCTAGTGGTTTAATGGTTAGGAATATGATGGGATAAAGGTTGGACTTGATGGCCCTGGAGATCCCTTCCAACCATAGTTATTCTATGATTCTATGATTCTGTGATTCTATAGTTTTAAAATGCATTGCCTGAATATTGCAACAAATAGTTCTGCAGTATTTTCTACATTCATCAGAACAAGGCAGCCCATTATTTTGACAGAGGCTAGTGCTTTGCTTAAATCTATTAATAAGCCCAAAAGCTATATCCTGGGATTTCTTTTGTAGCATTTTATTTTATTTTATTTTGTAAATAGGGAGAAACTCTCTATACAGAAATGACAGAACTATCAGAAAGATCATGGTGGAAAGCCACCACAAAGATGTTTGTTGGGGTGTCATTGGTAATGTATTGAAGATGGTACACCCAGCCATAGTTGAGCATAGACAGTTGAATAGAATCCTAATATTGAATGGGTAGAACACTCTGTGGCTCAACTGCAAGGTAGTCTCTACTGCAATAACAGTTCAGAATAAGACCTGGAAAAAGCAGAGGCAAACTTTCTCCTTGTAATTTGATATTCATATATTAAGTGATTAGCACTGGGGACAAAGGAGAACAATGAGAACTTTGTCCAAAAGAGGAAGCTACAGAACAGTGCATGCTATTAGTGACTGGCAATATAAGCAGAAAACAGTTCAGATACAAAACAGCCAGAGAAGATGAAGAAAAATTCTACTGAAATGAAAAGTAAACTGCAAACAGTGAGATGAAAATACTACTTCAAAAATAAAGTCAAACAGAACTCCACCAGCAAGGAAACAGTCAAGCCCACAGGCCATGGCAGGCAGAGTGCAAAACAGGCATCAAGAAGTCACGTCTTTATGTTTGTAGTTTCTATAGGTATAACAGTGGGAAAAACTCTGAGCCTGGTTCTGGAAGGTGGAAGATATGCAATGGGATACTGTGGGGATCCTATATAGGGTTTGGATGGATGTGTACTGCAGCTCAGCTCTGCAGAATCCTTTCACTGAGGAAGCAGTGGAACCTACACTGGACACTGGTTGAGAGGATCCCTTGGGAGACAGTACTGAAGGGCAGAGGAGTCCAGGAAGGCTGGACATTCTTGAAGAAGGAAGTCTTAAAGGAGCAGGAGCAGGCTGTCCCCATGTGCTGTAAGACAAGCAGGTGGGGAAGACAACAGGCTTGGCTGAACAGGGAGCTTTTTCTGGGACTCAGGAAAAAAAAAAGAGAGTTTACCACCTTTGGAAGAAGGGGCAGGCAACTCAAGAAGTGTACAAGGATCTCATTAGGTCATGCAGAGAGGAAATTAGAAAGGCAAAAGCCCAGCTGGAACTCAATCTGGCCACTGTCATAGAAGATAACAAAAAATGTTTTTACAAATACATTAACAATAATAAGAGAGCCAAGGAGAATTTCCATCCTTTATTGGATACAGGACGGGGGGAACATTGCCACCAAGGATGAGAGAAAGGCTATGAACATTGTCTACCTGGACTATAGTAAAATCTTTGGCACTGTCTCCCACAGCATTCTCCTAGAGAAGGTGACAGCTCATGGCTTAGACAGATGTACTCTTCTCTGGGTTAAAAACTATCTGAATGGACAAGCCCAGAGAGTTGTGGTGAATGGAGTTAAATCCACTTGGTGGCCAGTTACAAGTGGTGTTCCCCAGGGCTCAGTTTTGGGGCCAGTCTTGTTTAATATCTTTATCGATGATCTGGACAAGGGATGAAGTGCACCCTCAGTAAGTTTGCAGATGACACCAAGTTGCGTGCGAGTGTTGATCTGCCTGAGGGTAGGAAGGCTCTGCAGAGGGATCTGGACAGGCTGGATCAATGGGCTGAGGCTAATTGTGTGAGGTTTAACAAGGTCAAGTGCCAGGTCCTGCACTTTGGCCATAACAACCCCGTGGAACACTACAGCCTTGGGGAGGGGTGGCCGGAAAGCTGCCTGGTGGAAAGGGACCTGTGGGTGCTGGACGACAGCTGGCTGAACGTGAGCCACCAATTGCCAAGAAGGCCAACAGCATCCTGTCTTGTATCAGAAATTGTGTGGCCAGCAGAAGTAGGGAGGTGATTGTCCCCCTGTACTCAGCATTGGTGAGGCTGCACCTCAAATAGCATGTTCAGTTTTGGGCCCCTCACTACAAAAAGGATGTTGAAATACTTGAGCACGTTCAAAGAAGAGCAACAAAGCTGATGAAGGGTCTGGAGCACAAGTCTGATGAAGAGTGGCTGAGGGAACTGGGGTTGTTTAGTCTGGAGAAGAGGAGGCTGAAGGGAGACTTCATTGCTCTCTACAACTACCTGAAAGGAGGCTGAAGTTAGATGGGTGTTGGTCTCTTCTACCGAGTAACTGGCGATGAGAGGAAATGGCCTCAAGTTGTGGCAGAGGAGGTTTAGATTGGTTATTAGGAAAAAATTCTTTACTGAAAGAGTGGTAAAGCATTGGAACAGGCTGCCCAGGGAAGTGGTTGAGTCACCATCCCTGCGGGTGTTCAAAAAATGTGTAGATGTAGCACTTTGGGATGTGGTTTCGTGGACATGGTGGTGTCGGGTTGACGATTGGACTTGATCTTGGAGGTCCTTTCCAATCTTAATGATTCTATGATTCTATATATTGTGGAAAAGGTGGATATTGGGAAACAGAAGCAAACTCATCTTGCCATCTTCCTGTGGGCTGCCTTCCTCATATTCAGCGAGACTGAAAAGAAGTGTGAACTCTGCTTCAGTACTGCTGCATTACATTTCTGTGAAAGAGCTCTCTCCTGGCAACCACCTCTGCTCCTGTGGGCTCCCTCTGCCAGATCCTGTGTTTTGCTTTGAATACAGAGCTCAGGTTTTCTCTTCTGATGCAAAACACTGCAAGTGCGTCAGAGGGATATTCCTCAGAGGGAAGAAAATCCAAAAAATGGCTGAAGTTACAAAGGAGAAATTTTGTGTTTGAAGCATATAGAGAATCCTAAAGAAGAATGTAAGATGTGAATCACTGATACCTCCAGCCACTCCCATATTGTGTATATATGTATGCATATATTTAATTTCACAGTTCTCCTGTCCTCTGGTGAGGCTATATTCATGGCTGAATCTAAATTACATTCTAAAATTAATTTCTAGGTAGCAGTCTTGGGATGCCAATTGAACCCTACTTGGTTCCCAGCTTTGAGAAAATAAAGTGTTTCTGAATCTCTTTTTCTTTTTCCATACTGCTCTTTCTTTAGCTCTCTTCAGTTTCAGACTTTACTGTTTTCTCAGCCGATCTCAAAATACTGGTCTGGAGCTCTTTAAACTACTTTCTTTTTAACTTATCTAGCACAATTTCAGCATTAATACTTTTTCATACAGAGAGCACAGACACAATCTGTTTACTTCAAATATACTTTTAAGTCCTTCCACGTGAAGGGAAGCATTCCAATATTTTTGTTTGTTTTACTCTGCAGAATATTTTAATCACCTGACAGCCTATGGAAATTAATCCTTTCTCTGTCCTGTAAACTGACAGACAGTGGAGTGGAAGAGTTTTATGGGGCCATCATGCACTGCTTGCATCCTCTGATGCCTGTCCTTACAGTGCTGAACTTTGCTACTTGAGTAGCACCTTTTATATTTTCAAAAAATGAGGAGAAAATACAGGCTCTCTTACTTGATGGTATCTCTAATGCTAGCGGTGCTAATAATGGTAGCAAAAGGTCTCATGGAAAAAGCTTGGTCTTTCTTTGTTTCACGACAGTCTATTCTTTAAACCTGGCAGACCTGGGCAGTTCAGAGCCCTTAAGTGACCATACCATATTGATGGGTGCCTGCTCTTTATTGCTGTCTCCCTCTTAATTACTGTAACTCTGGTGTAGTGTTTTCATTCTTTGTTCTTTTTTATTCCTGAGGAACAGACACCTCACAGTCATCTACCCCTTGCCTCTTCTTTCTCATGTAAATTCAACAAAACAGAGCTATGGTTGCTTACCTGACTAGTTTATCCACAATGAAGTAAAAGATTTGCACAGATCCTAGTGTCATTTTCGTGCTAGAAGAGAATATGGGGATTGACCATCAATCAAAAAAAATGATGAGGTGTTCAGAGAAAGCAATAGAAAACATAAAATAAATAAATACCTAGCTGTAGTGAGGCTTTTCAGGCATCCCACTTTTGTTTGCTTCAACAAATGAGGTGCATTAAATGTCATATTTTGTATTTTACGTTTCTGAACCCCTTGGAATATTCAGAGTTCTCTTCATCATATATTGCCAGTGAATATAAAAGCAAAGCAAATGCCTGGTCTCTTGTAGAAATTCTGTAAGATATTAAAATGAAAGAGCAACACTCTTGACACATTTAAAGATTAATAAGTAAACAAATTTAAGTGTCTTGTTTGTTATTTGTGTCTCCACTGGATCTGTCTTTGCTCCTGAAATTTCCACACCATTTTGCAAGGTTACCGGCTCGCACAGAAACATGTTGACCTTACAGACCCAAGTGGGGAAGGTATAAGTCAAGACATAATCTTTCCAGTGCAGCAAGTCTGAATTTAAATAAAACCAGCTTTCAAAGAGAACAGAGTGATGAGAACTAAAGAACCAATA
This sequence comes from Podargus strigoides, assembly GCA_028020825.1. Taxonomy (NCBI): domain Eukaryota; kingdom Metazoa; phylum Chordata; class Aves; order Caprimulgiformes; family Podargidae; genus Podargus; species Podargus strigoides. The sequence continues at coordinate 18,233,632 of CM051621.1, read as the reverse complement.
GAATTACTGATCTGTTTGAAAAGAAGTCATATTTTTGTATGGACATGACCACTTTATAAAGGAAAATATTCACTGGATATCAAAAAGTATAATAATAGAGGAAGGAAGTGGTAATATAGGCGTTTATATTCCATAAGGACAGGAGAGGAAGAGAGAATTTAGATAACAAGAATTTTCTGCCTACTAATTTAAGAGTAGCTCTGCTGAGTTTAGCAGTGTTGAAAGTCTCCAAGTCTTGGTGCTCAATGCACAGAAATCTTGTTCATTTAAATAGCAAATGTCAGTGCTTTATGTCTCTCTGGACTGTTGCACTAATGTTCTTCAAACCTATGCTGTAAAGACCATGCATGCAGCTGAGCTAGTTAGGACTGTCTTCTGAGACTGCTAACCCAAGTGTTTGTTTTTGTACAGTTGGTCCCATAAAAGGGCCATAGATCCTTGTCAGCAGATTTAAAACAACTATTAACAAACTGACTATCAATGAGATAAACATTACTATTCAATATAAGGTAGCTATAATATATTTGTAAGATGATTTTCACCATGGTAGAATCCCCCTTGATTCTTCAAGCACCCTAATGCACCCTTCAGTGAGTTTCTGTAATAAGATGGCTTAGCATGACCCTCCTACCAAAACAAAACGACTAGGAAAACTAAGACTCTGATGCTTGAACCTACAAGCAGCTCTGCTTAGGCACATGGATTTGTTTGTGTCAGGTTCATACATGGTAGAGGTCTGCAGGAAAGAAATGAAGAGACATTGTCATCTTGTTAGGAAGAAACTTGTGCTCCAAGTAGGTTAATTGGACAGAGTTGGAAACTGAGTATATCTGTCAGCTTGCTTTATTTCCCTTATATATGTAGGTTAGCTTTGTATAACCAGTCTGAAAAAAAAAACATTCAACTTGTCACTCTTTTGTTCTGTCATTTGTCTTAATAAAAACTTCTGGGCAAAGTAGAAGCTCACCCTTTAGACTGGAAACACACCCTTACAGCATGCTAGTGCTGAAGTCAGACTGTAAGGTTCAGTAGACATTGGATACAGATTTCCCTAGCTTTTTGGTTCTGTTTTGTTTTGTGATTGTTTGGGGATTTTTTAAGCAGAACAATGAAAGGTGCTGTCTTGCTCCAGTCTCTCAAATTGTTTTCCATAGGTGTATGAACTAGGCTTTCCTTTAACTTTTTACTGTTGATTGGCATAACAGTCTCTTGTTGTCTGCAGTGAGCTACTAATGAACCAGCAAGGGATTAGGAGGAAAAGTCTGGCAAACATCCACGTGCTACATCAGCTGAACTGGAGGAACTCTTCTGTCAGTCTATTATTTTGAAGCTGTAGATAGGTATCCTAATCATATTTGTGATGAAGTGAACTTAATACAATGTTCACAGCTGAAGTCTGAAGGAAGCTTGAGAGTTTTCCAGTAATATGCAGCAAAAAAAAGGTAGCAAAAAGCAGAACAGATTTCTAATTATTAATGATATTTTTAATTATTAATGATGTATCTTCTCCCTTTTCTATCTGGAAGAAAATTTTACCACATCATGTCATAAAATTCTCACCTTCTCTCCATAGCTATGGTTTCAAAAATGTCAGCATCTACATGCTATGTATCACAGAAACTTTGTAGCACAGGGAAAACAGATGTAGTAATATTTCAGAATATTAAAGGGCTGTATTAGAGCCTGCAACATTTCTTATGAAGTTTAACTTACAAATAAGTAAGGCTAGCATTACTGCTTGACTGGGTTAACAGCTCAATGTTCTCGAGAAGTCAACAGTGACTAGGTATGGCAGTAGTATGTTAGGACTGGCCTTGAAGGTGATGGAACATATGTAGCATATAATGAAGTGGATCCATTAGAAGTGTAAAAGGAAGGCTGAGATAGTTGGAGTGGTAAGCCAGAATGATGATCTTTGCATCAGTATCCTGAGTGTTTAAAGAGGAGCAAGACTGCACTTGACAGCACAGAAAAGGTCACAGTAGTTCACAACCAAAACCATGAAAGTCTGAATTAAAAGTTTAGTTGTCTGACAGGGAAAAAACACTGAATCTTAGAGGTATTGCACTGAAGGCATTTGACATACCCTAGATTTGAAAGTATAAAGGGAGAAATAAGTAAGACGTGATACCCAGGTTAAAGGGCTGCAAGGCAAGTTTCAGTGAAACTACTTGTGTCACAGGTGTTAGCTCACACACACCTCAGCAGAGTAACAGTCTCTTAAACACTATTGAATGTAATGGAGGTGTGGGTCACGTTGTACTAACAGGCCTGATGAAGCATGGTGAAATAAGCTGCTGGAGGCCTGCTACCACCTGTGGCATCCCACAGCTGTGGGAGACATTGAACATCAACTATTTGAGGCTATGTGTCATTCAGAGAAAATTAAATCAAATGTCATTAATCACCATCCCTTAACACACTGTGACTATCTCAAAATTTGAAATGACGCTTACTGCATTAGTTCTTCATTGCTGGGGATGCACAGGAGTTTTACAAATTGCAGTTAATAATTTGTAATTTAACTTTGTAATTCTGTGTGACAGGACTTTCTCTGTAGTTTGGAAAATGATCAATACGTTCCCTCAAGTGCAAACACTTGAAAAATCATTAAGTTTCTTAGGAGAAAAATCCATGCCAATAAATAGGTAGCAAAAACAAATAATGAGAACAGTTGAGCTTCATCTGTGGAATTACAACAGCCAAGTATTTTTCAGCTTCAGTTTCCACAGAGAGTTTTAAAATATAGTTGTCTGACATTTTTAAGACATTGAACTTTTTTGAAGATTTTTTCTTTTTAATGAGGTTTAAGGAACTCCAGTAAAGATGGAGTTATCAGAGGGGTGTTTTTCCATGTGATGAGAAAATTTGTGTTCTAGTGACATATATTTCATGGTCACAGTTAGTATGATATCTGCATTACTTTCCCGAATTAGACACTAATAGATTCAGGGAGCCATATTTTCACTGTATGGAAAGGGTTAAACTTGAAATATAATTCCATTTTAAAGGCTCCAGACTACCACATACTATTTGAAAGACTATTTAGAATAACTGACACATTGACGGTTTTTGTGCTACTTCTGATATAGCAAGCCCAAACTTCTGAAGAGCAATGTTATGACATTAGCCAGATCTTTAGGTATACTTTTCAACTGGGACTCTATCTCAGCTGACTCTTGAGGATGTTTTATGTCAGAGTCCTTGAAAAGCCTGATTATGAATATTGTAGTGCATAACTTTTTCTATTTTAATCTGTCCTGTAAAAGCACAGGATTTATGTATTGCCATCTAAGTGTATGCCACGTGTGAAGCTTCTGCTTCATGACTACATCTTACCCCCTTCCACGACTGGAGACAATTTGAGTGAGATGCAACCTCCGTGCCGGCCCATAAAATTACTGCTGACTGCTGATATGGGGCTGAAATGCCTATTTAGAGAGTCATCATGCTTCTTGGGTGGGGCTGGGAAGTAGTCCTCTTTTGACATGATGTAAGCATCATCGTGTCTGAACTGTGGCAGCTGCTTGAGTTGTGATAAGTGAAAAACACTGGACACAGTCAACTTAGATAAACATTGTGGAAAGGTAGAAATAAGGCACTGTGATGACAGATTGCTGTGCTCTTTTTATTACCAGTGCTTAATCTGGGAAAGATCCTGTGGAAGTCAAGCTGTGTTGGCTCAATGCCTAGAAGAAAGTTGCAAGGTGTGGGCTGTTATAAGATTTAACATTTATAATGGCTGAATGCATCATAGCATTTTGTATCTTTTCTTTGGATTCATTAAATATTTACTAAGAAAGAGGGCTAAATTAAAACTAAAAGAGAAAAGTTTGTGCCTTTTTGCTGGTTTTGTGCAGTGATTTGATGAGCTAGATTTCCTAGGGTTTATATTTAAAAAAAAACCCAAACATTTAAATTTTCTTTTATTCTCTTAATTTCTTATCTTAGTAGTAAATTTAAGAGAGAAAAAAAGGGAGACTGAAGTGTAATAACAGTTAGCTGCTGGGATTGTAAAGAATTTGCACTTATGATATATCAAGATTTTCTGGCTCATTTTCTCCTTTAGAGAGAAAGAGTATTTTATCCCCTTTTAAGATTAAATAATATAAATTTCTTTTCAATAACTACACAGAATAAATATTTTAATGATTTTATTGGATGTTGGAATATTTTTTCAAAGCAGTTCTTATTAAAGATTGGAAAAAAAGTATTTATCTTCGTAATAAGTTGCAAGGACATCACTTCTAAAGTAATCATTAGATTGCTCTAGCTTTGCAGCATGATTTTTACCCTCATCAAATGCATGCTTAGAAATATTATTTAAGTTATTCTCAGTCAAAATCAAGAAATTGTAGTTTCCATTAGAGATTCTGTTCCAGACTTTATGTATGACATGGGACTCCCACAGGTGCTATTCCATTTCAGCTCTCTGTTGCTGTGCATAGACGTCTTGTTTGCACTCAGCTCTGCCAGTTCTCTCTACCGCTAACTACCCCCTGCCAAAGGTAGCCTTCCCCAAAATCTGTTAGTGCAGCAGTGCATGTGTGCATCCCAGTTTGCTTTAAGCAACGTCATCAAGGTTAGCTTAGATCGCTAATCTGAAATTTTTAAACAAACCCAACTGATTTTGACCACTGTAGGCTAGGCTCCCATCGAGTATTTCAGCAGGTGGTAAGTAATATCACAGGACAGTAAGCATCCTCATGGAAACCATGGTGAAAACCTGAGAGTGGCTTAATGGAATCCAGACGAGTATGAGGGCATAAGAAAAGGAAGTGTAAGGAAGAAATATAACCATGCTGGGACTCCCATCTGAAGACACACTCATCACTTTTCAGTCTAAATTGATCTGGTCTTTTTTTAACATTAAGATTTCATGATGTATAGCATTAAGCAATAGCAGTGAGATTGAGGGTATCAAGTATCTTAGTCACAGTAATGTAAACGGAGGCACTGTATGCTGGTTTAGAGCTCCATCACAGGATGAGAAGTGACCATTTATGTATGTCCCTACATTAAAATATAACCAGTGACTTCAGTTTAATATATTTATTCTCATGATAAAAACTATGAACCTGCAAAATGCTTGATGAAAAGGAGACAGCATCTATAACACTTTCTGGGCTGAAACCTTTCATCTGCACTTATACATAAGAAAAACACAGCTACATGCTGATGCATATAAAACACCTATATGGCATGGTAATTTATGTATTTCCACTCATTCCTATTTCCTGCATTCCTACTTTTAGACCTTTTCCAAGTTTAATTCCACAATATGTTAAGGCTTGGGTAGTTAGACAAGAGAGAAAATAGGATTTCAATATTTGCAAGTATCTTAGCTGTATCCTTCCTGTCATGCTTTGATAAAACTGTATAGGTAAATGAAGATCACTTTTTTTTTCCCCCCATTTTTTTTGATGGAAGGCAAAGAAGAAACCAACAGGTCACTTCACTGGTATTGGCAAAGTACTTAGAGAGAAATAATTATCTTGTGCAGTTTGTAACACTGCCTGTCAATAGAATCAACTCCATTTTTAAGCACGTAGGAATGTGAGGATCAGAGATAGCTTTGTTCTACTTTGCATTCCTACAGGAGAAATGTCTTTTGTAAGGTTTTAGAATGTTTTACTAAAATGCAATGACCTAATAAGGGAAGGTATATTTTACTGCATATTAGATTACCTCTATGTATATCAAAAGGAGAAAAAAGAAAAAAAAGGAGGAGATTCTCATGGCTGGTTCACAGCACTTGAGAAACTTGAGTTTAGTCACAGCTTTCTTGCAAAGCCCTAGCTTTCCCTGGAGATTATTGTTGTTATTGTTTGGCATCCATCTGTAAAACTGGAGTAATATTAATTCCTTCCTTTCTTCTGTACTTCTCTGCCTTGGAAGAAGAGTCAGAATTAGGCACAGTAGACCTACACCTCTGGGAAAAACTGTTTACTCTGCCCATACTTGAGGAGGCAGATCCCAGGCAGTGGATCTCCATCTGCGTATTTGTCTGGTCACTGCCAGCCATGGGGTCGAGGTTTGCGGTGCAGTGGCAGCCACCTTCTTTGCAGAACCACCACCACAAGCTCTCCTTTCTGGTTTTCTGCTCTTGGCTCTGAGTAAGTGTGACTGTCACAAAGGCAGTAAATATTGGGTCTTTTTAAAAAGTGCTTTCATTTTGACATTTTTAGCAGACCAATATTAATGAAAGCTATTAATGCAAATGAACACATCAGGTCAGGTGGCAATGTTGCACGTACCCAAACACAACCTATATCAACCCTTTGGGTAAAGGCATACAGATTGCAGATGTGATGGTGCTGCTGCTGCTGAATTACTCCATTTTAGTCCTACGCTGAAGGAGAGCTGGACCTACTGTCCTTAGAACCTTTGATAAGATGGCTTAGAGAGGAAAGATATTAGCCTTACTTGGAACAAAGATTGAATGAGAGAAAGAAGAAGAAAGGAGAAAGTTTGCAGCAAATAAAGACAAAGATACGCAAGGAAAAGAGGCCTGCAGAAATGAAATGCATACAATATTAAGGATAGAGTATTAAACCTTAGGTTTTTTGACAGAAGAAGTTTAAGCAGCTTCAGAGAGTCCTATCCCAAGCAATAAAGCACAGAATAGTGACACATGAACATTATGCTGTATGGATTTATCAGTCTATTGCAGAAAGAAAGGTACCTATATTATATCTGTTAGCCCCCTTACTCCCACTTCATTCCACTGTTTTCAGTAATGGTAACTCCCATCATAATGTAAGTATACCTGGAGGACTGAGAAGTTGCTGCCAGTTCTCACATGACACAGTGGTTTTTTCTTAATCTTATCCAAGGAAAGAAAGAAAACCGAGCCCTTGGCAGTAATTGATTCTAACTGAGTGGGGGACAGTACTCTACCAGACAGGATTAAATTTGTTGCAATTGTTCCCCTGCTCATTTTTGCTGCAATAAAGGCACTGTTTTTCTAATGTAAATTCCTTCTCAGATGCTAAATTTTTGAGGGATTTAAAGAGTAAATTCTTAACCATGAACAGTGTTGTGCAGTGCGTGTGACAATGCCAGTGCTGCAAACTGTTGCAGCGGGCCAGTGGCTGTAGGATAGCAGTTCAGTCCTGTGGTTAGTATTCCTCTGTTTCACTGCTAATATTTTCCATGGAAAATGCTTTGTTTAGCAAATATTACTGAAGTGTGAGAGCATAAAAAATAATGATCTGACTTTTCTGTCTCCTTCTCAATCTGTTCTTTTCAATTTTTGTTTTCCAAATAAGCCCACGTACTTAATAAGGCTTGGAGAATTTGAGGCGGCATATTTGGGTTTTTTGTTTTACTTGTGAAAAAAAGGATTTTTAATGCACTACTACAGAATGCTATGTGTCATTTGCTACATGCAACAGTCTGTATCTCAGAGTAGTGAGGCAGCTTTTTTACCCGGAGAAACTACCTGAGAAGTTGAGAAGTCCCAGCCTGTGAGATCCCGATCTCCAGCACCGCTGGGAAGATCCACAGCCCGGTGAGGTGCAGGGTGGCTTTTGCCCCGGCTGGCTGTGAACGCACCTCTCGAATGGCCCCGATTTCATCCCGGATCCTCCTCCCGCCACTGGCGAGCATCTTCCCTCCCGTGGCTGCGGGCCCTGCGCTGTCCCCCGCGTTGCCCGGGCAACGGGCTGCGCACCGCCGCTGCGCCCTCCCAGATGTGCCGCCGCTCCCAGCGCCGTGCTGCGCGTTTCCCGGAGTCGCCTCCCGGGTGCCCTGGGGTGGTTCCTCGGGCGGGCGGCCCCCCGCTCCCCGCACGGCTGTGGCGGGGCCGGGCGATGCGGAGGGCCGGGGCTGATCCGCCTGCCCTCCGCCCGGGCGGGCGGGGTGCGCTCCCTGCCGCCCCCCTCCTGCTCGCCCCCGTCCCCCGCAGGAGCTTCCCGCGCCTAGTTTAATGGCTTTGCAAAGAAAGCCAGGCAGAAGAGCACTTTTCTCAGTGGCGGTGGTCAGACCATGACCTAACTCATCATGAACTTGGAAGGGCTTGAAATGATAGCAGTTTTGATCGTGATTGTGCTTTTTGTTAAAGTGTTGGAACAGTTTGGGCTGATTGAAGCAGGTTTAGAAGGTAAGGGAGTGCTTTTGAGTGGCTTGTCATTTGTCTGTTCTGGTTATTCTCTCTCAGCGAGGCAAGGAGCACCTGTGAACTGGATGTAAGACACTGCCCGAGTCACCCCAAGAGCAACGTGCACATCAGTGCTGTGTGTGTTGTTGATGTTAAAGTTGCTGTGATTTTCTTTCGCAGGAAAAATAAACTGATATCCTGAATACTGCAAGTATAAACTTAGATGTTAAACAGAGATAAATGCCTTAAAATCTGAATCTCTTCTTCCTGTTTTAAATTAGTGAATTTAAAGTAGTAAGGGTCAAAGCAGATTTCAGGATGTTAATGTGCAAATACAGTTATATTGCTTTAAAATAATCTTGTAATCTACTCAAAATTATTTTGTAATCTGTTCATGTTAACATCATCTGTACTGTAATTGCTATAATACCAAGACATATATTTTACAGTATCAAAAAGACGTTGAATATTTATCTTACTGTTTACATTTTAAAATGTGCTTGAGGAAGAACTACAATACTGAGATTCAAAATAAGCAACTTTAGCATTCACTTAGGGCAATCAATTGCAAGTTTTATTGCTTGATGCTTTGTGTATCTTAGAACACCTCCTTTCTTTTTAGCAATATGGTTTGTTTATAAAACAGTAAAAATGAAAAATAAGAGGCTCACTTTATTTTAAATATGTTTTTTTATTTTTATAGCTAGTGGAATATTGGTTATTTTTACCTTATTTCTAAAAGCAGTGTTATTCTTACCATATGAGGAGTTAGTCTAAAAAAACATGGATTGCAGCATGGTTGAAAATGTAACTATATTCATTGCATCCCAGGGTTTTATTAGGTTCCAGACTGAAATGGTCTGTTTATCAAATATTGAAGAAATATTGTATTCTCAAATCCTCCTGTAAGCTGGCATGAATACAGAGGATATACTTATGCTTGTGAAAAGGGGAAATTTGTTGACTGAGAGATTGGGGTTTCATGTGTTAATGAGTGAGAATATAAGCAAAATTTGCTCCTATGAAAAGGTCTAAGGTAATCCTATTTAACTCTTTCAAGAAACTCAGTCTTCAAGTGATTTTAAGTAAGGATGTTCACTCAACTGTTAGTCTGTGTTGCTGTCTTGTGTAGAATTGCTAGTATTGATTATGGAATCTGAAAACCCTGCAGGGACTCACAAAAATGTGTTATCACGTGAATTTTTTATAAAGAATGTATATGTCCATTAGAGTACATTATATTGAGTTTAAATGACAACAGAGAGATTCCCTTCAAATGTATGAACTTCTGCTTTTCTTTTTGTTTTGTGTTCAGTTGTAAATAGAAATGTCAATCAACTTGAGAAATGTTATGATAAAAGTTGTCTCCAGGATTAGAGGCTGCAGAGATTTGGAAAAAAAGGTGATATTTACTTTTTAGGTTGGTCAGCAAGTTTCTGTGTGTTCTGCTGAGTCTGATTGCCACATCTTGTTGGGGTCCCTCACAAAACTTAGCACTTGATTGTCATCTGGACTTGGTTTTATGGCTAAGGAAACTGATAATGGAAAGACAATTAGAAATATAGTGAAGCTGCTGGTAAGCGATTGTAAGATTTCTGCAAGAAATAAGTTTCTCATGCAAGTGCCTGTTTTGTCTGCCTCACTGGCCAAAAAACTGGTAGTCTCTGTGTGCATAGAGTCTTAAGGTTTCTTCTTACCTAGTGCAGGGCAGGTTTCCAGCATCCCAGCTAGATGAAACCACAGGAAGACATACACACCCCATTCCTCTGTGGTGTTCAACTTCTCTAGATAAAAGGCGTTGTTACATGGGAATCAAGTAATAGATATAAACAATAATGTATGAAAATGGAGCTTAGGGAAACAGCACAAACACAGGAATTTGTCTTCTCATAGTTCAGGAACAGGGCAGGTTTATTCCCCATTTTTTTTCTTAAACTTGAGAGTTAAAGATCTGACTTGATTACAATAGGAAAAAAGGAATATTCATACACTTTTACTAGGGAGTTGAAAAATTGTTATAATTTTAAGTATCAAGGCTATTCATTTCCAGCCATGAATAAAACCGACACACATCATAAAATTGTGTAAATGTTAGAGATGTTTTTAAGTAGAATGTTAAGGAAAAATGAATTTTACAAGTGCACTTGGACTATCTATGTGCTTTTCCAGAAATCAGTGAGGAAGTTGGTTGCAGTTTTCTGAAAATGTTATTATGAGGACACTTGCAGTTGCCTGGTTTGGATAGGTTATATCTCTCTTTTTTTTTTTTTTTTTCCCCACAAAGTTTTTTATGTCCCAGTGAAATGTTTTTCCTTGTTTCATACAAATGAATAGTTTATGGCATATAAAACACGTCCTATGTCTATCTGGAAATCATCCATAGATTCAGTAATAATCTGTAGCACAGTGCACCCAACATAGGATGCTAAATCTGAACTCTAAATCACACCGAAACTTTGGTAGAAATCTAAGTCTCAGAATTAGTCCCTATCATGGTAACAAAAACTTGCAGCTACCTTGTCTTCCTTCCTACATGGTTTATCATGACTCTGAACTTTGTGAACCACTTCCACATTAATTTGGAAGAAACAGTAGCAATTTATGTAAATCAATGACAAAAATCTCATTTTCTTCTTTTCAGTACCATAATAACTATCATAAGTTTAAGTAATATTCTGATTTCTTCAGACTCAATACAAATTATGTGTATAATAATAGTATGCAATTACTTTCATTATTTATGAAAATAAAATATTTTCAGAATAAAAATGTTATATACTTGCTTATACTTGTTTTCTGATGTACTGCACTCACTTAGATAACAGCATGCTTTCTGTGGTCTTGCCCAGTTGCCTTGAACTGCTGAGTGGTTCTGTTGCTGTAGAAGTATTTTCAAATAGATGTTTTTAATATTGTATGACAGCTCTTACAGTGATAAGTAGCAGAATAGATTTATACACTTTCGTAGCTCGTAGGTTGCAGAGACTTTATCTCTAGGTTAAATATTATTTTATGATGTATTGCACTCACTTCAGTAACAGTATGCTTTCTGTGGTTTTGCCTAGCTGCCTTTAACTGCTGAGTGGTTTCACTGTTGTTATAAAAGTATTTTCAAATGGATGTTTTTAATATTGTATGACAGCTCCTAAATTGATAAGTAGCAGAACAGATTTATTCACTGTCATGGGTTGGGGATTGCACAGACTTTGTCTCTCGGTTAAATATTTAACTCTTTATGAGTTGGGTTATGTCCTCCTTAATAAACTTTACTGACTTTTTAAACCAGTAATGTATTAGATGTAACAAGTGATGTACGGATGCCTAATGAGGAAAGTTTGTTCACACCTAGATATAAATTTAAAATTAATCATATTTCTTGTGTGGAAAGTTTTTTCCAAACATCATTTACAATCAAAACGAAATACAAGAACTGAGCAAGTTCGAATATACGGCATGTTCACATCTTAAGATTATGCAATATTCAAGATATCAGATTATATGATTTCAGTATACTTTTGGTGCTTTTCTGAAAAGATTGTGTTCTTCGTATATAAAGATCATGTGGACTTGATCAAGATATGGAAGAGCTTTTGTATGTGAATATCTTCTTTGAATGTCAGTTTTTCTGGGTAAATTGTTGGAGGCAGAGTGGTTGAAGCATCATGAGATCATCCCTTTCCTAAGTTAAAATGGTTTTGTCCTCATATTTCTTGGGAAACATGGATGGATTTTCAAAAGCTAAATCAGTTATTAATTAAATAGCAAAATAAACTCATCATCAATGTGAGCACTGAAACCTATACCACTAGGGATAAGTTTCAGAGAAGAAATGAGAAGGACGTGAGTGATCAAAGATATTTACATAAGAATACCGTTTGCTAGAAAATGCTCCTACAGCAATTAGTACTTCTAACAGACAAAACAATGTCAGTGAAGTAATCATATGTTACTGTAAAATGTGGATTCCATGTTTCTATATTATTGATGTCTGTCTAATCTCCTTGCTTAGGAGCCCTGGGAGTGGCCATGGGTAGACTTTACAGCTAAAATTGTAATAATTGAGTTAAATTACTGAAACATTTAATTCCTCTAAAATATCAAAGCATCTTCTAATCTCATTTTAATAATCCTGGGTATTGACATTTTCCCATTCAACAAAGCAAAACCATGGACATATAGGGAGTTTTTTGTGATATTTGCAACTGTTTGTGACAAGGACTGGATACGACTGGAAAAAACGCTGGAGTTACTTGTGATTGCTCTGAAATTAGCAGCCACTGAAAGAGTTTTGTCACCCAGGGTATGATCTGCTGGGAATTTCAGCATTTCCATAGTGATGTCCCTCTTCACAGTGTTGCTCATGGATGGAAACAGAGGAATATTAATTTCAGAGGTTTCATAAACACTAGCACTTCATACTAGAAACAGCTTGTAACAAAGTGTAGCAGTTGCTCTATCATGCAATGACCCCTCCCCAGCTGAGAAGAGGAATTGGGAAAAAGGGAGAAGTCCTGTGGGTTGAAACAGATTTAATGAAGCAACAAACTAATACAAATATCAACACAAAATGTATAAGCTTATACTCAGCCTAGTCCTTAGGAGGAACAGCAGAAGGAGCAGGAAATCAAGAGAAGAGTCCCAGAATGAGAAACTCCCACCCTCAGTGAACTCCCTCCTTTTATAATGAGCATGATATATGTGGTATGGGATACCCCTGTGAGTCAGCTTGGGGCAGCTGCCCTGACTGAAGATCCCAGCTGCCTCAGGGCTACTCATGGCCTGCCTGCATGGCTGGGCTGTGGGTCTGTTCCTGGGAAACCAAGACACAAACATAGGGTCTTTTCTGCCATTTTTCTTTTCTTAAGATCAGTCTTGATGTCAACAAGAGATATGTGCAGAATTATGAAGTATGAAAGCAATCATGGACCAATATTTGAAATGATTAGCTTGAGCTGACAGTGTGCAAAAGAAAAAGAGATGACAGAAATTTTAATATTAGCAATTTCAGGCATTCCTTAGAAGTAATTTGTTCAATTAAGTCTTCATATATAACAAGATAAATTGAATTAAAACAGCTGTTGAAACAGCTAGTCAGATGCAGATGAGTGAGCAGTAGATAGAATGAAGTTTTCCTTGATTAAATATTTCTGCTTAAACAGCACTAGCAAGTCTTTTGCAGACAGCGGCAGGTATTGTAGTTGATTTGGAGCTATGCACACGTGAGCGCCTGACCAGGCTGTGCATCCTGCATGATTGGTCAGCAGGCCACTACTGGGCAGAATGAATAAGAGGAAAACTCTTCCCCTTCTGTTTTCTTTCATACTAGAAGCCTCAAGTTCTGGATACAGTTTAAAAAAATAAAAATTAAAAAAATAAATAAAAAGCAGAAATAGGCAGGTAAGAAAAGAAGCATCCTAGCCAAGGAAATTTGTGCTAGGTGCCTTCAGCCTTTGGTTGACAGCTTCAAGCAGTCTGACATCTTTGGATCATCTTCTGAAGGCTGGTCCATTTTTGCTGAAAAGCCTTGTAGTGTTCCCATGTCAGTGTCTGCTGAAGAGCTTCTTTTCTCAAAACTGTTTTTCACTCCCAATGATAACGTGCTTGTCTAGTGCTTTACATCCACAGAGATCAAAAGTAGGTAAATACTGTAACTGCAAATGAAGAAGAGGTGTCAAAGAAATAGGTTGGTACCAGTAAAAGTTTAATAGGTGTTATGGATTTTTTAAAGCAAGATATTTAGAGCTAATTAGTTTCTTAGTCTACTGAGTGAGAGAGTAAACTTTTTCTAAGAACACCATTTTGTCAGTGATTAGGGGGAACTTTGTAGGCAGAAGAAAATAAAATAAGTAGTGAGATCAGGTGTACCCATTCCATTTAGAAATATATTAGCGCTAATAATACTTTCTTCACTTTTTTTTTTTCTGAAGAATTCAAAATGCTTTACGACAGTAAATAGAATTATCTCCTGATGTATGCAAGTATATCAGGAAAATGAAGCCAGAGAGTAGTAAATTTCACTGGTTTATACATGAAGTAAAAAGGAGTTGTCAGATCATGTGCTTTAAATTCCTGTATTTCACAGGGCAATAGATGTCATCCATTGACTTTTGAGATGAATCCCATAGCATGTTTTAACTAAACCATGAAATCTGTTTGCCAAAAGGAGACAGCAAGTGAGGACAAGTGATATTTTTGGTTTTGAGGTGGGATGGGGAGGGAATCTATCCATTTGGGTCAATGATATTCTCAAATTCTGAGAGTCACAGGCTTTCTAAAGTTAGGTGGGATATTTCCAAAACTTTGACATGTTCTGAAGATGACAAGGGAAGAAAGAGTAATGACTTAATTTCACAAGTTCTTCCTTTATGCTATTGTTAAAAACCAGTGTCTGATACCAGTTTTTTCCCCTTATCTTCACCTAGTCATTTGTGTTGTTTGTTTCTTTGCATCACTCCCAAATTTACCCACCCTTTTTTTGCTATGTCTCAGAAATCAGGAAGATCACCTACACCTGCTGTATCATCTCTGTGTTGCTATTCTTAGTAGTATGTGACCCAAACATAAACACTAAAAGTTTATCCCCAGAGCTTTAGGGCTTTCAATAATGGTTTTTTTCCTTTGCCTTTAGTTTCCTATGTAATTTTCCACCACATCATAATTCATTCAGATTGTTATTTCTATTTTTTTCTTGTGTTCACTATTACTATCACATTTATACCTAATGTAGCTACTATATCACAGAATGAAAATGAGTTTTTAATTAAAGCTTCTGTCTTTATTGCAGGATTACAACATTTTAACGATCTAATGTCTCTTCCTATAGAATTCCTAATTTTTATTACATTTTTCTGTGTGATTTTCCAGCCAGTCGCCTTCATTCAAAATACTCCTCAGGTTCAGAAAGTCAGGCTTTTTGACACCAAGGATATATATCAATTTAGATATATAGATACACACACTTTTTATCCAGACTGTATTCAGTTTGCTCACATACAATGCAAAGAGATGCTCCGCTTTGGTCCTTATACCCTTATGTTAATTTACAGTCCCGTTTTGACCTCATGTATTTCTAGTTTAAGGACATTTAAAATATAACTTACATAACATTTAACTCAATGCCACTTTTATTAGAAAACAGTAACTCCAAATTTTAGGAACTTTATTTGATGGGGTGTCAAGCTAGTGTCTCCCTGACATCACAGATTACATATATCATATTCTGTAGTTTGATTCAGTGAGTTTACAGGACCCCCAACTAGGTTTTAGTAGGTCCTTGCATTGTTGTGATTATGAGCTTTGCATTATGACTAACTCAACAGTCTGCTGGTTGCTTTGGCTAATCTGTGACCAGTATACTACTATCTTCTGCACTCCACTGTAAAACTCTGTGATCCATTTCTGGTAGACAGATCCATGTGGATCAACATCACAAAAATCACATAAAAATGGCTTATTTCAAATTATTTTACCTTTTCATGCTCTCTCTCATGGAGTAGGAAAGATTTGTTGAATTTTTCTGTTTGTTTTTTTTCTGACTTGCCAGATTATGTCAATTAAATTTGTGGAATTGTTTTAGTCCTATGTGTTCTTATATCAATGGTGAAAGATTAAACATCATCACTGATAGTGTCCTAGACAGCCTTTTTGTTTTGTATTATATTTTGTATGTTCACATTGCCCTGTGGCACCTTTCTGAATTCTCTGCCCAAATTTCTTCATACAGGATTACAAATGATTGTGTATCTTTTTAAGATTATAAGGCAGACATTGTGGTTTAGCTATTTTTTAGTAGGAGAGTTCTTCCTTTAGTTATCTGAGCTATTTATCTGGTAGCTATTGATGACTTGTTCAGCACCTGGTAGAAAATTCAGTCCAACCAGACCGAATGTTGCCTAAATCTTATGAGGCAGATGATTTAATCTGATACAACATCTCTGTTTTTGATTTCTGCAGTCATTTTCCCTAGTGGTATCTCTGGAAGTTGTGGTTGTCCAATCTTTATTTCTGATAACCTTTACTGTTATTTTCAGATAACACTACAGAAGCATTAATATACATGCTTCTCCAGGCACGTTTTCTCTTTTGGATCAATAGTCCCAAAATTATTCTTCTTCAAACAGACAGATAAAACTTGGATCATCCAAAGCAGGCCACAGCAGCTATCTTCTCATTATTGATAATATGAGATAATAAAAGAAAAATAGATTAAATCAGGTGAATACCCATTTATTAATCAGATATTTATTTTCCAGTAGTTATATCAAAGTTACTGTAGGAAATATTGAGTACTTTTACACAGAAGCAGTATGGTTATAAGTTTAACACTTATTATTAACAACAAATTCTAATACTGAAAGCTCCAAAAAAAAATTTTGTACATCTGAAGCAGAAAAGAGAAAGGGTTATTAGAGAAGTAAATTGTTTAGTACATTAAGGAAGATACCTTGATATCTTAGAAGGTATCATGCTACTGCATAACACTTATCCAATGTTGTAGGTTCATCAGAATAGTCTTTTACTCCAGGGTCTACCCCTACATCATGAAGGTTTGATAGGGCGGTATTGGCACAGACCTGATTCATCTTCTCTTTGCCTGTACTTTGAGTAAATCTTATTTGATTTCACCTTTTGTGACAAACGTCACTTCCAGTTTATTTTTTTTTTTTAATAAATATCTTTATTTAAATATCCCTGTATGAGGAGATCGAGTTACATGAAATCCACCTGAAACTGATTTTTTTGGTCCCTCTATTACCCTTTTCCATCAGGCTGACAACCGTTTGTGTTCAGTGATGGCTTGCTGTTGTGAAGGCAATCATGCCATTGCATACACAGCTAAGAAGTTACACCGTTTTGTCTTGAAATCTTTGCTGGGATTGACCAAATATAAAGATATGAGTTCCCTTGCATGGATGTGTTGAGAGTCAAGAGAACAAGTTCTGGAGAAAGTCCTAATGACCCAGAACCCAAAATTATACGATATATTTCTTCCAAGTTTTTTTAAAAAAAAACAAACCCCAAAAAAACCCCAAAACAGTATTTGCATTTGTGTAAGGACATCACATCTCACAGTTGCATGAATGCTTACTGGGACACTTATAAAAAGAGATGCCTTTTGGACCCCTTACATTATCCATATTCACTGTCACTCTGCCTTATCACAAATGAATAACTGATAAGTCAGGTATTCTTGTAGAAACTACTCTTCTAGCAGAGTTCTCAAGAATGCAATTTTTCTACCCAAACTATCCAATTTACATAAGTAGTTGTAAGCAATACCTGTATTTTTTAATACTTCCTGTTATAGGTTAACATTGTGCCTTGTATTGTAGTACTGTCAAAATCCTGTTGTTACTGAGATTAGCATTTTCTTGAAAAACAGTCTGTCCACTAATGTGTTACAAGGACACATACTAAAACATTCTTATTACTAAGTTTACAAATATTTCAAACCTAATGTACTACGTTTCAAAGTTAATTGCTACTATTATCTCCATTTGAAAAACCTTATGCCCTATCTTGTATTAAAGATAAATTATTATACAGGTATGTGTGTATATCTGCTGTATGCATTAGGAATATTGGAGTAATTTTATCCAAAACTTTCTTTAACACCTTGACTGATAAGGCAAGACAGCATGTTATGTCAGTGAGTCTCAGAAGTGAACTATTCTCCACTCCCACCTTGCTTTTCAAAAGGTCTTTACAGAAGATAAACCATCTTGCATCTCACATGTTATTTACTGCTTATCAAGCCCATTTTCTTGACAGATACCTGGTTGAGGATTTCAAATGCAGCGAACAAGCCATCTATAAGTTGATCTAATTTTGGTAGCAGAAACTCACGCGCAGTCAGCATTTTTTCTAACTGTGCCTCTACCAAGTGATGGGGTGGCTGTAGGTCACTAGGAAAGGCAATTGCTACTGGTAGAAAAGGAGCTTTCAGGAACAAGTGAAACAAAACACAATCTGCATAAGTTTTTCCGATGGTGGCAGCCCATGGTTGTTTGTTGTGATTAAAAAGCAGACAGAGATTTATCTTGTAATTCATATATAGTGAACTTGATATTGCTGGAAAGCCCAAATTTGTGCAGATAATCCACCGGCTCACGTGCAGTTCCTTTGGGGGATACGACCATATTCTGCCACTATAGGATGGTGTCGTCTGCCCACTTAGAAAGTGATCTATCATCCGAGTAAAGTCCTTGACTATTTTTGCATTAGGAAGAACTTTTTTTCCACACTGAATAGAATTTTATTTAGTCTTAGCATATACATGTTAAGTATTCAAAATATATTAACTACTATCTGAGTTTCCTCCTTTGAAGTCTGAGATTTAAATTTATATTTGCAAGACAGCAAAAGTACCTGTATTCTCAAAAACATGTTTGGCGTTGAACATCTTACAAGATCCCAAGGATAAGATGTGCATTGGAGGTCTGCCTTGCTTCGTTTGTAACTTGGAGCTGGTGATAAAAATAATCTCACACACTCTCAGTTTTCTAATTTTTTAATGTATTTGGACTAAAATTACTTTAATATGTTCATTATGTATATTTTATACAATGTCAGTCTAGATTGTTTTAATTAACTTTAAGACTTCTTAGACTTATTTTACAAATAAAAGTCCTGGTCTTACACAAATGTGGCAATGTAAATGCCATGCTTGAAAACCATTTGGGATTTGACGACAAGCTAAAGCTCCTACTAATCATCACAAAGCTCAGAGTTCACCTTCTAGCAAATTTTAAGGCTGGATAAGTAATTTGAGATGAATCAGGTTACCAGAATGTAAATAATTGTTTTCTGAAGTAAATAGGTAAAACCGAAGGCAGGATACAATGATGAAAATGTTGTTTGGCAAGTTGGCAATTGGGATATAATGAACTGTAGTTCATTTGTCCACAATCAAAATTGCTTTAATAATTCAGCAGTGTCATTAAGACAGGAAGGAATTTTCAATAGTCTAGGATGCTAACCCATTCAGTGAGAAGATATCACCTTTGAATTGTCATTCCAAAAATCATAATAATCTGCTAAATTCATACTTTATATGCTACTTATTTTTCTCTTTGCTTCCTTACCATTCTCTTACAGGACTATTTTAAGAAACGATCACTCTCCGAGTGTTGGAACTTTTTGACTGATCCGATAATTTATAGACCTAAAACATTCCTATTTAAAAACTAATCTCACTACAAAAACCCAAGTTAAAGATTCATCACAACATCCTTTGACAAATTGGCTCAGCATTTAATTACTTTCAATGCTAGAAATGTGCATCCACTTTTGGCTTTTGCTGCTATTTAGCTCAAGAGCTACCTATGTAATACCTTTGCCTATTCTTCATTAGATTTAAAATACTATGTTATCATCAGGTATCTTCAATCTTTGTAGATTAATTTCTAATCTGTGTTTAGGAACCTCACCTTTTTCTGTTAAAAGCTAAGTAAGTAAAACTATTTTAGCACTTGCACAATTTTCTTTCCAGATTCAAAATAAGTTTTGTGGTTCTTTTCTGGACCATTTTCAATTTTTAATAAACTCCCTAGAGGATTGATATTCATACTGGACACAGGATTCAAAACTGGTCTCAGACAGGTCAGAGGTAAGAAGTAATATCCCTGCCTTGCCCATACTTGATAATTTACCACTAATGCATCTGAGCAATAATTAGCTTATCTTACACTTTCATGTAAAACATAGATATTCATATTAGTGATTCTACACAGGACTAAAGACAAGGATGAATTCCTATATTTTTATTAGAATAGTTCATTAAAAAATCTTTGGTAATTTCATTTTTTTCCTTTGAAATAACCATATTAAAGATGTGACTTTTTGTTGTGAAGCCTGATATGGATTAGTACAAGTGTATCACCTCCTGTAGTTTTACATCTTAAATTAGCCTACCATGAAAAGTGGAATAACATATTGAATTAGGAGTGCTGCTTCAGAACTGTTCTATCTGCTACTGGGTTATCAAACTAACTTTTAGAAAAAATTATCTCCAGTTATTTATGAATATAGATGAGTATAAAAATGTATTTTTACCTCTTTGGAAGATCCCCATTCCTCCCATTTTTATCATTTTTGTTCATTCTTGAAGATTTATTACTCTTGAATTTTCCTTCTGGTTATAAACCTGCAGTATCACTACTCTTAATTTAAAGAGAGGTATTTTTGCAGTCAGGAAAAATAATAAAATGTAACTTTTCATGCACAGATTTTTATTTTTGTAAAGTTACGTAGTGAATATTTATTGCAGTGATGAAGTAAAAAATACAATATCGGTATATTTTCTATATTCACTAACATTTTAGGACATCACTGTGTTATGAGGATGTATAGAATCAGGAAGTATAGAAGTGTAGCTCCAAGTACTGTATTTAACACCTTGTGCTATCCGTTTCACTACTCAGATTAAAACAGATTTCTTTTCTTGGGGGGGCAGAGCTTTTTCTATTATAGTTAAAGAACAGTAATGAGACTATAACTTTTTGTTATCGTAGTATTAATTGTTTTCCATTGTTTAAAATATGATGGTCTCAGTAAACAAGTACATGGTTATTTGGATGTAGCTGCAGCTGATTACAGTCTACTTCAGCCTGTTTCTTGGAAGTGAGCTGTAATTGGCAAGTAATTCAAGACCTCATGCACTGCCCTTGCCAGGCAGATACAAGGTGAAAAACATGCCCACTCGTCCATCAGATAGCTTGTCAGTGTAAGGTCTTTTCTCAAATAATCACTGAAGGGAATGATTGCCTCTCTCCGAGTCAACCAGAGGTTCAGCCTGACCTGGTTTGGACTCTTAGGTACTTTTCAGCAGCAGACAAAGCTGTGAGCAACTTTTGTAGTGAATTGAGAAGTTCAAGAGATGGTGAATCGACCCAGTTTGCAACAGTGTTTTGTTACTGCCATAGAGTAGGATAAACCCCTATTACCTAGTCCTTGTGGTCATGGAAGAAAAATGTTTCTTTTCTAGTCCTATGGCATCTTGCTTTAAGGGTAAGGGAAGTGTGTGCAATAGTGCCACAGAAATGAAAGTGTATGCTTTGGTATCCTTCATGCTGTGATGCAATAGGCGTTAAATCCTCATTATACCCACAGACTTCTTCGGCTTCTATAGAAATGCTGGGACTTTCCTGTCTCAAGGGAAGCTGTGAGAGTGTTTCCCTCTAATTGAAAAAGGCCTCTGTAAAGATTGTACTGTCAGACATCATTTAACCTTGGTAATGTAAAGGTCCATTCAGTCCTACCTTAGAAGCAAACCTCTTTTTTTTTTTTCTTTTTTCCTCACAGTCTTATGACATCTTGAGCATCCCCAATGACTCCAGAGCCATCTGCACCCACCTGTAATTTTCATTTGAATTTCAGAATGAAAAGGCATTTGCAGTTGCATTCAAGAGTCAAGTCCTCTGAATTTCACTTTTTCTGCCTCTGTATGGATACTCACTGGGGTCAAGAGCAGAAGAAAAGGGATGTGTTGTTGCTATCTAGTAAACAAACTCACCAGTCTTTTTTTTTTTTTTCTCCCCTAAAAAAAAAAAAGATGAATTTCTTTGGGAAATTGAAGGCATCCGTGAAATAGAAAGATTGGATGCTCTCACCTTTTGGCAAGTGGCTTTCATGTTTCTATACAAAAGGGTGGGAATGATTTCAGACTCTAGGAAAATGAACATCTGTGTCCTTGGGTGTATGTGATTATTATTTATTTTTATTCCCCACCACTTATCCCATCTCTTTCCAGAGATGTTTCAGTCTTTGTCTCTGTTCCAAGTCTGCTCTCACACAACTCAGCACAGTGATTCTCACATCTCATCACAGATACTGGATAACTTTCAGTATTTAAGCATCTTCTGCACAACAAGGATATTAAGCAAAAGTACATATCTGGGTAAACCAAATTATTTTCTTGTCTTCTGGTCAGTAGTCTTGCTTGTAGTCTTCACCATAAAGAGACTGGCTATTTTAAGTGATTTATTTTAAAAGATTTTGACACACAGCAGGAGATTTTGTTGGAATCTGCTATGACAGAGATAGGGAAGATCCACAAGACATGATCCTAGTGCACTCCAGGCAGCCTTGGAGATTACTGACATCCCTTAGAAACCATCTGAACTTCCAGCCATGCCTTCACCAAACACTGTGGAATCACAGATGTTTCTGTTTACTGAGTAGCTCTTGGCAAGGCAGTTCCACAATGTTTCCTTAAGGAATTCACACCCTACACCCTCTTAGCTTCCTCCAGTCTGGTGGATGTGATAGAACAATGATAGAAGTAAGCCTGTAGTGATTCTGTGTCCTGAAAATCACTTCAAAGAGAAAGGAAGATTATTTAGCAGTAAATGGAAGGTACGAGTAAGCAAGTCAAAAGATTTTGTTCCTTAAACATCTGAAGGTATAATTGTGGTTCAGCAAGAAATCTTCCAAAGTGTAACGAGCAGATGGATTATGTGGACACAGCTTGCTACATCACTGTCCATTATTAATCCTTTAGCCTATGACTGGCTACTTGTTATGGTAAAGACATTGACAATATAGATAATGACATCCATAATGCATTTGAGAATGATTTTTTCTGTATCTAAAATACTCACATTTGGTATAGTGGCTTTGTATACCTACTGCTTAGAGTAACTAGAGAAATTAGAGTTGAGATATGCCTTTGCAAAATCCAGTCTCCTCTGAGCCTTTTTTGTGGTTTATCTACTGTAATTTATAGTTCTTTTATTTAGATCTATGGGCAAGGATGTTTTTCCTGTGCTTTCCTTTGAGATCCTAGCTCTATTTTGCTGTACAAACTCTTGATGGTTTGTACCTTACATCAGGTCTGAACTGGCTGCCCAGTTTAAACAGCACTTGGTAACCTGCCTTACCAGTTTTCCTATCCTGCAGCGAACCCAGTCCAACTCAGCCTTTTGCAACACCAGATATGGTTCAAGCACAAATCATTCTCTAATACAGGGTTTAATTAGTTTTATTCTGAGATGACCTCAGATGATTTTAACTTCTGTACTTTTGCAGCCTTAGCCACATGCATACGATCACATCTTAGAGACATAATGGCCTTTTTGGTTGATTCACCTTATGCTTACCTACAACATTTATTTTGGGCAATAATTGTCAACAATTTGGCAATAACGGCTTAATGACAGGAATATAGCCCACAGTTCGTCATCTGGGAGCAAACGTGTGTAGAACACAAACCAGTGATGGAGTGCATAGGCAGGACGGGTTTCCTTTCCACAGACTGGTTATCAGAATTGATTGGAGAAAACATAACTTTCAAGCTACCCCAAGCAAGTATCAGGAAGGAGAGACTTCAAACTCAGTTGGGCTTTCCATGAGCAAAACGATCATGCTTAAAATTAATAGATATTTGGGTCACTCCAAAGGGACCTCTTGTCTGGGAGCCTGTCTCTGACAGTGGTGTACAGAGCTCAGCAAAGCAGTGAATGCTAGTCTTATTATTTCTCCAGGCTTGTCTATAGTGTTGGCCTTACATTTGCTGCCTTCCATTTGTCTGACATAAGAAACATGCAATGGAGAGTATAGATTTTGTAATTTCATACTGGAATTCCCACTATATAAGGGGATAATCCACTATATAAGGGATATAATCCTGCTTGCTACAACTTGCTACTACTCATTCATTTTATTGTTACAGTACCTTTTTTACTAATGTTTTCTCTGAATTCAGACTGTGCCTTCCTTGGATATGCAGGCTCTCAGACTCATCCTTTTTAAGCAGAAACTTCAGCATAGGATAATTCATAACCTCTTCTGTTCCTAATTATTGTAACTATTTGTAAAAATGTTTTCTTAAAAATGTCCTTTCTGGAAGGTTTTTTCCATCTGTACAAAGCAACAGTAGAGGTAATACCAGGAAAGCATGGCTGCTGATGTGGCAAACAGTGCAAAAGTGCAGACAAAACATATTGATGAGTCCATCCATGCCACTGGGTCTCTGCTTTCCATTTACCACAATGTATGCCTCATTCTATCCATATAGAAGCAATTGCTCAGTTTTTGCAAGAAAAAGGATAAATTTTTCCTGGTATGCCTGGCAAGTGATGTATAATGCGTGATAAAAAGATTGCTTTGTAAAGGAACATCCTTCACATTAGAGCCTAACATATAATTATCCATTATAAAATTGAATGCAATTGTCGGACTGCATGTTTCAGTCCTCCTCTGTTACTCAACAATCACATTCAGTTTTTAATTGCTAATTTTCTTCTGTCTTCTTTTGGCACAACCATTATATTTCTTGTTCTCGTCATCTCATTTTGTACTTTTTTCTCCCCTAAAGTCCATACACTTTTTTCAACAATTTAGCGTGACTGATAATTAGGTTTTTTCTGTTCTATACAGCTTTATGAAGGTTCAGACAGGTTGCACAGCAAACCAGGTTGTAACCTGTCTCTTATTTTCATAGTCATTCTAACTGTGAAAAGACACCTCTGGGTTTCTAGCAAGTTTCTTCAGTTGGGTGTATCATGCAGGTCAGATCCTTCCAAAAGCGATTTCTAAAATGTAGCACAATTTTTGTTCTAAATAATACATTAATTAGCTTCTTCAGATGGAATGTGTATTTTGGCCTTATTATATGTAATTAAAACAAGCATAGCTTTTTTTCTTCTTTCTTAAGGGTTTGAGTTATAGGCTGCAAGAAAAGTTGCTGTGTTCTCAGTAGCATTATGAAATTGGGAATTCCTTCTGTATTAGTTCTTATCAACCTGGGATTACTTTGCATATTTAGAGAGGTTAAGATGGAGAGAGGAAAGTAAGAAACTGGGAGGCAGAGAAGCAGACATTTCACTATCTTGAATTTTCTGTGACTAAATGCATAAAGACTGGCAAAATCCTTTGGTAAATTTAGTCTGGTATTTTGTTTATTCTGTGATTATCTCCCCACTGTGCTTTAATAGTGACTCCAAGGTTAAAACAAAAAGCAATATATGCAGTTTGAGATTTAATCTGAAAGGAGAAGAGAGTGTGACAGCATGATATACTGGAGTGGCAAAATGCATACTAAGGAAAGTCATACTTTGGTAAGCACAGGTGTTTGTGCCTGTGTTGTTTGAATAGAAGAATACTAAAAAGAAGAGACCTGATCATATATTAAAAATTACATATAATACTCCCACAGTTTGAATGCATACATGCTAATTCTTTACATAGTAGGTTAATTTTCTCAGAAATGCAAAATTTTTAGATGTTATAGATAATATTTTCCTTTGCTGCTTAATCTTATAAATTCAATAGTGAATTATAGAATGAAAAATATTTCAGTGCAAATAAAAACAATTTCTACTTATGACCCTACAGAATTCCTTCAGAGAAAGCTCATTTTATTTTTTTTCAATACTCACTTGAGGAAAAAATGGTGTTGCAAACATTATAGACAGATATAACAGATATTTGGCAGAAGGTACATATTACTGGCTGTTCAAGCTGTTGAAGAAAGTACTTGTCAAACCGAGATCTTCATACATAACTGATTCCTAATATGTTTAAAATGTGCATTTACTACTGTAGTGTCTGTATTTATGAAATTAAATATATGTTATTAATAGGCAGAGTAAAGCATGATTATAGTACATGTCAGTTTGACATCTTGTGATTTCTTATCACAGAAATGATACAGGTTACTATTTTGGAGCTGTAGTCTGAAGTACAAACTATTCTACTGAGTCTAGAAAAAATACTAAGCCCCAGGGGCTGCTGAGTCATATATCAAGAAAAACATATATTATTAATTGCTGCTATGCAATTTTCCATGGGTCTTTTATCTGGGTTGTTGAATGCAACATGTGTTCCAGAAACAATTCAGAAAGTACAGTTTAAGATTTAACTCAGTGTATCTTTCATACGGGTTTGGACAAAACTGAGGGAAATAGTTACTGAAAATTGAAAACATGGAAAGAAATTGAAGGCGCTTCTTTCATTTGAAGGAATTTGGTGGTTTGAAAAGGAATGTCAACACTCACATGGAGAGCAAAGGAGGAAAGGAAAAAGTGACTACAGGAACACAATGTTCATTGTGCCCTTTTCAATTCAAAAGTTGTAAATTTTCAAAAGAAGCAAGCAACAGTTAATAATGCCTCTCTGACAGGCTATCTGCTTTGCAATTTTTAGTTAGTTTAGCAGGGAGCTCTAGGAATGTGTATGTAGATGGTCCCAGCAAACACAACCCTTATTAAATTGTTTTCAAGAAAGTTTACAGAAAACCAAATACTGCCTCAGAAGGTGAGATGCTTTATTATGTTTTCCCGAGGTTTTATAGTTTACATTAGTTTTTGGAGAAAAGAGAAATGAGAGCCAGCTGGCCAAAGGTTAATACTTATTAATTTTATTATTAATAAAATCTGGATCCAGTCAACCAAATATGGGATCTGCAATGAAGTGCAGTAACCGAATGCATAGTTATTTGTTGTTAGCTTTTGGGTTTTTCGGAAGATTTAGGTACAGAACTGAAGATTTTAACTTGATGGTGAAGTCTGCTTTATGTAACATTGTATAATGGGGGTAATACAAAACAAAGAAAATGCAATGAGATATTGAAAGAAAAGCATACACTGTTCAGTTTCCTGCATAGCTTAATAATAAAGGCTTTAAAATAGCATCCTAACAATAAATGGTGTAGAATTCAGTTTGTTGAAAAATGGATTTTTTGCTTTATCTTTTTTCCCCTCCTTATTGAAAAGTGTGTGAAATCATGCATGCATGAGGGAGAGAAAGAGAGAGAATTTCTTGAAAGATTTGGAATAGAACGAATAAGTTTTTGTTTCTCGTTAAGGTTAGCAGTAGGTTAGGCACACTCCACATGACTGACTTAGGTTTATTTTGGTGTGTTTTTTTCTATGGTGCACCGATTTCTGATGCACAATTTTCCATTATAGGTTTTTACACTAGCCCCTCTCATTTGAATGTTGAACTCACTTTACAGAGACAATATCAAATGCATATACATGCATTATTTATAAACCACAGCATTTGGTTTGTAGTGTATAGAATCTGCGGACAGAAGTGAGCAGTCAGCTCTGCACATCCAGCTTTGGATGTGACTTTTAATCAAGCATCTGTGCCAAGCATTCATTATCTGTTAATCAGCTCAAATAAACCTGAACCTGAGTATCACATGGCACATGAAAAGGGCTATTTTTAGATTCAGAGACAGTCAATGTTAAGGTAGAATTAAAATTCCAGAGATGAGCTGCTAGAAAGCTGAACTGAAAAATATTTTTACCTGGTCAGGATTGAGTTTTTGCTGTTTATAGAAAGCATTGTTTTGCAGTCAGTAACAAACAGCTAGGTTTCCATTTTTCTATTCTTTTACCTTTACTCATAAGAGAATCCATGAAGTGTCTAGTATGAGACTGGGGAAAATGTAGCCAAATACAATACTATGATGGAAAAACTGGTTGCTTTGTAAACCTGTCATAAATTGGATGGATGAATAGGATTTCCTTTTGCTGCTTTGGAAACTGAATCTGGATCTCAATCAGTTTCCCTCAAAACTGACAGGCCGATATACTTTTATTTAACTTTTGTGATAAATGTGAAAGTGATAATTATCACTGTATTGTATGGTGGTTTTTCACTGGTTAAATTCCAGCAGTGTCTAACTGGAAAAGCCATGTTTTGTACCAACGTATGTGAAATGCAGTCTAAGCTTACCTAGGTTGAAGAGCAATTTGAGAGCTGTGCAAGAAAAAACAGTCTCTAGGAGATTAGACTGAAATAATGTTTTCTACTTCTCCTTAACATCAGTAATCAAATTTTAAAATAGTCATTAGGAAAAAAGGAGAAAACTCTTTTGATTTTCAGAAATCAGTATCTTAACTCACTAGTAGCCCTCATCTCATCTACCCCTTAATGTCAGACTATCTTTGACCATGAAACTTTTCCTCATGATATATTTTCTCTAAAAGAACTGTGAGGTTACTAAATTTCTTGTAAATGGCAGAGTACTTTTGACAGTATAATGATATTGCACTAGACATATGCTGTATATCCATTTTGCTTGCACTTGTGTTTAGTAAACATCAAGAATTTCAGTTATCTTCCAAGTGAAAAAGGAGAAAGCAAAACAAAACAAATAAAAAATCCTGAGCCACAGACAGTTTCAGCACCAGTCCTGGTAATATTGCCAAACTGGCAGGACTTACACAGTCTGTCATCTGTCAAGCTGTTGCATTTGGTGACCAGCAATTCACTGTCAACCATCTGTTTAAACCTTTTTCACGTCCTGTGGTTATACTCATTTCATAGATAATTTTTAAATATGTTAACAAAATGTTACTGACCTAATATGAATTAGAATAGATGAATCCATATGGTTCTAACCTAGGAAGTTTTTACAACTGTGTGCTTGACCCATAACATATTTGGCAGTGGTTAATTAGGCAGATCTATTAGCCAGAAAGTCTCTTTACAGAAAATCCATGGAACTGAAATGATCTGTCTCTGCAGCTGTGTACGTAATAACTTTTCAGTGTATCTGGGTCAAATTCTAAAGGAATATGTACGCTATATCTGCATCACTGGGAACAATTTATTTCTATGCACAATACCTTATAAGGCATCATGTTGTTTAAATTTCATCTGGGCCAAACTTTCTCAAAGCTCAAGAAAATTTGCCTCTGTTGGGTCTTTCTTTACCTGCGCAGTGTAATGAAGATGTTCAGGGATTTGATCTGCTTTTAGAAATGTGGTTATAACTCTAATCTTTAATTTTAACCTAGTGTAAAAATAAATAATGAAAGTGTAAAAAAAAAGAAAATTTTAATTCTGGTGAATATATTAATAAATAATATCACCTTCCAAGTTGTTGATTTGACACATTGAAGTGCTGGGGTTTGAACCCTGAGCCCTGCATAAAGGTTGACATATGGGTGGTCCCCATGGTCCTTTAAAAGGAGGGGATGAGTTTGCCTTTTGGCTTTCCTCCAAGGTGCAGCCAGCCTTGTAAGGAAAGCCCTTGGGTAAACAAGCCCCAGGTGCCCTGCATTGGGTAAATGAGTGCCAGGTGTCCTGCTTTGGGCATAAAAGCTGGGACCACTTGCAGGAAGGGTGTAGTGTCTGTCTGTGAGGTGGATGCACTTTGCAGAGTTTCCCTGTTGGGGAAGGACCTCCTGACTCTCCCTGCAACTGGACCCCAGTCAGGTTTGGTATTTACAAACGCGGGCTTTGTGGGGAGACAATGTGGGGATACTTCTGTCGTAGGTGATCAGCCTATTGACTTGGTTGTCTCCCATTTTTTCTATGGGATACTTTGTGTCTTTGTTTATTCCACCTATTGGTCATGCTGTTTTATTCCTGGGGTTGCTGGAGTTGATGTCTATTATGTGTGATCTGTTTGACTTGTTTGTACCCCCAGCAATCACCCATATACTGACTTACACATAATTTTGAGGTCACTATAGTTTTTCAGTATATTAGTTAAGCATATTGAATGAACAAATCAAGAAATCAATGTGGAGATTCCATCAGTTTAGAGGAAGATGTTACAAAGAGTTAGGACACATAAGTTTTAGTTAGTTTTTAGTGTTTTAAAACTGGGCACATGTCCCATATTAACATTATTAAGTTAAAATTTTTTTCTATGTCTGATCATGTCAACCACAAGCCAGTTATGAGTAAATCATGACAACCTCAGTATTCCATTTTGAATACAGAAATTGCAGCATAGAGAATTTTTAGGAGTAGGGTCCAGCTCTCCCATCCATCAATCTCATGTTTTTATGTCAAGTGCAGACTCTTTCCATTAATATAGTCTGTGAGAAAGAAATAATACTACTAAAACTCCATAGTTATTTTTTTGGTTATAGAAGTTGTGGGGGTTTTAAAATTTTTCATGTACAATATTAGTGTGATATTAAACTGAAGATGAAGATTAAGCATGAATAGTAAGACTTCTAAAAGTGTTTAAATTCAGAATACAAATTCCTTCCTTGACCCGTCCCTGGTTCTTATTTATTTGTTGAATACCCTGGATTTCACATGCTGATTAGTTTTATCACCAGTGACTTTCCTTCTGTAAGTAACTCTAATCATTAAATTTGAGAAGCAGATTGGAGCAGTGCTTGTGGGACACTTATCTGTCTCTTCTAGAGCAGGTGAAAAGTCACACACCTGGCAAGTCTGTGATTCACTTTGTCTGAGAAATCAATCAGAAGAAAGAAATGGAGGAGTATCAATATACTATATAAATAAGGAAGATGTACCCTTGGCAGGACAGATTGGCTGAATGCAGCTGGGTTTCATCCTGTAGTTTAAATGCCATGTCACATGTCATCCTCTTATGTGTGTGTTCTGAAGCAAGAAATCATACATTAAAACTTCAATTTTATTCTGCTTCATCTGAACTATTTCCACAGCTTATTTTCCCAGAAGACTTTAGTATGGGAATGCATCTCTGATTGTGTCTATATTCTGGGACACAACTGAAAACAGAACAATGTGGTTTGTTTCTTTATTTCATTCTTGAAACTTTAGCTGTGACATCTCTGTGAAAAACTGCCTTTCCCCAATTTACTCTAAGGAAATTATTATTTCTACTCTTTTAAAAAGAGGTTTACTTGACTTACTCTTTTTCAGGTATCAAAATTTTCCGCTTTGCTCTCCTGAAGTCATCTCTCTGTTCTGTAACATCTATTCATATTGCAGCTACTTGCTTTACTTGTCTCACCCCTTCCTGTATTCATTCCAGTCTATATATTGCCATATTGCTCTTAATCCTCACCACATCTTTTCTTTCATTCTTCAAACTCAAAAATTGCCCATGTGTTTGGAACATTGAATATTTTCACACTAATTGTTCTCTTTCATTCAAAGAGGTAAATGTTCAAATTTTAAAATCCTTCCTGTTGTATATAACTGGATATCACATTGGTCTGTATTATATTCACATTATTTTATATCCAGCTCTAACCTTTAGAATAACTAGTCTTATTGCAGGAAGTTTTTCATTCTATACAGTCCCTTCATCCATAATAGTTTACCTGTATCACTTGGGCTTTCAATTCTCCAAATTGCCTTACAGTTGGCGTAATTAAACCTTTGTTTAATGCATGTTAGATGTTGTAATCGCTTTATCTTAGTGGCAAAAATAGATAAATAAAATTAGCTAGCTAGGTGTCTGACCTCCATCAGATGAAGAATTGTTAATCAATCAAATTTGTACATGATTGTGGGTCTTTTCAATAATCAGTCTAAATCAAGGATATTGCTCCATTTATTCTGACATTGACCTGTGCTTTATCTTATTTTTTGTTTCCTGGACTTTAGCTACAAGTTAACATTCATTTGTCCTTCTTTATACTGTTAAAGAATTCATTTGGTGCTGGTAGAGTTTAGATAAAACGTCCCCATTCATCTACTGACAATTAAAAAACACACACGTACTCTTACGATCGATTGAGCTGAAGTGTATGTAGACATCAGTGAATATCTCAGGGCTTTGAGACTCCTCCAGTTTTTTCCCCCGTTGTACTCACCTCACAATATTCAAATGTGGTACCATAGTGTCCAACCCGAACAGCATATACTGATTGCAAAGTCATTAGGGGATTTTATGGTATTCCAGCACTTTTATTTTGCAGTTCAAACTCCAAGAAGATATTTCTGAGCATTGGTTAATTCCTTCTTCACACACCTGTGTGATTTTTCATGCTTTAAAACAAAAAAAGGGAGCGCTATTTTAATCTTATTGTGATTAACAGTTGATTTGTGACTTGTTTGTGCAACATCAATAGAATAGGCCTGAAATTAAATTTTAGTATTCTTGCTAAAATTATTCATAGTTACACATGGAATTTCTCATGGATGAGGAAGCCAGAGATTTTTAAATTATATAAGATACCGTTAGTCTATCTCATTCTCCTTTCACAGAGCTTCTCTTGTACTTAAACTTTGGTGCAGTTATTTGACATGAGAGATCTGGACTTAATTTTGTAAACAGCACCCTGGATTGATTCGGCTTTCTCCACAGACCCTTTCCAATCATTAGTAACTAGTTCTTTAAGTTCTATTGTGTTTTTCGTGCTTTTCATTATTACACTGGTTGATCAGTTCAATGTATGTTTCCCCCCTCTTGGTATAGTACCTCATAAAAAGGTAAGTAGAAAAACATTAGCTAAATCAAAGTGCAATGTCTGTATTTTTTTATGAGCTCTTCTAGAAAGAACTTTACATGCATGTTCTGTATCCACATTTTGATAAAGCACTGAACCTGCTATGTGTGCTCTGCCAAGCTGACACAAGCCCATGCAGCAACTGTGTGCAGGACTGTAAGATATCCAACAGTCCGGATGTTCAAAGCCACTTTTCCTGCTCCAGCTGGCTTACCAGTCTTTCCAGAACATTGGAATATTATCCTAAATAAGTACATAGATTAAAATTCTGGCCAGAGCAAAAAGACAGTATCCTGAGAAACACAAATATATGCATCTCTAGTAAAAGGGAACCATGCAAATACCAAATAGAAGACCAAGTTCGAGATGTTTTATATTTTGGGGGAATATGAAAAACATCCAGAAGTGTCTTCTGCCAAGCAGCTGTAAAGGTATATTTATGCTCCTAAAATGGTTTTGTTATCAGTCACTAAAGGCTTTTCCTTTTGTCCTTAGTCAAAGGAAAAGGTCTTTGGTTTGCAGTCTGGTTTTTAGATTGAGGTACAGTGCAGCCCCTTGTGCTGTTTTTATGTCACGATCAGAATACCATCATAGATACTTTGATTTACTACAGGATTTCAGATTAAATAAATTTAGGACTGTCCCTACTGAAGCACAGCATTGCCAAACTGGCATGGTTTGTTCAATGGAATGTAAAAATGAGTGACTTTGAAATCTCTGAAGTAATGGAATTGCAACATTATTTTAGCCCTCTGACGTAATTACACACACAGTCCATTTACACTGCTGCACCTTCTTCTTGGTCCTTAAGATGTGAGTGCCCACTTCAGCTGCCAACTGAACTACCCAAAAGCTTTAATTAGATATTCTCTACAGTCACCAGATGTTATTTTCCTCTTCTCATTATGAATGAGCACATTGCGACAGCTTGCTCTTTTGTTGTGTTTTTTTTTTTTAATTTATTGAGTGTTTCTTGTTTTCATCAGATCTTTTGCTTGCCCCTAACAGACCTTGGTTTCATCTGTTTATTTATATGTGTACACTCTGGGTGAAGGCAGTGTGAATAATAAAAACATGTGCTGAAAGTGTTCACATTTCTTTGACTATTGCAACAGCTGACCACACGTGCAATGCTTCAGGAGCAGAATTTCTTGACCTACAGGTTTAGAATAGAAGCTCTCTCCCAGATGAATTAAAAGCTTCACAAACTGAAAATCTGCATATTAATTTTTACCCAGAAGGCCCAACTGCCATTCAACTTAAACCATGTATCACAGAAAATAAAATACTCAATTTTTATATAACCTTTTGTCCTAGACAAGACAGGACAATGCTAGCTAGGCTAGCATTTCATGAAATCAGAGAATCATAGGACAGTTTTGGTTGGAAGGAGCCTCTACAGATCATCTTGTCCAATCTGCTACTCAAAACTCTCAGCTTCTGCTTGGTCCAGCTTTGGAAACATCCCACCCAGTTCCATGGACTGGTGTACATCCAGTTTACATTCAGTGGTTCCTGGCTTCCCTCAGGACTACCCATCTTCTTCCATGAACTGCACTTCACTTTGGCACTGGCACCAGAGAGACCACTGAGCAGATGTGACCAGGAAATATCAAGACAAAAAGGGAATTGAGTACCCAGCCTTTTGAAGTTCTTTGTCACTATATTCCCCACCTCATTTTGTGCCCAGATTTTCTCCTCTGCTATACCATAACAGGTTTTTAATTTGAGAACTGCTGTTTTAATGGTGGTATAGAAGAAAAGCAAGAGGCTGAGGTTGAGAATGAGGAGCAGTGGGTACTGCTGATGATCCTGGCCTCCTATTGATTGGAAAGGAGATGATTTTACCTCTTACAGCACTGGAGGGAGAAAGTAGGTTAAAAAAGACAAGTGGTGTTACACTGCTGTCTCTCAAAGAAGTGAGGCAGTGGGGTCTGCCATTTTGTCTGTGTACAGTCACTGCATTCTCATAGAAGCTTAGAGTGGATCCAAGAACAGGTACCTGTCTGTGTAAGGTCCCAAACAGTGGAGTTTTTAAAAAAGAAATTTTTATGGGAGAAGATTTACATGTTTATGTAAACCGTTAAACAGCAAATAAACATGGGGAAAGTTTTTTTTGCTTTTTTTTGTAAAATAAAAAGCAGCTGTAGAAAACTGTGAAGCTGGAGTCATCAGATTTGGAAAAGGAAAAAGACAAAACCTGTGGGATAGGGCACTTTTTAAGAAAAGTGACAAGATTTTTCAGGTAGGGAGTAAAAAATGTATTTATGGTAGGGTATTTTGTTCCACTGTTCTTATCCACATTATGAACACAACAAAAAAGCCTTGAAGGACTTTACACTATGATTTAACTTATAAAACTTATGGCACTATTTGAGAAAGTCAATTAGTGGTTAAAAAAATAAAAGCCTTTCTATTTGTCTCAAGCAACCTATTTTGGACACTGATTCTTACAGAGACTGAGGGACAGG
Source organism: Podargus strigoides (assembly GCA_028020825.1). Taxonomy (NCBI): domain Eukaryota; kingdom Metazoa; phylum Chordata; class Aves; order Caprimulgiformes; family Podargidae; genus Podargus; species Podargus strigoides. The sequence goes on along the minus strand of CM051621.1, from coordinate 18,198,917 downwards.
ATGAGTTCTTAGCCTTGGACATACTAGGAATACCTTTTAAATAAAATTAGTAAATGTGAAGTAGGACTCAATGAGTGGAAGTGGCCATACAGTAGAAAAACATGTTAGAATGATTTCAACCTGATGTACTGTTCAGCCATCATTCACAATATTGACCCTATATTTCTTTCACCTCCGTGTTTACCAGCTGGCAACTCAGTGCTTGCAATTTGGACTGCAATTGGAAATTGGAAGTTGGCTTTTGACAGCAATTCCTTTAACAGTTCTGGATGCAGGTCTTGCTTAGCATAGCTTTAAGGCTGTGTTACTGATGTCATGAGTGAAACTTTCATCCTCATCTTCTAGTTTACATTTCATCTGCTGTGTATGTAGATTTGTTTTGACTTCCCCTTTATGCCAATTGTTTCTTTAGTGTCCTTTCACAATTATGAAATCATGGCTTTTCCAGCACTGAGATATATATAGTCAGTTCCCAGCATCGTTTTTACTTTTTAATGCAGTTCTTTTCCTAAATGTTCAGGAGCATTGTTGCCTTCAGTTTTGTGAGGTTGCAACATTTCAATGCAAGAATGATAAATGTTTCTGGCTTTGCTTTTGTTTTGCTTCCATGTAACACATGAGAAGTCATGATAGCTTATACTGACCAGGACTCCCCCTGTGCTTGTATGTCTTATGGAAGACTAGTTTAGAACATCCAAAGTCTTTGCCTTCCAACCTGCCAGTAACTATAAAGTAAGTGGTACCTCTCCAGCTATCCTTGCTGAAATCTAAATTCCTTCATAGGAAGGAAAGGCCAGCAAGGTTTCAGGATTACCATAAAAATCAATTTTATGGTTAGAAATTGATAAAGATGTTGTCAATATACTTTGTGGATATTCATTATTCTTTACAACACTTGTGAAGTGGAATTACTAATTTCAATCTGAATACAGAAAGGGGTCAGGAGCAGAAGACCAAGAGACAGGACACCCAGGAAGAGAAATTCCTCATCCTTGGTAATCTCCCTCCTTTTATAATGAGCTTGATGTCAGTGGTGTGGGATACACCTGTGAGCCAGCGTGGGTCAGCTGCCCTGACTGAAACTCCCAGCTGGCTTGGGGCTACTCATGGCCTGCCTGCCATGGCTGGGCTGTGGGACTGTTCCTGGGAAACCAGGGCACATCTCTGCCTTTCTCAATTCTACCTCCCTTTTTCATGGCCTCTTTACTTCTTACTGCTGCCTGTGTTACTACTCTGGAACACCATTCCTTATACACTGCTCTTTAAACAGTTTTTTTATTAATCACTCTAACTAGACGTAAGGCAGCTATTCAACAGCATACTCTGAACTACAGAAATATTCTTTTGACCAACAAAAGCTTGGTTGATATTAGTAAAAATCTCCAGTAAATCCAAAGGTTGGGTTGCATTGCTGCTGAGTTGCTTACTAAAATGTGTATGATTCTTTACACTGACTGATGCTCTTGCCTATACAATAATGCAGGTGAAACTATGCAAAAAACCCCAACATTTCAGAGAGCTTCCTTATGTTACTAGTCAAATCATTAGCATTTACTACATATAGAGCTTTTCTTCTCTTATTGACATGTCCACTATCAAAACCAGCCTGAACTCAGAGAAGTGGGAAAAAAAGCATGAAGCTATTTAAATTTCTCCCTCTACAGGTTTCATGAAGAGCTACTTAGTGTCATAAGACTTTTCTCAGTTTTGAACATACCCAATATATTTTTGAACAAGCAATACCTGTAACAGGGCAGTGTTGTGCAGGGATATTTGCATGCATTCTGGTAGCAGGAAAACTGTGCAGTGGTAATTAGCTTAGCCTGAAAAGAGAACAACCAAAACTGAATGATTATACCTGTCAAAATGTAATCATCTATAAGAATTGTGATAGCTTCTGTGACTTCTTTAGTAGCCTTTATCCAGCTGCATATAAATATTACTTAGAGAAAACACCATTCAAATTATGCTGCTGACAAGGTCATTAGATACTTCATATAAAATTGGTTTGGAATTTCAGAGCAATATTTCTTGGCTTATGGTTCCAGCTGTACTACACCAAAAAAAAAAAAGGTGAAAAAGGGAAAAAAGAGAAGTGTAAAACTATCAATCAGATAGCAAATGAATTTATAAAATAACTGGATTGCACTAGTGTATCATTCTAGAATAAACATCTACATCTGCTATTCATTAATCTAAAGATCCATGACAGTGACGGCTGAAAAGAGTTTTTTAAAGGCAAATATAAGCATACAAGTTTTTCAGTGGCATCATTCTTTTTCAGACTTCTATTGACAATTTTTGATAATTTGAGTACATCTGTACTCAAATATTCATCTGTATCTGTAAAATACCAGAATTTCCATAATAATTGGTTTTGATACAACTGTGGCCCTAGTTGTGATTGTAATACTAAATATTATGTAACAGAAAAAGTTGTATTATCCATAAAGGAAATGGCAGGGAAGTAGACATAATATTTATTTCAAGTTTAGAGGCCATTAGGAAAAACTGAAAGCAGGCTGAGGAAAAACACAGGAAGAGTTTCAAACAAGTGAAATATTGCTGAAAAGTGGAAAAAGATAAACTGTTCTCAATGCCACCAGGGTAGCATGATATAAAAAGCGTGATAAAGATAGATTTAAGGTATTTGAAGCAACTTCTTAGCAAATGACAAAGTCTTAGAAAAACACAACAGGATGGAACATCAAGAGGTCTTTTAGTCCATCCTGTTTGCCATAGTCAATTGTTCTTGCCTCTTTACAGGGAAATGTTTGGGTAGAGATTCAACCACCCTAGTAACTCACTGTTTGGCTTTAGAAAGATTTTGGTAATATGAAAACTGGGCTGTTACACCTTTTTTTTTTTTAATGGAAGCATTTTGTTTTCTAGGTGCTATGGATTTAAAGAGTGCCCCTGGTTCATAGGTCAAAATTTTTATCATACCCACCCTTTGTCCCTTCAATAACTTTTCTACATTAAATAATCACAGTACTTTCAGTCTTTCCTTCTAGGTCAAGCTTCCTAGTCCTTAAATTTTCTTCCAGTCTCAAATATTCTTGTTGTCTTCCAATCTTTCTCCAAGTTGTGCGCAACTGTCTTGGAATTAATATTACAGCTAAAACCTTATTAAAGCTTAATAGAATGATCAATTCATGTATCTTGCACATAGACAGTCCACCCCACTGCTTAAAGGGGATTTTAAGAAAAAAATTAGACAAATATTCATCAGGAATTGCCAAAGTCTAAATTGTTTTTTTTTTCTTCATTAAGAGAAAGGCTCTCTGACCAATCAAGTTATCTTTCAGCTATATTTTCTATGATTCTGTGAGCACATTTTGTACTTTCATTAACCATGATTGCATAAAAGGTATCATAGTAACTGTAGCATTTATTGTCTAGTCTGTAATTAGAAAGTGTATTAAAAATTCTTCTTCATGTTAATAGTATGTGTAGGGACATTAAATAAAAGATCAATGGAGTCAAAATAAATGAAGACTTTGCTACCTAGGTCTATTAAGCTGATTTCCTTCTCTGAGAACTGTTAGTAAGGAGAATGAAGTGGCAGCTGTGAGTACTTTCCATTCACTTACATATTCCACATTTCCATTCTTGTCTTCATATCGTGTTTCTTGTGAAGCACAAGTCATCTGTGGCAATTAACTGGAATCTTTTCAATATCAAGAATGATCTTTCTGATGTTCACCCACTTCTGTGCTTGAAATCAAATACCAAGTCCATCAGTGACCTGCCATTGCTTGAATGACAACTGACAGGAAAAATAAGGTATTTTACTGGGAAACAAGTCCACTCAGAACATGAATCTGACTGCACAGTGTTTTACACAATGTAAAATGCTTCAGTCATCCTAAGCAACTAATTGTAACCACCTCCATCTTTAACAGGGCCCACTTTTCCTGTCACTTATTTGTCCATGATCCCTGCTGAAGCTGAGGAATAGAGGGGGTTGAGTGAGGAGTTTGCCAATTCCAAATTTTTAAAATAAATTTCAATTTAAAAATTGTTCCCTTGCCTTACAAAGCCAGCTAGAATTGATTTGAAGTCACAGTTACACAAGCCCCTAAAATTAAGCTGAAGAACAAGTAACTTGTCAATGTTTTACTCCCATATCAGCACATTGTATCGTAAATTTCACTTTATATTAAGCCTTTCCACTTGTGTTGCAATGTTCCCTGTAGAGCAGTTTTCCTTCCGAGTGTACTAAGTAACAAAGAAAGGAATGTATGCAGGGATGACTTATATTGGCAGTCTTTGAAATTTGAATGACTGTATGTTTTGTTATATTCATAAACTATAATTCTCTTATATGCCAACATTTAACTTTTTTCACTCTAGGAAAGGATTTCTGGTGAGAAAACTCCAACATTGTCTTTCCAAATATTTGTTTTTTCAATCACAGATCTTATATAAAGAATTTCAAATGAAGCTGAGTTTAGTAGAAAAAACAGATGTATAATTATATTCTTAATTTGCACAGAATTAGTGTGGGTGGAAAAGAATACAAATAAGTGTACCTCTTTCTAAAAGCCATTGAGTTTCTGATATTAAAAGACTTATCTACAATTTATTAAAAAAAAAAAAGTCTACTTCCTATGTCTTATCTTTAGATTCCTTTACGTGGATCTGCCTGATGTTGCAAAACAAAATAATGAGAAAATGTCTTTTAATGATAAAAGGTGTTTATGTAGTTAAATACCAAATTCTTCCTTAATAATGATTGTAAATTAAATTATTTGGTTTATCTCTCCTGAAAGCAACATATTTTTCTATTGTACTAGAATGATATGTGCATTTCCACATTGCACCCATTATTTCTGGGGAATGTCCTTCTGCTGTTCAGCCCTACTGCTGAACAGCAGAATAATAAATATGTTAAGTATTCATACAGGTAATCCAAATGAGGTATCACTTCTGTAACAGTTCTATGAAATAGTTCACGGCAAGAAAACAGTACACAGTTCATCACTGATTACAAGACAGGGATACAATTTAGTTAAAGCAGACCTTGAAGTTGATGGTTTTTTGTAGGTTTTCCCTAGCAATTAAAAAGCTTGAAGAGTAATTTCTTTAGAACATTACTCTTTGTATCCTTTTAAACTCTGCAGTGATTTTGTAGTCTTAACTTTTCTGTAGTGTACTTCCTTTCTGAAGCTGACTTGAATTTGAAGCACTGAATGATAATAAATTGTTGCCTCTTTTCATACAACTTCAGTGCTTTGATGGAGAGCAAAATGTTACTGAAATTTCTGGCTTTGTGTTTAAGGTTGATTTTATGAGACCATGACTTACAGGAGCCTCAAGGCACATGTTTATATAAATCTTATTCATTTATGTGCAATTATAGCAGTAAAATGTTTATTCTTTAGGCTATATGTTAATTCATATCACTCTTCAGTAGGGTAAAGATTTTGTAACTATGGTAATTTTGTCACATATTTTTAGTTATTTTTCTTTAGAGGCAAAAGTTAACTAGCGTGTATTGGGCCTGTTTCCTCTGTAAAGCCATGTGTTCAGAGCTGAAGATTTTAGGATTTTCTTTGGTTTTTCTTTCTTGTAATTAAAAGGAAACATTCAAGATCTGACAGAATGTGGTTTTAATATAGAATCATTAATTTATGGCACTGCAAAGGCTGCAATGTAGATAACATTTATAGAAACAAACATATAAACTGTAAGTATGCTTTTTATTGGTCTTGGCAGAGCTGTCCTTTGGAGCTTTAACAAAATAAATGAGTTACCGTTTGCCATCTTGCAGAGAGGAAGCTGAAAGATAGGAAAATGTTCATATTGCCGTAAGCTAAACATATGGAGCCAAGGAATATTACAGAAAATGATATACCTTATAATATGTAGTTTGGTAGGTGGTCATTTTGAAATTATATTTAGTTGTGATAGTACATATTTTCTACTGACCTTCACGGTTAGTTTAAGAACAATTAAAGCACCACAATAGAGATTTGAATGTAAAGGAGCCCTTCACCTAGCTTGAGGGAGAGAACCACGGCTCCCTATAATTGTTCTCCAGCAGAGCAAGTGGGTCTGATCCTGCTCCTGCTTTGCTCAGGTGAATGCAATACAAAAGATTTGCATAAAACCAACATCATCCTTTCCACTTAAAGGGCTGCTTCTCAGCTCCTGAATCTAAAGAGAAAAGGTTGACTGAGCTGTGACTGTGTCCATGGGTCCTGGGCTGTCCTGCAGCATGGCTACAGTCTAGTTGCAATTCTTTAGAAGTATTTGAATATATTAAATAGCTACTATTGCCCATGTGAAAGTAGTTGGCATTGTGAGTCCAGCATTAAATGGGCACCTGTCCCTAACTAGAAATCATAAAATCTTGTAATCTACAGCACAGAAGCCAATAACTGGGTGGAAATGAAAGCTGAACACTTTTTCTGTTGTTCTGTGTATACCACTGTCTGAGGAAATAGTTTAATTTTTATTTATTCAGTCATATAAACTCAGGACTGTGTTCCTAAGGTAACAATTTTATTATTTCCCATGAAACATATTTGTTTCAATAGTCCATTTTTGCAGCTTCCAGGCTCAAGAAAACTACTAAAGTTATTGCTTGAAAAAATTAAAAGAACAAGAGATAAAAAGGATTTGGTGCTGAAAGCATATGCTCGAACCAGAATAGTAAATATTCACACCTAATTATATAAAAGCAGGCCTGTTTATAAATGGATGGAGCATCAGGTTTTCTTTTGATTTCAGAGCATGTGAAGCACTAAAGAATGGTGTGAAAGTGGTTATCCATGTTTTAATACACTTTTATTTTTTAAGCAGAATTTTGAGAACCTGATGTGCTGCAGAAGTCTTTTAAAGTACTTTTTAAAACAGCTTTCTCAGTCTACAATTGTATGCACTAACATGAATGCTAAGAAAGGACTGGATTAAATGTGGTTTAAGTGCTGTATTGCTGTACAATCAACTAAAAATGGTTAAAACAAATGCTCTTGGGAAAGAATTTCTCATTGTTTACACCTTTTAGACTTGAAGACTTGGCAGACCTGCTGTGTAACTATGCCTGTTGCCTAGAAAATAGCTTTTTCCTTTTTATTAGTCTAACTCAGGCACTGATTTATTGAGCAAGAGAAGGATAAGGGAGCTTTAGCTCTTCCATTAACACCAGCTGGGGCCTACATCACATAATGTTGTGTGAATGCACAGCTTCATCCCATCACATCCAAGCTGTAACAACCCCCAACCTTTGCCAGTGGTACAATAATTTTGTAGAAGTTATTTATGTCAGTTGGCTCCTTAATTCTTTGCGTTTTCTGTTTGTTTCTTTTCTCTGTGATGTTTTTACTTTAATGTTGCACAATCAAAGAGGCTAAAATCAAGGAAGCAATCTGAGATGCACGTAATACTAGTAAGAAACAATGCAAATAACCTTATTGTCTGTGATGTGCTAAGAAGTCTTTGAGAAGAGATAAGGGAAAAATGCCTCACTTGCTTCACTGAATCTTAAAAAGCCCACGATGAAAAACACCAGCAATAAATAAATGAATAAGTAGTTAGTTCAATAGCAAATTTGTTTAAGCATCTGTTTGTGTATTGGAATAAATGCATATAATTCAAGACCACTGTAGTTACTTACCTTAGTATAATCCATCTCTACATGACTTTTACAGTAATTTATTTTGATAGCTTTTCAGGTTATTATGCATACAGCTATTGCAAAATAGTCTCATTAAGTTCAGCTTCAGAGCACTGGATCCCAGTATTCCTTTTAGCACACCAAGGTAACCCACTGACTGCCGTGTACTTGCCCAACAGCTCTTACATTTCTGTAAATTTTCTGTTTCTTGGGCATTTTCTGTTGAAGGGAAAACAGTTTTCCCTTTTCTTGGAAGCAGATGCTTACTTTCCTCCCTTTCAGTCTTCAGGGCTTCTCTGGTCATTTGTTCATCACCAGCAGAATGAAGAACTGCTGTTATAGGCCACTATCTAAGGATTTTTTCTTAATGAAGGTGATGATTTGTAATTTGCCTTCTTGGCCTAAATAATGCAGTAGGAGAAAGAGCCACTGTTTCCAAATGGGTTTTCTTAGCTGCAATGGTAGAAGTCTGTGTTTGTCAGGATATAGATTAAAGAACCCTGCTGGTTTGTCTTCAAAGATAAACTAGAGAAAAGCTCCCACTCTTAGCACAAGGTGTTCCCTAGCTGAATTTTTTGAAAGTGTTAAATCCAGCCAGTGTTGAAAAATGGGAGGTGTCGGAGAAAACTTAGTGTCTACACTGTAGTGAGGGCAGAGGTGGAGAGCAAACGTGCGGCATGTAATTTCTTCACTCTCGATAAGACCTATTAAAGAAAATTTGCTGTAGAGTTGTAGGGTGTTAGAGCACTTCCAGACTTTTCAACCCAGGCATGCAGTATTCACACAGTTCTGTTTGTTATCTTGCAGATAAGAAGCCAGAAACAAATGCAGACATGAATAAAATGGCGTTTAATTTTTTCTTTGTAGTGCCAGTGCATAAGATAAAGTAAGCTTTACCCTACGGGAGCTTATCTTGAGTAACATGATGCTTTTTATCTGCCACCCTATTATAAGGCTTACATTATGTATCGTGAGCTTTTCTGCATTGTCGTCTTTGGTTTCTCTAAGGAGAACGTTTGACATTTAACTTACTAAATTGTTAGGCTGCTAAGTTAGTCAAAGTAGCAAGTTCTGCCCATAATAGCAGTATACAGTAAAACAGCACTTTCAGGCTGTGTCTAGACCATCTTGATGGGCTCAGTAGTGAGGTCAAGTGATACACAATGGCTCGTATTCATATTTTTAAGGTTATAAGAGAAAATTTGCATCCATAATATCTATTATAGTCACAGGATGGCCATGTATGCAAGCTGTTTGATTACTTTTTGTATCTTACCTGCTTTCCTCCAGGGAAACTGCCTTCCTGCCCGAGGGTCACAAGCACTGGTGAGATCAGTGTAATCGTAAGCCCTTGCTGCTTACGTTCATGCCCGGTCAGGAGGTGATCTGCACAGAGCCCGTGGCCGCTGGCAGTGGATTCCCTCATGACCAGTGGGGAGTATACCTTTCATAAGCTGAACACAAGTTCGCAGACTCTCACTGTAGCTTCCTGAGCACTTCACAAGTTGTTCAAAACCTCAAACAAGCCTTACATCACTAGTGGTTGCTGGTGGATAGGAAATGCCAGGGTGCCCTCTTTACACAGCGTTACAATGGGTGCATTACCCTGGGCAAGTGCTTGGCTCTGAAAAAGGCCTGAGGAAAGGCCATCATCAGTTAGTGACACTTTGCTTTCCTCTTGAGCAATGTCCTAAGCATGAAGGAGCAGGCAGGATCTTGAAGGTGTCTAGGATCCTTGCTGGAGCCTCGTCTCCCCACTGTGTCCTCAGGCCTCCAGAAAGTTTTTGTAATGTTTATAGGAACTGAATTTCCACTGTGAAGCTTGTGCTTTTATCCCAAAGATGCCCTGAGCACATATGATAAATAACACTTAACAGCATGACAGCACCCTTTCCCCTCTTCTTTTTTTCTTAATTTCTCTAGTCTCGGTGTACTTTCATTCTCTCCAGACAGAAATTTGAAATGGTTACCATATCTCTTAATATGATGGAGCTAATCAGTCATGGCAAAAATCATTACAGAAAATGATAATGGGAAAAGCACTCATTTGAATTCTTTCATTATGTCTCCTGGGGAACTCATTTAAAACCACCGAGTCTAACCCAGAGCTCACTGCAATTCATGCTTCCTCCTGTTTCATGCTGAGCTCAGACTTCAGTGACACAAAATGGTTTATCATCTTGAGGTGAAAGGTTGCATGGTAAATGTCATGAGGAGTAAAGATTGGTAAGGCAGTATTATCCTGTTTATTAGTTGGATGTTAACTCTCTACGCAGGTAGACAATAAGAGAGGTAGCTGAATTAACCTATCTCTGGTTGCTTTTGACACTGAGGTTGTAGAGAGGGATACCATCTCTTTGAACATGGGTCTCGGATTATTTATATCTTCAGAGACATTGTTAGAATGTCTTGATTTTTACACTGTCTGCTGGTGAACAGGTAAAAAGTATATTGTTAGTCGTGTACTATACTTTTTTAGTATACCATACGCTACCATTTCTACCTCATCTAGATGCCTGTCCTCTTGCTGTTGCTCTGAATATGCAGTGATAAAGATTTCAACAGTCAAAAAGAGCTGTGAAGAGGAGATGCATCTCTTTGACCATGGTGATGCAGACGTGGTGAAGCAGAATTGAGGCAGACTTGCCATTGCTGTGTTTGGGAATCCAGTAGAGATGCATTCAGAAAGAATGCAGTAGAAGACGGAAATTCTCTGAATTTCATGTAATAGCCTAAATTAGTTGCTCAGAATTTCTCCTAGGCTGTCTGAGATCTCCATCTACATCCATACTTTATTCAGACAGCAGGAGAGAGGTAAAGCAAGTGATTGTGGTCCCACTTGCAATATCTCAATAACCCACCACAAAACCACCAAAAAAAGTGGCTTTATAAGAAAACATGCTCAGAGAAGGGAGGTAAAGGGCTTCAGTGATAAATAAGTGTTACACGTTGACTTGGTTCAGAATTATCTTCTTTGTTCTGAGCTGATGTAGAAAGGTTCTTGGCTACATTACATGGGCCAAGAGAAAATTATCTGAAATTTTCTAGGAAATAGTTGGAAAAGCATGCTTGCTTAACAGAGATGGATAGGACAAATCTTTCTGGTTCTGATAAAAGCAATGAACGATCTAATGCTTTTTCATGTTTGGATTTTAAGTCCTAGCTATTTTCACTAAGAAATGAAGTTGGCCATGAAGTTTAGACACTTATGAGGCTTAGATTTTGAAATCTCACAGTTGTCATTAAAGAATGTTGGTATAGGGATGTTTGATTAAATTTCAATATTGACTATTAAAAAATAAAAAAATTGAAATCAGTGTCTTGATAGCTTGCAATGACAACATAAAAATGAAAACTGAGGAAAAGAAGGAAGTAAAATGTAATTTTGTATTTGTTTTAATCATATATATATTTTTAAGCCATTAATGATGTTTTTGAAATACATAAGTTTATATATTATGCACATATAGTTGTACAAAAAAAAGCCCAGAGACTTCTTTCTGTAGCAATATATTGGAAAGTTGTTCAGTATGTTTTGTAAACTACTTAATCCAAAGCAGAGCTTCAGAAAACAGAAATCACAAAATGTTTTTCTGCATCTCTTTTATGTTGTCAAAAAGTGAAGTGAGTGCATTGACCTCAAATAAAGTTCTTTAAGCCATCTGGGAATATATTATTTAGCTGGAAATTTCTTTAATGTTCTATGCTCTAAGCCAATTCAATTTTTATAATCCCAGACTATGGATAAATGTGTCCATGTACAAGTGCTGTGATATTTCATTGAGAAAAACATGAGTTTGCAATCAAAACAAATAAATTATTCATATTTCTGTGCTTTGCTAAATAAACTGTTTGATTAACTGAACAAACTGTGTTGTGTTTCTTGCTAGGTACAGATATTGCATTATTTGGGTGAGTGTCATGAGGATGGAGCCAGGCTCTTCTCAGTGGCATCCAATGATAGGACAAGGGGCAATGGGTGCAAGCTGGAACATAGGAGGTTCCACATAAATGTGAGGAAGAACTTCTTCACAGTGAGGGTAACAAAACACTGAAACAGGCTGCCCAGAGAGGTTGTGGAGTCTCCTTCTCTGGAGACATTCAAAACCCACCTGGATGCGTTCTTGTGCGACCTGATCTAGGTGTTCCTGCTCTGGCAGGGGGATTGGACTAGATGATCTTTTGAGGTCCCTTCCAATCCCTAACATTCTGTGTGATTCTGTGATTCTGTGAATGCCATGTCCTGTGAAGGTGAAGTTTTCTTTGTGTCATTCTAGTATTCTACTAATTTCTAGTCATTCTACTAGTTTTGATGGTCTCAGGAATACAGACTTACCAATGAAAATAAATCATTGTGATGACTGAGATGGTAATTTAAAATCCACAAAAGATTTAACTATTCATGTGATATTTACTGTGCTTCCTATAAAATTTTCTGAATTTCCTCTACAAGATTTTAAATAAAGGAATAATCCCTTTGACCAGCAGAGAGCAGCAATGATATACTTTATAAGTACCTAACTGTGAGGCTGCCCTTGCAAATTCCTGTTGCAGTTCTAAACTGGCATGAGAGGTAGTAATATTGTGTACAATTATTGTGAACATATACTTAGGGGAAAAAGTGTGTTAAAATGAAATCAATAACAGGCAAAATATGACCCATTTTAATTGCATTCATTTATAGAACCTTTTAATTCTAAATACTTTCTCTTTACTTTCTTATTTGTCCATATGAATTTTACAAAGATTTATTACTTAGTCTGAAAAATTTTAAAATCACCCTTATTTTTAGTAAATGGCTGTGTTCTCATTAATCTGAAAATTTGCTGTGGAGTTTCTCTGCTTTTGTTTGACACTGTCTATATTTTAATTCTTACAGTAAAATTTTAGCCCCATAAATATCAGTAAGAGTTTTTTCCACTGGCTGACGTGAAGTCAGGATTTCACCATTATTGTGACATATGTATTAATAGTTCATTTTAAAGAGATTAATCACATAGTGTTAAAAAAACTTCTGGCAGTTTGTTCTTTGTTTTTTCTGCTCTCTCATCACAAGGCTACTTGTGCAATTATACAGGCTCTGCCAAGGAAGGATGAGAACTTCATTTTTTCCTCTTCTAGAGTATCCTAACAATGCCATTAGAGATTTTTATTCCCTACTCTCTCTCTGTGGCTCTTGCACGCTTGGTTGTGTAGTGGTACTCTAGAACAGATGACAACCATTCTTTGTTCTCAAGCTTTTTGGCAAACCCTGAAAAAATTTTTTTTAAAAAGTGCAATTTTACATCCCACTTCCCAGTAGGATTAGTTGGCAAAGTAGGAAAGAATAACCACTAGCAATGCCACTGCACTGTCACTCTTGGAAAGAAAGTGGGATTTCTGTTGATTGACCCAGTGTTGTCTATATGTTGTGCATCTATTAGCACTTTAGTTCAAATCAGGACTGCAGCTCAGTCTTCTGTTCCTGCTACCTCATGGAGCAGTCTTACTTTCAGAGGGTATATAACTAGAATGTATTTTCCAACCACTAATTAATATTCAATTCTGGGACATACTGCATGTAGTTCAGAGTAAAAACCCTGTGAAACATATGAATATATGCGTATGTAGGAACAACGTCCCCTTGGCACCAAGTATTCTGCCATTCAGATCCATCCATACTGCACCACGCCAAGTCGCCTCTGGGTAAGTGAGTTTGGGCTGCTTCATGCTTACTATTATCAAAGAAGCTTGGGTGGCAGGTAGCATTTGTCAGCTTACACTATATCACTTCCATGTTACTGCTGGAATAGTGGTGTGCAGGAAACTCTGAGGTCCAGACTAGAAAAGCTATTTGAATTTAGGTTACTCTAGTCTTGGGCAATGCTAGAGAGCAAGCGTTGTGAATTTCTCATATTCTAAATCTAATGTGATTTGCTCCAGCTGTCCCCTATTTTGGGTGTTAACATAACTTGTATTTAGTTCCCTTTGTTTCAGTGTTTCTATTGCAAACTAGGAGCAATCATGTCACAGAGATTTTATAAAAGTAAATTCAGTCATGTTTCTGGTGCACTGAGGTCTTATGATGATGAGCTCTGTAAAGAAGCTAATGAGGAAAATATTGTTTTCTTCCTTCAGAGCAGGTCTTGAATAGTGTGCAACAAATTAGTTGTGAGACCACAGACTGGATAAACAGGGGGAAAGAAAATATTAAATAGCTTTTCATTAAATGAGTACCATCCTTTCTGTAAATGTAATGAAAAAAGGTCTTGAAGGAAAATAATGAAATTGTGTAATTAAAGATCTTATCAGCATTCATATGCTCCAAGCACCTGGCTTAGAGCTCTATGGCAAATTTAGTTCTGGCATTTCATCACATGAACGCGTGATACCACAACCTGAGTAATATTCTTTTAACAAATTGCTTTACTGCAATGCACTCAAATTAGGAATGGAACAGGTTTAATTTTGATTAAATTATTATTCTCACCCTTTAATTATTTAATTTGATTTAATCATTTGGAGGATTATTAAAAAAATTACAAGAACCATTTCATGAATCAGTTGTTCATCGATCTTAACTTACTTTATTAAATATAAAGATATTACTGTAATTTCCATATTGTGACAGCAGTATTTGTATTGAACCAATATTAGATTCTTACTTTGCTAGGCATAATACACTGATAGAATGAGATACGGTCCCAGATGGGGAGACATTACTGCCTTTACAACAGCAAGGTCAAATTGTAGAAAAGGAGACATTTAAAATGGAGGCTAAAGGAAAAAAAGGAGTGTATGCAAATATCTTGTTGGTTCTGACAATGGATTTCTTTTTATTTAAGAAATTGCATTTCTAGGTGGAATTTTGTGCAGAAAGATTTAGCTATATAGAATATAAAGAAGAAAAAAAATGAACCAGGATGTGAAAAAAAAATTTGGATAAGGGTTAAATAGTATGGTGGGCTGCCAGACAGAAATGAATGAGGGAATGGGAGCAGATAGCCCTAAACAGCAGGATAGTTAATTTAACAGGCAAGAGGTTATTCTTCAACAACTTTTGTAAATGTAACTTTCTATATGGTTTTGGTATTACTTTCTTTATCCTTCAAGCTTTGATTAACATTAGATTTCAATTTCATGAATACAGAGTGTAAAAATAAAATTCACTTAAAAGGAAAGATTAAATTAAAATGTCCATGTTTGCTACAGTCAGCCACTAGTGAAAAATTCTACATGTAAATATTTTTATGCATACACCCAGTGTGATATAAATAACAATACAGATGAGGAGATGATTTAAACATGAAAGTGCGTATTTTCACCTGATTTCTTGATTTTCTTGCTTCTCAGGCATTGTTTAAACACATAGGGCTGTTGCGTGTTTCATTTCAGTTTCTGCTTTGCCAGGACATCTGAGCACCAGGGTTGACTGCTCCTGCCTCTGCCTTGGACAGTTTCTGTACACAGACTTTGCTACCCTGTACGTCCCCCACCTGTTAATGGCCTTCTGGAGACCTCACTGGTGTCTGTTTCACCCTGCTTTGAAACACCTTCTACCTTTCAGACGGAGCAATTTTTTTTATTATTTTAATCGATTATGATTTTGACCAAATTCTGTTGAGGAGATGATAGGCAGAAAGAAACCAGGGGGCATAAACGGAGATTGCCGCAGCACTTCATGTGGTGGGTTACTCAGTATGGGTGAAATAATAAATTGTACAGGACCTAAAATGAACCTTCTCCACACCTGGTGTCAAGGCCCTGGCTGCCCCAGACACCCCTGTATTTTATTTGTTTGCTTTTTCACCCAGGTGGACACTTTTGAGGTTTAGCCAGGAAATGGAAATATCAAGTTACAATAAGAAAGTGTGTGTGTGTGTGTGTGTGTGTGCTTGTGTGTGTGCTTGTGTGTGCTTACTCTCTGCTTGCAGATACTCTAAGTAATTGAAACATCTCACAGAGTCCTCTAATGAGATTTTTCATACCTTTAATTTTCCCCTGACCTGAGAGGTCCTTGTGGTCTGAATACATGTCTGAGCTTACTTTAAAAAAAAAAAGCTATGTCCAAATCTAGGTTCTGATAAATTAAGTCTATGAAGACTGGCCTGAAAGTAAGAAATTCTGTTATTTTGGGTCAGGGATCAATATGACAATTTGGAGTTGTTGGTTTTTGTTTTTTTTTTTTTTTTCTTTTTTGTAAAGACATTCTTGGTTTGCTTGTCTCTGTTTTGTTTAAAGTGACTTAACATCGGTATCTCCATTGTTCATGCAGGGACACCGCATTACAGAGTTTCTCTAATATTAATTAACATCTTTTTCAAATATTTTAATAGAAAGAGAACTGTGAGGATAACCACGATAATATTATGCATCTATTTGCTGAAATACATTGCTTATTATAATTCTTATAATTCTTATAATTCTTATCTATATTATCTTTTATTGTATGCTGTTATATTACCTATAATTAATGGTGTATTATGTTTCTTATTAATTATATATATTTTTAATAAGTATAGCTATAATATTGTAATTAAACTGTTTGTCATTTTTTTGTACTCTCCATGAGATTGCCCACTAATAAATACTGTTCTTTGTAGTTTATATTTCACATATATCCAATGAGCAATATATAAAAGAATACTATAATTATTTTCCTTTTGAATGGCTTATAACTTACTCTTTCTAATGCTCATACTTTTTCCTAACGTGCCTTCACAAACTAACTTTGACTTCTGTTTTTATTTCATGTTTTAGTTCCTCCTTGCAGCTCTTCATAATGCAAAGAATGAGCAAACCACTGTGATTTACTTTAATCTGTAGCCTATTAAATCTTGCACTTGAAGGTCAAATTTAAGCAGAGGCAAATCTATGCTTCTTTAATAAACTTCCATTCTACAAATAAAATGTGATTGAAACTAAATTGTAGTAGGATTTCATTTTAGAATTTCTTTCTTCTTCATCTGGTAAATATTGGTTGAATGAAGGATAATGAGAATCTAAAGTTACTTGTTCCCCTGAGTACATGCATCATTTTCCTATGGCTTTGTTAGAATGTTACAAGAAGATTCCGGATAAAAATAGTAAAATTGTGATCTTAGAGCAGGAAAAGAAAAAGTCAGTGAAAGGTAACAGAAAGTATTAGCAATATGGGGAAGTTTTCAGTGCAAAGCAAGATGAGAAGAAACCTATTGTTTGCTCTAATTAAATTTCAAAAATGGAATTATTGCTTTTGAAATAAACAATTTATTCCTTTCTAGAAAAAAATAAACGGGAATTTTAAGTTTAATGAAAAGGATTGGATGCAATTAGGTGGTCTGTATTACAAGTTAGAACAAACCACAGAATTATAATTGATAGTTCTGATTGTAAAACCGTGAAAAAGATAAAAACATTAAAATGATGCTTTTTAAAGCAGTTCCCATCTTACAGATATAATATGTGAACGAACGATATAAGAAAGTTCAGAGAAGGCTTTGAAAAGTTTTTAAACATTTCTAATATAATTATCTAGGAATATGTTTTCCAAGAGGGAGCAAGCTGAAATTAAGTTTGCTAAGATGTACCATGTGTAAGTTAAGAAAAAAACCACTTGTGGCCCAACTATTTATTTCTTAAGGTCAAAGACATCAGTGGGAATCCAGTGTTGAATATTTCTGAGAAAAAAGTGCTGAGAGCAATTTTAAAGACATTTGACAATAACCATGTTACAAGAAACTTCCATTCAATGAAGGAGAGGAAAGATTTTTTGCCACTATTAATCCTACAGTCTCATGACTTTTATTTTATGGGAGATAATTTACAGGAAAAAAATGCAAGTGTTGCTCTGAAAAAACAAGTTTCCTTTATGGTGGATAGAGCAGACAACATGAAGAGCCAAGAGGTGTATTAGTGGGCGGATCAGAGGCACCTGCCTCCTGCTCAATTCTGATTGCTTCTGAGCTGCACCTGGGCTGGGAGTTGTAGCTCACGGGATTTTGGCCTGGTGTTTTCTGTGACCCTGGCCCTTTCTGCCGGGGAAAGGCTGGCTTCGGGAGGGCAGCACGGTATCCAGAAGGAGAAATTTGTTCAGACAGAAAAGGAAAGAGTCCTTCAGTATCAGAGGTGGGTGAAACTGGTGCATTTGTCAGTCAGTAGCTGATGAGGTGACAGGAGCAGAGGCTGGCTGAGTGGCATGGGTATTAGTCAGTTACCTGAAAAATGAGTGAAATAGGCCTGAGCTTTCACTGACAGAGGAATGTATGAGACTCTAGATCTCTCAAATCCAGTTGTTTAGTTAATATGTATTAGGTGAGAGTGGGATGGACTAAATCTCCAATAGGAAAGTGATCTGTGTTACCTTCTAGGTGAGAAGTTTACGTGTGTGTGGTTCAGCTATTTAGGCTGCAGCCATTGGTAGGGAGTCCCTCTAGTCCCTTGAGCCCTGAGGAAAGGCAGGATTGGAAATATTTTTCCCTTCAGTGCTTGGTGTTGGACTGTTCAGGTAAACCTCAACTCACCTTAGTGGACCTGTCTAAATGTTCAGTGTGATTCTCTGACTTTGTGTGAGGTGTCTTGGTGGATGCATTCAAAGACAACTGAATTTACCTCAGAAAAGTGTAAAACCTTCCTTTGGCCTCAAAGCGCAGCAGATGTTGCACACAAGAAAAACATGGGTTTCAGGACTCGGGCTTTAAAAGAAATGTTCTCAGAAGTTTAATCTAGGGAAATGAATTGGATTAATGTGGCAGAGAAACTGGTGAAAAGGAAGCAAAGATAGTGATTAAGAAGCAAGGCTGTGTAGTGTACTGATGATGGAGCTGCGGTAGGG
The DNA here is from genome assembly GCA_028020825.1 of Podargus strigoides. NCBI lineage: Eukaryota > Metazoa > Chordata > Aves > Caprimulgiformes > Podargidae > Podargus > Podargus strigoides. Next base: position 18,180,501 of record CM051621.1, on the reverse strand, counting down.
CGGAGGAGTAGTTTATGGTGCCGCAGCTGTGTACACATGAACTAGAAATACTCCAAGAATTTGTCTTTGCCTGACTTTTGCAGGGAAGTTATTCCACTCTTTATTAGCTCTGGAGGTGAAAATTTAAGTCTCTTTAATGGCATATACAAATATATGTTGCTTCAATGTGTGAAAGTGTCAGAAAATTTGTTTACATGCTCAGGCTGCCCTAATTAAATTTAAATCTGCTTAAAAAGGATTTAATTAGAGTAGAGAAAGCCTTCTGCAGACATTTTAATATCTGTTTAAATTCACTATATTGCTTCGGTTAGTATGTAAATTTATACTTAAACTGCAAACAGATTATGTGTTTTTAAGTTGTCATTTTGAGCTGAGATGTTATCTGGAAGTGTATATCCTCTTGTTTTACTGTAATTGCCAAGCAAAAAGTAAAGATGTTGTTTCAGAAGCGTTTTAAATACATTTCATGGTATGATCATGGGACAAGTTGTTATATGCTGGATTTTAAGTATTTTGCATGTTCTGGCGTTGATATAATTTCTGTTAAAATTGTTTCAGTCCTGTATAGAAAAATGCATTTACACAGTGAACAAGTTATTAGAGATCTTCTACCGTGTGTCTAATGAAGAGTTAAAACTTGTTTTGCCAGAAGGGTTATAGGATCAAAGGGCTAAAAAAAGTATATTTTTCTCTGTTCTTGTCGAGAAGATGAGAAGAGTGTACCAAAGAGCTGGCAGTGGTTCTGAGATGGAGACCATCTGACAGAAAGAAGCAGCCTCAGAATTCCTTATTTTGGTTCTTTAATTATATGTGAAAAAGTTTTAGCTAGTGAAAAAGTGTGGTTTGTGAAGAACAGAGTGTTAGCTCCAATTAATAAAATAAAATTTAAGAAAATATAAAATATTTGCAATGATAATGTCAGGGATGTTGCTAATGCATTATATGTTGTGCTGTTTATTCCTTATGGAGTTTTAGAATCGTGTATAAAGGTCTTGCCTAGTGGCAAGGTGCATTTAGCTCTCTGAAAACCTCCAGAGATGTGACAAATTCATAGCAAAAAGAATGGTAGTGTATTATGGAATATGCTAACTTACACAGGATCTGACAACTCAGGCTGGGATATTAATTTGTACTAGTTCATTGTCTATTTTGAGCAAGTTGCACTTTTCTTTCATGTAATAAAAGCCTAAAAAGTGCTTATTTTCCTCTTTGACTGGAAAATTGCTTTAAGATTAGACCTACTTCTTTAAAAAAAGAATTCTTTGACATTCCAGATACACAGAGAATAATATATTGGAAGCCAAGCAATTAGTCCTGTTGTTGAAAGAATGATCAGTAGTCTTATATTCAACCTCAAATGGAATCAGATTCATTATGGTTCATTTTCCATTCTTCTTACTCATTTACCTGTGCTGTTTCATATTCTTGTGGATTTTTTGTTGTTGTTGTTTTCCCATAACTATTTACTAAGATTTTGGACCACCTTAGGAAAATATTAAACTATTTTAAAACTAATAAAATATCAGAAGTTCAAAATTCTCATCATGCATATAACGAAGGGTGTTGTGGTTCTGTAATCCTGTGCTCAGGTGTGCAGCTCTTATCTCATTCTCCTCCACAATTAATGATTTCTCTGTTAATTGCATAGAAAACAAATAAAAATCCCCTAATACTCAGGTAAATATTGTGCAACATCACCTCTTAATTTTAGTTTTAGAACTACGTCGTGCCCTTTAGGAAAAAAATCAAATGACAGTCCTGCTACATGAGGTTTAGAAAAATACAGATGTTATGTCAGAAGCTGGAAGGGCACATACCCACTGGTAGGCTCTTACATGAGGGCAATGCTGCATTTAGATGGGAAGAGCAGTGGTGCACTTTCTTCTTGGCTCCCTGTCTTCCCCTGGCTCAGCTGGTCTTGCGGCTACAGCTGCACATTATTTCTGAATAAATCTGCTTAATCTTCTTGTTCAGCCACAGATGGCTAAGAATAATCTTGCTCTTTCGATTTGACTTTTTTTGGTCAAATACACACATATCCATCATTCATTAAAAATTAATATCTACAGAAGCAATATAGTGTTTTAAACATTAAGAATGTGGAAATAAAGAAGAGTAGAAATAAGTAGTTTTTACAGTTGAAGAGATCTTAAAACTCCTTAATTTTTATTTTACCTTTTAATGAAGAATTACAGACTGGCTTGGGGTGGACCAAATGGAGTCCTAGAAAGTTTTTGTTGAGTTCTCTAGAAATAATGTAAAACCTATAACAAGATGCAAACTTTTGTTAAACTTGGGGGTCTATTACCTCCATGATTTTTTTTTTTTGTCCAATATTTAACCTAATGACTTTTGTTGCATACATTCATCATTCCCAAGTGCATTATTGGATGTCATTAAAACTGCTACCCTATTTTAAGCTAGAGTTCATAGCTGAAATCTACTTGCTTTCTGCATGACTATAGAATGAATATATAGTCTGCTTTGCCACTGAAATTGAGAAGAGGAGAATAGCAGTCCCTGTGAAAAGCAGTATGGTGAAGAATAAATAAAAATGGTTATGGCACATTGATTCTCTTCTGAAGAGATCAAAGACATACAGTATATTTTCCAATATATATTATTATATTATATATTATATTATATATATATATATATTATATATATAATATTATATATTATATATATTATTGCAATATATTTCTTTCATCTATTGCAGACAAAACTTAGGTTCTCACATGAGACGAGAAGAATCTAGGCTTGCTCTTTTACTACCCAGCTAGGAATGCAATTTATTTCTTGTAGAAAACAGTATATACTTTATTTTCTTCTCTCCTTTTCATTATGTACATTTTTCTATATAAAACAACTGGGATTTCCTTTCTCCATCCCACTGTCCTCCCCCAACCCTGCCAATTCTTCCAGCTTTCTTTTAGTAACTCTCAGCAATAACCATACTTTGGCCTTAGAACATGAGAAGTGTGTGTCTGTAGTCAGTGTCAAGAAAGGCGTATAGGACTCTAGTTTTGAGGCTGATGGGCAGTACTTACACAGATGAGTACCAATAACAAAATCTGTTTGTTCAGAATCTTCTGTGTTCACAGTTCACCATTTCCCCTGTTTTATGTGTTTTCCTTAGGCTAGATTAATACTTTGCATAGTGCCTTAGACGTGAAAACCATGTAATTATTCATTCTCTTTGTAATATAATTTCAAACACTTGAATACTGTTCCCATATGTCTTCTTTTTCTCTCTCTAAGCCCAGACCTTCCTCATAGATCACAGCTTCTAAGTTTGTTTATTTTCTTGTTAGACTCTCAGCTTGGTCTAATTTTGTGTGTGTGTTTATTTGACTAAAACTTGTCAGAATAATCCAGTGGAGGATTCTGCAGCTCATCACAATCGACAGAGCATGGACAGTTTGTACAATGTAGCAGCAGAATAGTTCAGTATAGTTATCAGATCCTTCTTGATAGTACTGCTCAGCCCTTTTATTTTGCAGTCTTTTTTTCCTTAAATGTGTGATCTGCTTTTGGAGGATTTGTGTTGAATATCTGCATTTAAATTATTGAGTATAAAAGTGTCTTGTAGAAGATCTTCAGGTGAAACACTAAAGACTGGGAAGGAACAAATTTTAATAATATTTGTGTTGTCAAAACAAGACACTATTAACATTTTAATTATGTTCATATATATGTATTTGACTTTTTCTAACCTGTTTTTTATATATATATAAAGATTCAACTTCACATTGCCAAAACTAAAATAATCTGAGAATAAAATAATCCCAAATAATAGCAATAAATCCACTAGATTAATAAGGTAATAATTAGGTTTTATTTTCATTTGTTTTAATAGTCATTCTCTTATACGTATTTGAAAGCAATTCCAGTAAGAATATGTGCCAATATATCACGAAGGCATACTTTTATTTATGGGGTTTATTGCATTTGTTTTCAGGTGATTAGGTATTCTCAGTGACTGTACTGACTCATTTCACTGTATTTGCCAAACTCCTCTCTGTCAGTCACACACTTACATAAGCCCTTCAGGATCTAAACTCAAGCAGGTTTGCAGAACTTACCCTCTCTACTGAATCTACTCCTCAAACTTCTGTAAAATATGTCCTCTAGACAATTCAGTTGAGTCTTTTTACACATATAGTCAAAAAACGTAAGATTTTTTTTTTTTATAATCATCTTTTCTTATTTTAGGAGTGATTAGAATTTGCTATCTGTATTATACTGCTTTATGTAAAACGCATAGACTGAATTCAGACTACCTGAATCAATACCAGACTTAAACATCACAATAATCCCGTTTCTTATCTGTGCTGCGAAGAGCTAGGACATCCAGGCCTGATGGATTATTGCTGGGTCTGTCAGCTCACTATTCACCGGCCTTGCCTTCCCCCTCTATTTCTGCCTGTATAATCCCATCACTTACTCTGTGCTAGTTCTATTCCTTATCTGTTCATGTGCTAAACCAATTCAGTTCAGTAACCTGCAGAAAACTAACTCAGCATAGAAAGTGGTTTTTTTCCTGCTCTACCCCACCCCCTGCCTTTGTGTTGATGGTTAAATAAGTTTAATGTGCAATCGGGCAAGTACCAGAGCTAATAACAGAGAGCAGGCAGGGTCACGCGGTGCAAAGTGGAGGAATGGCATTACCCTTCTTGCAGCAGTGAACCACTTAATCAGCTCTTTCGCAATGTGAAGGCTCTAATTAGTGTCCTCAATTTAAATGTCAAATTTGTCATGACAACCAAGCAAGGAAGTCTTAGTACTATCTTATAGATCACTAGTGTATTTTCATTTTGTCTTCTTTTTGACTTCTCACATCTATTCCGGAGTACAAGGAGAGAGACTTTTGTATTTTGAAAGTTGATTACCCTTTGGAATACTTTTGAAAAAAGACAATAGCAAGGGAGAAGATCAGATCAAAAAGATGAAGTCATAAACCAAATGGCAGCTGGGTGTTTTCCCACATTTGGAACTAGTAAAGAGATTGTCTAAAAATATGCAAATTTAGTGGAAAGTACAAGGAAGTAGTTAAAAAGGTTAGACTGAGATTTTAAATATTACCTAACTGCAAGTTTTATCTGTCTTTTCCACAAGTGGATGCTAGTTTTCTCAGGTAACTAAAATGTATCTTTTATGCTTCTGGAAATCAGACTTGCAAGTATCTCTGAAATCACTTTTTGAATGATTCTGTACTAGCAAAATGAACACAAAAGCTATTTATTAGGGATTTCAAAAGAAACGTGTTGCTTACTGCTTTCTTATTTTTTATTTAAGGATAGTATGAATAAAATAATTGTTGGTTCCTATTATATGATGCATAATGTGGTGACATGAAAGTGCTTACATTATCAAGAATTCCCACAGAGTGATAAATGAAATGTCACCTCGTTTCAGTAGATTTAGCAAAGGTAATAAATTTGTAGAGAGAAAATTTCAAAGAAAATTACTTATAGCAAATAAACCTAAAAAAATATAACCTCTTGTCTGTCAGCAGTTCAGGATACCTAGATTATGCAAGTTATTTATTCTTGTGCTGCCTTTTATCACGGTATTTGAAAAGAGTCTATACTTTGAAAGTAGCTGCAATGGCTTTTTGATGTGCATTATTACTATATTCAGCAGTAGTATGAATAAATGAAACTTCTGTCAATAATTCTAACCTTTCAATTGAATATAATCTCTCGATGTTATGCTCACTTACTTCTTGGGGCGACCTATTATGAGGTTACTAAAGGAAATTTCACAATTTTTCCCTCTGAGATTTTCTTCAACATTTGCCATCCTATTGTGAACACAGAGTTAGTAGAAATGGGTGATTAAATACGTCTTTCAGTCCTGGTTTAGCTTTGTTTTGATTTAGGAATATAGGGGGTATTATAGGTGTTAATTTGAAAGATTCCTTGCACTTTGACTCCAGTCCTTGTGAGTGGCCTTGACAATGTTTAAGGAAGATGTGAAAGAACATAAACCCCATAATGCTACCACTCCTCCAGTATTCCAGTCCCACATGATGAGTATTTTTGGGACTTCTGAAGTCAGAAGATAACACTTCTCTGCATTTAATATGTTTGGGGGGATTTTTTTTTCTTTATTCTTTGTCTTATAACTTATTAATATGGATGACTGTCACTTGACAGGGAGTTCCACAGCATAACTATTGCGTGAAGTACAATTTTGTTTGCTTTGAACTTTTTAGCAGTTTAGCACACAAAGCTTCATAACCAGTTTCACAAGCTTCACTGCTCATCATGCATACTGTAAATATCAGTAGTTTATATCTGAAATGTGTGTAGAAACATTTTAAATTAAAATTGTATGTATTTTACTTGACAAAGCTCCACATAAAGCTTTTTGGCACTGTGTTTTTTCATATTTTGTAATTTTAAAATTTGTTTTTATAATTTAAAAAAATTAATTTTGCTGCCAGTGAATATTAAGTTTTCAGTCCAATCTGATTTCCAGAGGGAAGTACGTTCATTTGGGAAATATCTAGAAGCACTACTCTTCAAACTTATGCTGCTAATAAGTACTTTTTAACAAAACGTTCTCTCTATAACCTCCAAGAGTGTAAGTCCACTGTCAATTTCTATTGAAAACTCTACTATAAAAGGTTCTTGCCTGTGACAAGTATTGTAATCACTCTAATGAAGTCTAAGTTTTAGGCATACATTACTCCTTTGAAGGATGTATGAACAATCTGTTAACATTGAAAACTAAGCTTGCTCATTAGGGGGTTACAAAACTACCAAAGACATTATTCCTCTTAAACCGTGCTTAGAAGTCTTTGTTCTGACAGTTCTTTATTTTTTTAACAGAAAACCCCAAGATTTTAAGGAAAAGCTAACAGTTTCAAATACTGCTTTTTGAGTCTCCAAGTGCTTTCCATAGCTTAGATATTTTTTAGATCAGAAAGATTATTTCACATTCTGAGAAAATGTCTAGAATGTTTTTTGTTTGTTTTCTTAGAAAGTCATAAGCATTACAGACTGTTCAAGTACACAGTAGCTAAACCAACTATATATACTGCAAATGTTCTTGAAAAATGAAATCATAGAATCATAGAATGGTTTGGGTTGGAAGGGACCTTAAAGAGCACCTCGTTCCAACTCCCCTGCCATGGGCAGGGACACCTCCCACTAGACCAGATTGCTCAAAGCCCCATCCAACCTGGCCTTGAACACTGCCAGGGAGGGGGGCATCCATGGCTTCTCTGGGGAACCTGGGCCAGTGTCTCACCACCCTCACAGTAAAGAATTTCTTCCTAATATCTAGTCTAAATCTACCCTCTTCCAGTTTAAATCCATTCCTCCTTGTCCTATCACTACAAGCCCTTGTAAAAAGTCACTCTCCAGCTTTCTTGTAGTCCCACTAGGAACTGATTTCCTATGTATTTCTTCTTTTACTGAATACTCTAACTCCTGCTTTGAAGTTTCTCTGCAGAATGTCTTCAGAGCTACTCTTTAGGAAGGAAGGCAGGTTCATCTTTAGTGTAATGACTTTGTCTCATGTGACTTCTACTGTGTTATTCTGCTTTTATAATCCTTTCACAGTTTTTTGTTTTCTACAAGTCTTTTAATCTGCATACATTTCTCACTATGACTGAATTTTACAGGGTTATGTGTGGCTAAGTCAAAAGTACGTAAGTTTGACCTACACAGTTGTGCTACCAAAAGTTATTACCATGGAATCTGTTATGCTGGAAAAAATTGGTTTTGCACTGTTTCACTTGGGAAGTGATCTGTGACTGGGATTTCCTGCTCTAGCAGAACTGAAGCTCTGCAGCTGCTCTGCTGCGGCTGGATTAGCAGCGCTTTGTCCATGCTGTGCATCATACAGCTGCATAAGCGAAACCGTTTTGGTAGGTCAAGTACAACATCTAAATTAGCAGCTCTTTGGACCAGAAATCATGATCACCTCCCTCCTTCCTCTTCTTGCCTAACCATTTGTTACTTTTTTGCCTCAGTAGCCCCTGTAAACCTTCAAGTTACCTACTAGTGCCACTAATGTTCATGAGAACAAGGAATCCTTACTGCAAGAGGCTGAAAACATGAACCTAAGGAAATGGCAACTTGCCACACAGTTTACTTACTGAAATACTGCTTTTGCTACCAGTGGATGGTAGAAGTCAAGACCCCAGTGAAAATGGGATCCTTACGCAGAATAACACATTTTACGTTGCAACAAACTTAAATGTAGGTGATGTCCTGTGGCTATTTGCCTAGATTTTTATTTTTTTTTAAATTCTGTACAAAGATAAGGCAGCTCTCAATAGCCACTACATACATTAGTTACAACATTTGGGGAGCTACTGGGAAGAAACAAATAGTGCTGCTAGCTGGTTAACCCTTGATCTTACTTCAGTAGTCCTGTAACTTGTGTAAGTCAGGGCAGGGATCCATCAAGGGAATCACGTAGCTCATTTAGGGTTTGAGGGTTTTTTTATGGGAGAGAATGTCTTCCATGTTACAACTAACTATGAAAATATAGGCCCACAGTTTGTGTTGCAGCTTGAATACCTCTCTGAAACCTCACAACTGGCATCTGAAAGTTATTAATTGTCATCAAGGTTAAAGAAGAATTACTGGAATCTGACATATTAGACTGCAACAGTAGTTTGTTTGTCACCCCACATGAGGTTCTTGTATATGCTTAGTGTGGCAGTTGGAAGGGGAAGCAAGAAGATAATACTCACTCCTGAGCAGAAATTTGAGGAGAAAGTGCTGAAGTGCTGAGCTGGAATAGCCTTTTTTTTTGGTGCTTTAAGACCGGCTAAACTGATTTTGCCTCTTGCTCTGGGAAAACTCTCATGAGCAACAGAACCAGAAGGGCTATTTGGGTTCTTTACCATTTAGGTTAGGATTACTGTTCTGGCTAGAATACCACCTGGGATTTTAGACTAAAGGAAAAGAGTGCTTCCATTTTCTAATACTGAATTAACATTATGTAATTAATTCTTGATTGATTTACAATGTGTTGCATTAATTTGGGGTGTAAAATAATAATTTGTTAATACATTGATTTGTCAAGTAATTCTCCTATTGTGACCTTTATTATAAAATTTTGATTAGTTTATAATAGTTCTTATAGTAGCTCTGTTTAAAGTTGATATTTGCTCACTTGTTAATTTTCATAAAATCCATCAAGACAAAACTGATTTATTGTTCCTGGTTGCAAAATAGGTCAGTAACTTCAAAAATTTAAAACAATAAGTTCAAGAAAACTCTAATTGACTGCAAAGGTTTCATGCCTGGAGTTTTTAACAAAAACCCCAAGAACTTAACTTTAGCCTCTTTCCAATTGTAATCAGGACATTTTAAGTTAACTAATGTTAAGGATATAATAACATCAGTTATACTCCCAATCATGAGTTCTGTAGTGTTATATGTGAAAATCTTGGAATTGATGACTAATTCCTCTCTATTATTTAAATTGTTGATCCTCACCTGATTAATCTGAAATATTAAAGAATCCTTAAGGCTGTGCTTTTAGTTTAATTGCCTCTTTTCTGTCCCTGTGCTACTGTTTTATTGACTCATTTGAAATATTCAGGAGATTAACAGGGCATATTTTTTTACGTCACAGAAATATCCTGATTTGACCTTATTCAGAGATTGTCTTCCTACCTCTACACAGCACAGTCCATAAAATTTCCTTTGCAAGTCTTGCATGCTTTATCTTCAGGCTTATTGATTCTACTACAGTAAGAACTCCTCAAGATAAAAGATTTCTCCTTTATTTTTTTAAGCTTACCAATTGCGTACCAAAAAATAAAAAAAAACAAACAACCCCCCCCAAAAAAACAGTCTTTCTGAAAATGTTTGGATACATAACTGTAACACTTTCTACTCTCCCTTGACTTTCCAGTACTATAGTTTCTATCAAATTTTAATATTTTCTCCCTGGTGATAAGCTTGATTAGCTAATGAAATTATATGTATGAGCATCTCATGAGTCACTGTCAAGCTCATGCAATATTGATGGTATTCTAAGTTTTTTAGAATGATGCAATCAGAATAAGCCCTTAGAAATAATTTATTTTACATGTATTTATTCAAAAGTGTCTCAATCATGTTTTATATTAATGATGACACAAGGAATAAGATCAATTTGTTTATCACAATCCATTGCCCCTAATGTTGCAGTTGTTACAGATTGATGTGTTTACTTATTGGAACTTACTCTTGAGTGGGAGGCATCACGTTCCAGCATGTTTGGCTTTTTCCTTTGTCATCCATTTTTTGTCATCCATTCTCGTGTGTTATGCTAGGATGAACATTTGTATTATGGGATGTCATAGACTGTGTATGTATGGTGACAAAACTTGTTCAGCATGATGAAACAGTCTCTCCAAATACAGTTTAAACTGGAAACTGAAAAAAAAAAAAAAGTGGGAAAAAAATGTGTGTGTGTGATACTATGCTTCAGCTTTTAATAATGAAATATTTTTCCTGATTCTTTTTTTCTCCATGTAAAGTGATAGTCTCCATTAAAAAGAGATCCGATTCTGCTAGTCTGTGCTTCACAGTTTTGACAAACTGTATGAAAACCTGTAAGGAAAATACTATTTTTTTTCTTGTTCCACAAAATTAAAAGTATGTAGCCACATCAGATTTTATTCATGCACTTATTTTATTACAAAATAAGGGGAAAGGGAAGGAATAAGAAAGGGAAGGAATAAGAAAGGAAAAGAATAAATTAAAAAAAAAAGCCAACCTGGGTATAGTTAACCTGATTAGGTAAAAACACGAACATAAAATCAAAATCAATACTATCAGGTTTTGAGAACAAATTTAGATCTGTTTATATTTATTCTGTCTTTTCTTGTATGGCATCTTGCTGTTGTAGCATTTAGTGTATTTCTTTTGTTTCTATATTTCTCTTTTAATGCTTCCCTACAATGCCCTTTTCTAGTTTCCATTCTGTTAATATAACACTTCCCATTTCTGAATGCTTAATCTACTACTTAATCTGCACTACTCATTCTTTCTCTGTCCAGCATGTGTGTTTTTAGCTGTCATCATACATAAAATACCCTTTTTCCCTCTGTTCTCCTGTAAGTTTCCCAGTTTCCTTAGTTTCTTTCGGTGATCTGACTGAGGTTCACTTACAGGACAGTTTTCATTCTCGGGAAAAAAGTTTCAATTTGTGCTTTTTGTGTGCCATCACATACTGAAAATCAAACTAGTTTCTTGGCCATCAGTCTGAAGAGTACTGACAGCACCCAAGTGAGTTGGAAGAGCAGTAGAAATTACAAAGTGATTTTTGGCTAATTCCTGTTAAACAGTCGTTTTTATATCACTGTCTTCCAAAATATTTATGGATTTTTTTGTTTGTTTGTTTTTTTGCCTTAACTAGTGATGATTTGTTGGTTTCCCCCATTACTGGGTAAAAGTGCATTATAACTAAAAATCGTAGCACAAATTTCAAAAGAGGAGCTGCTTTCCAGAGCAATGTATTATTTTCTCCCTAACTGTGTGTCAGAAATTTCCGTTCTGAAGTTGCCGTTATTCTAAAATTTTGCACTTCTCACTTTCACCTCTTGTTCTTTTAGTGTATTTAATTCTACTGAGATTATTAGATCTGGATCAGATGAAGTTTTAACCTCTTATCAGATTAAGAATGAAAAAATAATATATTTCCTAGGCTTTCCTTGTAGCATAATTCAGTATGTGTGATTCTGATTCACTGATCAATTTGTTATAGATACTACAGTAGATACAGGTCCTGAGAACTGGGCCTTTATCAGAAGAGAGGTTGACAAACTTGTTCAAATAGAGAATATATAGGTGGAGAAAGTACAGCAGGGTGAAAAATTACCAAAGAGAGAAGAGTATCTTATTGTTCAGGGTGAACTTCAAAATTGAGTGAAGATAGCAGCTGAGATTATAGCCTAGTAGATACAGCATTAACTAGGCAATGAGTCAATTACAGAAGGTAACTTAGTTTTAGGTAGATTCCAAAGTCTGTATGAATAAGGTGGTGATTAAGGATTTTTCTTGTAACTTTAGATAAAAGCTCAAATCTCTGTTCTGAAGTTTTGCCAACAGCTGCTCTTCAACCATAAATCAAAGTGCACTGGTCATTGGTCAAAAGAACTGGAGGCAAAGCCACTTTGACTTTGGTCAAATCTTGGATCCCAGGCTTCATGCGAATCAAACAGACACACAAATACCTCACTTCTGCTTATATGAAAAGATCTTTTTCTTCCTTCTGAAGAGAGACCAGTGGTTTTTGCTTGTTTTTTTGAATTGAGTGACGCAATTTTACTTCTCTACATGATTTTTTTTTTTTTTTTTTTTTTTTTTTTCCCCCCACACGAGCATATTGGTGTTTTTCCTCCCCGTTTTGTCAATACTTTGGAAGAACATCCATAAATACATATAATGTTGTTATTGTCTCTCTGATTTATGATTTCTTTATTTTGAACTTCCTCTGAAATGACTCCTGTGTCACAACTGACAGTTAGCAGTATGCTAATAGATTTTTCTATCATTCCTGTCAAAGCTGTTCTGCAGTTTCTGTGGCTATTTGCCTGCAACCCACTGACTCCTCTGAATAAGCCAGAGACGATTCTCTTCTCTAGACATGGCACAAAGAACTAAGCTTGTTTGTTGTTACAGAAGTCCTGTGTACCAGGGAAGCAGACACAACTCTTCAAAGCGTACTTGTTTAAGTTACTTTATGCTGTTGGCTGCTTGAATATAGCATCTGAGAATGAAGATGGTGACAGTCATCTTCTGCTGCATCACCTTGTGTTCTCGATCTCCTTCAGCCATTCTTGTGCCCCCATCAGAGGGGCAGTGGGACAGCAGAGACTGCCTGGTAGCAGTCTCAGACCCTTCTTGTGGGGTCCTGCTGTCCTGTCCTTACCACACCAATGGACAACATCTAGTCCTTGCAGCTGGAGAACAGGAATGCTTAAACTCAGTTTTCTGAAGTAGTAGCTGTTTAAGAAAAGAAGTTGTCTTTTGAAAGACATAATAAAGAAAGATGATGCCCAGGATATGCATAACGAATGCAGACTAAACGAAGTATTTTCCCAAATGACTTGAATGCAGATACTGCTATTATCTGTAGCTATAGTATCTGTATCAGCATCAGTCCAAGAGAGGAAGATTGTATAGGGAAGCATGAACCTTGCACTGAAGCCTTACTGCTTTTTTTCTTGGCTTACCAGACATTAAAGATGTTTTGGGATAGAACAGACTTTTCTCATAATTGCTCAGAATTTGGAGAAAAATGCCAAGGATATCTGTGAACTTCACCAGGCTTTGATGAGATATTGTATATATATATATGTGTATATATATATATATGTATATAATATATGTATATATTGTATATTTTGATGACTTTTTAAAAAGGCAATAATCAACATGGTGGGAAAAAAAAAGCAATTAATAATTCTAGTAAACCACCTAAAGGTTGCCTTACAAATATATATATATATATATAAAAAAAATCAGAAGAAATATGACACTAACATCTGTATAGGCCTGGACTGATTAGCAGCACAACAAAAATCAGGTTTCCTTTTTCTTGAAGTGCTACCTCTTTCATTTTTAAAAGACATCATAATTATTAATCAGAGTTGAGTTCTTTTTTTCTCTTTCCCTTTATCATAAGGGAGCACTGATAGATCCATTCTGCCTCTCTGTTTGTTATTCCATTTTTGGAATCTGAGACAAAACATGTATATCTTCCTCCAGTGCTGGTTCTCAAATAGCTACTGTTTGGTAATATGAACAAGTTTCCATTTGTCCTTCACAACTCAGTGAGCTGTAAACACTGAAGTAATTGAGCCACCCACATCCTGGTCTGCAGGTGATATGAGTGGTGTATTTTATTAGCATTTAATTAAATTGAAAATGTTATGCTAAACTGTGAAAATGCTGGAAAAAGTTGAATAACTAGGTTAAATTACACCCTTGTTTAAAAGCAATAAATTAAAAGACTGGTGAGTAATCTGCATAAAATATATTCTTCAGATCTCTTGAAGCAATTAACCTATGCTCTGCTGCTTTAAAAAAAAAAAAAAAAAAATAATCCCACAGCAAACACACTGAAATTTGAGGCTGTTGCAACATTTTCACACCTTCCTCGTTTAGGTTAATGACTTATGATTATAACAATGAAGATTAAATGGATCTCATTCATTCTGTAGTAGTAAAGATATAATATATACTTGCAACAACTGAAAATGACTAAAATTCAATTTTATGTTACTGCATTAAGATTCAGGGAAGGGTGCAATAACTTTAGTTTATGAAAAAGTTGATTCTGTTGCAGTTTGGGAGACACTGAATGATTTGACTTATTCCTGTTTGCTTATTTGGATGCATGCCTTAAGAATTCTAATTGTGCAAAAGCCATTTGAGATGGCTTGTTTAGAACTAAATGTTTCCAGCTAAAATTCGTAGCTATCAATAGAAGATTCTGGCTACTGCAGAGGACACTACAGCCAACTGGAAAGAGAAAGAGTATGCTGATGGAAAATGGGAGGCAGGAGGGCTCCAATATCACATTTTCCATTTGAGGGATGTAATAAAATAAAGTGGAGAAATACAAATTTTTCTGGTTGCAAAATAAAGGGGAGTTAAAGACCAGGAGGAGAATTGGGTTTCTATCCAGAATTCTTTCTTTTCGAGGATTAGAAACAAAACAAATAAAAAAATAAAATGTATCCACTTGTTTCCTCCCCCTACTCCACTTACAACTTCTGCAACTGCCTTTATTCAGGGTGTTCTAAGGTGAAAGCCTGGACTCAGTTTCTGTAGGTATTTTTTTCAAAGTATTAACCGGTTGAGGATTTTTTTTTTTTTTTTTTTTAATCAGAATGACACTCCACTGAACATCATTTTAAATTAAAATATTTTCTTTCTGCTTTTATTTTTTCGTAAAGCTCATTTTTAAGCAAAAAGAAAAAGAAAAAAAGGTAGAAGTGCACACTTATTGCACAAAGCCAATGTTCTATTTCTGACTGGCTCTGACAGTGAGGAAATTACAATTTCATTTTTGTAATTGTATATTTTAAGTTGTTTTAGAGAAATTCAGTCTTTAATTTCATACTGAGCTCTCTGGATAACTGGAGTGATTTTTTTGGTTGCTGTTGTTTAGTTCCTTTGAATATTCATGGACTCACATGACTTGTAACTGATATTAATGAGGAATACCATTACAGACAATGGTGTAGCAGTAAAAAATTTTAAGCTCTTTTTATTTTCTCGTTCTAAACTTGAATCCCTTTTCAGGTCTGAACAATCAGACTTCTTCAATGCTTAGTGCTTCTGAAAACCAACTCCTTAATGATGTCTATATCTGGAGAAGAAAAAAATTGTGGGAGCTCAAATAACTTGTAGAAATGAAATTTCAAATTGCAGCAGTGTGCAAATCTGTGCTATATGGTAGAATTTGCAGGAAATGGGAAGTCTGTCTTTTACTAAGTGAAATTACTGTAATTATTGTGTTCTTTCAGTCACTAACTATGAGATTTCTGAATATGCTTAGGAATAGCTCTAAAAATACCAGATTGCACTGTTGATACACCCAACGGTCATAGTTTTTAAACAAATACTGGTATGTCAAAAAAGCACAATGAATGTTGCCAGAATCCAGGTTAATTTCTTATTACAGCTTAGCCACTTGAAGTAAGAAATATTTAAACTTATTTTCTCTAATTTCATACTCTCCTATAAAAGATTTCAGTGAGCCTGCTAATGACGGTAACTTTCCTTTTAGGTATTTCTTTTTGTGAAATTGTGAAATTGTAGCTGCGTGATGTGATATTTAGACAGTTTTGAAATGAAACTGCAGGGGAAAAAATAAGAAAAAATAAGCAGTAACTCTCTACAACAACCTGAAAGGAGGGTGTAGTGAGGTGGGGGTCAGTCTCTTCTCCCAAGTAACAGGCGATAGGACAAGAGGAAATGGCCTCAAGTTGCACCAGGGGAGGTTTAGATTGGATATTAAGAAAAATTTCTTCACTGAAAGAATTGTCAAGCACTGGAACAGGCTGCCCAGGGCAGTGGTTGAGTCACCATCCCCGGAGAGATTTAAGAGACATGTAGATGTGATGCTAAGGGTTTAGTGGTAGACTCAGCAGTGTTAGGTTAATGGCTGGACTTGATGATCTTAAAGGTCTTTTCTAACCAGTGCTATTCTATGATTCTATGATTTCAACAGAAGACCTGGGCAAGTACAGGTTAGTTTGTGCAAAACTCAACTGCTAATCACATCTTATATGTGGGCTCTACATGCCTTCTTAGACAAGGAGACCAAATATATGTGAATAGGCACACATACACACACTATTATTTTTTTAAAACTAAACTAACATGCAGAATATTCATGGACTTCATTTTTATATCCATAATGCTACCTGTAAATGCTTTGGACTGTCGGTTTTAAAAGAAGGACAGTTGAAGTTAAGACCTGGCATTCTCATTATTTCAGGCTGTAGGTACATCCATACAAATAATATACTGCCTGGTTGTGCTGTGTATGCCATGAAGTCTCCTGCTTCCCATGGATGCTGGCAGCTGTGCAGTTCTATCCCTGATTTGAGAGAATTAAAAATTGTATGATATAGCTCAGAGGAAAATTTTAAACTCAGGGGCTGCCAGTAAAGAGGTCTGTGTAGCCCAAATTGCCAGACTCACAAGACAAGAAAGACCAAAAAGACATGGTTCTAGTCTAGTGAACATGCCACTAAAATGGAAGGAAAGGTTCTGGGTATTTACATATTCCAGATTATCTGTTTATAAGAAATACTCATTAATAAGATTGAAGTGAAACCTGTTCATTTTCTAAAAAGTTAAAGTGCAGAAGCAAGCAGCCTAAGCTTATTTTCTCAGACCTTGCTAGGGCACACCAACTGTGATACAAAGGAACAATGATATTCTGGTTCAAAAACTGTTGAGAACAAAGGAGTGATACTAATCAGTTTAATAGACTCTGGACTAGGTTTGGAACGAAGTGGCAATTAAGTCTCCAAACCCATTAATTCTGATTTGACTAGTCTTTTTTTTTTTTACTTTTTTTTTTTTTTCTTTAGCTGGATGGTTAGTTGTTCGTTAATAGCTACACTTACATCAGCTACTTCTGCAAAGATTGTTGAAAAGCCATTGGAGAGTAATAATTGTTAAGCTATATTGACTTATAATAATGAAGGCAGTGGCAAACCAAAATATACTTTTTGCTTTCTGAATAAATGTCTATAAAATTATATTTGTCACGCTTCTGTGGACGGTTATTAGAGCAACTATTGCTAACTGTAGCTATTAGTTGATATTTAGTTTAGTCCATTAGTTTGAAAATCTGTGTAAATTCCTGCAGGTATCGTTTACTTTAAATGCTAAGTTCTTAGCTTACATTTAACTGCTACTGCGATATTAAAAATGCTCATTTTGCTGTACATAAAGAATCTTTCTAGAAATAGTCATCATGCTGAATACCATATGTATCCCTGATTTGGTGGTGGTGTTTGTGCACATCCTTTAAGATAAATCAAGCTAGAACATATCATGAAGCAACCAGAAAGCATTTTGAAACAAAATTTGCATCTAAACTTCAGAGCCTAGTATTTTCTTAATAGTAAACCTTTTCCTATAAGCTTATTCCCATTTTTGAAACTGCTTTAAGACTCAAAAGGAAAAGTCTGTTAGTACTCTAGCTCTTCAAGGAATTATCATGGTTTATGAGTTAATAAACAGTTATTTAGTGCAACTCAGAGCTAGTGATAAAATGGTTTCTATGTGTTCAAACAGGCAGGGAACTCTGAAAATTACAAAATCCATTTTAATTACTGTGATAAAATGAGAAGCATTACCTGGGTTACAACTAACAAGTCCTGTGCTTATAACAGTTTCTTGCTGTTAAATTTGCCTGCTATTACTAAAGCAGTTTTCTCAAAACCCAGTAACAGGACACGAACCAGAACATGAAGAAGAGTGGAGGGAGACTTGAGAAGTGCGTTGGATGGAGATTCATAGTACCTATGCAGTTATGATTGTTCTTCAAGAAAAGGGATAGGTTTTCCTAAAGGGCATGCAACACTGGGTATCAAAGCCTGCTCAACTTTAGGGAAAGGGTTCTAAGTTGTCTAGGATAGTTTGATAGTGTAAGATGTGTTGTAAACTTTAGATCTTTTAGTCATGGAGTAGTAAAGGACTGGGGAAAAACCTTGGGCAAATATATGACATTCTGTCAGTATATACCTCTCCAACATTTTCAGTAAGGAGTAAAAAGAGATGGGCAGCTATTGTAGTCATGCTGGCTTTGGATTTCCAAAATTTTTAGCTTGCAGGAATACAGTCTTGGACTGTACTGCTGTAGTCATGTGAAGTGACATTCAAGTCTGTGCGGTAGATGAAAAACCTAATTATTAATTGCTCTGAGTGAAGAGTCTTGAAATTTGTACTCTGTTCTATTAGTTAAATAAAAGATTTCTTCTTTATATTTCTCTATCTAATAATATCTTCTTTCAAGACTCTACTTTTTTGCTTTTTCCTTTATATGGACCTTGTAACTTCGTTAAGCTGTTTTCTCTAGGCAAGCCATATTTGTTGTTTAATCTGCTACAGCAAGAACAGTTATGGAACAATAGCCAGAAATGACAACTGTTCTGCTAATTATGCTTTTTGAAAGATGTGCTTTTTATCCTATGTATGCTCACAAAGAGAAAACTCAACAAGAAGCGGCATTTGTTTAAATACTTCATCTAGGATGAGTGCTTATCTTCACACTTGTGACTATATAGGAGAGTGATATCCTAGATTATCTTTAAAGATTATCATAAACATTACGTTGAAATTTTAATGACCATAATTTATAAATTTCTCTCTGTGGAAATATATTCTTCCCCTAACAGTTATCATTATTCACATGCCTTTTATTGACTGTAACAAGACTCTTAGGAACACGTAATCAGACACAGTCAATAAGCTGTGCTTCAAGGTTTGCTATTATGCATTGGCAGGATGCTAGTTTATTAGGTAGTCACTATGTCTGAATGCCACACATAGGCTGTATGATTCTCTTGCCTGGAAAACATAGAACTTGTGTTGGGCCAGATGGTAAGTTGGCAGTCTGGTGCACTCGTATAGAGGACTTGAGGGCAGAAGTAGTTTCTCCTTTGCATATCTCATTAAATTGCTGTTTTATGCAGAAGATAAAACTGCTGGGAATAGGTGATTTGTACAGAACAACAAAAAGAGTAGATGTGTCCAGCCATGCCTCATAGCAAACTTCCTTGTACTAAGAACAAGGGAATCAGAAGAGTGCAGATAGACTGGATTGTATTTCATTACCCAAACTGTTCTTTAAATAGGATAACTGTGTGTTGTACCTTAGATGTAAGCTGCATGAAAAAATGTATTTGCTGATATAACTAGTAAGTGACAGAAACTGGAGTGCATAAGCCTACAAATACCAAACAAAAGTAATTGTCCTCTGCTTTGGTTAACCAGCTGTTTTAAAATAGTAATATGCTCTAAATGTGGTTGGTTGCTTGCCCTGTTGTTTTACTGCTGTAACATAAAACATCCAAGGACCAAAACCTCCAACTAAAATATCTGTGTTCATAAAAAAAAAAAAAAAATTCAATAAAGTTTTAGGCCTTAGTGAGATAGATTGCTGCAGAAAAACAATAAGTTTTTGAAACACTGCTTTCTTTTGTGGCTTGTCCTTTTGGTTTTGCCAGTAACTGAGGTTTTTTTCATCAATGAAATATTGTGTATTCCGGTTTTGATGTTACTCCAAAACACAGTTCAATAAGATTTTCTGCGGATTACTGAGGCTCCATCTGTTCTTGCCACGAACAGGAAATACTACAGATAATAGTGAGCAGATGTATTCCTCGTATTACAGTCATGCCCAAAACCACTGAAATATTGTATTGAAAAGGAAAAAATATTTTAGTTCTATGCAGATCTCTCCTGTATTTACCAGACTCTATGTATGTATCTGACAACCAGGCATCTCAAAATCATTTTACTTTACCAGTTTCCAAAATGTGTTTTTTCTTGAAATTAGCATTGTTCACATCTCAGGACAGAAGTCAATTTCACACCCATTCCAGAATTATATATGAATACTGTGTTGAGTTTTGGGCCTCTCACTACAAGAAGGACACTGAGGTGCTGGAGTGTGTCCAAAGAAAGGCAACGAAGCTGGTGAAGGGTCTGGAGCACAAGTCTTATGAGGAATGGCTGAGGGAACTGAGATTGTTTAGTCTGAAGAAGAGGAGGCTGAGGGGAGACCTCATTGCTCTCTGCAACTACCTGAAAGGAGGTTGTAGCGAGGCAGGAGTCTGTTTCTTCTCTTGGGTAACTAGTGATAGGATGAGGGGTAATGGCTTCAAGTTGTGCCAGGGGAGGTTTAGATTGTGTATTAGGAAAAATGTCTTTGCTTGAAAGGGTTATCAAGCATTGGAACAGGCTGCCCAGGGCAGTGGTGGAGTCCCCAGCCCTGGAGGTATTTAAGTGATGTGTAGATGTGGCACCTAGGGACATGGTTTAGTGGGACTCAGCAATGTTATGTTTACAGTTGGACTTGATGATCTTAGAGGTCTTTTCCAACCTAAATGATCCTATGATTCTATGATACTTAAGCAACTTAGTGCTTGTGAATTTATGCCCACACTTTCTTTTTTTCTGGCCTAATAAATTTTAAGGGGGTTTGTGCATCTTGGAGTTTTGATTTTTTTTAAATTTTTTTTAAAGTACAGAAAGGTAAACACCAAGCAGGCAACCTCAAAATTCATATTTGTTAGTGTGAAGGGTGCTCTGAAAAAGATCCTTGCTCTGCCTTGAGTAGAGGAGAGATTTGAGTGCAGGTCTCTTCCTCTTAGCAGAATATCTGAAGCTGCAGCAATAGAGACAAAAGAGAGATAGGGTTCACTCTAGTTTTGAAAATGTAGCACCACAATGTGAGAATGGATTATTTTGCAGAAGTTTGAAAATCAGCAAGCACTGGCATGTAGAGCATGGCTCCTATTCTCTCTGCCATCCTGTGGCAAGGAGATCCCAGTGCGCAGTGTGCACCCCAGCACGTCGGGTTTTATGCATTACTGCAGCTTCTCTTCTACTCCAGGGCCGTGCAGTCCCTGTGCCTGCTCACCTCAGAGTCTTAAAGCGAGTGGATGAGGTGAAGGATGAGGAAGGCTTTGAAGGATTGGTGTTCCTGCTGAATTTATAAGACTGATGAATGTAACTCCTGCCCCTTTAGATATGGCGCTGTGGCTGTCAGATAATTTGGCTTGCTTCATACAGGGATCAGAGCCTGTAACAGTTCATTTTGGTTTATGACACTCTGCTCATCAGGTTAGAGGTTGAGAGATGAATTTGAAGTGGCAGAGGTGTAATGCACATAGACAGCCAGGGAGATGGAGAACCTATCTTATGGGAGGAAGCTGACTCATTTAGCACAGCAAAACAGAAAGCAGGAGTGAGACATTATCAAAGGGCAGAAAAAATTGTATCTAAGGTAAATGATTAAGTTGGCACAAGGAATAGGTTAAACTGTCTCTGAGGCAGCTTATGCTGGAAATTGATGAATCTCAGAGACAGTCTTCCAACAGGAGCAGGAAGGGGGGGGGGGGGGGGGGCGTGGAAATCCTGAAGTTGTAAGGAGGAGTCTCATCAATTCATTAAAAGGATTGTTGTATGTGTGGTGATAATGAAGAATGGTTGGTTTTAGTGCTGTATTTCTGTGAAAGTTAAAGTCAATCTTTTTGTAACTAGCTTAGAATCTTTTGGTGCTGGTGGATTTAACAGTATAAAGTAGCATTTAGTGCTCTGAGCAATCCTCCATGATAGGGAACCCAGGACTCCTGTTCTGATGATTTCTTAATTTTCTTTTGAGCATCACTTCTCTCTTAGAATAAATGTTTTGGTGAATACTTTGAAATTTTCCATTTAATTTTATAACTCCCCTACGTTAGGCATACCCTTCTCTTTTCTCTGGTTTTCCAAAGTGAAGAAGATATACAGTAATGCTCAATGATATTTTAAGTAAAGTGGATCTTTAGTGGTTGTCTGCCTATGTACAAATGTGATAATTAATGGAATTTTATAAAAGCCACCTGGCTCAAACAATTCTGTTATTTCTTTGTACATGACATATTGTTAATTTAGAAAAAGTTAATTTAACAATGATGAAAAGGAAGAGTTGTGTCATAGGAAAAGTTGGCAACCATCATTCTTATGGTGCCACGTGATACTTCCTTGAGGCCGTGGGAAGGAATTTAAACATTGTGATGATTATATTTGTGGGATAAAATCCTGCAGTTAGATTGTATTCAATACCTGCACTGCTGCTTCAGCAGCCCACATGCTGTAGTGTGATGCCACCCAGGCTGCAATTATGGTTCTGTAAACTTGGTTTCTTTGAACACTGTTATAATGAAAAAATAACGCTTGAAGAGTGGTATTCAATCTAATTTTTAATATTAATAAACTTCACACTGAGTATGATGATTTAATAAAATTTTAAAGAATAATCTGATGTTGGGGACATAGATTTTTGGAAAAAAAATAGTAGTCCAATAGTTTGCAAAACTTACATTTTATATAAGACTAGCTAATAACAGATTTCAGTCTGTAAGCATGTCCCCTGTGAGCATTGTCTGCATACCTGAATATGAGATCTATTCATTGTTGCCTCCATTTTCTCATGTATCAGGTAGAAAAGGGAAGCATGCTTAGCTGTCTCTTTAGTGTTATTTTAGCTCTAGAAATTAAGGAAATCTGAGAAGAATCAAGTGCTATGCAGTTAACTCATTTGTAAAATAAACGTAATCATTAGGATTGTATCCTTAGAGTGAACAGTGGTGGCCAGGAAAGTCAAAACTTTGGCAGCTGCGGAGGGACCGAGATGATTTTTTTCATTTGGCCTTTTCAAGGAGTCTGAATCTTAGAGGAGAGTAGTGATTTGTTGTGCCATGTTATAAGACCCAATCATATAATTTTTCCACCATTTATTTCCTGATATGTTATTTGGGTAGAGAAATTTGTCAGTAGTTTGTCACTTGATGCTTTAACCAGCTTTCAGTTCACTGACTCTTGTGATAAACCACACAAACACACACCCTCCATTCCAAACTCAGTATGTGAGGTGCTTTTTGTTTTGGTGTGTGGTTGGTTTTGATTTTTTTGAGGGTTTTTTGGGGGATTTTTGTTTGTTTGGTTGGAGTTTTGTTTTGGTTGGGGTTTTGTTTGTTTTTTTTTCCTGTAGGATCTTTCTCTTGTTACACATATGATCTATCTACAAAAAAAAGAGTGTATCTTACAGTGTTCGATCATGAACTTCTTCCAGTTTTACATCTGAAAAAAGCGCACACAATTTTAGACATATGTATGTACTTGTAAATAACAAGCAACTTGGAGTCTAATTCTGAAGACTTCGTAATAATCTGTTCCTGATTCAACTAAACACATAAGTGGAACTCTAGCTTTAGCTAAAATAAATTGATGAAGAGATTGGAGACTCTTTGAGTGTTGAAAAGCTAAGGTTGTAATTAAATTCATTTTTCAGTCTACTGTGGGGTTTGAGTCAGTTGGGACCAGATTTTCCTTAATGATGTAATTCTTACTATTTATTTACTATACAGTTAATTCAGCACTCGAGATAAATAATAAAGCTGCAGACAGCTACACTTTTTCTAAGCTTGTAAATGGTAAAAGTTTCCTGATACTAAGGGAAAGCTCACTTTCTTGTAGTAGAGCTAGGAACAGGATTTTACAAATAATAAACAAATGCTATTGGTATTATTCTGTAGATCTGAACAACAACCATTTTTTGAGTAAAAAAATGTCTGTTTAGTGGCAGTATGAGAAGACAAGCAAGCAAGGAATGCAGTTTGATACAGCTATTTAAAAACTCTTCAGCCATTGCAAGATCAAAAGAATTTTTATAGAAGTGTGTTTGTCTTACGACTTCTGCAATTTTATTCTTGGCTCAAAATTTGGATCAATTGCATTAAGATGTTGTAGTGTTTAAATATAAAGTGGGTTTTTGGTGTTTTTTTTTTTTTCTTTTTTTAGCCTTAATTGTTGTCTTGTATCATATATCTTGCAGACTTAAGAGAAAAAAAAGCCCCTTAAATAGAATGTGAGTATCCCGTTGTATGAGTAGTGCTCACCTGTAAATGACCTGTAAATGGGTTCTATAGATTTGATCTTTTTATGTTGTTATTTATAGCTTTGAAAACTATTACCAGCTGAATCACTTAAAAAGCAAGTCATACTTTTGAATTTGAGTCTGTACCCCATGCTTGTCTCTGTTTTGATATGTATTCATCAAAAAAGGTAAGAGTGAGGAAAAGACTAGAGCTACAATCTTCTCTTGGATAACAGAAAACAAATACCACACTGAAAATCAGTGAATCTACATATATCAATAAAGGACTTGATGAACTGAATAAATGAATCAGTTTTTCTGAATCATCTGTGTCTATTTTTCTTATGTGTGAAGTGCTGGGGTCTGAACCCCAAGCCCTGAATTAAGGTTGACATATGGGTGGTTCCCACAGCCCTTCAAAATGAGGGGATGAGTTTGCCTTTTGGCTTTCCTCCAGGGTGCGGCCAGCCTTGTAAGGAAAGCCCTTAAAAAAACAAGCCCCAGGTGCCCTGCATTGGGTAAATGAGTGCCAGGTGTCCTGTTTGGGCATAAAAGCTGGGACCACTTGCAGGAAGGGTGGAGTGTCTGTCTGTGAGGTGGATGCACTTTGCAGAGTTTCCCTGTTGGAGAAGGACCTCCTGACTCTCCCTGCAACTGGACCCCAGTCAGGTTTGGCATTTGCAAATGCAGGCTTCATGGGGGAACAATATGTGGCTACTTCTGTCTTATGTGATCAGCCTCTTGACTTGGTTGTCTCCCATCTCTTCTATGGGAGACTTTGTTTCTTTGTTTATTCCACCTATTATTGGTCATGCTGTGTCGTTGCTGGGGTTGATGTCTATTATGTGTGATCTGTTTGACTTGTTTGTACCCCCAGCGATCACCCATATACTGACTTTTTTGTACACAATAGAAACTAATTACTGATTTGTTCTACTGCTAGCTACATCTTTTGTGCTAGGCCTAGTAATTGGCAAGACAGTATGATATTAGGAATGCACTAAGAATTAAGAGACCAGAACACAACTAAGATATTTTGTACTTTTGTACAGCCTAAAAGTCGACTTGGTTATTCCTCTGAAGGCACACGTTTTTGGAGGCACCTAATAAAGAGTAAATTAGCATGCAATGTATTCTTTTTGCTTAGCAATAGCAAAAACAAGTGCTTCTGCATCACTGGTTAGAAATGTGTGTATGCACTCACGCATCCTGCAATTAATATGTAGTGTTAAGCAGGCTTTATAAAATCAATATGGAAATTTGCAGAAAAAAAAATATGGAGCAGGAAGCTACCAGTCCAAGATCATAAGTCCTCAACGTACTGTTCTGGAGATTCTGAGAAGCATCAATAAACTGGAAAGCAAGAACAGACAGAAGAAATGCAACTTTGGGGGTTTTTTGAAGAATACAGCCGAGATCATTCACTAATACTGACAGAATTCAGAGGCTATCTCCAAGATATTTCAAGAGACTGCTATCAGTATCACTTTACCGTGAGGGGGTGAGGCACTGGAACAGGTTGCTCAGAGAAGTTGTGGATGCCCCTTCCCTGGAAGTGTTCAAGACCAAGTTGGAAAGGTCTCTGAAGTGCAAACTAGTCTAATGGAAGGTGTTCCTGCCTATGTCAGGGGGGTTGGAACTAGATGATCTTTAAGGTCCCTTCCAACCCAGACCATTCTATTATTCTAATACAAAGTACTGATAAACAGAAGTGAGTTCAGTGGAGGCCCTTAAGCTGGTGGGGGTCTGGAGCATGTGCCCACTGAGAAGAGGTTGGAGGAGCTAAGTGTCTTCAGACTGGAGAAGAGATAGCTTCAGGGGGTCCTAACAGCAGCACATCAGCACCTAAAAGGATGTCATGGAGAAGACAGCCTAGCCTCTTCATAGGTATCCATAGCTGAAGGGCAAGAGATAATGGTCACAAAGTGAAATAAGAGAGGCTCTGACTTTTTACAAAGGCAGTTAAGCAGTGGGACTGGCTGCCCAGAGTGGTGCAGTCTCCATCCTTGGAGGTTTTCACAGTGTGAATGGGTCAATTCCTGAGCACCCTAGCCTGATCTCAAAGCTGGCCCAGCTTTTTGAGCCGGAGGTTGGACTAGGTACTTCCTGAAGTCCCTTCCAACTTTAATTATCCTGTGATTTTTATTAGAAGGATCAAGTTCATCTTTAGAGAATGTTTTGTTTTTAATATTTGCACAACTTAAAATGCAAACTTCTGTCAGAATCTAGACTTATTTTGCTAGTATAAAGTGGGAACACTTATATCCCCATTCTTCACAACAGGCAACATCATTCTGAGTGTTTAGTTTCATAAGAATCAGTTTTGAAAGTTCTGTTTAAACTTAATTACATTTATGCTGTAAATGTGAGAGAAGATTCTGCTTCTCACTAGGTAAGATTAATTCCATCATTAATTAATGTTCTTGTGTTAGTTTAGAAAATTATTTTATCTATGGCTGTAGGAAAGTAACAAAACATATCTGTGCTTATGAAGATTCATCTGATATCTGTGCTAGTTTTTCAGTTAATTTACCAAGAGATACTTTTTGATCTTCTTAGATCAACAGGACTGGAAGCTGCTATTAATTCTTTAGTAAAAGCTGACCTCCAACAATTACCATTATCTCTTGCTATACCTATGCTCTCTCTACTAGTAGAAAGCAGATATTTTTCAGCTAGATCAGAGTTGTTCTTAACAGCCCCAAGGTCTTCCCACCATGACATTGAGGGTTCTTTCATAACCCAGAGCCTAGTGTGGAGAGAGACTGTGCAGAAACCATATTCAATACCCCCTTCCTTCTCCTGTGTAATCTAGTACATATTTCGAAGCATGTGAATGGGCATTCCTGCAATCTGAGTGTACGTAGCCATTAAATGTGCTTTGTTTTGACTCTGAGTGCAAGTTGAAGAGCTGTGTACGAGGGCGCTAATAGGCAGAAGCAGCTTCATCTGATTAGGAGACCAGAAAGAGTGGGCTGTGGGTGGTGGAGAATATCAGTGAACTGAAGAGAGGAAAGGGTTGTGTTATCTGGCAGTCACCTATTTATGAATGAGATGGATTTTACGTGGGGTGGTTTGGGTTTTCCTTGAGGAATTTAAGTGTGCTAGTATCTCCTGAGGGCAGTTAATGATCCTGACTGGAAGTGTAAATTTTTTGTGGCCTAAAATCACAGTGTAAAGAGATTTGATGTATGAATAACACACCTCTGTCTCACCTCTGCATCATAACAGCAAGAAATTGTACGCGTGCTTTTAAGACTCTCTTTTTTCCTGCATCTTTTCAGGGCATGTATCCCCATATGTCATATTCCTTACAGAAAATAGACTCCCTTAACTGCTCCATGACTGTAAGAAGTATTGACTTTGCACTACTTTTCATTAAAGGCCTTTTCTTAAGTTTTTCAGTCTTCATCATTCTCTGGTTTTGTAGACATGAGCCTATTGGCTTGCAAGAGACAAGTATTGGGATCAAAAGGGAGGAGCTTCTTCCATAAAGGAGATAAGCCAGGAGCTGATGCTGTTCCCAGCGCAGGCAGTGCCCACACAGACCAGGGCATGGTCCCATAAGGGCTGAGCAGGGCAGGGGTGCTGATGGAATGAGTCATTATCAACCATCCAGATGTCATCAGAGAAGGTGATGTAACGAGTCGGGTATCTCCTTACTGGTAAAAGTAATAGTTACAAATTGGAGCAGAAAATTGTCAATTGGTTTCATTGATAAGCACATAACAAAAATGAGAGTTTACATATCTAAGCAGAAAGTAATCCCTTGTTTTTTGTTCAAGATACACAATGATTAAGAATTGAGGTATATCAGAACTAAAAGCTGGTATTACTAAAACGACATAATTCTTAGAAGTGGAAGCTTACTCTTGAGTGATACCAAATTATATAACAACTGAATTATTGGAGGAAATACTTGCAATTCGTGTTGTCATCATCATCACAAAAGATGTGATCTTCCACCTCTATATTAAGATACAGTCACTCATCCCTTAAAGTAACAAAAGAAAAAAAAATGAATATTTATGAATTGTACATTCTTAGACTAACAGCAACTACTCTAAAACAAGTTAGAATTAAAATTTTAATTATTCTCTGGAGATGGATATTGTAGTAATTTTCAGTTCTATTGGGAAATTGAGAAATTTCATGAGAAATTGCATCTGTAGAAAACTTTCAAAGTTGACTATTAACTCTCAAGTAATCATCAGATAGATATAGTAAAACTAAGTATTTTTGTACCACTAGTAGTTTTTATCTTATTTCTGCTATGACAGCCTCTCTTGGATGACAGATTTGTTCTCTCCTCCCTCCCCCTGCACTGTGAAAAGTGTGTATGTAAATTATTTTGGTGGTGGTTTCACTGGCCACTGTTGTCTTTGCCGAGTGTGTCTTAGTTCTTGCAGTGCAGATCAGGCAGAATTTACAAATAACTGATAAATTGGCTGAATTCTTCTGCTATTCCGTAGTCTCAGTAGGTTTCCACTTGGTCATGTATGATGTTTTCTTTGGGTGATTAAGTCACTGTTTTGAATTTTTCCAGGGAGATTGGTGACTTGAATTAGACACTAAAGAAAATTTTTCTCTCAGCAAGGTGTGCATCAGAGGAGGAATTGCACTTATTGCACGATTGTTTCTACTTCTGGGCCTTAATAGTGTTTCCTAACCCTTTCCTTCCTCACATGCCGTTTTTAAGAAAAATCTCCCTGTTCTTTCTCAAATGAAACTCTTCACTTTTATGCGTATTGTCAAGGGCTTTTTTTTTTTTTTTTTCTCAGCATCTTTGCTGGTTTTTTTCACCCAAGAGGCACAGTTGACTCTGTGATTTCAGCTCTCCATTAGCATATTAGATGTGATTTGGTGGTATGTAACCCCTCATTAACTGAACTAGTAAACATAGAAATAGCTGCAGAAGGGTCTGAAGCAAAAGAAATCTGAGTAACCTCAGAGCAGAGAGATTCAAAAGCACATTTGAAGTCATGTTAGCAGGTGGAAAGCTTCTTGCAAAGTTTTTATCTTTTTAAAAACATCAGAGCAGACCCACTTTAAGCTGTGAGAGATTGTCACCCACTGAAACCAACATGCTGTGCCTCATTTTGACTCAACCACAGAGCATTAGCATTCGTTTTTCCATATACCATAAAAAGTATAAATGGCTGCCTTCTGCTTCAAAGAGGTAAATGGGGCTACCTTTCAGGCTTGGCAATGTGGGCCCTTGAATCCCAAATGAACAGGTTCATAAGAACTGCTGAAATGTAACATTTCATCACAGCTGGATAAGTTCATGCTTCAACAAGCAAAATTATTCAAGACTATTCTGAAGACACAAATCTAGATGAAAGTGGATTTTGTGGGGTTTATTTTTTCCTACTATATTAAAACTAAATGAAAATAGGAATCTTGTAGATTTGATTCAATACGAAGAATACATCAAATTATAGTCTATAGGTGAGTTTGAAGTAGCTTGTTCAAAAGATAATAAATTTGCAATTAATATTGCAAATGAGCATTTGGTATCTGAAATTTAAAATAATCCAATTTATTTGCAAAATGTTACTGTTATCAGTTTTAGTCCAGTAATTACCCTTTGATATCAGTGAGATTATAGCATTATTAATTTCTACTATAACCTTTTTAAAATCGGGGATGTTCAAAGACTCTCTTCAAATTCTATTTTTGTGGGGACACTAGTGAAGCAATGTCAAAGGAGCTTTTAAATGCCAAATCAGAAATGCATTTGATTAAGTTAGCAGTCCTTTGAAAAGTTTTTATAGAATGTAGTTTGTTTATTCTCCAAAGCTTCTTGAGGTTTTTTGCCTAGTGTTATATAATCTAGGGGATATGCACCAATAATTCTCTTCATTTTTTTTTTTTCTCTAATAAACTTATTTAGCTATAGTTTTGGCATACAAAATCTATGACAGTGCACATTTTCTGGTTTCCCTACTTGTGGGTGGGGTTTTTTGCTTTGATAAGCATTGTGGTATAATACAACAGAGCAATGATTATTTATGGTAGCCTGTAGTAATAAAGAAATCATGTTTCAGTCTTCTTTAATTTTTTTTTTCTCAAATATATCCTCAAAACTGCATTTCACACCTTCCCCTTTGTAAAGCTTAGTCAAAAAACACTTCCTTGTTTCAATAAGTCTTCTTGTCTGCAGCATAAGATGGAAAAAATACGTTCATTTCTTGAGTTCATTTTAAAAGGCTTTGGTAAATATTACCTCACAGTTTGTTTTTTTGAGGAAATAGGCAACAGTAATAGTCAATACATTTATTAAGGTATGTTAACTATGAGTCCAAATCCAGGTTAGGTATAATAGGTAAATTCAAAATAAACTATTTTGAAAGGTTAACTGAAAAAAATCTCTTACCAGTTCTTAGCTACCTACCTCCTTGACATCCATCCTGGTTTGCATGAAATATATTGGTACAAGTTGTATTATGTTGAGTGAAGGAGTACAGGTGAGGAAGTGGGATGTTCTGCTCAGCCTGTGACTTGTGACATTGTCTCAGGTGAGTCACTTGACAATGCCTTATCTGGCCCTTTGTGAGCAGCATATACTAATTATGCTGCACTTGTAAATGAACACAGACAAACCAGGGAGAAGATTTATGACCCGTTAGATACTCTGCACTGAATGGTGACATGTAGCTGCATAATCCATGATAAATATAAACTGGCTGATTTCAGAGTAGTTGTTGTATCTGCACTTTAGATTGCTCACTAACTTGAGTCATCGTCCTCTGAGGTTGATGTATGTAAGGTTTAAATAGTCTTTAAATACAAGACATTATACAGTGTTATATTAGTGCATTTGTTAGTGTAATGAATAAATGAAATTTTAGCAAATTTTGGTTCACCTTTGCTCTTCAGGCTCTGGTAGCTGGTTTAGAATACATCATAGAGGCTTGAACAAGAGAAGTAATTAAAAAACCGGCTTCTGGTTGATTCTCAGAATAATTTACTTCCTGCATGGTCTGTGTTGTCAAATGAACATTATAACCTATGCCTTGCTGAGCTTTAGTTGGATAAAATCCTTTACAGAAAGGTATAGTCTTTTGGGTCAGTTCTTTCTTGCTGGTGGTTGAAAATATAGGTAGAGAAATGTCTGCTTCTCTCTACTTCAAAAGCTTGACTTAATAAATAAATAAATATTAATCTTCTAGTGCATTGTGATATGTGAATCCTTAAGAAGAATAATAAAACGTATTAATCATTCAGATAGTTCCCACTTGTGAAAGTGACTCCAGCTGAGAGGATTTCACTGAAAACCAAAAGAACAACATTAGCATTTTCTTTATTTTTACTGAAAGAAGGAAGCCTTGAGTAGTCAGCCAAACACTGCTTGCTTGCTTTCTTCTGATGAACTGGATCCTTCAAATCCCCTGTTATTCTGGAAATCCAGTAAGTCACTAAGAACAGAAAAATAAATTTATGATTAAAGCCCAAGAATGGAAAGAAGATCTGACCTCTTCTTATGGCTTTTCTGGTGATTTAAATGTTTTTCTTTTGGCGATTTAAATGTTTCTGAGCCTATGTTTACAGCTTTGCTCTCTGCCGTACAATGAGTTTGAGACTTCAAGGAATTTCTCTTATTTCTGCTTACTGCTGGTGGGACTCAGTCCTTAAGTAAAACCATAATCTGAAAACACAATATCAGTGGACCCTATATGTTCAAACCTGCTATGAAATATCTTGTGAATGCCTCATAAGATCTGATTATTGAAAACTTTGAAGAAGATTTTCACAGAGAATCCAGTATTTATTTAACATGCTGTACAACATGGTGTGCAATTCATGATTTGCTATGTACAGAGTATTACCAATGGAATTTATTCTTATGCTTTACAGGCCCCACAATTACTGGGGGCACGGTCAGACCCCATTTTTCATTTTTTTTCAATATATGAAGTTATGCCAGTACAAGTGTGTTGTGTTTTCCCTTTCCTAAGGGAAATGTGAAAAAAATAGGAAATTTACCTAATTTTTGAGATTAAGACAAAATAAGTTTAAAACTACACCAGAAACTGTTTTGTTCATTAATCAGTTAATAGATGTTTTTTGAAAACTCTAAGCAACATATATAGTGCACTTTCATCATTTTCAGCTAGACTGCTTGGCTACTGTGATATACAGTAAAAGGAAAATTCTATTGATTTACTTTTTCCAAAGATCTGTATCTGCAAAATACTGTCTCGCTATGACCTATGCGTCTTTACTGTTGTCGTGGTTTAGCCCCAGCCAGCACCTAAGCCCCACACAGCCAGTTGCTCACTCCCTGCTGGTGGGATGGGGAAGAGTATTGGAAGGGTAAAAATGAGAAAACTTGTGAGTTGAGATAAAGACAGTTTAATAGGTAAAGCAAAAGCCGCGTGCACAAGCAAAGCAAAACAAGGAATTAACTCACTAATTCCCATCAGCAGGCAGGTGTTCAGCCATCTCCAGGACAGCAAGGCTTCTTCATACATAATGGTTACTTGGGCTAACAAACGCCATCACTCGAAATGTCCCCCCTTCTTTCTTCTCCCCCCAGCCATCCCTGTGTTATCAACACTGTTTCCAGAACAAATCCAATACACAGCCCCATACCAACTACTATGGAGAACTCTATCCCAGCCAAAACCAGCACAACTGTTCAAGAATTTATTTTAAAAGCTGGTGTGAAACAATTAATGTAGAACTTTTTAATATGAGTTTTATCCATGGCTGTAACCCATTGTGTTTGAAAAATTGTACACTAATTTGGTAGGAAAAAAACCTGCAGTAACTTACCAGAACTAGATATTTAGTCCTAAGGATATTGTTACTACTTTGTTTCCAACTTTTCCACTAATTTCACTGTAATGTTTTGGATGTGTGCATTTGAAAATAAGGTGAGCTCTTTTTCTGACAGTCTAGTAAGTTAGATTAGTGAGAGAAAGACAATAATCACAGTAATTCAAACTTCTTTCATACCATGATCAAACTATATCTCAGAAAATTACCTTTTTCTGTAAAGCAACATAGCTTCAATACACTGATCAGCAAACTAAGGCCAAAAGTGAAATGCCTTGCTCAAAGATAGTCAGAAATCCTGGAGCATAAATGTGGAAAAGACCAGAGTCTTTGAGTACATTTTGACACTCCTCCCTTTAGCAACCAAAGCCTGCCTTGTATTCAGTTATTCTCCTTTCCTAAGGGCACACATTTTTAACACCTAAAATTGAGTAGTGAATTTTAGTGAATGGGGTTACATCGGGTTGTTGACTGGTCACCAGCAGTGCTCCTCAGAACTTAATCCTAGGGGCAGTTCTGCTCAGCAGTTTTATCAATGATCTGGATGCAAGAGTTGAATGCCCCATTAGCAAGTTTGCTGACCAAACTGGGAGGTGCTGTTCACTCTCTTGAGGGATGAGAGGCCCTGTAGAGGGATCTAGATAGATGGGAAGCATTGGGTAGTTGTCAGTGGCATGAAATTTAATTACCAGATTCTGTACCTGGAGTGGAGTAATGCCAAGCACAAGTATAAACTGGGAGAGAAGTGGCTGGAGAGCAGCCCTGCAGAAAGGGATCTAGGGGTGCTGGTTGACAGAAGGTTCAATACAAGTCAGCAGTGTGCCCTGGCAGCCCAGAGAGCAAACCGCATCCTGGGGTGCCTCAAACACAGTATGACCAGCCCACCAAAGAAGGTGATTGTCCTGCTGTGATTAGTGTTGATGCAGCCTCACTTTGGGTACTGAGTTCTGGGACTCACAATTTAAGAATTTGAAGGTATTTGAATGTATCCAGAGGAGGGCAACAAAGCTGATGAAAGACCTGGAAGGCATGTCCTGTGAGGGGTGACCTCACTGCTCTCTAAAGCTTCTTGAGGAGAAGTGGAGAGGGAGCTACTGGTCTCTTCTCCCTGGTATCGCGTGCCAAGATGTGTGGGAATGTTTCAAAGCTGCGCCAGGTAAGGTTCAGACTGGACACTAGGAAGCATTTCTTTACTGAGAGGTTGGTCAAACACTGGAAGAGGCTTCCTAGAGAGGTAGTTGATGCCCCAAGCCTGTCAGTGTTTAAGAAGCATTTAGAAAATGCCCTTAACAACATGTTTTAAATTTTGGTCAGCCCTGAAGTGGTCAGGCAGTTGGACTTGATGATACGTGTAGGTCCTTTCCAACTGAAATAGTCTATTCTATTCTATGTATTTTTTATAAGGGAAAAACTGCAAGAAAACTTTCAAATTCTGTACTCTTTTGGAATCTGTAATGTCAGCATAAATTTTGATTAAGTCCATATTGCTAATATGCTCTTGAAATCAGCCTCCTCTGTCACTGGATATACTTCAGCAATTTTTTATTTCCATGTTTTTGTGAAAGGATTATTGAAGAGAAGAGTGAACTCAGTGCATGCAAACATTGTTTCTTTGTCTGAAGTTTAACAGCAATATACTTATCAAGAGCCATATCCTCTATAACAAAAGATAGAAGACAAAGATACTCATGGGACCTTATGGATTATTAGGGTGACTCAAAGCAGCTACCTGCATTTAAGTCATGGAAGCAATCCCTTAACTGTCGCCTGTGTCTGAGTAGCTCTTACATAGTGTATGGCTTCTTCCTGACAGAGAGTTCTCAGAATTGACTCTTTCCAGTCATTTTGCTAATATGTTGGAGCTAATTGAATCCTGACTGCCTTTTTTTTTTTTTTTTTTTTTTTAATCACAATAAATCTCAGAAGTAGAGATATGAGAATTACTTTATTTTTTTAGTACCTGGCTTGTCATTGAGGTTCACTGATGGGAGGGTCTAGGGTTTTGACATGGATTTGTGAGTCTCCTGGTAAGTCATAACGATCAAGAGAGATTTGTTGTTATCATTAACACATTGTCATGCTAGAGGTTAGATGTTTCACATCAGTTACAAGATCCTATTGCCAGGAGGCAACCACTAAAGCTGTCTACTTTCCTTTTGCACAACATGGAGTCAGTTGTGACAGCAACTAGCACATCATTTGCAATTTCTTAAAATCATTTCCACTCTTTTTTTTTAGCTTGATAGGCTATGCTCTTCCATTTAGTCACATTAGTTTACATAGGTAATAAAACTCAAATGTACTAATCCATTCAGATTTATCTCCAACTTTCAGACCAAAATATTATTTTTTTTTTAATATTTTTATTTTTTGACTTATTAAAGTTGGAGTAAAGCATATTATCTTTTGGATACTTTTTTTCCTGCAGTATACTTTTGGACAGTTCCCACCACACTAACCTGTGTGACAAAGCACAGAACTCTGCCTGCAGCCCTCTCCAATGGCAAGTTTTCTTTTCCAACAATTCATCAGCAAAATGCTGGCATGAAATTAAATGCATCTTATCTAATACAATTTTGAGAGTGTGCTACTGGATTGCAAGAGAATCGTGACAGCATTTTGGAAATGTTTTCTTTGAAAATAAGTTAATATTTTTGTTTAAATAATTACTGTTTCAAATGACTACACACTGATCATAACTCCTATGTAACATTAACCAAAGATGCAGTATTGGAAAACATTGTAATTTAATTGATTGCTGAACCAGATCATAGCCCAGAAGAGAGATACAAGCACACATTTTTCTCTTGTTACAGAGGAAAAAAAGATAGTTTGCACTTTTTTACAAAGCTGACAGTCCTCTCTACCAGGTTTCTCTGTGTTTCATAAATTTTGTACTTCTTGCTACTAAGATATCACCACATCTGTTATAGATGTTCTCTGGTCTGTCAGATAATTTCCATTTATAACTGTTTTTGCAAAGCATCCACCTTATGCAATACACTGGGAGGAGATTATTCTTAACTAACATGAAAGTCTGAATTGAAGATGCATACCACAATACACACAGCAAACCTTGCATGGTAGAAATAAAGTTTAGTTAGGATATAGGACCAATAAATAATGTAGTTGACTAATACTACTACAGTTTTTATTCTTTAAATAGAATATTAACAAGCGATCCACACTGTAACAGCTAAAAGATCATTCCAGAGACAGCTGATGCACTTCTGCATTGTCATTTAAATCACTAACAAGATGTTGGAAGGTTTTAATTTAGATGATACTATGATTATCATTTATTTCAGGTTTTTCCATATCTGGAAGTATAAATTGGATTACAAATTCATAGTATTTCAATTAATTGGACATCAAACTTCCATTAATAATCAAAAGCTAATTCAAACAGCCCATGTAAGCATGTAATAAAAATACTGTTGTTTGTTTGTTTTCAAAGTATGTGTTGACAGGCACAATCTTTAACTGCAGTGGGAGGAAACGTTGTTATTGATGTCCTCTTCAGTTTTGAGGAAATTGAGCAGATGAGTTATGAGGCCTTAAATGTTCATGATGAGAACCTGGAACAGTCTTTGAGCAAAAAGCCATGTTTGAAAACTTTGATTGTTCTGAAGAACAGCATGTCAAACATGCAATACTTGCTTTCAAAACACCTCCATGAACAGTGACCCTGCTTCTCTGCCTCCATTGCCCATCATGAAATTTAGCACAACAAGGATGATCCACACAGGCAGGATGTGTCTGAGATGGGAATAGAAAAGACTTATGTATGTGTACATAGCATCTTATGGTGAGATACCAATCAACCCTCTTGTAGCAAAGGAATTTAATGATAAAAAGCAGCTAATCAGCTGCAAAGTTTTCAAACAATTTATTAACCCCTGTGATTTTTCTCATGATAAAATGTACTGCCTGTTCTTAGGAATGGTAATTGTTTCTGATACAGAAAATGCAATGGGAGTGTATAGGACTAATACATTATTAAGAAAATATTTATTCATCTTTCTTAAACTGCTTTTTCTACTGCATAAGACAATGAAAGATATTTAAAAGTGTATTATTATTTATGAGAATCATCAACATAATGCAGCAGCAGGAAAGCCTTCAATTGTATATGTAAAGAAATGCTGCTGCTAAAACAGCTGGGGTTACTGCACTCTTAACGTATATGAATTATTAACGTTTGAATTATAATTATAATAGTAGTAAGAATCCAGAAAAAATGGAAGAGAATACTTGAAACTTTCAACAGTTCCAAGTCAGTTTGGTATTTGTACAGTGGGTGGCCAGGGCAGGAGTTTTCTCCACAACACTGTGATCAAGTTTCTTTTCTGCATTTGTTCAATTAAATGGCTCATGAAATTTAAGGCAGTTTGGCAATATACCTGCTAGAACGTGTGGAAGGGGTGGAAAAAAAGCCCCAAAACCATTACAGCAAGTAATCTGTCCCACTATATTGATCATGCTGGATTCTGTGCTTAAATAACTATACTAGAGAAAAGAAATAATAGCCTAATAAAACATGCCAGGATGCACACTAAATGTGCTTGGAGATTGAATCTTAATGACTCAAAATTCCAGCTGATTAGACAATTGTCTCTTGGATGTGCTTTTGTATATATCAGCAGCTGTGCCCAGACCTCTGCAAGAATGCAGTTGGTTGGAAGTCAGGGGCCTTTCATTAATATAAAGTTGAATTCAACTTTACTTGAATTAGAGTAAAAGACAGAGACTATATCAATATTAACAAGTAAAGCAATCGGAAATGGCTTGGTAAATTTAAGCATTTTTTTCCTTTTGGGAGGGCCAGTGAGAAATCAGTGTCCCACCAAAAAGGTAACCAGTGGGAGGGTGAAAATGCCCATGTCCAGACCCCTCCTCATTTCCAACTAGTCCTGTTGAGGGAGAAAAGTAATTCTCATTCCCAGTGGAACAGTGAATGACCTGGAAAAGTGAAAAATCTCAAGAGCAGCAACATGGGTCTTCCAAATGGCTGGGCATTTGGGCTGGCAGTGGGTGAGGAGTGGTTGTAGGCAGGGAGGAGAAGGGGGAACTGAGGTCTATGAGAACAGGTAAATGTCAAGGAAACCATGAACTCTGTCTGGGGCTCCCCTTTGGACAGGAGAGCATACGGAGAAAATTATTTAATTCTTCTTGTGTTTTTCACCATCCTCTCCACTGAATTCTGAAATCAAGTAGACCTATCAATATGCAAGTAGAAGGCAGTTTTTTCAGCTCTCTAATAGGCACAAAGGCATATCTGAATAAGTGTCTGAGTTGGAACTTCTTGTCCATTGGGATTCAAAACACTAATCTCCTTTATAAATACTTATTTATAAATACTTATTTTTTCCTCAACAGCTGTATAACAAAACAAATTCATCATCTATTGTGAATGAATATTATAAAAAAATCTCTTTATTGTACGGACTTTTCTCTACTTGCTTCACTAACTAATTTGACAATCTAATATGATTAAACATATAGAACAAAATCTTTTAAATTAAAAGCATCATACCTTTAACACTTTTGTTTAATTTCTGTGTGCAGCAATGGATTGAGCTAAAAAGATGACAAAAATATGAACAGAGATGAAAAAAAGCTCAACAAGCAAAATTCAAAGTAAAAATGGTGTTGGATGTTGATGATGGAACTCTGAGCCATGGTGTGGCCTCATCTGGAGTCCTGTGTCCAGTTCTGTGTTCCCCAGTTCAAGAGAGACAAGGATCTATTGGGAAGAGGCCAGCACAGGGCCACTAAGATGATTAAGGAATTGGAGCTGGTTGGAGCCCCTATCATTCTGTGATTCTATGATTAGCAGGTAGTGATGGGGATGACAAGATTGCAATAACTCACATTTCAGTGGCTGTCATACAGGGAAATGAAATAGTTTTTCAACTATTAACAAATTAAGCCCTACAACTGAGTATTTTCCTGAGAAAGAAGATAACTAAAACAAAACCCCTGAAACAGTTCACCACCACCATGATGGTATTTTGGCAAAGATGGATTTTCATTTTCTGAAGGTAGCACAAGAGCTCCTTCCCTCACTCTGGATCATGCAGCATTTGAACAAGAATTTACAGCAGATTTCTATTGTGTGTGAAATCTCTGTGAGTAGAAAATATTTCTTCAAGTGCATAGATACTTGCATACTAATGTCGTCCCCGGTGTACTGCTGATTGAGCATTGCCAAATCAAATAAAGCTACAAAGGACAGAAAGATGTAGTATTTGAAACTAATTTTATGACATTTATTTTTCCATACTTTACATCCTTTATCTTGGAATGCCCATAGCTGCATAAAATTCATAAAATAGAGAAATTACCCTGTGTATAAGGAGGCTGTGTCATTTTTATTTTGTACCACATTCACAGCCGTTACAAACTGTCAATGTAGGAGTGTTCTTCAACTATTCTTATTCTCGATATTGATGTGAAATTATTATTGTTAATATATCTAAATAGAATAGTATTTGTGAATAACATAATTCCTATCAGGGTGTGCAGTTTCTTTCTTTCTTTAGCAGTATCTCCTAATGGATGCAGCTCAGCTCAGGTTCTGTTCCTGTCTGTCTGTCTGTCATGTCACTTATGCCAACAGATGTAGCTTTTCTTCCACTTTTTTTCCACCTTTAAATTTTCAATACAGTTCTTAAAACATGCAGAAAATATGTATCAAGTTAATGTCACAGCTGGTGAGGTTAGTTGTTCTTTCTCAATCAAGTAAACCTGCTCTTAATCTTTAGAGGAATTAAAGTCTTTTCCAAAACATTTAGCAATACTGTTTAATCCTGCTTCCTTCTGTACTATCAGTGCCACACATTGTTTGTCTGAGTAGTGAATACAGAAATGTAATTTCTTCTGGTAGCTTTATGTATATATTCAAGCTTCACCGTCTTCAGTGCATCTTGAGGATGTGCTGCTTCGGCTAAAGATAATGTCCTGAAGCAGAGTTAGTCTCATTATTGCGGTAGAATGATGAATATTAAATACTCTAATATAAAACCAATATGTGAATCTTTAGGTTCTTGTAGTGCTAAAATACACAGTAATTTCATTTATTGAGTATTATAGTAAATCAGTGGGGATGAAGATTATGTAGGGTACATATTAATGCTGGTATAACTTCCCTTTGCAGTTCTCATATTAAGACACAGCAATATCACATAATGGACTATCAGAAATACTGAAGTCCATGGTCATTTGGTCACATAATATGTAAAAAAAAAAATCAAAATCTTAAAACAAACTAAAAACCCAAAGACATATTTCCTAGCATGAGAAGTAGAGGAACTTCTGTCACACAGCAATTTTTACTTTTTTTTTTAAAACTTTTTGAAGTAACTGCAAATTTGCTTATTTTAGAAGATACAGTTGAGCACTTCGAATAGAGGAAATCACTGGAAAGAGAGGCATCGATATGCTCTACTTACCTGATTTACTGTCAGTGCATTCTCCTGTTATGTTTCAGCATTTACTTCAAGACAGAGATAGCATAAGCAAGTTTCAGTGCATGAGACTGAGTCATGGTACCTGTTAGTATTCTTGATCTAGAATAACAGTCTAATTTTTGTCACTTTTAAAAATCTTTACAAAGACATTTAAATCTTATGGATGGATCCACCTTTTAGCATCAAGAGAAATCTGTTACTTTTGTATTTTAAATCTACAAAGATTCAAAAATTATAAGTAGAAAGTGCAATGTATTACCAAAACCATTTATATATATATATTTTCATATTTTCTAAATATATTTTGGGTTATATTTCATATTTCACTTGGAAAAAAGAAAAAAAAACACCCTTGAGAGAATAGATTGAGTAGATTATGAGACAGCATCTATTTCAAAATACTCAACAGGGATATAGCATTATTGGACATGCTTATTTTTATACATAGTAACTGGAACATGAGTCTGGATTTAATTTATTCCGATATGAATGACTTTGACCCCAGACATTGCTTGGTGCCAGTCTTTATGTTCAGGAGTGCTACAAGCATTTTCTCTCTGTGAATGTTCTGTCTGTTGATACTGTCTTCCTCAACAGTGCATTGCTCTTTGCGCATTCATATAACATTTTTTATTGCCTTTACTGAGTGGATATACTTCAATTGCTATACTGAATGAGAAATAATTAGCTTTTGTATTCTATTTATGCTATATAACAAAAAAATTTAAGATGCTCAAATTGTGCCAGAAGCCACATAATCACTTCTCCTGCTGCTGTATTTTCCCTTTTCCTTCCTATGAGATCATTTTCTCTTCTCTCTCTTATTTTTTTCATTTTCTAACTACCTGTCTTCACTCATCTATTACTGCCTGCCTGCTGCACTCTACTCATGTATTAGCAATAGAATTGCAAACCTGAAGCTAGTATTTCCTAATTTGTATTTAATGCTTGAAACAATATAGCCTCAAAGGATCTGCTCGATATAACATCATTATGATATTCTGTAGGCAAGAATAAATGAGAAAAAGAACTATCAGTTCTTTTTCCTATCAGTGATCTTAGTGATTATGAGCAGAAATACCATTCTCAGCACTATTATTTAGCACAACAGCTTGCTACATACAAAAGTAGCTTTCCTGATTAGCAGGTGGCAGTACCAATCAAATCTAATTTGCAATAGTTATCTAGCAGAATATACAAAATGGAAATGGTATAACATTATGACACAACTGCACTGCAGCTACCTTAGTAGAGATTAACATGTACAGAATAAGATGTAAAACCATACTTTAGTTTTGCTTACTTTATTAATTTGAAAAAAAAAAGAAAAAAAAAAACCCTAGGATAAAGCTTCTTAGAATTTAGTAACTTCATTAAACATTCCAGGTTCCAAGCAAAGAAAAAACCTTACTTTCTTCTGTTTCATATAGGAGTGTTTCCATTTGAAGTAAGATTTTCAGGCTCTGTACTGCTGTCTCCTCTGTACAGAGCTACGAGCACAAACCAAAGCAGTAACAGATAAAATATGGCTGAGAAACCAGCAATTTTTTGTCTGTCTTTTTTTTGGAAGATTGATTATTCTTTGTTGCAAAGACACCTTAAGAAAAAAAGAGGCTTAATGTTATAGGAGGGACAATACTTGTCCTCACTGGCAAATGGAACGTTCTGGAGTCAGAATTTATTCTGAAAAAAAATGGTAGCACATTACTGGGGGAGGGGTGTAGAGGATGGAGACAACTCTTCTTATAAAGGTGGGTCCTGAATTTCACCAAGGGCTTCTTTGCCCCTACTCTGCACTGCTAGTAAACATTGTTGCCTCCTTGTTGCCTTTATATATGGTCACATATGTACACCTGGAGTTTAATTATACTGATTAGTATTAGATCTGGGGGCTTGGTGGGCTAGTTGTCTGGAGCAGAAATTTAGTAACTCTTCCTTAGGACTTTCTATTAAATTTTGGAGGTTTTACATTAAGACTTGAATCAGCTGTTCATTACTATAGCTACTGATAAAGGAGAAGTAACTATGGAAAGGGAGGGATATACTTCAGTGATACCTAGTAGTTCCAGAAAGGTGAACACCACCAACTGTTGTAAAAATGAAGGTAGGATCACAAAATATGATAAAATTTCATGGTCGTCTTTGGT
The DNA here is from genome assembly GCA_028020825.1 of Podargus strigoides. Lineage (NCBI taxonomy): Eukaryota > Metazoa > Chordata > Aves > Caprimulgiformes > Podargidae > Podargus > Podargus strigoides. The sequence goes on along the minus strand of CM051621.1, from coordinate 18,137,957 downwards.
TTGAGCTAATCCTCCAGGGATTTTTACATCTTAGCTATGTGAATTTTGTTTTCTGGCTCACTTCTGTTGTTTTTATTTTCCTTTCCTTCAGTCCAGTTTTGTAAAGCATAACAAATTTGTCTTTGCTAAGCAGCAGAAGTGAACCATAGAGTTAAAGCATGAGCAGAACTCTTGACTGTGTCAGTGGTGGTATCTCATGAGTCTGTGTCCACCAATGTACGGAACTGGAAACCAAAGTGGTTTTATCTCTTGGTAGAAAAAGAGTTTGGGGGGTCGTGATCTGCTAACAGATAAAAATACAGTGGTGCTGAAAGGAAGAACCTGCTGATCAGCAAGCACAGCAAAGATCTCTCTTACATTAAATTTAGAAGCTGATTGGTACTTGCTATTAATTATAAATAGGTTTGCAACTTGGGGGGAAAAATAAAGAGAGGTAATAGATGTAGATAGTTACTCTTTTACGGAGTGCTGGAGGTACAGCTAGAAAAATTACTCTGTGTGAGAAAGGCTGCACTTAGTTCTCAAGGAAAATGAAAACAACAGATAAAATACGGCAGGTAGATTAAAGTGGAATAATATTTTATGAACTTAAGTTCCTGCGATATTTCAGTGCGATAACAATATAAATCTTCTTTGGTATTTATTCTGCAATTGGCTAGCATTCCAAAAATGAAAACTGTATTAACTTCTGTTATAGTCTGTACAAATGGATTGCCAGTCACGCATGACAAGTATTTTGTGTTCATCTTATAAGCATAGTTGAATAATGTGACTTAGATCTCTCATCTCAAACATTCATAGCATATTTACCTGTACATTAAAGGTTGTTGTGAAATAGCAAATATTTTCCTTGACTCTTCTATTTATCAGTAGACCATGTGCAAACTTTGCTGATATAGATGATGTATTTTTTTTACTTATGGGTATGACTGCAATGTAGCCCTGGAAGGGAGCAAGACCAAGAGTCTCAGTGTAAATACAGCTCCTAAGAGAAAGAGCGTGATTTCTTCTAGCTCTTTCTCAAGCAGCTTCATGCTCAGTCATTCCCCAAGGATGTGGCCTTAAGCACAGGCAGCTAAACTCTTGGGGTGGAGGAGGCACTCTGATACGTGCATCCTTGGATCAGTACATCAAGGACCTGATGTTTTCTTCCACAAATTCTTAAGTGTCCACCTTGAGCCATGTTTTTTTCTAGCTTTCCTGACCAATTTGTCTCTTACTTGTCTGTTTGCTATGATACCATGATCCAATCAGATTATTTTACAACTTTTAGAAAAATATGTTAGCATAGGAGGAGGCATTTTTTAATACATATTCTTCCTGAGTCTCTAAAAGTAGGCTTTAGATGCCAGATATATATTTACCTACAGATGTCATTCTACGTATTTAATATATATTTCCACTGGTGAAATAAGGTATTACTTATAAATATCCTAGAGGGGTTTGATTGAAGTACAGGAATAAAGAAAGGTAGTGTCTACACAAGTTATCTAGTTCATCCCTGTCTAAAGGGAGTAAAAATTTATGATTCGTTAATAGTTTGGGTTTTTTCTCTCTTGAGTCTAACAGACATAGCAGCCTGTTAACATGTTTCTTTTTGTTAAGCAAAACCAAAATCTATACAATCTTTCCATCATTCACCGTTAAGATGATGTTTTCACACTTTAAACTACTGAATTCTAATTCTAGAGTTCAGTGTTTTAATATAAGGGTATTACTAATTTTGCCCAAGAATGAAAGGCTGTTTTGGCTAAGTAGGCCTCAAAAATACAAAAAATATGTATCTTCTACAGAAATCACCAACTTTACCAGCGAAATATATATCATAGGGATTTATATATATTGATACATTTTGGTATATGCAGTGTCTGAGTTTCCTGAAATATATTTCACGCTACATAGGAGCAGTGTCTGTTTAGAGACTGACTTTTCTACATGTTAACACTTGCACAGAAATGATATTTGAATTGTACAGGGTGAGAAAGAATAAACAACAAAACTACTCCAAATTTGAACCAAGAAATTCCAAAGACAGTCTCCTTCTAAAAAAAGAACAAAACAAATAATAATTTAAAAAAACATAAACAAACAAAATGAAACAGAAACTTGAACTTGAAAAGCTTTTCTTGATATTAAGCATTCTCTTACTGTTGTTTTTGTGTCCTTTTATATATCCGGTCATGATAGGATTCTGGCTGAAAAATTATTTGCAACATTTATTTTACTGTTGCACAGTCGATAGCTTAGGCCACAAAATTAAAATAGTAAGGTAAAAACTAAACTCTCACTCAAAGTGTGAGTCACTTTTGAACTAAAAAGTGTATACTGCACCAAATTACTAGGGTCACTGGCCACCAATTGCTTCATAGAGCACTGTGCCACTATGCCTGGGACCATGTGTCTGGTTTTGGTCTCTTTATTCTGTGTGATTCTTTGCAAAACAGCTCTCGATGTATTTCAAACTGCTGCAGATACCCCTAAAACATTAGGCAGTTATCCCCTGTACTGCGTGGCGATACCTGCTTTTTCTTCTTTTGCTTCAGGAAGTGGTATTGCACAGATCATTGAACTAATCATTAAGACCATGGATAGGGCTGCAGCTGGGATCTAGCATCTGTATCTGGTACTCTGAGGGGGTCTATGATCCTTTTCTTCCCACAAGTGGGCTAAAATTTCCCCTCCTGTCAAATACGGTCTGAGAAGTCCTACTCAATCTTACTGTGTTGTGAGCACAAGGCATACTCCAATTTAAGCACCAGATATCTCGGAAATGCAAAAGTGAGCTGAACACCACTCCTCCACACCTAAAGTGTATTCATTTTGTTTTCACTGGAGATTGACAGTTGCAGAGAGGCTGAGGTTCTTGGGGACTATTCCTTCACTTTTGTGTCTTGCTTTTCTGAAACTTACCTTTTGCTGATATGTGTTCCCGAAGAGTACAAAACCACCTTAGTTTTGTGTCAACCCATCCTTTTATTCCTAGCCTCCTTCAGAGACACCATGTGTAAGTAGTACCTTCGAAAAAAAGACAACATCTTGAATTACTTATTTTTTAAGAAATTAAGTTTTTAAGAAAAAACTTGATAGATACATGATTTTTAAACTTAGTGATCCATAGAGAATGCCTTTCTAAATAATCTAGTATGAACTGGAGTTTGGGAAGTGATAAATTATTGTATTTCTTCAAATCATTTAACCATTGTTGCATTTTTTTCCTCCATCTACACTAAAAGCTTTATGGTCCTTAACTCATTAATACCACTGAGAAACTTCTTTGGGGGTCAGAAATTCCCTTACTCTGCCAAGTGGGAGCTTCCATTCAACAAACAAGGCAGCAAGTATTGCTTAACCTTTACTGCAGTTGCATTCCCTTTCTCCCCAAACAATTAAAAGTGAAAGAAAATAACGTTCTGGCAGTGAAGGAGCAAGATAGCCACTGTGTTCTGTTAGCTTATGACTCAGAGCAGTTATATCTATCTCTTTTGGTATGTTAGACAGTGTAATTCATTAGGAAGAAAAAATGTACTAGACTTTAATTCACCAAGAGAATTTACTGGCTGGCTGAACACCATATAGTATAAACTTAATTTCTTCCTACAGTCAGGGTCCAAATTAGAAAATTTAAGGAATACCTTTCAGAGGTACTAGTTCTATAAACATGTCCTGTATACTTATGTTAAAAATTGTTAATCAGGATTAATCATAAAACATGTTAAAAATACGAAGTTGGACTGAATTGTGTTTTTCTGCTATTGCATATGAGCATACGGGCTGTATATCTTATTGAATCCCACACAGTAAGGATCACTGTTGCTGTTTAGCTACTGCTTTTCTTCACATACATCTGGTATGACAGCAAGGTTTGACTTTGTCTTGCAGTATCTTTGTGCTGGCTATATCAGTTAAAACCCACTCAGGATTTGTTTCCTTGCTTGCCTGCTCTTGCACCATTAGAATCTGGCTTTTGTCCTTCTCCTGAGCCTGCACAGGATTGCTGGTCTTGGACTATAACCATGAGATCGGTACTCAAAGTGAAATGAGCTCTGTCGGCAAAGTGTCTTGAGGACCAAAGCTTCATTTTCTGTTTTTTGTTTATGTCAAATTATTTTTCATCTGGTTTAACGATCTGTGAAAGCTCACACTGTATCAGACAAGCACCAAAGCAAGTACAGAAGGGACAATATGCTAGAGACAGAGCAACAAACTGTCAGACATGTTCAGGCAGCCTTGGAACAGCCTAATTATTCTCCTGTGTATCACAGATTTGCTTCAGTGAAAGACAGTGTGTGTTACTGTCACTATTAGCCAAGAAAGATCTCTAAGCATAAGTCTGAAAATAACCATTACCAAAATAAGCATTGGTTGCAGTGAGGGAATGGGCTGAAGTCTTGGCAGACTCTGGGCATACCTCAACTGAAATACAAGTTCCTGAAAATTAAGGGCATACATGGGCATTTAATGTTGGGGGGAAAGGGGTGCTGAAATTTATTTGCTTTTCAGTAATAAACAAGACAAAAATATTATTAAATATTTAATATCTTTTTTGCAAGAGGAGGATGTCAATGAAATGCTAAGGCTATGGCTGGCTGTCTCATCATACAATGTTGCTCGTGACTAATTGAAGTCTACCTAAAAACTGGTTACTAAACTTTTTTCCATATAACAGTTTTGGCTAATTGAAGTGACTTCAGAAAAGAGCAGCATGATTGGAAAGGTAGGGAAATTGCTTCTGAGAAGATTAGAGAAATTAAAATTCATATCAGGGTGCACAGATGATTATTTGGGGGAAATGATTCCTGAAGTATTAATGGCAGCAAAAATATTCTTGGTCTTAAAAATGGCTGAAAATGGATTTAAAGATGACCTTTAAAGGTCCCTTCCAACCGAAACTATAATTCTAATTCTATAATTCTAAAAATCCAGCCAGCTCCAAATCATTTTGGTTTAACAGGAGGAAGACAAGCATGTCATTTATGGAATTTGGGTTTCACCGTATGCATGTCAAGGAACAGTGAATACAAACTTCTCATGACCCACAAATCCACTCTGCATAATGGAATAGCTGCTCATCTAAGCTGTAAGCATGGGTAGTATAGAGGCTGAGGTAAACCCTGCACAGCTACTAAAAAAAATATTTGATCCCCACAGTAGCATAACACAATCAAAAGTGGTATTTAAAGTTTTGTTGAAGGTTCAAGATCGTGTGCTTCTGTATTTTGCTGCTTCCTTCATTTCAGCATGTACAAGAACCTCATAATACTGCAGTTAGCTGGACATTATAATGCTTCCTCGGGGCAGAGCTGTAACCTTCCCTTTACTTACTTAAGTGATAACAAGGCGTTGTAAGCTCATCTCTCCCTTTAGGGTTTGGTTTTATACCACTGCTGCTTTCCAGAGTGCTAGAACAGCAAAATTGCTGGAGCAGAAAATGTTTTCATTGTGTTCCATGGATCGTTGAATATCACTGTAGGTTCCTACATTGGGATGGGGCTGTCAGGCAAGAAAACAACTGCATTAGGAGCTGAGAAACACCAAGTTATGCTATCTCTTCTAACCCCTTCCCCATAATTTTTGTCTCTTTTGTGAAAGAATGAGAGTCTAGCTCACAAAACCTTTAAATTTTCTGAACTATTAGTACTCTGCCTAACTTACACTTTTTTATAGGGGAACTAGAAGTCTTTAGAAGACTCTTAGATTCCCAATAGAGTGAAAGCTCTGACTGAAGGGAAAAAAAACAACCAACCAAACAAAAAAAAACAAACTCCTTTTCCTTTCAGTTTGGGAATTATATGCATTTATATCACCATATCCTTGTTCATTTAACTTTGCTGCTACTCCTACAATTTTTCAGCAGTAAACCTATTCACTCTGGGTGAATTTCAGGCCCTACTCTGAAAAAAGAAGTCTTCATTGTCCAGCAGCAAGAAGAGATATGACCCTAAAAGGTTTATTTTCAAGTGTACTTGGAATTAGATTTAACCCCAAAATTGCTGCCCATAAAATTTAATCAAATTGTATAATATGAAAAAACTAGGTCACCTGACAAAAGGTTCTGCTAAGGAAGGGAAGTTCTAAAATGTTATTTAAGGAATGTAAATAACAATAACAGAATGTTTGAGGTGGGAGGGACCTCTGGAGGTCATCTGGTCCTACACTCCAGCTCAATCAGGGCCACCTAGAGCCAGTTACCCAGCCCTGTGTCCAGATGGCTTTTGAATATCTCCAGAGGCAGACTCCACAGCCTTCTTGGGCAATCTATGCCAGTATTCAGTCACCCTCACAGTAAAATATGTTTCTTGATGTTCAGAGGGAACCTATTGTGTTTCAGTTTGTGCCCGTTGCCTCTGGTCCTGTCACTGGTCACCACTGAAAAGAGCCTGGCTCTGTCCTCTTTGCACCCTCGCTTCAGCTATTGATATACACTGATGAGATCCCACCTGGGCTTTCTCTTCTCCAGGCTGAACAGACCCAGGTCTCTCAGCCTTTTCTCATAAGAGAGATACTTGAGTCCCTCAGACATCTTTGTGGCCCTTCATTGAACTCTCTCTAGTATGTCCATGTCTCCCTTATACTGGGAAGTGGGCACAGTAATCCAGGTGTGGCCTTATCTGATGAGGCACCTTTTTTCATCAGTCATAGATTAAAAATGAACAATGACATGCTTCAGGAGCTGTTAATAAGTCAAACAGTAACATACAAGCAAATGCTATGGACTAATTCTGAATATTGCATAATTCTGAATGGTAAACCCATGCTGCAGATCTGTAGTCAAATCTATGCATATGTAATATATAGTCCACATTTTATTATATACACCTAAGGAACAGGATTATGATTACAGGGGCTTTTTTAGCTATGATTCTTGAATGTGCTACAGCCATGTTATATGGGTTAATTTATTGAGGTTCATCTATATAGGACAGATACACTCATCTTTTAACAAGTACATCAAATGTAGAAATACACCAGCCACTTCAGGCTTCATTTATAATATGTGCCTGTTGCTATGGAAAAAATACAGTGCTTCACCTTTCTAAAAGCCAAGGAGAGAAATAGAACGTTCATTGTACATGGGTTATTTTGTATCAGAGAAGGTCAGGCACATCACAATAAAAAGAACTGCATAATAGCGATGTTCTTATGATCATGTTTAATAATACATTTTTTCCTTCAGTTTAGTTGCTAGTTGTTCATCGAAACATAGGGAGCCAGACACACCAGTTTTGAAGTAGAGGTGTTGCACAGGATAGGCTGAGGATTTTAAATTGATAGATGGTTTGGAGGTTGGGATGGTGAGTATTCCTGTTGGTAACTAGAATGTTATCTTTTATTACTAGCATGCATGGTTCATTTGTTTTCTCATTCATCACAGCAGAAAACACCTGTCCCTTTCTTTAGAAAATCATCTGAGGTCATCTAACTGCACAGTCAGGAAAATCTTAGCTCCCTAGATGTATGGGCAAGCATGAATGGATATATTCATAATTTAGCTAACTGAAAATGTCTGAATATGGAGTTGTGAATGCTGCTACTCTGTCCCATCATTTCTAACAGCTTGATCTGTCGACCTCCCTGTAGTTCCTTTTTTTTGTATAAATATAATGATTGATAATGGTATCCTCTTGCTGCAATGTATTATTACAAAAACAGTAGTGAAAGAAGAAAATCAGCAGGTCAGACACTGCTATTACTGTGTTCTTTGCAAATGTGAACAGACTGAAGAAGAGGAGGGTTATGCAGGAAAAAAAAAAAGTTTTGTTATAAGCAGGAAAAGCATGTCTTGTATGTAATGTTAGTCAGAGGAAGGTAGGTCAAACATTTACTTGGATAATACATCAAAAGAAGGGGTGGAAATTAAAGGTGTACAGGTGAGGCATGCCTTAGGCTTGAGCTTTCCTAAAAATACTCTGCACTCCCATTCAGGTAGTTCAATGGCCAGAGAAACAACAGTCATTCAATTTTAAAGTCAATCTACAGCAAGCTTTTTTAGGGCAAGTTTACTTTTACTGCTGATTCTCTGCTGGTTAGGTTAACCTGAGCTTTATGATAACACAGCTGTATTATAGCTAAACAAGGAGCTGGGTTTGACTATCCCCTAGTAGTTCTGTTATACTGCACTTCTGTCTAGACATACGTTTATGCTTACAAACTTGATAGTGGCAAATCCTGCTGCTGCAAGATCAAGTATGATTTAATATAAAAAGAAAAACAGGTCTGTAGGCTGAAGACGTAGTCCCATTATTTACAGATAATTTCGTATGCCAAGAAAGCCAATGGGCTTTGCAGTAAAACAAACCAGAATTTGATTACTTACTATTACTACATGTAATTTAACCTTTTTTAGGAAAGAGATAGCCTCTCTGTAATGCTTTGGTAAAGCTTAATAAATTAAAATGCTAATGTTACTCCCATGGCCATGCTATTTAATTTACAATCCACGTGCACACTAGCTATTTTAAGAATAATTTTGTAACATACTGTATCAATTAATTTTATAGAAAAATGAAACCACCTGTAGCTGTTATGTCATGGGGGGAGTGGGTAATGGTTGTCTTGTGGGATTCTTTTCAGCTCTTGTTTTCAGATCAGTAATGGCAGCAGTCCTTTGATTTAGATGAAAGCAAGAACAAAAGCTGCTTAGGAGCAAGCGAGAGTCAGAAAGTGAAATTTAAGAGGACAAAAAAGTAATAAAACCCCATACCATAGCCTAGAACAAGACTCCCCAAATGAGGAAACCAACTTTATATAGTTATAGCTGCAATATTATTTTAGTGTAATTTACTTCTAAGTATGAGACCAAACCTTCAAAAGCTTGGATATCATATTTTCTCCCTTGATTACAAACCAGTGAATCTTATCTTGCCTGAACAGGTGTTAAATTTTTACTTCCTCAGCTTATATTCACTTACAGTCATTAAAGATCTAGGGCACTTAGTATAAATATTAAAGATGATATATGAAGCCTGACAAATTTAATCTTGGGTAATTACATTCTACCTAGCTTTTCTACCTAGGAAAAGTTTCTCTGCAATTTTGGTTGGATAAGTAGTCTGCTAGTTCAATATTGTGCTCCTCAGTAGCTGCAGCACTGATGAGATGAATAAAGTAATTCCATACATTAGTCTCGTTTTTCTAAGAATTTTACAAAAGTTACACAATGTTCTGTGATTAGCTGCAGCAGCCTACACAGGAGGTGTTGTGTTCAAAATCATAATTCTCTTACCCTGAGAATAATTCCTGAAAGGATATGCATAAATTAATTGCTTCTCCTGGTTCTCAAAATGCTTTCTAGTGAACACAGTTTTCTTCTGCAGATCTAAGACAGAAACTTTTCTGTTGTAGAAAACTGTAGATTATTGCATATGAACAGATTTCTTACTGACTAATAGAAGGGTTAAGTTCATTATCCACCAGACAACTTTCCTAAGAAGCTCCGATCTGGCATGAACAAGAAGCTGAAGAGTAGCAGTTCATCTGCCCTGTACATAGGTGTCCTTTCTGTGTTTGATAATTTATTTCTCTTCTGGCTGACTGGTGTTTCCCTCTGGAAAAACAGAGTACAGAAAGAAGGGAAGCTAATTAATACTTCCAAATTTTGTTTCTACTTCTAACTCATCAGCAGTTTCTCTTTTCAGCTAAACTGGGGGAAAATATCAAATAGAGTTTAATGAACTATTACTACTAGCCAATTAAGACATTTTTTCCCCCCCACTGTAAATTATTTACAACACTGGACAGATTTCATCACTTAGGAAAGCAGGATAATTCAAGTCAATTAATGAATAAATACATCCTTGCCTTGAAAACTGTTCAATTTTGGTCAGCCCCGTTCTACGTTAGACAACAAATTCAGAATGTCTGCACAGAAAAGAAACTGTGTAATCATATAACTATATAGGGAAATTTTATAACCTAATACGCTAATCACAGAATTATTATTTAGCTATTTTGGGGATGATTTTCAAAATGGTTTATTCCTTAATTGTCCAATTCATAGCATCCTACGTGCTACTCTAGAGCATTTGCCGCTTCTCGTGATGTGTTAAATTAGGTGGAATATTGTTTGTTTTGAAATGGTAGATCTTCTCTGCTTTTAGTCAACTATGAAATTATTAAAATTCAATTTCCAATGTCTAAGACTTATAAATAATATTTCTGAGTATTTTTTTCTTCTTCCAAAAAGCAGGGGAAAATTGTAGGGATTCAACAAGCATACAGCAATCAGATCTAAAATTTACTTAGTACATAATACACTGTCATATTTAAGGGGTCTTTTTTATATTAATTGCATTCCATATGTAAATCATTCTATTTACAATGGTTAGAGTAACCAGTAATTACTTGGGATTGTTTGTGGAAAAATGTAAGGGCTCCAAAATGTCATTGTTCTTGTAGAACCCAATAATTTTGGCAGATCCACTCTGTCCAGTTCAGAACTCAATTAGGATCTGTGCTTCCAGAGATAAGATAGATCACCTGCAGCATTTCAACACAGGTTTCTCTTGTCTATTTACTTAGGAGAGAAAAACTTGTACTTCTTTTTATGCTTGCACATCTAATTTCCAAGGGGAAGGAATTGGTTATGCTTTCCCATCATTAATTTTTCAGTAAACCCATAGAGTGATAGCACCTGAGTTTCCAGCAAACAATAAAGTTTCTGCCTCAAATCTTTGTGGAGAGGAATTTACAGCCAGTGGAAGATGCACTGTTTAGATGGGATAGCTTCCTAACAGTGCTAGCACCTTTTTTTTTTTTTTTTTTTCCCCCATGCAGACTACTGAAGAATCACGAGAAAGTTTATGTAAACTTAAATATGTTACTAAATCACTGCCAGAATGCATTGCAATGTCAAAAATGAAATCAGGAATTTGGGAAAGACAGTGAGACAGAGGAATGCTTCAGACTTCAGGACCTGGTTTTCAGTGGTCATGTAAAGGATGGTGTTTTCTTTTGTATCCCGAAGGTGGCCTTAATGAAAAATTCCTTTTCTTTGAACGACTTTTAGAATTTAGTTATAGTGTCAATACAGGCACCCCAGAAGGATATGTCACAGAAATATTTATTTTAAAATAATTGAACAAAGTACAAAGCAAAAGAGAAATTACACTTGACTATGAATTTGGGAAGGGATCAGAATAAAAAGGTGTGTCCTATATATAACTTTATTTTATTATCTCCTTGTTCAAAATTGATTTCATTTTCAAATGCTTTGAAGCATGGATTTTTCTTTTTGTTTGAACTACTCCCAGAAGAATTCATTTCTGTAAGTAACACAGAGTCTCTTGCATGGTGAAACATTTCATACATCACTTCCTTTTCCTTTACAAATAGTTTCTTATCCTTACTGCGTTACTTTTCACAGCTAAGACTTGGAGATTCACAAATTCTGTGTGTGATTCCCCAAACTTAGAGAACTGTAATGAGAAAGAACAGGAAAAGTCTACTTCTTTTTTTAAGGAGGTAATCTTTGAAGTCAGCAATCAGTTACATTAATTCAACTGGGTGTTCTCAGGTTAATTTATTTTCTTAAAAAATTCTTCCATAGCTCATCTCCCACGCAGGTGGAATTGGCCCCTAAAACTCATAAAATTCATAATCTCTGGCTCTTTCATTTTTTAGAAGGGATCCAGGTCTCTCTTCTTGTGTGAAAGCAGAAAACAAAATACTGGTGGTTTTCTGCATGTGGGTTGGCACATTCAGTGGTGAAGTAGAAGGGCCTTGGCTCCCAGGAGTGGACAACTCAAGAACACAAGGTAGCCTGGACCTACTGCATGAAAGGAGAATGTAGACTGTCAGTTTTTTCTGTCTTAATAGTTTCCCTGATACTGTTTATGAACAATAAATAAGGTCTCAATCACTGTTATAGTATGATTGTTTGCGTTATATTCAGATTATTGTTTCTGTAATGCCTGTAAAACAATATAGGTCAAAATTCCCATCGTAGGATCACATTAAGGTGTGAAATACTGTGAACATTGGCCATACTTCATCATATGAGAAAAAGAAGAAGAATTTGAGAAAAAGATAAAAATAAATAGAAATAAACTCAGGAGAAAATAGAAGTCAAAGAAGAGAATTAGTTAAGATGAACATGTCAGAGCCTTAAAAGGAAAAGATTATATGGAATAAGCAGAAATTGAAAAGAGGAAACAAAATGTTAATTTTCTTTTAAAACAGATAGAACTTAACATGAAAATATAATGAATAATTGTTTTACAATATGAAGCAAATGTAATGACACATTTGGAAGGTGCAAATGTGGGACAGTGTATGTGATTTATTTTCATTGTGCTTTCCTCTTATACACTGTTTTAACTCTACATCTTCATAGGGAAAGGAACTGACATTCAGATTGAGAGCATTTGCTAATAATGTCTCATGACATTCTGGTATTAAGTAACCAGAAGAGCAAAATCAAAGAGTACTGTTGCTTATATATTGCCTAGATATAACCTAAAATTAACTGAAGTAGACATGATTTTTCAAACAAACAAAAATATGCAGATTCTAGAGTCCTATTTATAGGGAAAAATCTGTGACTCCGATTAGTTATTATAATAGACTTCAAATAAAAACAAAAAAAAAGCTGATAGTAAGTTGGAGATTACACTTTTTTCTTTACCTGGTAGTCCATAAAAAATAAAGTGTTAATGTTACAATTTTTTGTTATCCTGATTTAAAAATATAATGGCGTTCTGGACAAAACCAAAAGTTTCTGAGCTTCTTGAAAGTTAGTAAAAATTGTTTCTAATGGAAAGAGTTAAGCAACTTAAGATGAGTGGTCGATATCAGACAACATTTATGAGATGAGCTAGATCATACATGTTTCTTTAGTAATAACAATGTCTATAATTATGTTTTCTGAGACTTCCCTTGGCTTTATTCTAGTGTCTTGTATACCAATGGACAAGATTTAGTTAAATGATTAGGATGGGCATGAGAATAAGCATTTAGGCCTAACCTTATAATATTTATGCATGTGCTGCATAAATATTCTTCAGAGCCTTTTCTTCACACTAGGTATCCTCTTGGTAATCACATTAATAAGCATAGGACAATTAGTTTTATACAGACTATCCAATAAATCAACTGGGATCATAAGCCTCTTTTCTTTTTCCCCTGATGTGTAGCCTGGGCAAGATCTTTCCAGGAGCTGGGGAAAATGCCTAATTCCCATTAATATATATATATATATATATGTTAGAGTTTGGATTTCAGCACTTCTAGGTTCATGTCCTTAGACAGGAACGCATTGTTTAGTTTCTCAATCAATAAATAATACATTCTTCCTGACTACAGAATGGGAATTCAGGCAGTGCATGTCTCCTTAACAGTGCTATATTTTGCTAGCTGGAGGCATGGATCGTGCTGATGTGTATTTCTTTAATTTCCATTCTCATTTCCACTGAAGATTCTAATTAGATTCTGGTGATGCTTAAGAGGAAGGGACAGTGCTTCTCTGTACATTGTATTTTCTAATGCAGAGGGCAGTAGTTTTCTGACGTGCTGCATTTAGCACACGTGAAAACGGATGTCTGTCTTTAGCAAACTGTCATTTGTAAAACTTGACAAAAATCGTGCCAAGAGAAGCTCAGGGAGAATCGCAAAGCCTGGGTCTGGGAGCGCTGGAGTGCAGAGTGCTGATAGCAGCGTGCTCCCTAGTGCAAGTTTCCAGGGACCGTTTCTTCCTTCTTGGCACTGACACAGCCAAATCTCCAGCTCCGACACAGATGTTCCTTCAGCAGCTCTGAAGTAACGCTGCCTGCAGGATACAATGTCATACCCAGGGATTCCTGGTCCATCTCAGCCTGCTAAGAGGACTCGCTACTGATGGAATCAAATGCTTAGAGAAGCATGAGATGCGGAGCTTTATCTAATATTTTGTCTCAGCTAGAGTGGCGAGTGACTCACCCCAGCTCAGTACAGCGCTGCTTTACACCACTGCAACTTTCTTCAAAGCAAACTCTTGGTAAAATCTTCTAATTTCCCTCTGATTGTGAACCGGTGCGAAGACTGGAATGATTTGCCTGTTGGAAGGATGTTGACTCTCGAGTGGGAGTCAGAGGGACTGCAAACCGTGGGTATTGTTGTGATTATATTTGCATCTCTGAAGCTGCTTCATTTGCTGGGACTGATTGATTTTTCAGAAGGTAAAGTGGTCACTTGCAGTTTGTGCTGTTTGTAGGTGTGGTGTCTGATCTGCTAAAATAGACTTAGAGAGCATCAGGTATAAAAGCTGTGAAATGACAAGACTTGAAAAGTGAAAATAACATTCAGACTAAAAATCTTGCTTTGCTTCCGCTGGTTTTACTTGGATATTGTAGAATAGGAGTAGACGCTAGCATAAGATTTGTATTTTACACTGAATTTCCAAGTGTTTGTGAAGGGATGTTTATTGGAAAGACTGAAAACAGTGAACACAGCACCTGTCAGTTGCTTTTGAGAGCTGTTCACTGCTACAAAACTTCAAAGATTAAGTGGATCTCAGTTCAGTTTGTGTTTATAACACGCTTTGCTCTTCTGATTTATGATGCAATTAAAGTTTTGTTCTATATCAGTATCTGTGTTTTTAAAATCCATTTCATAGATAAATGCAAAATGCTGTTTCTATAGGATAAGCTTTAGGATCAAATCTACTCAATACCTTCCAAAAAAGGCATAGATGCCAACATTAAATCTGGGTATTTTAAATGTATATAATGAATATATGTTTTAAAATTCCTGTTTGCTTCCTTGTATTCCTGTCTGCTCTCTACTGTATGGACCATATAATTTCATCTACTCTCAAAGAGGGATTCACATTAATTTTAATAGGATTTTTGTTTCTAAACAAAATGAGGGTTTTTTACATTTTATAGAAATAGGCTATTTCTGTCCAGTTATTAAGGAGATCTTTTGCTGTCAACTTTTCAACTTTTTAACAAAATGTCTCATGTGGACTGCTGTAGTAAAAAAAAAAAAGCTATTCACTCACTCAAACCCTTGCTCAAAAGGGCTTGCTTTTGTCAGTATGTTTGTACATGTGAATCCAAACCAATTCTTTTTGCTGTGTAACTGCTTTCCATCAGAACCACACAGGCAAGGAGAGCACTCCAGTTTTCTGAAACATTAACTTTTCGTCATGGAATAAGATCTTTGATGGATGTAGATTCACATCATCACCTCATAAAATTGTTCAGTGTGCTGACAAAATGTGAAATCTTTAACACAGCACTTTTATAGTTACTGAACTGTTGAAATAAATCATCCTTAAAACTGTGTGGGGTGAGAATGTGTAACATTTGCTGTGTTACTAGATAATGTATTGGTCATGGAATTGTGAAATTACTTTTTGAATTCTAAACAAATGAGTGATTTTTGTCTCATAACAGTGCTCACTTCTGGGTTTTTTTATACTCTGGATGTGTAGCATTTTTAACATCTCTAAAAAATCCTCTTACTAGGTATGTGTCAGCTTCAACTTTATAACACATGGTAACAAGAAAAAAAGATTAAAATGAAATATTTTTTTTTCAGCAGAATTAAAGTTACACCCCTGTCTTCATTTCTCACAGAATGATATTTCCATTAAGTCTGTGGGAAAATTTCAGCTATGTTGTCACCCTTTTAAAAAAAATCTCCTCCCCCTGTTAGAAATTTTACTGATTTTAATATAAATAAGAAGTTCAAGATGACATATCCATTGAAGTATTTTTTTTGTTTCAATGCACTCATTAGTGCCATGGCATTTCCTCACGTGATAATATAATAATTTCACTCAAAAGTACCTAGCAACGTAAAACTGATCTCTAAGTGTAAAAAGATTAAACGTTATAAAGTACAGTGGATATATTTATGACATCTGTAGTGTGAATAGCTCTAGTGACTCAGGGGATTCCCAGTTCCCCTAAGGCTTATCAGTGCTGTTTAACTCTTCCATGTTTGGACACTGTCGTCACCATTAAACGAGAATTCTGCCCCAAATGATTTGGGAATATTTTATTGGATGTTCAGAACTAATGGTTTGTTGCTCTCCTACTGAATGAAAGAACGGATTTTCTGTAGATATAGGAGGGCCATGTTTGAATGGCCAATGTTGATCCTGAAAAAAATGAGCAATGGGCCCTCCCCATATAACCCATGGAGGCAGGGCATGAGACATATGCTGGAAAAATTCTGATTCTATAGTCAGGCTTTCTGATGTAGTAAAATGCTTAGTATTCCCAATATATTTACTTATTTTGAAAAGATCACTGAAAGATAGGGTAGCATGCTTGTCCTGATGTTTGTCAGTAAAGGACAAAGACCGCTAAATCATAAATCTTTAGTTGCTACCTTGTTACAGTTTCACTGATTTTAATGGGGTTGTGAGTATGCATTACAGCAGCTTCTACTAGCAGAGCAACTTGTCTGAGCCCAAAGCAGCAAAAGTCAGCAGTGGAAATGGGAGCAGAACTGAAGTGATCCACAAAAGCATCATGGACCAAGTAACTGAAGTGTTTCCATCCTTCCAGTTCACTTTTCCTCTCTGTCCACAGAAGTGTAGAGGTAGCTTCAGCTTCACTACTCCTTAATCTCTTTTTAATGTGAAACTGCAACAGCTTGTTTATTGTTTATTTTTATAGTCACTTATAATGAGATATAAAATATCCTACATCCTGTATTCCAGGCACTTTCAGTATTATTTTTAAAAATAACAGAATTAAAACTATACTACACTTGCAGAAAAATTTCTTCTTTAACACAGATACTGGAAGTGTTCTACCCAGTACAGCTTCTTCACCATACAATCATCTCTCCTGCAAAAATGGACTTTCGATTGAACAAGCAAGAAGATGGGTCACTTACTGTGCTATGAGGGACTACCACTCTCCTTTCCTTTACATAGCAAAAGGGTTACGGTGAAGAAGAGCTTGACTTGCCCTCGCTCCTCCATGGTAAAATAGGAGAATCCAGGCAGTCCACTTAGTTTTATTACAATGTTCAACATTTGGCAGAACAGGTAACCTGATTTGATCCTGTGTTGCAGGCTAAGGACTATGCTCTTCAGCTGCATCCATACTCTATTTTTCAATAAGCAAAGAGAGACCAGAATGAGGAGAAAACTGGCTTCACTGGAGCCAGCAAGCTATTTCAGTTATAAGGACAGAATTGAATCAATACCACTTCTACTAGAAGAGAATGAAACACTCTTTCCATTACTTTGAAAGTGGTTTGACACTGATCAATATTTTCTCTCCAGCTTTCTTGACTGAAACTTTTGCTGCTGGGCAGCTTCCCTCCAAAACTTTTGTTTTGTTACTCAGCTGGAAGAGGAGAGGAGGGCGATGAGAACTGAAGCAAAGGATCAGAGCAGTAATGTAGCAGCACCAGGCTTAGAGGGAATTAATCCACCAGGAACTTGGTGGGGAGAGATAGCAAAATGAAGGGTTCACTTTGCATTTGTGTGTCCAGAATGTCTGCCAAGTGGTGGCTTTGTGGAGAGATTATGCAAATGCATGAGCAACTTCGTAAACATCAGGGGGATGCATAAATCAAAGACTACAAAAGGACAAACTTTTTGTCTCTCCATCATGCATTGATTATGTTTTGAAGTATAACACCTCATACAGAAATGTTTTTCTTTTGCTTGTGTATATAATCAACCAATGTCACAATCTATTTCAGACCCTGCTGTTCCTCCCCTTTTACTTCCACTATTCTCTAACAGTTTCCAGAGCTTGTTATTATGTTTCAAACACTTATTCAGATATAAATTTCATGTCTGACATATGAATGTTCCATGAATTCAAAATATTTTGACTAGTAGGACCCACTGGTCTCTACATGTCTTTTGACTCAATAGGCCATCAAAGTTAGGTAGGAATATTTGATCCTTAGTTTCTTTTACTGTGATGCAAAGCAAAGAGCAGTTCACTTACAATTATCAATAAACATATTTGACTGCAAAGTCAGCTTTTAGAATAAATAGTATAATTTGTTGCTTTAGCTAGAATTTGGAAATTGGGGAAGGGGTGTATTTTCTTTAAATAGAGGTAGTTTTCTCTCTGAGGATGTATCTGCTGTGTGCAGCTACAGAAAGACCATTTTTTTTCTTTCTAATCTAATTTGGATGGACAGAAGCCGCCTCCAGTCCAGAGGTCATGTTAGTGTATTTGAGTTGATTTGTTCTGTCATACTAACATGCTAAAATGTGGCCGCCTTCATAGCTCAGATACTGAAAAGCACAGGGAGGATAAGGTTAGGTCTGTCTGTTATCATCTGTGTTAACACATTGCTAGCTACTCTCATGGCTTAGCAAAACCAGTAAGGTTTAAAATATTTTCTCAAGTGCAGTATGACAGTCACCCTTAGAAAATGAATGATATGGGGAAAAACATAATGCTGGGAAATTCTCTATTGCTTCATATTTTTCTAAGAAAAGAACCCCAAAAAGCAAGGGAGTTTTCTCCTTGTCTACTTGTGGCTGATAAGAATTATCTGAATTTGGATGTCCTACCCATGTACTTGTGGCTGTGCTACAAGTCCAGCTTCCAACAGGCTGTCCTGTGGTGCTCTCTCTCCTCTATCATGTCTCTTAGCCAAATGGGATGAAATGTAGCATTACTCCATAGTAAAAAAGGAAAAAAAAAAAAGGAATATACCACACAGCAGCACATGTCCCCTTGCCTTTTCTCAGCAGCTGCTTATAACACCTGAATAGGGTCTGGTAACATGTTCGGTTTTCACATGGTGAAATGTCCACTTCCTATTTGTCTTTTTCTCCAGAGACACTTTTAGGATTGAGGGAACTTCTTTCTTCTGAGTAAACCACTATCACCTCCCTCAAAAAATTCTGTTCATGGATGCTGATATCCCAGTGCCAATTCATGGCATCAAGGTACATAGAAGTGTTACATTTCCTGTGATCATCAGTGAATATTTCACACCAGAAATTACAGCTAATAATTCCTTAAGCATCAAATATATTAGCACATAAGCAGTTTATTTGCTGAATATGGCTAGATGAAAGGTGTTAAGGTTCAAACATGACCTTTCCAGAAGCAACTTTTCCCCTCAGAGGTGCACAAACTGGATTTCATTTTTCCTTTGGGTGTTTCCACGACCCTCTTTGTAAATCTTGACAGAGATTCTGGTTTCAGGGTCACTATAGGAAAGTCAGTCTATAGGAGCATCTGTAGACTGCACAGCAGAGAACAGTTACTTCAGACCCAGTGCAAAATTGTATTACGTTGCTGCTTTAAATCCATTCTCAAATTGGGGTAAAAATTGAGATGGAAATTTCAACAAGAATATGCTCATTTATAAGGACATGTCTTGCACTTGTATGTTTCTGTACACTTGTTGCATGCAGCACAGGCTGAAACTTACTGAAACTTGTAACCATCTGTTACATCTAGCTCAGGATTGCTGAAGATGTTATATTGACTCTTCACCTTCCTACAAAAACTAGGCTCTTCCAGGTTTAGGAGAGCAATTTTGGTTGGGAAGCATCTCGACTAACCTTATGCAAGAAGAGTATAATCTTGACATAATTATATTGAAACTGAGGGGTTTGTTTTGATTTGCTTTTACTTTACTGGCTCTCCATCAGCTACGTCCCATGGACTTCTCCAGGGCATTTTTACATCCATGTCATCTGAATCACTGAGAAGCAGGTCATTTTACATCCATACCAGTCTGAATTCAAAGTTTAGATACTGCTGTATGAAAAGTGGAGAGAGATATTTAAGAGGTACTGGTATAAACTAGGAAGACTTCTGTAAGGACAACTTATGTGCTGTCTCTTCACATGAGAGTTCACAGAAGGATCAGGTATTATGAATTTTCTGAACTGCTTAGATAAAACTTAGTATGCACCTATCCACTGTGCTAAAACTTTACTCTCTGGCTTAGGACCACAGAATATATCTGCATTATAACTTGGGGAGTGTTCCTTTTGGCCACACTGTTCTGTGAGAATCCTACTCCTCAACCATTGTGGATCCTCCGCTTGGACTTTTTGCCTTCTAGTCTTTTTTTTTTTTTTTTTTTCCCCAATAAAATGTTCTTAGTGATAGTCATTTTAGCCTGAGGGATTGACTGTCTGCAAGCAGGTAGGGCAACTTCTCCTTGTATTCATCTTTGCAAGGCCATAGTTACTTTTGAGCACCATTTGAAATTTCTTGAAGAGGTGCTGAGTATTCATCTTAAGCAGATCATTCATCCAAAGTTGTCTGTGTTTTTACCACTTCTGTCTCCATACTAGTTCAGATGCCTCTTTCTCAGGACCATTTTACTGTCATTGTTCAAGTGCGTTATGAGTACCTGTGTTGAATACAAAATTTGAGAAGCAACTGGAGTAAAATATATTTGAGCTAACACTCAGAGAAGAAAAACAGAGTATTAGGCTTTATCAGGATGTACTGCGTGTATAAAGGGTGACCAACACTCCATCTGACTGTTACAGAATGCTAAAGTAAATGGATTCTTTATCAGCAAAGAAAATCAGGAGATGAAGCATCTCAGAAATCACTCAGAAAGAACTCAGTATTCAATCATCACAGCCATTGCTGGCCAAAATTCCATATCTGTTGAAAGGGAAGGAGATATTTTCTCCCAGTATTGTCGTGGTTTTACAGAGAAAAATACACCAAATAAAGGTAAATAACATATATTTGATACTGTAGCAAAGTCCACATCTAACTAGTGTACATCCTAGAGCATGGATACCAGGAGCGTCCTACAAAATGCCCTTCTTATACATTTTCCCTCTGCACTCTGACATTGCTTCAGGCTCAAGCTGATTTTAAAATGTAGCTCCACATAAAATAATTCATTTTAAGATGACGGAGATTCAGTATGACAGTGTATGCTTCTGAAAAATAACTGCACTCGGTCAGCTGAGTATAGGTGAGCAGAGAAAAATATTGCCTAATCACTAATGTACTTTAGGGCTGAGAATCTAGACACCTTTACTGTTAGAATGTGATATTTGCAAAGATATAAATATCATTGCCTAAAGTGACATTATAGAACAAGATTAAATATGTGCAATGATGGAATGACTGAATGAAAAAAAAAACATCCATAATAGTGCACTGATGTAGAAGTAATGTAGTCACCTTTGGTCTCTTGAATTCTTGAATTATCTGTTCCATGCTTGACACAGTTTTTGACCAGAATTCTTTGACCTTTGATATTAATGAGACATGGGAGATACTCAGTGAATTTTGTAGGGATTTTTGTGTTCAGATTATGTGCAGACCTATATGAAAAATCAAGATTTACAGAGCAGTTGAATCTGTTCCATGTAATGTGAAAATAATATAATTTAAAACCACTGTGGTATGATTTCATTGTCTAGTATGCATTTTAGCTCATAATAAAAATTCTTATGGAATTACCTTTGGGAAAAATTGCAAGAACAGCCATAAATCTGGTTTTGCAGTCTCATCTGGACACTTGATGCTGTATAACTGCTTCATGTTATTGTAGCAGTATAAAGAAGCCTAAATCAGACTGTTTCATTTATAGAAATGCAATATACCCTTCCTAAATGATTTTATATTTGCTTGTAAGTAAATGGTTGGATTCCGTGTGTGCATTTGCCTGTTTTTTGGATATGTATATAGTTGAACCTTGAATATCTTTGACAGATATCTGCCCACATTTTGAGTAGAATTTATTTTCAGCCTTCCACTAATCACCCAAGCAAAAATGAGTTATTTAATAAGACAAATTATTATTTGGTTGGGTTTTTTTGAAAGTTAAGATACTGATCAAATTTTATTGAAGTAAATGAAACCAAAATGAAGTGCAACAGTTCAGTGAGTGTTTCATGATGCTCCCAAAGGTGGTTTATTCCTTGCAGATAAAGCTGCTAGGCTTGGAGTGGGAGAGAGAAATTAAAGGAGAGAAGAGATGGTTGAGAAGGGGAAAAAAGAGTCTATAGTTTGCTTAGTGATTTATCACCAAATGAATAAGTTTAATAAATTTAAAATAAAATAGAATAATTAGGAAAGTAAATAGAAAGGTTTATGAGTTTCAGTGAATTAGATTTTTATGTCATGTGTCAATCATATTACATTTGAGCATGTACTCCTGTGTAAGGAGAGGAAATGTAGCATTCCATACTCAAAAACGAAGGATTATATTCCACTGTAATTTAGTGGGGAATATATCTCTCCAGATATCCACAGTGACAGAAGCACTGGTTTCAGCCTAGCTATATCTGAAAAATGCAGCTGTAATGCTTAACCTATGTACTAGCACTTTGATCTCTATACTTCTTGTACTGTAGGTTCTTTAGTTTCCTTTCTTTCTAAATAAAAGATGGAGTTCTAGATTCTAGACATCATCATGAAATTTGAGCTAAGGCAAACTGGGTAGGTCAGCATTTTTCTTGCAGTTATGTTTATGAAGCAATAATCAGAGTTTCTCCCTCTGAGATGGCAACAGAAAAATATTCCACTTGGTGTGAAACATCACTCCTGGTAAAAGATGTCACTGTCTTTAAAGAGGTGGTAGAGCAGTGGTACTTTTTACACTGAAATAGTTACTGCCAGATATTTTTTACAAGAATATGTATGACTATTATCCTTAGTCTTAGGCATTCAGCCTCTCCCTATATTTCTTCTATAGTGTCAGTTGTTTACAAGGTACTTCACTATTTCTCTGTCAGGCAGGTACCAATTATCAGCAACTTCAATTACA
The DNA here is from genome assembly GCA_028020825.1 of Podargus strigoides. NCBI lineage: Eukaryota > Metazoa > Chordata > Aves > Caprimulgiformes > Podargidae > Podargus > Podargus strigoides. The sequence continues at coordinate 18,115,283 of CM051621.1, read as the reverse complement.
TAATTAGAAGAATCACAAACAGTAAGAAAGCTGGTTTGGCATTCAGGAACCATCATTATGATTCCTTTCCTTCATGGTCTTGGGAAATCTTCTAGAAAATAGTGAAAATTGCACTAGTTAACTCACTGGTTATTGTGAGAGTAAATAGATTAAAAGTTGCTTCAGATGTTGTAGTAGTGAGGCCATATCGGTATTGAGACACGCATCAATAGATCTCATTTCATCCTGCTGTCAAAACTAGGAGCCCAGATTTGAAAATTGATCATGGAGTTATAAATAGCTTTAATCTTTGGAGAATTTTTAAACAAAAAAGGCAATGAATCCTACCATAAACATGTTGGCATCAGTCAATACCCAAGACTTTATTTTTAACTACAAGTAGTATCTACTTTCTTATTGAGAAAGCAGATAGTCTCATCTCAGACTCCAATAAAAAGCTATTGTGAAAAAAATTACAGTCAGATTTTTACAGTACCATAGTAAATATATTCTGTTGTACTCCTATGTACTTTCCTCAGCTATAAACGCTCCATATTACCTATTCTTTTTACCAGAAACCTTGGTGTTTCTTCTTTGTTTATTATGAGCAATATAATTTATTTGAACTCATAGGTATATACGTACAGAGAGGAATACACTCCTTTATGAGATACATAGAACATAGAATACATATATACACCCATGCAATGAAACATATATGGAAAATAATTTTATGTTTCCATTTTATGGTGTATTAAGTGCAAGTTGATGAATTTGCAGTATTTTACAGACTGAAAATTTAAAAAGTCTTTGCTGATTTGCAATTCCTTTGAATTATTTCAAAATATGGGTCTTATTTCTCAGTCTCTTATGTGAATAGTCTCTTAATACAATATATTTGTAATGTAAATGTACTTTTAATTTCAGCATACAATGGTATTTTGTTATTAAAGTGTGGAGTATTCTACAGGATTCTGTATTCCCAAACATAAGAAAGAAAATTAATTTTCCTTTAAACTTGTAAAATAAATCATAAGGAAATATAGGAAAATATTGTAGCAAAATATTTTACGAAGGAAAATATTTCATAGTTTGACATTGCAGACAGACTTTTCCTTGTTATATTTCAATAATGATGCACTGCAAATAAATTTTTCTTTGTTATATTTCAATAATAAGCAATATGATTTGCATTGCTGAAAAAAAAATTATTTTTGTTTCCACTTCTTTCTCCCTCTGGGCAATTTTACATCCTCATTACTGAAGTCACTAAATAGAGCCCATTCAATTAACTCACAATAATTGTTTTGGGATTGGATTCAGCCCCAGATCCTCAGATATATCAGAAAACTGTAACTTTTCTACTTGCTTTTCTCAGATGAACAAGTCTAATGCATTGTACTATATAAAATTCCAAATGTTTTCTTCAGAGGTTTTGTGTGCCCATCACTTTATTCTCTCAGCAGAACATTGTGCACAAAATAGCACATTGCAAATATAGCAATCAACACAAAAGGATAGGCTGTTTTAATAAAAGTAGAGAAGGTCAAAGTACTACCAATAAATGGATGTTTCCCTGTGTACCCATATATTTCTATGAATTTGTGCTTCTAGATTTTTTCCAAATGGAGATGAAATTGCTGAAAATAATGTTATTAAAAGCTTTTATTCAGACCTCTTATCTGTCCCAGGTTAAACATATATCTCATGGATGAATGCTAGAATAGAAGCGTCTGAAAAATCATAATTAAGTAAAATCTTTAGTAGCAAATTCTCACTTTTATGAATCTTACTAAATTGTGCAATTTTGTATTATCTGTATAACCAGAGACAGTAGTTGTATCCATTCTATTGGTCATTATTTAAAAAATAAGAGGATTTCTGCCCAAAGTCTTTACAGTTCTAGGGCTGTTTCTATTTGTACAGCTTCAGAAGCAGTCAGAAAGGAGGCTAGTGACTCAGGAAGCAGCAATCTCATTTCTAGTTCTCTGCTGCTGAGAAGAAATAAGTAGCAGCAGGTCAATATTTATGGCAGCTCACCTTTTTTTCATTCTGCATGGCATCCTAATTGGGGACATCTGATGGGAGGGAGAGAGATGAGATTCAATGCAATGCTTACATGAATAGAAAGCAGGGTGTAGCAGGTCTCAACTCTTCTCCAGAGTTGAGAAGGTGGTGAATGACCTAACATTTGCATTCAAGAACAAGCAAAGGCAAGTGGAGAGTTTGTGTGTGCTATATAAATAGGTCACAGCCGGATGCAGAGGCATTGCAATGGAAGCACATTTTGAATGCAGTTTTTAAGGAGGACTTAGAACTGTCATAAGTTAATTCATTAAGAGAGTTAAACACCTAAGGAACAGCAAGGAAGGAATCACAGCAAGGTTTGTTAAGAACCTGATGATGTTAGCAGTCTTTTAAGCATATATAAAATTGAAGGACAGTTACAATAAACTTCATAGGCTCAGGGCAAGCAAGCTATAGCTTTTGGTAATTTTTGCTCTTCTACTATATCACGGAACCACAGAATGGTAGGGATTGGAAGGGACCTCCAAAGATCATCTAGCCCAAACCCCCTGAATGTATGTATATGTATCTGTGCACATGTATGTACGGGACATGGTTTAGTGGTGAATTGGCAGTGCTGGGTTAATGGTTAGACTTGAACTTCCCTTGAATGTGGGAATATAAAGAAAGATGCTCTTTTTTTTTTTTTTTTTTAGAAGTATTGAACTATGAGAATTGTGGCAGATTTCAGAAGAAACTTTTCTGTAAATTAAGCCACCTCAATTCAAATTCCTAGATGTTGACCTTTGTGACCCAGTTTAGACACCTACATGTGAAAAAGTGGTGTAAGAACTGGTGGTTCTTTGCATGCTATTTATCCTCAGCAGAAAATCTTTCTGTATGTTTTTTAGGACTTTTAAGTTGTATGATCAATCTCTTCAGTGAGATAAATCCAGGCAGGTCTAAGACATGCCCTAGTACTTAATTTATCCAGGTTTTGGTGGTTTGGTGTGGAGCGTAGCAGACTCAGGTGGCCAGGAAACTGCCTGGAAACTACATTAAACTATTTCATACTGAGAAAACAGTTTTTATAGACTTGTTTTTTGAATAATCTCTCTCATTCTTATTTCAATAAAGACTAGTCTTACCCTGCAGGCAGTAAGAAGCATTATTTAACACCAAGTGATTCACAGTGTATTACTACTGTACTACACAGTTGCATATTTCTGAGAAAAAAATGAATTTAATAACAGTTTTATTACTTTAATCCTATTATAATTGAATTCATAAATTACAGCATTGCTGCTTCTTTGGAATGTATTTGAGAATGGTTAAGAGAGTCTAATGCTAAAAATGAATGGAAAAAAGAGACTTGTTGTCTCTACTTGGATATTTTAAAATTTTATTTATTTTAAAAGTAATATCATTCATGTTTTCTATTGCTTTCTTTGCAGTTGTGGTCTTCTTTCAAAGTATTTGTCTGATTTAAAATGAAGGTTTTGTTTATTTTCCTTTAGTGGTTATGGAGAGAAACTGAAAATGCAAACACTTCACAGAACTAAAACTCAGGAATTCATGGGGGTGGTAGCAATGTGAATTGACAGAATATGGTCAAGTTTCACCTGATGTAATGTTTTCTGATTCAATTATTTAATATCTGTTTTAATATTTGATATTTTACTTTTAAATCATGTTTTTTATTCCCAGAACTTGCAAAAACAACAGAGGGGGGGAAAAGGAGGAAATGAAAATAATTTATTTTAAATCTCTAGATTCCTATCCCAAATGTATTCCTTTAATATAAATTTATCCTCTAGTCACCTTACGGAGTTAGCACTTTTCAAGATGAGACTATGGAAGGTTTAAAAGCAAACAGAACTACCAAACTCTCCTTAAGATGGGTTCCAGAACTACTCAATAGTGTTTAGTTCCTAACATAGAACATTTACATGAGAACTCACCTCTTCTGAAATTTTAACCCATATTTGTCTGCCTAGATATAATAGTAGAGTGGAAAACTCTTTGAAAATAATTATAATAAGCTTGTACAGCATTTAAGCCAGATAACTGTTTAAAACCTCAGAGTAAGTAATGAATTGGCTTTCTGTCATGCCTGAACTTCATGTTCTTCTATATGGACTTGCATTGCACTCTGATTTTTCATACAGCTATATATGTGCATGACTCCTCTCGCACATTTTTTTTCCAATTAATAAACTTCCCATTTCTGAAATATTGCTATATGATGACAACAGAAAACAATCTGAGTAATTTATATGTATAGTAATTTCATGACAATTAAAATTATTTCTTGAATGGTATGTTTTGGGGAAATCACTAATTTTCCTTGAATTACCATATCTTTAAATGTGTAAGTGTCCATCAGATACATTAAATGAATGTAACATTATATTTTTAAAAACTTAAGGGGGCCATATTCTATGAGTAATGAAGAGTGCAGATGTACTGCATATTTACTTTCCGTAGGACTATGATTGCATTCTTGCAATAGATGTTGGGATTTTCTAAGAAACTGTCTATTTCTTCAGATAATTTTTTATTTTAGTTGCAAATTTCTCCTCCCTCCCCCAAATGGTAGTATGTGATCATAGTTTCAGCTAACAAACAGCTGCTTCAGCTTGTTTTGTGGAAGATCAACCAGCATTAAATGCTCAATAACTATGTTCCATTTAATGTCTGTCAGTTTGTCATATGTTTAACACCAATCAGGTGTTTGTCACTCAGCAAAAGGATAGAAGGTAGAAAGTGTCTCTGAAAGTGCTGTTTAAAATTAGAATTGAAAGCTTAGATATTTTTCTTCAGTCACTACAGCTGTCATCCTGTGGTTCTCACAAATGCCATATTAGTCAGCAAATGAGAGGAGGATGGGAACAACCTCCGAGCAGCTTACTGATACCTTATTTCTTGTCCTCTATGTAAAGCAACACACTAAAGGCCAAGTTCTTATAGTAAGTGAGAGTTAAAATTAGTCTAAAAAAACATATTTCTTGATGTCATGATAGCAGAGTGTGTTTTAATTTAGTCAATAAATAGAAGTAGCATTTTTTGATGCTACATGTTTTAATTTGTTTCCTTACCTTCCTGAAAGTAGCAGGACATTGAAAAATCAATAGCAAAAATTAATGCAAAGGTTTGTGATATGAAGCTATTCCTGGAAGGGACAGATTAATGAGAAAAGATGGACTGAGATTAACTGGAGTGATTCTCCTTCAAAATTATTATGAATATATAATAGGGTACTGGATTATGAAGGTGTGAAGGTGTAGCGTGCAGTGGAAGGGTGATAGGCTTAAAGGAGGAAAATAGGATTCAGTAAGTGCATCTATGTCAAAGACATCACATGACAGTCTTGGAGTTTGTGACCATACTTCAACAATCTATTTAAAATGTAGAAGCTGAGTCAAAAGGATCTGAAGGTTGCTTACAGAACCCTTTAATGGTGATTTATTTTCTTGCTGTACATTGTAATAAAGAATTTTTAAAAAGCTTCCAGGAGCATGAATGATCTAAGTATTGTAAATGTTAGCCACCCAGACAATATTTGTCCACAAATTAGGGGCTCTAATTAAAAAGAAATCACATAAAAAGGAGAAAAGAAACTATGACTAATTATTAATTTCCAGAACTAAGCTGATTTAATTAATTGAAGAATAAAGGTCATTGTCAAAGCTACCTGAAAAAGTACAACTTCTGTCAGTGTTCATTGAATTAGACTTTTCTGTTTTCTCTAGGTGTTGGGTACTGCAGTGTTGCTAGCTTGTCTTCCTATAGCTATTCACTGGCTGGATCTACAAGGCATCTTTGTACCCGTTTAAAGCAATATCTTACTACACTTCAATCTTAAGTCTAGTCTCCATATGACAAATAGGCAACCAGGCTACTGAGGAGAGAGCTGGGGATAGGACAATGCCTGTGATGTGTCCAGGGTATGTTGCTCTGGAGACAGATAACCTCATTACTCCCCTTTTCCTACATGTATTTAAAATACCTGCAATGTCATGTAACACTTGCACACCAAAACAAATTTCAGAATGCACAGACTGTTAGGAATAATTTTTTTTCAGTGTAGTTGAAATCAACTTGAGGTCAAAACCCCTATCTCTTATTTTTCCTTCTGCAACATTTTTTAAAATTAGGTTAGTACACACAGGCATTTTACCTATCACATTCAAATGAAGGCAGTGAACCATATGTTGGTTATTTTTCTGAAATAGCTATTTCATGTAAAAGCTATTTTTAACAAGAAAACACATTGTGATAGTTCACAGTGTAAATTCATAATGTATAGCTACTTGGGGTCTGTCCTGCATTTTCTGTCAATTCCCATTTCCCGGTGAAGAACCCTTGATGATAATTTTCATTGTTAAAACCCCAGGAGTTTAGAATACATAAGAAATGCAGAATGAGTCCTTCTTATTGTTATCAGCAAAACAATAATCTTCAGATAATATGAATAAGTTACTGTTTTTTGAAGAGTATAAAGGTCAGCTTCTGCCTCTCTGTTTTTTACAGAGTGAAATTGTCTGCTTGCTGCTGTTAGTTTAATAAGAGCCATTAATAATGAATAACTTTTTTGTGAGGAGAAAAAAAATCAAATGTCAAAGGATTTTTGGTTTCCTTTTGAGTTGATGCACTGATTTATCCATTCACAAAATTGCATTCTGAAAATAAGACATTTATTGCCGTAAAATATTAATTGCCTTTCGGTTTTGATTTTGTTTTTCATTTTGTTGGGTTTTTTTTACTAGCACATAGTAACTGAAAAACAGCTTGGGTTTAAACAAGTGCCTTAGGCAAACTGCTGTGTCACAGCAGCCAACATAATAGCTATGACGAAATCTACTTTTCTGGGCAATTCATTTGTAGTAAGATCCCCTCTTGGTTTCTTCTACTACCTTTAATCTTTCCTTGGTCACGGACTAGCAGAGAAAAATAGCTCAGCCAAGGCAACTGGTTTTACTAGACTGTCCCAGCTGGAACACGGAGGCTGCCACCCAGACTTTCAGCCACGCAGATTATGGGCCATCAAATACCACTGCCCAAGAGCAACACAGGTGAAGCCACCTCTGACAGCTGTCAGTTCCCTTGATGGGGACAGATTGGACAACATCCTGACCCTAAATTACCATAGTGAAACTTTCCAGAGTAGCGTGAGTAAATAGATTCTAGTCCTTTCACAAGAGCTGGGGGCAGAGCTGGACCTCCTGGGGACAGCACAGCTTTGCCCCACCCTCTGCAGGACCCTCTCTTCCACAGTAAAGGAGTGGCATCCCAGGGGAGGAATGGCCTAGCCAACCACCTTATATGTGTCCCAGAAGCAGACAGCTACTCTGATGAATAATTGAATCTTACTCCCTGCCTCTCTGTGGAAAACATGACTCATTTTTCCATCAGACTTTGTTACCAATTTGAACTGTTTCAACTGACTTGACTCCCATTGTCCAGTTAGCTCTTTCAGTCATTTTCCATTACCCTGTCAGTCATCTCCAATAAAGCAAACAGAATTTGTACTTTTACAATTTCTTCTTCATCATCCTCCTAAAATGCAGCTTAATTAACATCAATATTTTCACACTTGCCTCCATTTTTTTTAAAAGTCATTGCCTAAAGGTGTAAAGTGAGTGTCATGCCACTGGATGCCTCATTGCAAGACAGTATAAAACAGTTCCCATTGCAGAGTACTGGAGAGCTAAACCTTAACATAGTCTGAAATATGTGTGAAGGCAAAAAAAATTGTTAGGAACATCTGGTAAAGGCTTTTCAAGAATCGGTTTTTTGAATCTCTCATGTGTTTACAGATTTCAGAACAGTAAATTCTTGCCATTTCTCTACAGTGGTCCACAAAAAGTGAATATTTGTCATACTTGAATAATGTTATGTATGAATTAATTGGTTATTGCATGTAAAAAAAATATATTCCATGGAGCTTAATAAATAAGGAAAGTAAAGTGAAGCACTTCTGCTCCTATTCAGCAGCATCAACCATTTTTGAAGGAATTACCTTATAATTTCTGCATGACACAGTGCATTTCCTGTCAAGCTATTTGGAGAAGGCTCCAAAAACTTTTGCATGTTGTATAACTGTAACTGTTGATTTGTGTTCTCTGCGTTGGCTGACTGTAACTCTTCATCTGTCCATTCAGTCTGTAGTAGTTCAAATGCTAAGCAAAAATTACTCTGCTGTTATAATTACTGTCTTGCTGCTAAATGCCAAACCACCTTAATGGTTTTGTTCTACCAAAGTAAATGATGAAATTAGCCTATGTTAGTTACTTAGTACAGCAAAACCTCCACAGAAACTGCTTGTCCCTAGAACAGTGGAATTCTTCCAGCCAAACAAATGATCATTTGGGATTCTAAGCTTCTTCCTGACATTCTCAGTTTTAGGGGTCAAAACCTTTAATAGGCCATGAAACTCAATCTATTCAAGCAAAAATGCCCAGTTTTGTCTTTATACATGTTTTGTGGATCTTTTCACAATATCTACAAAATTAAGTTAAGAGCAAGCCAGACATGAGATCATTTGTCTGCATTTTTCCTTATTTCAGGGGGGAAAAAAACCCACAACAAAAGCAAACCCTTAAAAATTAGTTTCAAAGTAACTTTTTTTTTCCAAAGATATTTTTTCAATGTAAATACTTATTTATAAATTAACATGCAATGTATACTCACTTGGGAAGGATTTGGAGGGTGAACTATTTTCAGTTTTACTTTTCATACACTTGTAACTTATTTCATGTTGAAATTGTTTCTTAGTGCTTCTGCATAGATTTTGTTACGACAGTTATACTCTAACCAAATTAATCATTTTAATTATTTAATTTAGATCAACATTTTAAGTGTTACATATGGGGTATTTTTTTACTGTGGCTGAAAAAAAAAAAAGCAAAATATGAACTTTTTCCTATGAAGGAAGGCATTTTGTATCTAGTATAGCTCTCATAGGGCAGCAGTGTTCTGACAGCTGATGTGTTATTCAGAGTTACTTCTGTTAAGGACTTCTATCAGATAAAATAAAATACAGCTAAGAATGGTGAAAAAGAGATTTGGCTCTCTGAAAAATTTAATCCAGATGAAATTTTCACTATTTGAGTAAAATACAAAATATTAGTTTTCTCATACATCCAGTGTAATATTTCCTAATACAAAGAATAAGAAACCAAACTCAGAAAAAAGTAAGATCTAATTTAAAACTGATTCTCTATTTATTACTTATTTACTTTTGATTGTTTGCCTATACTGGACTGGGCACTGTAAAAGCCTATGTATTTTTTTTTATTTTTTGTTCAGTCCATCTAGAATCGGGAAGTCAGTATAACCTCGTAATATAGCCGATTTGTGTTAAAGGACCTGAAAAAAGATTTTTTTCATAGCCAATTTTTTTCCTACCTCAACAGAGATACATGCATGCATAAAACCTGGCTTAATATATAAGAACTCAAATATCTGAATGACTGGTATAATCATGACATAGAGTCAACTTTCACAGGATTTATTTTTGGTTTACAGGACAATACTGTTCTGGAGCTGGAATCTAATTTAGATCCTATTAAAAAAATCTATTTCTAAGCTTTTCTGCAGGATTTCTATTGAATATTTTCTAATCTAGATTATTTTCACTGTTGATTAGTAGCAGAATTTTCAGTGTTTTCCCTTTGTCTTCTGTCTTTAGATTCTCAAACTACTACATCAAGTCGTCCAGGTCTCGTCCCTGGAGTATTTAATTTGAGAAGACCTTTCCTTCATGTTGCCTGGATTTTGTTTCCTTCTCTCAGTTCCAGTTACCTGTGTTCATCCTTGGCTTCCTTGCATTCCAAACCTTTAAACAAAAGGAACTTAACAATAAAATTTTCCTAATTTTTACCGTGTTTTTGTGAACCAAAATCTCAAAGATTTACAATTATGACCAAATTTTAGTAGATTTTAAAGAGGAGTCTATTCAGGGAATGGATAACTACCTGCTAAATTTCCAGTCCTTGTTTCAAACCTGACAGTTTGATATCTTGACAAAGATCTTCAGGAACATTTTAAGACAGGAAAACAAAGTCTGTTTTCCCAGCTACCCGGCAGGGGAAATTATGGGAAACCTTAGTTCAAAAACCTTTGGATTCATAAAATTAGAGTCATAACCAAAAACAGGATATCAGAATGGGAACAATAACAACTGGTAGCTTTGTCATACATGAATTTGCAAGTTAACTGGTCTGCTTTTATGTATAACACAACTAACTTGTGTACAGAAGGGTATTATCAGAAAAATTACTTCTTTCTCTTTCCCACCCATCTCCTACCCTTCCTATGGAAGAGACCTCATGAAGTACTGTTTTCTATTGTTTGCCCAGCACCATTTTCAAACCTCCACATGTACTACAGCCCAAAGGAAATTAATATCTCAAAAAGACAATTGAGTATTCTGCATTGAAAGCACACACAAATCTATTTTTCAAGAGTTTCTTGAGCTGTAACCTTTAATTTATTCAATACTTTATTTTTGATTAGGAAACTGCACAATCTTTTACTGTAAGGTCATGTTGGACTTTTTGGTCATTTGGAAAATGAATAATTAAAGTTGCTTTCCAAAGCACAATTATCTGGCTTTTTTTAAGTAGTGATGGAGATACTGGTAATTGAATAGATATAACTAAATTTTCCAATTTATTTGTAAGTATTGCTCATTGAAAAAAATATTCAAGAAAATGTATAATATTGTGATGGTTATATGTGGGGCAACATTGACCATCTCCATACATAAGAGATAGCTGAATATATTATACAAGCTGTTTAATATGAACACTTAGAGAACAGCAAATTGTAAAGTCATATATTTTGCAAGTTCCTCTTTAAGAAAGGCCAAACAAAATGGATTGATTTAGCAAGAATCAAACTTTTCCCTTGGAATCAATTCCTGGGTTTTTTTTAAGATAAATGGTGAAAATGCTGTACAAAGTGCTGAGAGGAAAAGGGATATAAACTACTGTCCTGAAGCAGTCTGCAACCATATTTTTCAGGCTTTGAGGTTACTTTAGCTACAGCTGCCAAGGTAGAAGTTATCTTGACTGTCAGGCTTTCAGTTCTTTTCCAAAAAGAAGATTTTATCAGTAATATTTGTCAGTGAGCCAGAGAAAGCTCATCTGGTTTAGAGAGAAATCAGTTACCCTCAACGAGGGTCAAATAAATTTTGGAATTTGCCTGCAGCCAAGGGTCCGAACCTAATTTACTGAAAGGTTTTTATCAAGCTTTAGAGTATGAGGCCATAATAACTTCTTGTCTTTAGATCCCTTATGGTAAACAAGTAGATGTTTGCTGCTGTCCAGCTTTTAAATGACAGTAAATTCTAACTTTTCTACTAATGAGGTTCCTGCTAATAGTGAAAAATTGATACCTTAGTTATTTATAAATACATTTCTATATGTTACAGGAATTAGTCTAAATAAGAGTTATCACCATGATTAGGTTTTATGTTAACCTCTCACCTTTGTGAACTTACTCTCCTCTGTAAATATCTGTTACAGTTGCAATGACTGGTGTTGAAGATGGGGAAAGTGTTAGAGAGTGATGTACAGAGATATATTGTCTTACTTTCCAATTTCATTCTTCTTGTCTACATAAAAAAATGTTGATCAAGGAGAAAGGCTGGATGTCACACTAATATTTTCAGTTGAGACCACAGTAAACCAAACAAGAAAATACAAGCGGTTTTCGGATCAGTGTTCACAAAAATATTGTGCTTGAACTTTTACTTCCAAGTAAGACTGTAGCTTTGTCTGTTTTTAAAACTGGTAACATAGGCTTTCCCAAAGTACAAATGTTGGTAATAACATGCCTCAAATGTGACTTAGACCCTTTGTAGGGGCTTGAAACTCTTCTGCTGGCCCTTATCTTTCTAGAGAAATTACTTACGAAGAATTTGGTGCCGCAGGGTGCTAACCACATTTCTTCTCTCCAGGAAAACAATTACAGAAACATGTAAATTAAAAGGCAATTATTTCCATTAAAGTTTATGCACTTAAAAATCAGTTGATTGAACTATGCTTAAACTCAGAAAAAACTTAAAGTTAGGATGGCAGCAGAGTAATTAGAGCTTGGTAGGGTCAAACCTGTGGTCAACAGTTAGCCCTACTTCATGGTGTTGTCTTGTGTTTATCTTGAAAACCATCAGTGAAAAAGAGATGACAGGCATAAAGTAAACACCAGTGAAAATCAACAACTCAGACACTAGTCATTAGCACGTGGTGTCATTGTATTATGCCACAAAAAATTAGAGAAGACTGCAAGACACGTTGTTTATAAGAAATCCCCTTATTTAAACCATGTCTAATGTTGCTTCCAGTGTACCCAGAAATGTGCATTAGTCATCATTATAAAATGAATGTTTCCCAACCATTACCACAGAGTGATGCATGGATGCTGCAGTTGTTTCATGGATGCACAGAAGCCTTTGCTCTGCAAACCATACAATCTGTTCCTGAGCTGAAAAACATAAATAAATCCTGCAGACCTCTGAGCACTTGGCTGTGCTTGAGATGAGGTAGCAGCTGAATCCTTGTGGAAATTTATGGGTCTCCAACAAACTATGTTAAAAATGTACTATATTATTATGCAGAATCAGAGTTGCTCTGCCACAGTAAAAATAATATTAGGCAATGGTATTATTGCAGGTTAGTATTGTGTTGTTGCTAGTACAGATATGGTGTCTAACTCATAGATGATTCCTCTTTTTAGAGAATGTAATAAAATATTCAGGCTCTGTACAGCTGTGTTTTGTGGGACTAGGGAGAAGAGGAAGAAATGCTTCCAGAATAGCTCTTGGGTGTTTTGTGAGCCTAAGACGTGCTTAGAAAGAAGTGTTATCACATGTGGAAAAGGCACGAGAGATTACTAGGTGTTTCTGAAACACTGCTGTGTCATGAGCTCTGAAGATTTTCTTCTACTGTACATTTTTCTGCTTCTAAACTTTTGTTTTCGGTGCAACCAATTGTTACTTGTTGAAGGTTCGTAGAAAACCCTCACTACAAAATTTACTTGGAGCATTTGGTTTCACCAGAAGTCTTAACAATAATGATCATGGTTTCATAACTACACGGATAAACAAAGGAATGTGAACAAGTATCTATATTACAGTTTAACAGAAGTTCACAGAAAATAATATTTATTTTTCATTCTACTCTATCAAAAATACCACTCTGATATTTGTGGTATTGTCACTAACACTTTTTATAACCTCAGAACTTCATGCCAATATCACATCAGTCTGTGCCAAAAGAACCCTCCATCCAGATAAGGCTTTACTCCATTGCATGTTCTTGGCAGACCGAAAATCTTTATTTCTTAAAACTTAATTAAACACCGGTCCATCTGGTGGGGCTGGGAAAGGTCATGTGGACACCATTTCTTAGGTCTCAGCAGATGAGGACAGTTGTTGGAATCCAATGCTGATAATCTCATTTTTGGCAGAACCTTAAGTAGCTCTGGCATCTTTAACAGCAGATTCTTCACGGAGATGAATCGGCCTCACCATTATTTTTTTTTTTACTTTTTTAAAAATTTATTTAATTTCATCACAATTGCTATAGTCAGCTCAAATTGTTGGCTTTTGAACAATTTTCCCTTTAATAGTGCAATATGTAAATCACCCACTTTTTTTTACTTTTCCGTTCTTTTACTTATCATATGAACTACTTCTTATAACCTTAATTTTACAAATCACAGATAAAACTCCCTTTATTTTATTTTTAAAATATAAGAATCCAAATTAAATTGGAATTGTGTAAAGCAGAAGCATATGAAGGAAATATTATTTTAAGGCTGAATTGTAGGTAAAAGGCAAAAAAACACCCAAAGAAAATGTAAACTTGCTATAATTAGTCGTCCACTGTGTTTTTGTATTTTTTTTGTCACTATGTTAACATTTGCTTCTGTTAACAAGGTGTTTAAGAAGAAAATATGGACATGGGAATGACAAAATTTCTGAGATTTAGATTCAGAAGATTACATTCAAATACCCGAAAGGGGTTCTCTTTCCCACAAAGGGACTTGTATTCTGGATAGACAAATAACCCTTCTGCAATGGAAGCAGAACCTCACAAAGCTCTGGTTTAAGTACCATGGTGGCTGGCATTTTGCATTACACTTGACTTTTTTACTGGAAACCCCTTTGCTGAACAGCTGTCATTTCCTTAGATTCTACTCCAAACTTATCACAGACAATCTAGTCTATCTAGTGTTTAGTCATAAGCTTTTTATTATTTTTTTTTTACCATTTTTCAGCATACCATGGGGCTGAAAAATACATAGAGCTCACATAAATTCTAATACTATGTTAAATTGCTGAGGATGTACAGCAGTTTCCAGGACATGGTAGGAACAAAAAAAGAGGCAGATTTCTACTGCCGGTTCTCTACCCTCCTCCTGAGAAGAACATTGCAAATTTGTCTCTCTTGAATTCTTTACTAAGCTATGTGTGCAATTGTGTGCCCCATTTGGGACCTTATAATACATCTACCAAGTTAGATGCATTCCTCAGTAAAATGTAGTTATGGAGTTTTTCTTTGCTTGTATTTTTCCTTCTCCCTCTGTCTTGACACTGACATATTCATCTCTGCAATCCCTGCTGTAAAAAAACAGGCTCAGCAGACAAATGGAGTGTGGTTTGTTGTTATTCTATATATATATTATAAGAGACTGGAAGTTATGATTCATCAAGATCACTTTCAAAGTCCTTAACAATGTAAGGAATTTAACCTTTATTTCCCAGTGCTTGGGATACCAGTTCCTATTGGTCAAAAAAGCAATCAGGAATATTCTGTATTAGTGTCATTACTGGTACATCTATTCTGCTTATCTCCACACAAACAGGAAGGAGATTTCTCTTTATGCCTCTTTTGTGTGTTTCCATGGCTTATGTCCTGATGCCAGAGCAGATTCCCTATACTTTGTACTGTGCTCCATTTACATCTGACTGGTAAAGAGCAGACTTCTTTTACTAGAGTTCATTCATTACTAAAATAGCCACTAAGCTAAAGTGTTCATATGAATTGCAGAAAAATAATCTCAATGTTAGTTAAATATAATATGGGATGTATGTAAGGAACATGATCTTTATTATCTTTTCAACAGGTCTATGTCATGCGCCTTTTCCTAATAGGTATTTGAGGTATTTTCCCTAGCTAAAAGGAAAAACAGTTTAGATGAACAAATTGTCAAATATAGCAGGAAACTTACAGCTTCAAAATCCAATTTATGTCTAAACAGATAGCCAAAGGATTTCTCTTAAAGTGTCAGTTCAGCTAACAAGCAATCAAAAAGCTAAAGGTTGAGTACAGTATATATGCATTTTTGACAGAAATGCAGCCACAGTGTATGTACAACTGCCAAAAACAGCCAGTGAAAAAGATATGCAAAATTATTTAATATAAATAAGAATACTCACAGAAAAGCTCAAATAGTTTGTTGTTTGCTATTTACTTTTTCTGCTATTTCCTCAGAGCTCTATATACCTACAAAGATGTTCAAATGGTATTACTTCACATAAGTATTTTGACCCATAAAGCTCTTAGTTAAACATTTTTATAATCAGGAGAATGTTTTGCCAAACCACTTTGCTTGGCCAAACCATAATCCAACCTTGAAATTTAATGAAGTTCACTGAAAATTGCTAAATAAACTGTGGCTGTTGCAAGGTGCTAAATAGACAATAAACCCTAAGGGACCAAGACTGAAGGACTTCAGTCCTGACACATTCTCACAGAGGTTTCATTCCCATAGCTCTTCTGGAGCACCTGCATCGCACTAATGATATGGCAAAGCTTAGCCCAGTTTCTCTCCCAAACCTCTGCAGTTCACCAGTGTTTATAATTAAAATTAATTTAACATTAAGGTACTTGTTCTAGGTCACAATAATTACCGTGGTGATTTAGGGAATATGCCTATAATTTGTGCATTCACCTTGAGAATATGAACTCTTGTATCTGTGTCAGGCTGAAAACTCCGTCTTTTACTCTGTTTTCTACCTCCGTTTTGAAAAAGAGCTAACAAAGGATGGTCCAACTTTAATTATCCTTATTTACATGAAAGTATTTTTGAACAATTCCAGTGTTGCCACAGGTAATATTTGATCACCTGATAAAGATATTAGACATATCTGATGAACATCCATGGAAGTTATAAAAGATGTTTTCTGACCCTGTGTTTTGAAGAGAGGGATAGTAGATGAGAGAGATTTTATTGAGGGGTGAAAAAACATGTCCAAGAGGCAAGAAAGACCATAATATATATTTGATAGGATACCTAAAGCCAGGAGAAAGAATATTGGTGGTTTTTGCAAGTTGTGTATATTATATGCCACAGCTGTTACTTGATCCAGAAGAGGTAAATTATAAACCAAAGTGTCAGTCAAACTGGTGCTCTGGAAAACAATGTTTTTTTAATAACTGAAGCTTTCTCCCAGGTAACTAGTGATAGGATGAGTGGTAAAGACCTCAAGTTGTGCCGGGGGAGGTTTTGATTAGATATTAGGAATTTTTTTTTTCTCTGAAAGGGTTAGCAGGCATTGGAACAGGTTGCCCAGGGCAGTGGTGGAGTCCCCATCCCTGGAGATATTTAAGAAATGTGTAGATGAAGTGCTAAGGGATGTGGTTTAGTGGTGATTTGGCAGTGCTGGGTTAATGGTTGGGCTTGATGATCTTAGAGGTCTCTTCCAACCAAGGGTATTCTGTGATTCTGTGATTTGGGGAAGTTTGCATTAGTCGTAGGGCCTAGGAGGCTATACCATGGGAGATCTTACCTCCTACAATAGGGTGCTGTCTGAGGAATGTTATATCCTGAGATTGCATCTGGAGACCGAAAAGTAGATTTACAGTTTAACATACTATAACTTTGGAAACTCAGAAACTGTTGTCTTTGAAAGTAAGCCCAAAACAACAGCCTAAGGAGTGTTCAGCAAAGGGAAATTTCCAAAGCTGTGATGATTGCCAAAAATCAACTAAACAAAATATGAGTAAGAAATATTCTTTTAAATCAGGTGGTATTTTAGGACATGTGAACATTAACACATTAACAGTTTCCAGGGGAACTTATTGTTCACAATGTGATTTCATAGGAGGGTAGGAGAAAACAAGTGCCTTCAAGCTGCCCTAACAAATTCTCAAGCAGTTACTATAAGATTTGGTGCTAGCTAGAGGCTTTTCTCCTCCAGTAAGCATAGTCCTGATAGAACTTGCACTAAAAAACAATGGAGAAATTTAGGATAATTTCAGGAGGAATAACTGTTGCTTCCTTTCCAGAGGAAAAACTTTAGGACTATGAAGGAGTTATAAAATCTTGACTGATAAGTTATGGTACTGATCTTTACGTATTTTCACATAGAAACATTTATTATTGTTAGCTCCCAGACTGAATGTCCTGTAGTCTGCATACTTTTTTCCAGGGCTATACCTTGGCTATTCTGGCTCCGCATATGAAATTCCGTGGTTCCTCCCAAATCAGCAAGATGAGATAAAAGTGTGCTCTTCTCTTTCTTACAAGTAAAATGGAGTATAGCAAGGGCAGATGACTTCAAATACCATCACTCTAATCTTATTTCAGGCTATCTGATTTTTAGCCAATGTTTACTGCTCCTTCATTTCCCTGATCTTCCAGGTACCTCTGGACAACATTGAGTTCTCAATCTAAACTGTTGATTCACTGTAGTTTCACAGACACTAACATTTTAGTCTTCAACAGCAGCCTGTCAGTGCCAAAGAGAACCAGCTGGTGAATACCAGTTATTTTGTTACTGTAAATTAATGATGTGTAATTGGAAATGATTAGTGATATCCAATGGTTAGCAATTAGCAATGTCTCTGCAACAGGATGGGGGAGAAAATATGACAGAAAAGCTCTTGTGTGGGCATAAAGACAGGGAGTTGCCTTACCAATTACTATCATGGGCAAAACAGACTTGACTTGGAGAAAATTAATTTAGTTTATTGCCAATTAAAATAGAGTTGGATACTGAGAAACAAAACCTATCTTCACTTCTTCATGCTTGACTCCTCTACCTCCTCTTCTCTGCTGAGCAGTGTAGGGGATGTGGAATGGGGGTTGCAGTCACTCCACAACAGTTCCGCACTGTCGCTTCTTCCTCCTCATACTTCCTCAGCTCCAGTGAATGCTTCCCATGATCTGCAGTTCCTGTCAGGACCCTGCTCCAGCATGGTCTCTCCATGGGCTGCAGCTTTCTTCAGGAAATATCTTCCTGCTGTGCCATGGGGTCTTCTGTGCTGTAGGGCTGGTCCTACTGCCCCTGCACTTCTACCAGAAGCTTGTCACTTAAACCAAATACAAGTAAGAATAAAAACATGGTTATATTCTTTGTCACTGAATCCCATAGACTCAAAGGCAGCAGTCATATAATTTTTTCAGCTGTTTAAACAAGCGTTCATCTTGGAGCTAGATTGTTCTTGACCCTACTAGTGCTATTATTTGGATTAAATAACATTATTTCCAGTTCTCAAGTTTGTATTTTTGGTATATTTGCAGGTACATTTTTTTTTCCCTTTTCTTTTTTTTTGTGTTTCCTTGGCAACAGCCATTAATGAAGCTGCCGCAGGTGTTTTTATGCCAGAACTTCTTAGGTCTGTTAGCTGACCAAATCCATGCACCTGTAGCTTTTCTATTAACACTTAAGTTATTTCTATTTTCTAGCCCATCAGAAAAACAACATGCAATTGATTTGGTATATGGAGCAAATACATGAGCTGCCACCCAAATTTCAATATACCTAACTATGCTTGAATGTGTCTATTAGCTATTTAATTTTATGAGAATTCATGGACTGGATATAGAATGAAACTCATAAAATACATTAGTTTCTTCCATTCAGTTAAGTTTTCCTTTAAAAATGAGATTTATAATTTCTGTTCTTTACCTCTCAAAATTGTAAACTGAGGATGGCAATAATTTATGTAACCTCTGCCTGAAAATAGCTCAAGCCTTGTTCCTTTTCAGCTTCAGTTGTTGATAAGTATAGTAATTTGCTTTGCATGCAGAAAGGCAGAGGCTTAGCAGTGAATGGTTTTAGTGCTTTACAATTCTGAATGCCTCATCTTATTTGGGTGTCCATTTTGTGAAATACACCAAGAGTGATTTTTGATTGTAAAGTTTTAATACACATCATGCAGCTCCCACAGAGGCTGTTTTGCAATATTTTATTTTGTTTCAGTATATTTGCTGTCCAAATGATTTATGATTTCTTAGATCAGTAGGGCCACATTGTGAGTGAAATAATTTTTTTCTCGTGAAGTACTATTCCCTCTAAATGAACAGAGAGTTGTTGTAATTGTCTCAGAGCTCTGAAAAGCTTGAAGTTGCAGAGATGTGTTGATTCACAAAATTTATCACTTTGGGGCTCTGTCTGTACATATATACTGACTAGGAAGAACTTATTAACAGAAACAGTGATTATCCCACCATGAAAATGTTCATACTTGTATGTGACTTGTGATAGGGTTAGCTCAGATACCTTTCTCCTGTTAATTCTCAGCTAGATATTGTAGGGAACAGTCTCTTCTGCAGAATAAGGTCAAGAATCAGACCTCTAGAATATGAAAAAAAAAGCATAGTGTTCACACCTAACTTTGTCTTTAGTACTAAATGGTCATTAATTCCTTTAAAAGGACCATTAGGGTGCCATTTCACAATATGCTCCATCTGATCTAAGTGTGAACTAGATATACCAAAGTGAGGATTACATCAGGCTGTCCAGCCACAAGTATTTATCTTGCCATGCATTTTTGTATCTTCCTCGTGTTGAAGTTTGCTAACTCAGCAAAATAGTCAGTCTCAGTCATTACTGTCAAATGAATACAAAAGTCAGTATTAAAGAGGCAGCGGAGAGAGCAGAAGAGCTCCTTCAGAGACTATATAATCAGAAACATCCTGGATTTGCTTGGGGATGGGAAAATGCCTCTAACAAGCATAACTTCTGGTGCTTAGCAAAAGCACAAACTTCCCCAGTGGTGTTTTTCTAACTCTAAGCTATGAGAGAAGGGTGCAAACTTGGTTTGCAAATGTTGTAAATAGTGATTCTCCTTTCTTATTGTTTTATTTTGTTTTATTATAATAGTTTTTCTCTTTCCTGTCAGAAGAATGAAGTATAGACTGTCTTGCCAGATGGAGAACTCCCAGTCTCAGCCCTTGTATCAAAGGAGTGGAAATAAACAAATATTCACAACACAGCAGTCATTTTCAATAATTGCAAGGGGTCCCCATGATCAATAGGCCCTTGGAAAGGTTTGCAGAGCAGTGAGGTTCAACAGTGTGGGAAGGGATGTGACAGGCTGCCATGTTGTACTGTGCATGATTCTCCTAGGGTCCCTTCAGTACAACCGCCATGCCTTTACACATCTGATGCACTGGTACTACTGGGCTTACCCTGACAGCAAGAAAAGAGCTTTACAACCTCTCTCCTCAGTGTCTAATACTACTTTTTGTGATATGGCATGGAGGAATTGCACTCCCTTCCTCCTTACCCCAGTAAATCAGAAGTTCCTTAGATTTCTCATTTCTTCTTTCTTTCTTACTCCCACAGATATGTACCACTTCAAGGAATTGCTCTTCTCTCCTCAGTCACCCCAAATTTGAGACAGGTTGCACTAGAGCACAAATCCTACAGCCTTTAATGGAATGTGCTCCTTAGGCTTATGGTTTCTGGGGGACTTCTGGTTTCTTCACATATTCCTTACCTGTGAAGCTGCATTTTGTTGTTTAAATCAAGCAAAAGTAAGAAAAAAAAGTGAAATACTAAGAACTGAACTGAACAAAGAAGTGAACATCACTTGGCAAGCAACCCCCTAAAAATGCTGCAGTCAAATTTTAAAGAAATCTTTAATTGTCACTATATTTGCTTTTGTTGGTCAATTTTTGATTTACCAGATAAGCTATTTTCCTCAGAAAATTAAATACATGCAACAAATATGTTAACAAAAAAAATAAAAGAACTAATTTAATTTTCTTTGTTAGAGAATTCCTTAGAATTTTTGACAGTTCAATAAAATTTTCTAAAAATAAGTAGGTTTTTTTCCCATTGTATTTCTACTCATTTACAGTAGTTTCAAAAGCTGCCTGCGATTATGACAATGGTAATTTAGTTGGTTCGTGGACACTGTGAATCACAGATTTTCAAGGTTTTCAGATCTTTTATATTGTCAGGGAAGTACAAGCTACTTAGTTCTACAAATACGAAATTTCTGTTCTGAACTCTGTCCTTGCTAATCAACATTGCTTGATGCTTTACTTCATTTCAATAGTGAGCAGCTTCCACAGGATACCAGTTAGGACTCCTGGAAAGTCATTTTTAGGAAGAAATTGTATAAGCATTGTTGGATTTCAGTTCATCAGACTTTCTTGTGAGTACAAGAGGCCATCCAGAGACATGAAATTCTGGAGTAGGTTCTCTAAAATAACTATAAAATAACAATATTCTTCTCTAAAGTTAGCCCTCTGTTAAACTATTCATCCTGTTTTATAATTCACATCAT
Source organism: Podargus strigoides (assembly GCA_028020825.1). NCBI lineage: Eukaryota > Metazoa > Chordata > Aves > Caprimulgiformes > Podargidae > Podargus > Podargus strigoides. Next base: position 18,093,759 of record CM051621.1, on the reverse strand, counting down.
TTTTTACAATACCACTGAAGACTAGAACAAATGCCATTTTCTGTTAATAGCCACCAGTGTAAGACTATATATCACACAAGAAGGAGTTGTCTGGCTCTTCCCAGAGTTAAAAAAGAAGGTTTGAATACAGCTGTATTGATTGAAAGTATTAGATTTGTGCTATACAGTAAAATAGACCGAGAAAAAAGTCATTTTCTGTTTCCATGTCAACTTGAGATGGAGAATACAATCAATAATTTTTTTTCACTTTGATGGGATAATTTTATGACATTATGTTTTATGTAAAAGGAAAATTCTAGTGTAGGAAAGAATGTGGCTTATCAGGTTATTGTGATTTCAGTTATATATAATATGTAAGCCAATAAAATTAATAAATTAAATATAGTAAATGCATTTAGATATCATCTTTGCTGTAAAAATGTGTAAGGCAGCAGACATGAAAATACCATTTTTCTGTGATGGGATAAGCTTTGCCAAGCTTTTCCTCCCTGACACCATTCCCATGCTCAAATTCTTAAATATGACACCATAGTGAAATTTCCTCTGTGACAGTGATCTCTCTACCACTCAACTCCATCTCCCTGTCTGAACTGGTTTAGACTTTTGAGAAGAAAACAATGCCACTCATACAGCTGACATAAATATATGTAAAACTGAACTGCATAGGAGGAGACTAAGGGGAGACTTCAAAATGTTTAAGAACCCAGAAATCAGGTCTAGAGCTTTGCTAAAATCACTGCAGATACTATATAAAGCCCCATCTGTAGCCTGTTGGTGGGGGCCTGACTTAAACGCACAGGGTTTCTCAGGCACGGAAGGCTGAGTGCGATTAGAAGTATTGTATTCTGTCCTCAGAGTCTAGTTTTCTCCTTGACTTGTGCTTGAGAATCTCCATGAACTTACTCCTTTTGAACATCTCAAACATATTTTCATATCTCAATTACTAATGATAACACTTGCTTTCTGAGTATAAAAAATAGTGAGCATATTATGCCAATAATTTAGTGGGCACTAAAGTGATTATGCTCCAAAGAAGTCAGAAATACCTGCACAAATACCTTGTCAGGAGCTTTGTTATTAGCCAGCTCCAAGTAGCTCTTTGCTCAGAACTCAAAACTCAGTTTGAGAAATTTAAATCTCCTCTCCTTATAAAAAGAAATTGTCCCAGGTTCTGAAAAACCGTCTCTGGCCAACAACATGGTAGTTGTCCAGATTTCAAAGACTCTTGCTGAAACATTCAATCAATAATTATTTACTAATACAATTTGCATTTTGTACCTAATCAGTCTTATAAAGTATTCTCTAACTTTTGCTGTAATCATGTTTTCAAAGAACTGCAAAAAAAATCCGAACCAAATCAAAAGCAGAATTGCATATTAACTTCTGCTCTCTAAACTGCGTATGATTCTGCCAACTTGTAAACAAGTAGTAGTGCTACCAAAAATGTGTTTGAATACCTTTTTTATGCAATTTATTTGCTTATCTTTCAGAACTAAGCAGAATTGACTGGGTTTGCATGCATTTTGTACTTAAATTTTTCATATGTCTCAGTTTTGCCTGTGTGCTTCTGATCATTCAGGGCACAGATCTCAATATCAAAATACCTGGGTTTGAGTTGCAAGAGACGTATAGAAAGATGTGTGAAAACATAGTATCTCTTTCTGCTATACACAAAAAATTGCTGGTGTGTGCTTCCCACTGTATGGCATCAAAAAATCAAATAACTGGGTAATTCTATAATTCAATTTACAGCTTCTTTCATTCAGCTTTCAGTGCTGTTAAATTACTAATAATACAGTCTGGTCACAGCAGTAGGGCTATACTGCAGGAACACTACAAATTAGATAAAGAAGATCTTTCATTAAAGTCAGAGAAGAATTAAGAGAAAGCTTGCTGTGTGTGGCTGGTACTGCCCTAACACATACTGTTTGACTAGTATCTGTTTTGATTTGTGTCCAAGCATCTGTTCTTGGAAAAGACCACAGTCATCAGCCCAAGCTGTTATGAGCAATATTAGTGAGGAGCAAGCACAATAGGGTTGTGATGGATGATAACACAAGCCCTGTTCACAGGAAATTAGATCTTCTAAGTGCTGAAGAGAAACATTACGAAACTCAAACACCAGTAAATAACTGCTTTCTCCATCCTTTACCCTGGAGGAGGCAGCCCTAATATTCCTACAAGCCAGAAGGAATGTTGTTTTAATAATTGAAACTGTGCACTTGATCTTGCATACAGATCTTCTGTTTCATTAGGCTTAAAGACTACTCTGGTTCCTAAGTGGTTATTCTTCACAGAGGCACAGAAATACATATTGAAGAAAATTGTATACAGGGTTTTAAAATCTATCTACCAAAATGCAACTTTTTTGTCTTTTTTTGGTCCTTAGTAACCTTTTTTTCCGGATGCTGATTAGGAAGACAGTCCAAATGAGAAAGAAAGCCAGAAAGACTTTGATTGCAAAGGCAGGTGTTAGTGATAGGATCTTTAAGCAAGCGTTAGTCAGATTAGGTTCAGGTAATAAAGTATCTGAGGTAGGTGAAGGTTGACATGATTCATTAGTTCTGTGTGTTTGTAAAATGAAAAATCTTGGTATCTTTTTAAAATCTCTCTTACATACCATTATATTCCTTTCTGCACTTGATAAAACACTCTTGATAAATGTTTACTAATGACTAATTTACCAGAATACTAAATAGTTAGGACCCCCCATTATCCAAGTATCTTGAGGGGAAGAAGGTGGAAGGAGCCCATCACGGGGAACTTGTGTACATGTTTTGCTGGAAGCTCACTCACAGCTCTATTCCAGCCTCTGCAGATCCAGGGTTACTGGTATGATTTGCTAGTTTGTTTTTCTCAATGGCTATGCTAATGTATCATAGACTCAAGTAGATGCACAATCCCTGCCTCAGGGGTTTAACAATCCAAAGTCACATTTGACCCAGCTGAATATGCTTGAGAGGCTGTACTTTGAGAAAGAGGTTTATAATTTATAAGGGGTCATTTTCTCTTCTTAGGGCATTGTCATTTTTCATAAAAACGTAAAACCAGAGCTGGTAAGGTTGTGAGGTGGTCCTTTAGTCTGTTGCTTATTTCTGAGGCTGGAGCCATTTCTGACATGTTTTGAAAAAAACTAAAGCAATGATGAGTCTGGAACATGCCTAGGAAATCTTACTGATTATATTAGGATGATTTTAAAAAAAAACTTATTATAAATCTTTTCTGAAATTTAAGCTTATTACTTACTGTCTGTTACCCAACAAACATTAGAAGACTCTTCTCCTTTTTGTGACAACTTTGATCAAAGTGAAGACTGTTGTCTTCTGATATTGTTTCTCTTCAGTCTTATCCTTAGAAAAAATACCTCTTTTTTTTCAAGTTTTTTTCTGTTAGAATCTTTTTCATTCCTGATACTCATCTGTGAACTCCCTTCTACAGGTCTTTGTCCTTGAAAAATGGTTCCCTGACACTGACATAAACCCGTATCTGAAGCTTTACTAATTTTGCCAAGTCGTTCTTTCTCCAGGGAGCACTTTGTACTTGTCTAGAGGGTTTAAAATGATTTTTTCTGATTTGCCCAAATCTTTTTAAATTCTAATCCTGTCTCCAGTGTGCTTCCAGTTCTTCCCAGACAATTTCTAGAATAGTTATTTTAATTTTACTATCTGTGTGGTTATTTAATGTAACTTACTGGTGTTGGTATGTGATCATCTGGAATAGATCTAAATTTTGGGCGGAAAAGCCTTCTAATCATAGCAAGATAGCTCAGTTATGCCATATATGCAGTTATATGTTTTTTTCCCTACTTTTGATATCATTCAGAAGGTCAGCTCAAAGTATTTACAATATTAATGACTTGATGTGAATATTTGGCTTTTTCTGCAGTTTTGCGCCATCAACATTTTTCAGCTGAATTGCTGAAACAAAATGTCTGCATTATTTTTTAAATAAAAAAGCAAATGTCTTATAACTGATATTAAATCAGGAAAATAAATCCTTATGGTTAGCATACTTTACTGTTGAGGTAAAATTTCTACTATGAAAACTCATAGTAGAAACTTCATTGAAACTACAGTGGTTTGTGTCTGCCCAGTGTCTGCCTTTCACTTTTTTAATGCAAATTCTAATTGTTATGAGTAATTCCACTCACTTGTGTTACACAGACAATGATATGCAATAGTGATGCCCAAGCAATGTTAATCTATTAAGTCACTGAAAATACCTCAGTATCAATGAACACATATGGGTAATTGGATGTGACAGTGAACCAGACTGAAGGCTGCTTCTATTGCTCTGCCGTATCGTTTCTGTCTACATAATTCAGAGTTAGGAATTATTTCAAATCCGCCTGTTCTTGGAGAGTACATCGCGTGCTGGAAAATGACACAATTTCATCTGCCATCAATATTATAAATTTATGATTACCAATGAATCATTGTTCCTCAATATTATACATTTTAATCAAATTTTCCCTGGGACACGTTGTCATTTCAGATCATTAGTGATTCTTATTGGAGTACAATAAGAAACTTAATGGAAAACACCCAACAGCAATCTGAAAGGCAAAAATTTTTATAGAGGGTTCAAAGTCTATTAGAGTCCCATTTTGACATTTTTAATGAAACAATTTAGGCTAATTTGATATTCTGTCTGTGAAAAGAAGCTGTGTTTTAGGTAGTCACAGAAGATCTTCCAAGAGTGCATGAGCCTTTCAAATTTAAGCAGTCTAGTGCTTCAAATGGATGCATATAGCACGTTGGTTTTTTTCCTCTCTTGCTTTTAGCTGTAACACTGAGAAAAGGGGGGCGGGGGGTGGAAGGTAAAACCTTTTGTTACTGTGTTTTTGCACAGTAGATGTTACTGAAGAAAAGACAGCTGCAGGCAGTTTTGAATATTGAACTGCAGCTTTCATAAGGAAGAGGTTAGATTGGAAATTCTTCTGTCATCACAACACGGTGTATATTCCAAGTAGCCAGCAATAAAGGAGGAGAAAAATAGCCTTCCAGATATCAACAAATCTGCCCCTGGATTTGGGATCTGGAAAGAAACAACAGCTCTGATAGCAACTCTACAATGTTACTTATATTTCTTTCATTAGAACTGATAGAATTTCAGATCCTCTTACCTCTTTGGTTTGGTTTTTTTTTTAACATTTAAAATACAGTAAAAAGCATTTCAATAAGACTGGAATCTCTAGCAGTGGATTTCAGTGGATTTCTTTCTGTAGAAATATGAACAGATAAAGAGTAAGGCTCATTTGATCAAGAATAGCTTAGAGAATAAAATTACTAACTACCCTAAGTTTCAGAATATTTTTTCCTGATGACTTTTCATTCTTAAAGTCAAAAGGAAGGTGAGATCTCATCAGCAACCCATAATTTAATCCTGAAAGGCGATGTGCATTCTGCCCCCAATTCAGCAAAACCTATATGCTTCAAGGCTTTGCTGTCTTAATGCCCAGAATACTCACCACCTCAGTGAATTAACAGTCCTTGAAGTCTTACTTTGTTCAGACTTTATGATTTTATCATTATAAATAAATCATGCTTTTATCATTCAGCATATTAGCTGTGAGAATGTCGTTGTGCTTGCAATTAAACACATTGTTAACTTCTGACATTGCCATTCTTTCTACTAGTAATTGTAGCAGGGAGTCATGCTAGGTAATATTTCTGTCTTGTATAGGATTGAATTTATAAAATTCAAGGATTTGTTTACTCTTTGAAGGAGAAAGTATGATCACATTCTCTGCAACCTTGACATAATTTTCACAAGTTTCTCATGAAAGATCAGGCTAATAATTCAGCATAGCTTTTAGCCTATACAGCCACATCTTCTTTGATTTTTTAAATATCACTAAATTGGTACTCATTCAATCTGCAGAAACGTTTCTCAGTTAAATAATTCTAGTGTACAAAATTATGAGCATCCTTGGAAGGTTTCATTCAGAACAGATTTTTTTTTCCTTCAAACCACTTCCATGAAGGCACAAGACATCTGCTCCTTTATTTCCTGTGCAAATCTGAACTTTTTGAATGGATTTATCCTAGAATGTCCTAGGACAGTCCAACAGCTTTGAATAGAGCCACAACAACCTGGAGTAGAATGTTGCACCGGCTATGTTTGTGAGGAATGTGAATGTGTTCTGCAGGACCCTAATGCTAAAGAGAAACTCTAAACTCTTTGGTTTCTCTTTTTTTTCATATTGGAAGTGACTGCCAAGTTCTTTTATTTGTTCTCCTGCTGTTGCTGTTGTTGGCTTCATGCTCCTGGAACTACTGCTTCTGTGTGAGCCAACATCATAGGTATAGGACCTGTGTGTGCTACTTGCAGGCTTTGATTTAGTCTTGCATGGTTCTTCAGTAAAGTCAGAACATTGCTGAAACATGCTTACAAACTTCACACTAAGTGAGATTTCAACAAATTCTAGCAATAGTTCAGAAGATTATCTTAGGAAGCTTGGGCTTCTGCTGTGACAAATCTCAAATATGTCACCCAAGAGGTGTAATCCTGATCTCTAGGCTAAGCTTGGACAGAATTTCCTCTTTCACATTATTGTTTTTGAAAGAATTACTGACATTGCTTTGAAATACAATATTGTCAATTGTAACTCTCTCTTAAATAAGCCCTTTAAGAATGGAGAGGAACCCTTTTAAAGACACATTTTCCAGTGAAGGTAATTTTAACTAAGTAGTTGTTAGAATTTCGTTTATTCAGCTGTAATGATCCCGGTAATATATAAGGCACAAAGATAAAGTTTCTGCAAATTTGAAAACGCTCACAGTCTAGAAGGTATTAACTAGTAATTTGAGGGGAGAAAACAGCATGTTTCGTTTGCTATTGTTATGAATTCACTTAGTGGGTATTATATGATGAAGACCATTTAGGAAGGATTTTGATAAAAGTGGTGCAGCATCTTGTTTAGCAGCATCAATGTCTGAGGGGATGAGATGAAAATATCAAATGCCAAATGAGATATGTTAGTCCCACAAATTTGTGTAAGGAATGTTTAACAACAAAATTTGGACAAAGTCTGTGATGAATAATTCCCCAGGTGAATATTGTTAGTAATATTTTGAAGAATATAATAAAAACAACATGTGGAAATATAACATTCCAACTTAGAAATACCACAGGAACCAAGGTTTCCCTGGAAAATATGCATTCTTTTCTTTGATATGTCTTCCCTGCACCCATGATTTAAAGATAAGATTCTTTTGAACAGGGTGTTTTCAAACAATGCTTGACTCGGAACTGAAGAACAATTAGGAATGGATTTTCTGTATATAAATGTAAACACTTGTTTATTTCAGTGTGTGCATTTTCTATCTGCTAATGATACATATTTATTTTAATTTTATCGGATAGTTATCCTGCCTGACAAAAGAAACTGCAACAACCCTGACATCAGTAGGACCCTAAAGGCTTAATCACTTTCAGCTACAGCTTTGTCAGCAGGAGAGATTATTATCCACTGCTTTCTCACAGCCATTTGTCACTCTGGAGAGATTATTGTCCTCCCAGATCTATTAGCTTAGTCTCAAAAATAAACCACATTAGTGTAAACAGTTTCAATAGTATATTGTTAACATGTCTAAGGATATATATGTGTTGAGTAATGAGATTTTATTTCTGAATTAACTGCCATAACAGTTGTGTCACTGGTTACTTAAGGAAAGGAAGAAAAATGTAGGTGTTAATTTAGGGTATATTGCACCTTGAAGAATAACCAGGTTTGATCTCAAGAACTCATTAAGCTATACGGTAGTAAAGTGCTGTAGTAAATTGATTACTGGTTCTGAAACACTAATCAATTAGTGATCAGGCTATTTTCTCAATGTCCTTTATCCTGTTCCCTCCTCTTCTTTTATTATTTTTTTTAATTTAGCTAGCAAGTATGTGAAGTTATCCAATTCTAATTCTATAGATGACAAAAGCATTACAGTTTTTAGTTACAAGGATTAAAGAGTGTAAAGAGCTTCTAAAAATGAGTAATTACAAATAGGAGTGACACTTCAGGAAAAAAAAACAAACAACTTGTTAAATTGCTCAAGCAAAAGTAATACGAAATACTTATAGATTTTTCTTTTTTAAAAAAGCTTAATTAGGTAGCACTGATATAGCTATCATTGATTGTCTGTTCCAAACAATTGCCAAAAACATGCCAAAAGATGTTTTATTAGGGTGTTTTTTTTTCAGTCAGTTCAAGCTCTTTTATTAGGAGAAAGTATCTGAAAGGGAATTCTTATAGATGGCCTGCTTACAGAACCTCAGTAATTTCCTGAAGTTTCAGGACTCAGATTTTCTTTACGAGTAGTTGCAGACCAATTGAAACAAGCCTGAATGTATCACTGTCTAGTGGAGTGCAGCCGCACAAATGGATTTGTCTGTCCAGAGTGCCGATTCCCCCAAATGTGTTTTCACTAACCCTAAGTGATCTGGAAGAAAAATGAAAGAGAGTGCTATGCTGCTTTTCTGATCTGGGTAATAAGCCTCCTTGTGGCATAGGTCAGCAAAACAGGCATTTTCTCGGAGGTTTCTGTCCTACTCAGAGGATCAGACTTTCAGGCAAACATAGCTGGTGTAACACCCTACGTTTTGAGTAGCAGCATCAATTTAAAAGTCACACATATATAAAAAGTCCTGCTTGCTTCTTAGAAAATACTTTAACTATTTCAGTATGTTTTCTCTGTGGTTTGTATTATTATTTTAATCATTTTTTCTTATTTCTGAGGACACCAGAACCAGTAGAGATATTTTTTTCTTAAGAACATAATATATATATGTTATATCATATAGTCATATATAGTCACAAAAATCGTTGTTAGAAACTCATATCAGAAATAATATCTGAAACAATTACTGCTCCTTTTTAAACAAATCTAATTTCTGTCAGTGTCCTAGTTCTGTAGGTCACCAGCAACACTTTGCCCACTATCTCCTAGTAGACATTTAAAAAGTGTTGTATTATGCATTCTTTAGAAAATAACAGCTGGTGTTTTTATGCTCATTTTAATATATCTTTTTCATTTCAAAATAAATATGTAGGAGGGTCCTTTTCTTTAAAAGTAAATAAAGCCAGACAGATAGAAAAGCTGTTCAATTGCAACGTTACAAAAAGATAGGGAAACTCTTGCAAAAATACCATAGTTGAGAAGTTACAATCTGAATCAGGAGCCTTTTTCTGTATTAGTGGCAAGGAATTCTGATTGATTCTGGATTTATCTCTTAAATTTATACTGTCTGTGAATAAAATTACATTAATTGGATGTGCATGGGCTTTTTAGAAGGAATTAAAATTGGGCCCTTCCCCTGCTACTGCTTCTTCCAGTATATAATATGTCACTGAGTTGCTATCATTACTCTTTTAATTCCTGTTAGATCAAGTGAGAATTATTGGTCCTCCTGTAAGTATTGGTGTGTCCTGTATTAAAAATTCTGATATATATCATTTTCTCAATATACGTTCAAGACTAGAAATGAAAGATACTTTCTATGCAAACAGTTTTCCACTCTACTACCTTATTAATTCTGCTTCCCAGTCTTTAACAATTGACACTAACTCTAGTGTTTCTCTTCCAAAGCTGACTCTGTACCATTTTACAAGCTACTTAGTACAGCTCCTGTGTTCTGGTTTGCCCAACCATTGCTTTCTCTTTCAACTCATTTCTAAAAAAACACATCTCATCCATATTACTTAAAAATTTTAAAATTAAAAAAAATATATGTAATCATTCCGGATTTTTTAGCATGACATATTTTTATGAGAATTTATATAGCTACATATACTTATCCAGATATGAATATAGTTATATCTCTATCTGCTCACCTGATGTTAAACCAAGCAACAAAAAACATTTAATTGTGCTGACAGCATTTTAGACCATAAAGCTCCTGTCTCTAGCAGCTGACATTAGACAGCTGTGCTATTTGGGTTTGTGCATTTATGTGTAAGAAAGCATAATGAGTTTTGTCATTTCTCTGCTTTATTGAGTCTGCCTTATTTACATTGTCTGAGAGTTATTGCCGAGTCACTGTATTTTACACTTTAAAGAGTTAATTGTGGCTTCTAGTCTGAAGTGGCATGTTTCGAGCACTGTGAAGAAACAATGTGAAATTACTGCTTTATTTAAAATGTGGCTTCTGGGAAACAAAACATTTGAAGAAGTCTTGAGGAACTCAAAATGAATTTCAGTTTATCTGTGGCAGATTTCCAGCTGTGCCCAAGGTGGCTGAGATCTGTGTGTAAATGGGCTATCGGAAGAGAAGAGAGCAGCATGAGGACCATTGCCAAACTATAATGAAAAAAAAGTCCAAGATATTTAATTGCAGTCAACAGTGGAAGCAGTCTGGAAATGAAAAATAAAAAAAAAAAAAAAAATCCAACTATCAGAGCCTTCAGTAAAATAAAATAGCAAGTGGATTTTCTTGCTTTTAGGTCTGCTAAAAAACAGTACCCAGTAGGATAATTTATTGTAGTATGGCAATAATGTGTTTGTCAGAATCCCTGGGGAATCTCTCCAAACCGAACAGAACTTCCAAATCAAAAACCCTTGCTGTAATGGGACTTTGCAAATACAATTTTTTATTACTTGTAGGACCTTTGTGGCAGGGGGTTTCTCTACTAGAAGCTTGCTTCTTGTTTCTTCCTGTGTGCTAGTATTCCAATACCCAGTGATTTTCCTACCTACTCTACTTATCCCACACTTATTCACTCATAAATTGACGTTCTTTTGTTTACTCCTTTGTGACACAAGTATGTGTTATCGCACATGGCTATCTTACTCTGGTTTAGCTGAAAATTTTGAACGTTAAATAGGAAAACATTTAGTAATAGGGAATGAAAAAGACATAAGGTTTTTATGTATAGCAAAAAAGTTACAACTGATTTATAGCAGGAACTCTTAAGTTCAAAAGTCAGTTATATTTCTTCTGATTGACACCCAGTAAGCAGGAGAAAAATGAGATACAATATCCTCTTCAACAAATTATGACTTGTTTGGAAACAACTGACTCAAAGCACAAGGATTTAGGACTGTGATAGCTGTCGTCCCAGCACATGTTCTTCCTTCACAGTTGAAAGCTCTGTAAGCTCAATGTAAGAGTTTGCTCGATGAAAGTTATGACAGATCACTGTGAAGGCTCTTTGTCTGAAATTAAAATCAAGCACTTCTTCCTGTTCAGTAGTGGCCACTACTCTTTCTTTTGTTCTTTCTAGTAATTGGTTTGAGTTTTAAAAATATATTTTGGTATTTATATCATTCTGTATGAGATTATTGCCTAAGAATCTGAGTCAGCTTGGATTTATTGCAGTAGGTATTGTGCAAACATAAATTAATGTCTTTGTCCTCCCACACATAGTGGGACCTTAAGTGACCAGTAGATAGATGAGGAGCCACTGATAAAACAGAAATAAAAGACAAATAAAATACAAACCAGTTAATGCTTTAAATGCCTTTCTTCATGCCATTCACAGCTCTCTACATTTTTATGTAAAATTTCAATCTAATTGTGGCTCAGTGCACAAACAGATGAGTTTAAAGGAATGGTTAAAGAAGGACATGGTCCACTTCTGATTTCCTTGTGCATACAGTGATATGAATAGAAAGAGTGAAAGTATTAGCTAGAAATTCAGAGAACTGGGTGACGAAAAGCTGACATCACCAAGGGAACAAAGGAAGACATCAATATTAAGGTTTCCACAAGGCAAGAAAGGAATATTGCTGCTGGAGGAGGGACATGGGGAAGGAAGTTTAAGAGAGATGTTTGTCCAAGCTGCAGAGCAACAAGCCATAAGAGCAATACATTTATATCAAGGTAAGGAAATTATGTTAGTAGAAGATCTTGAAGACGCTCAGTAAATACTCCCTAAAACTAGGAATCTAATAAATGCACAACAAGTGAGAACCGAAATATGAAGATTACAATCAGAAATAGAGGCTGCAGGCAAAAGAGAAGAAATTGAGCTCTAGCAAGTGAGAATCCCTGCAACCACAGAAATCTGCATGTTTTGATAGTTCCAGAACCAGGATGATGTAGTCAAAGATCCCCACCTGTTGCAGCAGTTTATTTCTTCTGTCTTGCATCCTGAATTGCCACAGGGAAGACTTGTAATCAGCGTACTGCAGTCAGTGTTTGTGTGTGAGTGAGTGTTGGTTCATAGAGAAAAGCATCTTTAAAAAGCTGTCCCAAAAATGGAAGTTTAAAATCTTATTTAGTAAGTGACCTTTTATGTTTCAATGTTACTCCTTACTTAGGTCCTCTGCAACATTTAGCAAAACATCAGGATAGAAAGCCAGTGATCAGTTAAAACTTTTTCCTGATGCTTTTCTGCAAAGGTTTCAAAGTTCCTTTATAAATCAGATTTCATATCTCCTTGTTCAAGCAACTAACTTTATTAAGATTTTTGGCTGGTGAAAACAAAAGGACTGTTCTCCAGTTGTCCTCATAATAACCTTAACCAGCCTTTTAAATGTTGTCATTCATAGAAAGACTAACAGAAATAGATTTTTGGATTTTTTTCACATACATATTACATGTGATAGATTTCCTTGTTATGATAGTGTATAATCATCTAACATTATCGAGGCTGTTTTTAGTTAATAATTTCATGGGTTTGCTATACATGATAACCTTCAGAGATGCCTTTTAAAACATTCATGAGCAAAGCTGACAGTACATGCAATTTCTAATCTCAGAAAGTAGTTTAGAATACCTCAGATTCTTTTATTTGCAAGGATTAGCAGGAAAACACTTTTTGTCTTCCTTCAGTCCTGATTAACACTCTGCACCTTCCCCGCAGCTCTGTGATATGGAAAATGAGATTACGGTTCAGCACTATGTGAACTTTGGCAGCAACATAGGCCTAAGAAGCTCCCACTTTCCCAAATTATCCATCCATTCTCATCCCACCCAAATACATCACTGCCAAAGGCATGCAGGCAAAAATATTTGCAGAGGTGTGCTGTCAGCTGCATTGGGAAATAGAAACAGTTTTGCAAATGAAAGGGCTGTTCTTAAGCAGTGTGATTCTGTGATGGGAATGGGTGTCAGGGACCCCTCAGCTCAGGGAGCTGGCATCTGCCATTGAATCACAGACTTAGTTTTACTAAGAGGAAGAAGTTTTGCATTTTCTGTACTTTGTAAATTATTTACATATTATTTCAAAATGATGCAAATGCATCCTAGTATTTTACGTATTTACAAATATGTGGCTTCAGAATTTTAATAAGCCTTTAAACTGTACAAGAAATTTTTATCAGCTACGTTTTTATATTCACCACTGCTAAGGAGAATTTGTTGCTTCAAAGTGGCTTCTTTAGACTTTTAGAACAGTAGTGAAAAATTGACAGTATTTGAACGGTGCTATCCAGATCACTAATTCTTAAACCTGTCTGAGATTAATTATAGTCTCAGAATGCAATTGTAGTCAAGATGGACTAGCAGATTGAGTAGAAGTTCGGCATTTTGGCACAAGGTCATGTTTGTGTAAGAAATTACACGCTGGTCCTTATGGAGGATGGGATTTACAAGAATGAATTTGTTACTACTAACCAGCCTAATCGCAAATCCATCACACTTACCCAGTCTCTAAAATTCATCATGTGCACATAATACGTATTTTCACTTAACTTGGCGCTTGTTAAGACTGTCATCTGTTGTGTGTTTAGAAGTGGTCTGAAAGTTGGAACTGTACACACAGTTGTAAAAGCTACAGGATTAGCTGCATCATTCTCAAGGAAACCAGAACACTTCTGAAATAAAACACTGCTCTTACTACTTTGTTAGTAAGAATAATGCACTGCATCTAACTACATTAAGTAATTTATAATAACACAAATCTATACCAAGGAAATATAAATGTAAACAGCATGTTTACATCTGTTTTTAAGGCTAATTGATCAACAGGAAAGTCTGATACTCTTTTCTTGTATTTCTTCTTTACAGTATTTTTAATGAAACATTTAATGAATAGCACTATATTTTTGTTTCTCTAAATCTCTTTGCAAAAGAGAAAAGTGCATTCCTCATTACTTTGTTGTGCCCCTTTTCCATCTTGTATTCAAAAATACTATTTTTATGGAAGCAGGATACAGATCATCAATGAAAAGTAGAGAGCATTTTGCCTCAAGGCTTGCAGTTTAGCAACTGAAAACTATCAGTGTTTAAGAAAGCCTTGGTGCCTTCAGTAAAAAGGTGGTGTAATGTCACCATCACGCCAAATCAAAGTGAACTTTATGCAAACCACAAAAATTTGCAGAAAAAATGTTAGCAATCCAAGTACAGAATATGAAACTTTAGTCCCAACTGAATCCTACTGAACTCCATGGAAAATTTGCTCTTGACTTTGACAGCAGGCTTGGAAGTGACCTGGTCCTGAATGATCTAGGTCAGAGCTGACTTGCTTGAGGCTAGTTCAGCAGAACTGAAGAGTGTGCACTGGTTTTGTTTCACTGTTTTGTGAAAGTTTTCTGAGCTCTCAGTGAGACATCTCTCCTAAGAACTAAATTCATATAAAGCATTTTAAAAACACATTACAGTGACAGCCTAGAGCACTGCAGGTTAATTATTTCCACTTAGAATAATTGGATAATAGTGTGAACGATATGAATATATACTCCACAAACAATTCATTAAAAGTATCTCTTTCTCATCTTCTCTAACTCTCCTAACGAGTATGAGAAGACTTTTCTCTACAAAGTACAGATGTGCTTGTTAAGGGGTGCTATAAAACACCCCACACATGTGATTTGGGGGAGACACAGACGCTCACCCCCCCAGCAGCCAGCATCAGACCTGTGGTCCTGCTTCAGCCACCAGCTCTGAGTCCCTCACTCACACTGGACCCCCCAGTAGCTGGTTTTCAGGACACACACCATTCCCAGCACAGTGGCTAGGGATGAGACCCTCACCTGCTACAGTGGGTGGCATGGAGACCCCACTGGTCCCAGTAGCCAAAACCACAGGCCAGGGGAACCTACACTCCCTGTCTCCAGTTGCTGGCCCTTTGGCAAATGTAAGCATACCTGAGTCCACCATTCTACATGGTCACATACACCATACACACAGTTTAGATAAGAAGTTAAATATGAAAGTAATAAATATTTGAAAAGTCTTTCAACATTTTTAGTATCTCCCTATTTTTTAATTTTAATTCTTAATTCCTCGTTAACATTTTTAATTTTTCACTCTCTGTCGAATACTTATTTTTCATTCCAGCTCATCTCATATCACCCATGTGATTTCTTTGCATCATGTTACTCACTTTTGATAGATTCATCTTTTTTTCTTCAGTTGTTCCCTCTCGTCTTTCTGCAACATTATTTTTCTCTCTCTGCTTTCATATTCCACAGCACAGGCACTGCATATCACTGGTTTTTAGTCCCTTGGTTAGAACTGATCCTTCATTTTGATTGAAGCAGCAATTAGTTTTTTTCCATTGCGAAACTCAGTGAATCTCCACTAAACCAGATAAACTCACTTTGTTATCCCTATTTAATCACAATTAGTAATTCAACCTCTTTAACAGGTTCTCTTTACAGGTTCATTCTGCCATGCCTGCCACACTGAACCTACCAGCCCCATAAGCAGGGCAATGCCAGAGGGTCTCTCAGCCCCCATCACTGTTGCCAGCCCTTCAGGCTCTTCACTGACCAGGGACACTACCATTGAGATGTCCAGACATGTCTGCTCTGTGTTAGGGCCCATTTTATTCCTACTGAAGTACCCACACTGCTTAGGCTGCAATAAAGCACACATTCTTCAGTCTTTGTATCCATAAGCCATCTGCAAGATCTCAGGTTCCTCAGCATCACTGCTTTCATCTGCCAATCTATTTCTGTTGCACCAAATTGCTTATGAATAGACATAGCCAGTGTAACTCTTCCCAAGTTGAGTATCCTTCCTGAATGTGAACTAAAGCATTCTTGAGCCACATAAAGATTTCCTTTGGCCCAGAATTTATATTGCTGTTTGTTTCTTTGAGAGAAGCTGTTATTCTATTAAAGCTATAAAAACATATTAGAATCAAAGTTCAATGAAAAATGAAAAAATAGTTTTATCTCTTTTATCTCTTTTGATTCCTACTTACACACTGGGTTTTAAGTCTGTTAGAAAATGTTACATACAAAAGCTGTTAGATGTTAAGTTCTGTAGTTCAGCATTTTTGTTTCAATTCTAAAATGCATTTATGCAATACCAAATTAGGAATTTCATTAAGAATAACATAAAATTATTTTATTGCTCAGGATAGTAAAAAAGCCTGACTTTAGACTATTGTACTGGGCAGATTTGGTTGGTTTTGTTTTTTTTTTAAATTTCTCTGCACCATCTACTGCACTCTTCAAGTATTATTTGCATTTCAACTAGTCTCTCCTCTAACTTAAAAACATCTTCCTCCTAATCTGTTTCCTTCTTAGATCCCCACAAGATAACTATCTTTCTATTGATGTAGTTTATTGTGTGGTCATTTGTATATATTACAGTTAGTTAAAAAATTTCTATACTCTTCTCATCAACAACAGGAGGAGTAGAAATGAAGGAAACTGCATAGTTCAGAGTAGCAATCAAACAAATCAAACAAATCTGGTTCATTGTGCATTATCTCATATGCTCACATGGTCCACTTCAAGTGAGATTTTTCTAAAGGCACCAAGTGATCTGGTATAAATAGGTTTCCTGTTACAGGAGAAGTGCTTTATTTTAACCATGCTCTGGGAGCCCGTGTGGAAGTGTATTAAGTGGTATTACATGAATGAAGTGGTATTGAAAAATTAGTACATTTTCAAGCCTTGCACTGAAAAATTGGTGCAATTTTCAATGGTTTTACTCCTGGAGATGTTTATAAAAATTGTAGATAAAGTTTGCATTAAACATTTGCATAGAAACTGTTCATAGCATAAGCAGTTTTTCAGTTTGAAAAGCTCTATGTATGTCATGGGAAGGCATGGTCTGAATAATAGGGCTGTATTTGGAAAATTTAATGAAGAGTATGACAAAAGTGTGACCATTTGTGTTTTAATTTTTTTTATACTTTGACACTTCTCTATTTCTTACCTCTTGTGATATTAGCTTTTTCCTCTCTTCTTTCATCCTTTTCCATTTGCCAGTCCCACAGATGCTCAACTGTAGTTACTGTTTTTGACAAGATCACTTGGTCTTTGTCCTTCATTTTCAATCCATGTACTATTGGCGTCCAGACTTCTCGATTGACTCTGACCTCTAGTTTATTACCAGCTCCTAATCTGCGTCTGCCATTGGGAGGCTGACTTAAAACAGTATGTACAAGGGAATTTAAAGTGAAGGAGAGCAATCAGGCTCTTGAATGAGTGTTTCAAGGTAGTCTCTAAAATGCTGACAACCATTTTTTTTAGCTCAGTACCTTTGTGGCTCCTCCTTATAGCAGATTTGATGTGGTTTATAGGGCTTTAGTAGTCTGTGAAGCTGATAGGTATATTTTGCGATGAAAACCAGAAAGGAGCAGTAGAGGAAGAATCTATAAAATACATAAGTACAGACAAAGGAGATTGGCAAGAATGTTTTTGTGGCTTGGCAAAAAATGCTGATGATCTGCCAGGTAGCCTACTGACAACTCACACAGTTCCTCGGCAGGTGTTTCCAAAGAACTGAGACTGAGGCCTATAAATATTTATGTTGTACATAATTTTACTTCATTCCCAGACTCACTATACAGAAGGAACACACACTCTGATTTGGCTTTCTTCCACAAGTTCTGAACTGGGAATATGAAATCTGCACTTAATTTTGTCTCCCTTGCACCTCCATCTGTGCTGAACCATTAACAGTTTAGTAGGGCTGCCAGCCCTTAAGGCCCTGAGAGAAATTCCTTCATACAGCTGAAATTGAGCATAAACTATTATGCCAGGAAAACACCTTGTGCCTTTCTTTTTTTTTCATTTTCAGAATCTTTGTCACTTCCTACCAAAATTTTAGATTTAGGAAAATGACCTGTGCAGCTTGGCTTTCAGGTCTTATACTATCTTTCTTCCAAAACTATCACATTCAGAACAAATACAACATAGGCATTTTTCCTGTTCTCATGGGAAGACTTAAAATCCTGTAGGTGAACAAAATCCAAATTCCAGCACTACCAGGAGCTTAACTGTACTGCCAAGGCATTGGATGTGATCCATGGATTGTAAATACTGCTGAGTAAAACGTGGAGTGAGACTTAAAGAGTGGAAGCTCAGTTACTGTCTTTGCCACATAAAGGAGGGAGACTTTATGAAAGAAAAAAAGGAAACAAAAGTAAACTTGGAGGGGAAAAGAGTGAGAAAAAAAGAGGTAGTTTTACAGGTGAGTTTTCTCCTTCCCTGACAATGAAGGAAGAATTTGTTGGGAGAATTTTTTCTAGTTGTTTAACTTCTTATCATATAGGATGGTTACCTGCCCCAAAGCTCTTCGGAGTACTCAGATGAGTGTGCCTTCTAGGTTGATGTTTATCGCCCAAATCCCACTATAAAAAGTCAGCAATGAGGCAGGAGGCAAGGCAGGAGAGTGCTTCTTTGAACAGAGGGCATTTGGTGTAGTGGGAGGTGTCCCTGCCCATGGCATGGGGGTTGGAACTGGATGGTATTTGAGGTCCCTTCCAACCCAAACCATTCTATGATTCTGTGATTCTATGATGCAGACAGGAAAGGTGTGCAACACTTAGAGGGCAAGAGTAGCCACAGCACAGTCCATCTTGTGCACTTAGTGGGGATGCGAGACTGATTTATCTGCTACACCAGCAAAAAAGTGCCCTACCTGCCCTCGCTTTCATGCTGACTATGGAGAATTTGCAAAGAAAACAATCACACTTAGAAAGAGAGATATTTTGCCTTTGAAAACTCCTGAAAAAATCTCTTGGCTTGATAGTCTTTCCTGGGGTAGTCTCACATGTCTCTGTAACAACAGGGCAATATACAATATGTACTGTCTTTCTAAAGCAGGGATCACACACCTGAAAAAAGTAAATATGTAAAGAGTTAATATAGTCTAGGTATAGATATATATGATTCAGAATAAATGGTCATTTATAAATCACTTATAACTTATAAATAACTTTTGTATTCTAATGTATCCTTTCTCCTTATCTTTAAAAGTATTTTATGACTATACTAATTTGGTTTTTAGTGAGGACAATTTTTTATGCTGCTTTGTGTATTTTTTGTGAATTTGGCACTGTCAGATCTACATCAGCTTGTCAGCATTGTGATATTGGAGTGACTGGGTCACACACAGAACAATGACCTGGGTGCTTTTGGCCAAATATGATTTTTAAATGTAGCAATTCAGAAAACAATTGTACTGACCGTATGTATGCATGGTCCTATCCATATTAAACTTTTATTAATAAAATTGTAGAGTTACAGTTCCCTAGTTTCAATATCTGTAAATCTGAGGTTTAAGCCATTGGTGCATTTATTAGTTGCAGCTACAGATATAGATCATGCTAAATGTCAGTCACTCCTAAAGTATGTGTAGTATGCCCGATGTCTATATGCAGCACATATATCAATACAGCAGTACCTAGATATGAGAATACATAAACCATGATCCAGTTACAGAGCATTTTGTGAAGCATGAACACCTCTTGGGACAATCTCCCACAGTTCCAGGTGGTGTCATACAGACATGAGTTCTAGGACACTCCCACAGTGAATTCTGTGGAAAAGTGTGTCTCACAGTTTAATTTTCATTGCAGAGAAACAAATTATCAAACCCAAGAGCAAGCAGCACCAGTTAACTAACCTGAATTTGAAGAACCTTCGCTCTTAGCCCAGAGGAGTTTGTGGCTGATTGGGTTAGGGGTAACAGCTATGAAATTTCTAATCAAGCAATTACTAAGAAAAAAATAAAGAGTTTGGAAAATTCAGCTGCTTCTAAATATGTCTTTGCAGGCTAAGAATTATTCTATTCTAGAAGTTTGAAGGAAGCAGCATCAGTCTATTATTATCAGTCTATCGGTGCTTCATAGAATCATAGAATGGTACTGATAATATGGTAAGAATCTCTCACTATGTAATGAATAAATTTTAATCTATTTTAGATTAATTAGCTTCTTAATGGCAACAGCTTTTTTCTCAGCCTATTTCAAACTGGGAAAATAGCTACAGAGTTCACAGGAATTATTACAATATTTAATCTTAATTAACACTTTTAGTATTTCAACATGTATTAAACACTGACTAGCATAGGCCCAGTGTACAATATGTTTTCCCTGTGTGAAGTAGTCCTTTACTCAAGAAAAATCACATTGAAAGCTGTAGTACTGATTAAGAGATCATGAGAGTGGGCTGCAATAGCTGCAGAATAAACTGACTGCAGCCACTGGGAGTGAAAAGCTTCCATGCTGCTTCCTCATACTGTGAGAAGATAAACCAGTTCCTTCACCTCTGCCCAATCTTAGTGTCAATGTTTTAAATTAGCTGCCAGAATATCTCCAATATTACTTTCTCTTATATATTTCTTATTTTTGACCTTGATCATACCACTGCAAAGCCCATATGGTTTTCATTGAATTCCATGAGCTTTTGTGTGAGCGTAAAAGTAGCAAAATTGTTTCCTTGCTCAAGGCTTTGAGCTTCAAACCCTTTGTAAATAATATGTTCCTTTAGGTTTTGCAAAGCACAGTATACGTCTTCAGTAATTACATAGGTTGTGGACCTATGTAATTGTATAACACATGGACAGTAAACCTTTGCAAACCTTAACTCAAATTAACAAGCTAGAAGTAGATATTTTTTATCATGTTTATGCTAGAAGAATTCCTATTAAAGAAAAAAAATCTTAAACTAATTTCCTTTGTGTTCAGATATCCACAGTACAGGCACAGTGTGATACTGCAGACACTGCCAGCTGAGACCACAAGGTATCCGTTAAAAGGCTCAGTTTTCGTACTCAAACTAAAAATATGGAGTTTGAGATACCCATCTATCAGTGATTGTCTTTTATTTTATTCATTTATCTGTACAGCGTTTCCAAGTTGAGCTGATGGTTAAGTGCTACAGATAATAACTGTATTCATACTTATTATTTGTATTAAAAGGTTTTGACATTTCCAGAGATGGTCATATTGGTTCATCTGACCTTGTGCTGAAACTGGACTGTTTCATCCATTCACCAGAGCTGCTGCTGTCACAGAGGCAGAATTTCCCTGGTATTGGTTGATTTTTCAAGGCTGTGGTTGAGTCTTTCCTGGTTTTCCCCATTTCTTTAATGTCATTTCCTTCAGTGTTTTACTTGTATACAACCTGAGCAAAATTTTTTCTTTCATTTACAAAGTTTAATATCCTTAAAGCCTTCTCACTTTCCCCTTCTGTGCCCAAATACAAGAACGTATTCCTCTTCCTCAATATTGCGTACAAGCTCCGCTTAGTGTTACAGGTGGGAGGTTCTATTCTGTCTGTTCTGGTGACAGAGAGGACACTATTCTGTGTTGTCACTTACACCAGTATTCAGCACAAGTGCAGTAGCAGAGATAACTCAGGATTATCCTGGTGACTGTGCTGCTAGCACAGAAGCTGTCAGATGTGCCTTGCATTTCTTACCCCGTCTGTTTTGCATCCTTGCTGTTGTGGCAAGAGCCATCTCAGAGCAGCTTTTGTGTTTGAGCACACGCTATCAGGATGAAAAGGGTAGGATTTGCAAAACATCCAAACCAAGCTTTACCTTTCTCAGGAACATAAATCATTCACTCAACTGTTTTACAGATTTTAAGTCTGTCATTTGCAGGAAATATCCATCCAGGAGATTCTTGCTTGTATCACCCATTTCGTATAAAATGGTTCGTTAGACCTCACAGGCAGTTACTCTGACAATTTCCTTCACAGTAAATGAGGGTAATGCTGTTCAGGCTATGGTGCCTGAACACTAACTAGTCAGTCATGTTAGTATTTAAAGATGAAAATACAAACAATAATTATTTTTATGTATATATGTATAATGCCAAATATTAAAGAAAAGGGAGACTGGCTATACATCATGGTTGATGTTTTAATATTCAGAAAAGGCAAAAGTACCAGGTTGGTTATCACAATTGCTGAATCAATTATATGGGAAAACTCAGCTGTGGAACTAGAAGACAGCCAGAAAGGACAACAAAAGATATCTTTGAGATTTTATTTGGGTTTGCTTTTGTTTTCCATATTAAACTTCAAAATCAAATAGACTTAAAATTTTAAAAAAATATTTTAGCATTAATATTTTACTAACACTCTTACCCTGTGTTTTTTCAAATACATAGTCTGATACTTCTCTGTTAGATGCTTTGAAGGGTTATAAGACCTTAAGTGGGTTATAAGGACTTTACAAGGGATGCACACATACCAAAAAATCCCCTTTATTGGAAAGACACAAAACCAAAATAATTTTGTTGTCCTGTTCAAAAATTCTGGTTGCCCTTTGTGATTCAGGATGGCTGCCATCTGTTTGGCCTTTTCTCATCAAGATTCTGCTATAATGATGAACTCTGCAGCATGTACAGAAATTGTTCTCTAGCCTATGTTAACAGTCCTGATAATATATTTTTTAGGTTTCCTCTACGCTCAGAACAGTACCAAACGCAGCATTAAAGAGCGACTTATGAAGCTCTTGCCCTGCTCGGCTGCCAAAACGACATCTCCTGTTACTCAAAGCAAGTTTTATTTTTAATTTGATTTTTTTTTTTTAGGTTTGCATGTATAAAAATTTAAACTTTCATTAACTGCTCATTTGAGAGACAAGATATCTGCTGAAGTAATTGTATGCTCTATTGAGGTTCAAAAGCAAGTGATGAACAGATTTGTGGTCTGGTAACAGATTTGTCCATGCAGAGCAGGATGGCAAGATACCAGTGACAAGGTCTGCTGCATAGGAGCTGCTGGGTTGGCATCTATGCTTTGCAAACTAGCTGAGAAGTGATTCACTGGTTAAATTAAATATCTGCTCTCAATGTATTTGAAAAGTGGTATCTTTTTGTGTACATGTATGTATGTGTCTATGTGTGCTTGCTATCCAATACACAGGATAGTATCAGCAGTACTGGTCTGGGAGGAAAGGCTTGGCCCTGCAGGTTTTGACTATGTAACATCAAACAATTTAGAGAAACAGGGCTTAAAGTTTGTGTCTGAGAGAAAAACAATAATGGCATTGAAAACAAAGGATGTGAATGTGGAGATAAAGGAAAAGCACACTGACACTACTTTTAATGTCTTGATATGATGAGAGCAAATAAAATCTCTTCAGGGTAGCTAACAGATAAAAACAGGGTGTGGGAGAGAGAGGGAGAGAGATAATCATATATATACAAACATACATATATATATACTTAGATTAATTATAGTTATATGAGATTAATCAGGAGATTAATTATAGTAATAACACTAATATCTTCCTTTATCAATTGGTTACTTTAACTGATTTTAAAATATCCCTGTGGACCTAATTCAGTCTAGATTAATCTGAGCACCTAAAATTAGAAGCTGAGTGGTCCCTGTACTTCCTGTATACTCTTCTGATAAAGCGTATCAATCAATCTAAGGTTAAAAAAATGCCTCCAAGAGCAGTTCCCTGTGCCCAGTGAATATGGGACAACCTAAGGCAACTTGGCTAGGAATACAGGCCCCAGTTAGGTGCCTAGATTTCAGTGGTATGGATCTAGGCTTTCTTTTTGCTGTCCCACCCCACTGCCTTTCATATGCTTCTCTATAGAGAAGACTGTGGTACTTGCTTTCCTTTTTAGTGTTTGAGATCTCAAAGATGCAAAGAACTAAAGATGTGGATGCACAGGGATTTCTTCATGGTGGCTGCAGCTTATGTGTTTTACTTGAAAATAGCATAGCTTGAAAAGGTCAATTACTGTTGTGACACCTGATAGTAATTCATTAGATAGAAGTTACTTTCAGCTACATGACCTGAGTAATATAGCCTTCGACTATGAAATGAATCATAGAATCACAGAATGGTTTGAGTTGCAAGAGACCTTTAAAATCATCTAGTCCAACCCCTCTGCCATGGGCAGGGACATCTTTCATTACGTCAGGTTGCTCAAAGCCCCATCCAACCTGTCCTTGAACACTTCCACTGATGGGGCATAGAGTAGGAAAAAAAAAAAAAAAAAAAGGAAATAGAATAGAAAGAATAGAAGGTTTGATCTGTTTGTTTGAAGTTGGTTGCAGAGCAACACATCCTTATTCCTGGCACATTTCCATGTGAGCTCTTTGTCTGCACAGGTAGCGCAAAAATATTGAGTCAGGCTCACTAACCTTGACCATGCAAAACTTAATTTTTTTTGCTGAAAATGTTTTATAAACCAGACGTCAAAATAAAACTTGCATTAAATAATTCATATTTGAGAATCAAGTAGTGAAAAAAGATGTATTCGTCATTTTACTTTGTACTCCTGTCAGTAATGAAGTGCTATATTAAGTAAGAAAGTTATATTAAATGAAAATGTTATACTAAGACTATCGTTGTAAACACACATTGTTGTTATCTCATTTTGACATAATGTGCTATTTGATTTCTGCTAGCATGAAAGAAGCAACATTGTAATGTACTAGGAACGAAGCCAGCACTCCCTACAGTAACAACCACAAATTTTAAGGGGAATATTTTTAAAACAGGTAATGTGTTGAAATATACATAGCCTGAATTTGCACTTCTGCACTTGAATTCTATCAATGTGTGCAGACAAAGGTTACCTGAATAAATAAAATCTCATTTCAGCATTCCCAGCATTCCCATTGAACAAATCATGTCAAACAGTGCTTTTTCTTATTTGTGTGCTTTAGCCTAGTAAGTCTAAACTTAAATCCATCCTTCCTTAGCTAAATGCATGTGCTATAGAAGTAGGACTAGAGTCAAGAATGATTTTGGAAAAGTGTGTGTGCATGAGTTATTAAATAGATAGGGGAGCTGTAATTCGGGGTATGTGCAGGCAAATGCATGTACATAATTTTTTCAGATATGAACTGAGCCCTAACTTTGGACATGTTTGTCCAGTTGCTGTTATTTGAAGAGTATGTCTGCTTTTTGCATTGCTTTTGCCATTTTGTTCTTTTGTGAGCAATGAAGGCTTCAAAACATAGATCCTGTGGCAAATACATTACAAACTGTTTTTACTATTTAGCTAGAAGAAAGCTACTCATTGATGAAATTGGTAATAATATTTTCTTTGATATATTAATGAGTGAATAAGAATTTGTTTCTGGTTTTCAGTTGACATATGTTAGCCTTTTATGGAAAAAAAAAACCCACAACAAAACCCAATAAACCTTTATCTTAGGCTGAAGAAACTAGAGAACTGAAATAACTGATTTTTCATGAATACCATAGAGATCATTAATATTTGAAATAGATATATTTTCACTGGATATTTTAAAGTATAGAGGGTTTTTTTCCAACCTGGATAACAGTAGCCATAAGTGTGAAGAAAAAAGTTTAAAACCTGCAAGTGACTCATGAATGCTATAGTAATTTAATCAGCATAGTTGGCACATTATGAGGAAGTTTATGATGATCTCATTTTTTTATTATTTAAAGCTATAAGAGACTGCACAGAGTGTGAAAAGAATGTTATACTGAACCTTTTCATTAACAGAAAGACAACATCGTCACCACACTGCAGTCTTCTACATTCTCACTGATTCGTTAAGACAATAAAAATGTTTATTACTAAGGATATACCAAACATTGTGCTCAGCATCACATTGTCTGGCCTTTCTATCTAGCCTCACATTTATTATGTGTATTCATTTAGCTTCTAGAAAAGCTTGTAGATGTCTTTCTAGGTAGCCAAATGTTTCACAAATGGATGTTTAGAGAGCTTGTTTCCTATTAAGTCCCTTTCTGTCTAAACAATAGCCCATTTAAATCCCATGTAACTCTTGGCATATAAAACACAAGTGACTTTTCAACAACGGTTATTCTCACATTTATTCTTTTGCCAATTTAGTATAAGCATCTAGTCAGCTGCATATCTACAGCATGACATTGTTATAGAGACTTCAGTGACTATATAAAGA
Source organism: Podargus strigoides (assembly GCA_028020825.1). Lineage (NCBI taxonomy): Eukaryota > Metazoa > Chordata > Aves > Caprimulgiformes > Podargidae > Podargus > Podargus strigoides. The sequence goes on along the minus strand of CM051621.1, from coordinate 18,067,753 downwards.
ATATGAAAGATTAATCCCTTAAAACATAATGGAAAGGCTTTAGAACCTGTGCAAAATAAACTAGGGATGTTCTTATGCAGAATTAAAATGGGACTCAAGAACTTTGCTACACCTTCCATAGATTAGGAAGACAGCTTCTTAACTCTAGAACTACTTTATTCCAATTTCATCTATAAAGGCATGATTTTCAAGACTTCCTCTTTGCACCTCAGCATGTCTTTTTAAAGAAGAGAGCTGAAATTTTCTAATAATCTTGTGAGTTCAGATACTAGCCCTTTAAAACTATTCTCAGACGTCATAAAGTCAATGTAAAGTTGTGTCAGTTGGGGGTTTTGTCACTAGCATTTAGACTGAAAATTTTCACAGAGATGCTAGTGGTCTATGATAATATAAAATAATCTATAAAGAAAAAGGAAAGAGAAACATATTATAGTTTGTCCATAAGCAAGTACACAGTGGACATTCTGAGGTAAGACTCTGGGTAACACTGAGATCATCTTCCTGAGATGAGTGCTAACAGCAAGATCTCTTTGACAAGAGAAAAGGCAAGGCCCTACAATTTTGTGAAGATTCATCTAAATAGTTTATATATTGCTATTACATCTGTTTAAATATTGTTCATTTTTTGTTTAGCTGAACTGTGTCTTCTGATGCCAGATTTCTCCCAAGCAGCTGAAAGTTATTATTACTGCATTGTAGCAGAACAAAAATACGTGAGGATGTAAGCATAATGCTGTTTTAATGGAGTATCCTAATATTATGCTTTTATGAAAATAGAACTGAATAAAACTTTAAGAATGCAGAGTCTCACACTCTGATGAAATAAAATATGTATCTACAACATTATAGAAGTGACAATTAGGCATGTTCTCTCAAGTTACATTTCTGTGGTTGGTATAACTTAAACCAGCATAAGGCAATGATTTGATTAAATTAGTCTGAAGTACTACATAAGCTGTGTTTAATGCTGGAAGTACTTAAAAATGGATACACACATTCATGTTTTTGATCAGGTATGTCTTATACCCTATATAAAAATATATATATTGTAAGTTTCTTTAGCTATTTTATTGAACTTTCACATTTTAAACTCTACCTGGAAAAAAATGCATTGCTATATCTCATTCTTTTAGGGCTGCGCTCATCTGTAAGCCTTGAATATATATATCCACATTCTTATTCACCTAATGATGATATCACTAAAATCATCATGTTCCTCACTTTGTCTGCTCACTGCGAATAATCACATTGTTCTGAAGAGTTTGTTATACCATACTCAAAGTAAGGTCTGCGGTGGAATATGCAACATCAGTCTCACACACTTTCCAAAGCTCAATTTCACAGTAAAAGGAGACCACTGAAAATCCCAGTCTGATACAGTGAATTCACAGCCACTAACTAAGCAAGGGAAAGTTTCTAGTATTCTGGAGTCACTAAAGTTTTATAAAATTGTTTTCTTTGGTCAGAGAGTCATAGAAACAGAAAAGTCATACTGAATGTGTCATGCATGCCTGTGCAGAATGTTGGCTTTCCAGTTTATTGCTATTTGCACTGATGTGATAATATACAGACTGCTGGATTATCATTGCTGTTCCCTCTTCTGTGCAGCCACAGAAGCAGATAGATACCCTTTCCCATGAGTTCAAAATGAACACATCATTTGTCTTTAAAGCTGCAAAAGCTGTTCTTTAAGAGAATGTCATTTAACTTTTTTTTTTTTTTTCCTGCAAGAGTTAGATATTTCTACATCCTGTTGAGCTTTTCTTCTCTCTGTTTTATCCTGCAGACACTGTAGAAGATGAAATGGAAATGGCCACAGTACGACATAGACCTGAAGCTCTTGAACTGCTGGAAGCACAGAGTAAATTCACAAAGAAGGAACTTCAGATTTTGTATAGAGGTTTCAAGAACGTAAGCACTTTCTTTTTGAATTTGCCATCCATTTACAGGATAGGCCACTGCAATCTCAACAGTATAAGAATGACTGGCATTGGAGCTCATGGGATTCAGTAGCTAAATATTGCAAGTCTGGTCAGGTGAGGAAACAATCGCCCCGCAACAGTTGTGCTATTTAATGACCAAAAGATCCAGACAAATTAGAAACTATCCAGAAGAAAATAATTATAACTTAGTATAGTGGGACTTTGTTCAAGGACAGATTAAAAATTGTATTGAGGTTGTTTGTCTAAAGATGCAATAATGGGAGAGAACGTAAGTCCTGAAGAATTTGGTCAGTAGGAGGAAAGATTTTGATTTTTGTGTTCATAGTAGCTATCACAAGAATTGATAGAGGAATTTTTTGTTAGGTAGATAGCAGTAGAAAGGACTTTTTCAGTCCTTCCTAGGTCTACAAGTCTATATATTTGTTAGATCCCTTTACTAGATTCATTAGCTGTGATTTTTTTCTGATATATGTGCTCTATTGATAGGCACAATGTTTTTAGTTGGTGGGGATCCCTACTGAGGACCCCAGTACATGGGTGCAGTCTGCCTCCTTTTCCAGTGTGACTTTGTGATGTGGTGCTGGGCTTGGTGTTGAAATGTCAGGCATCCATGGTTAGCGCAACAGAGAAATAAGACACAAAAAGATTTTAGTAAGTAGTATTAAATTCTGGCTCTATACCAAAAGTAAGAGCTGCCCCTGATTTTATTAACATTATATATATATATGAAATAAATAATTTTTTTAAATAGCTGTTTTCTTGAGAAAACAGCCTTTTTCTCTCTGTTTCATTTTACTGTCTTTCATGTGATTAACACTTCTGTAGGATATTACATACAGTTAACACTGGACAGAAATACTTGATTTTCAGAAAAAATGAATAATAGTAATTGCTTGCAGATCATGAGTAATGAGTAATTAATCTATGTTCTCAGTTCTGAGTACTGCAACAGTGTAGGTGCTAAGTCCTCTGTTGAGCTGAAGGTAAAGATAAATTTAATTGCATTTATCACCTTTTGATTTAGGTTTTTTTTTCACCCTTACTAAAGTGCCTTCGTCTTGCCTTTGGCATTTACTACTCAGATGAAATTGTGTAACAAAGCATAATAAAGCTGAAGCACAATGAAGCTCAACTATGGAGTCAGAGAGAATATTTTCATAACTTGTACAAGAAGTGTAAATCTTGCAGAATTCTTAGATATCATGTATTTTGTAATGAAAACAATCCATGCAAAAGAACATTTTAAAACTACATTTTTACTGAAAGTTTACAATGCGAGTAAAATAGAGTCACTTAATGTGTTCTGTCTATATATCATCCTCAGTTCCAGAAGGTATATAGTGTTGGCATGTTAGTGATTAACAGTGATTGCTCTTAAAAGCTTTTCATTTCCTCAGGGTACCAGAGAACATTCGTCTGCTAATGACAGTATTCCCTAGGCATTGCAAATCCTGAACTAATGTCCCTAATTGTCTAAGGCAAAAAGGTACAAAATATAGTGGATAAAATAAGCCTTCTGCCTATTTCTCTGAGAATTATTATTTTCAGAGTTTCAGAAATGAAGGACCTTTATTCTCTTTTTATTCTCTGCATAGAATGAGGTATGGAAAAAGAAAATAGATTGTAAGGAAGTATTTTAATTGATTATCATTATACCACTTTTTGAAAAGAGGAATTCCAGTTCTTCATATGCTTTTGTGTCCTAAGATGTAAGTGGAACTTACATCAAAGAAGTGTCGATGGTAATACATCTTTATTTGGGTGTTTCATTTCCTTATCAGTACCTGATAATTCAAGACATGCATGTATAAGTATCTTTGACTATTTAGAGCTAATGAGCATGAACTTTGGGGTTTTTGTGTTTAATATAAGGGCAAAATTATCAATTACTTTCAAAAATGCTGTAGAGCATGCCTAGGGCTAGTGACTGTTATAAAAGTAAATCAATTTAAAGCAGCAGTCTTTAGCTCAAGCATTAGACTTCATAAATGAAGGATTTCAAAACTTTCAGTTGAGTTGCGGTTTGTTTTCTTTCTCATATTTATCAATTTCTACTACAAAATGCTCTACAGCTCTATGAACAGCCTGCCTATGTGGATTAGTTCGTCTTTCCTCTCACATATCTAGCGTTTGCCAAATACAGTTTGAGTGGCTTTGGTGGGTACTGATACAGGATGGCATTAAGGTTCCTCCCATGGTCTGCACCTAGATGGTCCCTCCCAACAGCGATCAGTCATCCACATCTGTCTGCCACAGGCCATCTCCCTTCTTGCTCTCCTTCCTCTGATACATCTTAACACCATCCTGCCAATATCTCCACACCTGTGTGCTTCATGAACCAGTATATAATGGGGGCCACCAAGCTGCAAAGAAGCTTTGCAGAAAAGGTCCTGAGGATCCTGGTGGACACCAAGTTGAACATGAGCCAGCAATGTGCCATGGCAGCAAAGGTTCATTGCCAGCAGGTCGAGGGTGGTGATTTTTCACCTCTACTCAGCACTGCTAAGGCCAGCCTGGAGTTCTGTGTCCAGTTCTCGGCTCCCCAGTACAAGAGAGACGTGGACATACTGGAGAGAGTCCAATGAAGGGTCACAAAGATGACTAATGGGACTGCAGTGTCTCTCCTGTGAGGAAAAGCTGAGAGAGATGGAACTACCAGCCTGGAGAAGAGAAAGTTGAGGGGGGATCTCATCAATGTATATGTTATCATCTATATCAGTACCTGAAGGGAGGATGTAAAGAAGGTGGAGGCAGGCTCTTTTCAGTGATACCCAGTGACAAGACAAGAGGTGATGGGCATAAACTGAAACACAGGAGGTCCCTTCTCAACATCAGGAAATACTGTTTCACTTTGAGGGTGACTGAGCACTGGCACCTGTTGACCAAGAAGGTTGTGGAGTCTCTCTCCTTGGAGATATCCAAAAGTTATCTGGACATGGTCCTGGGCAACCTGGTCTAACTGGCTTTGCTTAAGCAGGGGTGGGGAACCAGATGATCTCCAGAGGTCCCTGCTAATCTCAGCAATTCTGTGAGTCTGTGATATTCTATTTAACCATTCCACTAGAAAATATTTAATGAAACACACAGGCACATATCTTGAACATGACACCATCAAAACTTGTGCAGATCCTGCCTCTGCTTTATGCTTTTCACCTGATATTTGCCTGTCTTACTATCTCTTCAACAATTTTTCTTTATAAAGCAAGATAAATTAAGGCATGAATTTAAGTTGCTGTAGCTCTACTGACTTTATGGTCCTGTTAGACTAAATTTACAGCATCCTACAGCACAGTGGTATCAGCATTACTCTATGCACCGGCAGAGGCAATGTAGCTGACATAGTTATTGCATGTACTCTGGTTAATTCAACAGAATTATGCCCTATTTGGACTTTTGCTGATCTGCATTTGTATCACCAATGAACTACAGAATAACTATTGCTATTGGATCACTTGACATTTGGAATCAACATCCAGTAGTTAAGCTAGTTTAACCATATCAGTTAAACTGGCTACTGCTTGCTAGTCTAGGAGTGAATGTTGGTTTCAGACAGCGTTTTCCCATCTATAAGTCCACAGATTGCTTTTCTCTTTACAGAAGGAACAGACAGCAATTCTATCTCTATTCTCTTATATAGAGCCTAAAGAAATGGGAGATTTTCAATAGTTAAACTGTAATACTGTGAGAAGATAAACTATCTCTAATAGTGCAAATATTAATAAACTTAGTGAACACATTAGAATGGACAAGACTCCATACCTACTATGGTGACAGTATCAGTTCAAAGCTGACATTTCTTTCTGAAGATTTTGGGTATCTCTGTGTTATAATACTTAATTCTTTAAGTGTGTCAGAGAGTAATGAATAAGAAAAGTGGATATTTTTTTTCTAAATATTTTCAACTGTCTTTCTAGTATACACACTTTCCTCTATCTTTATGCAAGCATAGCAGGAAGAAATAGGTCCCAGGTTTGATAAAGAAAAAACAATCGATGAAACAAAAGAAAAGCAGTACTCAGTCTCTTTACCTCGGTATTTCAAGAGTGACCAGATAAGGGAAAGAGTATAAGAATAAGGGAAATTTAGAGTATAATTCCCCTAACACACTGTGCTGTCACCTGGTGCTTTGCTACTGAAATACTTCCTGTGCTGAAAGTTATTACTACATCTTCATATTTTACATACTTTAACCAAATTTTCTTTCATAAACTGTGATAATTACTTTTTGAACCTATCAGTGTATTTTGACATCCACAGCACCCTATGCGAAATTAGCTTCATACCTTCACTACACCTTCTGTGAAAAAGAATTAATTTCTGTGTCAAACCTGCTGCCTTTTATTTTAATATCTATAGTATTTCTGCTAAGAGAAAATAAGTAACCATTAACACTGTTTCTCCAAGACATTCACTTTTTTACACGCCTCTAACACATTTGCTACTTACTCCCTTCTTTTCCTAACTGAAAAGTTTTTGTATATATAAACTCACTCCAGCCTGATGATTTCCCTAAATCCTGTCTAGTTCTAGGATGTCTGTTCTGAGATAGGGATGACCAGAACTTCTCACAGCTTTTGTCCAGTTATTTATTATTTATGACTTCAAATTGCTTGCATATAGTTCTGACTGACTTCAGATGAGAAAGCAGCAAATACTCTTGTATTTCTGTAGTGTTGGTAATGACAAACATCATCAATTTGATTTTCCAGTGCAGGCAAATCCAAATTCCAAATATATATGCCAAATCCAGGAAAAAGTAATACATGCAGAAGGATCTCAGATAGCACCTCTGTATATATATACATACATATATATATACCTGAAAGCTTTAGAAAGTCTCAGATGACACTGTAGTATAGCTGATGCTCTAGGAAGCAAGGAGTATAACTGGGGAAGGCCCAAAGGCTATTGAAATGCCTATTGTGATAGTGGCTTTTTCGGTAGTAGTCAAGGTGAACATTTAAAATACAAGAGAAGATACACTAAAGAAAACATAAGGAGGTGGGATAAGCACCTGCAGATGACCTAAAAACTATTATAAGGAAAAGCACCAAGGGAGAACTTATGCTTATATGAGGTAATTTAGCCATTTTAAAGCTTCTATACTGTCCTTGAAAAATGGCCTTAACGGAAGTCCTAAACTCTCCCCAGGCTCAAAACGTTGTCCCCAGCACTCCGGTTTTACAGTGTTCCTGCACTCTTGTTGGTGAATTGTTGCTTAGCTGCCATCACAGTGGGACATCTCCATTTTGTATTTGGCTTCCCGTCATCCCATTTCTTGTAAATTGAAATTGTGATTGCTGCAGTCATTAACCTTTCAAACCAATGGCTCTGTGGCAGGCCTAGTACAAGTAGTACTTCACAATAAATTGCACAGACTATCAAGCATGCACTCAACATGTGGTCTTCCTTTTTCTTTTGTCCAATGATAGGTCTCTCACAGTTTTAAAAATGTCCCTGAGCTATGGCACATTTCCATTGTAAAAATACTTAGATAGTGCTTTTGCTGAAAAAAGAAAAAAAAAAAAAAAAGATGCTCCTGTGCTAAAATTGAATGTTAATGATCTTTTAATTTTGGTTCATTATTCTCATCAAAAATTCTTTTGAACTCTGTGTTGGGAAACTACTAGACTTTCCTGTAAAAGTGAAAGGATTTTTGATGAACATTGATCTTACCCAGCTGTATATCAGAGAAAGTCACACATGCATAAAAATGTCCCTGGATACATACTGTACCTTTAAATAGGCAGGTCCTTACTTGTGACATTCATTGGGAAAACATTTCTAAGATACCTTTCTTCCCTATTGCTGTTAGCAAATGTGGCGAACAATGACAGCAAGATAATAACTCTGATAATGTTGCAGCTCAAAGATAGTTTCCCCCATCACACTACCCATCCATGTAAGAATACATTTGTGTATATCTCAAAATATGCTAATTTATTCAAAGATTTTTCCATTTCAGTTATGGTTTGATGGAAACCTTGTATTACTGTATATTGCACATGTAAGTCTCACAGAAAGTTTAATGAAAGCTCATTTTATAGGTTATAAAGCTCATGTATTTGTTGTCTAGAGGATTCGAGTTTTGCATGATAAAATACAGCTATTCTCAGTGTCCTTTTCTGGAAAATTACTTCCCTTTTGTTTGTTCTTCTGTTAGTCTCTTGTAGGAAAAAAAAAAAAAAAAGTCAGGAGAGAGTGCTTGTTTTATCTAATTAATTATATTTCCAATCTAATAAGTAGGAAATAAAATAATACAGTTTATGTCATGTGGTTTTATCCATCTAAGGTATGACTACATAGCCAACTGTAAGAATATTCGTAGGATATTTTTGATAAGTTGGACTAGATGACCTCCAGAGGTCTCTCCCATTGAACAGTTCCATCCATTTGTGGTCTAAACTTCCTATATTCAGATTAGATAAGTAATTTTTTATAAAGGATTAACTAGTGGTTTTAAACTAATTGCTCTTTATGTAGTGTGCACAGTAGCTCAGTCTCCTCAAAACTTCAATATGCTTACAGTGTGAATTTCCACATTCTTAGCTGTAAAAAGTCTCCAGAAATAAATAAAATCTGCGTAAAGACTTACTGTGGAAATTCAGGTTGATGTTTGATATGGCTTGTATCTAGGTAATGTTGGTACTCTGACATTAAAAAATAATTTGGGATCACTGAGAGAATCTTATGTCATCATTAACATTAGCTGACAGGGAAAACAAATTCTAGGTTTTAATGCTGACCTTCAAACACCAGTTCTAGACCTCATATGATAAGTGCTCATATTATGTATTAAAAGCTCTCTAAAATTATCTGTGCTACATTCAGTGGTATGATGTAGAAAACTTAAGTTTAGCACCTGTTTTGCCAATTATTAGGCCCAGTACAGAAGACACAGCCAGCAACAGAAAAAACAATCCAGTAAGTGAATTCTATTTCACGTAAAGGGGTCAGTATATGGAGGATCGCTGGGGGTACAAACAAGTTGGACAGAACACAAATAATAGATATCAACCCCAGCGACCCCAGAAACGACACAGCATGACCCACAAAAGATGGAACAAACAGAGACACAAGGTAACCCACGGAGAAAATGGGAGACAACCAAGACAATAAGGTGATTACATACGATAGAAGTAACCCCATGTTGCCTCCCCACAAAGCCCACGTTTGTAAATGCCAGACCTGACTGGGGCCCAGTTGCATGAGGACTCAGGAGGTCCTTCCCCAACAGGAAACTCTGTGAAGTGCATCCACCTCACAGACAGACTCTCCAACCCTTCCTGCAAGTGGTCCCAGCTTTTATGCCCAAAGCAGGACACCTGGCACTCATTTACCCAATGCAGGGCACCTGGGGCTTGTTTACCCAAGGGCTTTCCTTGCAAGGCTGGCTGCACCTTGGAGGAAAGCCAAAAGGCAAACTCATCCCCTCCTTTTGGAGGGCTGTGGGAACCACCCATATGTCAACCTTAATTCAGGGCTTGGGGTTCAGACCCCAGCACTTCAGCAGCAGATCTCATTGCTATCAGTTTATTCAGAAATAGAGCTCATGAACTGCAATTAATGAAGGATGGCAAGGAAGCCACTTAGGCTGGATAGCATAAAACACCAGCTACAAATATTTATCTGAATATATATCCCTCTCCAAAGCCTGTGAGTCTAAATATTAGGCACCTTCATAAGCTACAGTGATCTGCTGAGAATAGGTGCCTGAAAGAATAAGGTACCACATTTGATATAACAGCCTGGTAGTTAGAGCATTTTCCCACATAATGAGATTTTTTAAAAGTGAAAGAAAAATTATAAATTTGATAAAAGCTATTGGGAAATAGAAGAGGGAAATTGAGTTGGTGCACTGAATAAAAATACTTTTCATTGTATAAATTGTTTCTCTACTCCTGCAATTTTTTGTTTAATGATAAGGATGAAGGTTAGATATATACTGTGCATTTTGCAGTATATGCACTGGCTTGTGCAAAAACTGAAACATCTCATCATAATTTTGAGGATACCGAAGTTAAAGTTTTCAAACTTGTTTAAATTTTCTTATATATTTGTATGCATGATGTTCTAGGAACACTAAATATATTAATTTTTTTGTTTGTTGTAACTGGAACTTACTTGTCAAGAAAGGAGGTACGAGAAATGTATCAGTGTTCTATACATGGATGTCTTTTACCTTGACGGCTATTCTGTTTACACAACCTCTGATCTGTGACTAGTGGAGAAGTACACTTCTGTCTTTCACTTCTGTCTTTCAAGTGTAGTTTCTGAGATAATCAACATCTTGATTGGAAATTATTTAGTATAAATGGAAAACCTGTCCCGTTGCATTATATGTCAGACAGTGAAAGCTGACAAGGGACATAGGCATTTCTCTATAAACAAGATTCAAAAATGAGTCATGCAAACAGTTTTAATAGCTCCGTGATGATCCAAAGAGAGATTTTTGAAAGTCCTTTCTATTTTCCTTGCTCCTTTACTTAACGATTTTCAGCTGTTCTAAAGCATAACAGGGGTAAAGACAACATAATCCTCTTAGTTTATACCCCTGGAACACCATGTACTATGAAACAGAAGGTTTCACACCATGAGAAATAACACTTTAGCTTGGATCACCTATCTCTGAATCATCAGGATCTGTCTCATAGAGTCGATAGGGATATCTTCAGTTCACTGTTATCCCATTCAGTTCTACACAGAATCCGTGTGTTTGTACTGTAATGAATAAATGCAGATTCAAGATTAATACAGGCCAGCAGAGTGAGAAAAAAACAAAACTGAGTGTGAGTGACAATGGCAGTATTGCAAGGGTATTTTTCCCATCACAATGGTCCTCCAAAGCTTGTTCTTGCAGATGAGGTGGCCCAGAGCTCAAATACATTTTTTACACTCCCCGATGGAGTCCTAGGACAGCATGGAAGATTTCATTTCACCAGCAGTCAGTATATTTGCTTTTCCTTCAAGATTTGACACCCATCTGTAGAAGTCCTTGGGTTACAATCTTAGCAAGAGCAGGATCTTTCCAGAAGCAAGCAGACTTTCTTTCTGACCAAACAGAAAAAAAGAGAGCCTGGAAGAAAAACATAGGTCAGTTAAAGATTCTCACCCAGTTCTCCTAGCTAACATGAAACAACACTAATATCCTATATTGACCTATATCCTGTGACTCTGAATATCAAATAGGGGATGGGTTGCTCTACTGGGTATCAGTGCATGAAACATGCCCATTGTGATGAAAGTTTTTAGAGAGGTCCTGGCCCCTCTGCATAAACAGTGTATGAACAGCAGTGTTGTGGGCATGAAGAGGATGTCCATACAAAGAAGCACCAACAATGTGTCTTTTAAAATAGAAGCAGTGGTAACACCTGAATAGGTTATGCCTCATGCATATAAACCTGTTAAATTTGTAGCATAGAAATGCCAACAAAGGAATTTCTGAATCTTACTTGAAAATCAGATAGTTACAATTCAAACTGAAAATTAACATCTCCCCATGTTAGAAAACTCCTTTGACTTGCTTAGCCTTATTAAACTAAACAATAGAAAACTGCATTATAAAACTCCAAAAAAATAAACCTAGAAGCTCGATATCTTGTCTGCTGTCAACAGACAGATTTCTGTAAATCATCTTTTTCTATCTGGAGAGAGTTTCTGAAGACATGTATAATGCACATAGCTCAAACCTCAGTATTTTAAAATAAAGTTGTTATTTACCAGTTGTGCTTCAGATCAATTGTTTTCTCAATTTTAGATGACTGGAAAAAAGCTAAAAAAAACGCCCTTGCCAAGGCAGGATTTTGTTATTGTTATTGTTTCAAAAGCACTGGCATTCATTTATTAGGGGCTTCGAGGAAACTTTTCCATATTTCAAACAAGGCTCTGTGAAAATCTTTTAACAGACTGAGCAATAAATAATGCTTACATTCATTATGTATTTCCTTCAGGACTTAGTCAAGAAACTTGAAACTTTTCAAATATAACAGTAAAAATAATTTGGAGGTACAGTTTGACAGACCTAGCATATAGTTGTCAGTCGTTGCAAATTTACAGACCTTAATTTGTTCAGCGGAGATACTCGTTTCAATTAGTCTCACAGTTGCTGGCAGAGATTGAAATCTTCTTTTTGAAAGTTAATAATGGACTCATCCCCTACACTTCTATTCATTTCATGACTTACTGCTGCTCATGGAGACGCTTCACATCGTGTTCACTAGGGAAAACTGTCATCTAGCATACCAAGGACTGTCTTCATAATAGTGATTGCTTACTTCTGAATTGTTTCTGATAAAATGTAGATGCCAAATTGCTAATTAAGCAGCATATAAAAAGACCGTGATTTTAAGGACCCAGTATCAATAATAGTGAAAAGCACCAAATACCTCTAAAGTTCTTCTTCAGTCTAAAAAAGTCAATATTATATTTTGGTACAATTGTATTGCTCTATGTGATTGTCAGTCCCTCCTATTTGAAAATGGCACTACCCTGTCCTGTGCCCTGGTGTGCTCTTAGTGGGGTTCACAGTAAGACATCAGTCATGCCAGGCTGGCACTTGATGCATGGTATATACCTTCTGCTCTGCCAGCCAGCTGTTCAGTGGAACTGGTTCTGCTGGTTTTCTACCACAGAGCGTTCGTATGTGTCAGTATGTGGTATCCAAGAAATATAAATGTTTATGTGCTAGAATATGAGCAGCAAAATATCTTCTTTGGCTACAGCTCGCTACAGAAAAAGGTCTTTTTTCCTCCGTCTGGACTAAGCATTACAAAGCTTCATACTTCAGTTATGTAAAATTGTTGGATTTTGTTTTCTGGGTAATCACTAACATTAGAGAAGTAAAACTTAGTGAGTAGACACCTCTTATTCTCATTTCTCCCACCTGTCCACTTTTCTTCATGAGGTGAGATGAATACTAACTGTAACTGCTATAAACACTGCACATTATAACACACAACTTAGCATAAAATGTTTTAGAGATCCATTTCATCAGTTGAGAAAACTGTTCAAAAAATTCTCTACTTGGATTTCTTGATACTGGTTTTCTTACTTTTAAATAGTTTTTATATAAAACATTGTAAGTTCGTGTTAAACCCTGTATTAAGTTGTCTCCCTGTAAGACTGCAATTCAGGGACACAAAGTGGACACACATATTTTCAAGTGGACATCCTAAGCCTGCAAAATGAGAGAAAAGGGAATACATCTTCTGGTGATACTTCTGGATGGTGCAGTTTGACCATTTCGTCCTGATTACTTTGAAACTTTATAGACAAAATTTTATTTGTGCTGGACTCAGGCATATGTTCTGGATCCTGGGAATCTCCAAGTAATTTCGGATATTTATAATTCTTTCTTGTTTAAATTCCTGATCAATTTAAAGAAAATCAGCAATGTGTAAGTTTTGTCAGAAAGCAATGAACCCATCAGAAGTCCTTTCTTGATTTCAACAAAATTCATTTCTGATTATAAATGCCTTTAGATCTACCTGGGTGCTAAAAACAAACACTGGTAAATCTTCAAATAAAACAGCAAATCAAAAGTGCCACGGCACCAAGGTCAAGTCTTGCAGTGTCACGGAAGTTTATTACAAGTCTTGCGCCAACCTGCATTTTTGAGTGAAAGTCTAAAATCCAGTATCTAACAGAGCCCATATTCTTTGGATCAGCTGGACATTTGTGCAATTTCTCTTCACTCCAATTATGTGAATGATTCTCATGTTAACGTTCAAGTAAGGGAATTTGTTCAACCCAATCAATTCCATTGTGAAATATACTTAAATGACCTTGGACACGGTGGGTATAACAGAAGAAACAGAGCCAATAACTCAGAAGACAGCATGATTCAGCAAACACAGCATGAAACTAGAAGTCTAAAGACTCTAGCCTTTTGGCTCTCTGGCTGGTTTATTAACTGCCACACACCTTTAAAAGCCTTGACTATCACACTAAAAGCCTTCTGGGTTGCAAGTGCACATTATACCAGTGCTTCACTGCCTGCGCTGGCTCCACGTTGACAACTGCCTAATTTAATGTCTCTGGTCTGGCAGCCAAAACCTTTTAGAGTGTCTCTGGCTATCTGAGAGATTGCTTCTCAGCCTTTGATCAAAGCCTCCTCAAACAAATCCTGGGAACAAAGTGGGGAGCACCAGTAGGGGGGCTGGTGGCTGTGGGAAACTGAACTTTCCCAGGAGATGGACATAGCAAAGTTCATCCTTAAAGGAGAGAAAAAAGAACACTGAATTCCTTGGCATTAAGAGTGAAATGTTTGTTCTGTGGCCAGTATATTTGAGTGAGACTGTTTACCCCTCCATGATCAAACTCCGTATCCATCAAGTGGAAATAACAGAAACCTCATGTCTGAAAAGCTACTGATCTAGGAAGCACTCTACATGGTATTTCTAACAGTGATTTACTTGCTTCATTCAGGCATCTCTGACACTGTGACTGTCTTCACTGTGGCCTCACAAAAAGAAGTGTCAAGAATAATTTTTACATGTAAACCCCCAATAACTGGATACAGCAGCATTTGTCTCTGGCCTACTATCTACCATCAATTATAGGTATCAGGGCAACAGAAACACAATTGTGACTGAGATTAAGAATGTCAGCACTAAGCACTGGATCTAGGTGCATAGGAAGTGTATAGTACAGGCTACCAAATTTGGATCAATAGGCAGGAAATCCAGGTTCAATAATTGTCATATTGTCCTGCTGAACAACCCATTTCATCTCACATCATTTTTTCACCTATTTCCTAAGTTTTTAGGGCATAAGATCTTTGTCAGTGTATCTCTATGTCCGGAATAATGAGTCCCCAGTAAAAATCACAGTAGAACAGGTGATTCATTACTATTAACAAAGTTTTAAAACAGGCAATGTTTGTTACCTTCTTCCAGAGCAAGATGAGAAAGAAGAGTGATACAGCATAAAACAACAGAGAATTTTAATATGAAAGCAGATGCAAAATTATATTCCACTTGAAGCCAGAGAGTAATGGAAGATTTGTTTATCATTTTTTAACTACCTCTATAGATTCACCAATTCTGGAGAGCTGTAACATCTAACTCCTGAATTTATATTGTTATTCTTCTAGGCTAAAAATCCTACCTTTCTTAAAGTCAGTTGCAAAACTTCATTGATTTTAATGGAACATGCCCAAATGTCATGAAGATTTTTGGACCCTCTTCATGTGTTTTTCACTATAAGAATGACTAATCAAGGATTCCAGAGCTCTAGATGGAAATGTGGCAATTACAGTTTTGTTCAGCTGATTTGTCCCCCACCACATTAACTGTGATGAAAAGAACTGCACAGTCCTTCAGTCTGTCAGACAACCATAATTGAGTGGTAATTGGCTCTGAAATCTTCCAGTTTAGTCCCAGAGGAAGATATTCCCATGAGGCAAAACCGAAATGTATTCTAATTATTGGTTTTTTACTGGTAGTTAAGCAAGTACCTGCCGCCGTTGCCCTGTGCCGGAAAAAAATGGCATAGTCTTCAGAATTTTTTTTTCTTTCCTCCTACATAAATAACTATGCATCTCAATCAAGGTACGCCCACCATTCATTTGGGAGCATGTCGGGCCTCTTCAGAGCTCTCAGTTGTCCAACAAAGGACCTGAAACTGGAGGTTTCAGGTTTTGCTCTGCAAACAAGATGCCTTTCTCCATTTGGTCATTGCTTTCCACATTCAGAGTTCCTGGGAGCAGCATCTTTTGGGAAATCCTAGGGCTCTCTAAGAAGTTTTCTGCTTCGTTTCCCAATGAAGACCTAATTAGGATCCTAAGACTGAAGCCCATCACTTTTCTGTTAATGTAACTGTCTCAACAGTACAGTCCATGAACAGTCTAGAAACTTATGCACAGGAATCAATTCTTTTTTCTGTTTCTTACCTCTAAGTAGTATAATTCTCCAGATTTAAGTCTCATATCATCTCTCAGACTTGATCAAGTAACACACTGAATCCAGTTCCCCAAAAGAATCCACAACACTTCCAGTAGTGTTGAAAATAAATAAATCAAGTCATATAGCATCTGCTTCACTGAACAGGAGATGTAGTACCATCCCCTGTAATGGAGATCAGGTTATAACTGCCTTATTTTCTTATTCTGTTCTCAGAAGCTGCAATTATGGAAATTTTATGTGCCATAGACTTAGCAGGTTTTGCAAGAAGTTTTTATGCCCAGCAATTTCAACCTCAGTGAATCTCCATAAGCAATGATACAACTGTGAGAAATGAAATCTCTTTCTTAGGCCTACCCTGTATGATAGATAACTCTTTTTCAGATGTGTTTGATTCTCTAATTATCTTTTTCCTCTCGTTATCTCTTTTAACTGAGAAGTCTCTTCTGCTTCTTTTTTGTTTCTCTATGCTGTTACATGTTTCATGAAAAAATGCCAGCGAATATCAGTCACCATTTATTTAGGTTTATCTAAGTATTCAGTTCCAATGATTTGACTTATGCTACAAATTTTAGATACGCTGACAAAAGCAATGTATTGAGTATCCTCATATGAGACAAGGAAATCTTCAGAACAGTCTAAAGGAGATTTATGTATTTTATTTAGATTTTTTGCCGTGCAAAAAAATTTATCAATTCATGTTCCTGACTGAACTTCAAATTCCATTCTGATGCTTTTCTCATGTCTTTTACTGAATTATGGAAACAATATCTCATTTGTAAGTACCAATGATACATCCTCCCCTGTCTTATGGAACTCTTCACTCCTCCTCCTCAAAGGCATTTAGATTTATGGCCCAAGTATTGCCATGAAGCCCACTCTGGCCCTTCCATGTTCACCATAAAGAGCAGTGGTCAAGTATCTTCTCCACATCATGGACTCATGCTCTGGGGAGCCCTTTGGGCAACAGAATAAGAGAGATGTTGGTGTGGTGTGCTGGCAGGCTGGATGAGCACAGACATGACAGTGAGGTTTTGCTACATAGAGAGGGGAGCCTGTGAGAGACATTGAATGCCAGAGAGTCCCCGGGATGAGGCACATTGCCCTCACTGTGTGAACAGGAAAGAAGCATTTGTTCCCACAGACCACATCTCTCTCACTCACAGCAGCTTCATACACGTCATTACCTGAATTGTGTCTGATTTTCACCACAGTACTTGGTGATTCAGGTCCTATTTATGCTAATGTCAGGCTCAGGTTTGTAAATACACACACAAGTAAGCATTTTTGTTCTTATGTTTGCAATGCTGGGGCCATTCTGAGAGAAAGTGTTGTTAGTAGTGGAGAAAGCAAAAACCTTTGTTAAAGGATAAATGTATTACTATATAAAATATAAATAATGAGTACAATGTTTGATTTCCACTTTCTAACCTACTTCCCATTGACTTTTATGCTTTTTGCCATTTCTGTGAGCTGACAGGATTCTGTAGGAGCTGAAATTCCTCAGTGTTTTTCATTGTAGTTAGCACTAGCCAAATATTGATCTAACTTTACCATTACATGTCTTTTAAAGAAACAGCCTTCTCCCAAGAGGCTGAGTACCTTGTCTTTGCCAAAGTGTTTACAGCAAACTGCACCGCTCAGTATCTGAAGCATGGGTTCTGCTACATTTATAAAATAATTATAGCTCCCACCTATTTGTGAAGTCAGGATTGTAAAATGCCCGCCTGTTTGATGTGTTAAGCTTTGGGGTGAGCTTTTAAGTTCAAATCTTTAGCCATATTGTTTACTGTTGTTTTACTGCCAGTGCTAATAATAGGAAACTAAAAATTACACTAGTTAGTGGGCATTGCAAAACAAAGAGCAGCGCTGATTAAAAGCATTGCTGGCACTTTGCCCGCTGCATGTGGAAGCAGCCAAAGTGTTGATTGTTATTTACTGTGTGAAGCCACACATGCTGGATGTGAGCCAGTTCCTTTATTTCTGCTTGTTTTCCTCTGAAACTGCCACAGCAAGTAGGGGTGGGAAGAGGCTTTTGTTCATTAAGAGTATCTTCCAGTGGGAGGCTCAAAATCTTGTACATCTTCGCTGTGCCATTGGAAGACATTATCGTAACTCTTCTACAGGTCGCAAAATGTAAGCAAGCAGTTTTGTGTTTTACCTGATGAGACAAGGAGTTTTTACATACATTTCACTAGTGGGTGTCAATGGAGACTGATGCTATCAAAACCACTGGCTTCCACAATGTCCCTAGAAATGTAGACTGTTGCCAATGAGCTACAAAATGAGTCTATGGCTTCTGTGACAGAAAAGATAATGCAACAACCTGAGGTGTTGCCTCTGTGAGCCTTTAGATTAAGTAACTCTACTGTACTTTAGGTCATGGAGAAAAGATCGAAAGGAAGGATGTCCCTTTCGACCCAATATTTAGTGCACTCCATTTGAGGATGCCTCCTGCATTCTAGGTCCTCCTTCAAAATCTGCTTATGCTTTACACCTGTAACCATAAATAGGCAAATTCATAAGAAGGCTTTAGAGTAGGGACAAAAGACTATCTGAGATAAACATCCCTAACCATTTCACAAAAAAACACCTTCCTTTGTATTACTCTGTATGTCTTTCATCCCATACAGCTTCTACAAAGAATAGAGAAAATGTTTCTTCACCTTCGTTACTCACTCTCAAGACTCACAAGTATATTCAGGTATAAAAGATCAGAGTATGTTATTTTATGTTTGGATCTATAAGGCTTACTTTTGCAATAAATTAAAACAATAGCAAGCTGTTTTCAGAAGAATTTTTGGCCCTCTTGAAGTCATCAAATAAGTCTGATTTGAGATATATCTTTGGTTAACATATTTCATCACTCATCAGTGTTTGGCTACAGTATCTTTCTATGTGATTGCACAGAAGGTATTTTTAAAAATATAAACCAAGAACTGTTTCAATAAAGGTGCTGTGAAAGCTTTTTTTCATAGCCCACCCCCGAGAAATCTAAGATAAGAAATGAAATCAGAAAAAAGCCCACAAGAACTAATTCAGTTTCAATAGACAGGGGATTAATAGCTGCCCCTTTCCTGATAACACGAAAAGTAGAAGTGATAATTGAAATTAAAAACACCAGCAGTTTTCAATGTAATTGAATTGAACACAGGTTATTCATTGGAGAAAATGAGTGAAAATCCATCAAGATAGAAATAGGTCATTATAAACATACTCGTTCATATATACAATGCATATTGTTGTACATAGTGGGGATAATATCCTACAGATAAAAAGAATATTAATGCTGGCCTTAAAATTTATTTTTTCATAAAAGTAATTTCAAGCAGTGTAAAAAAAATTTTTTTTTTAAAAACCCAAAACACACCATCCCTGTATTTTTAGCTTTAAATATTCCTACTCTCTGAGTATCTTTATGTGTCTTTCACATATTAATGCACTGGGACTCTCAACTCTCCTACAAAATAGGAAAGACTTCACTAATGTACTAATTAATCTTCATTTTACTCCAAGAAGCTTTTTTAGCAAAAATTATATTTAATTCTTTCAGCTATAACTGTGTTTTAAGTACACTTTGTCCGATACTTTGTATGTGTTCTACTTTAAATAGACATGGTATAATTATGGAGCATGAATTATGCTCAAACTGGGGAAAAAAATCCGTGATTTAGTCCATTTCTGTTTTCTTTGGTATGCCCAGATTGACATTAACTTGAAAGTTCTTTGTTTATCAGTAAATTATTAATAATTAATTAATTAAAATAAATATAGACTATAATCTTAAAATGTTAGGAATGTTAGAGAAAAATATTTCTATTATTTAAGGGAATATGAAAACTGATTCAAGTAAAAAGTTCATGTTTCTGAGTTGTTTGAGGAATTATCTTCTTTCTCTGAGAAAATTAACTGATATTCTGTTAATGGTTAAGTGGCATGAATAAGGCAGCTCTACTTACTGGTTAGAGTACCTGGTAACCCAGCCACTAAATCTTTATAAAATGACATAAAACTGGAGTGGTCTCCCTTGTCTAGAAGGAAAGAAATGACACTTTCTTATTTATACTGTGTTCTATGTCTTTAGTCTGAGATTTTATGACATGGATTTTTCCATAAATCTCATTTCTATGTATTAATCTGCACAGATCACCCCCATAACAAACACTTTTCCTTTGAGCCTGTTTGGTTGCCACTGCTGATTACCAGGCATCCAACACACACCAGTTCAAAACTCTCTTTTACCCATCTCTTCCAGAGCAGCCCGCCTCTACTCATCTGCCCATCTCTGCACATTACTTGATAATTAACAGCAGCTCCTTCAACAGCTTTTCAGAATAAAGACAGGTAAGGTCTGGACTTGTTCTGTTGTATCATAGGCCTGGCCAGACCCCGAAATCATAGGTGTAAAGATAGAATAAAACCAATTCTCATCCTTTGTGGTAGTTTGAAACACTATCCTGCCAATCATCCTCCCAGTCCTTTGACAAACTGGCTTTTATCGCTGGCAAACAGCAAAGCTTGAGAGGAATACAGAAGTGGAGGAATAATATAATTGCCTGATCAAAAGAGCCAAAGTAGGTATCTATTCTGTAGTCATTGCAATTATCTCACATATGCACCAATTCCCTAAAAACTTCCTCAAAGCTCCTGTTTGATGTGTGGAGGTGTTGAATGATAAACCTATACAAAGGAAATAAATGTTTCTGTCATTCATCTAGTTACAAAACCGCAGTGTTAAAAAGCAGCAGCCCAAGTACTGACAATGCAGCAGTCCAGAAGACATCGGTTCAAAGAAGCTATTCAAAGAATTGACTGTCTATAATAGATTAGACAGATATGGGTGGTTTTTTTCTTTTAATCCGTAGGACAAATAACTCCTTGAAATTTTACCAACACCTAGTGGACAATACTTTGCTTATAGTTCAGTCTCTGTGATTTCATTGACCTCTTGGGGGATCTAACTATGGCAGGAAAACAGCTGCTCTCCTTTCCCCACATTTTCTTCTGTCATTGCTTCTTCTAGAAGTATTTAGAGCAGAGAAAGAGAAAAAAGAAAAGGAGCATAAATATTTTTCTCTGAGATTTTTTTTTAATCTGTATTAATGAGAAAAGAAAAATATCTTTTGAACTATCTAACTATTCCCAGGTTAGTTTTCCCAGTCTTAATTTGTAGTGCTTTGTTCATCTCCATTTCAAATATTTCAAGAGAGAGGGTTTCTCTGAACTGGTTTTTTTTTTAGAGGCTTCTTCATGGGCTAGTGCATCACATCTCTTTTAAGCACCTCTTTTGAGATATTTTTCAGACTGCATTTGCTTTTCCTTTAACAACATCAAAACCTTCTTTCCCTCAGAAACCTCTTTTTTTTTTGTACCACCTACTTTGAAGTCTCTCTAAAAAAAAATTCACTTTTATTAGCTGCTGCAGGGTGTTGATGCTGCTCTTGGTGTTTCTCCTATGTTGGCCAATAATGTGATCTGAACTCCAGCAATGCCAACACGCCCCTTTTCACAAAGATCACTTTTGATATGTGTTCCACTTTTTTACTGAAAAAATTAGTATCAAAAGTGAACCATGTATTCTAAGAGTACTTTCAGGACATGAAGTTATTCACACCAGCACTCACTTCAGAATAAGTAGGCAATGAAATCTGTTTCTTACTAATATATCAAGGAAAAGATAGATTTATGTTTAATACAGAGAACAGAGTTACAAAATTACAAATTTGTTTGTTTGTTTAAATAACAATAAGTTACAAACTTACTTGTTCTCAGCATGCAGCTCTAAGGTTGGTGAAAACTTGAGCTTAGCCCTATTTGTATTTGGTAAATACAACTTTAATGTTAAAGGTATTCCCAAGTAAAATCAACACAAAACCGAGGAATTAATGTACCATATATTGAATTATAGAGATATATTTAAGACAATAAATGAAATAAATAATTACATTTCTTAGAGAATATCAGGACGGATTCAACAGCCTGAGAGAGAAGAGGCTGTTGTCATGCCCCCAGATCCAACCAGCTGCAAGGCTGAAGATGTGTTACCAGTAGGCACATGCACATAGAGAACACATACACATCACACATATACCTATATACACACAGATCACAGCCAGACACAAAGAGCCATCACATGAACACAGAACATGTGGCCTCATCCTGCTCCTCTTCGTAACTGAGCAGGATGGAGGTCCAGTAGTGACAATCCATATATGTACATACACACATATGTACACTGTGGATCCCTCCGGCAGCTGGGCTCAGACACTGGGCTCAGATGTCCAGTAGCTGCTTCTGGATCCCGGTTTCCCCAGTTGCTGGCACCTGAGCATGAGAGCCCCCAAGGCTGCAGCCCCACACCAGTTGCTGGTACAGACCATCTCATCTAGACACACAAAGCTGGCCAGGAGTCCCCTGGTCCCTGGTAGCCAACCTCCACATGGTGTTAGCCTTAGAGAATGACTGACCCCCAGCTCCCAGGTCATGTCACCTGCTCACCAGCTCAGCCATCTTGATCTTTGCCAGCACTCACACACCCACTCGCACACCTGCACTCACTCCAGTTGCTGCACGAGAGACACAGCCCCTGCTCTGACTCCAGCTGCTGTACTCACACAGAATGGAGAGGGTTGGAAAGGTGCTTAATAAGAACAGAGGAGGGACTGCCCTGGTCAGGCACAGCCAAGCGAACTGATCAGCTAACCATATACCAGGACTTCTAATCCCTTTATCCTTCTATTTTTCCATACTTGTTCCACCCCAAATCACCTAAATCCATCCCTTTTCCTACCTTTGGTTCCACACTAAACATCCCATAATAAATTTTTCAATATTGCTTCTACTTGCCAAATTGAGATCACCCCTTTCTCATAGCCTGCATGTGTTGCAGATGCTGAGAAAACACTGAGTTTTCCTGTTTGCCATGAGAATTTGCCGTATCAGTGTAGCATTATGTTATCTCTCACACTCCCTCATGCTGGCAGTCCTGAATTGCACCTGCTTTCTTTCCAGAGAAGAGTTCTCTCTGTACATCCTTTCTCTGATTTACGCTACAGAAACAGCACAAGGCAAGATTTGACACAAAGTGAGAATGCAGAAGCATATTAGGAAAGATATTTGTCCTGGTTTCCCAGCCACAGACCCATGGGCCAGCCATGGCAGGCAGGCCATGAGTAGCCCTGAGTCAGCGGAGAGATTCAATCAAGGCAGCTGCCCCAAGCTGACTCACAGGTGTATCCCATAGCACTGGATCATGCTCATCAGAAAAGGAGGGAGTTCCTCTTCTAGGGGCTCCTCCCTCTTGGCCTTCTGGTATGGAACCTAAGGATAAGGCTGAGTGTAAGCTTGTATATTTTATGTTGGTGTTTGATTAGTTTTGTTATTTCATTAAATCTGTTTCTACTTCAACTCATGGGTGGGATTTTTCCCTTTTTTCCCCAATTTCCCTTCTCAGCTGGGGAGGGGGCATTGGGTGGTAGAACAACTGCTACAGTTTAGCCCTGGGTACAGGCTAAATGTACACAATATTCTTTTATACTTTTCATAGAATTTGCTATCTCTTAAAAGCAAGCTGGGATTTTTGGATCTGTCTGACTGGAAATTTGCATCTATCTGATCCCTTCTTGGTTTCATCTTGGACTGTTATGTCTGACAAATGGAGTAATATTTGGTGATAACCTGGTTAAAGGTTATCTATGAAGAAGGTTCTGAAATGAAAAGAAAGATTAGGATCTGGAAAAGATTTTGAGGTGTGGGGATTCAGAGGGAGGGCTGATAGACCTCTTCTTCCAAGGATGAGGAAACAGATACTGCAGGAAATAGTGCTTGGTGCCCAACTGCAAGGGTAAAAAAAAACAGAGACAGGCAGGGATAAGGCAGCAGCCAGAGGAACTGAGAAGATACTTGGGGTGCTAGGGAGAGCTCTCCCTGTGGAGTGGAGAGAAAAGAGTGCAGAAATTACTGGGAACGAGATCCATCCATTGGCAGAACCAGGCTGCTCCAGAGCAGCCCAATGGATTGATAAATCTGGGATGAAGAGCTTGGGTTACCCTGCGTTGTATGCAAACTGCAATATTACATTAAATAACAGGCTCTCAAAGGAGGCATTTGAAACAAGCTGCTGTGGATTTAGTAGCTGCAGGAAGGAAAATTAAACACCTCAGAATACTTGACATTAAAATTTCCATCTCCATGCTGTTGTTGCTCTTTGGCTTTTATGTCACTTTCAGGTTTTATTCCTGCAGCTTTAGCTTTGTGTAGTATAAACTTACTACCCCTGCTCAGCCAATTATCCCATCTAAACATTAGATCTGTGCATTTTTAATGACCCAGCAGCTTAATCATAATGGCACTTAGAATTGTATTCTTCATTTCAAAAATCCCAAACAATTTTTTAATGTGACATTGCTTGTTCGAGAGAACTTGTTCTGCTTGCATTGGATCCTCCTACCACCACCCTCTTGCTTTCATAATTACTTACCTTCCTGGTTGCAATGAGCCTATGGCTACAGAGCCATTGCCTTAACAGCAACACTGGGAAGTGAGAACACTGTTATCTGACATGAACTGGCAAAACATAGAGGGTATTGAGGGTCAGAGATCTAGATGTAGATTTTGAAAGTGGCAGTTGGTAAGACTGATAAGGCATCTCTGCATGACAAATACCCACATGGATCAGCTGCTGCCATACATCTCTGACCAATGCTGTTCTGGTAAAAGTCTTCAAGGTGGATGTTGTGTTGATACCAATGTGCAAGCCTTTGTGTCAGGGTGAAAAGGGATGCTTTTGGAGTGAGATTTATGTTTTTCTCCTTCTAAGGCATGGTGAGATCATGTTAGACTAAAGTCCCTACCTAAGTTAATTTTCGTAAACCTTTAAAGCATTAGAGACTGAAAACATGTAGGCTTCAGAACCAGTTGTCTCAAGTCTCTAATCCACACCTTTCTGCCCTGAATGCTGCTCAGCTCAGTAGATGGTCTATCTTATTTGCACTAAGAATTCTTTGCTGGCTCATACTCAGCTTGACATCTACTGTACTCCTTCATCCTTTTTGGCAGCACTGTCATTCAGCGAGTCACTTCACAGCTGGTACTGGAGCAAGGGACAGTTTCTTTGCAGATGTAGAACACTACAATTCTTACCAAGCTTCATGAGGTGTTGGCCCAGATTTCATTATTAATTTAGCCTAGATTACATTATTAAATCAATGTCATTTGTTAAATTCTCATGCTGTTTTGATCAAAGCCCTATTACACTCAAATGAAAGATTAGGAACTGTACTAGGCTGTAAAAAGCCACAGTAGGTTTAAATAGTGAGATTTTGGGTAGAATTAGCCTTAAAGTATACATATATGCTATTTCAATATAACATATGTGTTCTTCCATTAAGTTTTGTGTTTATGGAAAACTTAAATTTTCAGTCACAATAGAAGTACATGCCAAAAGAGAAAATACTGTTAGTCTGAGATAATCAAGTCAATGGACATAAACATACATCTAAAATGAAGCAGAACACTGATAGCAGATAAAGCATGGGATGAAGAACCTGTCATGCAAAATCCCATAATTAAAATATATTTAAAATTGCCAGAGCTCCTAATACAGCTTAATCCATGATACAAAGTTGTTTATTATACAGACAAAAGTCTGAGCTTCGAGTTGTTCTCCTTCATTCTCTTTCCTACATTTCACTGTTTCTCCTTTTTTGTGTCTTTTTTGGTTTGCCCCTTGTCTAAAAAGGGTCTTCACTAGACAGTAAAGAAGAACCCACCTATTGCAATATTCTTAGAAATATTGGAAAAAAAAAAAAAAAAAAAAAGACAAGTTAGCATGAAGCTTGTAAATAATTTACAGGTTTTGGAGTGGTTCATAAAACCTGAGATGGAGGTGTAATTTCCCAGCAGTAAAACTACAGGCAAGAGAGATCATCAAAGGGCAGAATGATATTTATTATTCTCTCTCTCTCTTCTTTCTGTCATTTTATCTTATTTTCTTTTTAAAGGAGAGAGGACTAGACCCAGGAAAAATGGTTCAGGATGAACTTTTCATCCTTTTTATTCTCCAGAAGGAAAATACAATACATCATTGATGCAATTTTAAAAGACTGTCAAACAGAAATTGTGTGTAACAAAACAAATTATATACAGCTGGAAGAATAAAGAATATAGAAGATGGTTTAAATAAGATTCACATTTTTCTTTCAAACTATTTATTTTCTTTTATGAGAGTTTAATGAAAGGTTAGAAAGATTTTATTTAATTACAATTGGTACAATGGAAGAAGTCAGCAATAACTTGACATAAAGCCATGGGGCATACTTAACAATTACAATACTAAATCTCTTACACTGAACTACATGAATCTCCTGATAAACACAAAACCAGATTTATGAGTCAAGAAAAGGGCGATCTTAGAGGTATATGATCTTGGCTACATAAATTTATTTAGATTAGAATTATTTAAGAACAGAAGTGTTCAGTCTTCTATAGTCTCAGAGGAAAGACCCAAGCTAAAGAAAGAGAAGTTTCACCTAAATATTTCTGATATGATTAACTGGCCAGCATCACAGGTTTATCATGAATGTCCTTAAGATACCATGACTACAGATCTCCAAGGACGGACAAGGTAAGGCATTACTGGCAATGCTGTGGTAAAGAGCAGAGGAAAGTGCAGAGAGTCAGTCTAGATAAACTCAAATATCATTCCTGGCTCTAGCAATATGCAATTTTGTAAAAGTAGGTTGCTTTTTCAAGCAATGTTTTTTTTTTTTCAAACAGTGTGATGAAACTGGAATTCATTAAGTGACAGAAAAAAGTACTACCTTTAAGTAAGGTATGGAAATCATGTATTTCATAAAAATGGGCTGCTAGCTTATTTTGAACTAACAAAGAATGAATTAGACAAATTTTTCCAGAGTACCTTTAATTCTCCTCTAACATCATAACATTTAAAAGCAGTCAGGAAATGGGAGTCTTATTCTTCACAGCTTCAGACTAAGGACTGACACAGTTGGAGATGCTGATATTTCTTCTGAAAAAGAGAACACTCTGCAAAGTGAGTGTAATTTGAATGTCTTTCTAATCCAAGGATAAGGTAGAAAAATCACTTTACATGTTAATAAACTATAGACAAATCTAAATGCATATTTTGTTGTTCACCTTTTATTAAACTTCTCAGAAAAATAAAAATGCAAAATCTGAGTTGTACAAATTCAAATGTGTAGGTTTTCTTCTTAGTTCACTCAAAATGTGCCTAGCTTTTTGTCTGGAAAGAAGTTACATGCAGAATAGAAAAAAGCCAAAGCTTTTTCTAAATTCTAAAATACTGCATTGTCCTTTCTCGCTCCCACCCACCTCAGGGAGAAGACTTTTTTTTTTTTTCCTTTGAGCAGGTCTGGGAATGATGTAGGGTATGCTTGGAAGAGGAACTTGTGAAATACTCTTGTTACATTTTCCACATTGAATAACTATATTGTTATATCAAAGAGTATATTAACCCTTTACTGATGTTATGTTTATTGTAAAGTACAACACAAGTAAAAAACCTGCTCTTTTGCATAGACTCATGTAACTCCAAAAGGCTTCACATAAAAAGACAAGCAGTGTGGTAAACCTGTTGGGGACCACAGAGACACTAGATCATCTGACTACAATCTTTTTGGGAAGCTGTAAAGCAGAGAGATGTTTTAGAATGCCCTCACACCCAAATACGTGGCAGGCAGGGAGATTCCCTCAATTAAGGGATTGCTCCTTACCTGATGAAGGGTAGGGATGCCAGATGCATTTGACTGTTCCCTCCATTCCCCGAATGCTGTGGTTTGAAAGGCAGTGTGGCCCAGCAGTCAGTGTATATCTATCTGATCTTGCAGGGACCCACCCTCTAATTCTGCCTCCATCAGTGGCAGCCTCTGTGACCAGAAACAATTTTGTACTTTTGTCTCTGTAACTGTTCTTTGTCTGTCTGTTCCGATCAAACAATTGTTTCTTGCTGTGTGTCTGCACGTGCTTTGTTATGGTGAAGAGCTGATTTTGGCTGAGGATGAGAGATATAAATCAGAATAATCCTAGATCTACAGATCTGACATGTGTTTTTCAGGTGGTGCATTCATCTCTCAATTACCAAGATTATAGTATTTGTTTCTTAGCATAAGCTGTCAGAACTATGAATATCTCAGTGTTGCTTATTTGATCTAATAGAAATCTCATTTGCTCTCACAGGAAAAGCTGTTATTACACTGGTAAAAGATGTTACCCTATTCTTTATCTTCATTTAAAGCTATTTCCTTTCCCCAGTTTAGGACTAGGAGCACATCAGTTTGAGCCATCAGTCCAAACAGCATAGCTATGGACAAAAATAAATGTATAAACCTTAACACATTTGTCTTCTTACTTACCTTTGTTTCAAGAGATACTCTCCTTTTAAAAAGCTTGCCAGGGATTTTTTTTTATCCTCTGTGTTAAAGAAGGAGCTAAGGCAAAAAGAAATTGTGTTGCCCAAAGTCATTTGCTCAGCCTGGCAAATTCAGGGCTAGAAGTCAGCTGTCTGGTCTTTGGTTTCTGTGCATGACTTCATAAACAATACAGTATTCCTTCTGCTTTTCCTACCTTTTTACATAAGTCATTTTTGTAAAGTCACTGCTCTTTTCTCTTCTCTTTCATTTCCTTTTTCTCTCTAATTGCCCTGCTCTGATACGTTCTACTTATTCTTTCTTACATATTTCAGTTTATGAACATGATGTAAAGAGCTGGAAGGATCTGCAAGGTTGAATAAGATCTTCTGTGGCAGCATCTTTTGAGTTAATTGAATATTACTCTTCGGGTAGAACATGACTTCATGTTGTGTCATTAATACCTAACTGCAAATGTAGTTTACACTCCCAATTGGTCAAGTGCTGCTGGTGGCTGTGGGAGCAACCACCCATGGCCCACAGCAACACTGATAGCTCTATGCAATTCAGCAGGTCGGTTGCTGCTTACATCTGTTGCTCTCATCTCAAGACTGAAGTTTAGATATAGGACATAGAAGAAATTTTTGTCTGATAGGAACACTTTAGAAAGATATTTCAAAGCAATACACATTTCATACATTAATATTTGGTTGGAAGTGCAAACTCAGATGTGTTAAACTCAATGTCATACATGACTGTGTGGTTTCATGAACACATGACTCAGCCAGGTCAGATGCTATTCATTTCTTGTCTTTTACTGTTTTCAGGAATGCCCCAGCGGTGTGGTCAATGAAGAAACCTTCAAAGAGATTTACTCTCAGTTTTTTCCACAGGGAGGTGAGTACTTGGCAGATGTAATTAGTACTGTGGCATATAGGGAATTATGTTTGTTAGTTTCTAAGAGCTTGTTGTTAAAATTAACAAAATTGTTGTCTCAAGCTCTGTCTGAACTTATTGGGCACGTACTTGATGGCTGGACACATTTTAAAGTGTGTGTTTCTGAATGAAATGCAAAGATGTATACAAGAGGTCAGTATCCTCTTATGACATTACCACCTGTGTATGGGTAGCTCTGAAAACCAGGTTTCTCTAAATAGATTATTTCCTTGCAAACTTTCTACATAGTCTTCCTCATTCTCTTTCATTCCACAACACCTTTCATAGTAGGAATGAAAACTGTAGGAGGTACCCTCTAATATCAATGGCAGAACCCCCTTGACTTCTATGGGGTTTCTCTACTTAAACAAGCCTTCTTTTTCTACACTTCCAATTCATTAGTTTCCAGGGGTTTTATTAATTGCTTTAGCTTCATTATCTTGTAGTGCAATGAAGGTAACACAAAAATATATAATAGTTTTTTTCCCTTGAACCTTGGATTTTCTTTTAGTTTGAATTTTCCTTTCTTTTCTGCCTCTTACTTTTACCATTCAATCCTCCCTTTTCATATTCTCCTACAACTCTTCAATCCTGCCTCTTCATCTTCTCCCACAGCTCTTGAGACTTGCATGTTTCCCTGGGACTGTTCATGGCTCTTTCTTTTCATTTGTATATATTTTTTAAAAGTACATTTAATTGGTAGGAACAAAACATCTCCCAATTAGTTTTATTTTGAATAAAGATCTAGAAGGTAAAGAGCAGCACTCAGTGTGGATTACCATCACTGAAATCTTTAACAAGTAGGCACACTCAATAGGGAAGAACAAAAGGGTATGAGTTGACCTGCCTACTGATTATTTCTGTATCTAAGCTTTTAAATGAGCCTAACAATCAGTTTCAGATATTATATTTTTTAGTTACCCTGGCTAGTGAAAGTAATTCTCTGCATGTGATTTACTATACTTTAAATTATTTTTTTTAAAAACTATTTCCTATTGTTACACTCAATTGTTTATGGGCAAAGAGAAAGCTCACCTTTTATACAAGTAAAGCTAAAATCTATTGCTAGAATAAATGTAATCTTAAAAGCCTAATCTTTATCAGTCCAGACCTAATTGTTACAGAAAGAATATTAATGTAGGTAAAATTGTTATACACACAATTCTTAGTTTCTACACCTTTTTCCTGGTGCTAATGCTCAACCTTCTGCTGGTCCTCTGTGCCTTCAGGGCAGTGGCACCACCTGGGTGAGGAGGTAGGGACTGCAGCGGACTGTGCATATCTGGAGTCCTTCCCAGAGAGAAATAGGATGTTCATGTTGATGCTTCCTTCTTTGCTCTAGGATTCATCTGTGGTCATTTTTACATGTTTGCTAACACCTTTTTACACCTTTCTTTTTCTCCACTGGTTTGCAGCTCCACAATATGCATTACTTTATCCAAATCTATTGTAGGCAGTACCTTTTACATGTGTTAGATATTATTTTTTTTTCTTTGCTACCCCTACACCCAGTTTTGTCTATCTCCACACTTTCATTTCTTTAACTGAGCACAGGTGAGGGTTTTTTTTATAGCTGTGGAGTCTCCACTGCCAGCCTGCACCCCTTCCCCTCTTATCCCATACCTGCTTTCCTCTGCACTGCATCCTGTCTCTCTGCAGTTCAAGGTGTCTGCAAGCAAAAGAGGTAAAGAGTCTGTGGCAGCTGACTCACAGGTGTATCCCATACCACCTCATCATGCTCATTATAAAAGGAGGGAGCTCACTGAGGGTGGGGTTCCTCCTCTCCTGGAAGCTCCTTGCTGATGGTCTATTCCTGCTGTTGGTATTGAGGATTAGGCTAAGTAGATCCCTCTATGCTTTGTGTTGATTGTTTCAGTTTTGTTATATCTGTTTATACTACAACTCATGGGCCTTTTTTTTTTTTTTTTTTTTTTTTGTTCCCTGATTTTCCTTCCCAGCTGGGGAGGGAGCTACGGTTTAGCCCTGAGTACTGGCTAACTGTAAACAGAGTCCTTCTCTGTGCTGCATCATTATGTGACAGTCCTAAATACCTAATTCTACATAGAATAACTGCTTGTTTCTACCTGTACAAAGCTATAGCTGCACCACAGAAGGAAAACCAGTCAGCCTTAGAAGCCTGATCAATTTGAGACTGCTGCTACAGCTGAACTACAGGAAACAAATCTGCAAGTTGATGAGCCTCCATGCTGGGGCAAGCTCCCTATAAAACTTGTGGTTTCTTAATAGAAATGGCAGTACTGTGTTAGAGACATGTAGTTACAGTATTTGTTGCAATTTCAGCAATGCCATTACTGTATCTGCAACAAGGGAGATCTGCTTTTCTGGAGAAAAAAAAAAAAAAAGCGCTTTTTCTTGCTTCTTTTAACTGTAGTAAATACAGTAAAAAGTTAGATTTTTAGCAGTGTAGAAAACTATCAAATCCAGATAATTCACTTAGCAGCAGCAGATGTTGTTGTGTAATAGTAACAGCATTTTTAGCTTTCTTAATAAAGCCGTTTCAGAGGTCTTGGTGAAAAGCACTGAGAAGTAACCATGAAAAGCTATCCCCTTCCTCTCCCCATCCTCCATGGCCTCCACACAATGGCGTGCAGCCTTAGCAGTACAGAAGGACATGGAGCTGCTGGAGTGTGTCCAAAGAAAAGCAACAAAGCTGGTGAAGGGTCTGGAGCACAATTCTAATGATGAGCAGCTGAGGGAGCTGCGGTTGTGTAGTCTGGAGAAGAGAAGGCTGAAAGCGTTGTCAAGTACTGGATCAGGCTGCCCAGGGCAGTGGTGGAGTCCCCATCCCTGGAGGTATTTAAGAGATGTATAGATGAAGTGCTAGGGGATGTGGTGTAGAGGTGAATTTGCAGTGTTAGGTTAATGGTTGGACTTGATAATCTTGGAGGTCTTCTCCAACCAAGGCTATTTTATGATTCTATGAAGACAGCACAAACAAATGGAGAGCCTTATGTCGTTTTCCTAAAAATTTAAGGAAAAATATTCTTTGGGAACAACAGAAAAGCTGAATCTCCTTGGAAGAATAATAGTAATCCTTTAATTTCTGTGGGCCCACTGACATTTGAATTTTGTGTAGGCTTTGTGAAGTTTTGTAGGTGTCTGTGATTTTTGCTGTTTTCTGAAAGGTATGGGAGCCAAGGTCTATTATTTGTTCCTCACTTTAGCTAAGGTATCTTCAAAGCCCAATTAATTGTTTGTATTTGCATATCCCTGCATGCTAAAAACCAGCTGAGATTGTAATCTTTAAGTGTCTAGTTAAGGAGCCAGACTGGATAATTAAGTTTCTGAATGTATCGTCAAAATATTGTGTGCAGCTTAGACCTTTCAGTTGTGCTTAAAACATTGTTTTTATGTATATCTGAATATTAAAGAGGAAAAAAATATTTGGAAGTTGTCCTCAAGTTAAAACGTGTGTCATACATGTAAGTCTGTGCCCCAATTTTCTATATAATGTAAAACCAGATACAACATGATATAGCATTATAACAATTCATATCTGAACAAACAGAATCATGTCATGTAAGATTTTAAGCTTCAGGGTGACCAAGCAATCGCCAAAAAGTGATTTTTCCAATGTGATGTAGCAAGTCACTTCATCAAGAGACTTTCAAGATTACCCAGGACAAAGGTAAAAGAGGAGCTGAATGAGGACAAGGAGGCCACAAGAGTAGCAAAGGAGGGGACACTGGATTGCAGTAAAAGCAATGTCTTGTAAAAGGTAGCAGTATCTTTGCAAAAAGCTTTCCATGCCAGAAAGGCACTCCAGTAACTTCTTTTTAGAAAACCACTGCCACACAGGTGAATGAACATGCTCCCTGTGTTCACGTACTGGATCGCCTGAAATGTAACTTGGGCTTTGTTCTTCGGCGGGCAGGTTGTAGATAAGAACCCACACACTGAATAATTATTATGTTCCTCATTTATGAACAGGATAGATCGTTTGTGGTTTGATAAGGCATACTCTCAGATGTGTAATGACTACCATTATTTGTCTCTGATGTTTAAAATGCTTTAATGGTGTATTTCAAGGAGTTCTGATTTAATATCTGTTCTTGTCTCAGCCTGTCAAAATATCAGTTTAACCTACTAGTTATGATATCAGATCCCTGAAAAGAATCCACATTTTATTTTAAAAATTAAGCTTTTGTCTAACATGACTGATGTTCAAGTTATAGGGGGGCCAGGGGCAGGAGGGAATCATATTAAGTAGTCCTAATTAAAAGATCAGTGTAGCTCATCCTGCCATTTTTTTGAAAGCAAAATTTTGGACTAGAAATGCCTGAACAAACCACCTTGAAAAAGACCTCAGAATTTTTTTTTTCAGTAGAAAGAAAACATTCTTCAATTAGAATTTTTTTTTCATATAGTATCGTACAAAGAGTACTATATTGTATCATGTGTGGGCAACAAACAATAAAACCTTAATTCTAACATTTTTTATATATGAATCTACAGAAAATTATTAAGAATTTCACATGCTTTTAAGAAATGAATGCCAAGAGAATGGGAAGCTATTTAAAATTCAGTTTTACAGTAATTATACCTCTATAATATGATTTTTTTCCCTGAAGATGGTTTGCATAGTGTATTCTGTTGAACAACAGAAGTCTTGGTAGATTATATAAATACGTCTTTTAAAATCCTATATAAACGGAAGTCAACAAATTTACATTTTTCAGTTGAAGTGGGAATTTATCTGCTACACCATGATTAAGCAATTACACTGATGACTGGATACATGGATGAATGAATTAATGTCTCGATGGTCTTGTGGGTTTTTTTTTAATTCTTTGAAAATGCATTAAGAGACACAGGGTTTAAAGGCTGCAGAATTTTTACTTGTAACCATTATTTCAGGTCATATGAAATTAGTACATGAAGTAAGATCAGAGACTTGTACTTCACAGATTCAGATCTGAAATTAGTAAAAGTTTTGAGTTTTGGTATATTTGGTTCCTTAGGGTCAAGGTGGCATTTCAGGTGAGTGACCCAAAACTATCGCTCAATTTAATTCAAAACAGTATTTTGGCCTGTGACAAATAAAGGTTTTCAGGATTAATATAAAAGGTAAAATAGTTTAATGCCGAGAAATCAGAAAAAGACGTCTTGGCATGGGAAAAACTTACCAGTGATAGGGAGGGTTTTGTCTGCAGGGGGGACACAGATTTCATAACACTTCTTACTTTATTAAAAGTGTGTGAAGTTAATGTTAATTAACCTAAATTTAATGTCAATATATGAAATAGAGCAAAAAAATGAGTATTAAAAGTAAATACTACCTCAGCTGACATTAATTTGCATGGTTTTGAGGGAGGAAAAAGATGCTGAAGGGAAGCTGACTTCCCATAACCCCAGCAGCTTGTACCTCACATCAACAGGGCAGTTTCTGGAGAAGTTCTCTTTGCAATACATTACTTCTGCAGCAGGTTCTGCATGTAGGAAGGCATTCAGTGGAAATGGAAAGATGGATCTTTACAAAAACGTAGAGGCTTGAAAGATTTATACTCATGCTGTCTTGTGCATCTAAAATGAGTCAAAATGCACTGGTCAGTAGGTTTGAAAAATGTACAAATAACTAGTTAAGGGATCACTTGATGGAGGTCATCTTCCAGAGTCATTGACCACTTCAGTTAGTCACAGCCACTTTTTCCAAGGTTTTTAAGCACCTAGACCACATACGATGTTCATGGGAATTAAGCAGCAAACCAGCTTTAAGAATCTGCTTCTCTGGACAGGATTTAATCTCACCTGTGGGTGACCGTATGACCTGAGCGCAGCAGCAGCTTTCTGACAAGCTCAGCTTCAACCTGAGTAACAGGCCTGTCTTCAGGGTAAAAAATGGTACACCAGGTGCACAGATAGTAGTGTCTAATTCCCTCACTTAAACTGAAGAAATGAATGCGTTTTCCTATATTAACATATGAGATAGACCCCCTGCCATGGTCTTTGAACTGATAAAGTAGCGTTCCC
This sequence comes from Podargus strigoides, assembly GCA_028020825.1. Taxonomy (NCBI): domain Eukaryota; kingdom Metazoa; phylum Chordata; class Aves; order Caprimulgiformes; family Podargidae; genus Podargus; species Podargus strigoides. The sequence continues at coordinate 18,032,596 of CM051621.1, read as the reverse complement.
ATTAAAATGGGTTAAAAGGAACATGTTATTGTTACACAGGTAACACAACAACAACAACGTGTTCAGAGTACAATAACGTGGCTTCTTTGCTATTTGTTCAGATATCAGTGATTAGCAGCAATGGGAATTAAAATGGATAAAGATATTCTAGATCAGAATTTTAGTTTTTCTGTTCCTACCAGTGTAGCTACCTACATCCTTGCACTTATATTTTATCCCTCCTCCCCTGCCAAAAAGAAGTTTAAATTGAATTGAAAGTTTACTCTTGCTATCGAATTTCAGTATCAAAATATATCTTAGTATCAAATTTTTTCATGGAATGAAATGAATTGAAATAAGATGTGCTTACTATGAATTATTTTTACTGTTTTAAATTGTAGATTCCACAACTTACGCACATTTTCTGTTTAATGCATTTGACACTGATCACAATGGATCTGTAAGTTTTGAGGTAAGTGATGCTGTTACTACTTTCTCTGTAACTGAGTTTTTGCCATTCCTTGTAGTTAAGACCACTTCGGTGGCTTTTATTATATGGCTCACATTGTGAAATATTTAGCTTATGTGACAAAAGTTTTGAGTTTTTTTCCAATGTATTAACAAAAGTCATTATTATTACTTTAAAATTGTATATCCCAAAATGGTAACTCAGACTGTGCTGCTATGCAATATTTTTATAAATCTGTCCATTTAAAAGGTAACCCAATTTATACTCAAGTTACATAAAGTAATCCTTATCTTCCTCCCTGCCTCTGCAAGGTGAGAAAGACTCTGAAGTAGAACTAATATTATGCAGATGACTCAGACAAAATAGGATTGCTCTCACACTATTAGTTTCCAGGAGAAGGCTCTAGGAAAAAAGGCTTTAAAGCAGGTGTATTTAAAAGTACAAGAGTTTGAAATTCATTCTTCTTCCATTTAACTGCCCAATCTGTTTTCAAAATTCTGCCTTTCCCTGCTAAGGCTGATGTCATCAATGCAATAGCATGGTAAAAAGGGCAGCTCACTTCAATAGTTTAGATGAAAACAGATTGTACAAAATACTGGGAAGGAGACATTATTTTAAGATGTGGAATTTAAAAAAAAAATCTCGGACAATTTGCAAAAGGATATGTTTGTTTTGTCATGTTTTGCTTTGTTTTATTTTGTTTCTGATGGACAAATGATATCCTTAAAACTTGAGCTTGAATTGTGATAAATACATCCACTTTATATTAAATCTTAAAAACATGTCTGGGACATTTAATTTTAGTGAATGATATTGTGAGGTCTGACAGAAAACTTTGAAAGCATTTTTATTCCTGTATTGTTGATGTAATATGGAAGGAGAAGTCTCACCAAGAAGGTGCACTGTGATCAGAAATCTGTACCTCAACTGGGATTATAACCAGATCATTTTGTGGGGGATTATTTGCAGTTATTTAAAAAACCATGAACCCCATCTACCTTTTTCTGGGCAGCTGAAATCAAAGGGAATTTCTGGTATTGCACTCTCCTTTTTCTAATGATGCAGTGGTAGTTGGAGTTGTGAAGAAGAAGAGAGAATTTGTTCTAGCTTTTTGCTCTTTCCTCAGTTTTTCAGCCATAAGCAATTGTTAGATTGTAGCACAATTTAAACACAACTTCATTGGATGAGACTGCCTGGTGTCCTAGTGAACTGAAGTTCTTTTTTCCATCAGACAGAGGTAGATGTGAAAGAAAGGTTTCCACTTGCTGCATGAATATTGTAACTGAACAAAAGTGAAGATCTGGGCCTCGAGGCTATTCACACAGTTAGGAAAACTGAAGCTAATTAACTTCAGACATATAGAGTCAAAGGTAAAGCACACTGCACCCACATGCAAATATCCAAATCAGCAGCCTTAGTTTGTTGTAGATGTAGATTAAAGCTATTCTAAATGTGATCTTGATGAAAGAGAAGTCATTCAATAATTGCACTAATTCTCATTGCCTTAAAGTACAAAGCTGTGCCCAAATGCAATGGAGATGCTTAAAGATTTTTGTAATTATTAACAAAAAACAAACTTGTATTTGTTTATAAAAAAAAATGATTAATAATTCTTAGCAAAGTTGTTGGTGATTTTCTGATTGTTTTATTCCTTAATAGTTACCTGAGAATTTTGCATTAATTAATAAATTAACAAGCATGTTAACTCAGTTCCATAGAGTCAAGATCTTAAGGTTAAACATAACTTGATTATTTCACTAATAATAAGAGTAATAACCAGTTTGTGTCTCCATGGCAGTAATACAAGGGTAGCAGTTTAATGAATGTATCCAAGTGTGATTTTCTGTTGAACACAAAAAGCCTTGTTCATGTCATGTAGGAAATTAGCTAATTTTTCTCAGAGCAGTGGTGATCTCATAAGCATTTTAATACCAGCTGGTATAAAGTAGATACAAAGAAATATATTTCTTCTTAACAGTAACTCCTCCTTGGTGATCTTTGTTTTACATGTGCCAGGGTCCACCACCTCTGTGACAAATATTCCTCACTTGATTCCTTTCCAAAATTCTAAGAGCTAAACCCAAAAATGGATTTAGGTTCCTGCCTACATACTACTTCTGGCCTTGAACAAGGTGGAAAGGACATGTGACCAGATGGAATAATTTTAAGCTTTCCTATGGATTTGAGACAGCACACTATTAAGCTTGTTAATTAATTTATTAATGAACTGGTTCTCCCCAAAGATTTATGGAGGGATAAAGCAATCAGAAAGTCATCAACAACTTTGCTGAGAGATAATTAATCACTGCTGGAAAAAAAAAAAAGTTAATTCTAGATCAGAACCAGAGGCTCTGTACGGCTGTAGCGCAGAACTGAGATGTGATACTGAGGCTCCAATACAGGTACACTGATGTTCTGCTTTGCAACCCTTCAGTGAGACATCCCCCTTTCTTGCAGAATCAAAGTTAGACACAGGAGATTTTGTCATTTAATGGATGTCTTCACAGGTATTAGCCTGCTCAGCAGGAAGCTAGCAAGTTAGAAATAGGAAGCTGTGGAAAGGAGCAACAGCAAGTACTAAAGCACAGACTTCTGTGCTTCTAACTTTACTGTCACAGACTGAAGAGAGACCTGGCCTAAAGTTGTATCTCAGTGCAGACCTTCTGTAGAGTTTTAGACGCATTTGTGACCCTAGATCAGATGTACCTCTCCTCACTAGGTGCTCAGGTGAGCACGACCCTCTCAGCATACAGTGTTGACATTCATAGGGGATGCAAGTGTCCAAGCAGTACTGTGAATCTTCAAAAATAAATAGGCTGTAGAAGTAGAATTCCTCTCTTCCCCAGAAACCAGATGTCTAAACCAGGAAGGAAAACACATCTGGGTACTGTAATACTGTAATGGGGGCTCGGGTTCATGCTCCGTGCTAAATGGTGTGCCTGATTCATGTGTCCCTGAGTTGTTGGTAACAAGCATATAGACAGAGGCTCTCTGAGTTTAGCTGCTACCCTCAGGACTGCGGCTTTGCCATGGCATTCTGCACTGAATTACTAGCTTAACAGCTAGCATAGCTATGCTGCTTCTAACACACACATCACCTTCCACCATGCAGAGCATTTTTCTCTTTGAGGATCTACCCAAAATACCCTGTGGATTTAGTCTATGTCCATTGAATCAGATTGTCTTTTTCTATATGATTGTATTGCTATATTCTTCATTTGCATGAAAGTAAATATGCAGAAAAGATATCCCATCCTAATGGGTCCTTATTCAGCTCATCACAGCTTCCTCTTATAATAAGTCCTTTCTATTGTTCCTGAGATGGACTCCTGCACAACACTTGGACAAAGGCAATGCACCTGAACTGAACTATGTATGATTCCCAAACAGGCTGATGCAATATGGAAGGAGGTGATCTGCTCTTGCAAAGTTTAGAGCACACACCTGGAAGGTTTTTGATTTTCAGTCCCATGCAAAACAGCATAAAGTCAAGTTTTTGTATATGTAGTTTTTAAAACGTGTGATAGAAGGGCAGCCTTACAAATGGGGATATAAATGATGCCAGGAAGCAAGCTAACATATGGGTAGTGCATTATGGAAAGGAAGAAAGAGAAATGATCACATAGAATAAATGCAAAAATGTAGCTGGTGCCAAATTAAAAATAAATTCAGAGTTCTGAAATATATTGGAGACCTTTGCAAAGGACTTCAGGAAAAGCTACATCAAGAATGTAAAACAGTGCAAAAAAGATTTGAAGGCATGGTACTGAATTAAAAAGGTTAATTGTTAATGCTGCAATGTGATCAAATCTGTTCTGAATTTCTTGAACATTTTAATACTTAATAGTACATTGTTAAGGAGCTGTTCGGAGACTTAACCCTGTGACCCTCAATTAGTCATTGAGATGTAGACCAGACAAGTTGAGCAAAACACTTTCAAGATTCATGTATCCATTTACCCCAGAGGTCACACACACCAATAAGACAGAAACTTACAACAGACTAAGAAAACCCAGAGCATGCCACTTGAATTGTTAAAAAGACTGAAGCTGTCAAAAGAGCTGTCTGTGCCTGCTAGACCATCTGAGGCCATGATATCTGTGTATGCTTCACTGTATCAGGTATGCTTTTTTGACTCTGAGGTTCACCAGACCTTTGTAATTTATGTCTAACCTCAGTGTTTCCATTGTTCCTATTTCAAGGAAAACCACAAACTTTGTTGGTGCTGATAAGAAATTTTTCAGCTTTTATTGTCTCTGCTTTAATGTTACTCTAAGACTACCTATATGTCTTTGCCAATGACATAGAAATGCACATTTAAATATAAGCTCTTGCCATATTCTGTTCAACCTATTATGGAGAAAATTTCACAGATTTATGGGTTTACAAGCTTATCAGATAGAAAAAGGTGGAGGAGATGGGAAAAAAAAAAAAAAAGCCATTGCTTAAAAAAAGTTAACAAGCTAAGAAATACAGAAGACAGGTGATGATACACCACAGTTGATATTTTCTCCATTCTGGAAGCTGCTTACTAAATGCAAATGAGGTTTGTGCCATCAAATGATGAAACAAAAATCTATAAACAAATACTAGCTATAAATAATCTCAAAAGTTTTCTGATTTATTTCTGTGGAACAGCTCTACAGCAATAGAACATTGGTGGGTCACAAAAGCATTAAGGTGGTACATGGACACATAATAAATATTATTCTCTATCATATTTCCAGTAAGTATTGAGGTGTACTGTAGTATACATGAAGTTTCAAATGTTGACTGTGGCAGATTGATCTAAGAAGTCTGGGAACCACATATTCCGCTTCCAACAAGGTATAGATTTAACAAGAATTTAATGTTCCTTAGTGAAAAGTCCTCCCCAAATTGGTCTCCTGTACTTAGATTAATCTAACTCCTACTTAAGCTTTTTTTTTTTGGACCATTAAACCATGGAGATTGCTTTTCCCTGGTGTTAAGTAAGTTCAATAGGAACTGCTTATGTGAGGCATTTCAGAGAGTAAATCCACTAACAGAAAATTATGGCTTATTTTAAAGAAAATTACTCAATTTACTTATCAATTATGAGTATAGAAAACAGTGCCAAGATTGTTAATTATTTTAAAAGCCACCAATCCTTAACACTTACTGTGAAGCAAAAAAAAAAAGAAACAACACATCTTTCCGTACTTCTGTGCTTATGACAAACGCATTATTCAATTTCTGAGTGTTTATGAAAAACTGCTCAATTCCAAACTGACCAAGGCATTTTATCTATTTAGGATTTTGTTATGGGTCTCTCAATTTTACTCCGAGGGACAGTACAGGAGAAACTGAACTGGGCTTTCAATTTGTATGATATAAATAAGGATGGATATATTACTAAAGAGGTAAGGTCTACTTTTTACACTAATCACTGAAACTAAAGTTTGTATATGTAAGTCCTGCTTTCAAAGAAGAATGGCTTCATTGTCAAATTAGACGTTAACAAATAAATATATATTATGAAACTAGCATGCTAAAAATAATTTTCTCATTTTAAAGTCATATATAAAAATTGAAAAGGGAAAATCCTCAAAGAAATTGTAAAAGGTCAGAACTCTTCAGGTACAGAAATGTCTGGCTTCCACTTATGCCTATGTATTTGCATATACAGTCACTAGAATAGAGTAGTTTGGTAGGGTATTCGGACAAAAAAGAATTAAGTATGTGGGACATAATTATTACTCATTTTATGAATCTGCTTCTAAAAATTTTTAGCTGAAACAGAGTTTATATAAAAGGATTCCTACACCTTTTATTCTGCAAGAATTCAAACACATACTTAAATTACAGTGGAACTAAATGAGTGCTTTCATAAAAATATTTTTTTTTTTCAAATCTGTGTCTTCATGTAAATATATATATTACACTTTTAGAAAAATACTTTATGGTTATTATTATTAGCGTACTGGCAGATTTGTTTTTATAATTATTCTTATATATTTCACAAGCCACGCTATTAACAAAATTCAAAGCTTTTGATACAAAAGGAGGACTCTGTGCATATGAACAGGTGTGTACAAAGGTGTTTCTATTTTCTTTAGGGAAAACTCAGTTGTAAGAAGCTGATGTGCTTTGACCGTTCACTTGCTGTTACAGAATTTCTTTTCCTGTTTAGTTTTATTCAGAAGACTTCAGGAGATTCTTCCCACAACCCACAAACTTGCACATATTCTAAATCATTTAAAATCAAAGTCATACATCTGCATCTATTTAACAAGTTTATCTATTCAAGCTGAACTAACATGCTAGAATGTCTAGGAACATGGTAGTTCCTTCTTGAAGCTGTTCAGTCATAAAATAACAGGCACAGTCCCAAAATTTTATTCTAAAATGTCAATTGTAAAAATCATTTATGTGTTCTAAGTTAAAGCAGTGTCTACCATGCACCTTGCATTGCACATACATATTTTTTTCTCTTCAGGAAATGCTTGATATCATGAAAGCAATATATGATATGATGGGGAAATGCACCTATCCTGTTCTCAAGGAGGATGCGCCTAGACAACATGTGGAAACATTTTTCCAGGTGGGTTGGGTAACATAGGAGCCAAAAAGACTGCTCTGTTAGCAGGTATGGAAAGATTTTAATTGTTGTAACAGTTTTGTATATCCTACCAATTTTATAATCCTTTTTCTTCTCTCTGGTTCCATCCCAAGTTTCTCAGATCTATTCATTGCACCCTGCTTTTTCACCCATAAGTTTCTTACGCTTATTCTAGTATAGCACTTACTACATCTTTACAGATTTTTGGCCTGGTTGTTCCTAGCCTGACACACAACTGAAATTAATAATAAAAAGGACTTGTTTTACACAGGGTTTCAGGGGGCTAAACATACATTCTTATTCTTTCTGAACAGAAAATGGACAAAAACAAAGATGGAGTAGTTACCATAGACGAATTCATCGAGAGCTGCCAGAAGGTAAGTACCCAGTGAGAAGTACTGAACCTGTATCTGTTGGCTAATGCTATCATAGAGCTACACAGATTTCTGGAGGGGCAGTGATGGTAATCCTAATACCAGAGTTTTTTCCCAAGGTAGACTATGTATGTGCACCATGACACAAATCCACTAAACAATGTAAATAAATTTAGGACCTGAATCTGTAGAAGAAATGCTATATACAAGTTGTCATTGCGTATTAGAAAACTGTGTCTGCATCCCTTCTCTCTTTAACAGCGTTTTGTTTGTATTTCATAGCAAGACATTTCTTCACATTCAGCTAAATATTTATTTCTATCTTCTGCCCATGCTGGGGAACACATTCCTGTTAGAATTGGCATATAGACACAGCAATGATAATAATATTGCTTGAAAATTTATCAGCTACAGGAGTATTTCTCAAACAGTGAGTCATAGCCTGCTGGAGGCCTTAAAAAAAGGAGAGTGCAAGGAACTTGCAAAGTGTTGGATGGCAGGAGTTAACAGCAGGCAAGTTTTCCCAAGGCAAAGGAGTGAGAACTGATTGTGATTATCAGTTGCAAGTGTTTACCCTGCTCAGGTGGCTGTTAATTCCTTTAACTGCTGAAAGCAGCTCGGTGCCTCTAGAGCCAGGAATGAGAATAAACTTCTGCAGCAGGAATTACAGCCTGTTCTCACTCCTCTGCCCTTCAGCAACCGGTTTGCTCTCAGACCAGGGGAGGGTATGAGGAAAGATAAGTTGCGTTTTCAGAAATTTAAGGAACTGCTGTTGATTTCTCAGTTAAAAAATGCAAGGAAAAGAAACATGATATAGTACGAAATAATGATGACAAGTCTCTGGCATGATAAGAGGTTGTTATGTACTGTAAAGTGTCACATTAGACCTAGTGATGATAGATTTGATTACATTATGCAAATTGGTGTAGCAAATAAACCTAATGCTATTTGTTACAGTGAGAAATATAAGGAATCATAGTAATGTTCTAATAATACCTTGTCTAGGCTTACTTTGATTAATATGAAGCTGACACAGACCAGCAATATAGCCTGTTTGTACTGCTTCTTATGTCCTATATCAAGAAGACAGCCACAGACAAGAGACAGGAGAGAACAAGACTAGCAAGATAAATGCAGTCAGTGAGGGACAGATTTTTAACCATTTAGAACAGGGAAAGCTGAACAGAAATAGAAAAGATGTTCTAGAATTGGTCTATTTGTATATGCATCTGTAGTTATTTCTCAGGGCTGCTCTCAGGAGCATGGCTGCCTGGTAAATGATTCTCTGTTTGATTTTAATCCACTGATTTTGGGGGATGAAAGACCAACAACAGCTCTTCTAACTGTCACTCTTCTGTATATCCTTAGTAATGGGTACTGGGTGGTGTCTTACCTATCAGCAGTGCTGTATTGCATTGACCATGGTTCTAGCTTGTTGGTCTTGTTCAATATGAATTAAAGGCATTTGCTCTGCCAAAGCTGAGTAATCATCAGAAAGAGATGAGTTTCATTTCTGAGCTAAGGTCTGCAGAGTTCTGGAAGTTAAATGACAGATTAATCTGGATATGACAGCAATTATGGTGATGCGCTGATTCATTTACAAAGAAAATTAGTACCTTCAGCAAGGAATTGCCTGCTCTCCTTTTCCAATGTGATTCAGTTTCTCATGTCTTTTAGAATATTTATTTATCTCTTCTGAGTATTCAGAATACATGAGAGCAATGCTTTCTAAATGGCTACATGACAGAGACTCTGTGCTCATTGTGCCACTTACCTTCACTTGCTTTAAACTTCAAAGGTGGTAATATTTTTTGATACAAAAGGCATATCTCACTGCCTAAAGAACTACAACCTATTCTTCTATTAAGACCTCTGAACTTCAAAGTATGTAATTTGTGTTTATATCAAGATTTGGTTTCAGAAATGAGATTTGCGGTTAGGATTCAATCCAAGTCCTTCATGAAACTTGATTCAGGAGTTAACATGGCTTCAACCTTTTCAGGATTACATTTTGCAAAGGACAGTAGTGGCTGCTTCGTTTTAAAACACAGCTGTAGGAAAACCTTTTTGTAATATCTCAATAGGTATGGGACTGACCTAAAAAGGCAAAGTTCAGGTTCCTTTCTTTCCTCAGCATGCAGTGACTCACATCACTCCAGGAGCAAGGTGTCTTATCTTTCATGAGCATTTAACAATGCCAAAAGCAAAATTAAATGATCCTGTGATCCTTCCTGTAGTAAATCTGCCTGTGTTTTAGACCTGACATGCAATATGTTTATGTTTTCCATAAGTTCTGGCATTACATAAAAACAGTGGTTATTGTTATTACCCTTCATTCAGTATTTCTTTTCCAAGCAGTAAAGTACTCATTTATTCAGTTTTTCCTCCTAGGGAAACCAGTCCAAACCTTTAATCACATGTGGCTCTCTCTCTAGACCACTGCTAGCTCTACTATTACCTTTTGCTTACCAAAATCAGGACATTGAGGACAGGGGCATAGCACACCTGCTGCTCCCTTGGCCTTAACAGCTACGGTAGCTTCCTCATCTACAAACCCTCCTTTGGCATTAAGGTTGATGTTAGAGTACATCTGCTCAAAACCTCCCTGGCCAGTTTGCCTAACAAATGACTGTACCTCACACCTTGAAATAGGAAGGCCCCTTGATGAATACGGCAGCCAGAGCTGCATCTGGTGCATGTGAAAATATGCTGAAGGCATACAGACTTGCCAGTTCTAGCTCAAGCTGTGAGACTAGAGTCAAAACAGTGCCAGGAGAGAGGCACTACAAGAAACCCTCAACCAAATCCTAAAGCTCAAATCCCATCCAGTCTGAATCTTAAAATGGATTAGAAGCCTGTTCTGTCAGGGAAAGGCTATAGGAGCCTTTTCTTTGAATGATATCTCAGGCAAGAGTTACCAGCCTTTGAGAACTGCCATTCCTCTGTTTCGAGTTGGAAGACTCATTAGCGGGTTTTAGAAGTACATCCCTTTTAGTGATGTTTTTTGATAACTAAGGAAAGCGTGGCATGCTTACTTTAAAAAGCAAGAAGGAACGCAACAGAGCATATTTGAATACAAAGACTCCAGGTTCCTGGGATAGGTTCCTGAGATTTTTTTGTTGCTAGAGCCTCTGGTGCGTCCTTAAACACTCATTATACACACATGTGCCTTTTAAAAATCGCCTCCTTGTGCTTACTATTGCTTCAGCACAACTGTCAATGCCATACAGCCTGAGGCATACAGCAGTGTCAAGTGTCTTAATTCAGAACCCCAGTGCAAAGAATGGCCTGTCCATTCACAAAGTGTTAAGCAGTTATGTAGGGAACATTCAAGCTTTGAACGTGGTCTTCTCTGGTCACTGTGTATAAGGACCTAACTTTGCCTAAGATTAAGTGAGGACAGCAAAGGTGCTTCCCTTCATCCTCCCCCTGTCTTGGACAGGGAATGTGTATGACCTGATTTCCCTGCCCTCCATACCCCACATAACATACTCATGTGCTTGCATGCTAGTCTGCCATCCAGAGTCCAGGAGTCACCCTGCTCCCACAGCAGAAATGAATTATCCTGCCCTGGGTATGCTGGACTGAGTCACAGAAAGGGGCTGCTGTCTGTCTGGCTTTGTATAAGTTACCAAATAGCAGAGACAGGTCTTGGGGAACAGTAGTGTAGCTAACTCAAGGGCTAGGCACTACCCAGTTCCTCATCTGCCTCCTTTCACTGCTTGGAAAATGATCTGACTCGGGCACTGCTTCGTATCTACAGCAGTACCATGAAGAATAGAGGCAAAGGTCTAAGGCATGTGTAGTGCACAGGTGAATGTCAGAGGGAGTGACTTGAAGGTCCTTCTGATAATGATAGAAAGGCTTCTGGGATAGATATTTTCTTTCTATTGTGGAAGGAGTAACCCATGTTGTGGCCATGGTCTGGGCTAGGCTGGAAACAACAAAGGAGCCACCTCCAACTTCAGTAAGCAAAAACTTCAAAGTTGGCTTGAAGTTAGGTCAGATCTGGCAAAGCTCATTCATCCATGTTTTGTGCTTCACACGGACTGTACTTCATATGCGCTAACACCTCCTAACGTCTGGAGTTAGGAATCATTAAACAAATCTATTTCAAAAAATTTGTTTAGAAAATTGTATTGGAAAAAAGAGGTGAATGAGAAAGATATACTTGCCAAAGGATTCTAATTCAAGCATCTGCTTTTAATTTTTTTCTTTTTTGAAGATGGAAAAAAAAGCTACTAAAAGTCACCATGTTCCAAATATTATGACAAATTGTATTTTCTTGTGAAGACTCTTCCCATTTAACTGCCTAAAGGAGGGGTATTGGAAGGCTTCTGTATAGAAACAGCGAACTTCAGAAATATGGAGCTGATTTTAGAAAACAGTTTAATTAGTGATGACACATAAATTAGAAAATTGGTAGGAAGTGTCAAAACACTCTCTAAACTAAGAGCATGCTGCTTGCTTTACATATTTGCTGAGCTTAGTTGCCAATGTATATGCAAAAACATTTGTAAATAATTAAATGACAAATTATTCCAGTTAAAGCAAACTTTAACCTTAATCAGTGATCTTCAACAGTATATTGATGTTTCAAAACAAAGCAGTGAGGAAAAGGTAGCTTATTTTAATTTCCAGTAATTTAATATGGTAAATTTCCTATACAAACTTTTTAAGCATTAATCTGCATAACATATTTTTTTGAAATTATATATCATTGCTTTCATAAGTTAGTTTATCAGCACAAAATAGTGCAAAGATCACTCCTTACAGCAACATCACTTGAGATAACATACGGAATCAAAGATCTTATCTCTCAAGAAAGTACTAAAGGGTGTGCATTCAGATTAAAAGACAGCATCATTACCGTGGAGACCAGCAAATGCTAAATAAGCATGTAATATACTCCTGTATTGTGCAACCAACTGCTGATCCAGAAGCACTACTATAAGTAAACTCTTTTTTCTATACATTGAAAAGTAAATGTTACAATTTTTTTTTTTTTTTCCTGACTGTTGTGCTGAGAGTTATTTACTGATAAAAACTGGAGTAGAGAGTGATACATCAGTAAGCATCACGCAGAACTTGGAAGTCGAAGGTTTTGTTACCTACCTAATGCAAAGTAATGAGAAAGCAGTAGCAGTGCTGGAAAGTAGTCAACATCTCTCAGTGTGAACACACAGAGCTGAGGAGTCAGAGTGCTGTGGTTATATCTGCAGAACTGACTGACTCTTTAGTTCATTCAAAGATGCGCACTTAAATCTATTTTATTTTAGAGCCCTCCCTAGCTATGCAATAGCGTGTCCTAGAATTGCAAAAAGGCTCCAGCCTACAATACAATATCTTGTACAGATTAGCACTTCAGATACAAATATTATTCCTTTAGTATTTATTTCTATATGTATTTTGTTACACTTATAACCTCTGAAATACTGCAGTCTTAAATTTCTTAACGTGCTATTGCATCCTAGACACAATAGTTTTGGTTTAATTAATTTATTAAAAAAATCTGTTTAAGCAAAGATCCATTAACAGCCTCCTGCTAACAATTTCTCCAAACAAGCTGAAAAATGATGTCATTAACTAAAATATAGTTAGTTCTACAAATTCTCTATAGATATTTGCCAACATTTGTAATGGTGTATGATTTTGGGGTTTTGTTGTCTTTTTTACAGGATGAGAATATAATGCGATCCATGCAGCTCTTTGAAAATGTGATTTAATGAAGACATTAGGTCTACAACTAATGGACAAATATGAGCTATTCTGCAACATTATCTAAAAGATGGATTTCTCTCTTTATCATAAATAAAATTACTCAGCTTTACACTGAGACGTGTATTATGCAAATAAATTTTTTATTATAAACTTTTCCCCCAAAAAACTTTCTAAAATATACAATTTGGCACTTCATCAGCGGCTACTTAGTTAAAGAGATTGTTCTGGAGAGTTGGGTTTTTACTCCAAACCCAAATAAAATAAGACCTGACATTATGCAGCTTTATTATCATTCAAATGCCTAGATAAAATAGACACTATCACAAGAAGATTAAATAAATACTCTTAGTTTTGCTACTTTTTGGTCCTGGATTAAGCTCCAGGTGTTTGAGTGCATTTCTTAAATCTTAACTTCTATTTTATACAAAGGCATTACCATGTTTTTTCTTTTCATATTTGTATGGTGTAGTCCTTATTTTTTTGAATTATACTTTGAGTTAGTTAAAGTGCTATAATCAATGTGCAATGCACATCTTGCTGCAATTGCCTTCCACCTTTGACTTGCTTTTCTCTTCAAAAGAAACCTCAAACTTAACAAAATAGATAATTCTTCCTCTCAAGTGTTAAAACAAAACAACAAATTGCTTACAGGTAGATTTACTCCCTAACAAATATGAGTATGCTTCTTTCAATCACACTTACTTAGTAAATCTGCATTTAATTTGTCATGATATGAATATCAGGAGTCCTACATGCTGTATTTCTAATCCTTCTTGGGGGTGTCTGCAACATTCTTCGCTTAAAATTAAGGACCTTCTGACTTCTTTGACCTTTTCATGAAGAAACCGTTAACTAACACTGTTTTCATGAGTATGTGTCTTTCTGCCTATAATGAAGGAAAAAGTCATGAACTACTTTTGAAACTTCCATCCCACTTCGGTGCTCAGAATGAATATCACTATGTAGAAACATCTACTACTAATAATGACTGCTAGACAGGCTAACATCTGTTTCAGCTTTTTGTAATATCTTTAATTATGAGACAGAATCAGGAAAAAATGGAAACTTCGGCTATATAATATCATCTATATGTGATAACTGTATTACATTTTTTTAAGTTCGTTTCTTCATTAAGATTGGAGTTACCTTAATTCTGAACCATTGATTTTCTAAAAATGTATGTACCTAAAATGTAATACTGCCCCCCATCCATGTAATTTCTAAGATATATTGTCCACAGAGTTTATGCCAATACTTCAAAACAGGTGAAATGCTATCAGAGATAGGCCAATCTTCATTGTGATGTTGCTGCAGAAAGGGAATTAATGAAGTAGAAAGAATGTTGCAAGAATTCTTTTGCAAAAATAAATCAGGTATCTATTCTGGTGTAGAGATGGGATGTTAGAGGTGTGTTGAAGGCTGCTCTGCTATCACCAGTGTAGGATAAGAGTAGTACAATACATGTACACCTGAAATCTGCTGTAGCATGTTTGTGTAAACTAAATGTGCACATTTTGTAAAAAAAAAATAAAGTAAACATGAAGAAAAACAAGCAGCATGATCGATTTTTTGAGTTGTTAAACAAGCACTTGCATTTCTTCAAATTACACATTCTTGCCAACAAAATTATTTTTTTTAAAAAAAGCCTTAAATATATAGATCTTGACTTAGCACAGTTCTGATCTCAGCAAAGATCTTAGCACAGTCCAGAAGTAAATTTAATTTAGCCAAGCAGTGGTAGTTTTCCAAAAATTCTGAAATTGCTTTCACATGATACACTTTTTAAATACCCTATGCAGCAGCATCTTCTGATGACAAAAAAAACCCAACCTTCCAACAACTTTAAATTCTGGAATAGAATTTTCCTCAAGGGAGAAAGTTCTATGGCAAATTTAGTTACTTCAGTCAGGTCTCTCTCACAGAGTAACTCAAATACCCATAACAACATGAACCCTGAACAGTATTATTACAAGTCAAGGAATTACTTTGCAATCAACTTCAAATACGTTCATGGACAAATGCTGCACCCTACAAGGCTTGACCGCCAGGTAAGCTGGTTTCTGCAGTCTTTTTATTGTATTTAACTTGTTTTTTTCGTAGCTTTCACATTCAGAAGTTTATTAGCTTGTCTGGAGCTGAATTCACAAGCTACTCCCAAGCATATCTGTGGCATTACAGAACTCAATTTACAGTGTAAATACTCCCAAGTTGCCACTTACATCTATCTCACATTCAGTAGGCCCAAAGCTGACTGGAACTAATTGAGCAAAACCTAGGCTCTATTAGCAAGTTGATGCCTCTGCACTGTGTTCTCCAGAGCCTCTCCAGCTTCTCAAAACAATGTGCTGAGAACACACTGAGCAAGTTCAGTTTTGCACCATACGCTACCTGTTTAATGTGTGCAGCTTCGTACCTTTAAAAGTTGACTTGCAAGACTCGTCATGCTCCCCCCAGTAGTGCTCATGTCACCACTGGTGCTGCAGAGCAGCTCTGGGAAGATCCCAGGCTGGGCTCCTGGATGCAGCAGCAGACAGGGGCTGGATTCAGGAACACACACATCAGGGGCAGACGAATGGACAGAGTCCTCCCAGGACAGCAGCCATAGAAGATGAGCAAGGGCAGGAAGAAGGGCAAGAGGAGAGGGCCTTGCCCCCCCATAATCCCTCAGCTTTATACTGAGCTTGATTTTTATGGGATGGAATACTTTGTCAGTTTGGGTCACCTGTCCTGTTCGCTCCTCCCTCCTCCAGGTGCAACCCTTTTGCACCCTTAAACAAAGGGGGGGCCCAGGGTGGCACTGGGAGAATTCAGCAGTGACCTTGGTTTCTGTAAGATTAAGTATAAGCAAGAGCCTTCCTGCAAACGACTGTACTGTGAGCTCAGTGCTAACTATAAATATCGAGCGTTATCACTTCTAGGAGCAGACAGTGTTTGAAAAACATGTTGTTTTTCAGAAAGTGCAGTCTTGGAAGAGATTTAACTGAAAAGTAAAATCACTGAAAAGAAAATTGGTCCTGTTTTAGCCAAACCAGGACAGTCATTGTAAGCACAATTCATATGCAAATAGCAGCCAATACAGAGTTATGTTAAACAGTCTTCCATAATTACATATTCACAAATTGATAGGACGTTTCCCACTCTCCATCATATGAAGAATTGTGATTAATTTAAAAGAATATATCAAACCCCAAATAAGTGTCAGTAATGTTCAGAGGCAGTTTCTTTCCAAATCTCATTTTATAGTAGAAATCACTACAGTTTTCTTGTTCAAGAGGAGATGGAACAATAGGTTGGAATTTTAGATTTGATGACAGCCACAGTTCCCTGTTGATGAAAATAAAACAAATTTAAACGAAACAAGGAGCACTAGCACTACATATGCATATAGTCTTTATAAAGCGTATAATTCATGACTTTTACTTAGTTATCTTTGTTATTATGAAACAGTAGAAAACTAAAAGGTTAATATTTGCTGAGAAATTTGTTGTCAAAAGGGTTGAAAATAATGAACTGAAAAAATTGAGCATTGTGATAACTAATGATGGAGAGTGAACATACAAGAGAAGATATGTAAACTGATACCCAAAACTAGGCAGAAATCTGGACACAAGATAAGGATTTTTAAATAGAGGAGTGATATTCTGGAAGGGACTTCCAATAAAAGTAAGAATCATATACATTATAACTCACTTAGAATAGAAATTTGATAAAATTGTTAGCTGGATTATATAATATTGCTTGTAATCACAATTTTGGCGTTTGTTTCCAGTTTTCTGCCTTATCTTACTACAGTACTTTTAAAAGATGCACAGAAAGATGCACTCCCCAAACCAACAAGACTACCATAAATCAGAGAAAAGAGAGAAGAATTAGAGGTTAATGATTCACTGGATTAGTTACATTATCTAGGCCTAAATTTTCAGAACATCAAGATGAGATCTAATTTTCTTTTTCTTGTCTCACAACATATAAATAAAAATCCTCCAAGCCAATATTGTCTTACTTTTTCCTCTCTCTTTTCTGCACAATGTACTATACAACACAAAATGGCAACAGTGTTCAGCAGCAGAATACTGTTGTCATCTATTACTTAAACCATTTTTTTTGATTTATAGCAATTGCAGATCTAACCTCAGGGTTAACCAAGGTGTGCTGGAATGTGAGCATCTGATTTCTTCAGTAAGTGACCTAAACACTATCTATTAATGGGAACGGGAGGACATAATCAATAACACCAAAAAGGATCTTTTAGCAAGAGTAAATCCTGTTGAGAAAAGTGTTTAGGCTCAGAAAAAGGAACATGAAGCCTGCATCCCAGGCATATTGAAGCAAGACAGATATTCAGCCTAAGTCAGGGGTCAGTACTTCAGAAGAGGCCAGAAGCTATTTACTAGTTGACATTTGGTGAATTCTGGATCACACTTCTTGGGCATCTGTCCTACCCTTGGGCATCTGTCCTACCCTATGGTCTGTATGTAAAGCTCACATGCTTTACTCAGCATAAGCATCTACTTTCTAAGTGCTGCAATGCCTAACTTGGAGTAAGAACTTATTATTAGGCGTCCTGGATCTTACCCTATATAACTAACCAGTTAACACACCAGTTCAAACCCTGGGGAAAAAAAATCCAAACAAACAACTTGCTAGAGTAATGGAGAATTTTCAAGAAAGAACAGCAAGTATCTCATTTAAGCACAAAGTCTTCATAAGCTCCCACCAAGGACAATAACGTGTTCCAAGCAAATATCATGGTTAGGTATCCACATGGATGCACACTTGCTCCGAAAAAGAGTTCTCCCGAATGGGGCTTGGTGTGCTGTGCTGTACGAGTCCAGCTATGCAGCTTCTTATGCAGCTGCAATATTTTGTAGCAGGAATTATGTACCTGGAATATTTAACTGAGACACACTCCTGTATTTCCTGCTCAGGATTAAAACAATGGAGAATACAAATGAAAAGTGGGAAATAAAAAAATAGGAGACAACAAAACCTAACTGATCAAACACGGATCACCCAGAGTAGACTTGATGTCATTTCTATTATCACTAAATACATCAAACAGACTAAACCAAATATTTTACTATCGACTGGAACACAATTCTGCTGATTGCCACAGCATGAAATCCTGTGTTAATGCAAAATGAATAGTTGTCACCTGTAAAAATAAGCAGTTTTCAGAATGGGGCTCTTAATCTGAAAGCCAGAGATGGAAGTTGGTTTGGCAAAGTTGCACTGGAATGTGCAGATTACAGCATAATCATCTGGTCAACTCACCTTTCCGCCATATTGCTCCAACTTTTGTAAAGCAACGGTAATTTTTTCTCTAAATTTCTTGTCCATTAATCTCCTTGAAATCTATTGGAAAAGCAAAATAAAAAGGTTTGTTGCACAATATAGTAGAATATATGCAAAGAAGCCAATATAATTCTATTAATTCTATTCTATATGACTCTCATGAGTGAAGTGCTGCAATGGCTGGCTATAAGCTCTACAGGAGGAATAGGCAGGGTAGAAAGGGCGGTGGGGTGGCGCTCTATATTAGGGAGTGTTTCGACTGTATGGAGATTGATAAGTGTGATGAGCCAGTCGAATGTTTATGGACAAAGTTGAGGAAGGCGAACGAAGCAGATATCCTGCTGGGAGTCTACTACAGGCCACCTGACCAGGATGAAGAGGTCGATGAACTGTTCTGTAGGCAACTGGCTGAAGCTACAAAGTCGCAGGCCCTTGTTCTTGTGGGGGACTTCAACTTACCAGACATCTGCTGGAAATATAACACAGCAGAGAGAAAACAATCCAAGAAGTTCCTAGAGTGCGTGGAAGATAACTTCTTGACTCAGCTGGTAAGTGAGCCCCCACCAGGGAAGGTGCCTTGTTAGACCTGTTTCTCACGAACAGAGAAGGACTGGTAGGTGATGTGGTGGTCGGAGGCCGTCTTGGGCTGAGCCATCATGAAATGATACAGTTCTCGATCCTTAGCCCAGTTGTGGGGGGGTGCAGCAAAACTTTCACCATAGACTTCCAAAGGGCAGACTTCAACCTGTTTAAAACACTGGTTGAGAAAGTCCCTTGGGGAACAGTCCTAGAGGGCAAAGGGATTCAGGAAGGATGGACTCTTTTCAAGAAGAAACTGTTAAGAGATGCAGGAGCAGGCTGTCCCCATGTGTCATAAGACAAACTGGCAGGGAAAGCAACTGGCCTGGCTGAACAGGGAGCTTCTGCTGGAGCTTAGGAGAAAGAAGAGAGTCTACCACCTCTGGAAGAAGGGGCAGGCTAGTCGGGAAAAGTATAGGGATTTAGTTAGATTGTGCAGGAAGAACATTAGGGAGGCAAAAGTCCAGCTTGAACTCATCCTGCCCACTGCTGCAAAAGATAATAATAAGAGTTTTTACAAATATGTTAACAACAAAAAAAGATGCAGAGAGAATCTCCATCCTTTATTGGATGCGAAGGGGGAACATTGTTACCAAGGATGAGGAAAAGGCTGAGGTACTTAATGCCTTCTTTGCCTCAGTCTTTAACAGTCAGACCAGTTATCCTCATGGTATTCAGTCCCCTGAGCTGAAAGATTGGGATGGAGGTCAGAATAAACCCCTTGTAATCCAGGAAATAGCAGTGAAGGACCTGCTGAGTCAATTAGACACCCACAAGTCTATGGGACTGGATGAGATCCACCCGAGAGTGCTGAGGGAGCTGGTGGAGGAACTTGCCAAGCCGCTCTCCATCATCTGTCAGCAGTCCTGGTTATCGGGAGAGGTCCCAGATGACTGGAGACTTGCCAATGTGATGCCCATCTACAAGAAGGGCAGGAAGGAGGATCTGGGGAACTATAGGCCTGTCAGCCTGACCTCAGTGCTGGGGAAGGTTATGGAACGGTTCATCTTGGGGAAGATCACGTGGCAAGTGCAGGACAACAGGGGGATCAGGTCCACCCAGCATGGGTTCATGAAGGACAAGTCCTGTTTAACCAACCTGATGTCCTTCTATGATCAGGTGACCCGCCTAGTGGATGAGGGTAAAGCAGTGGATGTTGTCTACCTGGACTTCAGTAAGGCATTTGACACTGTGTCCCACAGCATTCTGCTGGAGAAACTGGTGGCTCATGGCTTAGACAGGTAGACTCTTCACTGGGTTAAAAACTGGCTGGATGGCCGAGCCCAGAGAGTTGTGGTGAATGGAGTTAAATCCAGATGGAGACCGGTCACAAGTGGTGTCCCTCAGGGCTCAGTCTTGGGGCCAGTCTTGTTTAATGTTTTTATCAATGACCTCGATGAGGGGATCGAATGCACCCTCAGTAAATTTGCAGATGACACAAAATTGAGTGGGAGTGTCGATCTGCCTGAGGGCAGGGAGGCTCTGCAGCGGGATTTGGACAGGCTGGAGCGATGGGCTGAGGCCAATTGTATGAGGTTTAACAAGGGTAAGTGCTGGGTCATACACTTTGGCCACAACAACCCCATGCAGCGCTACAGGCTTGGGGAAGAGTGGCTGGAAAGCTGCCTGGTGGAAAAGGACCTGGGGGTGTTGGTCCAGCAGTGTGCCCAGGTGGCCAAGAAGGCCAATGGCATCCTGGCCTGTATCAGAAACGGTGTGACCAGCAGGAGTAGGGAGGTGATCGTGCCCCTGTACTCGGCACTCGTGAGACCACACCTTGAGTACTGTGTCCAGTTCTGGGCACCACAGTATAAGAAGGACATTGAGGTGCTGGAGCGAGTCCAGAGAAGGGCAACGAGGCTGGTGAGAGGTTTGGAAAACAGGCCTTATGGAGACCGGCTGAGGGAACTGGGGCTGTTTAGTTTGGAGGAGACTGAGAGGAGACCTCATTGCCCTCTACAGCTACCTAAAAGGAGTGAGGTTGTAGTGAGGCTGGTGTTGGTCTCTTCTCCCAAATTACTAATGACAGGATGAGAGGAAATGGCCTCAAGTTACATCAGGGGAAGTTTAGGTTGGATATTAGGAAGAAGTTCTTTCCTGAGAGGGTGGTTAGGCACTGGAACAGGCTGCCCAGGGAGGTGGTGGAGTCCCTGGGGCTGTTCAAAAAACGGGTTGATGAGGCACTTGAGGCCATGGTCTAGTGGTCTAACGGTTAGGAATATGATGGGATAAAGGTTGGACTTGATGACCCTGGAGGTCCCTCTCAACCATTATTATTCTATGATTCTATGATTCTATTTTCATATTATCTTTAGGATATTGAAGGCGAAAATAAACATCACTTTATGGCTTGTATCTGACATCAAAGTATAGAACTCAGACAAGGAAAAAGCAATAAAATGTTAACTAATGAGAAACTTAAATTCAAAGAAGGCTCAACTGTTTACCCAAAAAAATACTCATTTTAATTATGTTTTTTTAGTAAACAAATTTTAAAGAGCTATCAACCTTAAAAAAAGAAAAAAGTAATTCTTAAAGTGCTGTCCATGTGAAAAGTTGAAACATTTTTCATGTGCACTGAAGGAGATTTATTATAGTGGAAACACTTTAAAAAACCCTACTGCAATTTAACTCTTCTGCATTGGGTATCTAAAAGGCCCTTTTATTTTGCTGTGCACTTTGTGCACTTTGGAAGCAGGCTAAACAAAACCATGAAAAGCCTGTCTGACAGAGGAAGGATGTCTACCAAAGGTCTCAGTATAAAAATACTTTCTGCAGTCCCACTCTAAGTTTATTTAATGAAAACTTCCGTGTGCAGAATACCCATCTGAAAGAAGTGGGAATATTTGCTTATGTTAATGTATTGAAACTTTCACAGATTTTTTTTTAAATATTCACGCTTTAAATGCAAAACTCATTTTGCAATAAACATAATCTTCTCTTTAAAATATAGCATCTATTTCACCTCAGGCTTGAAGCTGGATCTTTTTTAAATTGTAGAGACAACAGTTTCATTAACCTCCAGTATACATGAACAACAGTTTTTGGGCCTTGCTAGAACTTTATAAGTCACCATATTATTAAAGAATGATGGACTTACACAAAGGAATATAGGAAGAAATGCTTTTCATGGAACTGCTTGAGTCCTCCACTGTATCTGTGCAGATATAGTAGCAATCATCTGAGCAAAAGTAGCATCAAAATACAGATGATATTTTACTATAGCATTAAAAACTTACATTTGTGAGTAGACGCTTAAGATGATCATTAAGAGATGGGCCAACAACAGCACTCAGTTGAACTAAAGCATCCAGTCCCCTTCTGAACACTTCATCATCTGAATGGACCTTCAAAGGGGGAAAAAATAAAATCCTGTCAGTAATATTCAGACAAATGCACAAGTTCTATGTAAGTCAGAAAAGGAAGGTTCAAGAAAGTGCACCCCCCCGATAAGCAACAATGGTGATCTAGTAACGACAGACGAGGAGAAGGCTGAGGTTTTTTTGCCCCAGTCTTCACTGGCAACCTCTCTCCTCACAGCTCTCAAGTTGATGGCCCATAAGATGGGGACGAGGGAAACAAAGTCCCTCCCACTGTATGTGAAGATAAGGTTCGTGACCATCTGCGGAACCTGAACATACACAAATCCATGGGACCTGATGAGATGCATCCCAGAGTCCTGAGGGAACTGGCTGATGTGGTTGCTAAGCCACTCTCCATGATATTTGAAAAATCATGGCAGTCAGGCGAAGTCCCTAGTGACCAGAAGAAAGGAAACATTTACACCCATTTTTAAAAAGAGTGGAAAGGAGGACCCTGGGAACTACCGACCTGTCATCCTCACCTCTGTGCCTGGGAAGATCATGGAACAGATCCTCCTAGAAGCTATGCTGAAGCACACAGAGGACAGGGAGGTTATTCAGGACAACCAGCATGGCTTTACTAGGGGAAAGTCCTGCCTGACCAACCTAGTGGCTTTCTACAATGGAGTGACTGCATCAGTAGACAAGGGAAGAGCTACGGATGTCATCTATCTGGACTTCTGCAAGGCCTTTGACACAGTCCCCCACAACATCCTTCTCTCTAAGTTGGAGAGAGATGGATTTGATGGGTGGACTGTTCAGTGGATGAGGAATTGGCTGGATGGTCGCATCCAGAGGGTAGTAGTCAATGGCTCAATGTCCAGATGGAAGATGGCGACAAGTGGTGCCCCTCAGGCATCTGTACTGGGACCAGTGCTATTTAGTATCTTCATTAATGATATTGACAGTGGGATTGAGTGCACCCTCAGCAAGTTCACTGATGATACCAAGCTGGGTGGTGCAGTCAACATGCCAGAGGGACAGGATGCCATCCAGAGGGACCTGGACAAGCTGGAGAAGTGGGACCAGGTGAACCTCACGAGGTTCAATAAGACCAACTGCAGAGTCCTGCACCTGGGTTGGGGCAATCCTTGTTATCAGTACAGGCTAGGAGATGATGTGCTGGAAAATAGCCCTGAGGAAAAGGACTTGGGGGCAGTAGTGGATGAAAAACTGGACAAGAGCCACCAGCTCTGCGCAGCTGCAGCCCAGAAGGCCAATTGTATTCTGGGCTGCATCAAAAGAAGCGTGGCCAGCAGATCGAGAGAGATGATTCTGCCCCTCTACTCTGCTCTAGTGAGACCTCACCTAGAGTACTGCGTCCACCTTTGGAGCCCTCAACATAAGAAGGATGTGGACCTGTTGGAGTGCATCCAGAGGAGGGCCACAAAAAATGATCAAATGGCTGGAGCACCTCTCCTATGAAGACAGGCTGAGAGAGTTGGGTCGTTCAGACTGGAGAAGGAAGGCTCCTGGGAGACCTCATAGCACTTTCCAATACCTGAAAGGTGCCTATAAGAAAGCAGGAGAGGGACTGTTCACAAGGGCATGTAGCAATAGGACGAGGGGTAATGGCTTTAAACTAGAAAAGGGCAGATTTAGCTTAGATCTAAGGAAAAAGTTTTTCAATATGAGGGTGGTGGATCACTGAAACAGGTTGCCCAGGGAGGCAGTGGAGGCCCCATCCCTGGAGACATTCAAGGTCAGGCTTGATGGGGCTCTGAGCAACCTGATCTAGTAAAGATGTCCCTGCTCACTGCAGGGGGGTTGGACTGGATGACCCTTGAGGGTCCCTTCCAACCCAATACATTCTACGATTCTTCAAAATGACATTATGATTGCATATAGTACTTTTAAAACTTTAAACAGAAGTATCCACAAAATGTCAGTGAAACTCTTGCATTTCTTTTTAGACAATGCAACTAATAATTTACTATTGATGAAATAAAAAATTCGGCAGACAAAGCAAACAGGATACTGCACCAACAATTTTAATGCTTCACAGCAAATGAGAAAGAACCCTTCAAATACGGTTATGTTGGAGACAACATTTTAGTTACAAATGTAATGAATTTGGGTAATTTTTATTTAATTCATAACAATAATTGCCTTTGTTGGAGAAACACAGGAGCCAATGACTTTCTGGCTCAATTAATTTAGTCCCCTGCCAAATAGAGCTTTGTCACCTGCCAGCAATTATCAGGCTCTTATCTACTTCTAGGGCACTTTGTCATCTTTATTGCTCCCATGGGAGGGTTCTCCTATACCTGAGCTCTCTAATAGTTTAGTTATCTCACTCTTACTTTAGCAGTGAAATTGATTCATGACAATTTATTTTTTTTCTTGTAGCAATACTGACCTTTATTTAAACAGTTGTTTTTCCACTTTGACATTTGGGCACTGAGCTTTTTTTTTTTTTTTTTACACTAGAAGTCATTGACTGCTTGTGTAGTAGAAGGTTTAACAAGACTTTATCCCAAAACAGTGCAACAATGAAAATTATCAGATAAATTACAGTAATTGGAAGAAAAGATAAGAATAATTCTTCTAATTTCGTCTTCCAAACTAAACCAAAGATACTGTTAACAGACAATTCTGATCCTCTATTACACCTCTGATCTGAGATGACAAAGAATTTTCAAACTTTCAGTCATCTCTGTAAAACCAGAACTGAAACACAGCTAGATTAAAGGACAGTAAGTAGCTGAACCAGAACAGGTCTCTAAAAGATATGAAAAAGATCCACAAGACATGACCTTTGAGGCCAATACTCCACCTTATTGTCTGAAGGAGTAGAAAAGTTTAAAGTATTTTTAAATTAAGAATATGACCTCAAACATTTTAACTGTATTTTTCCCTTTTTCTCATTGGCATATTGTGTTTTATCTTTGTAGCATGTTCTGAATTTTTAAATGTAACAGATCAGTATTTATTCTCACATCTCCATTTTACTTCACCTCAATAATTTTTTTTTGCATGTTAGTATGTGGATATATAAAACCACCACCAATACATATATTTATTTCTTCTTATACTTAGATCTTAAACAGAACATTTCCAAAGAATTTGCCCATAGCTACTGTCATACAAGGAGCTGCCCATCTGAATGTACAGTTAAAGACATATTTATCTAAAAAATTAGATAAATTAACATGAGAAATTAACATGAGAAATTAACATGAGAAATTAACATTAGATAAGTTAACATGAGAAGAAGAAACTATTCCCACCCCCCCCAAATCCCAAAACAAAAGCCCATGCAATAGATTTACCACATTAATATTTTCCATGTAGTCCTCACCAGCACAAGAAAAAATAAAACAAAACAAAACATCAAACCCATGCACATCTCTGTATGAAGAGTAAGACATACCAATACAGACTTTAACACTGGAACTAGACGAGGCAACAAGGGAATTGCTTTTTCAGCAGCACCTTCAACCATAAGTAATTCTTTAAAACCTTCCTTTGAAACAAATGTGTAGGGATGTTTCGTCTCTCTTAGACCCTGTTGCAAATGTAAAACAAGTTTGTTGAAGAGTTAGCCTTCTTTTAAATAAAAACACATTTTAAAAGTTCCACATAGCAGCAAGATAATGTTTAGATTTTGTTACATCAGTTCAAAACATAAAATGCACTAACTCCACCATGTGGAGCCACTGAGTACTACTCTGCTCACAGAATATTCTTATAATTTTTTCTTTTTGGAATACTGAATATTAAAACTCACATTATGAATCACAGCATCCCAGACTAGCCTTGGTTGGAAGAGACCTCTAAGATCATCAAGTCCAACCATTAACCCAGCACTGCCAAATCACCACTAAACCACGTTGCTTAGCACCTCATCTACATATTTCTTAAATACCTCCAGGGATGGGGACTCCACCACTGCCCTGGGCAGCCTATGCCAACGACTGACAACCCTTTCAGTGAAAAAAAAAAAGCCACCTCTAGAGTGCACTGTTTTCCACCTGCCACACTGGATTCAACATTTATTTACACTCCTGAAATGTACTTGGTGACAAATGTCACCATGATGATGCTTAGAAAACAGAAGCCCCAACATAATGTTTAGCATTTCCCTTTCACTTTCTTTTACAGGATCCTATTTCCACTGTATCAGTTCAATCTGTTGAGAAGAGCACTCTTACTTCAATAGATAGGCTTTACATACAAAAAGAATCAAACCAATTTTGTTTACAAAAGAACCTGCAAAGCCACAAATGGATTGAAGGATTTCATTCAACAGTTGGGAATTTGAGATGCAGTCTTGTATTTGGCCAGTATCTTGAAGATTAAATAGCTCTACCAAGCTGTCCCAGAATGCTCTAACTAAAGAACTACAAATGGCAATGTTCTGGACCATCTTCATTCATACGAGATCCTCACAAACATTTTTTTTCATATTTCCCTAGTAGGTGAGTCTCAGTTCCCTAGTTTGGCTTGTTACAAAATGCCATTTGCAATTTGGAAATACTGTATGCTTAACTTTGCAAGAAAAGTTTACCTCTGCCAGTGTTATAAGAACAGGATCAAAGGGAACGGTTTCAGGAAGGCATTCCCATTTCAGTCTGTGCTTTACTGAGCCATGCACTAACCTACGTAAAGAATAAAATTTTTAACAAATTAACATACAATAATATATACTGTATTGCCAACACTATTCACTTTAAATATATCACCAATTGGTTTGCAATATTACTAAAATGTTATATACACAATTTCAATACATACTGCTGTCTTTAGTGAAACATATAATGGTATTTAAGAGTGTAATTATTATCATTCTCAAATACAGTAGTTTTCAAAATTCTGCTCCCAATCACATAGAAATCAGAAAATAAAAGCTATAAAAATTATAAGTGCCTCTTATACCAATACAAAAGACTCTCCCTTTGCAAAGTTACTTGTTTAGACAAATATCAAGAAACATTTTCCTCAAATAACAATTAGTAAGGGAAATTATTTGAAACTGAAAGAAAATCATATTGGAATTAATCAGTTACTCCTAAGACACATATAAAGGCTATGTATTAATGATTATTTTATACATGTATATGCATGTATTGATTACTTAAGTTTTTGTTAAGTACGTCTGCATCCACTTGACAAAACACTAAAGCACTTGCTGTCTAGGCAAACATGTAACAGACAAAAGTAACTAAAAATACTACAATATAGCCATAGTTTTGTTAGTATCTGATATTGCTGACAACTACAGAACTGGAATATTCAAGAAAATGTTGTCATACTACTTACTTCAAACAAAACTGACTGCAAGATGTCTACTTACTAAAATGGCACTAATTTTATTATCTTTCTTAGTAGGGAGAAGTAAACACCATTAGCTAAAGAAAAGAACTTTTTTCATGAAAGATGCTTAGCAAACCAAATCTGCAAATACCTTGCTATTCTTTAAAACTGCAGCTTCAGTATTAACATAGCATAAAAAAAGAACCAAAAGAAGACAATTTCAGATACATGGAAAATTGCTTTCTGCTTTGAAAAGGGTTAAGTATCAGAAATATTTTCAGAAATGAATAGAATCAAACAGCCTAACTAAAAGATCAAACATGAATAGATATATTTCAATCTCTGTAATTCTACCTAACCATAATGTATTTAGTAAAAAAATAAAATCAACACACCTGCATGGAATCCCACCTTTAGCATATACAGCAGCAAATGCAGAAGGTGATCGAGAATGAGCACCAAACTGTGAGCATTAAAAAAAAAAAAAAAAAAAAAAAAGCAGCATTATCATAACAGTAATGTTTGATAACTATTTTGAGTATGTTAAAACTACAGTTCACCAAAAAGGGAACTTAGCCATCCAATTCTAAAACTAATCAAAAAAAGAACTGCCGCTATGAGGTGGAAAACATATTTGGTACTTTTATCAAAAAACTTTTCAGAACTGTCTGGGTAGGAAGTTGTAAAAATGAATAAGTAATGTAGAATCAGTGCTCTCCTGATGAAATACCCTTATTTTTCTGTTTTCTCTTGAAAATCTTAACACTGAAGTCTTATGGGTTCTCTCCTTCACAGATTAAGGACCTCTTGCTTTCCTGATGGTCTTACTGTTGTTACATTGGTAATATGCAGAATGCAGATTTACTCTAATTCCATCTTGATCCGAGTATAGACAAAATTACAAGGTGGCAAGATGTGGGAGAAGATAGTATGAGTGCACTGGAAATCAGCGGGGACGTTCATATTGGGTGAGAATCTAGGGAGCACTTACTGGAGAAGGAAACTAGGAGCTTCATGGGAGGATAGCCTGCACAAACTTGGTTTTTATCATATACATGCTTATTATGCATATGAATGATGATATTATTTATTAGTACGATCATTCAACGCTACTTTCCAAATTAAACATCTTAAGACAAAACATATAGCAGCAAATACCATGAAATCTTCTTATCTTTCAAGCATTTGAACCTACATTAACATTGTTAAAATTGTGTGCACGATTAGACAACTTCTTGGCTTAATTAAGTCATTGTACGACTTGCAAAAAGGTTTCAAGAAAAAAAATGCCAGCACGAAAGCATTCAGCCCCTGTTTATGGGAAACTAGTACCTCAAAGTAGTCCTGCATTTAGTTTGTTTTCCAAAAGATTCATGACATTACTAATTGTTTGGCTGATATGGCCCAGTGGTGAGCTGTAATTCACCCACTCAAAGCTAGTTCTCCAGGCACAGGACTCCCGTGAAATAAACAACTCCATTCATTGGTCTTCTTCTGAGAGCCCAAATCCTTCACAGTACTTGGGAGTTTCAAGTAATGCTCGCTAGCAATTAATTTGCTAGATGTTATGAGGTCTAGATGATCTTCAAGACACTACCTGATTCTTGGCATAACTGAGATCAGTTCCTCTAAAGGAGCAGGTGCAAAAATTTATTATACCAAAAAAACTCCAACCCTTTTTAACTCTTAGCTCTAAATCTGTTTGTAGGGCAAAAGTACATGGAAAATAAAAAACTTACCATCCAAGCCACAATTGTACCAAACCTCCTTTTTAAAAAAAAAAGTAATAAACATCTTAGGAAATACATGATTAGTCACAAAAGTTTAGTTTAAATTAAAAAAAAAAAAAAAGACCAGAAGAAGCCTGTCCTGCATGTATTTCATAAAGTAAGGAAAGTTCTTCCAACAAGAGATGTGTTAAAAACAAACAAACAGAAAACCCACCACCTATACATACCGGATCAATAGTTTTAGGGTTCAGCTTGTCACTAGGCTTTGGCTTTGGCTTAATTGCAGGTTCTGGAGGACACAGCAAAGGAGAACATGTCTTGCTTTTCCGTACTGCAGTCTTTGGTTTTATTTGGATTCCTGACGACATTCTTAGAACATTACTTCCTAGAATAGAAAAAGATTAAAAACATAAAACAGTTTTCTTTCCTACATGACCGAATATCAAGGGTTAGAATCCCCAGGTCCTGAGGATTCTGACATGAAGACTGACATGAATAATCAATCAAGAAAATCTGAATAAGTGTACCAGAAAATAAATGCTTATTCTTATATATCTTAGGATGCAGTGCACAGGATAATTTTGACAGTCATGTCACTCCATCTTTCAAATGCACAGATCTCCTAATCCTGCACTGTGCCCCTTCTGTACTTTGAGACCCGCAAGAGAAAATGAAATTAGGTACAGTCTGCCTTTAGAGCAGCCTACAGAAACCCAAGGAGCATCACAGTGCTCAGCAGAACAGCCTAGAGTGAAACAGGCTGGCTGGGTACAGTTACAGCAGAAGACATGAACAATCTGAGGAATGGCCAGGATGAAGGAACGAACACGAGAGCAAGTAGATTCAGGACACAAAAACCAAAGAAGGATCAATAAGAGAAGAGAACAGAAATGTAAAGCAGCAAAGAAAACACACAGAAAATGAATTCCAATTCCAGTAAGAAGGATGAAAGTATTCTGTTAAAATAAATGCAAAAATAACTTTCTGTATACATCCTTAAATACCTTTAGGTACATATATCTTCTAACTGGTAATACACCAGCTACATGGATATATGTATATGTATATATATATATATATATATGTATATGTGTATATATATATATATGTATATGTATATGATTGGGTTAAAATGTCTCTAATAAAAACAATAGTCTACTGCCTGTTGATCATACAAAGCCTAACACTATGACCAATAATATAAATTATTCCTGTGAATAATTCCATGTTTTCAGAGAATCATAAGATCATTTAGGTTGGAAAAGACCTTTAAGATCACCCTGTGCAGGTATCTTTCTACTTGAAAGACAGAGGTTTGAAAAGATTACGCCTGAATCTGTATTGTTTCTCATCTTTTCACTTGTCTTTTCACAGGTCTTTTCACTTGTATAGACAGCATGAAAGAGTGTAAAATCAAACTTCTATTGACACACTAGTAATTATATTTTTCTTTAACAAGAGATTGCATAGAGTTTAAAGCAGTGAAAAACATGCTCACTAGTAACACTTAAAATCATACAGAAGCATTGTAAAAAATAAGTCTTAAACCAGATGAAACTAAAAGAAAGTTTGAGTGAGTTGTGATGTAATGAGGGATATCTACATAGTTAAAAACACACCAGGACACTGGAACAAGTAATCAGTGTGGTTTTGTAACATTTCCAGTAATGCTGAGCTGTCTTGGGGTGTTACAGGGATGAACTTCACTATTAGTAAACAGGAAAAATGGAGGACAAACCTTTTTTACTGTGAGGATGGTCAAGTATTGGAAGAGATTGCCCAGAGAGGTTATGGAATCTCCATCTGTGGAGATACTCAAAACCAAACTAGACATGGTCCTGGAAAACCTGTTCCAGCTGACCCTGTTTGAGCAGAGGGATTGGATTAGGCGATCTCAAGAGGTCCCTTCCAACCCAAGCGATTCTGTGATACTGTGATCAAGTCAAACCGTGAACCTAACACTGCCAAGTCCACCAGTAAACCATATCCCTAAGTGCCACATATACAGGTCTTTTAAATACCTCCAGGGATGGTGACTCAACCACTGCCCTGGGCAGCCTGTTCCAATGCCTGACAACCCTTTCAGTAAAGAAATTTCTTCTAATATCCAATCTAAACCTCCCCTGGCACAACTTGCAGCCATTTCCTCTTGCCCTATCACTTGTTACTGAGAAGAAGAGGCTGATCCCCACTTTGCTACAACCTCCTTTCGGGCAGTTAAGAGAGCAATAAGGTCTCCCTTGAGCCTCCTTTTCTCCACACTAAACAACCCCAGTTCCCTCAGTCGCTCCTCATCAGACTTGTGCTCCAGACCCTTCACCAGCTTCGTTGCCCTTTTTTGGACACGCTTCAGCAGCTCAATGTCCTTCTTGTAGTGAGGGGCCCAAAACTGAACACAGTATTCGAGGTGCGACCTCACCAGTGCTGAGTACAGGTGTAAGACCACTTCCCTAGTCCTGCTGGTCACACTGTTTCTGATGCAGGCCAGGATGCTGTTGGCCTTCTTGGCCACCTGGGCACACTGCTGGCTCGTGTTCAGTCAGCTGTTGACCAACATCCCCAGCTCCCTTTCCAGCAGGCAGCTTTCCAGCCACTCTTCCCCAAGCCTGTAGCATTGCAACAACTTGGGGTTGCTGTGACCCAAGTGGAGGATCTGGCACTTGGCCTTCCTGAACCTCACACAACTGGCCTTGGCCCATCGATCCAGCCTGTCCAGATCCCTCTGCAGAGCCTTCCTTGCCTCAGGCAGATCAACATTCCCACCCAACTTGGTGTCTTCTGAAAACTTACTGAGGGTGCACTCATTTCCCTCATCCAGATCATTGATAAAGATGTTAAACAGGAGTGGCCTCAATACGGAGCCCTGGGGAACACCACTCGTGACCGGCCGCCAACTGGATTTAACTCCATTCACCACCACTCTTCAGGCCTGGCCATCCAACCAGTTTTTTACCCAGCAAATAATATGTCTGTCCAAGCCATGAGCAGCCAGTTTTGCCAGGAGAATGCTGTGGGAAACAGTGTCAAAGGCTTTACTAAAGTCTAGGTAAATTACATCCACAGCCTTTTCCTCATCCAATAAGCAGGTCACCTTGTCATAGAAGGGGATCAGGTTTGTCAAGCAGGACTTCTCTTTCATAAACCCATGCTGACTGGGCCCGATTGCCTGGTTGTCCTGTATGTGCCACGTGATGGCACTCAAGATGATCTGCTCCATACCTTTCCATGACACCAAGGTCAGACTGACAGGCCTTTAGTTCCCTGAATCCTCCTTCTAGCCCTTCTTGTAGATGGGTGTCACATTTGCGAACTTCCAGTCAACTAGGACCTCCCTGGTTAGCCAGGACTGCTGATAAATGATTGACAGTGGCTTGGTGAGCACTTCCACCAGCTGCCTCAGTAGTTAACATTTCAAATGTTCAAATTTCAAGTGTGAAAATGTTATTTTTGAATATTATTGTTGTTCAGTAATTAATGCTATGGTATACTCTGGATGGAGAAAACAATTTACTAAATAAGAAATTACGTTCCCTTAGTAAACAAGGAATGACACTATATAGAAATGAAAACAATAGGAAGCCAGTTAAATGATACCCATAAACAAACATTGTCAGAAGGATGAGCAGGGTGCTTGCCATCCAGCTGTCACCTTTTGCAAGGTGATGACACACGATTTTGTCAACAAGAGGATTAAATTCTATGTTCTGAGACCAGGATGAACTAGAGAGGCAGATTTTTTTTGCACGTTACTTCTGCTCCCTCAGCTGTAAAAGCTACCTGCCCTAATCTCTGCTAGAATCCTGCACATGCAGTCCTTGTTTAGGTTGGTTCTTCTAATTCTTCCCTCCAGACAGAACTTCCAGACAGGTACTTCTGTCATTATCTAAATTACTAAATCTTTAGGATTATTTCTGCTTCTAGTAAGAAATTATAAAGCCCCAGCACTTGTGTTTTACTGAATGTTGAGAAAAAACATATCCTAATGATTACAAAATCAGCTAAAATACAAACACAAAGCATAACTAAAATTGGAAGTTTAAATCAATATTTCTTGACCGATGATTTAATTGGAAGCAATGGTTCAAATTGCTTCACTCACTGTACATCTTGGTTTCTTTCCTACCATTTTCAAAATACAGCCTGTCTCCAGTGGCAGCGTTTTTAAAAGAAGAACTAACATACCACAATTAGACAATTAAAAGTCTCTTCAGAACACACAAAAACTTAAATGACACTTACAGGAACTATTCCATGTGTTAAATGCAAATCATTAAAACCAGAAGTAATTTGAAGCCCTAGAAGGCAAGCAATAACACAGAAAGAAAATTTACTCATTTTGTAAGTGCTCCCTTATTATCACAAAACTCTAACCACATTAGAGTTAGAAAACACATTTCTAACTATCAGAAAAATAAGAATCGAAATGGTTTTATAGCATAAACCCACCAGTTTTTAAAATTAGCTTTATGTATCACAAAAGAGTGCTGTCAGTGTCAGCCTTTGCAATGCACAACTGCTCATAACGCAGACAGGATTTTAAAGGCAAGGCTGCTCCCTCGCCCCGGCAGTGCCAGCTCTACCGGGGCGCAGCCAGGGCAGGGACCGGCACACGGGGCACCGAGCGCCCCGACCGCTCAGCGGCTTCAGCAGCGAAGCTCCGGCGAGCTCCCACAGACCGCCGTGGGGCGTCGGAAGACCCAGCGGGACGAGGAGGAGGGACACGGGCGCTGCTCTCCGGACCCTCCCTGCCCGCAGCTCCCACCCCCTCGCGAGAAGCCCAGGTCAAGGCGGGCACGGGAGCGCCGGGGCGGCGAGCAGCAGTTGCCCCCCTTCTCACCGACCCCTCGGGATGGGTGGTCCAGCGGTGCTCCAAGGGCTCGCTGCAGGGCTCCGTCACTGCCCGGCTCCACGCGGCTCCATCCGACCCAGCACCGACAACCCCTGACCTGGCGGGCTCCGCGTTCGGCGTCGCTGCGTGCCGGTTACCAGGGGAACTACGGGGCGCCCGAGAGACCAACCTTCCGCGGCTGGCCGGGGCCGTGCTGCACAGAGCATGCGCGGCGGGGGGGGCGGGCGGGGCGCAGCGTCCCTCAGCGGCGGCCCCGGGCAGGCAGAAGATGGCGGGCCTGGTAGTGGGGTTCTGTGGGTTCGTCCTGGGCGGCGCCCTCTGTGACGGGGTGGGATGGCGGTCTGCGGGCAGCCCTGGCCGCCGGGAAGCGGCGGGGCGCTGGGGCGCCATTTTTAACTCATCAGAGCTTCGGTGCTTGCTGAGGAAAGTGCGAAAATTAGATTGAAAGGCTGATTTTTTTTTAACCTACCTTCTATAGTTGCGATTAGAATGGGGATGGTCAGTTTTCAGGTGACATCGCCACACATTTTTATCCACTTAATAGCTTCCCCGGGAAAACAAAATTTGGGAAAGCCTTCGTTTTGTTTTTATTTTTTTATGAGAAAAGTTTGGCTTTCAGGGATGGGGCTTCATTCACATTTGTGATCACTTTTATTCCAGATACGATGATAGAAAGCTCATTTCTAGTTTTTGTTTTGTTGGGTTTTTTTCCCCCAGATAACCCACTCGTACAGTACTGAAATCTCTGTCACAAATACAGTATTTAATCATACACCATCAAACCTGAATGTGGTAAACGACCTTTTGGGTAAAAGGGTACATCTTTTCCCCCTCTATTAATCATCAGACTGCTTGCTTGCTTTCTTTAGGAGATGTTTATCCTTTCATGCACTCAAGAATAAAGCAAGATGTTTTCTTGGTTTGCTTAAATTGTGTAGGATGCAATCTTTCCACCGTCTACTTCGTTCTCATTGGTGTAATTTATAATGAGGAACTGAATAGGACTTCAGAAGTGGGTAAGAGAGGCTATTCTGTTTTCCACAAAAAAATCCCAAGAAAAGGCACTGACAGTGTTGAAAAGTAGTTGTCAACTAGTTGAAAACTACCATTCACTTAGATTTTGGCCAATGCTGGCATTTCATAAGTACTTTTGTCCAACGTAAATAGTTTGTATCTGCCAATGATGGAAAGTTTTAAGTGAGGGTATTTGCAAGGTTAAAATAGGTCTGCATAACTGAATGCTCAAAGATGTTAGTGCAAGAGACCTTTTGGAAACACAGAAGGAAAAAATGATAAAAATTCTGGAGAAGGGAAGATTGCTATTTTTTTTTTCTAGGGGTTTTAACTAAACCCAACAGACATTACAGTACTTTCACAAAATTATTTTACTGTTACTGAAGGCAATAGAGGAATAGATGTCTTTTTATCCATAAATTTTACAGGCTGGTAAATGATCTCAGAAAAATGCAGTGTTTGTAAAGCAGACTGTGCAAATCTTTGAAAAATCACACTACAAAATGCAAACCAGCATGCTCATCTCCATAATGAGAAAACAGAACTGCTTTTCTGAGGTTTATTTTTAGTTCAGTGTTTTAGTATAATTTTATACATGTAGCTGCTATAGTTGATTTGTGAGTGCAGAACAGACTACTGCTACATTCAAGAAAGTAGTAGTACAATTCCTAAGTCAGTAGGAGGTATGAACTGCTGTGTTGTGCGAAGCCAAATACCACTGATCAGCTCTGTGGAGTCAGCAGCTCCCACTGAGTTCCTGGAGGCACAGAAAGGACTGGGCTGTAAAAGGACAAGTAAGACTCCAGTCTGTGCAAGACTGGGGCTTACTTTAGAGTTCAGTCAGTTTCCTGAAAAATGCAAAATAAAAAGAGTGTTACGGTACGGTGGTGTGTATGGTACGACAGGGAGCCCTGCTGTACTTTGAACGTTGACTGTACGGACTGCACTGCTCACCCTGCAGTGAGACGTGATGTGAGACATACCTGCTGAATTGTGGATGTCCGATGCCACACATCTGTGAGGCATAAGCATCTGTGTTCTGGGAACCTGCTGGTCTGCGGTGGGATTGACCCTTTTGTGCAGGAGCCTAATTCTCTCTCTTCCTCATGGGAGGAGCACAAACTAAAATGATCCTACCTAGAACTGGGTAGGATGAAACCACCCCTAGGAATATCTCTTTCTAACAGCTTGCATATTCAGAGTTTGGAAGAGAGAAGTCCTAAGGTTAAATACACATTCTGATTCCTGCAGTAAAACCTTAAAATGCTTTTAATTACACTGCCAATGAATTTGCAGCTCCCATGCTCCTTGAGTAGCTTCCTCATTATTATATCTGGCCTTGGATTTTCTAAAATTTTGCTGAATATTGACATGGGGAATATGAGTCAAAATACTTCTAATAAAATGTGTTTGTTTAAAATAAAATATGATTCATGCTGTGTCCCACTATTTTTGATATTGTAATAGGAACTAGTTTGTGACATTTTAAACATATGTGGTGAATGGACAATTTAGAAGGAAAAATACTGCAAGATCTATACTGTGTATAGATCAACAAAACATGACAAATTTTAGCATTTTTCTCTATCATGATGATACCACTTGATAGTCTCAAATATGGTGTCATAGGCTACTATTACTGCTGTTTACTTGTATCACTAGTACAGTCAAAAAAGTAAGAGTTAGGAACCTATATTTCCTTGAGTCACTGGACCTAAATGTGATTTTTATGATACTTGATTTCCTGCCTCCCTGGCGTTCACTGGAATCTTCATTCCTTATTTGTTCCAGGAGTCCTTACAGCATGTCAATAGCTAAACACCTAAGAATAAGATTCACAGAAAGTACCAAAGCTGAGCAGGCAGTGGCCAGCACTAGCTCACGGAAAATGTTAAGGAGAAAGCTGTGGTTTCAGAGAGAAGGTGCCAAACACTTGGGAAGAAAAGAGGGAGTTGGATATATATCTGTAAATTCTTTTCTGGAAGTCACAATGCTCAAAGTGTTCAAAGCTAACAAAAGGTTTTGGAAGCAGTGGTAGAAGGCTCACTGGGTTATGGAAAACTTGGGTTCAAAAATCTGCTTTTGCCTTATTTAGAGCAGAGACTTGAACTCAGGCTCTCCTGCCTCGCAAACCTGATGAACACATGGTGATATATCCAAGTATTATTCTCTGCTGCTTTAGGATACCCTAGTGATATTCTGAACTGTCCCAGAGTACAAAATATATTAATTACGCTTTTCACCAAACAAGTGCAGGTACCTCTAAGTAGAAAGATAATGAGAGAATGTATCTGTGAGAATAACAATTCTGAAAGATGAAGTAGTACCCGATGTCACAGAAAATAGTGACAGAACTAGGAACAACATGTTCTCTATATAAACCAAAATCTACCTTTAAAAAATTGACAGGATATTCAAAGATTAACACTTTATCACAACTTTGGGTGCACTGAGAAATGTTCACCACTATTTTATATTGCAGGTAGTTTTATATAATGTTATGAGTGGCATACCATGCAAATAAATAAGTAGGGTGGCCTTTCTCTTCCCCCTGCAAAGAATGTCAGTATTATTCTCTCCCTGATGATTTTTGTGACGATGGAATTTGCTTTTAGGTATGCAAAGAAGTTGTTATGGGATAATGTTCTTTAAATGCAAGATGTGCGCGTGCTTTAACTCTGCTCACCAAATGATTTCTCTATAATTATTTGAAAATTAAAAAATCACTACTAAATTTCTAAGGCGGGATAAATATAATTTAAGTTCTTCTGAGGGAAATAACTAAGCAAAAGTTTAAAACTTGCAGCTGATTGCTAGGATGTTGCTACGAGAGCTGACTGACACGTTTTCCCTATCAGGGTTGCACAGGGAAAAAAAACCCAACAGTTCAGCGGCACACGCCGCAGTTTTGTATTTTCCCACTTGGTGGCAATCATTCCTTGTCTTTCCTTCCCGCTTCTGCACTCTCCGAGAAAGCTGCTGCTCTGCATTCTGCAGCCTCTCTCGGTTTGGGGAAAGAAACAAGGGCAAAATTAAAGTTTTCTGTTATTTCAAATATCAAAGGTGGCAAAATAGAAGAGTCTGTTAAGTCGAAATGGAAATATTTCATAGTTCAGTTGTCAAGAGAAATTGTGATTTTTGT
Organism: Podargus strigoides; assembly: GCA_028020825.1. Classification (NCBI taxonomy): domain Eukaryota; kingdom Metazoa; phylum Chordata; class Aves; order Caprimulgiformes; family Podargidae; genus Podargus; species Podargus strigoides. The sequence continues at coordinate 17,994,246 of CM051621.1, read as the reverse complement.
TAGGAAACCTTTTACCAATTGTATCCCACTGTAGGGCACAGATCAGTAGTGGTATATAAAGCACTGATTAAGAGCAAGTTTACTAAACTTTATAGCTCTGCAGAGAATGAGGTAAATAATATTAAGTATGAAAAAGTACTCCACGAATTCACAAGGCATCATGAGAGTATTTATACTTTTCCTTTTTTTTTCCCCCTTAAATTTCTTTGTTTTTTGTTTTGGTTTTTTTTTGCCAACAACATGAATAAATCCATGTAATTAGGAAGTCTTGGTCTGTAGAGAACATATTGAGGCAGAGGTGTTGTTGCTCTGGCTAACCAAATGTGTCTCTGGAGAAGCTGTAGCTGGGTACAGTGTTGTCTTTCATAACATTAACAGACCTTTCAGCTTTTTCCTGAGTCCATGAAGTTCTTCTTGTTGGGTCAGACATAGGGGAGAGCTGCAGCAAGAGCATCAAGCTATGCTCTGGGGCACACACAGCTTGGATGCACTGCTTCACAAAAGCATTTAATGTCACCCCCACACCAAGCACAGCTGGCACTTGAGATAACAAGAAATCCAGGGATAGTAGGAAAAATTTCTTTGTTTATGATACAGAAGAGGTTTGAAAGAGAGACTTAAGGTCCATAGGACTCCATTCAAGTTGGTGGATGAGAACTAATAACAGCCTAGGCATATTGGCTGTAAGGATGGTGATGAGGATGGGAGCTGTGGTTGCAGTCACAGAATCACAAACAGTCAGTGTTGGAAGGGACCTCTGGAGATCATCTAGTCCACCCCCCTGCCAAAGCAGGTTCACCTAGAGCAGGTCATACAGGATGGTGTTCAGGAGGGTTTTGAATGTCTCCAGAGAAGGAGACTCCACCACCTCTGTGCGCAGCCTGTTCCAGTGCTCTGTCACCCTCAGAGTAATGAAGTTTTTCCTCATGTTCAGGTGAAACTTCCTGTGTTCCAGTTGGTGCCCATTTTGCCGCTTGTCCTGTCACTGGGCACTACTGAAAAGATTCTAGCCCCATGCTCTTGACACCTGGCTTTAGATATTTATAAGCATTGATAAGATCTCCTTTAAGTCTTTTCTTCCCCAGGCTAAACAGACCCAGGTCTCATCCTTTCCTTGTAAGACAGATGCTCCAGTCCCCTAATCATCTTTGTAGCCCAGTCACAATTAAATAATTTAGGTGGAATCAAATGTGGTGGTGGTAGTAATAGTTTTCATCTTTCCTGTTGCAGAAAACAGCCCACAGGCCCTCTTTCTTTCCCTGCCCACACAGGAGCAGCAAGTGGTGGGGGAGTAAGGCTGCCATGCTGTCACTTGCTTTGCTGGGTTTTGGCAGAGGATGAATTAAAGCATCTTTGTAAAACAAACAAACCAACCGAGGGGGGAAAAAAAAAAGAAAAAAAAAAGAAAATGAAGAAGAAAATGAAGATCTTTCCAGGAAAGGTGGTGGGAGGTGTGGGAGGAGAAGGGCACTACACCAGGGTTCCAAGTGAAATCAGTGAGAAAGGATCCGTGGATGGATGTAGAAGGGAGAGGGGTGAAATTAAAAATGAGGATATTGGAGGTAACCACAAGCAGAGCACAGCAAAGTTTTCAAGTTCATGACTTTTAAACTTCCTCTATTAATGGATTGTAATTCCTGTAATTCAGACATCATTTTGGTTTTCCACAGTTCTTTCTGATATGAGACCTGGAAAGAGAAACTAGAGGATGGGTAAGATTTGAAGGAGGAACTACATAATGAATCAGAGAGAAAGGTGTGGGGAAGAGAAGCTTTTGCTATATTTCTCATCATAGTACTCTTCCTTAGTCTTTATTTGAAACAGTAGAATATGAGCATGTGCATTTTTGAGGAAGGAAATGGAAAGCATGGAAAGGGTAAGGGTGGGGAATGAGTACATCACTGCACTGCCCAGCTGCAGAGTGCACTGCTGTCCCTGGAAGCCAGCGTAGGTAGCCCCTCATGTTTGGGTTGGCAGGTGAATCTCATGGGCTGATGTCCATGTGGAAGTGCTGCAGCATGTGGGACCAATCTCAAGAGTAGGTTGGAAAGAGTAGTGGTGTTGTCAGAAAGGCTGGGAATGCAAGAGCCTAGAAACTTGGTAGTCTCTGTAGGATAAACACAATTATACAGTATGGGATGAAAAAGAGGAAACTTATTGAGAGCCTGCCAGGTGCAGGAATTTACTATGAGGCAAGGCACGGACAAGTGGCCAGTGTAACATTTGCTATCAGCTTCAAGTTTTGAAAGGTAATTCAGTTCGCAAGGGAACTGTGTATTTAAAAAAATTACTATGAACTTGCCATCTTACCAAAAAATCGGTTTAACAGTATTGCACGTGTGGTCTAACTGAAAGAATTTTGTTGAATTACACAGTGGGTCAGACCAAAGATTAATGCATCACAGCGTCCTGTCATTGAGTGCCCCATCAGAGACAGCCAAAGAGGGTGCTTAGGGAAGACTGTGTGAACCAGGGCAACTGCACAGAACATTTCCCATGAGTATTCTCCCAGCTTTCAGCCATTTGCCATTCAGGAACATCCTGAGCTGAGGATGACTGCTGCATATTCAGTAATCTTCAAGGGATTTCTCTCACGTGGATTTCTCCTGTTGAACCCCAGGAGACTATTAGTATTCACGGTAGCCTGTGACAAGGAGTCTTGCAGCTCACCCTCACCTTTTTATGTTGGTTGGGAATGTGCTGCCTGCTAGTTTCATTACTTATCAAATAGTTCTTCTGCTCAGGCTCTTTCAAGGTTACAGCAAGAGCAGGACAAGTTTATGTCATCCCACAAGGTGGGTTTTTGACCGGATAATGAAAAATATGGTGTCACTTCTCAGAATCTCAATATCATCTCTTTGTTCCTAAAATCCAAAAGTTCTTTAGGGTTTAACTGTAAAATGACAATTTGTTCAAATTATGGCAGTTTTTCTAATCAGTAACATAGAGCAGTTCAGTCTGTAATGGGCCAGAGTGTGCTTTATAACTGTTAGATGGTTCATACTCTATATAGAGATTCTACTGCATGTAAAAGACCCTAAGGTGTTTTCTGCTGTTATCCTCCTTCCTTTGCTATTTTTTTTTTGCTTATTTACTTCTTTTGCTACCCTGGAAATAGATAAAATTTTTGGACAGGCCTCTTCAGCCTGTTCCCTGTTCCAGTCTGCCCCCACCCCATTCAGTATATTAGCCACTGTTTGTGTAAACTTCCATTCACAAAGCTGAATGTGGCACCTTTTTCTTTACAGGCCCAATCTAGTAAGCACATTGTCCCACTGAACATATTGGTAAAACATACTCTTGAGAGCAGCGTGGGCTCAGATCTGCAGTATTATTCCATTCTGAGTGTCCATCCATTTTATTTAACATATATACCATGAATGCAGTTCTAAAATGGTCCCCCAAGTTATAGTGTGTTCCAGTCTTGCAGACTGGAACAGTTTTCTAGAGATGACTTCAGCAAATAATCAGTCATGCTATTGATCATGTGGAAAGTGAAGCAATCAATGGGGGATGAATAGTAGTAAATGCACTGGTGTCCTTGCACAGTCACAAAAGGACCGTATCTGATAGCACAGATACTGCATGCACTCCCCAAGTAGTGAAGATACGCAGTGAGTTGTGGTGAGAAGGTTGGGTTACCGGTTGGGTTTTGTTTGGTTTTGTTTTTTCTGACTAGCTATATTCTTGTTTGAATATTTTAATGCTTTGTGATTTTTGCTGAGTGCTAATGCATCAAGGACAAGGCATGAATGTTTTTTCATAATTTACATTATAACTATATATTATATAATAATAATAATAAAAATAATAATAATAATATGATGTACACCACATATTTAATTAGTTGTAGCCGAGCTGATAAGTCTACACAGCATAACCTACCTCCTTTCAGAGAGCTTTGTGTTAATCTGTACCATGGTATATCTGCATTTATGTGAGCCTGCCCCAGCACAGTTCACCCCACCTTTCAGTTGTGCTTAGTTTTTGAAGTTTGTGAGACTCTGCACAATGCCCTTACTATTTCACCAGGTGCTTGGTTCATGCATAAACAAAAAAAAAGTGATATATGAAGATTCCATAATAGCTAACTAAATTGTGAGTTGTTCAGCAAGCTGAAGAAGCCTAAGATCCAACTGTACATGCATTTTAACTATGTAAGTGGCTACAGGTTTATTATGAAAAATAGAAGCACCAAAAAGCAGAGGTGACAATCAAAGCCTCAGTGACAATCTGGTGATAACAACACATTGGAAACACATAAGATGCACCAAAGATTTAGAAAAACAAAATAGGAAGTACTAGTTTCAGTGGATCTCTTTGAAGTACTGTTAAGCACTGAAGCAGAACCATTTGGAGAATGGAATTCATATTTAGAAAACAATTGTGAAAAATGCTCAAACTGGCAGTATGACTATAAAATTTTACATGAGAACAAAAGTATTCATGGCTAGAACAAAACAAAAAGAGAAGAAGTACAGATTATAAAAGGCAAGGTTCAAGACAGTATTAGCCACAGACGTTTGGATATACCTCTCAGCTACAAAGTAATTTACAATCATAAGACTGAACTTGATCAGGCTGAAAAATGGCATATGAAAATTTGTACTAAAGCAATTGTTTCTGCACAGTAGAATACAATAAAACTGATTCTGCCAGGCCCAGTTCAGTGCTTTTATGTGCCCTCAAGGCACCATTTATACTCCAATAAAGGGAATTTGTGCATTGAAAATTATGATATCCTTAAATCACAACAATTCCCTGACTTTTGTACTTGCAAAACTATAAAATGACTAATTCAAGGCTTCTCTCCAGAAAGTCTAACAGTATTTTTCCCTTCATCCCAAAGACATGCTGCTGGGTTGGGATTGGTGTTTTAGGACCTTTGTGAAGGAAAGAGCTTTGAGGTAATGAAAGCTCTTTTATCAAAACAAAAGAGGAGTTGTTAATGAGTTACTCTTTAGCTCCATTATAAACGTAGTGTTCCATTCTAGATCAGTCAACTTCTCTATCAATTTACAAAGAAATTTTCAATAGGGCAAATCCCAGATTTTGCCAGAACTCCATTTGTTTGTTTATTTTTTCTTAATTTGACTTGCCAAGGGTTTGTGTTTGACTTGTTGCCATGAATAAAACTATTCCTCTTTCAACAATGGGCTCTCCGGGAATGGTGTGGGAAAGCTAATCCCATTACACAGCTCAGAAGTTCCCACTCAGTGGTGACCCAGGAAAGGCAGCTTATCAGGCACTTAGCAGAGCTGTCAGCTGGTCAGCTCAAGTGGGGCATTCTCCTTTGTGGAGTGAAGCAGGCCAGCAGGAGCAGTAGTAGGGTTTGGTTTGTTTGTTTTAAGTAAATAGAACAACAGGGAGCTTTCACATCCTTGACCTGAAAGTCATGTTCATGTAAATAGAAGACATTAATGGTAGAGCATACTACAGTGTCATTAACACACTGGTCAGATGTGTTCATTTATAATCAACAGATGAGAGGAGTCTTCCCAAACTGCTTGTCTTGTGACATTTTTTGTGACCATCTCTCTTTGCAATAGCTCAGATTATTAAAGTCATTGGCTAGATGCCTCTAACAGAATGGCTTTCCTTCAAGGGAAGTTGTTTTCGGGCTTGATGCCTTCATATTTTTGCTCTACGTGATGGGCACCTTGTGATACGCCTTGTCACATGGGCAAGGTCTCCTGATGATATTGGAGGGGAGATAAATACCTAAAGAAAGAGCTCTCTTCTTTGCTAATGTGGAAACAGTGGCAGGACTGCCTGAGAAAGGGGCCTTACTTCGTAGTAATGAGATGAGAATTTGCTGGTGAGGGGCAAGAGCATCTATGTAAGAATTAGAAAATACATGGAAAAACATGTAATAATACCTTGGTTTTAATGAGACCAGGATTAACGCACAACAGGAAAAATGTGGTGTTTTTTTTTTTTAAATTTAATGTAACTCTGTGTTTGACGTGTGAAGCCATTGCATGAAGGGGAGACTGCATCCAACATGTAACCACCTGGAATGCTGTTTTCCAGAAGCACAAGCACTGAAGACAGTTATTGGTAGAATCAAGTGCCAGTCTGAGTCTAACTCCAGTCTTGTTCATGTTGGTGCGTTAACTGATTGTCCTAATTGTTCAAGTAAAGCAAAATATTATCCAGTCATGGGTACAAAATACCACACTGGATCAGGACTCAGAAAAATTTGGATTCAGGTCACAGTGCAGCTTGCAGAAATCTTACTGTATGCAGTTTTTGCCTTCCTTTGCCTAGTATTCCTAGTATTTCTCTTTTACCTCTGTGTAAGTATAATGCTCATATTCACAAGACATAAACCAAACTGTGCTCATGAGAGTCTTGAATAGCCTTGTGATGACAGCCTAACCAGAAAGTATTGGTGTTTTAAACTGTCATTTAGAGAACGGCGTTATTAAATTCTTCTTTAAGAGTCAATGCATTAACAATTTTTTTTTCTTTTCTTTATTGCAAGCCATTATATTACTTTAGAGCAGCTCCCATTTCCTAATATACTTCTCAAGATGAGTCAATATTGTAAGCTACGAGGTGTCATCAGTTCCCAGTGCCAGTGAAGGGAACTTAGTGATTCCACAGACCAAGGACTCTACAAGGAACTGTCCTTCAGCTCTAGTTTGACATTTGCTTGCTTTCATAGGTTTTTAACCAATCTCATGGCATCCTATGATTCTGAGTTTCTGTGCTTTATTTTTGTCCTCTTGAGGGCAAATATAGGCAACAGTCAATTTTGTGTACTCAATACTTAGACTGTGTAGCGTAAAAGGCTAACAAAATGCAACTTGTCTTAGAGCACTGGGGTGTGCCACCTATTACTTGCTAAAGGAAATAATGATGCTGAACTAGATAAATATGATCTGTGTTTCAGTTTTGCAATTTTTTTTTAATTGCCTGTTACTTTATTGCCCAAGGTCAGTCTTGCCAGACAAGTGGACCAACAGTTCTCTAGAGTAACATAAAACCATTAAGTTGCTCTTTGATCTTGCACCTTCTTTAGAACCTTTTAATCAATTAACCATGAAGCTACTCAGCTTGTCTTATTTCCTGCACATAAAACTGCTTTGGTCGAGCTGACACATTACTACATTATAGATCAAAGATTGAAGGAAACTTCACATCCAACCAGGATAATTATGTGGAATTTTTCTGAAACCGTTATATACATTTTCATGCCTGAGATGGAGGAAAACAGTATTTTGATCTAGATTGAGTTAAAGGATTCATGTGTATTTTAAAAGATGGCTAAATGGGTTTGTGCATGATTGACCTTACACAAGGTGTGGATGGTTTTCATGGCTATATTGCTGACCCTCAACTGTCCATCTGTCTTTTGAGAGTACCCATCATTGATAATAATAGGGAATATGACCTGCTGGAACATAAACACTGATCTCTTGTTTAGGATGCCTTTAAATAAGAAAGAGAATTGAAATATTGAATGTATTGTAATGTGATACAGATTGAAATCCTTTTAGCTCAGGAATTACATTATGATAATGAGAAGAGTTGTGGTTTCAGCCTTGTGAGACAACACTTCTATGACATTATTTGTGTGCACAAAATACTTTTTTATCGAGAATAAGAGATATCTTAATGTTTTACGTATTATGTTTCTGAAAATCTGTGATTGTTGATACTATTATTTTCTAGCTATATGAAAATTAAGGTGTATCAAAATATATGCTCCATTCCTTCTGGCCAAATACTGAAATACATGCACAGCTTCAATCAGCTCCTTGTTTGAGCTTCTCCCTAAGTAGGACAGAATGTCACCCACACCAGGCCAACAGAGCAAAGCATCTGCTCACTCAGATTTTGCTGAAGGCATATTTTGCACAGCTGTTTCTTGTGGGATTGGTTTGTTCTCCTTCTGCTTGCTGATGCCGAAAGCGAAGATGGCCTGGCCCAGATAAGAATGTCTCCTGGTGCATCTGCATTGGTAGCAGGTAGAAATACTAAGAACCAGCATGACTTCTGAAAGAAAAATGTGGCCCTATGGCTTTCTTTAAACCAGTAAAGAAGCATTTTTGAAAGAATTCACTTTGTGAAATGCTGGTGTAGGAAATTCTTCACAGACATCCTCTAATTCTCTGAAGACACAGCTTCTATCCAGACCCTCTATACTTAAAAGCAGATAGAAAATAGAAACCCTTAGAGCTGCTATAACTCACATTATTTTCATGTTAAGTCGAAGCCACGCTCTCTTTGCAAATCTGTATTGATTTTCCTGAATGTTACACTTCCTTTAGCTAAACAGCTCCCTGCTGATGTTTGTCATCTTCCTTTTAAGCTGAATTAAAAGAGAATGAACAAGTTTGTGGATGGCACAGAAAGTGCTCTTTGATAGATATACTTCTTGTCTTCTGAACAAAGAGAAAATTCTGAACAAATTCAGTTCTAGAACTAAGAAAGGAATATTTTCCCTAATCTCCCTCTGCACAAATTCTTTGTTTAAGTCTCAGTGGAAATTTCCCAGAAAAGGAAAGGGTATTTGGGAAACTTACTTTTACATTTACTACTGCATTATGTTTTTTTATGCTGGATTTAAGATTCAGTGGGGTACTTTCCTTTTGGGATTTGAAAAGACACAAAAATCCAAAAGGAGTCAGTAGGAGGTTACGCTTGATTTTGAGCCTAAAGCAGGCCAAACTTTAGATTCTGTTGTTTGTTTTCTTTCTACCTCAAGCTATAAATCATCCCAGATTCATCAAACCATTTGCAAATCTAATCCAAGCTGGACCAAGTTACAGACTGGACCAAGATGTAGGTTTATAGTAATGCCTGAAAACAGGAAAGAGTTTAGATCAGAAAGGAAAATCTATCTGGTTTCATTACATGTGGCTTCAAGTTTCATTACAAAAGGTTTTACATGGCTTTGATCCCTTAATTTGGCGAAAAAAAAAGAGTGATCTCCATGTGCACACAGCTATTTCAGTGCATGCATGCAACTAAAATAGATATGCTGTACCCCAGTGAATGACAGTGTGTCCCATACAGACAAGCTGCATTTAAATGCACAGAGTGCAAAGTCAAGATAGATTAGGTCAAACTTCCTCACTGCCAGCTACCTTGAATTCTTAATCATACCTGCTGTTGTTCAGAGCTGCTCAGGGGAACCAAAAGGCATAAATAAGTTCACATCCTGAAAAAAAACAAACAACCTATGTACTTTCTACCCTTATGTATGTGTATATATATACACACAGATTAAAGAAAAGATTTTACAAGAAGAATCTGTTTTCCATAATGCCTCAATTAAGCGAGTCTTTAAAAGTGAGTATTAAAGAAAGGGCTTCACTAGAAGCAGTTTTACTACAATAGTACTCACTTCATTTTTTTTTTTTTTTTTGGTTAAAGACCTCCTGTCTTTCATTTTTGACTGCTGTTGCTGAAGAGGAATTGCCAGTTCTCATCGGTCCTCTGGAGTTTGGAGAGCAGCAATGAAAAGTGAGTGCCTTTCACACAAATCCTCAGCATCAGTTACACTGGGAAGAGGGGCAGAGACAAGCAAGAGGGGCACAAATGTTTTACTGAAGTAACGCAAGCAACAGCTCCTTTAGCCAATAGGCCAGAGGATGGACTACAGTTCCAAACCCACATTTTGGGCACTGAAACCATTAAGTCCCTTTTCCAGCAGATAGAAGTTGCAGTGGCTCCAGGCCAGCTAAGTTGGGTTTACAGCTGCTTTGCATCACTGAAACAGCATGAAGCAGCTTGAGCCTGCAGTGAATCTGGTCCTGGATGCCTTAAATCTGTAATATTTTCTTCTCCCTGGTCTAATACCACTGTTTTTCTGCATTTTACAAGCCTCTTCATTAACATGTGACATTCAAATGGACTGTGGTCACTTCTGCTAAAAGAAGTTACTCCCCAAATGGCTTTCATGTCAGCATGAAGTAACAGTAGGATGACTTCTGTGGCTAGTCACTGCTGTCTAGGCTCTAAGTGCCCTTTCTACAAAATTTTGAAAATACATGGCTGCATCTGTTGCCCATGAGCAACTGCAGCAGTTAATCCTCTTGTGTGTTCACTGCCCAGGAATTTGATACAGCCAGAACTGGTTCCTTTTTAGCATTCTTATTCTTACGTCCCAGGCACTCATACCTTGCCTATTTGATTGTTTATTCTTTGTTCTCTTAGTTAAAAAAAAAACAAAATGGGGCATCGCTTTTGTTTGTTTATTTGCTTATTTTTAGCTTTTGAATGTGATTGAGCAGATTTTCAGCTAGGTGGAGGTCTCTTTATTCTTCCTTTCAATTAACCTGAAGTTGCACATGCTTTTCAGAATGAAAATTAAGAGGCCTCATTCTCCATGTCACACACAGAGTGGGGGTTTTATTACTTAAACATTTTGTCAGCCACCATTCCTGCTGACTGGTACAAGCACTTTGCTGTAACAGTTTAATAAATAATACTTCGTTTTTTAAAATGTTTAAATATTAACTAGCTGCAGAGCTTGCTTTCTGTCACCAGCATGGTGTTTTGCCTCCACCAGATGCCTCCAGTTATCTCAGTACACACAGGAAAGCGACTGCTGTGACTTATTGCAAAGGGAAGGAAGAAGTGTCTCATCTGGGAGGGCTGTGGCACAGCCAGGTCTGGAGCCAGGTGGGTGGGAAGCGGGGGGAAGCAAGTAGTGCCTGGAGCTGGAGAGAAGTGGTGAATGCAGCAGGCTGGTCTGTGGTTTGTGGTGGTGGATGATGAGCACCATTTTGATCAAGTGGTAGTTAAACCTTTTGCCTCGCATTTTTAAGGTGATTTTCAAACTTTCTCATTATTTTTTTTGTTTTGTTTTTTTTGTTTGGTGTCTTTGTTTTGTTTATTTAGGGTAACAGCGAACCTTTTTCTGCAGTGGAATCTATTCAGTGCCATAGTCTCACTGTGGATATTCAGACACAGAAAAGTGCCCAAACCTTTCTCTCCACAAAAGGTGCACTAGAATTAGGTAACTCTTGGGCCCCTTTTTCTTCCTTCTCTAGCCTTTGTCACACTGCATTAATTATTTCTAGGGGTGTACTTGGAGGCTGCTTAATAGCTTTGTTCATTAATCATGTAACAGTTTGTTCAGTAAAATAGAAAGCAACAACTAATGAATAATTACTTCTGATTTTTCTGAGAGTGTAGAAATTATTTTTTTAGATCTATGTCTTTTCTGAGGTTGACTTTATTTACTGCTGACACTGATTCATGCCTGTACGTTTCCCCTAGAAAATAATCATAAAACTGCTCAAAAATGGGTGAACTGATAAGGAAAGAGGTCCAATTTAAAATAAACCACCCCAACCCCCCTCCCAAAAAAAAGAGGGAAAAAGAGAGAGTATGCAAACTTCAAACTTTCTAATCTTGCTACTTCAAAACAGCAAGCAACTTCTGAAGCACAGGTCAGCTGGTACCACTCTTATTGCTGTTACCATAGCAGAAACACAGAAATGTGATTAAATAAATAAAGCTAATCGGAAGCAAAAAAATGAGTTTGCAGTAAAAACAGCTCAAGTTAACCTATTCTCAGAGGACTTTGAAAGAAAACATACTTCTAAAGATGTGCTGTGAGAGATTTTAGGCACAGCTGCAGGACAAAAAAGGTATCCTTTCCCTCCCTTTAGAAGGATTAAATCTGTCCTGGAAATTAACCAAAGTGGACAAATGGGCCATCCTACAGAAACAACAGACTGAAGCCCAGAATGTGAAAAACTATGAGAAAGAAACAAAAATGTCCTGGAAAAAGGCTACTGGATCTTTTTAAAGAACTTTAATGACAGAGTAAGCAACCCAGGCACATTAATTCCATCTTTACTTGTCCCTTGTGATATGGAAAGTATCCTAAAAGGCATTTAAAAAAAAATATAAAATAGTTGTAGCAGAAAAAATCAGATAATTCCCCTGGTCTGAGTCTATAAATCCATAAAAGATGTAAGTTTGTGTCAATCTATGGATGTCAGACTGTTCCACAGGAGCTAATGTAACATTTTCCGAATTATAAAGGACACAAAAATGTCTGATTGCTGTAGCTGGATGTGCAACCCATCTCTTCTTCTTTAAGGCAGGTCTTCTGATCCCTCTACAAATGTTAACAAATACCTAAAAAGGGAACAAAACCCAAATCTTTATCTTCTGTATGTAGCATAGGGCAGCAACTGAGAGTACTGAGGCTTGATGTTTAGAACTAAAGGCGTTTACCTATGAACTGGAATGAAATAAAAGGACCAGAAAGCATTAGTAAGATCAACATTTTATGAAATTAAGCTGTGGATCTGGGAGGCAGTTTTAAAGTGCGTTCCCATGGCTGAGCAAAATTCCTGCAGCATGGGTGTCATGCTGTAGAGCTGGAACACATTTGCTGGGACTGTGGATAGCCAGAAGTCTTGCTGTTCAGCGAGATGACTGCTTTATCTCAGCTTGACAAATGACATGCAGTACTGACAGAATACTTCTCCTTTGCTGGCCATCACCCCTACGGACACTGGCCAGAACAGCAGCAGCAGGAACATACTCTCCATCTCTGATTTAATCACATGGAGCCCAGGAGACTAGTGAATAGAGCTGTTAACTCTCTGTTTGGTTTGCTTTTCCCATCTGTGTTTTATTAAAGTGAGAGCAAGATTTATTCACTTTTTTAACATCAGAAGCTGTTGGTGTCCAAGATGATGGTTGATGTTAAGGTATACATACACAGTTTAACCTGGCTGAGGGCCAAAGAGGCCTACGATTTCCAGCCTAGACAATTTATTTGCAAAAGAACACAAAATCCCTCTACTCTTAAGGCATTTCTTAAAGGATGAGCACAACGACTTCCCGCTCTCCCAGGAACACAATACATGAAGAACACAGTAAAACAGTAGGCTCTCCAGGATGAGCCAGGCTCTCCAGGCATGCAGGCAAACACTTCAGTTTTACTTTATTCCTGACAGCCCCTACACAGTCACAACTACCAACGATTTTCTGATTTCCACTCCAGGAATCTTAAATAGATTGGAGATACCAGCTCAGTGGATAAATATTTCTTCTAAAAGCCAAGAATCCTGAATGGCTCAGCTGGGGAATTGCACTTTATTGGAACTGAAATTATGTGCCAGGCTCTCCACTGTAAGGTGGGGCAGCTGAAGCACAGACACTCGCATGCCTAATGAGCTACGGCGAGAGTAACACTCGCTTCTAAAAGGAGAAGAAAAGGAACCAAAAGATGGGAGTTTGAATTGCTTTGAAAAGATAAACTTTTCCTCAAACAACAGGGTTCACTTAAGATAGAAAGATCAAGTGTGCATTTTACAGAACTGTAAAGAGGTTTCTTTTAAATACGTAAGTTTCAAGCAGTAACAGTTAAAGCTCCCAAAAAGAGAGCTTCAATGCAAACAGCCTCCAATGTTCTTGACACTTTTCCAAAGCTTCTGGGCATTTTCTTCTTAACAGCAAGCTCCTTTCCAAAATGTAACCACTCTCCCCCTCATCTCTTAATCATCACTCATCTCATCAAAACTAACGTGGAGACACCCACTTTCTCTATTGCCTTGCTAATATCCCTGCAAGTACACCATGGATCATCAGATCTGCCAGATTTGTTGTCATCTACAAAACCTCTGCATTCTGGTCTTTCTTTCCAGGCAAATGCTTTCATAACATCATATGAATATCATATTGACTGGTACCTATACAGAGCATCATTGTATTACAATGATTCCTGTAATACTAAGGCTCATGGGATCCCCGTATGGCAATAAAAAGTATTCTGAATACAAGGCAAAATTGTCATTATAATAGAGCTTAGAAAATAAACTGTATCTCTCAAAACCCACCATTTTTTTGCTTAAAACAGTATTTCTATCACTCGCATATCCATCTTCCCCAGAAACTTTAATGCAGGCTGCAGAATCTGTTTTCATGTGTGATAGTTCCTGTTCTAAATTGACTTTCAATGTTAACAAAACGCAATAACTTTTGTTACTGTTTCATTCAAAAAGAATGGTCTTTTTTTCCATGCTCTCTCACTTCTTTATCATCTGTGAGATGACAGTAGGAGCTGTGCATGAGCCAGTACAAATTAAGCAGTATTCATGTGCTTTCTCTTTTACAGCTTTTAAGAATACTGGCAGAAAAGTATGGAATTTGCAAGTTTCAGTTTTCTTGGTTTCTAATGAAAAAATAATTTGAATTGTATGCAGTGTTAACACAAAGTGAGGAACTTGGTCACTGTACTGAGTCACATCCTTCAGATATCCTTCCAATACTGTTTATGCATTTCATTCAATACATTAAAAGCAGACTGTATGAGAGTGATTCCTATAGCAGGCAGCAGACCCCAGGAGAGAAACCTAATCCCTGAGCACTGTGTTAAAAGCTGCATAACTTATGTTTTTGAATGAAAGCCTACTTGTCTGGAGTGTTCTGCACTGAACTAAATTCTCCACTGTGTTAGCTATGCCTAAAGCTACAGTTCCCTCAGATTTCCATTCCCTTTTGGGGAATACAGGTGCAAGGCAGCCTATTATAGCAATATTAGAAGAGAGACTTAATTTAGCTGTTAGGGTGACCCATCCCACTGAGAAAGTTATGTCTCGTCACGCACAGTGACACACCTTGTCAATGGTGGTGAGAATACAGGGCTGCTCAGGTTTCTAAGGTGAGCTGAGTCACTGATGTAGGTGCCTTATATTCCTCCAGAGGAGTAGGGGCCAAAGTTGTTTGTTGTGGGGTTTTTTTTTGGGTTGGTTGGTTGGGGTTTTTTGTGTGGATTTTTTTTTTTTTTAAATTATAATTATTTATTTTTAAAAAAATTATTACGCTTTTGTTTGGTTCTGCTTAAAGACCACAAAAAGTCCCCATCTTGATGGTCTCAGGATCACAAGTAGCTACTAGCATTGCCTGAATACCAGTGCAAAGCTCCTCTTTCTCTGTCAGTACAAAGACAGAAAGCAGTCCAACTCCAGATACGTGGTACAAGGATTTTGGTGGTACAAAGAAAAATAATTCTATTTATCCAAGAATGCTATATAAGTACTGTTATGCAAAAATGGCTTCTTTTTCCTCTAAGCCACCCTGGGTACAGAAGACTATTTAGAAGTCATAGAAACTGCAAAGAAGGTCTCACGCCAAAGGCTGTTTCATTGGATATTTAGACAAATTCTGAGGTAGACTATGTGAAATACAGAAGTATCTGTAAAAATTCTATTACAGAAGAGAAATGTGGTTAAGTATCATCCCATCCAATTGCTTAAATTTAAAATACTTAGTCCAAGGTAGTGAAAATGAATCCCTTTGAAGAATGAAATTACTTGCTAAAACAACTGTCAAATTGCCATTTGTATAACCACTAAGATATTAGGATATACTCAATTTGCCTTTTCATGCAGTGTACTTTATTTATAAGTCTTTTGTTAATTTTGGTATGAGTACAGCTGTATTCATAATGAACTGACATTTTTGGATGTCACTGCCTGTAAGTCTGAAAATCCCGAGTTAATTCCTTCTTCAGGTTTTCGGCAATGAATACACTAGATCTAGGGTCGGGTTTTATTCTGTTTTTTACCAAATATTCTTTGCAACTACAGATATTTAATTAAAGGCTGTTAGACAATTTAAACTTCTCAGAAGAATACAAATAAAAGCTGTTAATGAAGTAAATATCTGTTTAATTTACAAACATCAGTAGCATTACTGATATCAGTCCAAATATGACAAAGCACACTGCATTACACATGTACATCTAAATTTTTTGTAAAAAAAATAATAAAATTGAAAAACATCTGCATTTTTACAGGGTACCCTGGGTTTTACTGAAAGAAGAACACAACCCACTACTGATTACCAATTCTACATTATAATTTAGCAGCAACATGTTAACATGGGGAACATTAGGGCAAGTAAAGTAGTTTTATTATTTGGGGAAAGTCACAGTTCTTGATACCACAGCCTTTTTTTTCTTTTTTATAAAAAAGGTAAAGAGCTCCACGGGAATATTAATTTATAAAGATCTACTTTCTAATGTCATTTTCTACACGCCATCTTATTTTCTGTAAGTACCGTATATAGGGAAAATTAACTTCTCTACAATTGCCACCTAGTGTAAAGACATTTTCTGTCATACATTACAAGTTCTTGGAAGGTGTCCTGAATATCTGCTGTATGTGAAAACTGCAGATTGTCATCACTTTCAGATTCAGTGACACCAAGTGGTCAGATTCTATGGAAAAGAAAAAGGGAAGGGGAAGAAAAAACAGACCAAAAACATTTACCCCAAGATGACATGCTACGTTAGTTCTATTGCAAAATATCCTGATTTTTAAGTCCTTTTAAAAAAAAAATTACAAAAATACTGGGACAAATATAAATTAATATATATTAAAGCATTGAAAAACAGTAAAAGGGATGGCCTAAAAGGGTTAAGTACAATGTACTTTGATACAATAAATATTTCTCAATGAAACTGAATACTGTATAGAGTTGTTTAGAACTCATAGAAACAGAAATCCATATTATTACTAATTTCTCCATCAATAATCTATTTTTATCATCCCCAAAACATTTATATTACAAAAAATTAATACTGGAAAAGGGCAGATAAACACTTTTTTATGCTTCTTTTGCTAACATGCTGACATAAAAGTATACATCATCAGGAGATTTCAGGATTATAGTATATTCTCATATCTCCCATTTCCCATCCATTAAACGGGACCCCATCTTCTCAAGATGCTTAATAATTCCAAAAGATAAAAGGTATTTCATACAATTGTTATTTCTGTATAATCTGATTATTTTCACTCATAATGCTTCCTCATCCATAGGCAAGTGATTGCTATGGTCTGTCAAGACAATAAAATATACTGATATGAAAGTGAAAAAAACAAGGCTCATGTTCTGGTCAGTATTTCATCTCTGAGCTGTTAAGTTGAAAGTCACATGTGTGTAGTGTCAGTGTATCTTCAGCATGTTATAAAGAAGAATCCATGTTAAAAGCAGTTAAAGTTTCCCATCTCTGTTGCAATGTTACCAGGTCTTTTTTTTTTTTTTTTTCTTCAAAGCTCCTCTTGGTTATGAGAAGTCTCAGTTCAAGCACTTGAATCTTTTTTCGAATGAAGAAAAAGTCTTTATTCTCATAATAAAAATAAGTCTGTTCTGTATTTTACAATATATTTCAAATATTTCCACTATGAAGCATTAATTAGTCCGACACGGTCAATAAGTATACAACATTTTCAAAAGACAAGTGTGACAGGGACACTTAGGAGGGACAATTTGTACAGCCACACTTCACCACTTTTTCAACCTCGTCCACAAACGATGACCCATCAGTGCATTCAAAAGAGTATTTCCGTCTCTTGCTCCTTAGTGGTCCACAGCACTGCCCGGTTGAACATCCTCCTTTACATTCTAGTCTCGATACCTTCTTGGTCGTCTGGCACGCAGCATACCCTTGCTGCTTTTGGTAGTAATCTCGGATTCGTTCCCCTCGACAAGAGATTTCTGTAGAAAACAATATTTAAAATAAGAGATACACTTCTGAGACTCAGGTCAAAGAATGCTTGACATTGCTAAGGAAGATGCTGTGTTTCTAATTGCAGTTGGGATTGATATTTTGAAGTTTGATTCAGACTGTATATTGGAAACTAGTGGTTCTACCAAACATAATTTGATTACTGCTCCTATTTTCAGTAAAGTTCAGATTATGTATATGTAAACCATAAATACAAAGCTATTACAATGACATGAAAATTGGAAGCCTAAATCTTTTCCACTTTTATAAAAATACACATCTTCTGCTCCTACACTGCTCGCAGCTGTTTCTATTTACCATAGGGAAATGTTTCAGAGAGCATGCAATTTAATTTATTAGACCTGGAGTTTAATATTATTCGAACTGTTATTTAATACAAGTTACATTCCTTTAACTTCATAAATTACTGAGGTATAAAACCAGCTAAAAATGAGACATCTGTTAAAGGTTCTACAACCATATTCTTCTATTCTATTCGCATCTATGTACAATACAAAATAAATGCCATCTGGGGTAAGGGAAGGAGAGGGAGAGCTTTGATAGACAAAGGAAAAAGAAAAAGGTAGGGGGAAAAGTCATCCTGTTTTCATCCATCTCACCTGCATAATTCGCTGTGATAAATCAGTTGAAGCTGAGAGGTCAAAAGTAGAGTTTGTGATAAAACTAGGAGCAGAATCATTGGATTTGGCTTCTCAGTTGCAGAAGGCAGAGAAACAATAAATACAGAAAGATACAGCAGGTAAAAGGTAATAGTTAAATATTGTAAAAATGTGTTTTTGAATAAAGGCAAAAAAGAGAAATGTTTTCACAGCAAAACGTTTGATGAAAAAATCCTCAAAATGTAAACAAATTCATGG
Organism: Podargus strigoides; assembly: GCA_028020825.1. Taxonomy (NCBI): domain Eukaryota; kingdom Metazoa; phylum Chordata; class Aves; order Caprimulgiformes; family Podargidae; genus Podargus; species Podargus strigoides. The sequence continues at coordinate 17,975,871 of CM051621.1, read as the reverse complement.
GAAAAGTTTGATTTTTCTCTCACCAAGGTAAGTTCTTATGGTAAAAAAAAAAAGGCAACAAATGTGTGTATTGTGGGGAAAAAAAAGTTGGTAATGTTTCTGGCTGTTGATATTTTACTAAAAGCACCTCTTTTCTAAGACCAAAACAAAACCATGATTTTAAATTTTTTTTTACCTTTATCACAACTGTCCCCCGTGTATCCGCTGCTGCATTCGCAATATGGTTTCCCAAGTCCTGAAAGCCTGCATTTGCCATGTTTACACCTGATGGATTGGCAGGGGTTAAACAGCATTTCCTCTTCATCACAGAGGACTCCCCCATGTCCCTGCAGGCATTTACAACTGTATGAAAATGCATTGATTGGCAAGCAGGTACCATGCACACATCTACAGGGGAAACAAGCCCAAGAGAATAAAAATAAATTATTCATCAAAGTTCAGGCTAAGCAACATTAACTACAAATACTTTGGACTGTACTCAGAAGAAATTGCTTTTGTTTCTAATGGACTTTTTCAGTGAGATGCAGTGAAGTGGTTTAGAATTGGTAGGCAGGTTTATACAAAAGAAGCCGCAGTACAGAACTCTGTCTCACCAGAAAACAGCCACTGTAGATGTGTTATGGAAGACTTTTACAGGCCACAGTTATTAAAACCAACATTTCCTGTCTACCTAAATTTTCAGCATGCTTTTGAGAAGAACACAGCAAAATCAAGCCCAACTGTAATTCACTAGAATTAAGTAGAGAAAAAGAATACTCACCTGAAATTCTGGATCGTGTATCATTTTAAAAAAACATATTGTCACTCATGAATTGTGGGGCTCCCAGCACAAAAACAGGTCAGGCACTTCCTCAGGGAAACTTTTCTGACCCAAAGAATGGCAATTTCAAAGCTGAACACGTTCCCCCTTCAAATACCTTAGTCTGCATTGCCAACTGCCAGTAGTCTGTTCATATAATGTAGCCGGCTGGTCTTCACTTCACTGAAAGCCAACAGCCCTCATGCAGAAACTCACACTAGATGAGGTTGCATATTATTAAGTCTCATCCACATGGTTAAAGTAGCTACTCTCTCAGTTGAGCTTTGCTAAATGTTTGTGGCAGGCTCAAATCTTGCTGTTAGACAAAAGGCTGCATCTGCTAAGTTCTGATGTACAGTATGGACATAGTTGGTCTTACTTCTCTTGAGAGAGAGGTGGTGCTTCCCAGAAGGAGGATGTTTCATTACCTATTCCTAGGTGTAAGCTGAAGATTAGGGAAATTCATCTTCTGAAAACATCACATTTGGCTTTCTCTCCTAAAAGCTCATAGCACTGTATACAGCTGAAATAAAACCAATACTTCCAAGAGCTAACAAAATACTAAGTTGTGCTCACTTACTTCTGTTCTTGATACTGCCTGTACCTGATACTTGAGGAGTTTTGTGATCTACTGCAAAAAGCACTCAGTTTGGGTGCTGATGTGTATAGTTATAAGAACCTATACACAATCTAATTTTTCAAGAACAGTTCAAAGAAATTCTTTGGGTTTTCTTATTATAGTACTTGATGGTTACAGTTCCATGTTATTTTTGACACCTAAAGTATAAAATAGCTGTGACAGACACTGCATTTGTATTTTTTAACCTGCAAAAGATGTTTCCCAAACTCTAGTAAGGACAGTGGTAAGGGCAAACAGAATGTCATCTTATTGTCCATGACCAATAAATCCTGAAGAACTTTGAACTTCTGAAGCTTCTGATCTTCTTGTGCTGGGAGACCATGAGCCACAAATTTAATCTGTCTCTATAGTAAATTTGAAAGATGAATATGCATAGAAATAAATACTCTCATACACACATACGTACATATCTTCTGCTCTCTCTTTACACATACATATACACGACCCACTCTATAAACCTACATAAAATGCCCAACCTAAAATGTTCTAGTCAAATCAGCAAAAATAATTAGCACACACAGACTTAAACAGAAGTTTACCATAAAGATAGATAACTAGTATCCTGCTAAAACCTGGGGTACTATGAAAATATAAAAATATTAGATATAGCTATTGTATCAAGTTTTTGAAACACAGAAAATAATAATAATAATAATAATAATAATAATAATAATAATAATAATAATAATAATAATAATAATAATAATAATAATAATAATAATAATAATAATAATAATAATTTTCCTCATTCTATGCAATTATAAATAAGCACATGGATTTTTTTTCCATTTGCAACTTCTTCTAAATTATTTTTGTACCAAGTGTCATACCAGCACTTGCATCAGTGCAGCTCACTACAGAAGTAGCCCATACAGAAGTATGTAAAAGCATGTCCCAGGCTTTAGGCAGAACTTCAGTGAAATGTGTGTCTGCTCCCCTAAACTAGGGACTTTTCCTCATTAAGTTTATGGAAAGAATATACTATAACCTGGATGCTGTGTTCACTTTTACATGCCCTGGATATTTTATTTCTTGGTGAAAAAAGTGTGAACTTTTTATGAAAAAAAATATACATAACAGGAGACTTATATGCATATTATACTACTGTTCTTTCTTGAGGAAGGACATACTTATTTCCAAGACACGGGTCATTAGTTTGTTGATCACAGAGGGGTCCAGTCCATCCTCCTTCGCACTCACAGGAAAAGCCAGACTGGCTGGTAGCATGGCATGTTCCATGCACACAAACTTTTTTATGACAAGGCTCGCAACCTGGCAGAATTCCCACTTGCAGTGGCACATTTCTGAAGTCTTGGAGTTCGCTGTTGATATACAGATTACGGATGCAACCGTGGAAGCTGGTGCCATTCTGTCCTGGAGACTGGCGTAAAGCTGCTATGTTATTGTTCACAGGCATACCTAGGAAATTAATAATATCAAATAATTAATGTAATCTTTGGTGCAATTTTCTGTAACATTTTCTCTTTTTAAACATTTTAAAAAAAATATTTCTTCCTAATTAACTGTTCTTAGATATTCAGCCTAGAACCATGAGCAATGATCTAATACTTAGAAACTGTCCTGGTTGTCAAGCATGCATGTAAGCAGCTCCAGACTCCTAAGTCTTTAGGTCCAACTAGACTTGTATATAGGGCTTCATACAGGAAGCTCATCCATGTGAAAAGGTTCAGATACATGCCTGGTTTTGACCTAGTGCAATTAAATCCAGGTTAGTACATAATTTCTGAATCTTGGAAAAAACAAAAGATGTTGAAATTTAGTAGTTGATACATGGGTTTTATTTGGTAAGCTTCTAAGATACTCAAATCTATAAGAATTCAGTAGGATCAGCTCATCAATTTGGAGCTGGCATACCTATTTCAAATGTGAAATTTTGCTAGCTAAAATTCTTAGAAAGAAAAGCTCAACAGGAGGAGGTTCCATTACTTTCAAAAATATTTCAGTTCAACATGTCTCAAAAACAGATTAATAAAAAAAGCTACTCATAGTTTGCCATTACAGTTTTAAACAAAGATAGTCAAGAACAACAATAATTCAACATCAAAATACTTATGTGTAGATACTTCTAGATAGTGCAAAAGCCCCTGATGTTGACCATTTTCAGAATAATTCCTCTGTTGTAGTCTATAATTGTTAAAGGTGTAATTGGAGCAGGAGGTGTATGTGATGCAGTTATCCTGTTGTGATCAGTTAATCATTTAAGATTAATTCAGAAGGAATATTACTGTTAAACAGTTTCCTTGTAAGCATGAAATTTCTTCTATTTCCACTTCCTGCTTTTTTTTTTTTGTGTGTGTTTAACTTATTGCAAACATAGGGGCCTATATTAGTCCTTAAGATATTACATTCAAATAATTAATACACAAATGCCTAAATACCTCCTGAGACTAATAAGTAAAGGAAATCAAAGTACACTGAGCACTAGAAAAGGGTCTGTTCACCTGAAAATGAATATACTTATTAGCTGCACAGGTTTATTCACAGGCAAAATTAAGTTTTCATTCTGGTACCTAGTAAGATAACCTCCACGGAAAGAGGTAATGTTCCACATAGTTGCTCCTTAACCATGTAAACTGGTACTTCTGATATAGTTTTATATAGTTTCTCAAACAGTTAAGAGTAATGCAGAAGTGCTATGCAACCTAATGAAGGAGACCTGCCTTAATTTAGAGTTTATTGTAATTTCATTTGTGCAAAGCTTCAGTGATTATAGAAGTGAAAAATATTGCATCCATACTGCTGAAGAGCCTAATATTCTTTGATCTTATAAGTTAAGTAAAATAGGCTTGGGCTATTATATTGAAGGATTCAGACTGCAAACAATCATTAGTTTCTATTTCCACAAAACTATTGGCCATAATCTCAAAATCCAGGAACAAGGCAGAGTCATCAAGGCCTCTTCACCCTGATGACTCTCTTGGAAGCAACACTCAACAAATGTTAAGGCATATGGCCTGAGGTATCTAATAGCGGAATAGATAAATTGAATTTACGCACTGTAAAATAAAAGCTGCATAAAAGTACACCAATGCAATGCTAAACTAGATTTCATAGTTGTAAGTGTCAAGAAATTTAGGTATGATTTCTGGGAACCATATAAGCGTGTATCATATCAGATAATATGGGATATATCACATGTGATTCAGATAATTTTTTTCTCTATGATCTCTAGTATGGAAGACATTTGCAAACACAATGCAAGCACATACACAAGCTTTTAGCCTCTTCTAGCAAGTTACCAAGTGTTAGAAGGCCAAAGTGGGTGCAAAAGCTTCTCATATTCTTTAGAAATATTTCCTAGATAATTTTTTATATATAGGTTCTGTATCAGTTAGGGAGGAACTGCCATAGAAATGATGCAGACAAATATTTCAGCTCTATTTTCTGAAAGGTAAGAAAGGAGTTCCTGTCACCCTTTAAGCCTTTGGTCACTGAACCTGACTATAAGTAAATTACCAAACTACTGCTCAAGGAGGTAAATGGTAAGACCTCCATTACATAACAGTCATACAATAACACTGTCAAAATGAGTATCTCGTTCAGAAGCTGCTAGAACAGAGCAGGCACAAATGTAAAGCAGCTGATGCCCTACCTGTCTAAGAAATAGGGACTTCCGTGAAACGAGGTGCTCCTCTCAACTAGTAAAATATGCTCTAATTTCTGAGAGAAGAAAGTAAAGTATCAGTGAAGTCTTTGACCCCTTTGAAGAGTTTTTGAGAAGAAACAGATTGTCCCTTAAGACTTCTTACAAAAAGCCGTGGGCTTTCAATATGATTTACTGAAATCTGTTATAAAAGGACTGAAAATATCTAGCGTGTGTATTCTAACCACACAAGAGAGCCATACAGTTGGAAAAAGATCACAAAGGAAAAAAAAACAACAAACTATAAATCGATTAGCCCACTTTCTGTAAAAATAAAGTTAAATAACCACTTCCAACCCAACCCAAATACTGTGACCCAAGGAAAACTTTGTTTAAAAAAAAATATATATATATAATGGGGGAGGGGGAAGAGAGAGAGGGAGAGAGAGAAAACCATACAAAGGCTTGCTGTCAAGTCTGAATTTCAACCTGCCAGCTGAGGTGATGCTTACCAGAAATGCCATTTTAACAGGAAGGTGATAAGAGTAAGTGTAAGCTACATGATGATCTAGGTGTCAAACTAAGACTTTGGCAAAGATAAAAATACTGCATAAAATCCTAGTGAGAATTTGAATTCTTAACTGATGGAAACGTGTGATTGAATTATTTAAAAATTCTGGATACAGTTGGATAAGTGGATAAGAAAAAATTGAATGAATCTCAGAAAGACGGGTAATATAAAGATAAAAGAGTTAAAGTTAACTGTCTCAATAATTTTAAAGATCATCAATAGATAAACATAGATAAAGAAAAGTTTAAGAGCTGACTATCAACCTACTGGGATTTTTTTTCTTTTTTTGTAATAATGTGCTTCTAATAATGGTTTTCATTCTGTTTTGCACCAACATTTTCTATGACAGTGGAAATAATTGTCTGCTTGGAACCTGAATAAGAAGAATAGAAATAGAAGGAACAGAATATGCATTAGGATGAAAAAGACTCCTGCTCTTAGGAAACAAACCACTTAAGGGAAAGTTTATTTCCCCAAATTAATTCTTCTGATACTTCAAAGTGATGATGCAGATTAATGTGATTCTTCTAATGGAGATACGGATCTGCAAGGTGAAGATGCAAGGAGGAGAACCACATGTCACAAATGAACATATTAGAGTTAGCACTGCACAAAATAAATATTTATAGTTGGCAGTCTAGCCTTATTTCATTTAAAGGTGCCCATAACAGACAGGGGCATCATTCTGCACTACGCTCAGTTTTCAAGAAGTAGTAAAATTGGCCTTAGCAGTTACTAAATAAGAAATTGATGTTGACAATACAAGTAAGCAAGCACACAGTGTCTTATTAGAATCTGGGACCATCTCTCCTTCCAAAAAATGTGGCATAGAACACTATGCAAACAACAATGCAGAAGTGATATACCTGAAAAAATGCAGATGTGCTTTCACAAGGCAATCCTCCTTTGAAGATTCATGATATGAAGCAATTTTAAAGGAAACTCATATATTTGATAATGTTAATTCTTTTCTCTGCTGGACTGGGGAGTGATGACAAATATTGAATTCTATCTTGTACTTCTTCCTATCTTAGATGGAAGGAGGCAATGACAAAATCTAAAAGATTTGACAAAAAAGCGGAAGTGTTTCAAGGGAAGAATGGGGATTTTCAGGGAGAAAAGTCAACTTACCCTTCATCACTTGTAACTGAGATGCTCATTATACTGGTTTTATAGGAGAAATACACGATTCTTGATCTGAATCAAAGCGGTTTCCTATTTTTTTTTCCCATTAGAGATAAATCTAAGCAGCTACCCTGAGCTTTTTTGTATATTTAGAAACTGGATAAATAGCACCTTTGCTAAAGAAAATAGGCATCTCACAAATGTACCACTGGTAGCATAATATTTTGCAAGGAGGCAAGATGCTCAAGTCTAAAAACTTAATTCTCAGGCACAGAACAGTTCTTAAGAATTAGACAAAATGAAAAAGAAAGTAGCTGTTCTTTTTCCAGAAAGAACAGATCAGAAGGAGACTACAAAAGCATAAGGTTAAACTAACTAGAAGATGAAGTTTGGTAGAAGACCAGCAGTATTTAAAAACCACGCTGAATCTCTGATCTCTAAGAACTTTGACTTGCTAACAAGGACAGTAACAAGGCACAACGTGGTGGCTGAAGTTTTTGACTCTTTTTTTTTATGCAAGCCCACCAGAAATTCAACAGAAACTGCTGGTTAAAACAATGGACTTGAATCCATAGTTCTACAGAGTAAATTGCAAGGCATGGGTTGGTCTCCCAGATTAGGACCAGGGGTAACGGCCTCAAGTTGTGCCAGAGGAGGTTTAGATTGGATATTAGGAAAAATATCTTCACTGAAAGGGTTGTCAGGCATCGGAACAGGCTGCCCAGGGCAGTGGTGGAGTCCCCATCCCTGGAGGTATTTAAGAGACGTGTAGATGTGGTGCTGAGAGACATGGGGTAGTGGTGACTTGGCAGTGCTGGGTTAATGGTTGGACTTGATGATCTTAGAGGTCTTTTCCAACCAAGGCTATTCTATGATTCTATGAAATAATCAAAAATGTTTCAAAGAGTTTATCTCCACAATCACATACTACCAGTTTTACTGAAACAAACAATTCTTTCTTCTCAAACCAAACTAAACCCTGCCACATATTGTTAGGCAGCTGTACAGTTGGTTCCCTTCCTACCTAATGTCACAACTCTTATCAGCTCTAAGCAATAAGATCTCAAGATGGAAATTATATTTCATGGCTTTATACCTTGCTATTATTTCCTGAAGGTATGTGTACAGTGAAACAGAAATGTGAAACATGATTGAAACAGAACGCTACCATTCTACGCTTCCTGAATAGGCATTACTGCATCCTCAGGTAGCTAAGCAATCTTAAACACACTTCTTCGGTATAATAAAAAGCTACATAACAGTAGAAAATTACAGAATTTAACAGTGGGCATCAAATATCCATACTGATAAAAAAGCAACATGTGCAGTTTGAGGATATACTATTTCTTAAAATTGAAACTATTGCGATTAACTGCTGAAGTTTCATCTCAAGGTGTTACCTCAATGAATCAGTCTCTTACCATGTGTTTATTACTGTGTATTACCAGAGTAAATTAGCTATGATATTGTTAGTAAGAAGCAGTAAGATCCTCTTACCTCCTACATACAGCGGAGAATCAAAATTCAGAGTGGACTGCTTGGACAAATTGGTAATTATCTTGGGGCTTCCTCCATCAATAGACAAAGACAGAATCTGATCCATAGCTAGCAGCTCCACAATGTGAAAATTGCCATCATTTATAGTTTCCACACTGAAAATAAACATTAATATTAATATTGAACAGTTGATGGTCTGGTTAGAACAGGTTTTGGTCTTCTTCCCATTTAATAGTTAATACAACTTCTGAACAGAACTTCTCCAGGAGTGCCATCTCCTGAAAACTAGATTTTAAGGAAGATATGCATGTATGCTTAAGAGCTAATACCATATAATACTCCATCAATAACACTCTATCAATAATATGTATTGTAAATTAATAGCCCTTTTGCATTCAAAGTTATTCATGTCCTCAGCAAATAATGAACTGTGTAAACATAGATGAGATTCTAAACATCAGTTGAAATACATTTACTAGGCAGGAAGCCGAACACAAAAGAAGTTTGAAGTTCTTCTGCAACAATGATCAGAGGGCTGGAACACCTCCTCTATGAGGAAAGGCTGAGAGTTGGGGTTGTTCAGCCTGGAGAAGAAAAGGCTCCAGGGAGACCTTATTGTGGCCTTTAAGTAATTGAAGGGGGCTTATAAGAAAGATGGAGAGAGACTTTTTAACAGGGCACGTAGAGATAGGACAAAGGGTAACCGTTTTAAAGAAAAAGAGGGTAGATTAGATAGAATCTATAAAATAAAAAGAAGAGGTAAAGAATAAATTATTTAATATGAGGGCAGTGAAACACTGGGACATGTTGCCAGAGAGCTGTGGATGCCCCATCATTGGAAATGTTCAAGGTCAAGATGGATGGGGCTTTTGCAATTTAATCTAGTGGAAGAGGTCCCTGCCCACAGCAGGGGGGTTGGAACTAGAGGATTGTTAAAGGTACCTTTCAGCCTAATCCATTCTATGATTCTAGTGTTATTTCAAGATGCTGTGTGTGTGTGTGTGTATCCTATATGTTGCATATTATTGGATTTACATATTTTGCAAGTCTGAAGGCCTGAGTTGACTCCAGTGATATATAAACCTACTATTTCATGGAACATGGAACTGCACCTAACCTTAGCCCTGCCAGACAAAACCACATTGTTGGTCCAGACAGCTCCACTGACGCTAGCAGTAATTTGTTATCTTTATTTGGCATGGTTATTTCTGTGTGTTCAGCTTCTGGCTAGTAGTGTGAATACTTTTTTTTTTTTTTTTTTTTTTACTTGCTGACATATACCATTTCCTTCTGCTTACTAACAAGATATGAACCCACTACTAGGAGAATGCCCAAAGAGTGTCATGCACATGTTTCAAGCCTGGTGCTTACAGTGTGTAAGGACAAGCCTACACGTTACTAAGTACAAGAAATGGCTGCCTATGCTTACCAACCTCAGTATCTACACAACAAATGTTTAAGTGCAGGATAACTACTCTGCACTTGAACACAGTTTAAGTACATCAGAGAAGGAAGAATATTACTCAATGCTGTGACTGAATATATCATTGTACTTACATTACTTCTAGCCCATTTTCCACTGGAGAATTAAGAGCTGAATGTATGGCTGCATGGAAGTTATGACAATGAGCTGTCGTCCAGAAACCAGACATTATAACCATTCCCATGAGAGCCTTTATTTGCTTCAGGGCACCATCAACTAAGTGAGCTTAAGACTTTGAAAAAAGTTATTTAAATGAACCAATTGTATGATAGCCCGAGATGGACTGAACAGTCAGTCAGATAGCTTTTCTCATTAGGAAAGCAGCATAGCTGAAAGGGATTAGCTTCCTAAATCTCAAGGCAAAAATCAAGCAAATTACCTTATAACATCCTTAGTGATGTTTTAATTAACCCAACTGCTTTTGTCCTGGATTAGATCAGAAGCACTCACATGGTCGTTTACAGCCGTGACACATTAAATAGCTTCTTAGCTATTTATTATCAACTTTAACTATGTGGACAGGCTCAGCTCAATATGGAGAAAAGATCTGCACGGCAGTATGCATGCATGCTTTACATAAACTCAGCTCTATGTGAAAGTGCAAACACACAACAGAGCAGACACTGGCAGAATAAACACTTTTCAGAGTGGGCAGGAGGGGGACTGCCAGGTTCCATGCGGGAAAAGGTCAGGGTTCATCATTCCTAAAGAACAAGGTCTATTCAAAGTATTAAGAGATTTGTTTGCTGTGATCAAGCAATAAGGAAAGTGCCAGGATTAATTTAACACATTCCAATGAATCCAGGAAAAAAGTTGTGCTAAGAAATCAAAATGCATATGACTTCTTAACATAAGTAAGCAAGAAACCCTAATATAATGTTCTTGTTCCAAGGAAACTTAAGTTATTTTACAACTTACTAACCTTTCACAGAATAGTATTTAAAAGGATGAGAGCAACATAGAACATGCATTTTTATAAGAAGAGCTTTTTCCAGGGATCTATAAAACATAATGTGTAAAGGGAATGTGTCTCTTTTAAGAGTGATTATTAAAAGCTTCTAGTTTAAACTATTTTACTGGTAAAAATTTACTGCAGAAAGAGGAGCCCTCCTAGGTAAGAGTGGTTTAAATTAAAGAGGAAATAAACACAAGGCATATCTGTGTAATATTTCCTGCCAATGCATTTACATTACTTCTAGCCCATTTCCCATTGGAGAAATGAGAGCTGAGTGCATAGATCCTAATGAAAAGCTGTAAGAAAAACTGATTTAGAGCTTTGGGAAGTCTGTAGAAGAATAATAATTTGGGAAGAAATATTCCCATATTTCCAATAAATATATGATGAAAACTAGTTTATAGAATGGAAAGGTTGGTTGGTTGGTTTGTGGGGGGGGTTATTATTTTTTATTTTGTGTGTGTACAAAAAGCATTTAACATTTAAAAAAGGATGTCCAGACAGAACACAATGAATTGGATAAACTTTTCCCAAATAACCCTCTCCAATGAATTAATTTTTTTTATTGGTCTTGGCACTGCTGCCATCTCATCTTGTTACTCAGATTAACTGATGAGTGCTTTTGGGATGCTGGCTCTTTCTGCAGTCAATTCCCATTGGTAAAGCAGTTCTCATTCACTCTACACAGTTATACTGCTGTTATTGTTGCTTCTCCACATTTATCATGATTAAATGGTGTGTTTATAACTTTGTTTTGTTACTACTGCAAGCACCTCTGTAGGCTTTACAGTTCCCATTTGACTCCTTTTCAACACACCATTTCTTGACAGACATTTATATTATAAAACTTCTGTTTGAACCTCTCAATTGGCTGGGTTTTTTTTTTCTTTGTTCGTTGTTGGGTTTCTTTTATTTTGGCCTCCATTTTGGGCATCGTAGCATTCTTCAGTTGAGTATGACTTTTCTTATTCTTTTTCCTATACTATCCATGAATCTTCACTTCCTTAGTGAAAACCTGTAAATCTCTTCATAAACTTCTCAGTTTTTAAATTTCCTTTCTGTCCTTCTCACTGAAGGAACTTCCCATCTTAGTTTGCAAACTATCTATCCTCTCACCAAATCATTCTTAAACTTCATTGTTCTTAAACATTATGAGTTAAAATGCTCTTTTGTCTTCTTCCTATCTCTCTGATGAAACATAGCACATTAACTTTTTTTCTTTTATAATTCATCATCTATTTGTACTGGGTCTGGCTAGGATGGAGTTAATATTCTTCCTAATAGCTCATATGGTGCTAGGTTTTAGATTTGTGACCAAAACAATGCTGATAACACACTGATGTTTTACCTAATGCTGAATAATGTTTGCACAGTCTCAAGGCCACCTCTCTTTCTTGGTCTGCCCCCACAGTAAATAGATTAGGGGTGTCCATGAGGTTAGGCAGGGACATAATCAGGCAGATGACCCAAACTAACCAAGGAGATATTCCATGTCATGTAATGTCATGCTCAGCAGTAAAATGGAGACGAGGGGTCTAGGGAGCTTAGCCATCTTCTGTTTGGGAGCTGGCTAGGCATTGGTCTATTCATGGCAGATGGTGAGTGATTGCAATTGCAGTACTTGTTTTTATTTTCTTCCTCTACGTTTCCTTTGGTTATTAAACTACTTTTATCTCAACTCATGATTTTTTCTGACTTTTACTCTTCCTTTTTGCTTCCCCTATCCCACTGGGGGTGGAACGGGAGATGAGTGAGTGGCTGTGTGGCACTTAGCTGCCTACTGGGGTTAACACCTGACAGTATTTCACAGTATAATTTTTTTAAAACTATAAATTTCTAAAATTTTCCATACTGAATGGTGCCTGAAACTGATTTTTATTTTTCTAAACAGACCAGATAGTTTCCCAAACTGAAGGGAACAGACTCCTAATCTCCTATGCTTTTATTAACCCTGCTTTGCAGGTCATGACATTTGGCAGAGGGCTGGCATCATATCTATCCATTTGTGATCTTTCTGAAAAAACGGTGAGGCAAGGTGTTAAAATCTTGAAAACATGTAAGTCTGCAGAAACTAAAGGGCTAGATCCCCAAATTCTTTGTCCATGATGGCTATATTTCAACACAGAGAGGATTAGCAGCTTCCCTCCAGCTCTACTTTTGGGCTGCAGTAGTACTTCCTTGATCTGGGCTGGCCAACCCATTCAAAGAGAAGGTATTGCCTTATCTAGATCACGGTTACATGGACAAGGGAAGAAAGTGTGTGTTTTTCATTCAGAAGAAGCAAAAATTAATGAGAAAGAAGAGAAAGAGGTAGGACTGGGCAAGAAACAGCTGGAATAAAGCAAGAATTAGAGTAATGGATGGTAATGGATTGTAAGGAAAATAGGACTGGAAACTGAGACAAGGAGGAGATCAAGAAGGATGAAATACAGAAGAGGAAAAATGAATTAGTAGGTTAATGTAGATAATGTCCAAGAGCAGTTTTTGAACAAAGATGATCAGATCTAGCTGGCTTAAAAAAAATGGAGAGAAGGGAGGAGAGAAACCAAAGGGAGGGACTGAAAGAAGGACAGGAAACATGACAGGAGACAGTTTTAATAGGTAACAAAGGTACAGAAAGACAACATGCAATGAAATGGCTGAGAAGAAGGTAAAGAACTGAAAAAGGGCAGGAAATGTCACAAAGATCATAGGAAGGTAAAACGGTAAGAATTGGAAACAGGGATGGCTGGAAAACAAAAGTTAGAAAAATAGGAATAGATTGGAAAGGATGAAGAAATTAGAGTACAATGTGTAAAGGATCCTGTGCTACAACATCCTCCTTTCTAGAACCTCAAATAGAAATAAATAATATCTAATTTGTACAGTGGTCACTAGATGCACAAACATATCTACAAATGTGGAAATGTATACATGGCTTCCAATACAGGCACTTCCCTCAAGGGCATAAGACTTCATTACAGTTGATCTCCATACCATGACGTGGCAATTTTCAAATATATCCTAGAAATTCACCACCATGCGTATTTGAAATGAAAGGGAGGTCGATAATAATACAAGTGTTTATCTGCTTCACTAAACAACTGTGTCACTCTAACACTTTATTACGTTTCCTATCCTTCACTGCACCTGCATTAACCACTTGTCGCATAATTCAAAACAGCTGATCAGCTATGTAGGGGAGATGCTTCTAATTGTTCTTTAATAGTAAACTAATTGGGACTGTTTGTTAATTGATTACTGTGTTATTAATGCCTTCTATACTTATGGTTCTTAATTTTACCCATGAGTATTTTTTTTCCAATCTTTTTCTAGAAAATTAAAATGGAAAAGTGTGATTTGCCAGTAAACATTATATTCAAGCAATACTGGAGAAAGCATTAAATTGATGAGAAGAAAATAAACACTTTGAATGGGAAGAAGTACTCTCTATAGATTAAACAAATTGGAGTGAAAATAACTTGAAATTACATATGATCCTAATTCCTATTGTTTCCTATTCTGAGACAGCTGTATCTGTTAAAATAAAAATAAAAAAAAATAATTAAACTCCTGACAAAACAATCTAAACTTCTTCTTTAGCACTATTCCAGATAGAAGAGAAAAATAATCTTATTTTGAATTGTAGTCAAAGAGAAAAGTGAATGTTTCATGCAATTTTAAATTCGTGTTAAAAACTTCAATCTCCTGGAAAGTCAAATCCTATTTTTAATATATATAAATTTATACAATTAAAATACATATATTATTTCCACATGTTAAACCATTGCATGGAATTGTTAAAAAACCTTATGAAATATGTATTGCATCAGAAAATAAGAGCAACCTTAAGATGCTTGTTGTAAAAGTTTATGTTTTTACTAAACAACTTTATGTTGTATTTTATAGGAATGATATTTTTTCTATGGAATGCTTTTAGTAATCTACACTGAAACCACATTTCCCTTGGTGTTATTACCTAACAAAGTTTAACATTGTTTCCCTGCTATATAAACTTAAGCTTTTGATTTTATATTGCCATTTTAGTGCAATGATTTCTAAAAATAATTTATTTTCAGTGAAATGCCCCAAGCCAAATCATGTCTTTTGGCAATAGGTTTTAAATGTCTGACAAAACATTCATTTGCATATATTTCTTTTAACCATCTTCTAAAAAATGTGACTTTGATATAAGGAATTAATACATGTTTCACAGAAATTTGTTTCATCTGAGTTCACCTGTAAATAGCAGACGCTGGATAAGATCCTGTGTCATAACTGACCCTCACTCTACCCCGGTACAGCTCTACTGCTATATGATCTTTATCGCCTTTGTACAGCAGGATCCCACTGTCTTCATCTGTGGCAACCTAGTTAAAAGAAAGAAACACTTAGAAAGAATTAAAAATAAATATTAAATCAAAATGCTGTATTAAGTGAATTTACTACCATAGTCTATTACTTCAATATAAAATTCTTCCTTGAAGGACAATTTAACAAAATTCTTTCTCTTCCTATCAGTAAGACCATCCACTTCAACATGAATATAGAGTTATTCCAGTGACTCTTACAGATTTTTAGCTCAAACTGTGAAAAACTCTTTAAGTGAGCCAATGAAAACTTTGGCTAATTTTCCACACCATGAAAAGTCATTTATACTCTTGTTCAGGTCAGAACCTGCAACACAAGCAATCTTACCTGTAGAGTGATATTGGTTTGGGGCCGTATCTTAGCTGAAGGGATTTGTAGATAGGATTCTTTGTTGACAAAGTTTATACTGATGAGCTTTTCACATTTCTCACCCTGATAGCCCGATAAACACTGACAGATCGGTTCACTCTCTTTTACGATACATTGGGCTCCATTTTGACATTCGTAATTGTCACAAGGGCTGGTGCGAGGTAGAACCATTGGTGGTGAAAACTCACAAAACAAGCCACTAAATACGAACAGAAATAAAATAGTATTTAAAAAAACCCCAACAAACCCAACTTTGCCATAAGACATACATGTTTGTACTGTCTTCAGATCTTTCTCACCTGTATCCTTCTGGGCAAATACATGTATATCCATTAACTGCATCAGTACACTGTGCTCCATTTTTACATTTGTTGTCCTGGCAGTCATCAAAGTCAATATCACAATGCTCACCTACATATCCAGGTGTGCAGTCACATCTATGAAACAAGAAAGCAAGTGTGACAGCACAGCACCTTTTAACAATACAGTGTGCTTATGACAAATTTAAGGAACTACTGAATTGTTTAAAATTCAAGAAAAAAAATGCATTACTGGGACTTTGTGTGTAAAGACTATGTAGCTTAATTATGTTATTATATGGAGAATCTACATATGTAATGAATACAGGTTTGCTAGTTACACGTTTACTCATCTGCCATTATATTGAAGAATTGTGGTTTAAATCTAGAGAGCCCTCATGAATCATTTTGACAGTTGTTCTTGTAATTTATGAGTAATATAGAATATTACAGGATGTTGTAAGTGGCTGTGAACACTAAAAATAATCAATATCCTTAGTTGCTGAAACCCAGACAAATAATCCAAGGCTTGTATTATACTGATGGATATTTTCTTTGTCAACAGAACAGCTATGAATGGACCAATGCTCCATTTATACAGTTTAGAGGTTATGCATATTTTTTTCCCCTTGAAGTTCTACCAGCCTCATTTACTATAAATAGGTCCATGGTTAGTGAACTAGCTGAAGTCTCAAAACACATCCTTGGCTCTCCCTGAGCCCCCTGAACTAGAAACAGCATATTCTCAAGACAGCATATAATGTTTTGGTTTTTTTTTCTTCCTCCCTCCCCACTTTGCCATGCAACTCTCATTGTTAATGCTAGTGGCATTTCTTCAGGGAATTCTCATATATTAGACTGAATTCACAGAAGTGTGTGAAAAATGAATGTAAAAGATTACATATTCATGCATCCACATGATGGTTGGGTTTGGTTTTTTTTTTTGTGATTCCCTCGTTGGTGTTGTTTGTTTTAGTATCTAAAATTTGCTCTGAAGTGCCAAGAGTGGTTTTAAATAGCTGTGTAACTTTAAATTAAAGTACTTCGATCCATGTCCAAGTTTTTATTCACCATATACAAATAAGTGAAAAAATAATATAAAACATGGTGTTAAAAAGCTGACTGAGATACATGCTTGAAGTTACTGCATGTATTATTTTCTGATTTAAAATCTCAGAGAGTAACATGGAAGATGAATTAACTAGGCAGTAAACTATAAGATGCCAGACTAGGTTTAGTCAAGTGGCATGAAGAAAATAAACATAACACACAACAATTTAAATCCAACGTTTTTTTTATTTTCCAGTTCAAAACTATCAACACTATTGCATGTTCATTTGAATATTTAATATATTTGACTATTTTTCACCGTATTTTAAATAAAACATCACTTCAGTAGTAGAAATTATAATAACTAATCTGATTTTAGCACAAGAGGATGCTGTGCCTAAAACAGGTGTTTATGACAGCAATTGAAAGCTGCAGGTTTCCTGTATTTATTAACCTAAAACGTATTAAAAACTTCAAATAGTGCACACTAATTAATTATGATAACGATATGGTGTAAATAAAGATTAGTTTTCCTGGGGATGGACTGCTTTAGTTTGTACCTTCCAGTGTGCCTTCCTAATAATATCTTTCACTATTACTTCTCAGAAAGCAGTATAATTATTCCACTTCAATTAAATGCAACTATTTTCCTACTGTCCAAGCTACTGAAAGGGTTTTGTATAGATGGTCACACAGACTAACTGCTTTGCTCTGCATTCCTATTTAAAATCTGACTGGGATTAGAACTGTTAAGGATCAGTAAAAATCAGTAAAACATATTTAAGATAATAACGTAGATATACATGAAAATAATGGCCTGTTCTGCTGTAATGCTGGATAATAACTGAAATTAGTGTTTTAAAAATAGAACTTGATTCCACTAAAACAAAAGGAAAAGAATTTAAGCAGGATAAAAAAAATAGAAAATCAGACTCAGTTGGACTGTGATAATATTTTAGACTTACTTGTATCCTTTGGGTGTCAGGATACACTTTGAGTCATGCTGGCAAGGATTCAGGTTTTGAGCACAGAAATCTAGTTTCTCTTCACAGAGCTCACCTGAAATATAATGTCTGCTGTCAATACAGTGAAAACATCATAGTGACCTGAAAAGAAGTGTTTCTATTTTAAAAGTAACTGCTACAACTTTGTTAAACTGAAAAATGCATACTTAAACTTTATAATTAATACTAATAAATAAATATTAACAAATAGATAACAACAATAAATCCTAATATTTCTGATAACTCCTTTATTAAAAAAAATAAAAGTCAAACATCTATCCATGGATATAAATGACAGTTTTGTGAAAAAATATTTTTTCATTTACAGTATTTATATAACTCTGCTGTACAGCAAAACACTAGTGATTGAATTTCTTCTCACTAGGACAAAAAAGGCATCAGTATGCTTTTCTCTTATTTATTTCTAAGCTCATTACACATAGAAATACCCAGATCTGCACTGTAAGTAATCTATCACCTGAAAAAAAAACCCTGTTAATATCATTGCATGTCAATACAATTCCAATTATCCCAAAATGAAAATGTGCTTCCTACTTTTTCTTAAATACGACCCTCCAATTTTTGAATTTGTTAATGCACCATAATTATCTGTAATCTGTTCTGTAAAAAGAATAGAAGAAAAAAAAAAATCTGTCAAATGTCTACCCTTCCCTGCTGCTTGAAGCTTAACAGTGGATCTATTTTCCAACATGGGCTATATAATCTTTAAAATATTTTAGTAAGATTAAAATATTATTTCATTTGCAACTTTATGACAAAGAAACACTTACAGGTGTGTAAACAGATAAACAATGTCTTGTTACCTGACTAATTGGAAGATGCCATGAACAGTGCACTCACAAAGTTTATCACTGGTTTGTAAGACTCATACACTTACTCCAGCATCCATATGAATAAATATGTATAATCAATGGGTATAAACCCTGTGCCTGCTGAATTTAGGGACTAACAGGTCTACCAGGCTTTAAAAATATGGGAAAAGTAGGGTTGCCCCCTGTCATTTGCTAGTGAGCAAAGAGAAGTAGAGCTATACACCAAAATAAGGAAGAACAGAAGACAGCAGTGGATGAGCAGATACTTTCACTGCTCAAGCCAAACTTTCCTTCAAAGAGGTGTATTTTTTGGTATCCCTCAGTTTTAATTATCTGAGTGTGGTAGGCAGTGTGGAGGGCAGCCTGAGATTAAAATAGCATATAACGGCTTCACCTCTTTCCTGTAACTGTAAACACAGTACTGAGGATAAGGGCAGCATCACCATGAATGGGGAAAGAAGGACAGACCATTTAGGGACACAATTTGGGTAGAATCAGGAACAAGTAGATTGGAAAAAGGGAGAATGGTATAGGATAACAACAATGGATGGAGATTTGTATATGAAAGAAGGTATCTTCCAGAATACATATTTGTGTGTGTATATGTATCAGCTCATCAGCTACTACTGTCATTAAGCAATAAGGTTTCTGACAGTTTACACTGCTCCTTGCCAAGTGCCTAGCACTGCATATATCATAATAAACTGAAAGCAACAGTAGATGGTAAGGGTCTATTTGTATTTTTAATTTTTTTTTTTAAATAGGTTCAACAGCTCCTCCAGAGATATTTGTCCTTTCCACAGCAAGTGTGCTTACATACTAACCATGTTTAAAACTGCATATCATGAATATGAATACTGACTACCCGGGACTTGAGACATTATTTCCAGGATTTACAGGGTATGTAGAATTTGTTTCAAATGATGGGCAAATAAACAAAAAACTTTAGAGTTGATGAACAGTGTACATTAAACAAGGGAAGAGAAGAAGGCCAAACTGAATCAGAGCCGGAGATGATTATGCTGGATAGAACCACATCTGAAACATGTATACTAAGTGTGATAAGACATGGGGTCTTCACATCTTCAAAAATGAGAGGAGAAGCCAAAACCAGATAGACAAATACTGTGCAGCCATCCAAAAGATCTAGGCTGGTTCTACACAGATTTTAAAAAACAACAAAAAAAAACCCAAACCAAAAAATTGATAGCACATTACCAATTTGGAAGTAGTGAATTTTCCCTACAAAACCAAATAAATCTTTGCGTTAACACAAGAAAATGGCCTTCAAGCACAGGCTACTTAACAGTCCTCAAGAAAACTGTCAGTTACAATGTGACTTAGTCAATACATGTAGGAAACGGAATGAAGATCAAATGCAGGCCACTGAAGAAGACTCATACAAAGGATTTCAATTCTATCCTCAAAGCCTCTTCAAACTCTCAATGGACTTATTAGTCTGGAAACGTGTAACTGTTATTACTAGGTCAGTGCACAAAGAATCCTGAAATACCAGGGATTCTTTGCATCCCACGATATATCAAACAAAAAACAGATCTCTTTCTGTTTTCAAAGGGCTTTGTTCAAACAAATACATATATAAGAGAAGTAATTCTTCACATAGCATTTAGTCAATTTGAAGAATTTGTAATAGCTGAAATCCATTTATAGGCCAGGCCAGCAATATTTAAAAGTGAGGTATAAACATGGGAACACAGAATTCACATTTTCAGGAACCTAGGCTGGAATAAGCAAAAATCACTGTTTTTTTAAACCTAGTTTATACACATTCCTATGTATATATGTGCCTACATCTATATGTATATTTGCATATATATACACACACCCCATACAAATATCTTATTATGGCATATGGTCTATATTAAATTACATGCAGAACTGCAAAATAGGACACCTTAATTACAAATAATAAAAATATGGCTGTCAGTACTTACAAGACTTGGACAAAATCACCTCTAAGCATTCACAAGATTATTAATTCTAACAGTATATCAAAGACGTTCTGAAAGTGACATAGTGAGCATATCTTTCAAGCAGGGCTGGAGGTTTGCTGTCTCTAGTTAGAATCACAGTGAAAATTCAGTGGAAAACCACCAAAATATCTAGGAAAAGACAAAGTAGGACTGGCATAATAGGAGCAAGCAATCTTGCCATTGCTGTCAATTGGCATTAATTTTGCCTGTCCATTTTTTTTAATTCCCCCCTCCAAGTACTTATAAAATACATGATTTCTTAGTTAGAGTACATTGCATTTTAGTAGTCATAGCTTGATGGCCCTAATATCTTCTAAACTACACTAAAAGCTGAATCACCTCATGAAAAGCTCAGGGGCACTTAAAAAGTCCTAATTCCCAACTCATAGCTGTGAATCCTGCATAGACACTGAGGGTCAGGCTGAAAGTTTAATTTTGAAACAGGCTTACAGTTTTGAAAAATGTCCATTTCAAATCATAAGATCAATGTTACACTTCCAGGCCTACAGCACCCAAATAGCTTGTAAACACCATCAGGTATTTTTTGAGATTATAATCAGACATTGATCTAAATTCTTTGTAGAAAAGTGCACAGACTGAAAAAGGAGAGAAAAAAAATTCAAAAATCCACTTGTCTTTAAAAAGATAGGACTTATTCTGCTGTGACAGCATAAAAGGAAGGAAAGTTTCCCCTAGCATTTGCAAATTGCATGTACTATGAAATAAGTCAGAATCATATCACTGGTGGGAGCCTTCAGTTAAACAGTCCATTAGCACTAGCCTAGGGAAGGAAACAGGAAGCAAGGAAAGGATGTGGTAAACATGGTGGTCCATGTTGTGAAATAATAATGAAAAATCCTATGAACAAGAGAGTCATTTTTACATCAAGTACAAACTTGCATTTTAAAGAAAGAGTAGAATTCACGACAGACTTGCACACAGGATCAGTAAAAAGAAAAACAAGAAAAATTCAAGATGGAATCCCAGCATGGCTTTATGAAGGGCAAGTCTTGTTTGACTAACCTGATTTCCTCCTATGACAGGGTGATTCGCTTGGTGGGTGAGGGGAAGGCTGTGGATGTTGTTTACCTGCACTTTAGTAAACTCTTTGACTCTGTTTCCCACACCATGCTCATAGAGAAGCTGGCAGCTCATATTTTAGACAGGTGTACTCCTCGCTAGGTTAAAAATTGGCTGGCTGGCTGAGCCCAGAGAGTTGTGAATGGAGTTAAATCCAGTTGGAGGTCAGTGGTGTTCCCCAGGGCTTCGTACTGGGGCTGGTCTTGTTTAGTATCTTTATCAATGATCTGGATGAGGGGAGTGAGTGCACCCTCAGTAAGTTTGCAGATGACACCAAGTTGGGTGGGAATGTTGATCTGCCTGAGGCAAGGAAGGCTCTGCAGAGGGATCTGGACAGGCTGGATCGATGGGCCAAGGCCAGTTGTGTGAGGTTCAGGAAGGCCAAGTGCCAGATCCTCCACTTGGGTCTCAGCAACCCCAAGTTGTTGCAATGCTACAGGCTTGGGGAAGAGTGGCTGGAAAGCTGCCAAGCAGAAATGGACCTGGGAGTGCTGGTCTACAGCCACCTGAATATGAGCCAGCAGTGTGCCCAGGTGGCCAAGAAGGCCAACAGCATCCTGGCCTGCATCAGAAATAGTGTGACCAGCAGGACTAGGGAAGTGGTCTTACACCTGCACTCAGCACTGGTGAGGCTGCACCTCAAATACTGTGTTCAGTTTTGGACCCTTCACTACAAAAAGGAAATTGAAATATTTGAGTGTGTCCAAAGAAGAGCAACAAAGTTGATGAAGGGTCTGGAGCACAAGTCTGATGAGGAGCGACTGAGGGAACTGGGGTTGTTTAGTGTGGAGAAGAGGAGGCTGAGGGGAGACCTCACTGCTCTCTACAACTACCTAAAAGGAGGTTGTAGTGAGGCAGGGGTAAGTCTCTTTTCCCGGGTATAGGATGAGGGGTAATGGCCTCAAGTTGTGCCAGGGGAGGTTTAGATTGTATATTAGGAAAAAAATTTTCACTGAAAGGGTTGTCAGGCATTGGAACAGGCTGCCCAGGGCAGTGGTTGAGTCACCATCCCTAGAGGTATTTAAGAGACATGTATATGTGGCACTTAGGGATGTGGTTTAGTGGTGGACTTGGCAGTGGTGGGTTAATGGTTGGACTTGATCTTAGAGGTCTCTTCCAACCAAGGCTATTCTGTGATTCTGCGAATCCAAAATATGTACATCAGATACTGAATTTCTGAATTAAAATATAAATACCAGAAGAACAAAACAAAATAACCCAAGTGTGAGGTCTTCATTTGTACTGTTAACAGATTTATATTCCAAATGGAGCATTCCCGTGACCAAAATGTAACTGCTTGCAAAAAAGTTAATAGAGAAGGTAAATAAAAATATGTGACATGGAATATGAACCACTGAAGAATAGTTTCCTGGTAAAGCAACATCTCTTTTAGCTTACCTAATAACCAATGTGCTACTCAGAATTCAACTGAGAACAAGGTGAAGGGGAGAAAGTAATTTTGTTGAAATGAAAAGACAGTGATGAAAGTGAAACACTCATTGAAGGATGTATCAGATTTACTAAGTTAGGCTCCTTGGCTTTACTGGAAGGAAATGTTTGAGAGTTCCCTGATCTGGGAAGCATAACACAATGTTTTACAAAATACACTTCAAAACAATGAAAAAAGATTGTGAAACAAATGTCTCAGTTCAAGGAAGCTTGACACCAATGTGTGTATACATTCTTTTGTTCATCTAATAATATTGTAACTGAGGCTTCTGTGAGAGCTTGGCTAAGTAATTATGTTTCTTAAAGATGGGAACATTTCTGTATGTAGGAAAACAAGCAACAGACTACTTTGTTTAAAAATAAGCAGTGGATAAAGTGACAAAAATCCTGTGAAAAGCTTCCAGAGTTTAATTAGAACCAGCAATAACTCTTTTCACAAGACATCTTGCTTAATTAATCTAGGGAGTCTGGATTCTGGTATGGAGTAGCACTGCAACCAGCAGAACTCTATGCAGTAGGCACAGTCCAAATGAACACAACCCTCAAGGTCAAGCACGGAATATATACTGAGATTCTGCAGCTATGTGTATAGAGGATGATGCATACTTAAGCCAGACAAGATTACTAAATACTGATGATGAATTGCGTGTAACCCTTGATTAATTAACCAAAGTTATAAGTTTACTAGATTCACAGGTGAGTTTGTTTCCTCTATGTATGTCAATTCACTCTTAGGATTTGAGATTATAAATCTCAGAAAAACTTAACTCTGGATTTTCCAATACATAAAGACATGTAGAGCAACAAATAATGAGGAACAATGCAATGACGTGAAAAAGTATTTACATCATTGTTATTTTGAATAATTGGGCAATAAATTCAAAATACAGTCAAATAAAGCAATTTCAGCTAGTGTATTTCTGAATAAAGAGGAGAGCTCTAACACAAATGGATATGAGCTTCTGAATATAATAGCACATTGCTAATTATAGGCAAGCTTATTGAAGAAACAAGTTGAAAAACACTAATATCTTAGCAAAGCCAAGTATGACATTAGAATAAAAAATAGAGGCAGAATGCAAAAGAAAGACTGGTCAGCTTTTATTACCAAAACCAGTTTTTTGCTAGAAGACTTATTCATTGTTCCAAAGCTAAAAAGACAAATGGATATTACAGACTTACTGGTACTTGCTAGAACAGCAGTATTTTATAGGTCTACACATATGTCCATTCCATCTTCTAATCTTGGTTGTCATACATTGTGAGTCAACTTTTGCAGTATTTATGTTTTATCAATTAGGTATTATTATCTGAGTCTTTGACTGGAGGTCTCTGTTTAATTAATCCTGACACAAATAGCCAATAAAATGTAGGAGTGGTTGGAAAATTTCAGGGCCATTTAACAAAGTATATACAGAAAAGTGCTGCATTATTTTTTGAAGTCTTCAGTTTGATGAACAGTAGACAACATAAATTATTTAAAGTCTTGAACTCATTAGAAAAGACAAATAAAAATATCTACTATATGAGAGACAAAGTTGCTTACAATTAAAAAGTTCACAGTCACAGTAGGATACAGTTTATAATCACAAATCTGAACATTTTGTTGAAATTTAATTTTAAAGTCAAATTCTACATCCGATTCATTTCTGGACTGTTCCTGTCTTTCACCATTGCGTAACTCTGTTCATCAATGCACCATGCTTCTGGATCTCAGTGTAAGACGAAGCTTATTTAGTTTACCATTTCTAATTGTTTTACATTTGCTGTTTGGCAACAACAAAGAAATAGTAACTTTAAGGCAGATAAGATTTAAGACAACTAAGGAAAACAAAAGGATGGATCACGGACCAGAATCAGTAGGGGCACTAATCAAAATAGTACCAGGTAGCTCAGCTTGCTAAGGATATCATGTATATCCCTCCTTAATGAAAATGCAGTAAAATTACTTTAATACTTGAGCTTTTAATATAGAATAGTAATTTGAAATATATTAAGCTAGATGAAACAGAAAATTTTACGAGTGATGAAAAGCAAGAGTAGCAAAGGTGTCTGTTCTAAGAAGCTGTAATACTTATGTGTAGCTCTTACAAGAATTAGGATTATGATCCTGATTTAATGAAGTAATTAAACTTCTTAGCAAGTTTTATATGGCATGATTTGCATGCTTAAAGTTTAGGCAAGTACTTATTAGATTACCAAATGAATTGAAAATAGTAACTCACTTCCTTTATTCTAGTATTAAGAAGACCATGTGATAAATTTTTTAAACATAAAAATATATGTATTTGTGTCTAGGGCTTGCCTAAACTGAGATGATTACTTAAAATTATCCTTTTTTTTTTTCCCCTACTACTGCCACAATTCAAAAGATGTCTGGCATGATAAAACGGACTGATCCTCCAAGCAACTTACAGACCATTAATAACTTTCATGTTCAGCTGGCAAGCTAATACAAGTATGTATCACATACACATCTGCTTCATTTTGATGCTGAACTAAGTTCACATCCCCTGAGTGTTTGACAATTTGTGAGAAATTTGTTCTTGATATAATCAGTAATTTTAATATGCTATAGTTCATACTTGTGTAATACATTTACAGTGACTAGAATTCTGTTAAGGATTCATTGCCTTTCTACCTTTAATCACATTTAAATACATTTAAACTATCAGCAAGACTAATTATACACAGGTACCAGCTGCTTCAACTAGAAATGGAGACTTGAGTCTCTTCATAGTAGCATCTTCCCTTTACATTCCATTTGAAAAGCTATTTTTCATGAACATAGAAATTAAGTTTTTCTTTTAATTTCCAGAAGTAAATCCTAAAATTCTGTAATCTATGCTATTAGAAGTCAGTGATAAAGCATATTTTATCCATGAATCAGAGCTGTTGCACTATTTTTTGTAATCTGCTTGGATTTTTATTTTAAGTAAAAACAAGAATAACAAATAACTTTTATATTTATTTATACTGAGCTTGCACTTTTTCTAGTTTTTCTAGGGACAAGTACTCTTTTATAAAATCAACCAGTTTCATACTGTGATAGCAGCAGAACAATGCAGGAAAAAAAAACCTTAGGAAGTGAAAAGGAGGAAGAAAAACAGGAGGCTATCTTTGCTGCCCAGACAAATAATAATAAAATGCAAACACACCAACATGTCTAAATGGAATACACCTTTAAGCATGGAACACCTGTGGATGGAATCACTTTCTGGAAATACCCTGTTCTCTTCATCATTTACATTACAGAATTTAGGCTCCGAGTTCAAGTTGTAAGAATTATTCATCAGATGTCTAAATTGCTCAACATGTTATTTCATGGATAATGAAAATATTTTTATTACTAGTGAAACATTATATTGCTTTATAGACTGCACAGTATATTTATCAAATTAAATTAATGGCAAATACATTGCAAGATGATTCATTTGCTTTTAAAACTAAATATGTAACTTGATAAATATGTTGTCATGATGACGTTAAGCCTCAGATTGTACAGAAGATGGTTTATCTCTGTTAGTGAGATAGTTGTTAGGCAGAAACTTAAAAAAACCCCCTAAAAAACAGGGGTTAGTGTCATAAATCCCTCTGCTACCACCTTTCTTGTACCATAGCTCAGTTCAATGTGGTTGTTTCAGATTCTATAGATACTTAAAGCAAAAAAAGGCCACGGAAACGAGGAGAAAGAAGGTTTGCCATTTTGTAGTCCAGCATATATTCTAGTACCATAATCTAACAAAGAAATTAAAACAAAACAGTGCTATAAACCATAGAATGAATTAGAACAGAACCAAGGTATGCCTTTAAGGTCATGAGAATAAAGATTTCAGAAGACCACCATGTAAACTATTTTGTTAGTCCTATCAGTGGCTGCACAAATTTTTAATACATTTGAAAAAAAGACAATGAAGGTAGTATTAAAAGTACTCCTGTACAGCAATCTGCATCTTCAACAACATTCTTCTGATGTGTATTCACAGCAAGAGCCAAGTGCCTCATTTGAGGATTTGCAGTGAGCTTTCTAAATTATATCTACATACGATTTATTTGATCATTTTTAAGTACTGAAATCCATGCACCTTTAAGGAAAGGAAAGTGAGAAACCAAGGTAAGTGAAAATAGGCTTAAAAGACAACTGACCTTTTTCCACTTCATTCAGATTAGCAGCTTGCAGTGACAAAGACAGAAGAGACAAGAGACTTTTTACATTGTAATACAACAGCATAGCACATTAAGCTAATGCACAACTATAGCAGCAGAGAGGTTGATATAGCAAAATGAAGCAAGCTTCAGAGTATCACCTACAGCAGAGCAAAACAAACAGAAAAGGTAAGAAGTACATGCCACTGGTGGCATAAGAAAGGTTTTACTTCTGGATCAATTAGATCTAATGACTGATGATAATGAGCAAGAGAAATGATCATCTGTAATCTATAGAATGTACATAAAATGACCTGAAGTTTACTAGACTGAGGTTAAAATAAAGGAGATGATAATGTTAAGAGAATAGCGAGGTTAAAGAGTGCAGGACATAGTGAGATATTTTAAATATTTTATTTCTTTAGGTTTCATCAGACATTCCAAGTGTCTGCTGATTTCATTTGCTTACTGTTGTGTCAGAGTTACAGTCTGTGATCTTAAGAAAGCTCATCGTATAGTGCAAATACCATTCTTTGTCTTTCCACCTGTAACTGTGGAGGTAATTGCAAAACTTAACTGAGGCAGAGAAAAATGGATTCCTGATTATTAAGCAACAAAATAATAAGGGGTTTTAATTGTTTTTAACTCAAGACTGCATGCTGAGAAGTGTCAATTTTCAAGGGATTGTTACAAAAGTCAAAAAGTGACTGTTTGGTTTTGCACTGCAATATTCTTCACAATTTTTTTCGTAGTTTTTGTATGCATTTTCAGAGTTAAGTTGAAATTCTAACAAGCCCACCACATGAAAATAAAACTTTAAAGAAGAGTGATTTACATTTCATACCAGCAGGTTTCAGCTGACTTCTTCCTCACACCATGCTACTGAAATGTAAAGCGTATTTGCAGATAACTATTCACCCAGGAAAGTATTCCGGGCTGGTGCACTTCCACATTCAGTACATACATGTTGTGACATCTTCAACACAGAAAATTCGAAGTATTGCCAACAGAATTAAAAGAGAACAGGATATGCCTACAGTGGTATTTCCAGGTATGTATACTGTCCCAGTCTCCAGCAGCTTACAGGTCAGAGACTTTCTGAGCTAGAGGTAATATCCTTGAATTGAAAAATCATTTTGTCTACTGCACATATA
This sequence comes from Podargus strigoides, assembly GCA_028020825.1. Classification (NCBI taxonomy): domain Eukaryota; kingdom Metazoa; phylum Chordata; class Aves; order Caprimulgiformes; family Podargidae; genus Podargus; species Podargus strigoides. Next base: position 17,947,469 of record CM051621.1, on the reverse strand, counting down.
GCCTGTTTTCCTGATTTTTGCCCAGCTAGTACATTAATTCATTTAGTGAAAAATACCTTTCATAAAAAAACACATTTGCAATATGCATATCTGATTTCAACCTGCTAGAACAGATACCAAAATCTAAATGTTTTACGAAGTTCCTCATGAAAATCACTGTATCCGTACTGGACAATGATTCTGTTACTTATCTTTCAAATCAGGCTATAGGCCAGAGGAAAAAAAATCCTATTAATAATTTGTACCTCATATACACTTGAGGTAACTGTATGATTACTTTATATTCTGAACACTACCTGATGTGTCCAGACTACTGTCAGTCTCATTCTTAACACTGAAGGTTATTTAATTATTGTGCAAGATCAAGGATGATAGACATGAAGACACCTCATGTAGCTCAATGATATTCTCTTTACAATTAATCTCAAAAACAACTTAGGATCTCATGCATTGTGTCCTATCCTCAGATTCTTTGTAAGATAGATAGTATATTGTAGAATACTGTACTATGGCCTGTGGAATGAAAAACCTGAACTTTTGCGACATTTTTTTGTGCAACTAATCTATGAAATGAGTTGAGGCTCTGGTGTTGCATATTTAAAAAAATACGCATATCTTTGTTTTTGGTAAGGTGCTAAAAAAAAATCTGATGAGGTAGTGGAAATTGTCAATGTATTTATTTATTTTTTAAAAAACAGAATAGCTTAACTTACTGATTACAAGTAGATTGTTTTGATTTATTTTAGAGCTGGTGAGAAGATTCTCAGCTACTCAACCTACTGACTTCAGTTCTGATTATCAGTAGGCATTGCATCTGTAAAAGGAAATCTCTTTTCTGAAAAGATTACAGTCAGCAAATAAAAACATTTGCCATGTAAATTCACTGTATTTTCCTTTTAGAATTACGCACAGTTATGAATCAAATTAAAAAATACACTTTCTTGTATTTTGACTGAAGCACAACTGCAATACAAACATCAAAAATGTAACCAATGTTTATGCTCTCCTTTTTGCTCTAACCATATAGATGCACAGAGAAATGCTACAATTGCTGTTTCAATTGTAAATGTAAAATGTCCATTTCAATTGTAAATGTAAAATGTCCCTTTCAACTACAATACAACACAAATGCAATGGGTACACAATCAAAGTTTTAGGCTAGCACATATAAACAAGCCATTGTATCCAACTCCCTGCATATTTAATACAAAACAGTCCTTCTCATGACATACTGTGAATACAGCAAGCTATTCACTCAAGCAGTTAAATGCATCCAGAGCAATGTCAAAAATGAAGTAATTAACCATGCAGGTAAACACACCTGCAAAGCTGCAGAGGAAGAATGGATGTGCAAATGAACTGCTATGATCTAATACATATATATGAAACCTTTTAGCATGAAGCCACTGAACAGGAATACTGGACTGATGTGAGTTAGTTTGCTTTCTTCCAGCCTACACAGTGGAGTATCTGATCCCATTTTTAAAGGAGAAAGCAACTGATCCAAGGGGAGCTGAAGCTTGACTCACATACAGCTGAAATATATTTAAAGGAGAAATAGCAAACACCTGTCTACTTTTTGATGCTGTTACCTATTATTTGTTTCTAAGGCTTGAACTGTTAATTGCTTTTAGGTATTAAGGTATCAGTATCTGGCAAAACACTATTTTGTTCAAGCAGAAGATTGTCTGTTCTTCCAGATGTGGACCATCAACTTCTTATTAAATACCTTATTCTGGCTACTTATACTTTTAACCTGTATTGCTGTAGGTATTGTAGTTTGTTCTATACAGGGAAATTTCTACCAAACATTTACCCAGCATAAGTACTCAATGAATACATATACTAGATTCTGCAGTTTTATTTCTTATATCTGTGTTCTATCATCTTCACTCAGTGTGGGTTTCCAAGATTTAAATATTGACTTTAAATGTGAATACCCTAAAACATTTGAGCAATCCAATAGGTTGTAGAACTAATGATGGAAATACTTTGAATTAAAAAGGGGTTATCTATGTTTTCCATAAATTAAACTAATGCAGGAGTTCACATCTCCTCTCAGTTTCCCAGAGCTCAAATATAATGCTCCTTGTGGACAGTGAAAAACTCATTGGACAGAGTCAACAGGATTGATTGAAATAAAGACATAGGATGACACTAACAATTGCAAAATATTACTGTTCTGCTAGGATTTCTGGAATTACTTGTACTTTCTCTTATACTCCTACCTGTATATTCAGGTGGACAAAGGCAAGTATAGTTATTAATTCCATCTACGCAAGTAGAATTATTCTCACAGTCATTGTCTTCACAGTCATCAACATTTACTTCACAGTTTTCACCTTCAAATCCATCTGCACAAGTGCACCTGTAATAAAGAAAACAAAACTAACAACATGGACATTTTAGCTGGGGAGACCAGAGAAAAAAATCTGTAATTAATAGGTACGATAATTCATAATCACTATCCCATAAAGGAACATGGCTGATATGTTGTAAAACACCATTTAATAAATAAATATATTAAATTACAGAAAAAAGGCTTTCAAATTTGTGTGTCAATCTTTAGATCAAGGAGCTTCTTAAATCACTGAACGTTCCTTTTGAAAAGCGCGCTACCTTTATATTATAATATTAGATTATATTTCTTATGGCAAGTGATTTTTTTTATAAAAAAAGTTAAACACACGGAAAAGACTGTGGAATCAAAGACTTGTATGCAATAGTAGAATTCCACTATCATTCAATTAAATGCACCAATATAAAGTTTTGTTTAATGTTCCACGCACGATACATGCATTAATATATTAATATATACAAAGCCTATATAAACTCTTCAAAGCAGTAATATTTTTTGCTTTTCCATATATTTATACTAAAACAATATATCAAAATAGATAGTAAATGTAAAAGATCACTCAAACATGACTACACATACATTTTCATGTAATATGCACTATCTATAATTTTTGCGGCTTTGATTCTAAGATTGCTTTGATTTTCAAATTATGTAGTGTTTAAACAAATAAATGAAAAAGGTCAAATTCTGAGACATGACTATGTCACTTTAAATTTTAGAGGCATAGTATTAAGATGTATACACTTAATTTTTAATAAAAAACTATTTAATCCTTGGGCAGAATTTGGATTAAAAAATAAGAATAATGTCATAATGAATTGCAGGATAATGAATTGTATCTTTTTGAAGTGTCATTTCTAACAAGCTTGAGGTGTAGATTATTAAATGACTAATAATTTCACGTAAGAACGCTAAAGAACTGTATTTCATAATTCATGAAGTACATCTGGAGTAATTGTACTGTGTGATTAAATAATTCAAGATTAAAAATGCTCACAGCATGTTTATCTGCTGGCATAGTGAGTTTCAAATGAATCATTAATTTTCTGTTTCACTGGGATTTACATTTTATCATTTACATGCTGTCTGTTGAATACTCATGACAAAAGATGAATTGTGAGATTTTTTCAGCAGGGATCTAGCTAGCTATTAATTAGCATAATGGAGTCAATACTATGTTGTCTTGACCTGATATGCCTCAACTAATCACAGTCATTTGCTATTGTTTTTAACAGTTTCAAAGGTTTAGAAGCTTTCCAAGGATGGCAACGTCTTCTGAAAATTTCAGAAGCACTGAAAATCTGCCTTTGTGGTGCACTTACCAGCAAAAACAGAGAACCCAGACTAACACCAACGTTATTTCAACATATAAAACTCTGTCGTTTTCCATCCTGTTTTTACAATTGAAAAAAACCTACCAGTAACCATCTTTTTCTCCTTCTTTCAAATGACAAGTTCCACCATGGTGGCATGGGTTACTAATGCAAGCATGAAGGGGAATATCACAGTCTTGACCCTATACAGGGAACAACAATTATAATTTAAGAAGAAAATACATACAATAGTGGGAGGGAGACAAAACTTGAAGGTTGTTAAGGAGAAGCTTACATTGCAGTAAGCTTTTTCCTCTTCATTCAGTACCTACCTTGAAACCATATGGGCAAGTACATCTATAGAAGTCAACTGGATCATTGTTGCAGGTTCCATCATTTTTACATGGATTTGATAAACAGGGGTTACACTTAGCTAGAATATTAACATCCACAGGCCCTTAAAAATACAAATTCAATAGTCAGAAACAAAGAACTATTAACTTACATTTGACAGCATATATCTGCCACATTGCTTTCAATTTTGAAATTATATTTCTACTTTAGAATTTATGGTGTTGCTGTATGAATGGAATGCTGGACTGTCCTGAATTCTTTTGACATGACCAAATAAATTTGAGGTTGGGTTTTTGGATTTCCTACATTCCCATTCTTTGAAATCTGTACAGTTCTGGTCCATGATAATTACCTTCGCTTTGTATTAACAAAATAAAGAATACAATTTCAGTTTTTGTCTCTTTAGGGAGTAATAATTGTCTACAGGAAAAAGCGCTACCAAAGTTTGCAATCCTGCCCTTGATGGTGTTACTGAGAATACTATTTTTAATGTATTTTTGGTTTAATTTATTTTTTTATCCGCAGGATCACATAGATGGCAAAATGAACTGGTAAAATCACCTGTAAATTAGTTGAATACCTGTGAACTCTCATAAGAATTGCATTGTCCAAGGTATCTCACCGTAAATAGCTCTGTATTGTGCCTTGCTCCCTTATGGAGTAAGCCAAAGTTCTATGCGTTACTGCATTAGTTGAGCTCACAAATAATTCAAGTTGTACCATGAATCTATGTGCAAATGAGGGCTGAAATCCATGCTTGCAGTCTAGTTTCTTAAATTAATGACTGTAACAGCAGAATTCTGAAATAAATATTGACAAAATCTTATGTTTCAGAAGCCAGACTTAGAGCTTTAGCCTACATAAATCTTCTCCCTATTATATGCATATCATATTTTTAAATATTTATTTATTTTTCTGTTGGTTTAGAATTTTAATACAGCCTTTTCATGGTGAATTTTCAAGTTATGATTTTTTTTTTTTGGACAGCCAAATAAATAACTAGTTATTTGTTAAAATTAGAAACCATCTGTCTATAAATAACAAATCATTTTCATACACTTTGTGATAGACAAAAGATTGATTACTGTAAGAGAAACAGGAGTGACTTGGCTGAATACTTATTAAGAGAACGAAGATACATTCTCTACTATCTCCAGCTTGATTTCATATATCACCTATGAAACAAATCATTAGCTATCTATAGGTGATTTGTACATTCTAAGGAATAATCAGGGATTTCTTCTAATTAGACACAAACCCTAAACTCCTGAGACCTACTGGTGGAACTGCCTGATTGCTTCATGACAGGTTTTACTCAAAATGAGCCAGACTGCAAAGTCTTCCAAGCTGTCAGGGCACTTTTACTGAGATATGTTTTGGGTTTTTGAGTTGTTGTTTGTTTCTTTGTTTTTTTAAACCTAGATTTCTTAACTTTCTTTGCAAAATTTATTTCAGATAAGTCACTGTAAGAGAGCTCGGACAGAAGGAAGCCATGTGACTAGAAGGATTCAGTAGAAGGTGTTAGGGAGAGGTTGACTTTTTTTTTTTAAAAAAAAAATTTTTAAATCTGTGATTGCTGGTATCCTTCCATGTCACAGCTTGCAAGCAAATCCAAAGAGATGAACATGGTAATCTGTGGTAAGATGCATATTGCCAAAGCCACAATCTATATGGATCATTGACTATTCTTGCCTTCATTACCTTATTTTGAAAGAGAAATCTATATCTGGTTAAAGCTTCTGTTAGACCAGCAAACAGCAGAGTTAGATGAGTTGAAACGAACAGCATAGAATTAACATCTAGAAAGTCCTGCCAGTGTTCTCTTGAGTATTGCTTATTATTGCTAGAGTACATTAAAAGCTTCTGTGAAAAAAATTAGGCACATACTAAAAAAAAAAAAAATAATTGTAACACTGTGCTGTAGCCTCAAAGTCTATGCTTCCTTGCCTCAACTGTTTATTCTCAACATCATATCCTCTTTTCTATTTCTTATGCAATAAAATGCTAATTATTTGGCATGAATTAAAACACATTCAGTAAGGTTATTTTCCTAAATGTATTAGCAATCTAAATTTCACTTCTGAAACAGAGACAAAAAATGTGAGCCTAATTCTCAACAAGATGGTAAACTTCTGACTTTGTGCTGTAACTGTTTATTTCAAAGTATAATATAGGCAGTAACCAATAAAAACTAACATTTTGATTTATCATTCTTCAGTTGTAAGATCAAAAAATGGAAACGTTTCAGGTATTTTTACTGAAGTCTAATAGAAAGTCAGTTCTGGAACCTGACACAAACCCTTTCAAAATCAGCTTCTAGAGAAACCAGTTGCAAAAAAACCTTTCAGCTCTGACTTTTTATGACTCAGGAACTCCTATTCTCTCTTGCATATGGCCTCAAAATCAGTATCAACATGAATCACTTATACTAAAGCTGCTAATGAAATCACTGATTTTAGTACAACACAGTGGAAACACTTATTTTAGTTAGGTAATTTTCAGACCTCAAACTCAGGCTTTTAAAATAACAAAACTGTTCATACAATATGTTAAATGATATATCATGAAGAATCAGCTGTAAATTCATGAAAGGGGAAAACAAACAGTAAACATGCATGTCTTAGGAAAGAATTCTGCTTGAGGTACACAGAAGGAAGGTCAGAAGGTCCATTTGAAATCAGATCACCCATTCCAGATCTACTTATAACCTTACCTGGTATCAGAAAACCACAAGGCCCTGGAATCTCTAGAAGCAGGGCATGGATGGTAAAGGTGTAAAAGTAAAAGATTGAGAATCTGTTAGAGGCCAAATAAAGAAGAAAAAACACACCCATAAACCTAGAAAAACAACTGAAAGAAGAAAATACTAAGGGATGATTCCTAGATTAAAAGAATTCATAAAGTTAGAGTAAGGTACAGTGATTTTATGAAGCTTTACAACTGAGATGAGACTTTATTTTTAAATGCTGATTTTCACTGGGAACTATTCGTTATGTAAGCCAAATTCAAGCACCTATTTCACTTTCAATTGGATCCAGAGACACTGATAAGAGGGAATTACATATTACTCTTTTCCTGTAAATATATACACAATAGCAGACCATCAACAGATATATCCGAAAACAGTCCTCTGACTCATAGCCTAAAATTTTGGTTCTAATAGGAATATAGCATCTTCCTAATTTCCATTCAGCACTTTGTATTTAAGCGAAACATAAAATTACTTATCTTTGAGTAACAGACACATAATGTCTTACAGGGCCATCATTGAAAAGCTGCTGATTTGCAATCTGTAATTATAAGCATCTTCACAGAATAGCGGCAGGAAAATTATTTTCTCTCAAAGGTATCCATAATACCAGATCTCCACTCTTGGAAGTGAAACAAATACAGTCCTTACTCTGCATAATAATATAAAGGGTATAGAGGGAGTAAGATACTTCCTGGATTGCCTGACAGAAACGTAACAATGACTGTAGGGAGGGGTGATGCAGTTTTTAGAACTGACAGAGCTGGAAAATAACCAAGTCCTTCATGTCCCTGCAAATATTCTTTCACTTAAATCCCTACAACAGTGTGTAGTAAGAGCATATCTGCAATAATATTCAGTGGATGCTTGTAGAGACAACATATTGGCCAGCAAATGTCCTCTCTAAAATCAGACTAAGGGAATTTGCAAAAGATAAGTGCCATGTGCAATGAACACTGGCATGACCTCAGATACGTAAGAGATTGCAAGAAGGATTTTGGAGGAGAGACAATTCATTAGCAACACACACAACAAAATGGATTCCAGTGGGTTTTGTTTACCAAAAAAAAAAAGTTTTTTTGACAGAAAGCCTAAGGAGAGAAGATTAAATAGGATGAACATGCAGTAAAGAACAACTTTGGATGAGACAAACTCCAAAACAGTCCTATCGCTTTTTTTAAGGAAGAAATTATGAAGGGATTAAGCTCACCTTTGAAGATATGTTAACAGATGAATAAATCAAAATAGCTTGAAGATTACTTAGACTGTGAGAATAAGTAACTTCTACAAGACTTAAGACCATATTTATCTGATGTCTCAGAAATAACTATAAGCTTAGTAGAGGCTTACAAATATAAGCACACATAAATTTTCTTAGTTTGTTTTTTTATCTTTTTTTTTTTTTTACCAGTTGAGGATTTCAATGTTTCTAAATAAGCACCACCAAAAACAAAGATACAGGAGAAGTTTTCTGTGTTTTCAAAATATTTAAGAAGGGAGAAATGGATGGAATAGAGGAAGATTAAACAATAAAACAAACCAAGTTCTCTCTCACATATGAGTAAAAAAAGCACTTTACTAATCAAAAAGTAGTAAGGTTCAGAAAAAGAACCTAGGAATTATCAGACAATAATGTAAGTTGTGCTACAAATGCCAGCAACATTGGTATCAACATGGAGGTAAATACTGTTGGTCCAAACCCTGAGAAACCTTCCCATATAATAACATTTTGGAATGAGACCCGTGTAGAGGCAATCACATCCCTTTATTTTTATTTATTTATTTATGTATTTAAATCTCCCCCCTCCCTTCTTCTGAAATATCACAAAAAGCATTCTGGACATATTGATGCAATTACATACCACTGAGATAATGCAGACTGCAGGGGTTATGGATGTATTTACAGTTTTTACTGTGACCAGTCTGAAGGAAAAGGACATTCTTTGGCTAAGGGAAGAGTAGATGTTTAAATTGTAGTTCATGACTGAGACAGTACCAGGTACCCATGTACATCCATGTATGGAGGAATACTGTACTGCAAGTCCAAAGGCTTTTTTTCTCCATGTACTATTTGAAAAGAAATAGGCATTGAATTCTCTAAAATAAAAACAGTTCCTGAATAGAACCAATGGCTACATCTCTCAGTATGAAGAGGAATGATGACAAGGCTGAATGAAGATGCTATAATAAATGTATTTAGAGCACACAGGACTCTTATTTCACAGCTGAACTATTTGTAAAAACTCAAAACTGACACTTCATAGAGAAAAAAACAGTACCTTGGCAAGTAAATTTTTTAGAAGGAGTTGTGAGAAGAAGTTTATCTGCCATTTCTCCAGGACCAGCACAACGTGCAATACCAGGTTCTTTGTATTCTGATTTTACCCAGTCAGATAGCCACTGCATGTTACAATCACAATAAAGAGGATTTGCTCCAATAGCCCTATGGAAAACAGACAAACAAAAAGGGAATAAAGTTGTAAGTGGGTGTTTTGAAACGAGAAACCAGAAAACAGGTTGGCAAAAACCCCTTCAAAGCACAAACCTGCCCTCCCTCCACCAAATTGACCCTAAGAGCGTAAGTGTCTGGATTTGGGTTCTGAATCAAGAAGTGACAGTTTTAGCAGTAAAATTAGTCCAGAAACCTAGCTATTCTTAGGTGCGTTATGTGTGGAATTTGGAGAGCTAATATTAAGTAGTCCTGTTTCACTGTTGGTATGTAATGGGCAAGATCAGCCTCATCAGCAGAACAAAACTGATAGTGGGAAATTAAGTTAGCAAGAATAAAGTATTTCTTCCCAAACAGCCCAGGCAGCCCCACAGAGCTCCACCCTAACATTTTTCCTTTTCAGTTTATGGCTCCCAGGCTGGTACAAAACATCTGTTTCTAAGCTTCCAAATTTGATTTAATTATTTTCTCTTTGGAGCTCTCCCACTGAACTCACAGCTATTTGCAGAATTCTATAAGAGGTCTCTACTGCATAAGTAAATAAAACTACATTATCCCAGTTTTCTGGTAGTTACATAGGAATATCCCTGTTATGAAAGTAAATCAATTTCTTTAAATAAATCTGGGGTTTTAATTAATTAAAAAACAATTTAGCTAGGGATTTTCAGAATTAATTTCTGTCAAGGCTTTCAAAGTGTCTATTTTCTCTGTTAGAAGCTATAAATACTCTTAAAAATCTGAGAACAAGGATATGTTGTGTAGTTATTTTGGAGGACAGAAGCACTGTGCTATTCTATAAAGATGTTCTCATACTACTTTTAAGAAATACAATAATCGTAGAACTTTCAACAGATAATCCTGACGTGCACACACTGTCAAATGACAGTATTAGATCATTCTCCTTCTCCACATGTTTCAGTACTTTTTTCCAAATTGTTCCACAACTTTGGATCAGTGTGTCTTCTAGAGATACAAGAAAATCTTTGGCAAGCAAAGGTGACAGAAACTACCACTGCTGAAACACTCTTCTGCCAAACTGAACAGGAATCATAGAATGGTTTGGGTTGGAAGGGACCTTAAAGATCGTCTAGTTCCAACCTCCCTGCCATGGGCAGGGACACCTTCCACTAGACCAAGTTGCTCAGAGCCCTTTCCAACCTGGTCTCGAACACTTCCAGGGAGGGGGCATCCAGAAATTCTGTGGGCAACCTGGGCCAGTGCCTTACCACCCTCACAGTAAAGAATTTCTTCCTAATATCTAATCTAAATCTACCCTCTTTCAGTTTAAAACCATTATCCCTTGTCCTGTCACTCCATGCCCTTGTAAAAAGTCCCTCTCCAGCTTTCTTGTAGGTCCCTTCAGGTACTGAAAGGTGGTATAAGGTCTCCCTGGAGCCTTCTCCAGGCTGAACAACCCCAACTCCCTCAGCCTGTCTTCATAGGAAAGGTGCTCCATCTTTGTGGCCCTCTCCTGGACTTGCTCCAACAGCTCCATGTCCTTCTTATTTGGGCACCCCAGAGCTGAACACGGTACTCCAGGTGGGGTCTCACGAGAGCGAAGTAGAGGGGGAGCATCACCTCCTTCGACCTGCTGACCACACTTCTTTTGATGCAGCCCAGGATACGGTTGGCTTTCTGGGCTGCAAGCACACAGTTCCGGCTTATGTTGAGCTTGTCATCGACCAACACCCCCAAGTCCTTCTCCTTAGAGCTTCTCTCAATCCATTCTCTGCTCAGCCTGTACTTGTGCTTGCAATTGCCCCATCCCAGGTGCAGGATGTTGCACTTGGCCTTCTTGAACTTCATGCAATTTGCATGGGCCCACCTCTCCAGCCTGTCAAGGTCCCTCTGGGTGGCATCCCTTCCCTCAAGTGTGTTGATCACACCACACAGCTTGGTGTCATTGGCAAACTTGCTGAGGGTGCATCAATCCAATGGTCCATGTTGCTGACAAAGATGTTAACCAGTGCCGGTCACAATACCGACCCTTGGGGAACGCCACTCATCACTGATCTCCACTTGGACATTGTGCCGTTGACCACAACTCTTTGAGTGCGACCATCCAGCCAATTCCTTATCCACTAAGTGGTCCATCCATCAAGTCCGTGTCTCTCCAGTTTAGAGACAAGGATGTCATGCAGGAATGAGTCAAATGTTTTGCGCAAGTTAATTATTGCTACATACTTCCAGCTGTACACAAGAAATGATATATACTTGTTCAGTCAGGCTTAAGTCATAGCAGTAACAAAAATCAGGCCTAGTGATAGGGAACTTCCCATGGAAGGAGAAATACCTAGAATTTTTCCACTCCACATTCGCAGGAGTGAATATAAGCCTGAACTGAGAAAACAATTGCTCTGCTAAAATCAGAATGTGAGCAAGGATAACTGGTAGCCATTAAGAAAAAAAATAGCAGCGACAGCAATCAGATCTGTGTAAGTTTTACTGTTATTTCATGCAGATAAGCTAGTTTAATACTAGCATTTGAATGAATTATCAATGACTTAAAGCTTAATCAGTATAATGAAATTTCGGAGAAATGGCAAATTAAATGTAAATGTCTAATACTAAACTAGAAGCAGATAATTAAGTTTTTATAATGGCAGCTGTTCAGAATCAAAAAAACAGATAAATTTAAAGGCACTAGTCAGCTTTCCTCCTCAACTGCAAGCAAAGATTTAATAACTATCTATAAGCACAATGACATTTACAGATAAGTAACTTATTCTAATCTAGGTTCCCACCAAAAATTAAAACCAGGAAAAGTATTGCCTGAAATTACAAAATACAAAAGTATTGTTCTGAAATGAGATGCCACATATTTAATGTTGACTTAACATTGACAAAGAATCACAGACTAATTTAGGGCACTCTGGAAATCACCTAGTCTCATCTCCTGCACAAAGCAGGGCTCACTTGAAAGAGCAGGATAGGGCTGTGTCCAGCCGAGCTCTGAAAATCTCCAGGGATGGAGATTCTTCTGCTTCTTTGGGCAACCTGTTCCACAGCTGAACCACTCTCAGAGTGAAGAATTTTTCATTATGTTCAATCAAACTTCCCTTGTTGCAGCTTGTGACTGTTGACTCCTATTCTTCACTGTGCACCTCTGTGAAGAATCTGTCTTCGATTAGGTCCCTCCTTGGTATCTTCTCCAGGCTAGATAAGCCCAGTTCCTCTCCTCAAAACTCATATGATCCAGCCTCCTACCCACCTTGTTTACCCCTATCCTGGATTCGCTCTGGTTTGTACACATCATCTTTGTATGGGAGAAACTGAACACATTCCAGATGTGGCCTTAGAAGGGCCAAGCAGAAAGGAGTGACCACTGTCCTCAATCACCTGGCTGCTTGCTTTCTAATTCAGCCCAGAGCACCTTTAGCCTTCATTACCAAAAGGGCACATGGCAGACATGTTCAATCTGCTGCCCACCAGGAGGCCCTGAGCTGCTAGCTCTCTGGCCAGTCCCCAGCCTGTACTGATGTACAAGCATGAGCTTGTCCAGAGCAGGCCTTTGCAGTTTATCTTTGTTTAACTATACGAAATACGTTAAACATAACATAAAAAATACAATTTTCTGAGCACTCACAGGTGTGATAATGCCGAAAGATCATTAAAAGCTCCTTCAGGAACAACAGAAATATCATTTCCATGTAAAGACCTTAAAAAGAAAATAAACAGAAAAATATATATGCATAAAAATTGGCAGGTTAACTTTGCAAATTTCATCTTTGGTAAACAAGACTATTTTTAGATTTTCACCTTTTTTTTTTTCTTCTAGTTCTTCAGTGTTAACTGTTTTGTTGTTTTTTTTTTTTAAACTCTAACTGCCAGCCTATTCATAACTTGATTTTTTTACTCCTGAATTTTCATAAGAAACGTTAATGATATTCTTTTTAAATTGAACGAATAAAGGTCGGTAAAAGCAGGCACACGTCTGCCAAGTACCAATTGGATTTAGGGACAGCAGTTACTATTTATGACTTTTTCAGCAGTTCCCTGAGATTCCCATTAAACTTGTTCACAGATATTATTTTTAAGCTTGTTGCCCTGATTAGACAGTCAAGTTAAGTAACTAAAGATCTTATTAAGCATCAATAACAGGACTACTGATATACCTCCTGCAGCAAACCTGCACAAAAATCTCTCTCCTTTTCTCTAAATTCATAAAGTTACAACTATATCGAAAACATATAGAATTATAGTTCTTGAAATTATGCATATTTATATAAAATAACTGCTGTTATGTGAGCACACTTAAATAATGCCATGCTTGAGACTTTTAATCTACTAAATGGTTATAAACTACCGAAATGGAGGCAAAAAATACATGTTCTGCTGGAGACTTTTGAGAATTATGTTTTTTCAGTTTTGTGGTTGCTTTTTTCTTAATGTCAAACTGAAGCTGTAAACCAGACTGACTGTTCTTTATTTTCTTTTATTCATTTTTTGTGCCCTTTCGATGTTTTTCCTAGTGGTAAAATGGAAAGTTTTCTTGGAACCAAAACGTAATTTTATTGATTTTCAATGGTATACCATGATGTAATGGTTTTGGAAATATTCCCATAGTAAATGAAATGACAAAGAAAGAAATTTATTGCTGGAATAAAAATATTCAAAATTCAGCTGCAAAACCCCCTCATATATACTGAGGAATTTATGCATATGGCATTCTTGTAAGACTTTAATAACGAGGAAGAACATAACACAAAAAAGAAATACAGCCAAGATTAAAAACCAGAAAAAAGTATATGTCTGTATATACGATGTTCTCCAGGGTCATATTATTTTTTGTGCAACATTTTGAGAGTATACTTCCCCAGAATGAAGACACTTAGATTTTTAAGGCTACGTAATTACCACTTCTCAAATACTTGATCTAGTTACTTCCTACAGATTTGTTACCTGTTGTACACAACTAAAAATTCTGGAAAAGAGCAATGGTTAAAAAATAATACTTACAACAACCTAAGTGATTTCAACCCATCAAAAGTCCGTGCAGGGATACACCTCAGGCGGTTGTAACTAAGAATTCTGAAAATATGTAAAATACTGTCAGCAAGTATATCAGCCATTCAGTAAACTATGCAGAGCATGACCAAAACCAGTTTTTGCATACATAGCTAGTTAGGAAACAAGTTATTTTACAGCCTTCACAACAAGCAAGCTTTGATATCAACTAAATGCCCTTTCTTTTCAAGACAAAAAACCCCCACTGTAATGCTTCCAAAAAGACACTGTTACACGTTTAAACTTACAAGGTGAGCAGCTGAGTCATGTTGCTGAAGCTCTGATTAGAAAGAGTGCTGATTCTGTTGTTACTTAAATCTCTATAAAACATAAATTCAGAAATTCAGACCTTAAAATGACTGCCCCAGTCCTGAAACTCTGTAGGTTAAACTGACACATTATTAGTAAAAGTAGTATCATCATTGGCATCAATATTTAAAGCAGCACATTTTTTAATTTTCACATGCCATATACAAGCCCAGCAAGTGTTTAGCTTGATCAATGAAAAGCATTTTCAACACAGACGGAAAAGCAGCGCAATGCATTCTTGTACAACAGTACTGTCCGTCATGCTACTGAGTTAATAATGCGCTTCTACATGAACCCAAGTAACAGAAATTAAAGTGATGTTTTAAAGTGGAAATCATTCTAGTCACGTCCCTAATGACACATGAATAAATATCATCTAACACTCTACTTAAAGCATATGCTGAATACATCAAAGCCCAGAGCTATTATTATAAAGAATACTATCTAAGACTTATAGAGAAAGCCTTAACATTCTTCTTGTTGTTCAGTTTCCTAAAGAATAAAATCTTAAGCATAAGTATGATGGAAGCTGGAGTGGTATGCTGGTAGCTTCAAAGATAGTAGCTTCAAAGAAGCTTTGAAGAAGCTATATTAAATGAGAATACTGCTTGTTATTTATTCTCATATTGTGCTTCTGTTTTCATTTTATGTTGACTATTTCACTATTGTTTATTGTGTTTTGTGGTGAAATACAGCATTTGTTTCTGAGGGAACCTTGATAGTTTAACTTAAGAGTGCTGTTCAATAGCTATGCAATGCACATATTACTCCCCTTGAAGTTTCATGAAAGCATGTAAGACAATTGACTCATAATAATAAACATATCAGACAAGTAGAGCAATCTTTTCAAAAGAGAAGGAAAAATTTAAAAATAAACAATTTTCCTTGTTCATCTGAATCTCAGGAGACTTGCATGTAATTCCTTATTTGGCCACAGAACTATGTGTAGTGTTTTGGTTTTCCAAACATAGTGGAGGAACAGTCTCAACTTCGTAACAGCAGTATGAGGATACATTCAGAAAAGATTACAATAATGTGCGCCACAGGTCTGATAAATAGAGACTGTTAATAATAATCTTATTTGCATTTTATTTTCTGTTCATCTATAATTTGTCTGCCAAATTGTTTATGTGTATTTTCTAATTAGGAGGTAAAATTATACAACTACTGGCTTTGTTTGTCAAAAATAGACCATGAGTACCTAATCTCTGTGATGGAAGCCTTGTAACTATGACTCTAATTAACCTCATCCCTAGATATATAGCCAGTCTATACTCTTCCTTCTTGTACTGAGGTTCCAAGGTTTATATTTTCTTTGTGCTGCACGTTAGGTCTTGTATAACTTCCTTAAACAATCCACAAAGATTTCCTATAGGTTCTAACCTGTATGCATTTGAGACAATTACAAAGGTTTTTTCCTGATGTTATTTGCAAAATACAAAAAGTTTTGGAAACAAGTTTTTTTCTAAATTTGTGACCACGACCACTTTTGCCTAGCATGAGGTAAATAAAGGAAATCAAGTTCTTGTATGCCAAACCATTTTCAATGCTTGCAGCAAAGCTCTAAATCCAGTCAAAAAGAAATTTAAGGGATTTTGTTACTTCCCTCCACTTTTGATTCTGATTATAATGAAACCACAGACTGCTTTCAGAATGTTACACAGTCCAACGTCAGATGGTATAAATTTTTATAGTCCTAACAAAGACCACGGAATTATAGCCATTTACATTGACAGTCTTCCTGTGCTCTCACTGTACTGTTACAAGGTACAGAAATCATATTCAAATCATTCATGAAGGAGAGGTAATAAATTTTAGAACAGCTAGTGATTTGCCTCAAATCACAGAGAGAGTGAGTCAGGAGTAGAGTTGGGCATAAGGTGTTCTAGACAAGCTCTCTTCTTGAGTCATTAAACCATAAATTGTGGGAGAAACTGAAGGGTTTACATTGAAATATTACAGCAGTTGTATGTGCTATTACTATGTGAAGCATATCATGGAGTGAAGCATATTGCAGAATATTTCTTTTATAAATTAAATAATTCTAGTGCCTTTATAGAGCTGTGCAACAAAATGCTGTTACCACCTGAACACATTTTGTAGGATCTTACATCTCTTTTCAGGTTAACTATAATTTTTACTTCTTTACTTTGTGATGTAATCACTGGAATGAAATACCCCTGTTTATAAAACATGACCGAGTATATTATATTTAGATGTGATAAGCAGAATAAAATATTCTCCATTATAAAATATGGTTGGGTATTATATTTGCTAAACTATATGGTACAAATTTTATGTTGGATTTTTTTTCTTACAACTAAACCCAGGTATAATGAGGTAGAATTTTTTGTTTTGGTTTGGCTTTTTTCATTGCAGTAGAGAACATTGCTCTAAAACTACTTACATAAGTGTTAAGTGCTTGTAGTTGGAAAGCTCTTTTGGAACAAGGGTAAACTGATTTCCATCCAAATAACTAGATAAGAAAAATAAAACATAGAACATATTTTTTTCATTAAAACAGTAGCATCTTCATCCACTAATCTTAGAATCCAACAGTAAATAACAAATTAATACATATTATTTCTGTTTTATAAGAAACCTTGCCTATAAATTTTGGTTTTTAGAGACATAACTGAGGACCTGCAGCCTGCGATCCAAATGCTATCTTATCAGATATGAATATTACGAAGTAACAGCAATAACAACCAACTCTTACATAGTACTTTCAATTATTTCATAAAGGACTTTATCATCTCTATTTCACACATACTTATAGACAAAAAGTAAATCTGACTTCTGCAAGCCATGTTAAGTGTGGATTTTGAGCTATCATAAATAGAAACAGAACCTGACACTGCAGAGGTAGTCCTTTACAGTTGAAACAACAAGGGCTGGTCCCCGCTCTAAGAGCATATTCATTTGTCAGGGGTGCAGCTCCGGTCACCTTCCCTAATTTCTCCCTGTAGATTTCATGATATATCTGGCAGGACATACTACAGGCCTGTTCCTATGGAGTGTGTTGGGGACTAAAGCCAGTAATCCATTACCTGTCACTAGAAAAGTTCGATTTTTTTAATTCTCTTTGTAGGTTACAGCTCCTGTATTATATTGCATGCTCTGCTTCCTTGCTCATAATTCTCAATAACAGACTTGTTCATCCTTGGAGTTAAGAGGTGCAAGAGCCATCAAACTGTATCAGCACCCAGGTTACAGGCAAAGGAGGTAACAAGCCTTGCCTAAAAAGCTTCCAGTGTGCAGCCAGTCCTTACAAAGTGCAAGTGGAGGGGCTCTTCATGTAATCAGGGCAAGTATTTTAGCTGATAAAATGTGCTGAATTTACCCATTTCTCTGAAATGGAGCAGATTAGGCAGGAAGATTAAAGGTCTTTAGTTTCTCAACTGGGGCAAATGACTTGCTGATGGTGATACTATTTGTGTCTCCTGGAATCCAAGTAAAAACTACACCCTTATCCCTATACAAAGAAGATATTTTAGCCATCCAAATGCTTGGAATACACTTGAGTTAAGAGCAGACTCTGATAAAGACATCCTGAGATTAATTTTGAACTTAATGTTTTTAAGTATGCTGCAGCATCTTTGGAAACTTTTGTCTTGACTAAATGGATGGGCTGAAACACAGTTAAACTGAATGAAATAACTATCTACATCTAAGCAAAAAGCTTTTTTGTTGTTGTTGTTGGTTTTGTTTTGTTCCCCTTCCTTAGGGTTGCTTGCCAAATTCAAAATATGTGTTTCAACAAGTTTTATGCTTACACTATGTTAATGGCATTACACAAATGGTGGTGAATGGAGCACGGGCTCATATACTTAATTATTAAAAAAGGAACCAACAACATTTAAACTTTTTGAAGGAGTAAGTATTCAGAGAAAATTATTTTATTGACAGATAAATTAGGATATATTGCTTTAGCTTCATTAGAACTGAAGTACTACAAGTATCTTGACTGATAAAAATTCCTCTTTGTTCAAATGAAGCCACTATTAAGATATTTTATAAAACACATGAAGAGTACATCTTGGAAGGGTTATGCATGCTAATGAACAAGAAGAATCAGTCAGTATGCAACTGCTAAGAGGAACCACCTCCCTTATCCTTTTGAAAAATATACTAAGTTGCACGCTTAAACACTAAGCATACAAATTTCTACACAAATGAGTTTTCAGTCAGAGTCAGGGTTCCACTTCCAAAAGTATCTCTCTTTAGCTGCTTAATTTTACATTGCAATGAAACCCTTACACTGTCAAATTGTTTTTATTAGGCCAGAATATATTTAATTATCTTCTATTTGAGGGAGAAAAAAAAAAACAACACACCACCAAAACCTAATGAAATAAGTTACAGTTTATATAGCTGTGTGCTATTATTATGAGTTCTTATTAATTTCTCTTCATTAATGACTAAAGCCTTTTGGGTGCTATTAAGCACCAAACTAGTGGTGGACATTTCAGAATCTTCTATATAATACCAAGTAGTAAAATAATAAAACTGTTCTAGTGACTTAAGATACACTGTTATGATGTCTTCTGAAAAAGCACTACATTAATCAGTCATAATGAAGCATTAGTAATTAAATATTAAATACTTGCTATATGTAACAGAAACCCAACTTTTTCTCTTGTCAATAAATTCTATTTATTTCTTTCAATCTTATGACCTATCTGATCAAGATGTAAACCAGATGATTAACTCAATTTTAGGTTTATATTTTCCCCTTCATAATGCATAAAAATTGACTCATCTAGTCTTATGAGTAGATTCTTCAGTTATTATCTTCAAACAATACATGAGGTAACAAGCTCTTTTCTATATTGTCACTGTTCATCTGCATATTCAAATTATATGTTTCATAAAATGCAATCTTTACCATTTTTCTAATATAAAAATGTATCAAGAGATTAATAAAATATCCCAGATTGTACAAGACTGACTATATAAAAAGACCTCCTATTAAAAGCAATCTTTCTGAAATATCACAAAACCATGTTTATTATGGAAATATGCAAACACATTAACAGATTGTTTTCTTTTGGCTTTTTCATGTACTTGAACTTTTTTATTCCTTCTTAAACAGTGACCATAGATTAATCAGATTCACTGTTGCCCATACTTCAACCCATTGTAATATGATAACAACATTCAATTATAAGATGGCTTGGTGTGGGGATATAAATTCTGAGAGTGATTATGATTTTATATACATATATTTTTAAAGCTTTTCAGTAATAGATAGTTCTTAGAGTGTTTTGGGACTTATGGAGGATTGCTAATTCAAATTTAACCTCAGATTTCTCAAGATGCTCTGCAATACTGTATCTGTAAAGTGGTATATTAATACATTTCAACTGATCTATTGAATCCAGTTCTTCATTTTCTTCTCCCCTCGTTCTTGAACCTGACAAATTCTGACGTTGATTTTCATAAAAGGAAAACAAGTGTGCCACTTACAGTTCAGTTACATCTTTGGGGATGCCTTTAGGCAAAGCTTTTAGCCCTTTGTTGCTGCAGCGAACTACTGTGTCTAGACAAGTACATTCTGCAGGACAGCGGGACAGTGGGGAGCAGCTATTGTCATCGTTTCCTGGTTAATAAAAACAAACATGCTAAGCTTGCTATACAAATATCTCTTCAGTATTAGCAATAATACGCCACCTAGAATTCCTATAAGCAAACATGATATTTCTACATTAAGATATCTTTAGGTAAAGAAAACTTCAAGTCAACTCCGCAAACCATCATTCCAAGAATTTGCATTTCAAGTGATGCTTTATTAGTACAGTGCTGTTTTAGCAGGTAAAAATGCTATTATATGGGAAAAAAACCATCATTGAAGAGAGAACAAAACTTAAAATGAAAGGTAATAAAGCAAAATATATGTTGATTTTTGAAATTAACAAATTATTAAAAATAAACAGTCTCTTTAAAGAAAAGTTACAGCCTTGAAAACTGAGAAACTAATAATGCAATAAATGGAAGCACATGTGAGAGATGCAAGATAGCAGCCATCTTTTTTTTTAAGCATTGATGGGAATTCTGACATTCAGGAAGTCACAAACTAAAAAGGCACGTTATTTCATCAAGTATCCTGAAAGAGTGCTTGATTTAAGCATCAGCATTTGAAAATATTCTCATCTGAACTACAACATTTGATCAATTTATTTAATTCTTATATTATCTCTAAATTATGATTTACAGTACTGAACATGGGCAAGACAAATTTCTGGAAACATACATTCAATAGCCGTGTGCTTGCCGGTCATCTGAAAACAGGTGAGAGATTTTTAAACTGATGTAGAAACTGAGCATGAAGCACAGAGGAAGCTATTTAAAGCACAACACTTTGGGATCTGTGGGAATCATACAGCTATACATAAGAAAACTGAAATTATAAAAAGTTGAAATATTAATTTTCTTACCATCATCACACGTAAAATCCTGAATTGCCACATCCTGGATGGGAATCTCTTTGAGGAAGTAGGGTTTTTGGCAGCGAGGGTTCCCTGTCACAATACGTTTCTTCCTCAGCCAGTCTCCAAGCCACGCGAGATGGCAGTTGCAGTTGAAGGGATTGGCCAAGAGGTTTCTGAGGACCACAGGAAAGTTCACTTTGAATGACACTGTTTTTTTTCATCCTAAGTATTCTATTTTTAAAAAGCTAAGCTTAAATACCATTCTTCAAACAATACTATGTACAAACCAGAGGTGAAAGCTGTAATTGAGGCTCTGTGTGGTGAATCTTGATACAGCTCATTTAGAAATAAATTAAAACTGTCAAAGACCTGACTTCTTGTCAAACCACTCTGTACTGATAATGCAATAATTTCATATAGAAATGAAGGGTGATTACTTTACATTATTAGCTTTAACCTGACAACAGCTATTCCATTAATTTGTCATCTCAAGATTTCTATCTTTTATTTGCTCCAGAGAATAAGTTTCCTATCTGAAGTGACAGCTAAGTTGATTACATGCCAGTTATAAAAATGAATTTACTTCTAGAAGTCTCAGTACTTTTGGCATCTCCTTATTTCAGCACAAACCTATTGACAATTCCATTATTTATAAACATGCCATCCTTAATATGCACAAATTAGTCACTTGGTGCGAAGTGTCACTTTTTATGTAAAAAGGGGATTAAGTAACTTCCTGAATGATGCTACCTACAAAACCCATTTCTTCAGTAAACTGAGTGGCATCTTTGCTCATCGTTTTCCCTTCCCTTAAATTATATAACATTCAAATAAAAAAGCGATACTTCTTTTTATAGAAAATGAGACTAAAGCTTCATTATAAAATATGTATGAACTAAGATCCTCAGCAGGACGAGGAAATTTAAGATAATAATTGGATGGCACAGTGCGGAAAGACAGACAAACATGGTGATTCGACCAGCTGTGATCGTGCGATGTCTAGCCAAAATGTGGGTTTCTACCCTAGCTCAGATCAGTGGGCTTCTGTGAGCAGGGTGAGTTGGACTTTTCTCCTCCTTTCTCAGACAGCCCTGGAAACTAATCTAATGCTGCATCAAAGGGCACGACAAAAACATATTCTTCATGCAACCAAGATGATTTAGAAAATAAATTTTCTCATAAAACCCTCTATGAACTCTTTTTTTCCTTTAACTTTACTTCACACTGTGAAAATATGCAGTAAATCATGAACAGAAATGTCCCCAAAACATTAGAGGTTTAAACTTGGGTAAGGTAAAACATGAGCGTGACTTACAACGTAGAGAGGGAATGCAGGGTATCAAAGGAGCCGGGTGCCACGGTGGTGATCTGGTTGTCATACAGCGAGAGCAGGCGGACTGAGCTCAGGCCCGTGAAGCTGTCATTTCCCACACAGCTCACGCGGTTGCTCCTCAGCATCCTGATAAAGGAACGATCAGCATTGCTTAGTTTAGTCTAAGCAGGGACAGAGCTGAAGTGGTGGCCTGAGCAGGGGCCAAGGTATGACTCCAAAGGGATCGCTACCAGTGAAGGAACCATGGTGCAGTGACCCTTGTGCTGCCTGTCACCTCACTGTTTTCCTATCTGTCCCTCAATAAATGATTTTTTTTTCCCCCCCCACACTCTTATCTAAGAATAGCTGCTTCTAACAATTTTAGCAGCTTTAAATGCAAAGTTAGAAATGATAGGCCTGATTTATTTAAAATACCTAACGTCTATGGACAGCTGAAGCCCCAAAGGACCATTTAATCTTGCCTCTGCTCTGCTGATCAGGACAGGCTCTCTGAAGAAGGCCAAGAAGCTGTGGGTTGTGTAAACATCTTTTTTCGAGTGGAAAGAGATAAACTGCCTTCTAGGAAAGAATGAAATAATATCAAGCTATAGTGCTTGTACTCCTCCCTTCACTGTTGAAATGACATTAAAATTACTTAGGAGAGAATCATTTCCCACATTTTAATATCCACCAGGATAATTTTTTCCTCTAGCAAAATTCTCAGTAATGGTTAAGCTGAATTGAGCCAGACTCCATTACATAAAATGTGTAATTCCCATGCAACATTCTGTTACTTTGAAGCAGATAATTACTCCCATTTCCGTTTCTACAGTTGGATGTTTACGCATTCTCAACTGCTTCTTCATTTTGGAGGACTCAATTTCTGTAGTCAAGTAATCACAACGAAGAATTTGAGCTACATTATAACCATAATTAATAATGATTTTATATAATGTATGATAACTTTTTGTAAAATAGGAACAAAAACTAAGACATGCTTGAATAATCCATAGATAATCCTCCAAAATCAAAGTTTTTGGGATAGATAGAATATTACTTTAAAAAATACTGGGCAGAAATAAGGAATAAAACCACATGAATAATTACACTTACAGTGTTTTGAGGCTTTCTAGTCCTCTGAACATTTTGTGTCGAACACTTTCCAAGCGGTTGCTAGTGAGCAATAGTTCATTCACACCAGAGGCTCCATCAAATGCTCCTTCTTCAATATCAGTAATCTTGTTATTGCTCAGGTTTCTATTATACATTAACAGAAACAGAGAAAAATATGTTTTCTTTCTTAAATACCCTAAATTAATTGTTAAATGCTGCAGACTTCAAGATACTGAGTTATTATGTAAAGGTAACAAATGTATAATTCAACATCAAACCAATAAAAGCAAAATTCAATGCCCTGCTAAATAAATTTTTTTAAAACAATCTTTGGAGGGTGCTTTTAAATAATGGCAATTACCCAATCCATGCTGCTGCAACACGAAAACATCTTTTAATAATTTCGAATCTTAAGTGTGATGTTTTTCATGTCTCCAGTCCTTGTAGCAATATTAGATGAATAGTAAGAAAATGGTAATGCATGAGTACCAGCACAACTACACACTGATTTCTTTATTTCAGCTCAGTAGACACAAATATAAGAAAACAGTATAAACAGCAACAGATGTAAATGATGTGTGAATGTAAATGAAATGTTAATCATTTATGACATTAGATAAAAAGGAGGGTTTATAAGCAAGACAGTTCATTCATCTGCAATTTGAATGCAAAGCAGATCAAAATGTGGGAAAATGACCTAAATTCTGCCAGGACATTTAGTGTTTATAGTTTTTAGGTGAAATATGGAAATGACATCCCAAATGGGTAGTATCTGTACTACATATACAAAAGCATACATACTCAACAACACACATTTTCTTAAAGATTTTTCATGTTATTATTGCCTCCTTTTGTTTTGTTTGTTTCATATAACTATTTATACATATTACAGAGGTACATATCTGCATGCTCAACAATGTTATAATACAGTAGTGATTTTTAAAAAGCTCTTAGAAGTGTTCTGAGACAACATAAAATGAAGTTAAGCTAAAGACTTTTTATTTGACGAAATTAATGGTGTTGGGAAGAAAATCAAACAATATTTGATGCTACTTCTAGAACAGCACTTAAATTGTTCAAATCAAGAAAGATACTATTTGTCAGAACAAAAATTCATACATTTGCCAGAATGAACTGGTGCCATTATCTAAGACATAGAAAACAAGGAGTTGTGGATTAATTTTGAGCACTGACTACTCATCTCTAGCCTGGCTGTAATTTAACATACACCTTGCCTGTGATGAAGGATACAATCATTGCTTCCATTTAATTTCACAGTGGAGTTGCTCAGTCTCTTGTAAGGTACTGCACAAGACTGGAAGTGAGAAACTATTTATTATCTCAGCTGGCTTATCCATGTCAAGCCCTTAGTTTCCTAAAACGTTATTTGTTCCTGGTGTAACATGGATACTACTTCACCCACTTCACAGGGATATTTTAATGATTAATGTTGCATAGCTGATCAATGATGCAGTACATACACGTGCTTTATTACTGATGAACCATCAAATCAACTAAACATTTAGGCCCCAATTTTCCAATGTCATCTGTGCAGAAAGACCTTTGTACCTATTTGAATCTCCAGAAGAAATATGACCTCCAGAAAAACACTGAATTCACCCATGTTGGTGTCTCTGTAACACCACTACCTCACTGCTTTCCAGTCAAGCTTAACCAGTCACTGTATTATTCTCTAAACTGAAGAATGCTGTAACAAGTGATAACTATATTAAGAAGATATGGAGCAGTATTACTGAAAACGTTAAGTTTTCATTAGCAGTTTCTCAGTTTTGTTCCTCCTCGATTATCCAGATTTCAAAGCTCTTGGGAGTTCCAGCAGACAGCTACACTGAGACTGATTAATATTCTTCCTTTTCTTTTTTTTGTCTTGAACGCCTCCTCAACTAAAAAGCAGCAAACTAGCTTTAGATGATGATGAGTCTACTAAACTACCTCTATAGCCTGAAAATATGTAATTACTGACAGTCTATTTCCTTTTCTCCATTTTTCTTACATATGAACTCATAAATGTGTGTGCATGTGCATGTATGCCATATCAAAGATTTTATTTATTTTAAAGACACTCTGTAGCTGTAAAAAGTGTGAATCTGAGATCCTTGAGGAATGAAGAAAGCTGGGTATCTACTGTAGAGCATGAGAACACTGCAGTGCCAGCATTCCTATGTCCTTTTTTAAAGTATCTCAGCCCAATTGGAAGTGGCAAGCTGTACTCAAGTGGATAGGTCAAAAGCAAAGTTGGTTTTGTGGGTTTTTTATTAATCTTTGGTCTACTAACTAAAAAAAAATAAATATATTAATAAGTGTTTAACTAACTGTGATCATGACAGGTGCCAGAAAGCATCTGCATAAGTCTAACTTTAGTTTAAGTAATACTATTTCTCCCCTTGAGATTTTGGTCACTAGTATTGTAGACTGAACCTTTACAAATGGTAGTAACTTGGTGACTACATTCAAAAAGCAGTGCATCATTTTCATTAATCTGATCTATTTTTACTTGCATTTTTGTTCACTTACTATTTATGTTTGTATTTAATCCCAAAAAGATTGAGCACAGGGTCACTAACTAAATGACTGACCCTCAAATATGTCCTTTACATAAGGGAAAGAAAAGCTTTTCATAGATTTATTTTTAATAACATTTGCAACTGGTAAGATTATAAACTTCTCTTAGAACATGAACTGTGAATGTGGATTTACATGGATGAGCTATCAAATCATTTTTTTCTCAGTCATTTAATTTTGATATTCCCCTCATCTAATGACAGTTTAATGAAGCACAGAAACAAAGGCATGTCTTGAATGTGCTGAAAGAGGCAAAATTGCCTGGTTAGAGAGCAGTGCAGGAAGTTACAGAAGATTACTGGAGCCATTTTTGAGCAGCTTACACTGTGAGCTCCCTGCTGTGGCTGCATAACAGACCAGCTGGCTGGACACTGCAGTGAAGGTGCCGGAGCTATACACCATGAGAAGTTGTTACTGGCAGTGCCTAGTCCCATAGAGGAGAGCTGCCAACTCTGATCTACCTCAGTGATTAATTTAAACCTGGTCTTGATTTTTGATTAGAATATACTGAATCTTTTATAGATAAGAGCTAAGAAAGGTGGAGAAACACAGCAAGGAGCTAACATACTATCTGAATAGACAAGGTCACTGAAGTTGCACTTACATTTTACGCAGCTGAGGAAGTTTCTTAAATATTCCAGTAGCTTCCAGGACTGAAAATTCATTGTTATTTAGTCGCCTACAAGAAAAGATATTAATTTCAGAAAAAAAATATTCAGGCATTCAGGTAAAGAAAGTTACACATTAAGTAAGCTTTTCAGACTAGTTTATCTGCATAGCTGGTATACAACTGGTAGCTGAAGAACAATTCCATATATACTGACATTTCTAATTCTGGTAATTCCTGTGAATAAATATTCTCATTAGTTAAACTTAGCCATACATAAGACGTACAGAATCAAAACCAGATCACAAAATATCATACGACTAAAACTGCTGAGAAATATAAGATGATGATTTTAATTTTTCTTTTAAGGGAAGAAAAACAAAAACGTAACTAAGGAAGGACTCCATGGCAACATATAAATAAAAATCTTTAAGAACTACATATAAACCACTGAAGATTAGTTTACTGTTCTTTAAAGGATATCAGGTGGGGTCTGCTAGACATCTGGAGGTGCTCACAGAACACTACTTACAAGAATGAAATAATTACTTTATGCTCAATGCTTCTTTTGAATAGTGACTGAAACACATTGCATAGGTCTTCCCAAGAATTTAAAAATGCTTCTCTGACTCTGGATTATCTTCAGACTACTACACCTAACACACATATATTAGACAGGGAACCATTAAATGCTGCTTTGTAACACTACAAGAAGGTATACAATGAGCAACAAATACTAGCTGGGTACTGATCTTTCCTGCCCAGGTATCAAGGCTGTATCAGCACAGAATACCTTTAGGAGCTGCTAGGTTAGGGGGACCCTCTGTATTTAAAAAAGTATCTCCACTGACTCAGTATTCCCTGTTTCCCCTCTTGAAAAGAAAATGGAAATTATGAGTCTTGGATTATTTATATGTTTTAATGGAGTCACCTTATTAGGGAAGGGAGTCTGTCCAGCTTTTATTTAAAGATCTTATACAGGAAGGAAAAGACACAATTGACAAGATCTCTGTGAAATGAAATTCAGCATGATTCTAAACCCAGAATGCTTTTCAGAATTGCCTTATTGAAGACAAGATTAAAAAAGCACTAAAAAATAAAAGAAAGCTGCTCGTTCATCCTTCCTTCCTGCTCATTCGCAATGATAGCCAGAAGGGAAATTAAGATTGTAAATCTGAAGGTATGGCTGTAAAATAATTTCAGCACAGAGCCAAACAGAGACAAGACAGGAATAGTTTTTTGGATATACACAGAACATTTGTACACCACACTGAAGTACAAGGAACATGAATTTCAAAAGGTGCTACCACCTCTGAAAATCAGCTGAATGACTTAATGTGATTTTTAGTAGGACCATATCAAATGAATTTTTTCAGTGCCAATTAACAAAGTCACATCATCATTGTAAACAGCCTATTTTTCCCTGTCCATCAACAATGGAAGCACCAAGCATTCCACAAATTCTGACATCTTCAAATACTTTTCAAGTGCTATATCATCTAGTAGAATGACTTATTTGTAAAAAAAATAATTTCTTCTAATAATACTTTCTTGCTGTGCTCTATTTCAATCATTTCTATCCCATTGTAAAAGACAGTTTGATCCTTTCCTCTTCCCAACAACCTTTTACATATGAAAAGTAATTTACTTTGTCTCTTCCTCAAGTTTCCTTCACACAAATGCATTCAATCTGTTCAGTTTTTCCTTTTAAGTCTCCTTTTCAAGATGATTCTTGTTCTCCTTTAATTTTTTTCCAAGTGATCCATATCTATCTTGAAAAGTGAAGGCCTTGACACAGTATTCCAGCTGATATTTTACTATTGTTACGTACAGTAAAACAATTATTCAATTATTTCATTTAACTTACATACCACCTTCCTGTATATGCATCCCAAAATGAAATTTTTAGCAGTGCCCAATGACAATCCTTCAACTTTAATATGTATAATAACACCACCACAGCCTTTTCACTTGAACTACTTACTGGTTATTCCTCAGTGTTGTATTTGTGGTGCTAAATAGTCCTACCTAATATCATATGTAGAGTTTGAACATTTATTTTATTTAAACTAGTCTTAGTCTACTATCAATTACAGAACAATGTTAAGAATTTTCTATGTGTTTTGAAGATTTTCAGTGTTTGAGAAGTTTCTCCATGTTTCTTTATGATGTAAAAGCAGCATGGGTTGAATCACTGTATTGTGTTTGGTTAAAACTGTAGCACAAATCGTACGTTCTCTCTAACTTTGTGTATATGACGATATCACAATTCACGCGCCATTACAAATAAAGGGACATCAAGAGTTACAAATTATGGGTTTGTGGTCAGAGGAATGACCGCATGGATCACATGGCATTTCTACAGCTGGAGATTGCTGGCTTTAGATTTGGAACTGTTAAATACTTGTGCAAGAAATTTTCATTCTATTATCATGGTAAGTGATACCACACATGGCAGAATGAAAATTACTACAGATGACTGGAAAATTAACATATGTGGTGGTACTTTCCTTCTAGATCTTAGTATCATTAGTTTCTGAGCCCAGTGCTCTTTACTGGTAAAGGCAATAATGATAGTTGTTACCTGTCAATCACTGGACCATGAAAAGGATCTTAAAAATACTTCTATCTAGTTTATTCAAAGAGAATTATGAAATGTCATTCTCAAAACAAAAAAGTAAACAAAGATTCATTTTATGATGATGTCTAAATATTCTGTTTTTCTGTTTTATTTTATACTTTTTCATGTTTTATTAACACAATGGGTAAGATATTTGCATGTTTTGGTACAACAGCTGAACCTTCCCTGGAAGGCTATGTGCTGTACTCATGCTTTTGAAAACTATATTGTTAGGATCTGGTATTATATCAGATATTGTACAATCACTACAAAAACTGAACATGTAAGACTGAAAATGTTTTTATTTAGAGTTCCTCCTGGGGACTCTGGTTTGAGTGATTTAATCAAATGCTTCCTGAATTTTCCTATATATTTGAATGCTACCTGAAAAATATTTTCTTTCTGGGATGCATTTACAGGCTTGTACTTTATCTCAAACACTTCAATGACACATTAAACAGATTTTTCACTGGTTTTCTGGAAGACTGTGAGAAAGCAACAAAATAGAAACAGTTAGAACAGCACTTGGCTCATTTATAAATTTTTTCACCTTTTAAAATTAAGTACCTGTCTTGAACTGTATTATTATTTTTATTTTTTTAAAAAAACAACTACTCTGAAGAGCTGCAATCCACATAATCAGTACTCTTTTCTTCACTTTTGATCTTTGTTTCTGAGCTGAGACTCAGCTCCAAACAACACCCTGAAGAGAATAATCTAGCCTTCCTCATCACTGTTATAGAAGCATCAATGTAATTTGACTCTAACAAGTATCTTTATGTCCACTTTGGTGGGTAAAAGAAAAGAAAGGTTAACTAGCTGCTCTTCTTGTATATACCAGTAAATGTTGTGAACTGGAAATCACAGAGTGTCCCTAGAACTAGACTGGAAGTTCCAATAGAAGAAACAAAGGCAGTGTATCAAAGACCAGGAGTAACAGGAGGAAACAACAGAAAGAGCTGTAACTTTTGCATCAATGAGGAAAATCAGTGTATTTAGCCAGAGCAATGGTTTTTTTAGAGCAAATAAAAAAATGCAGAAATAATTCCTCTATCCCCACTAGAATACTTGCAAGGCTGTTGAAATTTTTATAACATCAGAAGACTTGAAGAACAATCTGTACAGCTTATCAAGAAGAAGGTTGGATAGTGACTTCATTACAGTTTAAGACCACCTTACTGGATAAAGTGCTGGATAGAAAAGGGTTCTCTAACCGCAAAAGATATTAAAAAAGCACTGATGGAAACTAAACAGGCAGATCCCATCTAAAAGTAAAAGTTCCCATTTTAAAAGACATTTTAACAGAAGTGAAGGGAGATGATTAACTTCTGTGACAGTCTCAGGGAAATGGTGGATTTTTAATGCACTGATACCTTGAAACAAGACTGGATGTTTTCTGAAAGAAGTGCTGTAACCAATCATTTATCATGTTTTAGTCAAACACAATATTTTTTTGTTGACTGAAATTTGAGAGTTTAGGATATACGGTAGATGAGGCTTGATGATTTAATTATTTGTTCTGAATTTAATATGTATTAATCATAATTATAGAAAGAAAACACTTGACAGTTTATCTTCCACATGTAAATAAAATGAATATGAAAATCAACAATTAAAATACTTAAGATTATTATTTCTTCAGAGCAGAGAGAATTAAATATGAATCCTGCTACGAATCAAGACGATTCATGCTTGTCACTTCAAGAACTCCTTTTCTCATCTCTTGGTTCAGGAACTATGATTTTTACAACCATTACTTTATGAACTCCTCCTACATTTTAGCCTGCTTCTTATTCTGTCAGTTTTTATTCTTCAATTCAAATAATTTTGTCTCAAAATATTATAGTATAATATTATATATACTTTCAATGAGTATTTTTCTTGTGGACCTTCCTGCACACTAAAATCTTCTTTCTTTTTTCCTCCTTTCTGGTTCTTCACTCTCTACATTGTATCCCTAGCAAAACCTACATGAAAGAAAAAATACATATTTCTCCACTGACATCTATCTCCCTTTACTCAAGACTTTTTTCTTCTCTGTCACTACTTTATGAACAGTAAATCAATATTGTGAACATGGCCAAAAGCTGAGCTTTGCCTTTCCCACATGCCACTTTTTCAATTGAATTTGCCATCATTCTGGGCACAACTGGAATTACCACTCAGATTTGTAATTAGAGCATCACTAAGTTCAACTCGTTCTCCCAGCACAGAGACAGACAAAAACCTCCATCTCTGTTTACACAGCATTTCAGTTTCAAATTCCATTTCCTGTCCAGATATTGCAAATCCTTAACCATGGTCTCATTATTTTATACCTTCACTGCTGTACTGTTGCTCTGATGTCAGCTGCAGACTGATTATCTTTTAAGAGAAGTGCCGTACTGTTGCTCATCTCACCCCTGTGGGTAACAACTCGATTACAGTACTCTGGTCTGCACATCTCTGTCCCCACTTTACTACATCAAATCATTTGCCCCTCAACTTTCAGCCTTGTTCTTTACAGCAAATCTCCTAGGAAAAACAGCTATTTCCTCCCGCCTTTGCTCTGCCAATGATGGCCACTTTCATCTCCTGACTTTCTGCTGATCCTCCAAGTAACTCTGCATTCCCTTTCATACTACGCTTTGCACTTGGGAAAACCTTGTAAAGCTGTCATAATTTTATCTTTCAATCCCTCCTTGAAGACCACTTCAGCTGTAATGCCTACAAATCATTCCCATATGGCACTTATTAAACAAGAAATAATCTGTGACTTCTTTTCTGAGCATGTCTGTTCATTATATTATTATCTCATCTTCTTAACCCAACCTCTGTCTTGTTTGTCTGCTTTATCTTTCTCTGGCTTCCTGCCTGACACACATAGTGTGTGCTTTGCTAAGAAGAATCAGCTCTATTTTATTAAACATCTAGGTGGCACTTTTTAAGACAGACCCCGGTTAATGAATGTCCTACTTGTTCTCGTAGTTTAAATAAAAAGCAAAATAAACCCCACTACCTTTCAAAAAAATCCAAGCAGGGAGCTCATATACTGAAAAAACAGAAACATAGAATAGTTACCTTATTTATTTATCATAAGTTTTTAAGTCTACATGGTACTGAAATGATGCATAGGTAATTTTTATGAATATCTCGTGCTTTGAAGTGGACAATAGAGGTTACATTTAATTTTTGTTGTTCAAAAAAGTAAAGCTGTCATTTTATATTTGCAAATTTTAGTTAAGTTTTTCCACAAGCAAATAATGCTTTATTATGGGTTCAACTTACAACTCAGCTGTGTACTGGGGGATGTGATCAGGAATTTTGTTGAGTTTCTGATTGGAGCAGTCCACTGTGGTCCCCTCACAGCGACACTTCTCAGGGCAAGCCAAATCTGCAAAGCAGTCTCCACTTAATTTGGATCTGTAATCTTCAGTGCCTGTGGAAGAGTCAAGTCAAAATACAGATACTGAGTCAATAAAGTATAAGATTTGCTTCTTGTGAGAAGGTTGGAAAGATGTCTGCGATGCAGATAACGGGTGGGCAACTTGGGAAATGTATGATAAACTTTTTGATACTGAACAGACATAAGGGCTTCAAGAGAGGGTTAAATAGAGGGACTTAAGATATGCTGGAAAAAGAAACTGTGACCAACTTCACATAACAGGATAACATTAACTTGAGCTTTTCACAGCTGTACTTTCTGCTGATTATGTTCTTAGCCAATCTAGCCTTGTTTATAGCTAATCACAAATGCCACTGATTCTTTTAGAATTTATTTTCTTTCTCTGTATCAAGACTAAATAGATCCTAAATGCCGCCTTTTCTCTTTCTCTTATTACAAATTTGTGTTGTTGACTGGACTTCATTAAGCTCTGCGATTTATTTTTTTTTTTACAGTCCTGATACTCCACATCATCTCAAACATGTAAGATTGAAAGCCCTCTTTTCAGCTTTAATTTTTAAAATGTGTGATCCTGACTAAAGCCTCAGCAGCTTGCCATGCTGTAGAAAGCTGCGTGACGTTCCATGGTGCTTGACAGAACCATGTTTTACTCATACCTCACAACCACATGGTTAGATCAAGCACAACAGAAAATCTCGCTACATTATCAAAACTGCATCCATTAGGCCAAGGATAAGAGCAAGGGAAAAGAGGAAGGAGTAGGTGTAAGTTACAGAAGCATTTGAAGTTTAATACTTGCTTACATGACATGGCATTCTTATTACTGAATGTCCAGTGCCACAGTAACAGTATTACTGTCACAGACTAAATAAAATATATTTAAAAAAAAAATAAACCACATTGAAAGTTTCCTCCACCATTTCCCAGAGTCAGTCAAAGAAAACAACCTAAACATATCAGGAGAAAACATCCAGTAAGGAACTGAGGGTGAGTGACAAAGAAAACAAAGAGAAGCTGAAAGGACCTGTGGGTTCTTCTTGGACAAAGGTGAAAAGACTGAGACTAGCAGAAGGTGCATCAGGGCTGGGAGGTACATAGTGATTTAGCTCAGACACTGAACTTTACTTACAGCCAAAATGGTGAACTCCTGCAAAAGTAAAGACAGCCAAGAAGGAAATAAAGACAGAGTAATCCCAGTTAAGACAAAACCATGAACTAAGCTCTCATGTTCTCTACTCAACTTTAGTTTGATTAGAAGATGTTGCTAACGGGTATTGTCTTCAGCAGAGAAAAATAATTCATTTTAAGTGGCATTAAAAATGAAGAAAAGGTTGGGGTTAATTACAGATTTCATATAGGATGATAATGCCTCTCCCATGCATTACTCTTCACTATTTTGAAATAATTCTTTAAAAACTGCTCCTTTGAACATATCTACATGGTATGCCACTTAAAACCGTAATAAACCAAAGAAACATAGGGGAAACAGATTCCTCAGGGGAGGAAAAGAAAACTTCAACAGTCATCACATATTAATGTTTAAGTAACAAGTATGATATAACTACACGGAATATTTCTATAAACTAGCAGGCAAATTCACGGATTCATGGAATCACAGAATATTCAGAGTTGGAAGGGACCTTCAGAGATCATCTAGTCCAACTCCCCTGCTTAAAAGCAGGATCCCCTAGAGCACATCACTCAGGACTGCATCCAGGTGAGTCTTGAAAACCTCCAGAGAAGGAGACTCCACAACCTCTCTGGGCAGCCTGTGCCAGTGCTCGGGCACCCTCACTGAAAAAAAATTCTTCCTCATATTTCAGTGGAACCTCCATGTTCCAACTTGGGAACCACTGAAAAGAGTCTGGCTCCATCCTCCCTCAACCCACCATTTAGGTATTTGTAAACATTAATTAAATCACCCCTCAGCCTTCTCCTTTCCAGGCTAAAGAGTCCCAGCTTTCTCAGCCTTTCCTCATAGAGGAGATGCTCCAATCCCCAAATCATCCTTGTTGCCCGCCTCTGGACTCTTTCCAGTAGTTCCCTGTCTCTCTTGAACTGGGGAGCCCAGAACTGGACGTGGGTTTTTTTTTTCAAATTAATGATTTAATACTAGTATAACCTTTAGTCTTCCAAATGACTACAATGAAATTCTACTAAGACTTCCTAGTATCTGCAGAGCAAGATCTCCCAAGGAGATATTTAAAACACATATGAAAAATATTTAGGTTTTTAATAAAATGCTAACATTTTTACAGCACTTATTGAAACGTAAAGAAGTGTTTTTAGCACTTTTTAATACCTAATAAACAAGGCTACAGATTTTTTTTTCTCCTGCGTCCAGAGTAAAACACCGTTAGCAGTTTAAAATAAACAACTAAAATATTCAGGGACAAGGTCTTCAACAACTAAAATAATTTTATGCAGCATCTCCCTGATAACCTGATAGAAAGAGAAAGCACAGAAGCTGTATTTCAAGAAGCAAGTCTGCAGCACTTTTTGATTAATTTAATTCTTTTTCTTATTTTCTTTTCAGTAATAGCATTTTTTTAAAGGGTACATAAACAAACCTAAACTACATGTGTGGTCATATTATAAACAGGCTGTGAAGACATTTGCTGGCAAGAAAACACTTCTAACTCAGAGCAAAAGTTGTGCTGGCAAAGTTGAGTAGAAGTCGCTCTGAGGCAGGAATACAGCTGTTCTACTCATTAAGGAATTGAGTAGTACTACAGGTTTGAGAAATTGAATCCCCCTCTGGTTTATGCTGCTTTAAAACACATTTTTGCGGCTGCCAATGCTGAAAAATTGCTGCCTTGTTTTGTATTTCATTTTGTCTTTTCTTCATATTCAAACCAACATATTAGTATGAGGACATGAAGAACTTCACGATTGCCACAAATTTAAGTGATACATCACACAGCATTAGGAGAAGAGCTGTTAAACATATCATCTTAAAAGACAAAGACTGAGACCAATCAATAAATCACTGCAGAATGACAATATACCTGTAGTACTTGAAAGAACAAGTGCACCGGTGTCATAATCAATTATTGTACATATTTTTCTAGATATTCAACTGTGGTTGAAAACCCTGCTTGCAAATAACATACTGTAATTCATCAGTAGATTCATTATTCCCTTGTTTAATTTGCCAATCAATCATTTATAATCTGTTAGGAACATAATGCTAGCGCATCATATTTTTTCTATTAAAAAATCAGTGCACACACCTGACAAGCAAGGTAAAATAAAGACACAAATGTATTTCAAAGAGCTAGGGCCAACATCAATAAATCTCTGGTGAAAATGTCATAGACTTCTTGTAGCTTAAAGTGGTGTGCGAATTGTTGTTTCACCCCAAGTCTAAAGACATATTTCCTTTAATGGAAAGCATTTCTGCTGCATTGTATGCATGTTGACCACAGAATGCCTTTAATGAAGAATATCAGCTTTCTTTTCCAAGCATTCCACCGTGATTTCGTAAACACAAGGAGGGTGAGCAAGCAATAGCTGCAGCCAGTATAGAGCATGAAAGCAAAGCAAGAAAATATTCATTTGTAAAATGTTTATTTTTTTAAAGTAGTACTAGCTCTTTGATGGTAGTATGATTTCCTGTGTTTAAAAAGCAGCTCCGGAGCTACATTTTAAAAACAGTAGTGGCAGAAAGGCAAGCTACAAGGTAAGTAAAGGTGTCAATTGAAGTATGAAGTAGTAGGTGCAACCTTCTCCATAATTTAAGAAGAGGTATAATTTTGGTAGGTTGTGTGCAAATTTGTAAGATAAAAAAAAGTAAATGGAGCTGCATGCTAAGCTCTTATATTCAGAAAACAGAACTACTAGTAATCTACAAAGGACAACTATGTGTAGCTACAGGTATAGACTAATGTTAATACACATGCATCAGTTTCCGAAAAGCTGTAACAAACTTTGCTTTTGGGGGGAAAGGAAGAGAGTATCTGCAGTTAGTCAATCTTACTACAGAGTCAAACCTACCTGGAATGAAATACTGTTCTTTAGCTAAATAAAGAGAAAAAAAAAAATAGAAGATGCACCTGAATGTCAGCAAGCAAAGAATGAGTTTTATTAGATTAAGTATGGACTACAGTTAACTACAGTTAATTAAGTGAAAAAATGTGTATTCACAACGAGAGCTGATAATCAACAAAGTGTGAATAGTCATAAATGTATCCACAACATGGATAACAAACAGTTCTCATCTGGTATTTGCACTTGAGACTGAATAAATTGTAGAATGTGAAATGCACCTGGAACAGCTGGATACCATATGACAAAAGTTAGGATTTAGAGAAATGTAAGTAGGAAATGGAATAAGATTAGAAAAAGAAAATAGTAAATTTCAGTATGAGGTAAGCTCCCTGTATAAAACGAATATGTCATGTTTCCATATTTAGCCAGAAATTTTTAGATCTTTCACATACTCCAGAGCCTTGTAGAAATTTTACAAAATGATTTATGTTGGTGATACATGTAGTGAATAACTTTAGCATTTCATTCGGAAGTATTATACATTGCATTTCTTTTGTTAGATTTAATGCTAGTCAGAAATAGTGCCAAATGTGTCCACTACAGTAACGTTCCATGACCCAATAGTCTATGACTTCCACGATTTTCCCCCCTTCCGTCATAGAACTAAAAAAGATTCTGCAATGTTTAGTAATTCCATAAAGAGTCAAGCTGCCTTCAGTAGAACTTCTGTAACCACTGTTTTTGCCAATAAAAGAAAAATAGCTGCTGAACTAAGAAAATTACCTGAGCAGCGGAATTTCTTGCTTTTGATCTGGCCGATCCTTTTGTTTGCCAGACGGCGGGGGCTGGTGCAACGGGCACCACTGGTCTCAATGGGGTTTGTATGAAGATAATCCGCCAGCCACTTCAGATGGCAGTCACAGATAAATGGGTTCTGAGCCAAATGTCTTTCATGAAGAAAAAAAGTTATTATTTCACACATTATTTCCCTTTGGTCTCAGCAAATCCCGATATTTTTAGTACATTGTAGAATATGAAGTTATACTAAAGACAACCATAAACAAGAGCATACATACAAGGTCTGAATTGCACGCAGGGGTGAGAAGGTGCCTTTTGCAATGGTCTGAAGCTTGTTGTCATACAAAGAAAGAAGATTCAAGTTGTGCAGATCTTGAAAAGCATCAACTCGCAGGCAATTGATCTTGTTGGCATTCAGTAATCTGGTTAATGGAAGACAATTACAAAATTGAAAGAATTCACTCAGTGTCACGGCAGCTTCAGTGTTTTTCACAGATAATTCTTTGTGCAAATTTGTAATCAGAACAAGAGATATAGTAACAAAAATTGACAGTGACATAAGGGATTTCAGTGAATTGAAATATCTTACTTAGGTGCTCAGAAATTATTCCTGAATATTTGCACCTTGGAGTTGAAATGTGTGGGTTTGTTCAGCTAAAATCACATTTCTTGTACATGCTGGTATAACGTGTGTGTGATATTTGTCTGAGCAAAGAAACAAGCTTAAAAAAAAAATCAAGTATCTGCAAGGAAAACTAGTTCCTTTTGCCAAATAAATAAACAAACAAAAAAGGAACTGAACACTGTGTTCATTAGCTGGAAGAGATGTGCAGTGGCACTTTTAATTATATGTTACTAATCAGCATGCTGCCGCATTAACAGAGTTGTAGTAAAAACTGGTGGCATGGAATATATCCAAATCTGTCTTAGATCCTTTTTTCTCTCCATCTTCGAAGGGAACCTTTTCTTCCCTGTATCTCCCAGACTTCTAAAGTTAAAACAAACAAGCCAATCTAAACCAACTCCTTCAAGCTTTTGAAGAAAGAAAAAAAGTCATTCAACTAGATGCCTTTTTATAACCAAATATTTTTGATTTTTTCCCACATCCAGCCAGAAATGGAATGGAATAGTGGATTTGAAAACCAATACTCTGATAAACAGTTTTATTACACAAGTAGAAATTTACTTAGACTGAAATATATGGTCTATGCAAAGTATACCAACCTATGGATTTTTTTTTTTTAAAAACAGAATAAACAGAAGTTCAGAGGTCTCTTCCTTTTTTTTTTTTTTTTTTTAAAAAAAAATCTGAATTATGTTCTTGTAACTAAAATCTCTTTAAAGGAAAAGAGCAATGCATCCCTCCCCACTACTTACTATACATCTGTGACTAAAATACATCAAAATGTAAACCTCTAGGTGGTGCTAGAACATGCATTTTCTTTGTATTTACTTACTGTTTCACGACCTTCAATGACTTGTTAATGACACACATTTTGCCAATCACTACACTATGAACTCTGGACATTAAATACTTCTAATCAAGTGGATGAAGTTTTAAAATATTTAAGAAGAAGCTTTAAATCAACAAATCCGTTATTCTGGGACAATTTCTTCCAAAAACACCACCATTGTTTTATGGCCTATTTCACAAATTCCTTTTATGCAGTACAACTAGTACACAGCCTCTTCTGCTAAATATTGACAGAATTTGATAAACATATCACCATGACATTCTTCTTTATTCCCAGTATTAAATCTAAAAAGAAACGGTTTATAAGATTATACACGGAAACTTCCTAAATGTTCAACAAAATAGCAGCTGGAATTCATAGAGTCAAAGAATTATATGGAAAAGAGTATCAGAAAACATGAGAATTCATCAATGAAACTCAACTGCAACTCTGTTCTTTCATGGGTACACCTAGAAATGCAATTACATAGCATTTTCATTACATATTTTCTCTATATAGAACAGACAAACATTCCTTCTATGGTTCCCACAAAACTTTATACATGCTATTTGCTGTTTACAGGGCAAGACAGTACCATATCTTATATGTTTTATCCTTACAAATTCCACACAAGAGAATAGTTTCATTTTAACATTTTAGGCTGAGACATAAACTGAGATATGATCAAGTTTCTGGACGAATCACAAGCTGGCCTACAACAGCCTTGACTCCTTTGGCTTTACTATACTCTGATCTTACATATGGGATTTCCTTCCAGTTCTACTCCAGGCATATATCTCTCATCAGGCTTACCCTTCAGAGTTATCCCAAAATAGAATAAATATTAAAAAAATACTCACAGCAATTGTAGAGAAAAGAGTCCTTCAAATAGCCCCTTTGGAAGTTCTGTAATTTTATTACCATAGAGGACACTGTACCAGGAAATAATAAAGCAAACAAAGCTGCCATTATAAAAGAGATATACTATATGATTTTTGCTTTAAAAATAAAGATATTTCTGTTTTCCTGAAGGGAATTTAACAGCAACAACTAGACATATGCAATATCCTTGTGGTCCTGTGAGGTAGCAGGATCACACATTTTCCCAAAAGGTGTGTTGCCCAAAGAACTCTCAGCAGAACCAGCACCTTACTGTTTATACCTTACCAAGGGACCTTGGTAGGTGGATTTGATGTTTGTAAGAACAACTAACTGGGGAATAAAAGAAATGTTTGATTTTGTTCAACTCTTTGCCGTGAATGTATTTATTAAAAAAACACATATCTTTAGTTTCCAGCTGTGATATAATATATAATTATCACTCTACCATTCTGGAATTATTTTTATAGCTTTCAGAATTGAATAAAATTATATGAAAATTCTGAAGAGAGCCAAAATAAGAATATGAGAAGTTTGCTTCTGGTTTTACATGTCAAACAGATACCTACAGCGAATTGAGTGAACGTAAGCCCTGGAAAGCATCTGGAGCTGCTTCAGAGATCTGGTTATTGCTCAGGTCACTGAAATAAATGATATTTGATTCAATTAATTCAAGCTATTTTCAAAATATCATACATTAAAATAATATGTAATTAGAATTAGGCATGGAAGGGAAAGAGAAATTAAAATATTTATGCCAAATAATTTTAATTAAAAAACACTAAAATTGCCAGTACACTGAAACAAAATGCATGGTTAAAAATAGACATTTCAAATGTTTGACAAAAATGACAAAAATATTCACTTTTCCTAATTGCTGAAGTACATTTTATAAAGAATTGTCTGTTTGCTATGGCCAGAGGACTACACAGCCTCAAAGGCATCCTGAAATAACAGGGGCTTACTGTCATTAATTTATTTTTTTTTTTCAGAATCATATTAAATCACAGAATTACACAATAATTTTAATACTCGTTAAAAAAAAAAATATTATTACTGTGGCAAAGATGCTATATGGTCTTAATAATCAGGCTGCCATATCAGTTCACCTTTCAGTAGACAAACTTTCTTAAATGCTCACGCATTTACTGCAGTTCCTCTGTATGACCTTGACTTTTTTTTTTTTTGATATATATTTATGTATGTGTTTATATATATATGAAAATAAAAAAATTAAATCTAAGTTATTGGGTACTTACATTCTTCGAAGTTTTTTATACGGTGAGAAAGCTCCAGGAGGTATGACCTTGATTGAATTTTGTTCTAACCGTCTGCAAAAGAACAGCAACAACATAAACATACAAAATCCAAGCCAACAGGAATCTAAATCCCTAACAAACTACAAGGGATAGACTTCAACAAAGAAAGCTGCTTTTGGTTACTTTTTCAGTATAATTTTTATCTTGAGAAACAAAGTCCTTTAATTTCATTTTTCATCAGAAAAAATCAGGTTTTATCTGTAAAACCAAACCTTTGAACCTATAGAGGGTTAGTTGTCAGTTAAATCCCAATCTTGATTTTGTATCTAAAGAAACCATTTTCAGACCACACAAGATTTTTGTAAAATTTAAGCTAAAACTGTCATTAAAAAATTCAATTTGAGTTAGTGTTAATTGACTCCCAATGTATTATTTACATACAGTCATTTTTATAGTAAGTTTCATTTAGAAACATTTTCTTTAAGATATAAAACTAGGACTGTACAACCACACTTCTATCTTCTTTAAACAAGTATTTTTATCTAGAATTGTAGTTTATGTTACTGGCCACATTTCCTTTGTATGTCTAGTGACTGTGACTGAAACTTGTCACACTGCAAAGTGTAAATTTGCCGATGCAAACAGTTTTCCAAGAATTTTTTTAACTTCCAGAGCTTTGCATGTGGGAAATCTATGCTGGTACTGACCTATGGCCCATTTGCCAACATGTCAAAACAGATTCAGCAATAATCACGTGTGAAATAGAAACTACTTCACACGCTAGAGTATTTCATGGTTATGGCAGTGCAAAAATTTCTATTATGTAGGCATAAGGAATGCAACTATTCACACTAAAAGGTACGAGCAGGAAAAGGCAGCATTATTAAAATCTATATACCATACTTATCTAATAAGTTTCCTGTTTCCATCTTTCATGCACAGGCATCAACTTTTACTGTGCTCTAAAGACAATGTCAAAAATCTATTTCATATAAGGAATCAAAATTCTGTAGAATTTACTGCACTACTTTAAATCACTCGGTCACTGATTCAATCTAAGGTAAAAAGGCCTTTAAATCTAGATCCAGGAATATTAGTCTATTTTTTTTTCCTTCTATGCTTGTCCTGTTAACGCTCTTCTGTTTCAGTTTTGCTCTGATAAAGACATACGAGCCTCTGTGTGTGCAGTGTAACTAATAAGCTCATATATTCACTTTGAGTAAGCCTTTCTATGGAACTATTCTTACAACAAATTTTTTTTTTTCAAATTTCTCCAGAGATCATAGTATAACTGAACTAAAGAAAGTTTTTTTACTGTTTTTGTGAAGTTTTGTTCAGATGGAGATATTTGTACATTTAATACTCAAAATCTCTTAAGTCTGGCCGTGCTTTACCTTGGCAGAATTTGTTCTTGAATGGCTTATAAAGAAGCCAAGAAAAAAAAAAAAAGCCTAAAAAAACAATCTTCCTGACACACAGAAAATCTCACTCCATCAGAGCTGTTTTAGACAGGGTTCTTATGTTAAAAAAGTCCTTAACTAGGAAAATGTTGCCACCTTGCACAGTTTTCAGGTACATTGTAAACACTGCAAGGAATCCCATGGCACAAGATATTCTTTCAGATGCTTTCTTTGCCTTGGCTGAGCCTTTTGGACCCAAGAAACACATTTTGCACCAGACCAGGAGTATTGACTAGGCTATAAAGGATCAAGGTCACTCTTCTCCAGCACACTTAAGTAGATGCAGAAAGAAAACATCTGAATAAGTAAAAACTTAAAGGTCAACACCAAGTTAGACCAAACCCAAGTGATTTCTGTTCTTACACTACATTTTTAGCTTAGTTTCCCGAGAAAATAAAGATTATGCATGCTTATCATCTAGATAGTTTTCTGCTCAGCTAGCTAGGTCAAATAGAGGCAAAGCTTTCAGGTAATAAATTTCTAAAAATTTCCTTATTTTAGCAATGGGAAGGAGTTGAGAAACCAAATTAACCCAGCCATGAAGGGAATGGCAGCCATCCATCCACTCCTGTTACACACTCTATTTGGCAGCAACTGACTGCCTAACCACCAGGGATAGCCTGACCAGACATTTATCAGGTGTGTATCTTTGACACCTAGCCAAAGAATGTCTTGCACAGGGAAACATGTAGGGCATATGCAGAGGACTGGAAAGGGGAGGGCATGGTAAAAAGGACAGGGAAGGATTAGGCCATATTACAGAGAAGGACTTGAATTGCTGGAGAGAGACACACTGGGGAAAATGTCTCTGTGTGTACGGGCACGACAGATATTGCAGCGGCAATACTCCCACATGAGGCTGTTACAAGCCTCATTTATAAACCCTGCTTATTAGCCTATCATGTAGAGATTTGTAACGTAGTACTGGAGGGGCTCCAGTCTACGTGAACCTATCTTTAAACATATAATGCTCTTAACTAGGCACAATATGGCATAACTTGAGAATGACAAGGTCGAACATCAAATTAATACACAAAGTATTTTCCAGTTTACTCTTTTAATTTAAAAATATATTAGTTCTATAAACTGAAGTACCTTGCAGAACACATGTATGCCATCTTTTAATGAGAAGATGGAATAGCAGATTTAATTTACTGCTGTCCAATTTGTCTACGAATTAAATGGGTCCAAAACCTGAAAAAGTCGTACTACAGTATATTTGTGAAAGCTAATTTTCTAGCAGTTCTAATAGTGTGAACTACCAATTCACTGGTGGATATTTAAAATGAACTCCATGTCAACTTTACCTAACATTTCCTTTCAGTGAGAAATTTATAGTCTAATAGAAAGACTGTGCAGTGCTGGGATAAAT
Organism: Podargus strigoides; assembly: GCA_028020825.1. Taxonomy (NCBI): domain Eukaryota; kingdom Metazoa; phylum Chordata; class Aves; order Caprimulgiformes; family Podargidae; genus Podargus; species Podargus strigoides. The sequence goes on along the minus strand of CM051621.1, from coordinate 17,903,666 downwards.
TTACAAGCTCTTCTGGATAAAGGATTTGTTATAGTAGGATCATCTAAGTATGTCTTTTCTTAACTCACACCAAGTGTATGTGCTCCAACATATGACATTTTAGAAAATGAGATTAGTATAAGAAAGAAAAAATAAGATTATATAAATACAAGAGAAAAATCTTTTATACTCTACTTTGTCTGTAAAGAAAGTAAATCAAAATCACATTTTTAAGCTTTGTTATCCTCTAATCTCCTGCTTTATCTTCCCAGAATCAGATGAATTTCACAGAGTGCAATTTGCATCCACTATTCCAGAGAAAATCTAATTAGATATATTCCAGGGTCACAAAGCACAGATAGACTAATATCTTAAGAAAACTTGTATTCTACTGATAAAACCCATAGTAATTATACACTCCTTAATATTAATTCCTCATATTAACTGAAACATTTTTAATTCTGGAATAGGATGGGTTATAGTTATCTATTACTGAAAAAAATCAGCTATTAAGTGCTTGCAAATGACCTAGTCAGAAGTACCATTATATTACAGAAAAATGAAAAGCTAATATCAGTATTTTTCCGTGGAACTTGTCTTAAATTTTGTGCACAACATTTCCTTATAAAATCATCCCAGAAGTCATTCTTTTTTTATAAATTATCATCTGTGTATCATAAACAGTGCCTTGGTGGTTTCTTGTTCAAAAGTCACAGTCAGTTTTCATAGCATATTCAAAAAGATAAGATAATGGAGGAAGACAGTTAAGTACATGGTTCATCAAAGCTTGCGCTGCCTCATGTATAAGAAGTGCTCTGCACATCACCTCACAAACGTTAATTAACACTCTTAGCATTAAGTCTCCTGCTCCTTTTAGTGTTTCACTTCAAAGAAGTCCTGCATCAATACATAAGTGTTTTACTGTCTTTTAACACTGCCAAACTGGTTGAAACCTTTTTTGAAGACTATTCCCTAATCTCTCCTATCTAGGAAATGTACTGTGAGCATTTCTTTTTCTAAATCTTTCTCCTGCTTATCACTGCAGACACTGTAGTGTACAGCCATCTACTATTCCAAGAAACAAAGGTGCTTCTGCAGTTGTGACTTCCAACCTAATCAAATCAAAGTAGGTCCCCAGCCAGTAGGCAGATTCTTCCCACCCGGTCCCCAGAGAGCCCTGTGACATGTAAATCACTTGACACTTTCCAGGAGGATGCTGTTCTCTCCTATAAGCCTGCAGCACACCATTACTGATTGCTACTTCCGCACTTACAGAGACAGACAACTTGCTTATTTATACTGACACTTTTAAACTAGCTTATTTTCCCACTATAAAAAGTCATTTCTGCACCAGGAAAGAGGGACGACTGGGAATGAAGAACATCCTGTTCTCTACAGAATCATTTTTATTTTAAATCATGCAGATGGGGTACAATATACTAAGCCTGCTCAGTAGAGAAAGGTAAAAAACATTGCACAGGGATGTGCTACACCTAAATGCATGTGAAAGGGTCAGAGATGCATCTTTAAAAAAGCATTTCATAACAATAAAATAAAACATCTTCCTTAAGAAAACTTGAACATGAAACAGCAAATTAGCCATATATTTTATAATTAAACAATCAGAACATAACATCTCAATTAAGTAAATTTAGTCAACACAATAGCAGCTTTAGCAGTTAATTACCCTATACTTTTAATTCCAGCATCTACTCATTTACAAAAAGTCTGCAAGAAGCTTGTCAAGAAACCCCAAAAGAATTTTTACTACAGAGAAGAAAGCGTAAGCCGTGCAATGAGTCTGATGTATTGCACAGATGCTGATTATACATGGTAATAAAATTGACAGCTCCCCTTTGCATTTTCCCCATCTGCTTTTAAAGTAAATGGCAAAAACAGCTGTCAGAAAACAGAAAATAGATTTCAGTGATGGGATTCAGTGCAGCTCCTGAATCTGAAGAACTGCAATACACAGCCAATACATCTCTCATCATATGCAACATCTGCCAGGTTTTGGGGGTTTTTTGTTTGTTTGTTTTTAAAATAAGGAAACAGTAATGGTCTCTTTTGCTACAGGAATCCTTGAGGCTATTAAACAAAGCACCTTTTTTACTTTCTCAACAACTGCACATCCAGAGTGCCTATATCCACTAAATGTCACTTCTGACTTTAGCAGCAAAAGAATTGTGTTGAAATCTGTGATAATATCCATGTCTAACAAAACAAAAGATGTATTTTGAATGACTACATTACTTGCACTTTAGAATTTCAGGCTCTGATTCTGTGTATTAATAAATCTGGTTGACAGTTTCCTAAATATTTGCATATGTTGCTCTAAAGCTTGCCAAACTGTTAACATCCAGCCTAATTGTTCTATCAAATATTTCTTTAGGGGACTGATTGTAAATGACAGACAACTCCTCAGCCCACATTATATCAAAAAAGTAACAAGAATTATCATTTTAAAGCTATTAAACAGTTCGTCACATTTACTCAAAAGCAAGTCCCAAACCTGCATTTGTTTAATGTTTCATCACGGAAAGGGCCATCTCATGCTCTGAACCCTACAGCACCATTAATGACAATAGGCTTTACATTCCTTAATTGTTACAGATGCAGGTTGTAGGCAAAATGCACCACTTCTTATAGAATTATTTGCTCAGTCCTTTGGCATTTGTCAGAGTGTGGCTCCAGTGCAATTAGCCTGAGTCACCTAGAGTCAAGTTAAAGCCTCTCTAATTAGTCTGTTTTTGATGAGAGTTGTCATATTACAAAAACTGCTTGAGCTGTTAAGAGTAACTGTATTAAATTCACAAAATATAGATGTAATCCTGCTATACTCTTGGCTCATCACAAGCACTGACTTGTCAACCTGTTCTCATTGAGCAGAAATATTAGCTTGAGAATCCCATCATTGTGCAAGACCGACAGTGTGGCAGGAGTCCTTACCACCTGTTAAACAATATATGGACTTACAACATAAATTTGGAACAAAAATGTAAATGAAGTTTTTTTAACTGAGAACACTTTTCACAAGTGGTTGCTGCTTACTGGACCATGTATTTAGCAACATGTGAATAATTAAGAAAGCATTTCATTGATGAGGAACACAAATTAATGAAAAGTCAGTATCCATGGTTTCTTTTACAGTAGCTTCACTCACATTATTGCTGAGAAAAAGTTATCAGCAGTGAAGAGCCATATGTGAAAATAAAATCTAAGAGTAACACCACCTCTGGAGTGTGGCATAGCTGTCAGAGATCTATGAGGGTTTTTCTGGAAGAGCTAGATGGGCCTTCTCCAGCTTTCCTTCATGCTGTATAAAATATTCATTTATTCCATACTTGAGTTATTTTCTTTCCCTTGGCAGAGTACAGAGAGGTCCCTCAAGGTGCCTCTTCTACTTCAATACCCACCAGTAACTTACACAAATCCCCCAGAGGTGGGACGGTGTTCATTCTGGCCAGAACCTACTTCCAGTGTGCCTGGAAACCAGCACTGGTTTAATATGTTTCTTCTCCAGTTATTGTGTTCTGTGACTCTATGTAGTCTTGACTGTAGAAATTATACTCTGTCCTCTGAACGTAATTAGTTTTTAAGACAGGACACAAGGATATGAAGAAAGCCAAAGATGTGAACAATGGAACTGGCATAGAACACATGCCAATAAAGAACAGATTAAATATTCTACCTACAAAAATTACTGTGTCTGACATCTAAAATAAGAAAGTTTTTGTTGTGTTGGGTTTATTTTTGTTTGGTTTTTTTTTTAAAAACAAAGCGTAAAGCCACATGAATTACCAGTAATTTTCAGATTAGGAAGATATTTGAGTAAGAGCATGACAAATCATTTCTCTTGTGTCTGTTAAGCAGACACACAGATTTGTTAGCTAACAAATTAGCAACAAAATCTATTTTTGAAGCAGTCAAATAGAATATATTTTAAGTTTTGCCTGAGAAATATTAAGGTAGGAATCCCAAAGGTAAGTTAAATGTAATTCAGTGAAATCTGCATTGGCAAACTAAATGTATTAAGGTAAAGATGTTATTAATACTTCAACAGATTCCTTTACCCATTTTTAATTCGTTTCTCATCTATTCAACACATGATCTCATGGATAATACATTTTTCATTATTCACATGTAACTACTGTGTGTTTATATGCATATATCATATGAAAGATGTTAACATTTCAGCAATATTCTACATTTTTGATAAAGCAAACAAACCATTTTGTTTTACATTGCAATGGGCATAAATACTGGTTGTGCTAAGAAATACTAACTTTCCCACAATCAAAAAAAAGCATATAGAGAGAACTGTATTCACATCATTGATGCCACAGATGAACAGTCTAAACTGAGTGTCACTTACAACAGGGAGTGGCAAGTTGTAAAATCATGCTAGTAAAATTATAAAGTAGTACTAAGTTTATTTTTATGCAAAGATTTTCGAAGTTAATGGCCATATTTGCATTAACAGACTAAACAGGCTGGCCTTTAAATTTAGGTACTGCAGCATATGAAAAAGTTCAGTCACAGTGTATATTGATACTAAAATTTTAGTCTTATGTGAGCTATTTTGCACCAGATATTTCCATTTCATTAAGATCCTTTTTTGGTCCTCCTCCATACGTAAAGCCATACTCTGTGACTTCTTTTGAACAAACTTCTAGGGAAAAAATAAGCACATAACTAATACACTGTAAATAATAATAATGCATCTAAAGATCATGTACTCTTACTTGATATAGGCTTCTGGACATAAAAATGCAGTAACTTTTAAGCAAAACAGAAGCAAAAGCTCTGTTTCACTGTATTTCACCGAAAAGCAGAATACCTCTCCAGTCTAGTGGTAAAAAAATTGAATATCAAGTCCAGTGCATTAGTCAGGAGTGGTCTTAAAAACCTTTGGGAAGGGAGGAAGATAAGCAAAGACTTGAAGAAAAGTACATGTGAAGTACAGTTTAAAAGGAGCATATATGAGAAAAGTTAATTTTGAAAACATGGCAGCTATGTGAAGTTGCTCAGAAGTGTGGAATGTTAGATTAAAAGCTGAGAAAATATTAGTCACTTTATGTGAATCTGTCAAATGGACATTCAGAAAATAGTAACATCTCCACAAGGTACTCATGTAACTTTTAATGCACTTTATTTCAATCCAGCAATTTCAGAAAATTCAAAAACTGACATATTTTTCTGGCTTCCTACTGACCAAAGTAGGTATCAGTATTCATAAGAAACTGAATAATATCATATTTTTTTAAATTTTTTATCCATAAGTAGACAGCATCCTTTCACCTGACACCTGTATACACTGGCAGTATTGTATGCATTTATCATGTCAGGAATTAAGAAAAGGTTTTGATAAATCTGAAAAGTTTCAAAACGAGCCACAAGAATAAATGGCTGTGAAACATTTCATACTGAGACCACAGAGATCTACCTACTTAGGGTAGCATTGGAAGGTTAATACATTTGCTGGAAAAAGAGAGAAACGGTTATAGAGGATTCTTGCAACCTACTAAAAATCTTAACAATACATAATGAAACATGACCAATGACTATATGTACATTTAGTTATATATATGTATATATATAAACCAACTTGACAAAACCTTTCTGGAACTTTACTGGATGTGCAAGACTTCTAGCTGACAGTTTAATGCTGTTTAAGAGCTAAATGATATTTATGAGCTAACATTCTGTATAAGTCCTAAAAAGACCAATGTTTTCATTTAAACTAGAGCGTAGAAACAAATGCAGACACTGGAAAAAAATCATCAGTTTAATGTCTCACAACTTATTACATCCTCCCCTCAGCATTCAGACTTATTCCTTTCAAGCTGCGAAGATGCAAGGTTTGCTCTCATTTCTGTCAGTCTACTGTAGATAGCCAAATTACACATTGAGCTGCTAAAAATAGAGGAAGTTGCCTTATCTCTGACGTTTCAGAGTTTTCTTGCTATGTGAGTCTTTGAACTATTTTCAATAAATGTGCCTAAGCCCCTCCCAAGTGACTTTTCTCTGTAAAGGGTCATCCTTAGAAGCATCTTTGCATCTCAATGTAAGAGTCTCTCTGTTCAATAGCTATTTAAGGCCGTACTTTGGACTTTCTGCTAAGGATGAATTTTTAAAGACTACAGAAAGGGTGAACCTGTACACATGCCAAACGTAGCTTGTAAAAGATACATACATAGAGCTCCCAGTTCTCAGATAAAATTCTGCATTTATGCAAAGCACTTCCACAGTGTCTGCAGTGTGATCAGGTCACTTGTCACTCTATCCTGGTTAAGTCCATCTGTCAAGATCAGTTCTGTCAGATCTCATTTCCTTTCCCTTCTTTTTTCCCTTTCTCTCCTTTCCCTCCTTTTTTTTTTTTTGTTTTTGTTTTTTGTTTTTTGGGGTTTTTTTTGGTTTTTTTGTTTCCCTTTCTCCTTTAATATGCGTGTTACTGCGAGAAGCAATCTCAGGAACTTTTAATCCTGCTTAATATCACACAGTTCACAAAGATGTAGTTGAGTGCTTAACATAATACACAATCATTAATCAACAGACTTATGAAAACAAAATATAAGGCAGTATGAGATAAAGAGGAAAACACAACAAAAATACTAGAAATCAGGAAGGTAAGATGAGACAAGACAGAGGGGACAAATTAGGAAACTCATGGGAAATGTAAATGAAAGTTATCATGAAACAAAAAGCTTTTAGTTTTGGCATTCAAACATTAGAAAGTTCCATTCACAAGAAAGAACAACTTTATCTTGAAGGCCATAGTAATTATAGAGTGAGTAACTTTTCACTACACTGGATAATGAAGATGAACTGTTAAAATTCCTGACTCTTATACGTTTTTTCCATTTCATATATTATGTGGTTTAGGGTCTTTTCTGCCCCTTACAAAAACTAAAATTATTTATACAACTGCTGCTTATTTAACAGTGCCACCCTCCCCTCCAGCAAACCTTCTTCCTCCCCAAAATACCCCTGTAGTGACTGCTACCTTTCTAAAAAAAAAACAAAACCAAACAACAAAATCCATAAATTTAATTAAGTTCATCCTTTGATTATGTAAATGGTTTCTGAGCCAACAACATGGTCTCACGGCCAAGAAGGCCAATGGTATCCTGGGGTACATTAAGAGGAGTGTGCCCAGCAGGTCAAGGGAGGCTCTCCTCCCCTTCTACTCTGCCCTGGTGAGGCCTCATCTGGTGTACTGTGTCCAGTTCTGGGCTCCCCAGTGCAAGAGGGGCATGGAACTACTGGAAAGAGTCCAGCACAGGGCCACTAAGATGATGAAGGGACTGGAGCATCTCCCATATGAGGAGAGGCTGAGGGAACTGGGTCTGTTTAGCTTGGAGAAGAGGAGGCTGAGGGGGGATCTCATTAATGCTTATAAATATCTCAAGGGTGGGTGTCCGGAAGACTGGGCCAGATTCTTCTGGGTGGTGTCCAGTGACAGGACAAGGGGCAATGGGCACAAACTGGAACACAGGAGGTTCAGTCTTAACATAAGAAAACACTTCTTTACTGTGAGGGTGACAGGCTGCCCAGAGAGGTTGTGGAGTCTCCATCTCTAGAGACATTTAAACCCGTCTGGACATGTTCCTGTGTGATCTACTCTAGGATCCTGCTCTAGCAGGGGGGGTTGGACTAGATGATCTTCGGAGGTCCCTTCCAACCCCTACCACTCTGTGATTCTGTGATTCTGTTTTAATATAATCAAAAATGAAAAAGAAATCAATTTAATTCCAAGCCTGTTTGCTTAAACAATCATTTATACAAAGCTGTGGTCATCAGAGAGGTAATTCCCCCCACCTCCCACCTCTCACCATCCTTAGAAAAACTTACTGCAATTTTATTTATTTTCTTTTATTTTTCTTACAGTAAGGAAAGAGGTTTTAGTATTGTTTTGACTGCTAGTTCAAGCTACAGAAGAGAAAATCAGAAGAATGTAAGAGCAGCATTTTCACGAGGCAGTCTAGTTCATTAATGGCTTTTTGGCCTCTTCTTTTGAAATACAAGCCTGTCACACCATTCTGAGAGAAGGTACCAGTACAATTAATGAAATTGCTGCTGGGTTGCTATTTGTAAGGTTTCTGATAGTCTGTTTGAACACATGCCAAAAAGACTCTATTTGAGGGAAACCAGAGTTATTTCTGCCGATCATTCAAAGAATTCTCATGCAGAAGGTGAATTCTAAAATGCAACCAAGAGAAAAGAGATTAACGGTGCTGAAAAACTAAAATGTGGAAGGAATGCCTGCATAAAGGCTGATAAATGCTATCACCATTAGAAAGGCTACACTCTCTAAAACCAATTATAGTAATAGTTTTGAACCTTAAGAATAACCTTTAATGCCTTTAATGTACAAGCTATGTGACAAAGGAGGAAACAGCTAGGTGCATTAGACCACTGGAGTTGCTTAAACTCGGTAGACCGAACATAGCAACGAAAGAGCATCCCATCTGGAAAATGGGAGAGGTTTAAACAACAAGTCTAAATCAATTCAGATTATGATGTTTCTAATGAATGATTAATGCATCATGCTTTACTTAAGTCCATGGAAAAAGGCTGAAGAAACGTACATCAAATAACAAAAGTTTGAAGACCATCAATATGTAACATTTGTGGGCAATGTATTTTGCCTCATGTTTCCAATATAGACATTATAAAATAGGACAATGGGCAACTTTTTAAAGTTCCCCAGATGTTTTCTGCAGGTCACTCACGGTGTGAAAACCTTTTCATTTTGCCCAGAGGCAAAGGTGCACATGTGCCCCTTTTTAATTCCATGCTTCCTGCAGAATTAGTAGATGCACTAAAACTAGGGGAGTCTTGGTGCTACAACAATTATTTTGTATTTAAAAATATATATGGAATACGAAGTATTTCTCAAGTAATATCACATTGATTGGACAGATCCTGAAAAGAAAAGCTTAGGTATCCTTATTCAGTTGTGTGTGAGTTTAGATAACAAAGAGGAGAATTAGTTTTGCAGGAAGGGTGTAACTGGTACAGATAATCTTTATTGACTTAGTACAATTGTAAGAATCACATTTACTGAGATACTGAATATTTAATTTTGCTCTGAGCTTTACCGCACCAGAAGGGAAAAAGAGAGGACCACCACAGGCTTTATTCTCCTTCCATTTTCACTGGCAGCTACTTGGAGATAAGCAATCCTGTTACTGAAGGCATCTTCCCAAGAGGCACTTGGCAGACAATGCATTGCCTGCTAATTGACTTCACACAATGGGAATTGCTAGTTTTAGCCAACTGTCTTCTGTACCATCTCATAAATCAGACAGAGCAGTATAATAAAACCCTCTCAGCAACACCCTCATGCTCGCTGGTAAATCCAACTGCACTGGAATGAAACAGCATTTGGGCAACTGGCTCTGTCTCCCCCTGTTCCCACCATCACAGAATGCCTGCTCATTCCTAAACCACTTCAGCTTCCAGTGCAAACTTATTTTCCTCAGTGGTTTAGGCTATCACACCAAACACAGAGATAGGGATGCTGCAGTGAAGTGCAAGTACATAGTCTCCTTGCCAGATATGCTACAGAAGCAGTAGCCACCAGCACAGACGACAGTTCCAAGTGTCTTAAAATGTCATCCCAAAACAGTTGTCCAGCAGAACTATCAAGGCAATTCAAAGTCATGACATCAGTATTAGATTCTAAACAGAAAGCCTTTTCTTTTACTTTTTGCCGAAGAGCTAACTCAGAGCTTCAATATGCAACATTTTACTTAGTTGAAACTGCCAATACTTAATAGGTAAGAAATTCAATATCCAAGAGATTTTTAGCACATTATTTAGATATAGGTTAATTTATCAACCCCCTGGGAAAAAAAAAAAAAAAAAAGCAGCATAAAATTGTCAGTATAGACTGTACAAATTAAAGCCTACAGTTTAATTACATATACCAGCAGAAGGACAGAGAATAACATTATTAATACCACCTAGATTTTATGCAGCATTGTCCCTGAAGGACTGAAAATGTCATGAATACTAAGTATTTTTGTGCATAAAAAGATTATTTTATCTGCAGGAAGTTTGTCTTGGGCAAAGAGGAAGAAGTCAATGCTTCATAAGGTACAGAGGAGTTGAATGAGGTCAGGCTTTCCATTAGAGAAAGGATGGAAGAAATGGATGGAGAACACGGGAAAACATCACAAAACTATAAGTGTGTGTTGAAGGCAAACTTCACAAGAACCTCAAGAAAAAAATAACTGGATTATGTACCTTCAAAAACTAAATATGGATGATATTCTTATCAAGAGTAACCTACTTGCTACACATATAAGAACAAAGAAATAAGAGGCAGAAATGAATGGAAAAATAAAATTTCACAAAAATAAGTTGTCAAATCTTAAGCAATTTCATAAAGAAGGGCTGACAATAAAGTTTAATGTCAGCCTCACGAGAAAAGTTATTCACATGAGATACACTAAAGCAAAGACAAAAGGTAGGAAAGATGTAAGCACCAGAGTTTGTGGACCATGAAGTTGGCTGAAGCATAGTATGACAGGCTGGTAGTACTCATCACTGTATTCTGCAAATACAGCCTATAAACAAGTGACAACATTGTAGGGCAGAAAAATTTGTCCAGAGTAAGGGAATTTGAAAGTATTATGGATTTTTCAAATGTTCCTGTCAATGAAGTACATTTAGAAAATCAGATGACAACATTCAGTCGAAAAATGCAGACAAAGACTAACAAACATAGAAAAGTACTGAAAAGATTGGACAACACCTGGCACATGTAAAATAGAAGCATAATGCCAATTTTCTTGTGGTGTGCACAAGAATCTGGTGATGGTAGTATTATAAAGATGAGTGAATAAATAATAATTTGGCTGTTAAAGCCTGTACATCCTTCAGAAAACAACAGGGAACCGGCACATTTCTCTTTCCCTCTCTCCCTGAGAACTGGGGAGCTCCTGCCAAAGCATGTGCTTAAAATGGTGATTAAGATAATAAAGCCATGTGTGTGGGAACTGCATAACGGTGGTGCAAATACAGTGCTCACTACACCCTTCTGTGTTCAGTAGCTCCTCAGCATTCTCAATGCTACCGTGACAGCATGGTCTCATCTCTTCAAATGTTTACTGTCAGCTACCATTTTGGCATACTGACAACTTTATCACATAAGAAGTGAAAAAAAAGATTATTTTATGGGATACAATAATTCTTTCTAATCTAATCTCAAGGGGCTGCTGTAAGCAATAGTTGCAAAGTACTTATTTTAAAAAGCAGCTTTAAAATACTTATTGTATAACAATATAGGACTGTCACAATCTCTCTGCATGTTGAAGTTAGTTAAAAGCAGAGAGGACTTAAGTCTTTCATAGAGCAGCTTTAAAAAAGCAACATGCAAACAGACTCAATGTTCAGAAATGTCTGTGGGTGGAATAACAGGATTAGATCTACAAACTTCTGGCTTCTGACAAAAATGTAAGAGTTAAGGAAAAAGGTCTAGGGCTCTTCAAGGATAGTTCAATGGAAAACATGGTGCAACATGTACTGGCAGTTAAAGAAAGCAAGGGAGTATTAGGTTGCAAGAGACAAATGAAAGAAAACCAAAATTCCATTAATAAAAAGTGATGGTTCACTATAATCTAGAGTATTTTATTCAACTCTGGTTATTGCAGGTCAGAAAATTTAGAAAACAGAGTTCAGAGAAAAAGGAGAAGATTAATTAAGACATGGAAGGTTTTGGCATCCAAAAAGATTGAATGGACTCGGAACAGTTAGTTTTGACACTTATGTGTCAAAATTTCAACTCCTCTTCAAACTACTGACAAGGAAGCAGCAATTATCATGTGATTCTCTATATACTCACAAGATCCTCCACTCTAATTCTTCCACTCAGTTTATTCCTCAGTTTCAGAGCCTTTCATGTGCCTTATTTAATTTCTTTTCCTGTACATATCTCCCCTTTCTCTCATCTGGAAAGCTTTTTTTCTCACGGTAAACACATCCTACCACTGGCTCAAATCGTATCTCAGTCCTTCTGTCTGCTTTACTCAAAAACTAAGTCAATCACCGAATTTCAGTTTTCTCATCACACTGGCATTAACTGGTATGTATGTAATACAGAAAGGATGACTAAAGTTTGGCTTTCTAATGTTCTACCTCTTCTTGCACCAGCTTTTGAATAAGCGTATGTTCCCATGTCTTATGGCATGAACTGTATTATTTAACTATGCAAAATACTGTGATTTGTATTTTATTTAGCAAGCACTTACAAACTAGATACAATACAGAGAGATGACAGATAATTTACACTGTACCACCATAAACTATATACACTATAGCACAGTATATATACTTCACATATTTGTAGGAGCACACACATACATATTTATCTATATTAATGGATTATGGATCTCAGACTGTGAAAAGGCCTCGCTCTGGGATGCGAACACTGCCCAGCCTGGCAGGACATATTGAGCCTCAGCTGGCAATTTGTTAAATGCTTAGCCAAATGCTGGAGGTGGTGTTATATGGTTGCTTTTACACTCCAGACCAATAAACTGCTGAAGATCAGACCAGCCCATGCTTAAATCTCAACAGCATTTCTCACAGAGAAAGTATAGTGAACAGATTAGTGTAAGGCACCTTTCCATTCTGTAAATTCACATTTGCTTTTAACTTATGCTCGTTTCTTTTTACAGTGGATTCAGAGTCAACTAGTAACTTTCACATCCTATCATTTCTTTAGGAGTGATGACCCTTAAAATAAAGTTTCAGGAACACCCTTGCAATCTCTAGTACTGAATTTCTCAAGGAAGTACAGCACATAGCCCCACTAAGCTATGTAGGTCTAGAAGACAATGCCGCAAAGTCAGTCTTCCATTGTCTGTAATCATCATTCAGTGGTTAGCTCCAGTGGTTAGAAGCAGACATACAATGGGGGATGTTTGAGACATAGTCCCTACTTCTTTTTTATAATATTTTTCCTCCTTCTCTATGCACACAGATGCACATATGCAAGTAAAAAAGCCAGTATACAACTCATTAAATAATGAAAACAGTCTGTGCAGCCTTTCTAGGCACTGTGCATGGATTTTCTGAAGCAGTCACTTTATTTAAAAGCAGAAGGATTTTTCTCAAAGGGGTAAAAGACAGAAGAAGGGTTTGCGTGATTGAATTAGGTCAAGTAAGGTCAGCCAGGTCAGTCTTAACAGTAGTAATAATAAACTGACAGAAGTGATTATTATTCATATCCTAAGAAGAAACCACAGTAGTTCCAATTCTGTGAAGTTCAAAAACACAGGTCAGATATCAACAAGCCATGAGATTGCCTTGAAATTCTGAAATTCTGCTTCCTCTTTAAAAATCTCATTGTGGAGGCCTGTTTTTAAACTTCCAAGAAAATGTTATGTACAACAGGATGTACGTTGAGGACACCTCTTCCCTTTCACTTCAGGCATCTGTTCCCTCCCTTATCCAAAATTCTTCGCATCATCTTACATCATTACAGTGCTCACAAGTTTTTTATTCTGCACACTCTCTCCAACTCATTTACTTCTAGCCAGACATTCCTTACTAGGTTGTTGGCACATCCACTTTCCCACTACTTCCCTAAAGAGAATTCCCAGTTTCCCTTTCAAAACACTGCCTCCACCATCCCCAGTGTAGGAAGATGCTCATGCTGAGTCCCTGTCCTTGCCAGCAAGCCAACCTTTTGATTTTGCTCCTCCCTTGCACAGCAGACAATGCAGCAGTAACTTTCCTTCTGTGCCCACACAATCTCTTGGCCACATCACTCTTGAAGCCTGCAGGCCCTTTTTTATAACACTGCTCTATGGTCAGGGCATGGTTGCATGTTTTATAAATGTTTCTGCTGTTTATGACATGCCACACAACCTTATCAGCATGCATGCATGGTATTAACATGACAACTATACCACAGATCCCATTCAACCACTTTACTTTTGCCTTCTCAAATTGCCCTCTCAGCCTACCACTTCGGCAGAATACTTACTATGGGTGGTATAGGTTGCTGATCTTTCATGCAAAGATGTGGTTCTCTAACGGAGTGTGATGAATGAAGTGACTGAAGGCAAATGTCATGGTTTAATGCCAGTAGGCAGCTCAGCCCCACACAGCCACTTGCTCACTCCCCCCACAATGCAACGGTGGGAGAGAATGAGAAGGGTAAAAGTGAGAAAACTCGTGGGTTGAGATAAAGACAGTGTAATAGGTAAAGCAAAAGCAATGCAAGCAAGCAAAGCAAAATAAGGAAATAATTCACTGCTTCCCATGGGCAGGCAAGTGTTCAGCCATCTTCAGGACAGCAGGACTCCATCATGCATAACAGTTGAAGACGACAAATGCCATCACTCTGAAAGTCCACCCCCTTCCTTATTCCTCTCCCAGCTTTATATGCTGTGTGACATCATATGGTATAGGATATCCTTTTGGTTAGGTGGGGTCAGCTGTCCCATCTGTGTCCCATCCAACTTCTTATGCACCCCCAGCCTACTCACTGGTCATATGGTGTGAGGAGCAGAAAAGGCCTTGACTCTGTGCAAGCACTGCTCAGCAGTGTTATCAACACTGTTTTCAGCACAAATCCAAAACATAGACCCATATCAGCTACTAGGAAGAAAATTAACTCTATCCCAGCCAAAACCAGCACAAAGAGCAATCCTGAAGGCAATAGGGATTACAGCCTGCAGTGAAAAGCCCACTCACTTGCAGAAAAGTAAGTATTCCTCAACTCTTTTAAAACCAACTCAGAATGTAGTTTTAACTATGGGTTGTGAGTAGTACATACAAAACCAACTCATAAGAGGAAATAAAGGTTTTAAATATTTTCATTTACCTGCATATTCCTTTTATATGGGAATTGGAATGTATATTCCAAAATTCCTACCCTGTATAATGCATGAATTTATACAAATAACAAAAATGAATACATAGGAAAAAACTGTTATCTGCAAGTTCATTGAAAAAATCAGATTACTCACATTTCAGTAATGGTTTCTGGAAGATTTGTTGGGATCTCAGCAAGGCCTTTCCCACGACAGTCAACAATATTGTTACTACAGGTGCACGCAGCAGGGCAGTGCAAGACACTGCAGGACGGAGCCATGAAGGACTGGTGACCTGCAAAAGAAAAGATTTTCTCCTAAAATTGGACAATACTGTCAAACAGTAAAATACCCAGTTAATAGCAACATGTTGATACAAGACTGAGACATGAAAGACAAATAATAAATAAAAGCTTTGACTTCACAGCTCATACTCTCACTCTCTGTGTTAGCTCACCAGACTTTGTCCTCCCACAAGCTACTGTTCTTACTAACTCAGGTGGCTAATCTACATGACACTCCCCACCCCCCCAAATTCTTGTGCTATATGTTAGACTTGGCATTTATAATTGCATTTAAACATAATCACTTCATAATTAGGTATGTTTTAGAATGAAAACAGCTTACTATATTTTCCTGCAAATAGGTTGCACATCTTATAATATATTAATGCACTGATTCTTGTATCAATTTAATGATGCAGAATTGCTGTTTTGTAATGATACAGAAAGGCACAAAGGGATGAGAAAGGCATGAAGCCCTCTTCCTTTTTTTTTAATTAAGGTAAAAAAAGCTAGAGACTGTTTTGAAATTCTCAGGGAAAAAACTTCTTGACCATAAAATCACAATTTAATCTAAGATCTCTGTCACCATATTTAATGTCACATATTAACATAGGAAGGGTACATTGATAATGTAAGTTGCAGCCAGTGCTGTTCCTACTTAAAACTTCAAATAACAACGGCTGAAGTTTTAAATTACTGAAAAGGTTAGTCTTTTGAGATAGTAATTTACAATATAATAATTTGATTTCAC
This sequence comes from Podargus strigoides, assembly GCA_028020825.1. Classification (NCBI taxonomy): domain Eukaryota; kingdom Metazoa; phylum Chordata; class Aves; order Caprimulgiformes; family Podargidae; genus Podargus; species Podargus strigoides. Next base: position 17,887,818 of record CM051621.1, on the reverse strand, counting down.
AATTATATATGTGTAACAAAAGTACAAACAGCCAAAACTAATAACACATACTACTCTTTTTATACTAACAGGCAGGAAATATTTCATCTGCCTTTACTAAATAAAAAAACAGTGATCCAGGGAGAAAACATGGTTATTCCCTTTCCTTAAAATCAGCATTATAATGACCAAGTTATAAAACTGTTCTTGACACTTGGGCTCTGCAGCCAAACCATTTACAAATAAGATACATGAGGTGATCTTCTTAGGAGCCCTTTTAAGTGTACACAAAGGCAGAATTAATAGTAAGAATACTGTTAGCATTTGCTATGCAAAGATGGCAGTGCCTTACACTGATGTCAGAGGCTGTTTAATAAGCACAAAACATTGTGCTCTCCATAAAATCTTTTAAAAGAATAAATCTGTGCAAATTTTGGCATCTTTGGCAATAGGCTTCTGGGGGTCTGCCGAAAATCAATCAGTAGAAATGACTCTTCTGCATCACTGAAAGTCACATAGCTACATTCCAGCTGGTTTTTAATGTTTTCAAGGAACCTTGAAACAGTAGACAAAATTTACAAAAATTTTCAATCTGAGTCTAAATATATTTAAATAAGAAAGAGAAACTTGCCTTCTTCCTCATCTAGAAGATATGAATAAAGGAAAAAAAATTGAACAGAGAAAATGTGATTAGTAACGAATTGTTAGTCATTTCATTATTTCATATCAGAAATTAGCCTGATGCACTAAAGCATACCAATAACATTCAGGAAGTTACTTAGGGATTCAAAAATAGTAATTAAACTGCAGAAAATAGTGACAAGAAAAAGCAACAACCTTTAAAGTTAAAAAATAATAATTCCATATTACTGTAGGCCTTATGTTCTCAGTCAGTGCACCTTTTGTTTCATTTTTTGTATCATACCCCCATAGTTATACTTTTAGAAGGATATATAAACTATGAGAATGCAACACTTACACAAAAATTGTAAGGACAGAAGAACACTCACACAAGATACAAACAGCAATAAAAATGATTAGTTTATTTTTTAATAAACATTAATGTAAGGATTATGCAAAAGCTAGCAAAAGGCACCATGCAGCACTGGCAATGACTGCTGAGCTCTTGGTAGGTGTTTCAAAAAGGTGAGAGAATCTGTTTGCCTTACCGCTGCAGACAAACTCCCGTTTTTGGACCTCGGCTACGTTGTGTCCCCGGAGGTGGGATGGCCCCATGCACTGGGTGTAGAGGCCAACCCGCGGCCGCTGCCGCAGCCAGTCAGACAGCCAGGCCAGATGGCAATCACAGTACAGGTTGTTGGAGTGAAGACGACTGCATGGAAAGGAGCACGCAGATACTTTCAAATTAGGAAGAATAAACAGAAAAGCAACTAATTTTCCCAGCCTCCCCTTCTGCAAGCAACTATGCCAGTTTATTAATAAAAATTGTTAATGAGGTATCAATTTTTCACATCTTTCACTGAAAGTTTGGGAGTTAAATGCTAACAAATAAAACTATACAAGCAGCAAAATTAGTGGGTTTTTTTGTGGTCTAATTAATTGGGGGGAAAAAAAAAAGTTTTCCTAATAAAGCAACCTATCTGTAGTTTCTCTTTTCTAAAAGAAAGTAGTAAATATACGAGAGCTTGAAAGCTGCTGTGGGACATTTTAGTCCAGATCTGTACAAATAGAAAATAAGAAAAAAATGTCTCGAGTAAATTGCCCTATAGTGATAACATACTGTCAGAAAAGAGAGCTAATAAAAGATTTGGTTTCCAATTAGATATATCTGTAAGTCTGGCCATTATTAGTCTCTATAGAAACAGCCTGCAAAATCCCTTTAACAGGTCATATTCATTTTCTGCTGAACAAGACAGAGTAATAACTCAATATAAAACACCTTCTTTCACATCCCGTTTCTGATTTCCTCTCTTTTTATTTAAACACAGAAAGGGGGATTAGCTGCTTTTGGCTCCTAGGGACCTACTTTCTAAGCAATGCTTGAAATTAAAAGACCAAATGGCAGCAAGTGATGGAATTAAGTAAGTTGCCTCTCTGCTGGCAGGGTCCGACACAAGACCATGGCTCCTTGCCAAGTGGCAAAAAGCACTTTGCCATTGATAAAATATCAGACAAATGTATTCACTAAATTAGGTAAATTACTTTTCTCTGGCCCTTGCTTTTTTCTGGCTCTTACATTTTCTCAAACTACAAAAAAGGATGTCCACAGCTATAAATCAAATTTTTACTCAGAATCACCCATAACAGAGTAATGTCTTTTTGGTCCTTTTTAGTTGATGTGCTCAATCCTAAATAAGTAACTGTAAAGAAAGTGCAAGAAAATCAGAATTTAGACAAGGGGTTTAGTTAATCCATTAAAAGAAAAAACTGCAAAGCAACGTGAAATGTGCAACCAACATAAACAAAAGATTTTAACTAACTCACTTTTTTCCCTATAAATGACTAGACATAAAAGGCAACGTATTTTCCTGTACTAATTCCTGGGTGGGTGCTTTGTAAATATAGCTCACAATACAGCAGATGCATTCAGTACAATCTGTGGCCAGCTGTAGGCAAGAACACCATTGCAAATCAGAACTAATGCTGCTGAAATCAATATGGTTATACAAGCATATTTTGACTGCAAATGGGATGTTACAGCTATAATCTAGGACTCTGCGTCCTTTTTCTTTTGTTTCTAAAATAAATTTTCAAAAGATGAAATATACGACCAAAAAACTGTAAATGTTGCTAATTTGATTCACTGTAACTTTTGGTTCAGAATATAAACTGTATCTGAAGGTTTGAAAGAGGCCCAGACATTCATGTTTTCCAGTCTCAGACCCGAAAGAATGGAATGCAATTCTACTCTCAAAATATAATCGAGGCCACCAAAAGCCCACGGTCAGCACATTTTAAGTACTCTTGTATTTGTCCAAGTAAGAATAGTTACAATTCTGTTATGAAATCAACAGAACTACTCACCTGCATGAAGTTGCTTCATTTACACACGGAACGTTAACTCAAGTGAAAAGCCCTACTGATTTCAAAATAGTTGTGCAACCCAACATGTGTAAAAGAAAATGGCCAGGCTCTTTGTAAAAGTAGTTTTTTAACAGTAAGAGCCACTCTTCAAGTCTGACAGAAACATCCCATCCATTTTTGATTTGCACTTCACTGGAAAACCTGTTTGAAAGAGAGTCTCAGGACTGACTAAACCTTGCTATATTCTGGTTTTGCCACTCAACACAATATACATTTATTGTTAGTTCAGTATAAACATACAAAAGAAATAACCCCAGACTGTATCACATGCATACCCACTCTTTTCACTGTGTTTTGTTTTAGAAGCCTGAAGTGTTCCTTTGTGAAAGTCATAACCTCTAAAAATGGGGATCTTATTGTAAATGCTGACACAACTTTAATTATAATAGCACTACCGGATGATGCTATAATTTTATGTTACAAAGAATGTTGGAGAGCCAGTTTAGTTTAATTAGGTCTGCTAGTAGTACAGTAATAAAAGCATAAAGATTTCCCATTTATCACATCTGACAGCCAATCAAAGATCCTTCCATGTTCCTAAATGAAATGTGACTTACTCAATAGCTCAAAGTAAAACAAATTTTTGACTTTCAAAAAACATCAATTTCTTTCTCTATATAGCTGTAACATGTAAAAAAGAACCTCTCCTCACTTCCATCTTTCTTGTTAGAAGGTAAAGCTCTTCTGTGACTGAATATAGAACTATAGAGAAACCCAGCTGGCAAAAAGCCATGAAACCATTTTCACAGAATCACAGAATAGCCTTGCTTGGAAGAGACCTCTAAGATCAAGTCCAACCATAATTTTCATAGACTTATTCATCCCACACCCTAAAAAAAGCTGATGAAAAAGGATGCAACTGCTTCTTTATCTCCTGAGCCCCAAGTATCAGTTTTGGGGTCACTTGTTAGTTTTACCTTTCAGAATTAAGCTGCCATATACACACACACAGACTTCACACCAGTCAACCTCATGATACCTTGGTATTTGCCTAATGGAGCTTGTGCTGTCTTTGCCTGTATAGATATTTATATACCACTGACAAAATTCAATAGAGGAAAAAATGATATGCTGGACTGAAGAAAATGTCAGCCAGTTTCAGTGGGACTACTTACAATGTTCTGAGTTTGGGCATATGGTTGAAACTTGCCACAGACAGTCGAGTAATGTTGTTATTGTTGAGAGTGCTGTGAAGTCAAAAAGCAGCATATTAACATGGTACAGTTATGACACATTTACTATAATTTTTTTAAAAAGCATAGCTAATGAGATCATGGTGCATTGTTTTTATGGATGGGCAGCATGAAAAAAGTGTTTTTAGATATACATTCTCTCCGTATTCAGTCCTGGTAAAACATTATGGTTTGACCATTCCATTAATAATCGGAAGTAATTTGAGGCCCCAGTAACCTATCATTCAGTCAAAAAGAGCTTCCACCAATGTTGAGAACATCTATGGTGTTCAAGCTAAGGTTGTCATCCTGATGTAAAAAAGAGAGTTCTTGGAGAAAACTCCTTGATTCTGTGAGTCTGGTTTCTCTTTCTAGCTTCTGAGCATCCGTATTTTTTGACAGAGCATACAGATACAAGTTCTGCCTGTATTTTCAAGAATTTTAGGAAAAGTTTAATTCTGGGCTGCAATTAGGTTTTACATGGAACATAGTTCTCACAGATGGTCCAAAGCTGCATGAACAATAGGGAAGCTTCTCCTATACAATGGAAGGAGTCAGGAATCTTAATGCTTTGGCAAACTAATAATTTAAATTTTAGACAAGGTGCCTGGAACTTGAGTTAGGAACTAGGAACAATTGTGGGCTAGCAGAGACCTGTCATACTTGGCAAGTGTAGTTTGTAAAGGTAATGAAACTTTATGAACCATCCTGCAACTAAAGTTGTCTTTAGGCTGCAAATAAAATGCAAACAAGCTTGACTCCAGAACAAGGAAACAAGTGATAGAATTTACGGTTTTGACTTAGAGATTACTCATTTGCACAGAATGAAAAATGTGCTCTGGGATTTCAAACGCATAACTATGGCACTAATAACTAATAAATAATCATTCCCACTAACCAACCTTTTTTTCCCTTTTGAAACAGAAAGTGTTTTAATTTTTTTTTCTTTTTTATTTAAAAAAAAAAACCAAACCCAAACAAACAGTCTAATTTGTGCTCATTTTGAATAAATTTTTAAGTACTCTCTGATCCTGAAACACAGAAAGGTAAATTCACAGCACCCCAAACAAGATCAGGCTATACACCTCCACATTAACCAAGCAATTAATTACTGGTGTGACGTGCTGCATTTTACCTTTGTGTGCTTACTCATTCCAGGTCCTAAATGTTTTCTTCACTGTGCATAAGGGAACTCCCCTGTGTGCCCTAAGGGCTACATAAGGTTTCAATACAGAACAAAAATGAAACAACAAAACATGACCAAGTAGGTATATATCTGCAAAAGGTCCCTTAATGAAAAAATGACAATCAGCAAATCTTGGCAGGGTTTTGTTATAATGTGCACATGGTAAAGGACAGTTCCCATAGTTCTTCCTGCATGACTTCTTACAAGGTTTTGAAATTGTATCTTCTCAATGAAGGGAGCGGAAATCTGTACATGCTTCCATAGCTGATATTCTTTTAAAGAGGGTATACCTACAAATGTTTTAATTTTCAATTTCAGATGTTTGATGTTTGCCTAGCTATTTTACATTATTGAGATTTTTTTTTTCCAAGAGTAAAGTATCAGGAGTGGACATAAGGGATAATTAAGGATTTAAATAATTTGCATAAGTTTCTATTTAATGATGAAAATGCTTAATTTCATTACAGAGATGTAATCAAAAAAAAGTTGGTTCACTACTTTTACCTAAGCATTACATACTGTTGCAGTGTGATGACTGACTTTTTTTTAATAGACACTTTAATAAATATGCCAGCAATATATATTTTCCCATAGTCACTATTTACTCAGTGCGGCAGATTTTCCCTTAAAAAAAAAAAAAAAAAAAAGGAAAAAGGAAAAATAAAATTTCACAGAAATTCATAGGGAGGATTATACCTATAATTGTTTTCATCTTTCAGAATTATCCAGATTTCAGGTTAATTTTGTATCTGTAACACTAACAGCTCTAAGATTCTGCAGTTATTTAACCAATATAGAAGACCTGTTACTTGAGTAAACATTTCAAACTGCCACTGAACAGGATTACAACCTAGGTAACTTTAAAGATTATTTAAAAACTTTATCATATGCTTATAGTTTGAAGTAATATACACATTTTGTGCTTAGATAGAATAATTAACTCCAAATGAAACCAAGCTGTGTCTTATATGCTGCATAAATGGTATGGTCAGATCTATTTATCTTTCATTCTTGAAGCTATATTGGAAAGGAAGCTCAATTAGACACAAAGCTTTCAGTACCACTTGAAATATCTATCTCAATTTTTTAAAATCTTAAACTCTACATCATTGCTTATCATATTATATAGTTCAGACAGTGAACATTTAGTTGTATATTTGAGTAATGATAATATTCTATGTATATTCATTCACAAAATTCTAACTACCTACTTTTTCAGCAGACTATTATTTTAAAAGAGGGTTTTTTCCCATTTTTGCATTCATTGAAATTGATGTGAAAATTTTACTGCTGACTTCAACTGGCAAGGATGATGTTTTTAGAACAGTAAAAATTGCAAGCATTAAAAAAATGCAGAAAATATTTGCTGGTTTTTTTTAACTACACATTTAACACTTTAACTTTTAAAAAAAGGCTTGTATTAAAAAGCCCATCATAATCAGATTAAGCCATCACTGGAAAAGTTATTCTGTCATATATTTGACTTCCAAAGATAAAAATCTCACAGAATGTCAGGTTTACTGACAGACAACCAACAATTCATAAGCTTCACAATTAGATGTAATATTGAACCAGCAATACATATTACATGACTTTATACCAGAAAGTTAACAATAGGTTTGTTATTCTATAATTACAACATTAAACAAAATAAAAATTAAATTTAGCTGTCAGATCCATTCACTCATAAGACAGACCAATTATTGCTTAATAAGAAAAAACTTTACCACCAGCAGCCCACATATTCTTTAGTTTCTTGGACATATAGACACTATTGCCAAAGAAGCTTCTTTACTTCAGAATCTTTTTTAAAAAAAAGCAAAAACCCAAACCAAATAAACGCCCCCTCCCTCACGGAGTTGTGATTTACCAAGTGTGATTCAAACCACCATGAAGTAACACACGGATACACAAAATCTTCCACTTCTCTTAATGTCGAAAGCCCAGAAAAAATGTGACATTTTGACTGACAGAGGAAATATTTCAGGAATGTGTTCTGTGCCTCAGATGCTTTGGGAACTGCGGCATTTTGCTCATCACAGTATCTATCTTCAGGTCAGAGGTGACTGATGATAATTTTGTTACCTTTAACCTCACTGATGGCCACTTTGAGACAGCGAGAAAAAGTATGCAAAGTGGCATTGCAATACTAACCTTCAGTGACAAAAAAAAAGGTATTTTTCTACACATATATATATTTATAGACATAAAATTCAAAACATTAACAAAAAGCAGCTAACATGGGCATGCTAAACATCTTAACACATACCAGTAGTGTTTGATAGACTCTCTGAAAACATCCAGATTGTCAAATACATCAAGTGTATTATTACTTAAATAGAGTCTGAATGACCAAATTGATGTCAGGGTATACAACAAAGACAATCCTGCACACGGTCAACACTTTAACAGTGATGGATAATTTACAAAATTAATTGGATTCATTAGTACTGCCCTCCCCTGTTTTAAAAGGAAATATTATTTTCTTAGAGTATCTGCCATCTGCTTTTTTTTTGTTGTTGTTAATTGTGTTTAATGGCTGTCTTGCAGAGTAAAGGAGTATCTCTGCCTCTCCACATTTTTTACCATTTTATAGCACATCACAGTGGATTATTTTAAGACATCTTTTCACTCGACCATCCTGACACCAGGCTGCAGCTCGTAGATAAGCTTTTACATTAGTACTCCCCAGATACTGAGCTTGTGGTACAAGTAAGAGATACAGGAATACTTACAGCACTTCCAGGTCGCGCAGAGCCCTAAATGCCCCATCTTCAATACAGCTGATCTGGTTGTAATCCAGTTGCCTGTGAAACAGATTAGGAAGGTATTTGTAAGGGAGATGAGCGCTGGCAGCACAAGGTGACAAGGAAGCCTGCCGAAGGGCCGGCAGAGCCAGGCCACACTATCCGGAACGCTCTCGCAAAGATGCTCGTACGCTTGAGGCTGTCACACAGCGTGCTGGCCTCCACGCTGCCACAGAAATCCCTTCTTCTCCTCAACTGCCTGCACAAAACAGCGGCGCTGGGAAAGCTCCAGTAAATAATAACTGCACCTTATATTAAATGCCAAAGGAATGCAATTTCATTACATCAAGAAAAGCTATCCATTAAAAGCTCTCAGCGTCATCTTGCTGAAACAATTTCATTAAGGTAAAGGACGGTAAATCACTTAATGTCACACGCATCCCCTCGGTGACCTAACAGAATCCATTTATCAGAGCAGCCCAGCTGCATGTTAATTCCACCCGCCGCGGCAGGGACCGGCGAGAGACACCACTTTTAGGGGTCTCTCTGCGTGTGTGCATGCCTGGACTGGGTGGGAGGCATGTGTGTGGGACTTTGAGTAATTACCTTCTAGAATATTTCTACATGTAGATATAATAGTGTCCAAGGTATTTACATGCTTGGTTACTTATCTCCTTTAATTCTGCTCCAAATGAAACTAGGATTTCTGCTGTAACCTTCAGTATGTGATTTTCTACGTACTTTGTGCTCTCTGCAATTACACGCAGATAGGATGTCATAACAGCACTCGAATTCTGGACATAAAACTCAGCAATCCATCCCATACATTATTAATCTTTAAGTATTAAGTTATGAAAAATTTACATTAATTTCTCTGAAGAATATTACCTTTTTAATTCAAAACATTGATACAGTACATACTGCCCAATTAAAAAGTCTGCTGAAATTAACAACCATGCAAACACAAAATCCCAGTTTCCCTGCTGGCAAAAGCTTTTCCTATAAATACTGCCATATGTCTTACACATCTTGGGGCATAACTTGCAAAGCAAAGATGATACAGCCACACTTTAAACAATCAGAAGATCTTCTCCAAGCTGGTAACTTGTCGGTGTCAGGTAATATATACAAGTAAATGTGTGTGAACAATACTAAGAAAATGAACAATATAGAAATGAGCTCTGCCCTTCTGTCTTCAATTATGTATCAGCTAGCAGGCCTAATGAGGTTTTTACTAAAGCATTTTCTGTGATTCTTCTGAATCTATGATAACACTTTACTATATTAATAAATCATCACATCCACTGTTGAATGTAATGTACAAACTTCTATAAAGTTGTTCTAGTTTCGTCCATATTTTTCATCTGAATTACTACTACACAGGAATAAAATATCGTTGAAACTGTAACAGTGTTTATGTATCTGTGTACTAAAAGCTAAATGCAAACTATCATTTCCTGAATATGATCTTTAATCATTTTGGTGCAATGTTACAGCACCAGTGCTGCAGTGTTGGAATACTTAAGCCTACTTTCTCATGCTCCTTCAATTTTTACTAATGAATTTCATTTAACAATTAAGTTAATAGCCATTTTATTTTAAAGAGGTAAAATATATACACAGTACAATTCTCTAACCTCTTGAACAATTTATCAAAGCTATTTAAATTAGTACAATGGCATGAAATGTTACCCTTGACACAATACAAAAGAGAAATTGTTTCCAGACAAATTGGAAAAATCTTTTAATGCCATCAAATTTGCCTAATGCAGTCTGCAGGTTAATCTGTAAAAGGGTGAACTGTATGTTTGCCCATATCTTATTATCCTCAGCTGTCAATGTATAAATCAGTGCTGACACAGCTTCTTTTAAATCATCCATATTATACACAAAGGAAAATCTTTTAACAGTAGAGAAAGCACTTGAGCAAATCCTATCCTACATAAACTGAAAGGCAGATTTCTTCCACTAGACTGGCAGCAGTTGTGGTGCACCTGAAAACTTTTGGACTTCTTCCTTTAGTGAGTCACCATGACCACTACCTTAGTGAAGGGTGAGTTGTTTTCATTTAAATCTTCTAACCAGAAAGAGTATTTTGTTTGCACTGAACTAATTAGTTGGATTCAGTCTGGGGGAAGGAAATTTTGCACATGGGAGAGGAGAAATATTTCCTAGTTTTATAAGTTATTGTCTTTCAAAAATGCTACCTTCTTTATGTTTTAGATGATCTTCCATCTGTTATAACCATGATATAAAATGATCGGACACATACCATGAAGAACAATTGGTGTCATATATGTTTTTTCATCTACGAAAGGTATATAACTTTGAAGACTGTGCTTGAATAGCAATTTATGTTATTTGTGTTAAGGTAAAGATACCCACTGCATATATAAACTAAACAGAAAGTTAGACTATTTCACAATCAGTATATCATTAACTTATGATGTCCCTCTAATGGACATACTGAAGCACTCTGAATTTTTTTTATAAGACCGGTTCCTGATAGCTATGACTTAAGCAGATTGTGACTGCTAAGACTTAAGACATAAAAATACTAGAGAAAAAAGAACATCTCTAATTTTACATTACACTTTATAATGTTTTTAGCATAATGACTTTCAAAATTACATGTAAAAATCTACAATACTAAAATGAAACTTTTCTCACTGCCAAGTTATTGAGCATGCCAATAATCCTAACTCCATTTTAAAAAGGTTTTTTTTCCCCCTTGAGAGTTTCTTTTCTTCTTTTCAAATTATTAAAATACCCTGAGAACAGAAGCTGATCAGACATGGATCAGCAACTCTGGCCCATCCTCATCATTCCCCTCTCCCCAGTCTTTCCATCATCTTCCCCCCCTGCCCCATCTCCATGTTGAGTCTTTTCTATGTGGGATCTCTCCATCCCTTTGGAAAGTCACTATTCCTTTCTGCCCTCCCTTCCACAAAGCTGCTGATTACCTTTGGCAGTGTGGTTCCTGTGAAGCTCATAAAACGCGCAACAATAGCTGTCACATTCAAAATCTTTCCATTGTTGCAGAGAATTAATGAAGTTTTGCACCCAGATCTGCAGCACTACCTGGTTATTTCATATACATACTAACGTACTGCTATTTAAAACATTAATGTTTATGCGAGTTCAGCTTTAAGAACTAGTAAGAACTAAATAAAAAGCATTTAACTAATAAGAAAATGTCTACTTTAAAATGTTTTTTTTTTTATTACTTTTGCTGATACATCTTACACCACAGAAATGTTGCTAACATGTATTTTCTTCCCCTTTAGCATATGTTGTCTACCAGATAACGATAAATAAATACCTAAAAATAAACCTTGTTATCTGACAAGAAGAGCATTTAATGACTAACAGAAGATGTTACACATATTTGAAAACTACTACTCTCATACAGAAAAAACTGTTATCCGACTCTGACAGAGAAAACCTTCTTTACTCATTCCTAGAGGCTATGTTAAAAACTGGGACAATTTCAGTCAACCTGCCTGCTTCATTCTCATGTTCTTCACGGCTTGAGGACACACTGCGGCCCCGTGAAAGAGAGGTACTGTGCAGCTTTACCTTCTTCTCCTTTGTTCAGAAGTGATTACATTCTCCTTGTGTATCAATTTAACAGTAAACATTGTTTAAGAAGTCTTCAGAAAAAGTCAGAAGCCTTTCTCAATACCTATAGTAGCTTATTCCCCCGTAAAACATTTACACAACGTTTCTGGTTTTAGCATATTTTATGCTGGATTCATATAACTAAAAGTTTTCCTTGGGAAAACAACAGAATGCACAATATTTATTACTGCAATACAATATTTGGAAACAGTCACTGGTTTTAATGTCTCCTTGTATTTTTTACAACAGAACTGAGTTATGTTTCCTGTTTCTCAAATCCCTTCTCAATTTCCATTTCAAGAGGAATCAATTATTTCAGAGGCATTAGTTGAGAAAGATGTAACAAAATCATGTAAGAATTTATTCTACATTTTTTTCAAACTAGAGAACTGCTTGTTTCCTGTGACTATTACTATTTATTGTGATTATTCTTTCATTTGGAAGCCAAGTGCTTTTCTACTTGCTGTTTATTTTGCTAATGTAGTTTATTTTTTACTTTGCTAAATCTTCCCTGTAAGATGTTTTGAATGAACACATTTTTTCCCTAATATGTATAAGATAGCAAATTATTAACTTTTTTCTTTTATCTAAAAATTAAAAAAAGTAAAACTTGTAATACTTCCAAGAAAGGCATATTTGCTGAATAATCTAGAAGAAAAGGGAGAACAGATCTATAGTTCAATTGCTCCATCCCCTCAAAATTGTCTGGGAAAAATAAAAGGCAAAATGAAACAGAATGCCATGAAAAAGAAGATGAACACTGAACAATCTGTAAGTTCTGTGATGCAAAGATACTATCACATCAATATGACTTCCCAGAAATAATGCAATTTAGCAATTAGATGATAAACAGTATCAAGACTATTATACTGTGGAGAGCAAATATATTCCTGTTCTAGCATGGAAGCCATATTAAGCACATATCCATCAAAAGTTCTGTTAAAATGGTTTATTTAAATATCAATTAGAAAATCTTTATCTGCAGAACCATTTCCACTTAGTTACTATTCATATCAACAAATTTCCTTGCAAATCTCCTCTATGTGATTACACCACCCTGCTTAGCAAAGCAGAGGCAGCCTCACTTTATAAATTACTATAGATACAAAAGGGCCTAAAGGTTCCTGAGAGTCCAACTAACATTTTGCTTGAGACTTTAACACTGAACAGAAGTATGAACTACTTTTCTTTAAAATTCAAATCTTCAAAGAGGATTTGCATTATTCTCTCTCCTTGACATAGCCAAATAGAATTTAAGGATAAAATTGAATCCAAGTCTTCCACAACAGAGTTTACCAGCTCAGTTCAAATTAATCTACCTCAATTTGCTTTGTATTATCACAGGAAAATCTATGGGAGACTACATAAACCACAGCAATATTCAGTATTTTCCTAGTAAACGCACAAGCCACATTTTTCATTAAATTCAGATATCATGTAAAATTTTGTCTAAGTATTGGCACTTACTTTAGCAGATGAAACCATACCTACTTCAGCTGCCTATATTTTATTCAACTAATATTTATTGTCACTCAGGTAGATTTCAGATAGATTTTTAGATTCTTCCTATTTTAGACTTTTTTCAGTGGTTCAAGTGCCAACAAATTACTTGCAAGAATACTGTTGATTCACATTTGCAGGTTTCTGATTTGAAACTCACCTTAAAAGCCAAATTCTCCACTTGATTTAAAAATCGTATTTGACCTTAACATTTTATAAATTAATTTGTTGACAAAAAAGGAAAGTATTCTCTAACGAAAATAACAACTATAGAATTGTATTGAAATGGTACTCATTTAAACCATCAGAAAGAACAGCTTTTTTCCCAAAGGCCACAAGTTCACTGACCTGTTTGGCAACAAGAGTTTGAGGAGCCACTAGAAAAGCGTATCTGTTATTATCTTCAGTTCTTCAGAGCTATTTTTGACTTGAATAAAAATCTTGTGTATAGACTGAATATATTTCACTAACGTCCTGTGAAAATCCTTCTTGATGTATACCTGAAAAGCACGTGGCTGAGCAGACTAGTAGTTGAATTAAGATTTCCAGTAAGAACAAGCATGAGAAATAAGTCAATTCTAAATTATTAAAGCATTTCTTAGACAAGCAATGCATCTGGATTAGTACTTGTATCGATGAGTAGACAAATATACTTCCAGTTGCAGTGGAATTTTGTGTATGATCTGAGAAGAAATCAGTAATTACAACATCTTCAGCAGAACTCTGTTGTTTTTGATTGCTGATGAAATTGAATTTCAGGAAAAAGTCCAATCATTGCCAATGAAGATTGATACAAAATTCAGTTATGCCTTTAGTGACAGTGCCAGTTTAAAATCTTTCACAATAGGCATAAAAGAGGCATCGGAGCAACACCAAGTAATATTAATCAAGGTTTTAGACAAAGGTTAGTATAATGGGAAGGACATTTGAGTAGATGCTAGTGTCTTTTTCACTCTTCACTAACTCTCCATTTTCCCAGCCAATTTAATCTGACTTGCAGGCTTTATCCTTGGGGTGACAGCTACAGTGTCTCCCACTTGGTGGGAAAAAATGGAACCTAATGGATACAAAGTCACCAAGGAAGGGAGCAAGCAGTCCGAATTAAGGCCAGACCATGACAAGAAAAACAGGGCAGATACTTGCAGGAGAACAACTGAAAATATTCCTTGGTATTTTCAGTATCATTTGATGTTGCATATATTTAGCATCACAGTTCTGACACAATGTTGGTGTATTCCTTTCCATCCTCTGCCAAATATCGATTATACAGCAGAAAATAAAGTTGGAATCTTAGAAAATTTTATGTCATTCAAACGGAAACATTGTAATAAATTTTTATAAAAATCATCAGACCAGGGGCCAGAATAAAAAAACTGAGCATAGCACTATTGTGCTATCACAGGTATTTAACATTCTTTTTCTTTTTAAGACCATCCGTTTTTCTTCCTAGTAACCAGATTCAAGAAACAAAACTATCCAAAATTATAATCTGGGCAGCTAAAGCATTTTATTACTACCTTTAATACAGAAAAAATCCTGAGGTTGTAGAGTTTTTAAACGTCTTTCACATCCGGTACTGCATCACCAGAGAGGGTTATGAAACCATCATTAAAATTTTTATTTTAAAAAATCTGTGTTTAACTTTTAATTTATCTGATAACTTCTATTTATTTTTTAAAAACAGTGGATGCCACTGTGTTCTCTGAAGAACCTCACTTGGTGCATATTTTTTGGTGCAAGTCAGAAGTAACATTCAGAATTATATTTCCAGAATTTGCACCCTAATTTCTGTCAAGTCCCAGACCAGCAGCTATACTAAAATTGGAAGAAAAGAAACAAGTTGAAAAAAGTGAAATTCCAATTAGATACACAGTAGATTTGTGGGGGCTGATGTTTTGTTTGCTTGTTGTTTGGGGTTTTTTTTGCTACAGGAGTGTGGCAGGGTGCCTGGGTTGCCAATTCTCATAATGTCTTGCCCATTTTCCTTCTTTTATCTTCTACAGAATCTATCCTGTAAACATTATTAAGAAGATGTCCAGAAAGGAAATATCCGGGCCACATTTTATGAAACTATACAGCTTCTTCTCAGAAACATCAAGACTAGAGCTAACAGATTAGCTGGAAATCAAAAGATCATAATGGTCTCATCAATCTTACAGGAAGCAATTTTCTCCAGATAATCTGGGTTAACACCTAATTCCCATTGCTCTGTGAAGACTAAAAGAATATGCAATAAGATGTTTTCCAAAATATTCCAACTTCTGATTCAGATAGGGAGGTATTTAGGTGGAGTGAAAGAATGGTGAGTCTCCATTCAGGAACATAACATATGTAATCAGGTCAAGTCCTGTGAGATTTGTTAACTCTCTTTGAAACACCTTACTAGAGCTACTGTATGTGATGGTTATAAATTATTGCATTTTTTTTAAAAAAAGTCTCTATAATTGATATTGAAATTGATGTAATTAATATTGTTACACAATGCAAATCTTGAATTAACAACATATTTCAATACAGATTTCTTCACTCTTTATACCTTCACCTATCCGCTCCATAATTTTTTGGTTAACATCTTTAACATAGGCTCAAATACTTGGCAGTTACAGAAGAAATGCCAAAATTAGAACAAATATTGAACTCTGTTTATGATAGTTCTCTGTAAGTATATGCAAATATTTGGTTCCTGGACCTTAGCTTAATCACCCAATAGATGCTAAATTCCTTCATAGAATCATAAAATCATTTAGGTTGGAAAAGACCTTTAAGATCATCAAGTGCAACCATTAACCTAGAACTGCCAAGTCCACCACTAGACCATGTCCCTAAGCGCCATATCTAAACATCTTTTAAATACTTACAGGGATGGGGACTCAACCACTTCCCTGTTCCAATGCTTAACAACCCTGTCAGTGAAGAAATTTTTCCTAATATCCAATATAAAACTCCTACCTCATTTCAGGTAGGTCACTTATTGTTTCCTTTGTTTGCAGTGATGCTTTCTATACCTATCACTTATCAGCTGTCTCCTTAATTTTCTTGAACAATGAAATAAAAATAGTAAAATTCTTTCCATTACCCTTCTCTAAGTGTAATTTCCAAACTAGATGGAAGGCTAAGGTTCAGATTTCCTTCTTGCCTAAGCTTCTGGAAAGGCACAATGGCCTGATCTAGTTACTTAAATGCTGTGCTAGAATCCACACAACTCACCCCAAGAACTCACTCATCATTATGATACTTACATCTACATCTCACACAATATACAGTGTTCTTCCTTATAGGAACAGAGGTAGCAATATAGAGATAGGTATTTCTTAGTACTTTCAATTGTAGTGGAATCATGATGATTTCAGATTAAGGGTTTGATGTTGTGGGTTTTTTCTCCCTGCCTTTTTTTTCTCACTCTGGGACCATCAATAAAGGAGATATCTGTAGTATTTATGCTATTGCAATAAACTATATGCCACAGATACGATTTGGACTCTATGAATAGTGTTGTTTTTAAAATTATCTCTCAAAAGAGAAAGGCTTTAAAGGGCAGATCTACTGTTTTATGCAAGTTTTAGACATAATTCAGTATCCTTACCTTGACAATATAAAACAAGGTATAAATATTATCTTAGCTAAATATTAGCATCCTAATTCAGTTTCTGACTGGGGCTATCTCACAATATATAAATATACCTATTACCTTCTAAAATACTGCCCTGCCACTAGAAAATTCTCAATGATGCTGTTATTGTTACAACCAAAGTTGCTTTCTGTAGCTGTATCAATTGTCAAATACAAAAGATCATGCAGAAAAATGCAGGCTTCTCCTCGTAGCCAAGCCTCTTTTAGACTATGAATAATGATGGGACCAGATCTGAATAGAAAATCATAAAACATCAATTAACAATGTAACAAAGCTACTCTGAGAAGCACATGCATATTTTTGAACATAATAGATTTGAACATAAGTTTTTCCACCGACATGTGGTAGGATTTCACTGCGGGGAAGAACCGTATCACAAACACGGTTAAATAGAACTCCAACATTTCCAAGTATCATATCAAGTAGGTCAAACTACTAGGCATTCTGCTAAATATTTTAAAAAACATCCTCCTAAATTATTTGTGTGCAGTGGTGTGGGCCACTGCAATGAATGGGAATGAAGTGGTGTCCACGACAGGAAGACAGAAACTCAAAGGGCTTCCTGTCCAGTCCCCTCCTACTTGGGGTATGACATCACATCATCCCCTTCATAATCACATAGCCCTCCCTTTTCAAAGTAGTACAACTAGAAAGTTTATTTTCTTTTAACACTGGCAACTTCAATTAATAAAAAGTATTGCAATAGAAATTACATGAAAACCGCATTTAATGGTCTAATACTTCCCTATTTTTATTGATGCCACATAAAATAGCAATCATATTTTTTCACAGCTGCATCACACAGGTTGCTCCATAGCCTTTCTGGAACCCACTAGCTTATGTTCTCTGTCTTTGTTGGTTGCTTATAAGCAATGAGTCCTCAGCTTACAGCAGGGGTTATAGCTTTTGAGTGCATGACCTTACATTTCCTACTATATAAGTTCATCACATCCTTCAGGTCATTCAGGTCTTTCAGTCCACTAAACTCATCTACTACTCTAAACAGAAAGTAAAAAACTCCCTGCTTTCCCTTATCTTGAAACTCACATATTTCCACATTTAGAAGCCACAAAAATTCAAAACCTGACCATGAACTTCAGGGTCGCTATCTCCAGGAAAGTGAGTATATGTCTTTTAGAAAAGACTTATTTTACCACACAAGAAAACTGTGTAAGAAAAGTAGTCACACAAGTACAAAAATATACGCTAGCAAAACTAGGTAATAGCATGATTTTTCTTTCTTGCTTTTATACAAGCAAACAAAAACTCTTAGATCCAAAACAAAATGAATTATTTCCACATGAAATAATGAAATGTTTTAAATAGTCTGACATACAAATATAACACAGATTACCATAAGCAAATAGTTATAATGTCTTGTATTAAACTCCATTTCAATGTTTCAGATTTCATATAGGGCAATTAAGACACAGTAAAAAATTTTGCCAAAACAAATGGTGGTTTTTTTATACAGAGATTCCTTAAGCAGCTACAAAAGTGCTTAAGAAAAAGCAATCTGATACAACAAAAGGACACTGTATTGACTACGCATTACCACCAGAATATATGCAAGGAGGAAAATACTTACAGATTTTTTATGTCTACTGCTCCTCGGAATGCCTTCCTCGGTATTGCTTGAATCTGATTTTCACTAAGATCACTATGGAAAAAAATAATTAAATTAAACTTAAAATCTGTCATATGTATTTCTTTGTGTACAACAAAAAGAACATAAGAAAACAATTTCAGCCATTATAGTTCAGTCAGTGTTTCCAACTAATCTTATTTTATTACCTTAACTGATTTGTAATTGAAGAAAAGTAAGTAGCAATAATAGTCAAATTAGTTTATCTGTGTTGCACTAAGTAGCTCCTTTACAAAACAACAATATATATGCCAAACAAAAAGCAGAAGTATTACATAATTTTTCAATGAAGGCCAAACTGATTTAATTTTTAATCAATTGATTTTACTTTTCAACCTATTCCAAACACATGACATCAAACGTTTGATAGTATGTTCAGCTTTATGCAAGGAAGACTGAAAACCACCAAAAAGAACATGTAGTGAGCTGCTGAGAAACAAATATCAAGCTGCATAACATCTGAGATCAAAATATTTCAGAATTTTGTTTAAGTGACCAGCACCATGTATTTTAACAGGCAGTGTTAAAAAACAACCTGCAGCACATATCTAATGCTCCTCCCCAAAATCCCTGCATCACCCGCTGTACCAGGCTATCTGAAACTAATACCTTTTCCAAAAGAGAAACTGTATTAGACTTCGTTTTCAGTAGCATTTTTTGCTATTCATATAAATCAGCAGACCTTTTTTCTGAAATTTAGAAATATTTTTGGCTTTCACAGTTGGAAATAAAACCTAGAGAACTGAAGTAAAGACAGCAGCAGAGGAGACAACAAAAAAAAAAGAAAACAAAACCAAACTAGAATCCAGGGCTTTTCATTTATGCTATACGCCATTAACAAGTAATGCAGCACAGTGGGAGATGATCAATTATATTAAAGTCATTATTGCTATATCTATACCATATGCAGTTTGGAGGTTTCACTTCAGACAACAGTTTGCTATCCTGGACCAAACACACCTACCATACACATGGTTCACAAACGTCTGAAGGCCTTCAAAAGGACCCATCTACCTTGACGCCTTAAAATTATGAAATCAGACCTTTTTTTGGAGGCCTTCATAGATGTATCTATCTACAGACAATATGGGGAACAGAAGAAATTACAGGAAGAGGCTTGCTTGAGCATCTGAATAAAATTTAGAAACAAATAACATGCATACGTGCTGCCTCTATACTAGGATTTTGAGCCCGTTTGAAGAGCAGTTTTGCTGTGGCTAACAAGATTTCATTTCACGAAAACCAAAAGCACATCAAATGAAATCCAGCCTCTAACAGAAGTGAAGCTTCACAATGTCTTGTTTTTTAGAGTCATCTTTTAGATGATCTTTCCACAGACTGCTTTTAGAAGAAACATTGCAAAATAGTGCATAGAAATAAGAGATCTAGCTCAGATGAAGTGAATAAGCATGAATCATTTAGTTCATTAGACATAAAGAGTCATTCTTTTGACATATTATTTCCCTAAAAGATAATCTAGCATGAGCTCATATTCTCAGTTATTAGTAATCACACCTGAAGGTCTCCTTCAGATTTATGAACTTAAAAAAAAATACTTTGAGGACTTTATAAAACCCCACACTGTTCAACTTTACCAAAATTTGTATCAATATCATCCTTTTGAAAATAAGTCTGCGTACATTGACAGCAACTTTGTTTTATCCAATTCATTGTTAATTTATGGAAAATCGCATTCTATTTACTAAATCTTTCATAGTTTGTGCATCTAGCTGCACCACAATATCTTGCAAAGTGTATTTAAAACTAGATCAAATTTTACTGTTATTAACTGTGTGTGAAAAAATAAAATCTGTGAGCTGTGATTTAATTTTCAAGCTGCCTAAGTAATCTTGAAATGGGATATGACTGCATTGCTCTGACAATAAATTCAATGGCAATGAATGAAAAAGCAGCCTTCAGCATTTGTTACAGTAACATGATTTAACAGCCTACTTCCTTTAAAAAAATCCATTATAAGTATAAACAGCAAATATCTATATTTACACATCTGTTTAATTGACTAATACATTTTACCTATATAAAAATTGTGCATAAAGTGGTTAGGTTAGCAGTAGTGATTTGTACCATGATCAATGATTAGTCTGCAATACAGATATATGTGTATATATATCTATGTAAACCACTGCTGTACTCATATACTGCAGGAGGTAACAGGTAATGGTGCATTACACTTTTATGACAGTTAATAAAGTATCATCATTCACCATATTATATAACTAAAAAAAGTGGAAGATGAACAAGATTGAGACAATATGTAAATTATTTTTTTAAAATCTAATAAAAAATACCAGTGGTCAAAATTTTTCTTTTCTTGACTAAATGCAAATCTTAGCACAAATGTAAGGACTTACAAATAACAGCTATGGAGGCAGGTTCCTCAATAAACAATACACTGAGGTTGTATATATGTGTATATGTACATCTGCGTATGCATGTGCAGAAGACAGCAGACTAACTGATCCCATGCTAGATTTACCACTGGGTCTATACAGTCAACACCATTTCCATGTAGCACAGGCTTATGTAGACTTAATCTACAGCGTTCCCTGCTAATTTTAGCACATTTGAAATCTAAATTACTTGATTGCAAAGGCTCCCAACCTTGCTGTGCAAGGCACTAGTTTAAAGCGCCCCTCTAAATGTGGAGAGCTAAGTAAGGTTGGAAAATATCATTTTCCAAGAGAAATTTTTTTGCAATGCATCTGTTGGTTTGTGAAACTTCCTTGGAAGTGTTTATGTAACAAAAACATAAGTTATTCATTCATTTCTTCACTCCAAAATTCCCTCTCATAAAGAACATGATTTTCAACACACAACTTATGCCTACATATACCAGGAAATTTTTTAGTAATTATTGATTGTTGCAAGTTTTCATCTGCTCAGACTAAAAAGGTTTCCTTATAAAAACCTTGAGGGGCTTAAACAAACATTCAACTTTTTATTCTTGCATAAATTAGACCTACATTTCACACAGCAGACCTAGGATTCAGTAAGAAGATGCTGTGTGGTCTATTTTTATGATGTTTTAACTCATCCCACTGCAATTCTTAGACTGTTCACAAAAAAGGTCACAAGCAGCACAGGGTTCACTGTGACTTTCTGGGCAAAAATCTATTTTATATGTAAAACCAGACAATTTTGCAGGCCATTACATTACATTGATTTGACTTTGCAGCTTGTATTTTGCAGTGAAGAAAGGTGCAAACCTCCTTTTCAGCCTGATGGCCATTGTTTTCCTGCACTAATAACTGTGTGAACTTCACCTCCCACTTCAAAAAGAAGCAGCATTTGAATACTGAGTATAATTTATGATGCTCCTAAAATGAAAGAGGCTCTAAGCATTTAAGTGAAATTTAAGCCACCAAACAACAGAACATCCTACTTTTACAAGAACAAATCTTTATTTTCGAAAAAAGAAGGCATGAACTTGTCTTCACATTTGAAACAAGCAATCTGACTGAAACACTTTCACTGGAATAAATTATTCTCCATGATTATTACAGCCCAAGACCTCACATCAAAATCCGGCATACCTTTGGAACAGCAGAACTGCTTTAGAAGTGTTCTGTATACAACTAGAGTGAAAAAACTATCCTACGGATTTTTTTATTTAAAATAAAACACAATGGTCTAGTAAGATGTTTTGATGAGTTCACCTTTATGCAGATTATAGCTGTCCTACAGGCTTCTTTCAACTACATTGTTCTTGACTCTATAGTATCATTCCTAGAGAGATATATTGCAAATTTTTTAAGTCTGGAGTACTTTAGACATTGATCCTTTAAGAAAATTCCTTAGTGCAACTTTGTGGGCTTCTTTCATTGCAGCCACTGGCCAGCAGAGCACCTCGAATCACTCAACATCCAACCCACCTCCCCAGTCATACATTACCAATCAGCCAGCACTGCCATACATAACTTTAGTCTCTTTCAGTATGAGATGTCCTCAGGCCTAAAGGTGTCACAATAATATTGGGGGAGATTTTCACACAAAAAGCCATCTGGGCAAGCTAGGCTGGTGGCAGCTGAAAGAGGCTCTTCACAGAAGGCACAGATGAGCACCTGTGTTCTTCTAAATGTGACTGCACCATCGTTTTTCTAGTGGTTTGTTTCAGTTATGTTTAAGCTGAGTATATGTCAAGCATTCTTCCGAGTCGTAATATTCTGGCTGCAACTCCATGTTCTCAAAAGCAAAACAAGAAAGCCATGTCCACAAACCAAACCGAAGATACACACAGGAGAATGCACAATGATTTCTGAGGTTTTGCCCAACTATAGTGATTCTTTGAGAAACTTTCATACTTTCCCCCCCACAAAAAGGTCAGGTGTGTGTTTCTAAATCAGAGACTAAATACCTTGCACCTAAGTAATTTTTATTTTTTTTTTAACATCCAGGTATTCAAACTCAGCAATAAAAACAGAGAAATACTGCAGCCTCTCTAAGATCCGCGATCAAGTAAATCCTGGAATTATTGTGCTTACATAAAATATAATTTCTTTTTAACAAACCGGGTCAAGGAAATTTACATGCACTGTATGTATACTCATAATCACGTATGCCTCAGCTTTTAAACCGACTTCCAAAGATTAAGGATTTAATTCTGATATTTTCCATGACACTACAGTAGAACTTGACTAATTTGAAAATGTGCCTGAAAGAATGTAGATTTCAATATTTTAAGAACTGCTGAAATAGAAAAAAATATTATAAATAAAAAAGAAATAAATCAAACCTCTCACCCCTACCCTTCCCCTAAAAATCAACTTAATTTTATGTATTCAATTATTATTTTTTTTTTGCTCCAGAATACATTAGTAATCATAATGCATTATGCTTTTTGGAAATAGCAGAAGTACCTTGCCAATACCTTAATATTACTGAAGCCTTCCTAAGAACAGGATGAAGACAGTACATTTCTGTTTATCACATTTACTGGTTAGGAAAAAAAGACAACCAACCAAGAATACTGTTAACATCTGAAATTCATACCAATAGAACACAATAACCTATTCCCACAGAAATCCTCAAAAACTTATATATGCTGTTACTTTTTTATCTGAGGATAAAGCCCTCAGATAACCTGATATTAATGAGCCTGATAGAGTGCTCAGCTCTTAAAAAACGCAGACAGTACTGCATTGCAGCTGTTTTATTACTCACCATGTACGGCTCCCAGTTGAATTTCCCATTTACCCTTAAAAGGAGTGCTAAATTTTTAATTGTATAAATTGAAACACCACATATAATATCCATATCATATGCTGTTAAGGCTGTATCACAGTTTTCTTGCTTGGCTAAAACCATTGTTTGTTCTGAAACAATAAATCTTTTGAAGATGGCAAACCTGCTTGTAAATTTAATTACTTGTAATTTTATTTTCCTCTATGGTTTAACCTTCCTCTGTGTCTGACCAGCGATATCATAAATCTACACTGCCATACTGTACTTTGTAAAATACTGAGTACTGGGAATAAGTAATGTGTCCTGATATTTAAAGGAAAAGGCAGAAATACTGAGGCAAACTAAGTATTGAATACTTATCAGTTTATGTACACCAGTTCATAGAAACAGCACAGAAGGTTCCATGAACAGGCTTTCTTAATGATATTTAAATATATCTGACATGAACAAATCAAGCCTTGCTTACTACTTATTTCTTACTGGAAAGCAATAGTTTTGACATTAGCTAACTACATTCTGCACAAAATCCTCCATGTCCATCCAGGGCAGTAAACTATCATAGATAATGAGACTGCTAGGCATTCAAAGGAATTAACTGAATGAGAATTTTTTTAAATTATTTGACTGAAACCCAAATATATTAATTTGGACATGGGGATTTTTACTTGAATACACAGGTGTGAAAAATTACATACATATTTTAGAACAGGATAGGACAGTTCAGTTAGATGGGACCTACCAGGAACATCTAGTCCAAGTAGACGATTTTGGCGGAACAAGTAACAGCTTATTTTTATGAGCATAAGTATCAATTAGATATTGATCTCAAAATAATAAAACTAAGAAATTCATTTATGAATATCAAATAGTCCTCCTTTTCAGCTGTTTTCACTATGATTTGCTTTTTCCTCAGTACTATTCAGTGTTCCTACAACATACCTGTATCTGAGTACACCTTAAAAAGTACAGAAATTTAGGTGGCAGGAAAAAAACAGACACCACTTATTCATTAGGGAGTTCTTTGCAGAGACAGCCTGTTAAACGTGCTCCAGCGCAGGCTACTTGCTGGATCGTGGACTTAAGATGTCTATCAGGTCTTGCATGGCCTGAGATACTTCTACAACCACAGTCACCTTAATAAGGCATGCAATCCAAAACCTTGAACTTATTCCAGAACCAGTGGTTTTGATGTTATGGAAAAGAAAGCTGTAAAACCTGAGCTCACAGAAGGTGAGAACATGCTGTGACGTGACAGCATAAGAGAACTGAGCCACAGTCCCAAGTTTC
This sequence comes from Podargus strigoides, assembly GCA_028020825.1. Classification (NCBI taxonomy): domain Eukaryota; kingdom Metazoa; phylum Chordata; class Aves; order Caprimulgiformes; family Podargidae; genus Podargus; species Podargus strigoides. The sequence goes on along the minus strand of CM051621.1, from coordinate 17,862,803 downwards.
AATTGTGTCTTGATATGTTTTGAGTGAAGGATGGAAAGAAACTATTTCATATTATCATCAATAGTGGTAGATGCCTCTATTTGCAAAAGTCGCTGTAGCAGTGGGCTTTCCAATAAAAAGAGAATAGAATGAAATGACAGATTTATATTTTTGTGTTTCACTGGATCTCTGATTTGAATTTTGCTCCTAAAATGCCAGCCAGTTTCCCACTTTCTAAATTTGAATAATAAATATGTATTGCTACTCCGTATTAGGTGGTTAGCGTTATTATGGAAAACTTTTGATCAGGTTTTTTTTTTTACTGCTTATGAACCTTCATTTATCATCACACAACTACGCTCTTAAATTGCAAAGTTCTAGTACAACTAGGAATTTTATCTAAGAGCTTTTCTGAATGCTACAGAACTTTGGCAACCAGTAGTTTTATTGTATTAGGGTAAGGTACGTAAGCATGAACATTATTTTCAGAGCTATGTAACAAGAATCAAACTAAAGTACACAGTCTTCAAGAATGCTACTGAACTATTACGTTATGGTGTAAACAGAGGGAGAGCATCCTGGAGAGACAGTTCCTCTAAAATTAGTAACTCAGGTGAACTGAACCTATTGAAGCATATTTGGAATTCCATCATGGTAGAAATATATCACACTATAGAATGAGATTACTAAACAAACATGAATGATTTCTCTATAACACAACAGGTTTTTATCACATGTTCAGCGAATGTATTAATATATGCACACAAGTAAGTACCTTTCCCATCAGTCAAATGAGGCTTACCCAGTTAATTGTTACAATCCTGACATATGTTTGGCTTCATAGACTTACCGTATAACAAGCTACAGTGCTGCATCACTTATTTATGAAGATAATCATATACCCAAATGGTTTCTCCTCTCCTTTTAGCAAGGATTAGCTTTTTGGCAGGTCTACAGATCAATTAAGACAGGCAGAATAAGGAAATGTTTAAAAAAATAAATGCTTAACAATTCAGCCTAAACTCTTGTTCTGAAAAAAAACCAAAACCCCCCACCAAACCAACCAAAATCAAAACCAACAACTTATTTCTTTGACTATGAAATTAAAAAATTACCCTACTATTAATTTCAATTATTTTTTTCTGTTGTTCAGTAAAATATCAATGCAGCTATTCCTTTTCATAATGAAGATATAAAAGGAGTCTAATAGTATCAGCAGTGGTCAATATGTCTTTATGTACATATTTATCTCCTTGTAAAGATCAAAAATCTGAATTATAAATTCTGGTATTAGTTCTGCAAATCATTACTGCTGAGCATATCCTCATTCCAACCTGCTTTCTATAAAGGGAATAAATTTTCACATCTGAGAAAGGTATTATTAACCTCTTTTTACAGACAGAGAAACCAAGGTAGTATATATCAGTGGTATTACATACCAGCACCACACTGAGGAGGCACAAAGCAGATGAGAAAAACCTAGATCACAGAACTGCAGTTTCTTTCTACATCATCACTAATTTCCATTTGCTCTGTTGACTCCCTAGAGATTCAGGTGCTGTACATAGTAGACACATCATCTATTCCCATGCTAAAGCAGTATCACTCCTTATACCATGGTGTGCTACATGGCCCAAGTGAATATTTCTTATTTCACAGCATAGGGCAATCACTACTGCAATATGGACAGAATGATGTGAGCCACAGCAATTTCTATGGTAAGGAATAAATCTTCCACCTTTCTAAGAATATTCAGACTACCTTTCCCTGCTCACTTTCATCTCTCAGTTTTTAATGATACCATTTTTAATTATATCACTGAAGTTTCTTTCATTCTTAATGCTTCATTTTTTTTTAAACATTATCCATTTATAAATCTATAATAGAACAAAAAGGTACTTCTTATTATAGCTCTTGGTCTGTTGTTTATATTATTTAAGCAGCAGATATTTATCCATTTTATCTATTTGTTTATTAAAGCAGAGTCGCAGATCATTTATGCATACAGTATAGAATATATACAACAGAGAAAAACTAACAAACAATAACAACACAATAGGAGTACTGGTAATCTGATATTATCCAGAGTTTATCAGTATCTTCAACCTTAACCTTTATGACAAGTCACCAAATTTTTAAATGGTGACAATTAGTGCTAATCTGTTTTCGTTTGATAAACAGCCTAACTCTTCATACGTATCCAATATCAGAGGATATTGACTTGTTTATAATTTTGAGTATTAGTAATTTGTAATTTCTGCAGAATTAAAACAGCACACAGTGCAAGTACCAGACCTGTCTTACTTTTTAACAGGATCACATTTTGAGTTTGGAATAAGCCAAAATCTTCAGTCTCAGTCTTGGCATGAAAGTTAATCTGTGGGCCACAAAATCAATCCTACTTTACGATGTCTCCAAAAGAGCACTTAAATCCATTTGTATACTCTGGTACCATTTGAAGATAATTGCTTAAGGAGCTTCACCATTTATTCTTTATTGTGCTAGAGTGTCCTAGTGTGGCAAATGCTAATTGTGGAATAAAATAGGAGAATTAGGACCACACATGTATTTTACTGAAGTCTTAGAAATTATTTTTGAAAGGGAAAGCAGTCTTTATTAGTCTGTTCCACTAAATTAATATGTAATTCTCTTTTATTTAGGACTGAAAAAAAAAAAAAAAAGAAAAAAAAGAAGAGGAAGAAATAATTACATGTTGTAGGTCCTAATGAGGAAAGGACCACCCACAATTTCAAAGAGAGAATTGCAATACTACTTCAAATTTGGCTTCAATGTAATCCTTTTGATAGAAAGAGACCCTTGAAAGAAATACTTGAAGCTCTTAAGAACACCCCTGCCCCCCCCAAAGAAAAACTTGCTGATTCTTTATCCCCTGTAGAGTCCCAAATTGGTCAAGCTGAAGGAAGGTACTGAGCGACATTTACTGACTGCAGCTCGTCATGCATTTCTAATGGCAGTACCATTGCCTTAACTGTGCCCAAGACAGCAGCACAGCTGTGAAGTGTGAGGGTACTATTGACCTACAACCCTACTTGGAGTCTGCAAAGTGAGAGATGACTTTTAGCAGTCTGGATGTATATCTTGCATTTAATGCTTCAAAAATGATAATTTAGTCCAGCCAGTAACTAGCAAAGAATATATGTTTTTTGTTCATGCATTTTCCTGTCCTTTTCATTTAACCAGGCTGGAATTGAAGGCAAAATAGAAAATAACTTTAACTTTTATATTTTATTTCATACAAGGCCGCAAAAGACTATTGCTTTGTAAGGAAAGAGTGAAGACTCTGATAGTTTAACTCCACCAGTCTCCAATAGGTGATCTGGTGATTATTTTTTAATTGACTATTACACTTGATAGACTTGAAAATATACTACAAGTTAAGGACTTATGAAAGATAAAGCAAAACGCTGCCAGGTAACTTTCACTTCTTCTGGTACATTACACACTCAGCATATGCATGGCTGAAACATCCATTTGGCTTGGTTTGGGGATCTGCTCACATTAAGAATAGATGAGATGGCATACTTAACTTTCCAAAAGACCTCTTCAACAGTATCTGAAAAATCTATCACTACTTTTCTCTGTAACAAAACTTGTTTTTATAGCGGAAGTTTGCAGCAGTCAACATGTTTTTAATATTGTTTCACCTGCTTTGGAATTGAAACCGTAAGCACTTTTAAGAACTGACTGAAAGGTTGGTTGGTATGTTGTCTCATTTCACTACACAGTCTATAATCCTGCATATTCTTTTCTGAAATATCACTCAGCGAACCATGGAAATTTCTCTCTTTGTTCAAAACTGAGCAGAGCAGGTTCCTGATCCAGTCCCATTATGCATAGCTGCTATTCCAATACAAGCAAGTAGTAATTACATCCCTGGACACAGACATTTTTCATCAAGTATAGGCCCAAACTGTTAGTCTAATAATAGACTGAGTACTCCAAGTGTTTCCTGACAGTAAAACTAACCTTGAACAGTTTGTCAAGGGACAGCCAAAATTTGGAGAGTAAACTAGAAATGATCTTGCAGATCATTAACGTTGAATGGCACTGTGCTCACTCTTCCTTCACTTGAGTCGAATGATGCAATTTGGGGATTTTCTCTTGAGACAGGCTGATTGCTTAACAAGACAGATTTATTGTACAGTCTTAGCTTTATACAATATGTGTGTAGTCACATAATATATGTGAAGCACTGATGCTTCAGGCTTTGAGGCTGTTGCCTGTAAGTGCCAAGAAGTGCACCAAGAACAGCAAAAGAAACCAAAGCAAATTATAAAAGGATTACCATGGATGATTAAAAAATTTGACAACAGCTAAGCTACCATCATAATTACTGCTTATCAAGATGACCAATATTATATCATTGATTTCCCAGGCTTCACCCATCTGCTTATAACCATCTGTCATTTCTTATACTGTAATATTTTTCACAGAAACACTTTGTTTTGTTTTATGCTGTGTTATTATTTTTTTTTACTCTGTATTTGTACAGCGCCTCCAACCATTGGGTTTCTGGCCCAAAGAACTAGGACTTTAGGCTCTTGTATGAGTAAAATAATAATGGAAAAGATGACAGAAACATGAGTGTTCATATCATCCTCCACTTCTGATAATGAAATACAAAATAGTAAGAACAAGTTCAATTATTTAGGTTGAGTAACTGTATAGGTTTTTTGGACTGGATTTTTTTTTTTGATATTCTTTCTTGTGTTGTGTATGGGCTGGTATTAATTAATGTGATGGTCAATTAAAAGTTCTTAGGAGAAAAGGGAAAAGAAATTGTTGGAAAACTTCAGGGCAATTACTGATATGAATATTCAAGGATTCTGGAAGTAAAGCTTCTAATTGAGCAGGAATAAATTAATTTAATATTCTAGAGCTGAGCATCTCAGAAGACTCAAGTCTCCTAGCATTCTAGTTTCTGTTGAAGTGCTCCAGGCTTCTCTTTCTTCTTGAGCCTGACTCTTCTTTCTGGCTGTTCCAACCCCCTCCTCCAGACTCTTTTCACCACAATCTCTTTCCTCCCAACGCCATGCAAAGAATCAGAATTTCAAGAGATGGTTTCCTGTTGTAAAAGGAGCTGAGAATATGGCAGAAGCAGTACAATTGGTTTGTAAATCAAGAACAGTGTACCTTAGCTGAACACAGAGGCCATTTAGAACCGAAAACTCTTGTGGAAGGGGTAAAACCCCTACATAAGCAATAAAAAGAAAATGGTAATTTCAGAAAGAATTGATCACAACTAATTTCTTCATCAATAGCAATCTAAAAAGAACAACCCAGGACAACAACCTGGATCAGCGTGCTCCCAATTATAAGAATGTGAAAAATCCCATTGCATTTTATAGTCCCGGCTGTATGCTATTGCCACAATATCAGTACATAAATTAAATTTAAACATTCTAGGAAAACTCATCTATAAAATAACCCATGCAAAGCTGAATTTAATATTATTTAAAGAAAAGCTTTAATCATCTTGCTACTTTTGCCATATTTATCCCCTTTTTCCCCCTCAAAGTTATAAAAAAGTTCAGCTGCTTGTATTAGTAACAAATTTCATTCAGACATTTTTTTAAGTTTAAATTTCACAAAACTCAGATTTTCTGTTCCAGGACTATACTTTTCCACTGACACCAAAGAGTGGCCACTCCTAATTACACTTTAAAACCTCATCTCTCCTTCCTTCAGACTTTTCCTCTATATGTAGGTTTTCAATTCTTTTTTCCAAATTGCTTCCATGCAAAATTCTTTCCCTTCAACCATTTTCCAGACTCTTTTAAGTAGCTGATGGAGCTTCTGCTCAAGTATATGTCCAGAAAATCTTACTGAGAAGCCCTAATAATTAGGATAAAAAGTCATTTTGTGTGTTGTGAGGTGTTGTCTTTTTGTTGTATGTGTTTTTTTTAAATTTAGGAGGGGGGTTGTTTTGTTTTGCTATTTAGGGGCACAAAGGCAGTTCGATGGGATGGATATTGGTTAAGTAATTGCAGTCAAATGATATCACAGCATACCCAGGATGAATAAGGGTGACACTGATGTCTCCATTGACAAACTATTATACACTCTTGTGGTGAATAAACACATGACTTCAGGACAGAGAGGTCTAAGTAAACATACAGAGGCTGAGGACGGTTATGGTAATGAGAAGAAAGAGCTATTAAATGTACCTAAAAATCCCCAAAACCCAATGCATAAGATTCCCTATTGCTTGGGGACTAATTCTGAAATATATCATGAAACATTTAAAGATTTAAATTGTTTGCATTTTGTTTAAAGACAGACTTTCTGCTAAAACTGTCTGTGTAAATCCAGTTGTACTTCTGAGGAATTCAGTAAGTTTCACCAGCTTAAAAATCCTAGGACATGTATCTTACAACAGCAAGTGCATATGCCTGTACTCACTCTCTCAGCTGAGAAAGATTTCCTTTGAGAACGGGACCAGCTCAGAGCTCTGAGGTGACTGAATTTAACTGATATTTACATAGATAGCTGAGAAGGTGTGAGGATTTGCTTCTACACGGGCTCCACTACACTCGCTATCTATTGCCATATGGCTAATTCCCTCTCATGTCTATTCTTGCATTGCAGTTCATATTACAGTACACTGTTTTACAGACCTGCAGCTTCCAACATCTGTAGCAAAGGTCCCAGAAATTGATTTAGAGGCTGAAATACAAGCATATCCAATCCTGCTTCTACACAAAGCTATATATCTTTGTCGGAAGACTGACACATGGTCCCCATATGCACTGGTGGTAACACCAGCCTGCCAGGCACAGATGTACTTATAGCTCCAGAGAGATGCAATCTAATGATGTACAGGAATAACCGAATCATACGAACATTTGTATTTGTAAACCCTACCTAGTGTTATAGACAATATGTCTACATTTCACTGTCACATTTCTTCAAGGATATCAAGATGTTCCTATGGTACGACAAGCACATGATGAAACTTAATGGTATGTAAGAGAGAGACCGCTTTGCAAAGCACAACTTAATAGTTGGAAGTTTTAAAAATTAATTGCTCTTCTGGCAAAGCCAATGAAAATTAAATTAAATTAGATACTGGAACTTTTTCATTAGAAGGCTCTGTGAAAATAAGTTAATAGATGGAAAGCTTTCTGCAATTAAAAGTGACAGGTGCATTGCTTTCTCTAAGCTTTTAAATCACATCTGTCAAAAGGACAACTAAAACGCATTTTTTAAGCTCCTTCCAATGTACTCAACTTTTATGAATCAAAATACTGTAGAATTATTGAAGATATATCATTTAAGAAAGTCACTGCTTTAAAGAGCTAAAATTTCTATAGAGTTATACATCTGACATATTTAGGACAATGTATTAAATCATAGAGTAACTCTGTATCCCATTCCCATTCACTTCATTTGTCATCATGATTTCCTGCTTTATTTCTTAACCAGTGAATGAGAAATATTCAACTTCATTTCCCTAGTTTAAAACAGAGATGTTTATTCAGGTCAGTCATAACTTTGTTTCCAAGTTATACGTTCTATGTGTTTAAGGTGATTTGAAAGAGAGATGGCCATGGTAAGTAGTTTCTGTATACACATACCAGTTACCAGTATTTATACCTACTTTGAAGAACCTTTTTCAACACAGAAAGTGTCTGTCTTGAAAAGCGGCAGAAAAGTTTGAGTTCAGCTTCTGCTGTGCCTTTTATAGTGAAAAACTACTTTCAACAAACACATGTTCCAGTAGTGTGAGCAAACCCACTTACTGTACATCTTTCACCACACATTCAGACATGCCTGAGCCAAACCTTTACCTCTCATCTCTCAATCACAAAAACAGAGAGTACATAAACAGTACTACTATTTTTTGTCCTTAAAAGAAACCCAAGAAATCCAAAACTCAACACCCCCCTGCCCTTGCTAAACCCCTAATGAGAATTTCTGGGGGTTTTTTTTTGTTTGGTTTTGGTTTTCACTTTGTTTTGTGGGGGTTTTTTGACTAATTAATAACTCTAATTTTGATACATTAGGAATTAAATATATTTAAGAGAATGCTCCTCCTCATCCTCACCAATTCTGAAAACAAACAAAAGCCTTATTCTTCAAAGCTCTTAGTTATCAACTAAATGAAAATCTATTACAGTCTTGTAAGATGGACTTTGACAACATGAAGTGTATAGGATATAGTACAGCACCTTCAGAGAGGTAGGATGGGAAGTTACACTAACTCAGCTAAAAATAGCTTTTATGAAACCACAAACATACAAATAATTTCATCCCAAGTCAGAAAGCACCAAAACATTCACAATTTAAAGTATGTGCTTAAATCCCATCGAATTCATCACAACTACTCACATGCTTAATGTTAAACATTTTATATAAACATTAATATTTTTCTGAATCACAAACTACTTACTGAAAAACAGCCATGAATACATTTTAGTTACAGGTTTCCCTAAGTTAAGGATATATGAACAAAGATAAAATCCTCCTTGGATGGACAGATAGAACAACAAAACAGTCTTCTTCTCCATAACCACTCGGTAAATTTTCATCTTACCCCATGACGATCTATCATGTAACACATCGTGACACCACAAATAATATCTAATGCAACTGGATCATGCATGTGTCCTTAATAAAATCCTTTGTATTTAACAAAACTCAGAGTTTTGATGCTGCTTTTTGGGGTTTCTTGGGGGGGGGTGGCGAGGTGAGGGGTAGGTAGGGATGGATCTTGCCAAGTTCTCAGGTACACTCTGTAAAAATATGCAGATTTTCATTTTGAAATTGGAAAATCCTCACACACTTCTCCCTAGCACTTCTTATAACAGAATTTAAAGGATTTTTCTCAATCTCAGGAACATAAATCTCCTCCAGCTCCCAGCTACGCAGAGGAAATATTCGGTAAAGAAAGATAGCATTTCAGGACTGACCATTCCAGTAAACACTACAAGATAGCGTACACTGCGGGGCTGGAACCAGATGATCTTTAAGGTCCCTTCCAACCCAAACCATTCTATGATTCTATACTTCAAAATTTTGTGACAGGTCTGCATTGCTGCAGAATAACACAGGAACTGTGCTACCAACAACAGCATGGTAGGTGGTAAGTCTTCTGGGAAGAATCAAAAATAGTTCAAAATACACACTGGAAGAGCTACAGTAAACACAGCTAAGGACTCATCCCTGGCTTACCATACAGTTGGACTGCAGTGGTAGAGTGCTTCAGATATGCAAAGAACTAAAAATACAATAAAAAAACATAAGGAACCAAGGAATTATGAGGATATGTCTACAAGTGTTTGCTCCAGAGATAAAAATATTCAAATATTTTCCCTTAGTATCCATTTTAACTAGACCGTGGGTGAGAATGAAAGGTCTGCAATCCGTGAAAAACTAAAAGATCAAATTCAGCATACAGTAGGGATACAGAATATCTAATTAAGCCCTGGATCTGTAGAATAATTTTTTTTCTGCAGTTTCTTCTTCCATGTCACCTTTTGCCCTCTGCTAAGCATCTTCCCATTCACATTTATAAATAATGAAAATAAGCCAAATTTTCTTCACTGATATCATGTATTACATAAATATCTGAAGGGAAAATATGTCCAGAAATGTTTTAGTGAGCTGTACTAATTGAACAGTTTAACCAAACACAAACAACCATATAGAAATACACACTTGGAAAGAGATATTATATAACCCTATCCTAAACAGAAATTAAAATCCTGGTACCTCAAGGGAAAAAGGACTTACCAGATTCAAAGCCAGTGTTCAAAACAGCATGACCATACAAAATAAACAGTAAGCTTTTGTGTCAGTCATAAAATCAGGTGTTAAGTCTACGCTTAAAAATAAATGCTCTGATGAACTCCATGATACATATTTTGTTCTCCTGAATTCCTGTTTTAACTTTTCTTTTTCTTTAACCTGGCTGAAATTTCATTATAAATGCAGAACAGGAAGAAGAGTCTTATACAGACTTCTCCTGCATACCTATACCAATCTCTGCCTGTGGGGTTTTCTTGTCTTGTTTGGATTTTTTAATTAGGGACACATTTCACTTTCACTGGAAAATTACCTTCCATGTATGTAAAGGTATGTATGGTATGATGTCTGACCTGAAGAACCATCGAGTATCTCACAGGGTCCGTTTTCCACTGTATTTTCAATATTCATGATTCCCTTTTCCTTACATACAATAATAAGCAACACAAAAAAGAGATTCCCAGCGGAGGCAGAGATGGCATCTTAGCTTGCAGTTGAACAGGGAACTGCAGAAAAAGAATTTAAATAACAAAGAGGAACCAGGATAAACCTCCGGGGTAAATGCATTTAATGATGAAAATCACAACAGATAGGATTACAATATAAGGATTTCACACTGCTACCAGGTATGTACACATCTAATACTGAACATCTTTGTCTTCTTTACATTTATGAACAGATAAAAATTATAGTAATACATCCCTATGCTGAAATAAAAGTGAGTCTAATCTTAAGATTAGAATCCTAGAATCATTATGGTTGGAAAAGACCTTTAACATCATCAAGTCCAACCATTATCTAACTCTACCAGGCCCGCTTCTAAACCATGTCCCTAAGCATCATATCTAGATGGCTTTTAAACACATCCAAGGGTGGCAATTCAACCACATCCCTGGGCAACTTGTTCCAGTCTTTGATAACCCTTTCAGTGTACAAGTTTTTCTTAATGTCTAATCTAAACCTCCCCTGGCGTAACTTGATTACAATTTCCTCTTGTCCTATTGGCTGTAAATTGTGAGAAGAGACCAACACCCACCTCTCTACCTTTCAGGTAGTTGTAGAGAGCAATGAGGTCTCCCCTCAGTCTCCTCTTCTCCAGACTAAACAACCTCAGTTCCCTCAGCTGCTCCTCTTAAGACTTGCTCTTAAGACCAGCCTTGTTGCCTTTCTCTGGACCCACCCCAGCACCTCCATGTCTTTCGTATATTGTAGTGCCCAAAACTGAACACTCTTCCCCAAGCCTGTAGCAGTGCATGAGGTTGTTGTGACTCAAGTGCAGGACTCAGAATTTGGCCTTGTTGAAGCTCATACAATTGGCCTCAGCCCATTGATCCAGCCTGTCCAGATCCCTCTGTAGAGCCTCCCTACCCTCAGGCAGATCGACACTTCCACCCAACTTGGTGTCATCTGCAAACTTATTGAGGGTGCTCTCAATCTCCTCATCAAGATCATTGATACAGATATTAAACAGGAGTGGCCCCAACACTGAGACCTCAGGAACACCACTCGTGACCTGCCACCAACTGGATTTAAGTCCATTCACCCCAACTCTCTGGGCCCGGCTTCCAGTCAGTGTTTGATTCCAGCAGAGTGTATTCCCGTCCAAGCCTTGGGCAGCCATTCTTTTCATGAGAATGCTGCAGGGAACAGTATCAAAGGCTTTATTTAAGTCCAGGTAAAAAACATCAACAGCCTTTCCCTCATTGACCAAGTGCATCTTCTTGTCATAGAAAGAGATAGGATCATTAAGCAGGACCTGCCCTTCATGAACCCATGCTGACTGGAACTGATTGCCTGGTTACCCTGTTAAATGGTGCATAATGGCACTCAGGATGATGTGTTCCATGATCTTCCTTGTCACCGAGGTCAGACTGACAGGTCTGTAGTCCCCAGATCCTCCTTCTGGCCCTTCTTGAAGATGGGCATCACATTTGCTAACCTCCAATCCACTGGGACTTCGCAGGTTAGCCAGGAGTGCTGAAAAATTGTGAGGAGTGGCTCGGTGAGCACATCCACCAACTCCTTCAGCACTCTGGGTGTAACCCATCCAGTCCCACAGACTTGCGCATGTCTAGGTGGTGCAGAGGTCACTAACCATTTCCTCCTGGATTATGGAGGTCTCATTCTGTTCTCCAACCCTGTCTTCCAGCTCAAGGGGCTGGGTACCTGGCAAACAACTAGTCCTGCTGTTGAAGACTGAAGCAAAGAAGGCATTAAGTACCTCAGCCTTTTCCTCATCCTTAGCCACTGTGTTTCCTCCTGCATTCAATATAGGATGAAGATCCTCCCTAGTCCTTCTTTTGTTGTTAGTGTATTTATAGAAGCAATTTTTGTCTTTTACAGCAATAGCCAGATTGAGTTCTAGTTGGGCTTTGGCCCTTCTAATTTTCTCCCCGCATAGCTTCATTGTGTCTTTGTAGTCCTCCCGAGTGGCCCGTCCCCTTTTCCAAAATATAAACTCTCCTTTTGCTCCTGAGTTCGAGCCAAAGCTCTCTGTTCAGCCAGGCTGGTCTTTCCTGCTGGCCTGTTTTTCAGGATGTGGAGATGGCCTGCTCCTGCACCTTTACAATTTCCTTCTTGAAGAATGCCCAGCTTTCCTGGACTTCTTTGCCCTTCAGGATGACCTCCCAAGGGACTCTGTCAATCCGTCTCCTGAAGAGGCTAAAGTCTGCCCTACGGAAGTCCAAGGCAGCAGTTCTGCTAATCCCCCTCCTTACTTCTCTGAGAATCAAAAGCTCCATTATTTCCTGATCACCATGCCCAAGATGGCCTCCAACTGTTATATCTCCCACAAATACTTCTCTTTTAATGAGCAGCAAGTCCAGGTGGGCACCTTCTCTAGTTGGCTCCTTCATGAGCTGTGTCAGGAAGTTATCTTCCACACGCTTCAAGAACCTCTGGGGCTGTTCCCTCTTCAGCTGTATTGTATTCCCAGCACACACCTAGGAAATTGAAGCCCCCCACAAGAACAAGATGTAGCAACCATGAAACCTCTCCCATTGCTTACAGAGTATTTCACCAGCCTCATCATCCTGACTGGGCAGTCTGTAACAAACTCCCACTGCAGTATCTGCCTTGTTAGCTTTCCCCTTGATTCTTACCCAAAGACACTCAATGCTATCATCACTGTCATTAAGTATTAGACATTTATATCTCTCCCTGACATAGAGGGCCATCCCCTTACCTCTCTTCCTTTGCCTGTCCCTTCTGAAAACTTGGTAGTCATCAATTGCAGCACTCCAGTCATGTGAGTTGTCCTACCACATTTCCATGATGGCAGCTATATTGTAGTTTTCTCCTGCCCAATGGCCACCACTTCCTCCTGCTTGTTTGCCCATGCTGCGTGCATAGGTATAGATGCACTGCAGCTGGGACAATGGTCCTGACATCTTTGTGGAGGGAGAAGTCCTAATTTCCACCAGACTCTTCTCAGATGCTTCCATAGTTACCAGCCTATCAACTCCCGTGTCTTTGCTGCCACAAAGGATCACCATCCTCCACCTCTACTTAGACAGCCAACTGTAAGAACTTACTACCACACCGTTCCACACGTACCAGCATGCCACTCCCAGGCTCCACTATATCAAGCCCAGTTACATCCCCGTACCCCTTTGAGTGTAATTTAAAGACGTTTCAATGAGCCCTGCCAGCTCCTGCCCCAGGATCCTTTTCCCACTTTGAGACAGGTGTTCCCCATCTATTGCCAGCAGGCCTGGTGTCCTGTAAAGCAGCCCATGGTCAAAGAACCCAAAGTCCTGCTGATGACACCAGTCTTAGAGCCAGGCATTTATCTGCTTGCTCTTCCTGTTTATTTCCTCATCAATCCTTGCAACTGGAGGGACAGAGGAGAACACTACTTGTGCTCCCGATCCCCTAACCAGACATCCCAGGGCCATGAAGTCTCTCTTCATTGCCCTCAGACTTCTTGTTGTAATCTAATTAGGAACCTGATCTCCATCAGAAATAAGATACAGGTATTTAAAATGAATGGGAGATCAATTTGGTAAAGGCAACATAACATTCTGTATTGTACATAATGCATATTCCTGCATACTCCTGCACTGCAGCTGAAGCATTTAATACTTACGAGTTGACATAAAACTCAACACATTGAAAGGAGAGTTTCATTAAAAGAAAACAGAAAATCTCAGCAACAATCTTTGACTTCAAGTTGAATTTTGGTCATACAACTCCCTGGTATTTTTTGCTTTGCTTTCTTAACTAGTTCCCCGATGGGTTAACCTCTTCTCACCTCTGGTTCTATATACACTGCAAGATGGAACTGCTGGACAGTTCATTAGAGCAGCTCCTGCTGTTTCTTCCACTGAAGAGGAGGCACCTCTAAGTTACCATACACAATCAAGCCCAGGTCGACATGTCTCCTAACAATGTCTGGCAGCTTTGATCAAGCTGGTGGTTCATACAAGTTTCACAGTCAAATAGAAAAAAAAAAAAAAGGCAGGAACTTTGAAGTATTTCCTGCTGCTCCTCTGGAAACCAAGTACCATCACTTACAATTCATGCACTATACTGGCATAACTGAGGGGGGACAATGAAAGCCTGGATCTGGGGGCTTTTTCTGTGTGGCACATCTTAGAACAAGAAAAGATGTGTTTAAATGGATCGCTTCAACCCACTGCTAGAAATTTTGTTTAAAATAACTCTGCTAGATAGAGGTTCAAACATAACATTAAAGTAAGTTTCCTGATTCAACACTCCGGTTGCCTGTCTCCTTCTGAGCATGCGATCCAGCCCAAGGTTTACAAGAAGCTTTGCTTTCACAGCCTCAGCTTTGTAAAGTGCTTGAGGCTGCGTGCTTCGATTTTCCAGCATTGCTTTATATGGCATGGTGGGCAAAGAACATGAAACTGCATTTAAGCACTTGAAACAGACTCCTTGGTGTCCAGCAGCACTTCCCACTGCTCAGCTCAGTCTCTCTTTTTGACATCTCTGGTGGCCAAGCCAGAAAAGTCAACAGTCTGCAGTAATGAATGAATACTCCAGGACCCTTTCATAATGGTATAGCCGATTGAGGCTCTGTTTGAGAGGCCTTACCTCATTTCCCACACATTTTCTGACTCATTTTGTCTGCCTTTTCTCAGAGAGGTTTTGCCTGTTATATTGTGGGCTAAGCAGTAAACTAATTATCTTGTTCAAATCCCTTTGCAACGCCTCTAATCCTATTAGTTATAAGAATGTGTGAATACTGATTGCACAACTTAAAAAAGGGAGAAAGAGAGACAGAGGGAAAAAGCCAAAAGGCAGGATCTAGGAGAATCTGCTAGACACTTCAGCCTTTTGAGACTTGTCAGGACACTCAAGACTCCTGTCCCTCACAAGACACGACACTAAACGGGACAATTTGTAAGGTCCGTATTTCCATTTTCTGTCTGTCTGTCGCATCTGTCCCAGATCTACCGCTATTATCCAAGGCAGCTTTGAGCCCTTTGCTCACAGCAGAACTTGCTGACCCTTGACTCCAGTTAACAGTTACATTTTCTCTCTTTCCCCTTTCATAATGAACATTTTAATGAAGGGGATGACAATATTACAATGTGTCAAAGAAGCCATATGAAGCACAGGAAATGAATGAATGTTAGTGAAGGCATCTATAGGCCCTACGAGTCCTATTTCTTTTCTTCAAAGAAGCCTCACAAGTCTTATTGAAGAGCCCTCTCGCCCTCTCCCTCAGCTGAAGATACCAGAGCGGTTGCCTCCTGCTGTCCAGTACTGAGTGAACTTTAATCACTTTTCCTATTTTGTTCACACTGGGGAAGGAGCCAGGCTTCAGTGAAAAGCCTGCAGTCACAGTCGATGTTAAAGAGCATGAAATTTATCTGACTTCCATAAAAGATGAGCTCTGCCCTTCCATTCCTGCTTTTGCTAAGCTGGCTGCTCCGGGGACAGCCATTCTCTCCTCCAAAAACAAATATTTGCTTTTAGCGTGGATGGATGCTGCTGCCTAGGAGTGGTTTTTCCCTTGCTTTTTAAACTGTAAACTCAGTTTTTTCCACCTACAAAGAAGACTTGTGGTCTTGGGAAAGAAATTTAACTTTATCATTTAGACATGCTGTTTTGCAAATGAAGGTTTTAAAAATGCAAACAGTTCCTGTTTTACATGAGTAATAAGCTCTGGCTAATTGGTTACCATAGAAGCAAATTCACCAGAATTCTCTAAGAGGAAAAGAAAGATTTACCTTTTTTTCCCCCCTCTCCTTCCTGCAGAAATGTCTATGTCAGTGAAAACCTAACTCTTAGGATAAAATACAAAGTTTGTTTTCTCACATACTGTACTTGAAGATTTGACACACTGTTTATCTGATGAAAATTAAAGTAATTTGCATTATTACACAACATTCCATTATCTGGTTTAAAAACCTTAACCTTTGGAATTGGCTGTACAGTCCTTGGAAATCATATTTCCATTATTTGTACCATTCTTGCTTTCCTTACAATGACAAACCAATGACACATCTGTGTAGAAGGTGTAAGGACAAGTCTTACAGTACATCTTTTCTAAGGATCAATGCATTATAAATGAGCATTTTCAAAACAACTGACTTTAAAAATGCCTATTTTAGAAGTGGTACCACTCCTGTGTCATTTCATTACTGACATATTTCAAATATATTAGAGAAATGGAATGCAAAGAACCCAAAAACCAACTCCAGAAGCAATTTATCTCCCAAGTATTTTATGTATATAAAAAAATGAAAAGCAGTAACAAAATTATATCAATGGGCTTGATAATAAAAAGTTTGCATTAAAAAGGAATGAAAAGTGGTATTGATTCACTGACCATCCACTCTGCATGCCATAACTCCATCTAATCCCCAATTGTTACTGACAACTGCAATGACAAGGGCTAAATTGGAGCCATAAGTGGGAGTAACGATAGACTGCCACTTCAGTATGTCAGCAATTTCCAGATTAAAATTAATAACACACAAACGCTCTTCTGTAAAGCAGGGGCTTATCAAAGGTAGAGAACTGCTTGTTTAATAGTAATGACTCCTGAAAATGTGCCACAGAGGCCAAAATCGGTGTCCAGTGCCCAGCAAAGGTTAGCTGTCCGTCAGCAGGAACGAGATATGCAGGGGAAAACTTGTTCACGCTGTACTTTTAGTTGTGACCACCTAGGGGCACTCAGCGTCCTAGAAATGTATCACAAATCCCAAGTTTTGATCCAGCACCATTCCACTGTAGAGCACAACACATATTCTCTATCAAGCATACTCTACTTCAACAACAATGATGAGTATTGTTTATTGATACTTTATTACTGGCAGATAACCAACCAGACAGCCTTGTCCCCTCAAAATGCTTCTGAAGAGCTTTCTCTGATAAAGGCTTTAATATACCATGAAGGTTTTCAACCAACAGGCAAAAATATACAGATCACATCTTTTGAGAAAGTGATTTCACTTTTTAAGTCTGGACTTTTTCCAAACTGCAAAGCAACTACAAATTGCATGGAAAGCTCTGTGGAGGGAATTCTCTTAATTATAATTCACTACAACTTTGAAAAGGACATGGCACAAATAGAAGTGAATATAAAACTGAGAAAGCAGCACGAGGTCAAGAGAACTGCAATTTTTTCTTCACATACATTCTTCCCTTTCTACTTCATATTTTATATATACAAAATGTAAACACAAACAGAACTGCATTCCTATGTTTCAGGATTCTCTGATTTTTATTTTTTTATTTTTTTCCCAAAAAAGTACATGGTATATTTAGTCTTCAAAATTTTCCTCCAAAAAAACCCACAAACTTAAATATGTTCATTGAAGCACTCAGCAAAATAAAGTTTTAGACTGATGCAAATGGTTCATTTAGGCTAAACTGCAGCAGCCTACTAGCCAATCCTATCTGATATTTTATGGTCAGGTTTTACAGTATGAAAATTCTGACTTTCTGCCACATTTTTTTGTGTTCAAACAGGGTTCACTTAACAAGCAAAATGCAGACCTGCTGCTTTCCCTTGTGGCCAGCTTCACTTGTTCAAAGTCTTTGAGAATCTTGGAACACGGCAATAGCTCTTAAAGGAACTTTGGCCTGCAGCTGTTATTAACTAGCTTTGGACGTATGGACCTCCGTTGACAAGCACCTCATGTAGAGAGGTTAAAAAATTGCTACCATATGCTTTCAGCTTTTTTAACCTACAATGTAAAGGCTTTAAATAAAAAAAAAAAAAGCAAAACCCTTTTGCTATTATAAAAATATAAATCAATTTACACATAAACCAACACTTCTTTCTATCTTATACTGCCTTACAGTTATGAAATGCATATTTCATTTTTACAGTGGCACTGTAGTATTCCAAAGGCAGGAGCTGATTTCAATGGAAGGAATAACTGGTTATGAGTATAAAGATATCAACAGGCTTTATTACTGGACACAAATTAAAAACCACCACATTCTTAAAACCAGCATTAAATGATAAAAATGTGTGTCATGAGAACATTTCTATTGCACAGAAAAGCATTCTCTCCTTAATTAAAGCTAAAGCTAGAGCTGCTTATTACACCTTTACTTTGGCCTTACATGCATATACATTGCATGATCCAGTTGAGATATGAAGGAGGATCTGTATCGCCAACCTCCTTGTCACTTTTTTTCCAGATAGATCAGCTGGTTTACTGAAAGATATTACCTCTCTGGACGAGCACAGCCTCATCATGCAAGTAATACTTTCCAAAGAACCTTTTTTACTCACTCATGAAAGTATTTGTAGCAGTCCTTGTACCAAACGTAGCCTGAAACAGATATTCAGCATTTTTAATCTTGTTGAAATGAAAAACAAAGTTATTTGCTGAATGCTTTTATGCCTCTCTTCTGTACATTCCCATGCGATTCTCTAAAAATACCTTAACAGTGTTTAGTGAAGATCTTAGTGAGAGTCAGTTCAGCATACACTAGAGCTGAGTTCACAAATTCTACAGCTACTGAACAGATTTCCTTAGATACTAGAGGCATATCACTGAATATCAACAGAAGTTTAGTTTTTAAGTTAAAGTTACCATTGGATTAAAATGCCTGGCCAGGCAGGTAGATTAAAAAAATATTATCCTGTAATTAATCACCTCATGCAAGACAGTTGTCCCATGGAGGTTGCAGCCAAATAGTCTAAGCAGTAAACAATAATAAACAGAAATATGTTTACAAATCTGAGCTCCTGTTCTAGTGGATCATAAGAAAAGCTCAGGAGACTTAATTTCTCTTCTACGATAATCAGCTTTACCATCACATATTTAAATCCAGGCCACTTCTCCCAAAATTCAGGGATATTCCATGTGTCAGATATGTTATTTCTCAGGTAACAGAATTTGCATTAAGAACACTATTAGAGCTACCAATAATTATTTATAGATAAATGAGCAGAAATACAGCATTTCTGTCCAACCCAAGCAAACTGTAGATCTAGAAGAAATGCAGCCACTAAAGGATAATTTGCTATCTTGAGTACCTGCAGAATCCTATTATCAAGTTGCCTAAAAACTATACAGATTTAATACTTTCATAATAAAATAAACATTCATCCTGTAAAGTACACAAACACAGTATAATAATAATTTCATTTTAAGATGAGGAATAAAGGGTTTAGTATTAAGAGACTAGCAGTGGAAGTCATCTCACCTGTCTTTAGCCAGCTGAAAATCAGAAATCTAGTCTTAAGTTAGGTGTCTACAGAAAGGTGAAGGTACCTTTAGAAGCAGAGTAGCTTTATCTTTAGGTCCACATTTGAGAATACAAGAAGTTTTGAAAGTGAGCTTGGCCTCAGCACTTCAATTTTAGGAAGGTCAAGATAGAAATCCACACAGATTGACCCTGGCACACTGTCTGGCCAACGTCAGGAAGACAGCCCTTGTTGGTCACATACTGATGTCTCCCAAAGACCAGGATAGTTCCCTAACTATTTGGACATTATGATATGGCATTCTCTAATGATGCTGGTTTACCTGGGATTTTTCTGAGCAGTGGAAATAAATCAGCAGTTCTGCCCTCCTCTAACCAAACTACAGACATCTCCTGAACTCCACAAACTGCTCTAAAATATGACAGAAGGATATATTAAATAACCCACAACTGCTCAAAGCTAGAGGCCTTGTCAACTGCTACAAAGTCTTACTCTTCCTTCCTCTAAGTCATTTAATTGAGAACTTTTAAATAACAACCAGCTCTCTAGATCTTTACAATAAATACAAGCAACATGACCTATCCGTTTCCCAAGAGGTGGCCAGGATTAGCATTCTGTAGCATTTGACACTATTAACCGTGCAGACCCACTATTTAGTCACCAATACAGCCAAATTTTTCTTTTAAATTAATAGCTAGGTTAACAGATAGCGCTTGAACTTGCAAATTTGCTTACCACTTCAGGCTCAAAAACATTCCTTTTCTACAAATGAATGCCACTCATAAAATAACATGACAAGAAATTGTTAAGACTTGGAAAATACAATGTTATGGTCCACGTAAACGTTCACCTGAAGATGGCCCAAAGGACTTCTTAATAAAGAGAACCTGTTATCTATTATTTATATTATAATGCAGAATTTCTCAATCTATGAAAATATTTTCTTCTGATGAAATTGCACTAAAATATCGGGGCGGAGGGGGGGAAGGTGCATTTGGTTGCTTATATTTAGTCGTGGGGCTTTTTTCAATCTCGCTTTTGGACAAATTCCTAGACATCTCATATCTTCCAGGGTTACACAGCTTTACCATACAGGCACTCCTGAAGGAAGGGATCCCCATTCTCTACGAACTGCACAAAGACATGAGGCAGGAGGTTCATGGAAGTGCTCTGTCTCTGTGAACAGACTATTCCCTGGCACATGGCCAGGAGCCTGACAGCCTTGGCCCAGGGGAGCTCTGGGGATGCTCTTCCTTGCCTCCGACTACCCAAGCCATGCCGGCGCAACCCAGGAAACTTGCTGGGACTGCGGCAGCCTTGGAAGCCTTCACTCTCCGAGAGAAAAAAAAAAATAAAAAACTCTTTCAAAATGCAAGATGCAATAATATCCATTAGCATAGGAGTCCTCAAGGGAACTTTCACTTACTGGAACTTTCACAATATCCACTAGATAGTACTCTGTTTCTAACACACTTTTGCCCTTACTTTGGTTCTATGTACTATCAGCCAATTTAAAATTAAAAAATACATAATCAATAAAAAAAAAAGGTGCATTTTTATTTAAAATATTAAAATTATTTCAAACATGTATAGGTGACTAACAGAAAAAGCAGAGATACTTTTCAAACCTTTCAGTAAATCTCACGTCATTTTGCAAAAGCCTTATCAGCCAACTAAAGCAATCAATTAAAATTTATCTACCCTCCCAACTAATGTATGCAGCCTAAATTATCAGTAAAAATAGGATGGATATTCTGATTGGCATTCCTTCCCATATACTGTGAGGATTTGGCCAGTAGTACATGGTGTAAATTATCTCCCTTTACTTCTCTTAAACACTTCATTGGTACTGGCAGCTTACTGCTTTTGGAATGGGGACCTTTGTTTTAACAAATCCAAAAAAATAATCCTTTCTATACTACTATCTTCTCTATGTGACTATGTTTCTCTGTGCGACACTATTGAGTGTCACACAACTATTCTAGTCTAAAAAGTTGTCAGTATTTACAGTAAGCCCTTTATGATTTCTTCAGTATATGTAATCCAAAGATTTTAATTAAGCTTGGTAAAAATAGGCCACAACTCTTTACTTAAAATTCAAAACATTTTGCCACTGGTAATGAGAGGGAGAGCCACAGACGGGCAAAACAACATCTTGACTAGTTTCATAATATTTTTATATTTTAACTAACTTAGGTTTTAACTCTGTAATGGATGTTTCAATGATAAAAGTATTCTAGGTCTTACACAGAATTACAGGCATGAAACAGAGCATTTAATAAATACATTGTACATCAAATATAAGTTGTAATAAGCAAATAGCTTCTTAAGGGAACAGACCTTTTTACTGCAATGCAAAATCTGACATATTTCCTATATATGATGGTAAAATGTTTATCTGAACTGTAACAGAGCTAAATGTAGAAGAAACTTGTGATTTAGGAGGAACATTTGCTTTATCTGAGTGGCCTAAATACAGCTCTGTTTATATCACTAAAAGCCACAGTAAGTTGAAGTTCAGCTACTGTAAATTTAATGAATTTAATGAACCCATTCCATTACCTTAAAATACGATATTCTTTACAAAAGCAAGCATGTTATATTTTATGAAGTTATTTCGGCTGTATTTACTAACTCTCAGAATCTGGTTGAGGGGCCCAGTTCATTACCTCCTGGAAAGCACCAGAGTCTTGATTAAGCTCAATTAAAGGACAATGAACAAAATGTCCTCAGACCAACAGGGTTGTCAACGCACAGCAATTTGTTTAAACTTCTACCTTTCCATTCATCCTTTGAAGTACTAGTACCATATCTAATGAACACATGGAAAAGACTTTAATTCTTTAATTCATGCATGATTTAACATCGGTACAAATTTGCCAATATGAGCAATTCTTGAATGAGAGTAGAAAACATAGTTCTTTAAAGAACAGGCATTCTTTAATGGATTATTCCTCTGTGTTGTTTCCTGGGTTTAGATTTAAATCAGGACAACTATTACAGCAGGCACCTCCATTACTGGGGGATGCTAATTCCATCTCACGCAGCTAACCACCATGCAAGGCTTAGCCTATTTATCCAAACGTCAATAGCATCATACAGTGTCACACAACTGACTAAGCAAAGATTGAAAATCCACTATTCAACAATCATGTCGTCATGGTCACTTGCACAAGTATTATGTTTTATGCCACAGATGTTATGAAATAATGGTGCGAATATACTTTATGTGTAACCAACAGCTTTTTAGAGTAAATGCAGCTCAATTTCCTGTTCCAACAAGCATTAGGAAGTTATTTCAGAGAGGTGATGAGTAAATATCATTAAGAAAATTTATGAGGATTTTTTCAATAATTATTGTTTTCCTATGTATAATTATTTTGTTACTTATTACACATTAGCAATCAACTTTTCAGGGATCCTGGCATGAAAGCTCTTTGGAGATTTCAGCAATACTGCAAGGTATAATTATCCCTTGTATCTGCACAATGTTAAACTAATTGCCCTCACATTTCAAATGCAATATCAGAAACCATGTGATGGTTTAAACTGAGCTCTACCTCATGACCAGATCTCTATCCCAAGAGGTTGACAACAGTGTGCAGATGTCTTATTCCTTGAAAATTCCTTTCACAGCTCCATACTGAAGCATGTTGATTGACTACTTATGAGAGAAGGACAAAGAAAGCAACAACCAGAGTTATGCTAACATCTTCAACAACTGTCAGGGATATTCTATTTCATAATAAAACAAGTCTGATTTTGACACATATGTCCAAGAGTTATTTCTAGACAAAAACAACAGATTTTTTTTTTTTTTTTTAGAGAAGTCATCATTCTGAAGTCGTCAGAGAAATACAAATGACAAATATGCACAAATGAAAACAATGAAACTCCAAATCCTGACTCTATCCTTTGACAGCCACAAGCTTTGATGGGATACCAACAGCAAAACCCTAAAAACAGTTTCTGCTGGCTTCTGATAAAAGTGATTTGTCCTGCATCTGAAAAGCAAAGCAATCATGAGTTTTGAAATGAGAGCAAAGATGTGTCATACATGTCATGAGGGCATGTGAAAGTTCTACAAAAACAGCAAAAGAAAAAGGAAACTATGCCAAGGGGAATTTCAGATCACTTCTTATCAATTTTTTACTGTGGCAGATTTGATATACTGCATTACTGAATCACAAGATACTTATCATCTTAAATCAGCTCTTCTCTTTCCTGTCCACGATAGGAAAAAAAAAAAAAAATGTATCTTTTTTATTTTTGAAACATTCCAAAAAAATTACACAACTTGAAACAAATGGAAAGCTAAATGATAAACTGAAAATTAATATTTCTTATTTCTGTACTTAGCACCTCTCTCTCCAATAAACAGAATAGAGAGTCATGAACATTCCTTTAGATCAACATAATTATTACCTTTTCACATGCAGGGACCTAGAGACAAACTGCCAACAGTACCAAGGTTTCTGATCTCACCTTTCTGTCTACTCAGTTACAACCCTGTTTCCCACATACTTCAAACCCAAGAGTATCACTGCAAAAACATTTTTAACTTAAAATTTAGTCCAGAGTTAAGCAGTAGTAGCCTGCTTAACAAGCACTGACCTAAAGGATTCAATTTGTAGTAAGTTAAATACAGTTTAAACTGCTAGACATTAGCAAAAAAACCCTTAAAACTAAGTTAGGTTTGAGGTTTGATAGTGATTCCATGGACAGCACGTAAGCATATGTAGAGAAGTTTTTGAAATACTAAATAAAAGTACTTGCCAAACATTGATATCAAACTTTAAATATTTGCAATCGAGCAAACTATAGAATGCTTCATCAACTGATCTCTCAGCTTCATTCTCATTTATTTAAAGTTAGTTTAAAGAATATTATGAGATGACATACTATTTAAAAATTCCATGCAAATATACTCTAGATGATTGTGGTACACTTCTCTACTTCACAAATTTAGGAAATATTAAAATTCACTTTGTAACTCTAGTCTATTTTAAGGAGCACTGAAACACAAGAATCACAGAGGTTTTTACGTTGTAGTTGAGGGTGGAGGAGAGGAAGGAATAGCATGTCTCTGCTTCTCTGAAAAGGGAATTTCCATTCAATTACTTAATTCTTGAGTTTCTGAAGCAGAACATGGTAAGAGTATGAGTCACATAGGAATTTTTCATCATACAATTTTGTGCTTGATTTCTAGACATGAGGTACTATTTTACTTAACAATAACGTGAAAAAAAACCAACCCAAACCTCTACGGCATGTAAAGCCATTGATAATTAGCTGAATTACTTATGTAGGATCCTTATTTGATTGAATTACAGTCATGGCTTATGGCAGCATATAGATTCACTTAATATTGATTGAACTGTTTTCCTCAATTTCATAAAAACTGCCTCAGAGGCAGAAAATTCAAAGTTAGACTGTAAAACATGTACTTCAAATCACTGTGAGACAGTCCACTAGCTCTAACAATTAAGACGCAGAATAAAACTGTACTGAACAGTATTTTCAAAAGTTTTTAGTGTTTTAGTAACTTGTATAAAGCCTCAAATAGGGGAGATCTCCTTCCTCTCACAGGCTATAAAAGGGGATAAGGAAAAACCTTGGAAGTAAAATCAGAAGACTTAAAAGAACTACCTTTTTGGCACGTATTGTTAATGAAAGCCTGTGTCTACAATGCAAAATTTAGAAGCAGATCTGTCCCCCAAGCTTCCAGTCTATTAGTTCTAGTGGTTAAAGTCTCTTCTACCTGGGAAATGATCTTGAATGGAAAACATCTGAACTGTCAGCCACCACATAACTCTTGAAAGCACTGAGTACCTAAATCACAATCATATGGGCTCACAGAGTTGAACCGAAACCAAGCTGTGCCTGAATCTGGCAGGCAAAATGGCAAAGAGATTAGACAGCTATTGACCAGCTCAGAGAATCTGAGAAAGACATTGAACAAAGTTTAATTATGTATCAACATGCAACCATAGTTAAACTGCCTACACACGTAATCAACAGGGACCTTATATGTCTTATTTGCATCAACTATAAAACAAAGAACTGTCCAAACTTGAGTTCTTACGAGATGCTGATGTATTACTGGTAACCTGTAGGAGTCACTCAAAACATCAAGACATCAGATGGCTGTCACTGTCCTAGTAAACCTCTGGGAAACATTCCTACTCTAGTATTTTTATGATGACATAATCAAGATCATTCACCAAAATGCCATTTCAGCAGAGCATTAGGGCTCCATTGACATTTTCTCCAGAAGCCCAAAGTTTGCTAGGAGGAGGTAAGTATAACACATTTCAGTATTTTCTTCTTGAAGCCTAGATTACATGTCCTGGAAGTGCCTGACTGAAAGCAATGGACTGAAAGTAAATTCAAGTTTCCTGTATTTGTTTAAAGGAACCTAAATGGGAACCATGGGAAACAAATTCACAAACACGTCCAAGGGAGAGAGACATAGACTTCTCTTCCAAACAGAAGGGCTGCTGAGAGGCTGCTGTGGACCACAAAACAGAGAAAAGGGAGTCTGAGCAGAGCTGTGGCTTTTAAGCTCCCAGGGAGCTTCTCAGGCAAGAGGTGGAAAACACCAGGACCGTGGACACCAGATCCACAGAAGTAACAGCTATTTGGAGGATGCTTACAAGCCCTCAGTACTCTCTTCAGAAGGCTAAAGATCTGGTAAGCGAAGAAAATCTTGCAAAATTCACACTGCTCCCTAAAAACAAGCCACAATTTCAGATTTCATCATGCTGCGGAGATTTCCCTTCTCCCTTTTCCAAGGGTGAATGAGGAAGCGGGCAAAATAGGGAAAAGCATGTGTCCCCTTGCAAAACTTTCCATGGGAATCATTTAAGTGTAGCTGTCAGAGTGGCTCTCTGAGCTGTCAGAATGCCTCCTCATTTATCAGTGGGAATGAAAACAGGTAGCAAGGAAATCTGTTACAAATTCACATCAAGTCACACTATTAATTTCCATACTAAATTATACGACCGTTTTTGTATTATTTTCCCTATTACAAAGAGTTGTCCCTAAAAATAACTGTAAGACTTTTAAAGTCCTTTTTCTGGCCATTAACAACAGTCTTCACAGTTATTCTCCAAAAATAATACTCCGCATGGATTTATTTTACTATTTAAAAGCAAAGTTTTTAATTCAGGAAGAGAATACTCATCAGATCCTCCCTTAAATAAAATTTAAAAATTTCATGCCAGTGCAAAATGGAAATAAGGATTAATTTCCCCATGGAAAATACTTGACATACATAAGGTATTTAATGGAAACAGAACCATACTAATGTATTTTACATTATGAATACACATACATATGTTATTACTTCACACTCACATCATGCCCCTTATCTGATAATCCTCAAATGTGTTTAAAACATTCATGACTTTATCCTCACAGAAGCTCTACTGTGTTGGAAATATTTTCCTGTTGATTTTATTTTCCTCCTGTGAGCTCTCTGGGTACACACTACTACATTGTATCCGTCTGGACAGTGCCTGTCAATACCATGGAGAAACCATCATTTGCAAATTCACAATAATTAATAAGCCACCCTGGAACAACGAAATTGCACACTGTGTACAAACCCAGAAATTACTTATATGCCACAGCTATTATAAAACCATATCATATTCCTATTTCTATCTACTTCTGTCCCTTCATAACTCTAAACCAGAGCTGTTTCTACTGTGTTACATGGCGCACTAAAACTACTATACAAAAGAATACAACCACTATTTCAGAGAATTTACAGATGAATTTGAAGCATAAAGAGTAGGCAAGAGAGGGAAGACAAAATGGTGTGATTATAAAGCTGCAGGTTAGTTATATGTATAATTAAAGCTATTAAGATACTCGCAACTTCTCTTCTGCCCCTGTTGCAAAGATCAGTTAGATGTCAAAGCCACTTAACTTGGCCCAAATGGCTGACTAACAAAGGAGACCTTGGACAGAATAATAAAACCCACTCTTTTTGACAGAAAAACCCCCCATGCTTTGGGATTACATAAATTGTTTAATTATATATGATCTATTTATATGAGCATTATGTAGACTAGAAAAGGGTTTTAAATATTAAAAGCATGACAGTTTCCCAGCATATAAATAAGGCTTTTCTATAAATTATTAGTGTATTTAAAATTTACATTACTCCTCACAGGATATCTACACAGGTAGAAGACATTGGAAAAATTGAAATTGATGAACACAAAATAATATTTCTTTAAAAACACTGGACTATAGTAAGTTAAAATACTGAGAGAAGATTCCTGCTCCTCTTAGACTGAAGGAAATTTTGCCTCTGAATGTATACACTGAACTCACAAAAGAGCTGTCTCTCATTTGCAATCAATGAATCACATGCTTTGAGATCTAAATAAATTAACATTCGCTTTTAAGTTGCTACTTCCAGATCTTTTCTATAGGTTAAGACAGAATTCTCATATCACCAGACAACACTAGAGAAATATATCATGCGTTACTTATAAAACCAGATTTCCAAACAGCTGTAAACACCTCAGTCTTTCAGTGACCTGAGAAAAGAGGTCACACATGATTTTATTTCATATTGTACTTGAAACTGTTTTGTCTAATATGTTCCTACCTTTATCTCTACCAATGTGCATGCCAAAAGAAGATAAACAGCTATCTTGTCATCCCCCCAAAATGTCAATCCCTTGGAGGTTATCTTGCATCTGGCTTTCAATGCACTTCTTGGAAACTGAACATAAATGATATCAAGCAGCACTTGGAAGGCTTTGGTTGAGCAGCAGCTCTGGTCAGGCTTTGTAACATAAGCCTTCATCCTTCCAGAATCAGAGTGTTCATCATGTGAATCTGGATGCCAAAAACTAGAAGGCTGAGAATCATCAGATTAGAATAGGTTTGCATTACCACAGTTACCATGAGTATTGCTGGCCTTCAAAGAACAGGAAATAGCATTATGCCAAGTATTCAAAGCGAGCATTTCATTGCCAATCCCTGGAAGCTACAGCAGAGTTATTTCTCTGACTCAGTAAACTTATATTGCTTATACAGACATATGTGAATTAACAGGAGTAGTGCTCATGTTATTTAGATTTACAAGTGGGCACATGAGCATTGACTGGAAGTAAGAAATAACATATCCATCCTATTAGTTAAAGATTAGGTAAACAACTTCTAAAAAGAAAATTCTTAATACTTTGTAATGCCTGAGCTGCATATTGTCTTTGTGCTTCCATATCAATTACTGCATTGAATGAAAGAAACCTGCACTTCTGGTTTCAAAATTTCCTTCTCATTTCCCACTCTACTGCCTCACTATATCAAATCCAGTAGTACATATTTTGACAGATTTTAACCACATTATGTTCTTTTTGCTATAAACTTCATCAGTTTCTAGGATACAAACCGAGGCATTGCGCTTCTCAAACCCTGGTCATTCAATGAGATTCCAAAGGCCTTTCCTTGCTGAGGCACTGAATACATAATTAGTGTGAGCTAATGTAGGGAACAGCATCGCTGTAAGCTCAGAGTAGGCGACACTGGTATGGTCATAAATTGACCAAACAGTATCAGGAAACAATGAAGTGACTTTGGGGAAAAAAACCAAACCAACAGACAACCCAGAAATTCATTATAAGAATAATGATTCTGCACTGTAAAATACAATTTTAAAGTTCAATACACTTTATGTATGTTTCCCAATAGCCTATACTGACAGCAGTTCACAGACTGTGAATCATTATGGTATGTGGAAGGAAAAATACTGAAGTGCTACACTTGTTGACCGCAGAAGTAGACACATGACCAACTACATCACTTAACCATAGACAATATTTTGTAGTATATGCAGATGCACTAGTATGTTTATATTCCACATCATAGCAAATGGATATGCTTGCAATAGCTCTAAGATATCTTTTTCCAAAAACCTCATGAGAACACAGTTGAAAATATACAGAATCACAGAATGTTAGGGATTGGAAGGGACCTTAAAAGATCATCTAGTCCAATCCCCCTGCCAGAGCAGGAATACCTAGATCAGGTCACACAGGAACATGTCCAGGTGGGTTTTGAATGTCTCCAGAGAAGGAGACTCCACAACCTCTCTGGGCAGCCTGTTCCAGTGTTCTGTCACCCTCACTGTGAAGAAATTCTTCCTCACATTTATGTGGAACCTCCTATGTTCCAGCTATGTTCCAGCTTACACCCATAATTCTTACACCCATACAATTCTTATTCTTTTGCTTTCTATTTCAAATCTGTCCAGACAGAATTGTACTTTAAGAATTATTTAAATAAATGAATATTTTACAGTACTTGCTAAGTCATAAGCCATGAGCCATTTGTTCCAATCTTCTTCAAGCTTGTTCTTGGCTTCAGGTGCTACATAATAAATAATCTATGTAATCCATGAAACTGCTTACCTATGAACATAGTTGCATGGAGGGGGCTTAGTAAAGCCTCTGCAAGCATCCACAAGTTGAATTTGGTAGGAATAAAAGAAAACTGTCTATACAATCAATTTCTGTGGAAGACGAGTTGAAGAATCCTCTCAAAGAGATAAAAAGCAGAGGCTCCGAGGCCAGAATTAGTTTGCATACAGAAAGTATTTTGACAGCATTTGTAATCTTTAGAAAGTTATTTAATGTACATAAGTTTGTACCTTAAGCAACTAGGATGCTTAAGTATTTGAGGTTTCAAGAGTGTGGGGGAAAATGGACAAGCAACACATACATTATGATTTCTTCATTATATATCTTGTCAATGTCATCCTGGAGAAGATTTACATACCAAAGTCATAACAAATGCAGGATCTGTATATTCTCAAGACAGTGAAAAATATCCCTTTAAAAAGAAACAAAACAGGCAACGATGTGGCCATATGGGTTTCTGGCAATCATCTACAGAAAGAGAGGAGTTTGGGAAATACTAATGACCTAAGTGCCTTGTGAGAAACACACAGAAAATAGTTCTGACATAACATAAATATATTTCATCATAGGACTTGTTGTTTTAAATTAGTTTCAGCAAGGAGAAGTCCTCACCTGACAGTAAAATACGTTAGATGACTTAACACATTCTCCACTGCTGTTTTCTATTATTTTAGCTTATAGAAATATAGCATAACTTGGGCAGGAAGGGATGTTCAGAGGTCTCTAGTCCAACTGTCTGCTCAAAGAAGGTCTAATCCAACCAAGTTGCCTAGGATCACACCCACTTGGGTCTTAACACCTTAAAGGAAAGAGATCCCACAACCAGTCTGGGCACTTCCTCCAGTGTTCAACCACCCTTCATGGTGAATTTTTGCCTCCTAATATATAATCAGAATTACATGTATTCAGCTTCTCTATTGACTCTTGCTCTAACTCTGTGTACTTCTGAGAAGAGCATGACTCCATCTTCTCTGCATCCTCTGATCAGGTTGTTGCAGATAGCAATAAGGTCTGCTTTCACCTGTTCTTCTCTAGGCTGCACAAACCCAGTTCCTTCTGCCTCATATGCTCCAGCTCCCAACCACTACAGTGTGATCTTTTTCCAAAGAGGAGCCCAAAACTGGACACAGTTTTTGGATTATTTGAGCATACACATTTGAAAAGACTGCTGACTGAAGTACGCTTTAAAACACACCGTAGAAGGAGGACAGCATTCATATCCTACAATTTTTTTTTTAAATCTGTATCATCTTTCAGATTGTATTTTCATAACTATTTTATAGATTCAAAATTAATCTAAAGAAAAATAAAATGCTGATAAGAATTTTTGAATTAACTATTATCTATCATCACAAAGAACACCGCTCCAAACAATGCTATGGATGGTAACGTGTCAGTAGAATTTAAATAAACCCCGATTATACATCTTTTAGGCACTAGATAAGTAAGACATTAAGACAATCATTCCACAAGATATTATTAATGCCAAATAGAATCTCTGTGGAGATCACTTCAAAGGCCAGTTTCCTGCATCCATAAAATCAAGTTTAAATTATGTTCTGCATGGGTCTTTTATATGTGGTACTGTTACCATGAACAACCAAATTCCATTACAGATCTATGAGCAGTTGTTTTCCATTTTTTATGAGAGTAAAAAAAATATGCTCTTTAGATTTTCATGTTTCTTTTTGATTTTACAACACTAACACTGATAGACATTAAAGGTTAGCTAAAAAGGACTGATAGAGCATTTCTATGCACTCTATCTCACCTCAGACGTAGGATATGATCTTTAATCCTTGTACATAAAAAACTTACCTTGATGAAACTTATTTTCTCTATGAACAAAAATTGCAGAATCAGGCCTATTTTGGATTTCTCTGCATTTTTTCCCAGCTATATCCAGTTTCACGACTGATGAATTGACTTTAAAGTGAACAGCAAAAGCAACACATCCGAGCTGTCTTTCCTTAGAAGTCAAGCTTACATATTAACAGAAAATAAATTAAACTTATTTAATTACAAATCACTTATTACCAATTACAAATTACTATCATCTTGTTAAAAGAAGAACAAAGTAATGATCAAGCCTCATTATTTGTGCATTTTGGGATTTATTTTTAAACTTTTTCATCTATTACTCATCGTAGGTCAACTTAAATGGAAGTAACTTCTCAGAACTGTATCTACTCATGAAACAAGACAGAAAAACGGAAAGCACATGGGACTTGCAAGGCCTTTCAGTACATTTCCACTGTTCTTCAGGGCCTCCCTGAAGAAAATCAAGACTGATCTTTGACAGCATTACTTCATGTGAATTTATGCCAAAAGTTCGAGCAGGAATTGTCTAATTTTGAAGATTTTCATATATCTTTCATCCCAAATGATGCATTTCTCCCATGCACCTGGAACTTGACCAGGATTTGACTTTCAAGGTCATTAAATTTTTACGTAACTTCAGTTAGGCCAGACAAGGATAAAAAATTTGCATTTAAGTTTGGTAAATAGGAAAACCTTTGCTTCTCCTGGTCTTAACTGAATTGTTTTAACACTAATGGCCAGGCATCATTTAAGATATCAATGAAGTACTGCACAAATACTATAGTCAATGATAAAGTTTGTTCATGAAAGTGGAATGTAGCTTCATGCAGTTTAAAAGGATTTTGTCCCTTTGTGGGTACAAAAAAAAGGGTGTTGTGAAATAAGAAACTTTACCCCATGTATTGTCATTTTGTTAACTGGATTACTTCTTTACAAATGGTTCCTCTAAAGAATACTGGACATACAGCTGCTCAGTTATGGCAGTCAATCACTCACCGAGTGTCTGAGACCTGCAGCTTTCTCCGAAGACAATATAAACAGCAAGAGCTCAGTGCTCTGAAAATCAGGTCAGGTTTTTCTCCTTTTTGTCTGATAGCTTTAAAAATGTTTGCTAGGTAACAGATACATATGACTTGACTTATAGCATGTTCTGTCCACTCACTCATCTCCCTTTTTTTCAGCAGTACTATTTTTTTGCTATCCACCACCACCATGATCCTATACCCCTTTTCAGTAAACCAGTGATTTCAATATGCAATTCTCACAGCTCCAGAAAATTGTTAAGTTCTTTACGGTACTATGCAAAATATAAGCTACAGCAGATGAAGTAGTTCTTGGTACAATAAAACATTCAACTTGACATTCCACAAGTGTGTCACCAAATGAAACCTTATAGACAGGTGTTCAAATTTTCTAAATATTTTCTGAGTGTCCTAATCCCAGCAGCATTTAATTGCCTGCACTCAACAGGACTTCTATTACTGAATTCAATAGAGCTAAGATTTCATCCTCTGATTCACAGCAGCTAAACTGGATTGATCACAGCACCTAATTTTAGGCACCTACATATAATTTTGCAAGAACAATACATTCATTAGTATTTATTAATGAAAGTTCTTCTATAAAAATTGTTCAAACTTTTTTTTTTTTTTACAAGAACAGAATGAGGAAAAAAGCATACACTCTTTTGCTTCCTCATTCTGTTGCTGTTTTCATTTCAGTCAGGGAAATAAATTTTTTCCAGCAATACTTGTGTGACTGGATTTTTGTAGGTATAACAAGACATGAATTGCCAAACCTCTATTACAGGAGAGGACGACAGAAGAAAATATACAATATCTCTTTTGAAATCAAATTTAAATTTTCTAATCCTTACGTTTTTGGAAATTTCTAAAAACAAGCACACAATACTTTTCCTTTTTTCCCCCTCATTTTCCTTTCAAAACTAATGGAGCAGATTGCCTTTCCAGTTAAATGAGCTCTTTTCATCAAGTCATCCTGACTACCTCTTCCTTTTTTTTTTCCTAGAATAACGTTACTGTCTTGTGGAACTATATTTGCTAATGTGCTCAGCTGAGTAAATCTTAAAATGCAAGTATTTCTTTTACAAAGGTGATTTTCAGTCTTTCCCATGACTGCTGCTCAGTGCACATTTTAAGATTTGCAAAAAGTTTATTTCCTGAAATCTAGTAAGCTTATGATGTTAGTACTCTCCTAGCCAATTCCTTGCAATGCCAATTTTCCGCTACCAGATCCACATTTTCCTTTTCTCACATTCTCAAGTTTTAGTAGTACACGGAATGAAAAACTAACTTTAAGTTGCTGTGGATCATCTCGCCAAATTTATGCTTAAATCAACCTGTCAGTGAGCAACATTACTGAACTTGGTGACTTGCAGAATACAGACTCTAAGTATTATTTCAATTATAAAGCTATTTGACACAGGTGGGGTGTTCTTGGGCCAACACTTGGAGTAAACTCATTTGGTGTCATCTTGAAGGCTTCCCACTCAAGATGCAGCTTTGCTTACTCAACATATTCTTTCATGTTCCCTTGTGTTTGCAGCTCTCATTCTATCCAATATCCTTTCCAGAGCCAAATTTTTCACTCAACTAATACAGCTATCTGTGACATCTTTACTGATACTTTCTTACCCTTACCCTCTATGTACATATGTAGACCTCAAACTGCTACTCTGCTCACATGTGCCAAAACCCACATGAACTTTCCAGAATCTTCCTCCTGATCCTGTCTCCTTCTCCAACTGCAAGTTAAATTAAACTCTTCACTATTAATATATGTTTCAGAAAAGAAGTGATCACCAAGCAATCCTTTGAAAATCTGCATGAATATCACAATTGTTACTTTCATCCATTTTCAGCTGAACAACTGAAAATAAATTTCTAAAATGCATTGGTGGCGTTCCTCTTTCTTGCATACACAGTAATCTTTATGTTCTGAACTCTTCTGAAATCACAGTACTATCATTTACAGGAGTAGATGTGTATAAACATTGAAATGTTAAAAATTTGAATATTTTTTTCATATTTTTTTTAAAATAGAATATGAATATGTTTATTTTTTCCCTTGAGTGAATTAGCTTACTTATCCACAAAGAAACACCATGTTCCATTACCATGAAAAGATTGTTACTTGGGTAAAATATCAAACAGAATAGATTTGTAAAAGCGTTGTAAATAATTTCTGTTAAAATAATGTTGGATATGTTTATCTTGGATACAGCTAAAAGCTTAAATGGACATTAAAGAGTAACCCTGAAGAGTTACACAAATGTTAAAATTTCTTTCAATCCATGTGGGAAGCAAGAAAATAAGCACTGTTATTTTTATTTTATAGCTAAAGAAACACAGACAGAAGGTAAGTGACTTGCCCGTAGCAATGCTGTGAATCAACGTCAGTGCCAAGACTAAAATTTATGAGTTCCTTTTTCCTACCAAAAATGCTAAGACACACACTGCTCAAATATATACTATTTAATATTTATTACTACAAAAATATGCAGTGTGCACCTGGAATTGGATTAGTATAAATATGAGTTAATGGTTTATAGTCCTTTGCTGTTAGGTGAGTTGGTAAATGGATTGAAATACTAGTTTGGCTACTGAATTACAACTTTACAATTATGAATTTTAGGCTGAATTACTAGTCTGCTAATCATTTGCCTTGCCTTAAAGCACCTTTCTTAGTTGAATGAGGTCCAGTGACAATCACTGGCATTTGAAAGTTGCTGTACTGGGTGGTCTTCATTCCTAATGTAGCTATACATATACTGTGTATTCCAAAGGTAACCCTGAGGTAACTCACTTCTGCTAAGATCAATATCCCTATATATAAATAATGTTGTTGTTTTTTCACCTGGATCCAGCAGTATCTGGAGGCCACAACTGAAAGGAAGGCAGAACTGCCTGGCAGCACTTGAACAGCAAGAAAGGGATTCAGGTAGATGAAAGAAAAAAAGTAAAGAGGAGGCAACAGCAAAGAAAATTGAAGTTGTTCATGCCAGAAGTCTCAAAGATGGTCAGGAATTCAATTGTACTTTTTATTGCTGCTATCATTGCTTAATAGACAGTTTTGCCCCTCCATGGGCAAGCTTGCTTCTCCCCTGAAGACTCAGGTACCAAATTTTCCTTTCAAACTAGGATGACGCTCTCCATAGGGTAACATGCAAAAGTTCAAAAAGCAGTTGTCTGTCAAAGCTGAGCCTGGATAACTCTCTAGTGCTGGCCCAAGGTGTACATGCAGTTTAACATATGTATGACAAAAATTAGGCAGAAAGAACAACTTCAACAACTGAAAAAAAAATGCAAATCCAGGTAAAGATGTAAAGGAGCCAACGAAATTCTACTGGTACAGAAAGAAGTAGCACAGATTACTATGTCTAAGATTAAATATACTTCATTATGCTTGTAATACTTCCCTCAAGCAAATTCTTAGAACAAATTAATATCAAACAGAATTATTTCACATAGCAAGTGGCACGTAATGGTGTATGAAAATGTAATTTGGAGTTTAAATTAAATCTTGCTAAAATGCTTATCTGAGTGATTTACCCAATCAGCTTGAAACACCAGTTAATCAATGAAATAGTGATAGCACTGTTCTTGAAATACAGAACAATCTACCAAAAGTACAGAAAGTACAAGACAGAACAATCTGTGGGCACTACCTATTTCAGTATGAACAATGCATTATCTGCAGGAACATGATCTCGCTACAGGGGATACTGCACGTGACAAGCAATATATTCCTGCAGATCAACAAAGGAGAATCTTCTCAGTCCTGAATAGCTGTGAGACAGAACAGAAGGAAAACAGGAGTTGTTTAAGGGAGGCTGAAGGAAGAGACAGCAAAGAAACATGTTCAGTTCAAGCCAAAACATGCAAGAAAATCACAACATAAAAAAAGTCTCAAACAAAAGAACACACATGCTGAGTCACAAATTTCTTTTCTACAGTTTAAAAACATCTGAACAGTTTTGCCTGTCTGTGCTACATTGCGTGAACTCAGGAATATTTCCTGCTTAAGCACTATGCCCTCTTACACGCCACAAACTAAGTAATGACAGCAGTAATATCTAGTTGTACTTACAACACAATGTAAACCAACAGCTGCTGCCAATTTAGTAAAACACGGATTTAAGCTCCTTTTGACTTTGTATCTCTTTTCTCCACTTCTAAACCTATTCTTTTTCAACCTTGCCAAAAATCAATAGAAACCAGCTTAATATAAATAAATAAGTAAGATTAAGTACTCTAAGAAACTGTTTTCTCATCATCTTTATAATGTCATTCTGATTCTTTGCTTATAAAATGTTAGCCAAAATGTCTATACATCAAACATCTAAGTGCTAATAAAAAACGGTAAAATATCTTTGAGGTTTGGTATAGGAGGTATGACTAAAATCTTACAATGTTTGTAGAAGAGAATAAAAATAAGCAGAACATTACACCTGAAATGTTCAAAGATGTCCACTTAGTTTGACAATGAAATGACATTTAAGAAGCACCCATATAAAACAAATCACGAAGATCTGATGTGGGGCTGCTTCCATGGGTCAAAGCCTTCCAAGCACAGCCAGTGATAACACCTCAAGGAAAAAAAAATGTCACACTAAAGGACTATCCGAATAGAGACAACATGACTGTGGTGGAGTTATTCTGACAAGTCTCCAAACAACTCTCATGAGTATTGTAACTTTACAACACAAGATGTTCTATTAGATACAAACTAAACACAGTGTTGCTAACCTCCTTTGGCCAGCCAGGCAGGAGAGAAGGTTGAAGGAAACAAAACCAAACAAGATTAAGGTAGAAGAGGGGAAGGAAATTCTGACCTGAGAAATAAGTTGTAATTAATAAGAGAAGGGTAATTATGAGGGAATTCCCCGGCTTGAAAGATTCTCTTATCTCCTGTATCAAATACAGGCAGAAACAATTATAGGAACTCTGTTAGCTCTGCATACAGATGACTCACTTCAGAATCACACAACTACAGCATTAGAATGCGAGTTACTATTAATGCTCTCTATGCAAATATTTTAAAATTTCCTGAGGCAGAAAGTTGTAAAAAAACCAGAGCCCAGTAATGACAAGCTACATTGTACAGATGGCTATGTAGCATCTTACAAGTCCTCTCAGACACACTACTATTCATACAATTTCATTTTTTTAAAAAAAAATTACATCATAGCTTTCTTTTAGCAGAAATGCAATCCTGTTTTACAGATGACTTAGTGAGGAATGCAAAAAAAAAGACTTATAAGAAAGGAAGTTGCAATTTTAACCGATTTTTATACACATTATAAATGATCCTCTCCCATGTGACTTCTCTTTTTCAAACCAGCAGCATATCAATCCTCAACACTATTACTATAAAAATAGAGAAAAGAAAACATTAAACATCTGAAGCAAAAAAGTTGGCAACCTTTACTATTACTGACATTGACCTTACAGGAACACAAATACCTGTCACAGAAGGCAATGCAAGTATCCCATGAACATGAAAAATTAATTCATTTCACAGCACCTCTTGAATACAGTTCCTTACCTCATTACGAGGTGCTTCAAATTTAATTACTTCAGATTTTACATTATTTTTTTCTGTTATAAGATAAAAAGCTATTTGGCAAGCCACCTGCTTTGATCAAAGTATCTGATTTAAGAGAGAAAATGGAAACTGAATATGAAATCCTTTGGCAACAAAACCCCATGTGTGCATAAACATACTGGATTTCTTAATAGCATTATTTACATTAATGTCTGTTCTTATTCAATAGCAATTATTTGCCTTTACTTTTCCTTTCAATTTTTTAAGCACCTCTTATCCTGACACCTGAAAATTACTGGCATAAATTAAAACACAATTACATCAGAATTTCAACTGCAGATTTCTTCCGAGCTGGGGAAAACAAAAAAAACAACAGCAGCAAAAAGAGACAGTTTGGACAATTCCATCACATATGCAAACAATATTTTTACTTCTCAAAACTCTGTCCATAGAGGTTTCTTGTAGTATATGATCATTTTGCACCTCTATAAACCAGACATGCTGCATGCAGCATACAGACTGAACTAATTATCAAAACGTGTCACATTTTCTCTGTGGCTCAATAAAGGTATCACAGAAGTGATGTACAAGATTTCAATTAGAAACAGTGCAGTACTGCTAGCCAGATTCGCAATCTCATTTAAGACTTTCCAGCACACACATACAGATGTATTAAGAATACAACTACTTGGGACAGAAGTACAGACAACGTAATGCTAGGGAACACAATGGCTTCCGTAACTTTCACCAAGACCAGTCATGCCTCTGAGTATCCACCAACATGGATAAGTAAGCATGTTTTAAAGATATCATTCCTCATTCAAATGTACAACTGTTCACCCACAGACTGAGCCTGAGGATCTGCAGATCTCAAAGCAGTATTTTGGATTGCTAATCTATTTGCCTGGAAACTGGTATCATTTGTTTTATTTGGCAACACAAAACCTAGAGACAATGAAGTTTTTTTATGAAAGTGATAAATAACTTGATATAGGCAAAAAGTCTTGCTCCACATGTAAAAATTGGTGTGCATATATATGTCTGCTTATATATATTTAGATACCTGCGTATACACACACACAGACACACACCTACATTCTCCTTCTCTGCAAAAAGTCTAGAGCACGGAATCACAGAATATTCAGAGTTGGAAGGGACCTCATGAAAAAAATATAAATGCATTCTCAGTCTAGAACAGATCTGTTTAGTAAGTTTCTAGACATTTTTGCTTAACTTTCCTGAAATTAAAATCTTAAAATACATTCATTACATTAAGTTGATCAAACAGGGGACTTACTCAGTTTTAAAGCTGCATGAGAAGGAGATGATAATTAGGTACCAATTTATGACTGAAAACCACCGCTAATATTTACAAAATTGAAGTGAATTTCCTCCTACAAGAGATCTACTGGTATCAGTAATCTTACTTATTAGTATAATTTTCTACATGCATAATTTCTGCAACACCTGTTCCTCACATGAAGCCAAAGACATCATATTTTATGAAATTTCCATTCAAACCTAAAAAAAAAAAAGGATAAGAAAATTTCTGTAAGTAAAGAACACAATTGGAGTGGTCCACATACATAATCCCGTATAACTCAGGCAGGGAAGAAGTCTTTCATCATCACCAGCTGCTTGTCTCCTTTAAAAAGAATGGTTGCCTGTGTGTTCTATTTATGGATCTTTGTATATACCACAAATTGGAATGCAAACCTATATAGCCAAAAGGTCCAGATGCAGAGGAACTGGTGTAACACTAACAAAAAGCTGTCCTCCTCACCGTTTGCAGGACTTTTGATAGGCATTGAAACTCAGAAGCACAGATACATCCATTTGAAATAATTAACAAGAAAAAGAAAAAAAATCAACCAAACACCATACACCACAGCCATCACTAAACTACATTCAACAAAATTCTAATCTTGTCTTCTGCACTAGAGGCAGTTTTCTGGCCTTTTCAACCAAAGAAATTTTTCTGATATACCCCTGCTTTGAAGTGTCTGTATATTTTATGGATGAAATGCAGGAATCCAAGGGAAAGAGACTGAACCCATAGAATGGCTATCTACAAATTTCTGGAAATGGTACTCCTTAAGCTATAACATCCATATAAGCACATCTGATTTTAAGCCATGACCAGTATGCATGGCAAAATAATGCTATGTTCTAGAAGCTAACCCATATCTTTACTCTTTGCCTTTGAAGAAAGTTGGACTTTGTCTTCTCTAGGCATATTTAAAATACATGATCCTTTCAGACACAAAGATGAGGCTGGCCTTGCTCACCATCCTACCCATTCCTTCCCTTCTGCTCTCTTGGATCCACACTGCTGCACTGCCCCATTTCCTACCTCCTAGCCCCACTGTCCTGCTCCTTTCCCCAGCACTGCAGCTGGCACTCTGCACATCACTTTCACAGTGATGGACAAGTCCATCAAGTGGCCTCTGGAGGCATTTCAGTATTTTCTGTGTATGTTCACATCTAACATTCAGAAGTCACATAGGAAGATTATAAATAAGCATAGTGAGAATAAACAGGAAAAGAAAGGGAAATTTAGAGATCCTGCCTGTGTTTTACAGCTACCTGAGAAAAACGAAAGCATTATTTCACTTCAGAACTCAACATCTCATTAGCAAAGACCAATTTCAGGCAGAAAAGAAAACAAAATTAAGATGGCTCCTACTGTCTTTCTGTTGCTGGAGGAAGGATTTGCCCTCTCCCATGACAGCAAAGCCTTCCCTGAATGAGCTGCAGGGAGTACCTTGCTATTTGTACTAGTCTCAGTCCCAGAACCTCTGAAAATTAGCACAAAAGTCTAAATCACACAACACTGTAGATTAATTTTACTTCATAACCTTACTGACATGAACTTGTGTCAAACAAATGTAAAATTTGATTCCTCCCTGTGAATTTCATTTTATTATGAAGACTGAATTCTACATCATGTATATAGTCTCTCTAATGTCATCTTTCCTTGGCCTTCAGCTCCTACAGTAAATCTACAGGTATTACTATTTCAAAGCTATTACTACTTCACAATGCTAAATTTCATAACTGAGAATGCAGAGAACATTTATTCTGAAGAAACTGCCTCCACACCAATATAACTTTCTGTAATGTTATTTTTCCTATTCTTTTTGCTTTGGAACTTGGTACCCTGGAAAGGCTTGTTAGTCTTAAACTTTCAAAAAGGAGAATTTATTCACCTGTTTCCTTACGAAAAACCTAGGCATTTTTCCTTTCAGCGAACAGCTACAAAATCACTCAACCTGTACACAAAAATGACCTTGAAAAGACTGGGGGAAAATAAGCCTAATAGTGCAAAGATAAAAATTTAAACATTTATTTTCAGCATATTTTAACAGAATATAGCTCAGGGTCAGGAAGAGGTGTGCAAAGGTGTGTGTGTATCCTGTTAACAAAAAGCGCCAGGTAGCTTTTTAAATAATAAGATCACATCACTGTCTTATGATGTCAGAGCACAGAAAACTCAAAGGGCCATATCTTTTCACAGATAAGTACAAACTACTCTGAGCAGTTAATGTTAATTAATGTTACTAATAAAAAGTCTAGACAAGCCAGACCGCTCACCCTGGAATGTTTTTGCCAAACACTTAATACCTGCAGCCTTCAGTCTTGGTGATGGTCTAGTAACACTTGACAAGTTATCCTGAATACAGCACTTACAGCTTGTTGAAGCTTTGTGTTAACTTTGCACCTGCACAGGGCCCCCAGCCTCCAGGAGACCATGTGGATCAAGTGCTTCTATAACTGGGGTTAGTCATCTGTATCAGAATCACAGCAGACTCCCTCATAACAAAGTCTCTTTTTTGTTGTTAATTAAGACAGTACCAAAAAAAATAAAGTTACTTACTCAGTCATGAGGGCTGAATGCTCCCAGTAGGTAGTCTTTTCACAATTCAATTTCCCTGATGGGACTCGAAGAGGAAATGAAACAACAAATTGTACTCCTGATGATCTAAGCAGAAGCTGCGATTCCACGGGGAGTCCTGCTAGGTCAATTAGTTCATCATGCTAACAGAATAGCAATCCAGAAACCAGTGTCCCACCAACAAAGGTTTGAAAAAGTGAAGTTCAATGCCCAGTTGTAAGGCAGTCTCCAGTAGATATTATTGTTAGGTTCAGCAAAAGCACATTTACTGAGCATAAAAATAGGGCAGCAGTACTGAAAAGCCAGGGGGATATTCCGTACTGCAAGATTCATTCATGTGAATGCAGCAGAAGCAGTCCACCTTTGTGAGATCTCTAATGAACGCGTCTTGTACAAAAGAAACTCTTCTCATCAAAATGTTTCCTTCTTAAATTAGTTATTGAAGAGGTAAGTACCTTTAAGCAAGCATTTCTCTGAAAAGCCAAAGTGCAGCGCTGCACCTGTTAGCTTTTTTTCTTTTAAAGCATTTCAATATTCTGAAACCTTAGCATTGTTTTGCATTCTGTGCTTACCGCACAGCACTGTTTTACAAATATGTGGCAAAAATAATTAATAGTTCTTTTTTCTTACACTGTCATCCAATAATACGTACAGACAGCATTTAAATTTCATTTTTAAAGCAGCTCTTAGAACAAATATGCACCTGTGCTAAGTCTTTTTCCTTTATGTTTCAAATAAGAACTTGATACCTCAATGCTAATTTTATAGATGGCAAGCGTTAGTCTGGATGCAGGAAGAACTTTTTGATACCAGTCTCAAAAGAAAAGATGGTCTAGTAGATTGTTTCAACCCCAGACTTTCACTTAGTCCTGTGAATGTCACCAAAATATTCAAACACCCATTTTGTTCCCTTAACCTATAGAATCTGAATCAGAACACATTTTTACCAGTCTCGCAGGGGGAGTCTGGGATTAACCATTCTTCTCACTTTGGGAAGAGAAAGGACTATAAATTCCAGGCAGCTGTACTCTTTACTTCTGTATATATTGATGCAAAATAGGAGTTTTACCAACAGGTAAAACATAAGGTAGGTAAAGTAGCAGATTGTTGTCAATCCTGTTTTGTTTATAAACAACTGCTGCATCTCCTCCTGCAAAGCCACTTTAGATATTCCAAGGTTTTTCAAAAATAACAAAAAAATTACTTTTTAACTTTTT
Source organism: Podargus strigoides (assembly GCA_028020825.1). Lineage (NCBI taxonomy): Eukaryota > Metazoa > Chordata > Aves > Caprimulgiformes > Podargidae > Podargus > Podargus strigoides. Next base: position 17,819,474 of record CM051621.1, on the reverse strand, counting down.
TGCTATACACTGATGACAGCTGTAAACAAGGAAGTTGCATAAAGAAAAGTGGATTACTGGTTTCTGTTTTACTTTATTGCTCTCAGCTACTGCAATATTAGACCTTGGTGCTTTATTTACAGAACTCCCCACTGACAAAAGATAGCACTGCATAATGAGTACACAAATGCATTTCAAGAGCACATCCTGAAAGCTGTTTTTGTAAAACGCCTTCTGGCTGCAATATTTGAATGTACTGTATGCTGACAGTCAGTAGGGACAACAACACAGATGTGCTTTGTTTGGCTCCTAATGGATTCAATCCCAAAGAGCATTAAAAAGGGAGGGAAGAAAATTTAAGCTTTGCCTTTTTATGAAACTCTGATCATACACTCACTCTCTGGCCATGTGGGCTGAAATAGGATGGAACAATAATACAGTCTACTTATGAGCAAATGCATTCTTTTGAAAGAATGATTAAAGCCACAGTTTCTACTCACAGAAAATTATCTTTAGATTATTACATTTAATTTTATGGCCTTAAGAATCTATTTAATTTAAATTTAATTTAAAAGCATGCACTGAAGTGTTTAAGTGAAGACTGTGTTGTCTGTCTGGAAATAACACTTTATCAATCCTGTAGAGGTTTCAGAATTCCTGTTTTATTTAATTAGATTATTGTAATTTTAAAAAGCCATAATTTACTTGCAGCATCTTGAAATAATTTGAGCGTTTCTACAGAGCAAATATACGTGACTGTTTGAGTCACAGAAGATGATGCATCCTAAACTCAGCGTTAGCAGTTAAAGTATTAATGGTAATGCTGTTCCCAGTAAGACTGTCACATAGAGGGTATCAAAGCAGTACCTTTGGGTGCAATAGTCTCATTTTACCCTGGATATCTGCATTTCGATCCAAACACAACTAGAATATCAAAACAGAGAATGTGATCAATTACACAGCTGTTCTGATACAAAACTGAAACTAGACAAGATAACCTAATGGGAGCAACCACTAATGATCACATTCCATGAAAACCCGGTCTCTGTGAAGACATTTGTGGTTTAGAACTACTCTTACCTTTCAAAGAGAAAACAATGCTGACTTCAATCCCTTTATAGGGTGCTCTGGCAGGAGAACCCATGTGACAGCGGAAGCAAGATGATGAGTGAAAGGTAAACCAGAGCTAGACTACAAGGTTAGCTCCTACACTGACACGCTGTACCAATTTCTTTCACATTCCTAGGAACCCTAGTCTGCTGTCAACTGTAAGAGATTGTGTCAGGTGGAACTGAGAACACCAGCCAGGAGTGCCTCACAGTGATCAACAGAGAGCATATAAATATAATACAAACATCATACCCATGGTCCTAAAGTTTTCAGGATGCCAGCAAACAAGCAGAAATAATGCCACAGAAACTTGTGTGAACAGCAGGTTTACTTGTTATACCTTTACCTTGATAATAGCAGGTATTACCAATAATTCATATCAGATTATGGTTTAGCTTACACACAGGAATATTGATAACTGATATTGTTTCATACACAGCAGTAGAAACGATGGAAAGTGGAGTCAACCTTAGGTTGATAACATTCAACCTGATACAATCAGTTCTCACCTTAAAAAAAAATAAATAAATCAGTACACAAAACCACAAGTTCTCTTGTCTACTAATTCTCTTAATTTTTCCTAGAAGAACTGTAAGGAGGCTGCAGTCCTTATTGTAAGAACATGCAAGTGTCATTTACAACTGATGATCCTTCCATATGACAGCTGTCAGGGGCACTAATTATTGCTCTATAGTCATCACATTTGTGTGCCTATTAACAATTATTAGTTCACAGGACCCCAGATGATTGCTTTATTTCTATCTACAATAGATTTCACACTCAAAAGCTTGCTCTGAGAAGCACTTAAACAATGGTTTAAAAGCATCTCAAATTTCAGACCATCATTCACTTGCATTTGGCATCATTTTAAATGACAGCTAAACCACACAAGTGGATAGTCGCTCTAAATAACAAGATAGTCATATGATTTTGGCTACTAATTAGAAAATGCTTTGGGTCCTAGATTCTCTATTGTTTAACAATGACCACAATTTCACTTGATTATGGACTTCAAATTCAGTCTAACATAGAGAGAAATTGTATATAGAGAATGCAAACATGCTGAATGTCCCCCATCAACGGGCTTCCCAGGAAAATAGTCCTTGTCAAAACGTCCCATCTGATGGACTCATCAGATCAGCTGACAAAGACAACAGTATTAATACAAGAGACTTCTGTAAATTCTGCGTAATGCAGGCAGTAACATTATTTTGACACTGAGCATAAAGCAAGCTCTTCTGCAAATACACTGTTTCTGGCCCCAATGTTTCTAAATACTGTGCTGAAAAAATGGAAAAGAGAAAACTAAAGGAAATGAGATCTAGAAAGCAGACTGTGTAGCAACAATACTTTAGATATTCAAATTGCATACTCAGCAGAAATATGAAGATTAATTGTACATTGACACTACGAAAAATTTAAAAGATCCTCTACTTATAATCCGAAGATAACCCACAGAAAGCAAGCTACGTTTTTAACAGTAAACAATAAACACAAATTGAGAAAGTCCAACGGGGAAACAGCAGCTTTTCATGAAGTCCTTACATGAACAAAGCTTCTCTTTTTATAACATTTTCTTTTTGACGTCCCTTTTGAAAACATACTGAGAACCACTTACGTACTTAAGAACACTCTACTAGCTGATTCTGAGATTTTATGCTTTCTGCCTAAAACGTCCAGTAAAATTGCCTTGTATAAGCAATTGGCAACAGACATATAATGAAAAATGCAATCAACTTCTTCAAAACAATGTAAGCATTATGCCAAAATGTAGTCATGTTTGTTAATTTTTGAGCGATGAGGCTAGTGGGATTTCACTTCTCTATTTTCCTGTCTGCTACATGTCTGTATCACATAGTGTTCATACTGTTCACACAAGTCATTTCATGCATCAAGGATATTGTGATGGTTCTTGGATGAGTCAGTACATCATACTGATTTACTTTAAGGACGGACTGAAACACTGACATGAATGACAGCTTGGAATAGAGATATGATTTCATAATATAATATAGATAATATCTGCCTTTGTTACTAGTTAGTTACAAGTTACCTAATTAACATGCTACTATTGTTTGCAAAAAAACCCATTTAACAAAGGAGGCAGAATCAGAAATATTTTTTAAATTTATTTTGATATTTTCAATTTTGAGCCAAAAGTGTCTCCGGAAAATAAGGCACATGTCAGAATAGAAGCAGATAAAGCAATTTGCATAGACATATAGAACAATGTAAAACCTCAATCTCATCTATACTTTCTGCAGCTATCAGTGAAGCAGAGTAACAAGCTATGTCCTTTTTATGAATTCAATGCAAATAATCTGGCCACTGCATATGCCACAGGCAAATCCCACAGGTCTTCCTCACACCTATCTCAAACTGCATTTATGCAAAGCCTACCTGTAATCAACGACAAATACACAGCCATGCAATTCTGTCCCTTGCAATCTTCAGATAGCTTTACCATACAGAATGGATAAAACCTCACTTCTCCTTGGTTTTCATATATGTACTTATATTTTCCTTTTCCCTATGATATAATCAGAATTCTATTAAAAGAAAGCAAAAGAGTACTAGTTTTCCAAGGCACCCACACTGCCTTTCAGGAAAGGAACCAGAGAGTTTATCCAAAACTTTTTACAAGATATTTTTAAAGATGTAAAAGAAAAAAGAAAGGAATCTAATACTAAGGGTTTGACTTTGACTTTACTTTAAGAGTTAGAGCAAAATGCTAAGCACTAACACTAGCGTTATAACACAGAAGTGTCAAAATATTTTTAGAATTCAGAAATGTTTGTGGGTGAGGAATTGCTAAACAGAATACTACACTAGTTCTTTTATACTATGCGTAAGTATCGTGTGCAGTGCCATGGTGACTTTTTGATGTATTTTTCAAAAGGTTTTTCAACTCAACCTACCAGGTGGTTTCAGGAACTCGAATTCATGTGCTGAAGCCGTGTGCCAGCAACTATCAAAGAATGCGTGGCATGCATCCTAATATTCTTACTGTGCAATCACCCTGTTTCTATATTTGTGTGCATATGTATGTTTATTTTCACACTCGTGGTCCAAACCTTGTGACACTGCAAATGAAATGGTGTAGCATTTTACTACATTTATGTACATAGCAGTGTCTCACCAACTGAAGCTTTTCAAGGAAAAAAATAAACTGAATTCATCAGAATGGTTTGAAAAGCAGGCATTTCAGTTTCTGCCAGTCTAATAATAATGTTTTTTCCAAGAGAGATGTAAAGATTTGCTTAACTCTAAACCAATCAATTTGTGCGGTTAAAAAGAACAATTGTCTCGCGTTTCTTCTTCCACATCATGGGAGGTTTAACTAAGTTAAATATGTATTTACTTCAGGTATGTATTATATTGAGAAAAGTGCCAGCAGACGTCAGTATTTGTGTACAGAAATTACAGGAGATTCTCTAACTCTGTCCGGCTTTTCTTTCTATCAAAATGGAAAAGGAAGAGAAAAAAAATCCTAAACTGATTTTCCTCTGGTATAGAGAGTGGCTGGAAGATTGTCTCTGCTCTCTAGTTTTAGATAGTCTATTTTTAAACAGAAAAAGAAGTTTGATTTTTTTTCTTTCTCTGTGTCTGAAGCAGTCTTTGCAACAAATGGCAACTCAGTGCCCTTCCTTTAAAAGGAGAAATGCTATTACTCGTTTGAATCAGGTAGTCATTAGCTGTAATCACAGAAGGGCAGTATGAGAGCCAAACCAGAGCTCCACGTGAGATGATGCCCTGAGACATAAGGAAGAACAAAGCTAACCTGCCCTTAGTGGGAATCCCCAAATAGAAATTTCAGCCAAATCTAAAACTGAGTATACTTATCAGCAAAATTGATGTTTATTCTAAAACAGATTACAACACACATTAAGAGCATGTTACTGTTAACTAAGGATTAAGTGCATCCTTATTTAAATTATTAAAAGAAAAACATGAGTAGTCTAGCATTTTACTCTCGAGATCATGTAGTTACCTGAGCTTCCAATAAATGTATTTCCTGACATTAAAACACTAAAGACACTAAACATTTAAGGAAACCTTGGTCTCTATGCTCTATCACTGGATACTGATCAAGTTACAGAAAGTATTTATTACAACCTACTTGTAATAAGTTGTAGTATCTAGTTACAGCCAACAATCAAATCTAATACAGGTATAAGTATGTAACAACTTGGTTTTATCGACTTCAATCTGATTAGGAATGAGGAAGGGGGAGAGCTCGGTCAAAGGCAGTGCAGGTTGTAAAACTTGTTGCTCGCTCTCCATGGATTCAAGAAACAGAAAAAATGGATAAATTTTGTAATACTGCAACCTGTGGTACAGAATACAGCACCTCTACAAGCAGCAGCAACTAGACCAGGCAGCTTTCGGGAAAGCCTTTCTCCAGCAAAGGCAAACTCAGCTCCTTGAACTTCTAAGAAAACAGCTCTCAGTGAAGCTACACTGTAATACCTGTATGCTTGCACTTGAAGTGTTAACTGTTGAAAACTATGGCTAAGCATCTGGGATCAGAACTTGCTACAGCACCAATGCATTGCTATATGCCAACTGTGTATTTACAGTTTCATGGGTTGATATAAAAATCCTTCATTTTAATTTATTCAAGTCATTTAGTTCAATGACCAACTCATCTAAAGCTGGACAACTAGAAAATGATACTTCACTTCCAAAGCTGCATAAATTTGAGATGCTATAGGGTAGCACTTTCTAGCTCTAAAAGCTGACAGGACAGAATATTCGCTATCCAAAACACTATGAATAAAACATATAATTTTTTTAATGGGTTATTTTTGGGGGTTTTTTTTTGTAGAGCTAATATAAAAGTTTCTACTCCTAAATACAATTTTTTTAAAAGCTAGTTTTCAGCATTTTAATACAAGTAAAATTTTATCAAATGCATTATATTCAGGTATATTTAATACTTAATGTCTGCACTTTTAGTGTATCATTTTTTGAAAAATGTGTACAGCTGCAAAGATTAGATTCAGTACTAAATTTCCAATCAACAAGTTTGAAGTACTATTATGAAGCAGTTTCAAGGGAGGCAGACAAAAAATGCACACTAGAAAATAAAGCCTCCACCTGCAACTGCCAATAACACTTCTCAATCCCATTCACCTGCCAACTGTGCCTTCTGCTGTTTCTGGCCATTGCCAATATGAGTTCTACCTCGTGCCAAAGGTCCCTAACCATCTCCAACTATTTTCTTTCCACCACTGTAAGATACATTGTCAGTTCAGACTAATGAAAAAGACTTCATGAAAATTGGCTGAAGATTGGAGGAGGTATACATGGCTGACACATGGGAATCTCTTTCTTCCAGCGTGTAAAGGAATCTTCTTTCCACTATCGACTTTTTTTTTGCCTGCAGTCAGCTCTTTAAGAGCTGCAAAGCTCGAAGCTAGTTTGGAGGCCATACTTAGTGTAAGGATAATGATTTCTAGATATAATAGTAAGCTATCCAGGTACATAAGGGTGCTCCAGAGCCAGGCTGAGTAATTAAATAAATAAAAAACCCACCTTTAAGCCACCTCCCAGTGCTCTTATCTGTGTACAATCATTGTGGCTTACAAAGCAGCACAGAACAGGGAAATGGAGAAATCTGATCCAAACCATGACTAATACAATTCTTAAGAAAGAAATATCTAGCTACAGTTAGCAGAAAGTACTCTGAAGGTTTATGGGGAAGTGTAACCAGAAATACAAAATTGAAAGTTGTGTGCAAGATTTTTTGCACAATAAAGGTATATTAGTTTAAAGAAAAAGTACAACTAGGATTAAGTTAGCATTTCTAGTGGTTAATTTCCATTTATAATGGGACAGAAGCAGGATGATTTTTTTAAATTTTTAGCAGCCTGTCCACCTTACAGCTCCCCCCTACCTTAACACCAATCCTGATGAGCACTTCCACAAGGAATCATTTAATTCAAATATTACAGCATACTGTGTAATATACTCTCTGAAACCAACCCACAATTTTAAAAAAAAAAAAAAAACAAAATGCAAAAGGCAGCACACATGTACATACTTCAAAACAACATTCTAAAACTACAGGTGGAAAATTATATCTCACTTTCTCTTTTCTCTGTTCAGAGAGTGCAAAAGACACTAAGATCCATTTCAACCTTATTTATATTGCAGAATATTTAAAAAAAAAAAAAATCACGCTTATTTGAGCTCTCTGCATTGGATGAATTTCACAGCTATGCAATTTTTTCAAGTATCAGTCTTGAAACTCTATTTTTGCCTAAATCATTGGAAATATATAGAGATTTATACGGCATATATGTACAGCTGGGTACACAGATACCCACTATCACCAACAGTTCAGGTGTTACATCAGTAAAGCAAAACTGCAGAAATAGACACATGGATGCACAAAAATAGCTTATATGCATGTTTACAGAATACTAATAAAGACAGTAAATGTTACACTGGGATCTAATTATTTGCAGCTTTTGTTTAACAACAAACAGAGAACAAAGCTTCATGCAATGCTTAATCCATGGTCACTGTGGACTGCTCCCTGCAGTGTCCACCCACATACGTACAGCCACCTCCCCTGCATCAGATCTAGTAAACGTGCAGCCAGTCAGATCAGACTGCTGATCCAGCGGAAAGCTAATCATGTTTTCTTTTGGACTGTCTGCGGATCCAGCTCAGTCTGTGCTGCCTTCTCTGCACCAGCAGCAGCACAGCCACAGGCTCGGGAAGCAAGTGGAACAGCACCTTTCAGAATCAACCTGCCTTTATTTCAGATCCACCACCGTGGGAAATTGCATCGTCAGCAAAACTGAACCAAACAGCAGGCTAAATCTGGCCACAGGAATATGTGGTAGTAAATCACATGAACACAGGATCAACTACAATGATGTGCTAATGCACACTGTGCTCATAACATTATCCACTGAAATGCTATTCATAAAAACATGCATAAGAACTATGTCATCCACTGTGCTTCAGGACCACACACACCTACATCCTTTTCTTCCTGAAATCAACTGTGAACAACATTATCCAGGTAATATGAGCAGACTTAATTCTCCAGTGAGTGCCTAACTTGATCCACCTTTTACCTTGCTTTCCTTTTACTTTACTGTCAGAACCTCTAACAGATTTTAGGTTGTAGTACCTACAACGTATGTTGTGAACTGTTAATATCAATAACCTAGAACAAAATGCTACATTATCTTCGATCCCTGAGTATCTGGATTTAAGCCAGTACACTCATGGGAAAGACTTTATGGAATAATCAATAAAGAAGTAAAAGACAGCATAGCATCTCCTCCAGAGGAAAAAACAGGGCACACAGCAATTTAAAAAACTATGCCAATAACAAGAAAGGAAAAACTAAAGTGGTAAAGGAAACTCAAAACATATCCTCTCAAAAGAGCTCCCAGTGGAGCAGAAGACAAATCCACAAAGTCTAATTTTTGGTATCCAGCTGAGATGCAGTAACAAGCTCTCTCTACGTGCTCAGCACTCCCCAGCAGCTCACTACAGAACAAACATAGCTGTTCATAACAATCCAAGGCAGACCATGTGAATAGTAACCGAGTATCTAGTGACCTGCAATACGACCAGCTACCAGACTCTCCTGTTGAAGGAGTAACCAGCCTAGGCGGGTTACTAAACAGCCTGAGGGCAGAATGACTTTTCTCCCTCTTAACAAAGTGCATTGGAATTCTTAAAGTTTCTCTCTTGCACATCATGTTATTCTTAATGGAGCTGCTCCCAGTTCTATCCCCTTGCCCACAACCAAGGCATTGACAAAGTATACACAAGAACACAACTGTATTACCTCTATCACCATACCTCTCAAAAATAGAAAGGTCACAAAACTACTCATGTAACATGCACATAAAAACCTGTGAAATGACACAAAAACTAATCAAATTATTCTGATTACAGAAATATGCAAAGATGGTAATAGCCATTAAAGACTTCTAAATATAGAGAGGATCACGCTGCAGTGAAACAACTAACCTCAAAAATGTTGGACTTGTTAATGCATGGTAGCAAGCTGATTTCATTTTGCACTTTCAGTTAGAACCCAACAGCACACAGGCACAGGAGTGCTGCATCAGAGGCCTCGTCCTTACTCCAATTAAATTATGACAAGGCAACATCGATTTTAATGGGCTCAGTGTGGGATCCTAGTAAGAGTTTCTGTCACCATTGACCCAAATCAGAACTCAGTTGCTTTGCTTGAAGCAAAAAACTGGTGTTCACTAATCCCAGAAGCCTTCCTCTCCCCAGTAATGAATTTTTCAGGGACATTTTCTATGCAAATATACTGTTCAAGCTATACTCCTTTTCATAAGTCTTTACAAAAGAACAATAAACTTTCTGTATACAAACAATGATAATCTTCCTACACCTTTTTCAAAATATTAAAGTCTTACATATTGAAAATATCCTGCAGGATTTAAACATCATAAATTATCCAAGGAGAACCCAATTCTAAAACTAAATACAGTAACAAGACATTGCAGTCCATGTATACTTTAATATAATTTTGCCAGTTAAGCTTTTAACGCATGCAACACCTACACAAGATGAGTGAATTAGAAAAAAAAAATACTCACTTATCTGATTTTGGCCATATGTTTAAACAATCATTACCAATTTTTGTCATTTAAAGACCTAAACTCCTGAGGAGGTACAAGGGAAATACCCAGTACTCAAATGTAATCATCACTCAAGTAAGGATTTAACAAACTGTATTTCAGTGATTTGAGGTCCCAGTACAATGAACAAACAAAATGAAATTATTAACGGAGTTTTTCACAGTTATTTGTTAATTAATCATTGTATTCAGAGATGAAAACTAGTGCCAGAGGACATTACCAGAATACTATATCTGATGCATATGCATCATTTTTTTTTCCTAGATTCCTTGTGGCAGTGCTACCTTTTCAAATCCTGCTCATGTTTCATATCACTGCACACCAATGCACAACCACAATTGTGCTATTCTTTGTACATACTAAAGGACGTAGATAAAGTCTATACAGTAATCTTCTGGTATTTTTTAATATTACAAATTGTAGAAGGAAAAACCCAACTGTGATCACTGAACCATGTCATGATCCTTCCTAGGAAATCTCTGCAGAGATAAAGATAACACAAACTAACCTTTAGAAATCAGATGAGGGACACAGCTATCATAACAATGGTAGCCGAGTTCAAATGCTCAGTCTATAGGGAATAGGAATATAGCATACTCTACAAATAATTTTTATTTATTTATTTATTTAATCCAAGTGGAAATGGTCTTTTCAAGCCTCCACTTGAAAGCTGGAGGGAAAAAAAGTTAGATAAACTCAATGGCTTTATTAACCTTTGCATTTTCTTTGGTTTTTTGAAATGTAAATCAAAAGATAGCTCTAAGATCTCCATCCAAATTAAGAAATCATTGCTGTACTAACACAGAACAAGTTTCATCATTGTCAACAGAAATTTAGGAGCAGCATGTACTTAAACATTATTATGTTGGAGATTAGCAGCTTTTAGCTGAAGCATAGGATTCTGCCTTCTACATACTTTTGTAGACCTGACGACAAATCAGCATGTGTAGGTTCTCTGCCTGACTGCTTTTTCTAAGCAAAAAGTGGAATGGAAAAAGCAGTCAAATGATTCGGATTTCCAAAGAGTGTTTTCTCCACAAGCTCATACCCTGAAAATGCAAGAACCCCAAAAAAGAACATATAAAGTTGGCAATCTGAGACATTTTTATAATAAATGCCCAGCAGTCAGGTATTAAGCAACCATATAAATATGTTTGTAGTATAATTGCAGACAGCCAGAATGCATACATATGTAAACATAAATTGCTACATCTATACTACTTGAGTCTCAGTTGTGTTATGTATGCGTGCACAACGAATGCAGTCACAGAAGATAAGACATGAGAAATAAAACACAAGTAGTCAAATAACTTACTTGGCATAAAATGCCAAAAAAAAAGTATTTCTGTAAATATGAAAAAGCGTCTAATAATTACAATGTGTTTTCTGTTTATATGTGTTACCATATACGTGTTACCATTAGAAATGCTTTGTCTTGTCTTAGCCATGATTATACTGACTGCTTCCGATTCAAATCCAAAAGCTACACAAAAATCTGGTTTAGTATCTTAACCTCTTGCCTTTATTAATATGGAAATTTTGCTTATAGTGGCAAACATGAGCTGCCTATTACGTGCCTGGGACTCCTACTGACTGACTCATGAATGACTGTACCTAAGGGACCCCTGTTTAGAGTCTGAAAGGAGATCACTTTCATGAAGAAAGAAGCATCATTATCATAAAGCAGAGAAGTTAGTACAAGTTTTAAGAACCTTCAGCAAGGAGAGGTGTATCTGTTTATATAGCACAGGATAATGCCTTCAGGAGAAAATATAAAAAACCCATCTCAAATTACATACGTGCAAGGTCGTTTGATTAAGCATTTCTATTTCCTTCTTCCTTTTTTTCCTCCTCTTTCCAGAAATTATGATGTGATGGGTTTGAAAATTTTCATAGATTTTTCTTCATTTCTTTGTAAGATCTCCTTTGCACACTTATAAAGGAGTTTATGGGTGTCTCACAATGCTCCACAGCATTCATGAATACATAAAAGGTGTATTTAAGATCTGAGTAGATGATCTGAGAAGAGCTAAAACAAAGAACGAAGCAGGAAAAAAATAAATTGCATCTCATGTTACCGTGATCCTGAAGAGGCCTCCTGGCTATTGAGGCATTCTGCACATTATTAAATTTGAGGATGTTTTGTCAATACAGTTTGCTGATAACATAAAGGCAGTAGATGCTTGGTGAAAGGACTTGAATTAGGTTTTAAACAATTTAACTGATGCTGCTCTCAGGAGTATTCCAAATAATGAAATTTTCACTGCTGAAAATGCATTGGGTTTTTTTCCCCAGGTCAGGCAAGAAGCTTAAGTCCTATAGGAAGACTTATCTTAATCTCATAGACTTTGCTGGAGCTATGTCAATTCATACAATCTAGTGACTTTTTTTTTTTTTTTTTCCTGTAGTGAAACAGTTTCCAGATACAAAATTACTTTTAACCCCAAATTATATTTTCGGGGTAGAGCTTATCTCTTCTACCAAACTTTTCATCACATTGTTATAATGCTTTGTAAGGCTGCCAGATCCACATAGAGGTGAAGATCAGACAACCCTCAGACAATTAAGCATTCTTTGAAATACCATTAAATAAATTAAGTTAAATTGAGTTTGAGATAACTATAGGAGAGAGAACTGCAAATTATTAGCAGGGTAGTTTCAGGTATCAGACCCTTTTTAATTCTCCTGTTCACTCTTCATCAGAATGAAAAGTCAATAATTAGTTTAAGTGCCTTTATTAAAAAAAAAGTCTTCCATGTTCTTTCTGGCATCCTGAAACACAGCACCACAGAGTATAAAGCCAAAAGGACCACTGTCTTTATCTCTCACTCCTTTCCTTCACCATTCTCGGGATTTACCTGCAAACTGCATAATCCTTTGGAGAAATGGCACTTATAAACTTGATTTTAAGAGCAAATCCATTTACCTTTTTAAAAATTAGCTTGCCAACTGCAACTTCCCAGTGTTTCATGATGTATCTAAAAGCAACAGAGCTCCTCATCAAAGTACTAAAAATCTTAGACAAAAGTAATCTGTGCTTGCAGACTGAAATTGCCTATTTTTAGCAGCTGGAGTTTACCACCATCCTCAGTTACAAATGAAAGGAAAACCAGGTTGTGATAATTGCTGATTTTTTGGTGTTCAATGAACAAGGTAGGACATTCTCAGTTGAGAATTTGGTAGGCAGTAGAAAACACTGACCACAGATTCTTACACTTTTGAGATCATCTGCTCCTGAACAGTAACTTGTGAACATGCAATGTCATTTTAAATTTAGAAAGTGGCTTGCTGTCTCTTTTGCTGACTCTATTCTGGCCTCTCTGAACCTTAAGCATTAAGATTTGCCAGGCCAGAAAGATCACTTATAAAGGAGTTGGGATGTGAGGAAAGTAGTAGTCTTCTCTTTTTGTTTCACCAAAAGTCTTCAAATATCAGAAGCACCCAAAAACTCTTGCAGAGCAAGCTCCCATGAAACAGGCTCCGGGCCCCATTACAGCATTAAGAAGCACAAAAGTAGGAAATGAATATGTCTAGGCTCTGTAAGCTCTTTATCAACAGCATCGACCTAGCACTGTTGAGGTGGTCCATGACAACTACGTGAAAATGTAACAAACCAAATCATTATTCCCAGAACTTCCCCCCTCCCTAGAACTGCTGGCAAAGGGGTTTCCTAGATAAAAGGTATTAATCGCCTAACTAAATAAATGTTTTTGAAAATACAAATAAGAGAAAATAACATACAACAGCCATGAAATAGAACAGAAACAACATTAGGGTTAAAGAAAACTGGATTTTGTTGGCACAATTTATAGAGCACACAAGAGCTGATTAAGTAAATTAATCACTTATGCAACCAAGTGGAACTTTAACTGTGAAGCTATAAAAACACCTCATATAAAGGCAAAGGCATTTGGGATATCCACTAATTCAAAGACTGTTAATCTTCAAACTTGATAGTTAGAATGAACCTCCCCTCCTTAAACCCTAGGGGTTAGATATAGCTCATATGAACTGCTGAAATGAGAAAATGCAAGGCATGTATTAAATATCCCAGAGGCAGCAGTACTCACTCAGTCCTCTAACAGGCATTCAGACTAGCTCTTTATACCTGAATGCTCCAGTGAGCTCTTTGTGTATGCTATACTAGATGGTATTTTTACCATGGCATCAACAACTATATATCATCCCTCTTTTTCTCTTCCTAGACAGACTACATTTTTCTGCACTTCATACAGGTTAATCTCTAAATCTTCTTTTTCCAAAATGGTTTTTATTCTCAACATGTTTTACATCTTCAGATTTGTATTTAAGTAAAATTTCAGAACTGAAAAATTCTGAAAATCATTCCTAAGTATTCTAACATTCCCAGTTATTGAACATTTGCCAAGTCCTTTATTTCAACAAGTAGAACTTCATTTCCTCCCAATTTGTGATTTTTTTCAGGAATCGCTAATTGCAACATCCAGCTCTGAGGCCAAGATCCTTTTCTTCAACCACCTACTGGCCATTGCTCATGGACACAAAATGATGTTACAAACCAAAACGAAATACACCAACTGGCTGAAGCTGGTACTTCCACAACTTCTATTAGCTAGAGTGCAGCTGCCACAATGTCCTATACCACATGTGATGTAAAGACTAATCAAAGAGGGGCTTCTAAGAAAGGTGGAGAAGCATTTTTAAAACAGGAGAAGAGGTAACAGTTTTAAACTAAAAGAGGGTAGATTTAGATTGGACATAAGAAATTTTTTTTTATTATGAAGGTGGTGAGACACTGGAACAGACTGCCCAGAGCAGTTATGGATGCCTCATCATTAAAAGTGTTCAAAGTGAGGCTGGATGACGCTTTGAGCAACCTGATCTAATGAAATATGTGCCTGCCCATGGCAGGAGGGTTGGACTAGTTGATCTTTACAGGTCCCTTCCAATCTAAACTATTCGATGATTTTATAGCATTACAGAAACTGTGATATTCCAGGGAATGATAATTGTAAGAGAAAATAGGAACAAAAAATGAAAAAAACCTAAGGTAAAGTTTTAATTTAAAAATAATTTTCAAAAGTATCACTTTAAACTAAAACCAGTTTTATTTAAAATAATATTTGAACGGTTTTGATGGGTAACTCAGATTTTCAGTGAAACTTCAGGGAAGTTTCATACTGTACCACTGATGAACTTGCAAGTTCTGTTTCCCATATGATATGATCAGTCCTTCTCTTCACAGTCATAACAACACTGAAAATGATGTTATTTTTTCTAGAGTTAGAATATTGTCTCTCAACTCACAACAAGTTATCTTTTTCTACCTTTAACACTTCCTTGCCTTCCCCCCCCCCGCCTCCCCGTTTGTGGCAGAGGAGTGCTACTTGATTCCTTGAGCTTATTTCTTTCATTTGAAAATGACCACTAGGGTATAGAACTAGACTGCAAAAAAGTACATCAAGACACATGCAATGCAGTTGACTTGGTATACACATTGTCCCACACATAAACATTACACACATATGATCCCCTCCTTTTTATTTCCTTAAGAGAAAGGTTTGTGTTTCAGACTACCACAATATCTTTTCAACAATTTTGATTTCCATATCCTTAATTTTTTCAATAAAGATATGGTCCTATATGAATTCTTATACAGCTCATTTAAACTTCCTGGAAGCAGATCAAGTTCTTCCTTTTCCTGAGAGATTTTGTAGTAGACTGCCTTTTTTATGGAGACTTAAGGAGATGAGAAAATTGTTTCTTCACTGGGTAGGACTTGAGGAGCCTACAATCCATCCCACAGAGTGCTAAGGAAAGCCTTTTCCTGCACCCACTTACAGTTCAGATGGCATGAGCTGCAAACAAACTGCCACACCATATACCAGGAATTCTTTCAATGTTATTTGCCCAGCCAACAGGATTCGCAAATAGCTAACTATTTCTCCCCAGCATCACCCCAAATTATATCCCATTGTCTTCAGAAACTCAAATATCCAACATGAGATTTTGGATGGAGGATTCCAAACTTTCCCCCTCCCCCGGCAACACCCTGATTCTCAAATCTTGCCACTTCGGCAGCTTACAGAGGCTGAGGATTCACATTACATCCTTGGCAACACAAGAGCAAAAAGAATTCAGGTTAGTAAAACAACATACTTTGATACAATTTTTAAAACACCCTGAATCCTTTATATACCACTGAACAATTTTCTTCCTGAAACATCACTGTTTTCCGCCATAAAGTAGCCATTTTTGTAGGGTTTTCCTTGCCACCTAGAAAGAAGAGTGGTTCGTTATTTCATTTATTTTTATTAATTCATAACAGATTTCCCAAATAACTCTGATAGGAATACTTTCACATTATATTATGAACGTACAGAAACTAAAAAGGGCCCAGTGGAAAACAGGTGCCCCAGTTTTACTCATCACTCTGGGACACAACTAAAACTCAAGAGACAAACAAAACAAAATTAAGAAAAGCAGTACAAATTCTTCCAAGTTTTTCTTTGCTAGTGTAAAATCTAAAGCAATGATGACACATGTATGACCCCAATTCTTTCCTAATTTTCTTTGTACAGACTGGCAGATTACATTTTTTCCATTTTATTTTTTTTTAAAGCTATGGAGTATTCTATACATTATGCAAGTGTTTTACGTTATTAAAAAAACTACCACACATATTGGATTCTATTTTACAGTATTGTGATTGTTTAGTCTGCAGAGCTAATAGTTCTCTATTATTTCTCTCTCACTTAATAAAAAACTTACTCCTAAAGATTTCCTTTTATTTTTAAGTGGAACATTTCATACTCGTATGAGACATCAGAGCAATAGCTATCCACAAAGTTTCACTTCATTTCAGTGTTCATAACATCCATTTTCTAGTTGTTTTACATTCACATACATTTAAAGAAATTTTTGCCAACAAATCTGCACTGCTTCTATTAATCACCGTTGGAAAGCTTCCTTACCATACCAAAGCTGACAATAAAAACAGAAGTATGAGATTAAAAAATTCAAAAAGTCCAGCTAATGGAAGCTATATCCAAGAGCAAAATCTATGGCTGAGTTTTTATTCACTGCTGTTTGGAATCTATACGAATGTAGATTTTTTTTTTTTTTTCCCCTTACATCTTTTGATTGCTGAGAATCTTGCTTCCCACTGTTTCAGACAATGGAGGCTTAGAGAGCAGAAACAGTTTCAAGGGGTGGTGCACATTTAACTACTATTTCTCAGTCCTAAAAGCACACACTGGCTTTTCTCTTCATTTGGACAAAAAGGTTAATTGAAAACTCTTATCTTGGCCCATTTCTACTGCTTTATCTCAGTTAAATAAAAAATGCAGTTTAACACAGGAATCACTTCATAAAATCCTGGTCTCTGAATACTTAATGACAATTCTTTGATCTGGCCTTCAATATCTATTAATCCATTTAAAAATTAACCTTTTAATTTGGCATACTATGCATCTGTAACTGCAGTTGTATTTTAAAAACATAGCTTCAATGTAACTTCATTCACAGCTATACAGAGTTATTGCTTTCCTTTAAACTCCTCTCATAACAGTCTAGAAACTCCCTGGTTTTGGGTACAGAGTGACTCATTTTTTCTTGTACAAAGATTTCAAATTCATAACTAATAATCTATGGTTTAGATAATTTTATTTCTGAAATGGAATCCATACATTATCCTATCTGGGTTTTTTTATGATCATTTGATATTTTCATATATCATTCCACACACACACACACACACACACTGTTCATAGTAATCCAATTCTATCTTGCAAGGACGTATCCATTCATTCTAAACGTATTCATTCAGAATTAAAACTAGTAGTGCAGGTCAAGCTCACTAGTAAATTCAACAGCAAGCAAAACAAGAGGTAGACTCTCCTTCCCTTGCCAGCATTAAGTATTTCTGAGGATATGTGCGTATGGGAAGAAAAAAAAAATGCACTAACTGAAGTTCTCTGTTTTCAGTGTCAAAATATTCCAGTTTTTCCTTCTAACTAAGCAAAAATGAGCAAAATTTTTTAAATGAGTTATCAGTGATTTCACTTCCATTTTCAAACGTGTACTGTATTTGTTTTGAGCAGATTTCTTTCGTCTACATAATAAAATTAAATGTTTTGTTCAAAGTACTGCTTTATTCACTCCTGCCAGATTTTAGGGGGGCTTTTGTTCTGGGTGATACCTTGGCATGCTCAGGTAATGCTACTGGAATCTGTGGAATAAGACCTTGTGCAGCATCAGTGCAGCAGGACATTTACTGAAACATTAGACTCCTACTGACAGACCTCTCTGTGCTCAGGGCAATGACCCTGATGCTTGTTCCAGTCTTTGCTGAAGTTAAGGACTGAAATCTACTTGTGTCTACTTGCACTTCAACTGTAGAGCATTACATAACTATTCCTGTTGGACTCTCTGGATGCCATGAAGCCCATACCATGTGAGAATTTCACAACTGCTAATAAAGTGCGATTGAAGCCTCCCTGCACGTTGTTAAAACTTTCCTGTTATGCCTTGATAGATGATCAGAACCAAAGTTGGCTTGTAAAAATATATATATATATATAGTACTGCTCAAAGCTTGTATTTGACAATAAAAGTAAATTCATCTAGGAACTATGTGTCATTTAAGACCTAATGCCAGAAAACTAAAGAACCTTTATGACAGGAAATTCTTAAGGAAACTCAGGAACACACATATATATGATCATATAATATACATTACAGTGAGAATTATAGAAGCAAGCTTTTAAAATAAAAGACCTAAGGTGTGTGAGATCATAGCTGAAAACAATCATCCAACACCAAGATATTTTTAGGATAATGACTAAGTTATGACTGAAAAAGACCACCTTAAAACACTGCTTTATCTTATAAACAGGACTTCATCCCTATACCACACAGCAGGGCAAAAAAGGTTTTCCTGCCTTTTTACACAGATTGACTGCTTGTATTCTTACGTGTTTACATGTATGCATACAAAGCAATAAAGATAAATAATCTTCAGTGTTGAAAGTGAGAGTCTGGGCACTGGAAACTATAGTTTCCTTTTTGGGAAGTCACGACAAGTGACTCAATTCCCAGTACAAAACAGTACTTCCCCCTCCAGCACTTATGGGTTCAGCTATACTACCTCCTTTTTCTAATCCCTACTTCATTAATATCCTTCCTCTTATATATACGGCCATTCTTTGAGTCTCAGACTTCTTCCATTGTGTTCTCCTACACTCTCATACATAAACGCCCTTGTCAGCTTTTCTCCTGTACCATTCCTCTCGGTTGTACCTTGGTCCTCAGTGCACCATCCCACCTCTCTTGTAGATGCACAATGAATGTTCTCCTGCCCTGGGGCATCACTAGGGTGAAGTCTTTGATACTGAATGTATTAGTCTGAGCTGTTTATACCATGAAGTCCTCCCAGATATTCTTTTAGTGATTAATAATAATATTGATAGATCCTGAAGCCTGACAATTAGTTCAAGAATGACAGAATATACAATGGGTCAGGTTGATTAAAGGTCTGAGGATCTTCTCCCCTTCTTTCAATTCTTGCTTGTCTTTGAGAGTGAATTCTCTTGAACAAAGATACTTTATGTATACATGTAGCCTGTAATGTTTTGAGTGACTCTGGAGAGAAGATATGCCATTTTGATACAGAATATCACAATTGCTTGGTTTACATAGAAGTCCAAATATAGCTAGTTTCCTGTACTGTATTTTTTTTGATAGTTTGTCGTGAAAAATCAGGTGTACAGCTTGACTCTTCTCACAGACTACCTATTTTTGGAAAAGAAACAACACCAAGTAAAGCTAAAAAGCCAAACACACACTAAAATAGAAGTTGCTGCAAGAACCTGAAACTATATTCTTATATTTAGCTTTCCAAAGACTTGTAAATAAAATATTAATGCAACAAATAGTTGTGAAAAACAAATTTCATTTTAACAGAAGTGGATTTAATACAAGAATACTTTGAGGAAAAAACCTGTTTCGTAAAGCAACCTTCTATATCACCTTAAGTATCTACTGCAATAAATTTATCTTCTATTTCTGATTTTCCATAAATAACTCTCAAACCCCTCAAATTGATAGGCATATGTAGCTATGTTTTCAGATTAAGAATTCAACAGCTTCCTTGTTTAATCACATAATCCTCTGCATCAATCATTTCCCCTAGTTTCATGTTTTCAGTACAGATTTATGTTACAGCATTATCTCCCTTGACTAGTGTGAAGAGTACATGTACATTATCCTCACTGCTCCTTGATGATCTTTCAAAATTCCTTGCCCATTCTCCACTAAACTTGCTATTTGCAAGGCAACTAATGGTCTGAACTCCATAACTTTGTTGAACAGCTAATCCTATTGGATTGATAGGATTATACTATACTGTACTATAGTCACTGCAGTTCTCTGCGCAGCCTCCAAAGCAGTGATAGAAATACAGTAATCAGAGTTTCCATGAAGTACCTGCAGCTCATATTTCCCACTCCCAATAAGCTCTGCCATGTCTGCATTTCATGTGTAGGTTTTATCCTCCTCAAGACAAAGCCCCTGGTTCCCAGTAATAGAATGGATTTTCCCCCCTTTAGCCCTGCTTCTCCACAATGGTTTTGGGGTCCTAGAGCTACTGCTTTATGTTTTCTGTATTAAACTGCATTTAGTACCTGTGAGTTCATGCAGCTGGAATGACCAAATCCTTCCGAGTTTGCTTACAATGTTACTATTTTCCTGCACTTAAAGTATTATCCAACTAATTCAGGACCAAAAAATATTAAGAGTCTAATTCAGATATTTAAGTAAATATGTTTACATCCTGTAAATATACAAAACCAGTAGAGATAAAAAGGTGACCTTTTAGGACTCTAACAAGTACCACCTAAGAACAAAGAGGTCTCAAGTTTTATAATGTCATAGTTGTTCTTTCCAGCTGAGCACAACCTGCTCTATTCACAAAGTTGTGTACCACACTACACTGATAAGTTATTATTTTCACAGTGTCTAAAAGAACAGTTAAAGGACTTGAGTAAAGATTTTGTAAGTATGTTTATATCTATAGCGAAACAAAATATGAAGCTGCTACGACAGTTATAGACTAAAATCTACACTCAAAGTTAGCAGAATAGAAAAAAAAGAAAAAGAAAAACCAGAAAATGGCATTTCATCCCTACACATTTACAGAAATTGCTGGTTATCCTGGTAACCTGGAGCGATGCTCCAGGCAATCTCCCAGGCAGTAGATAAAATCACTTTGGGATTCTTCCTGACACAAAAGATGTTCTTACAAGACAGACTTTTGATTTGAGAAGTTAGAAGTGTTTGATACAACATCTGTGAATCGCATTCTGCAGCAAGACTGAATCTGCTCTGCTTATGGACCCCCATATATCTTATTAAATTGCATCAATGAGGAACTGCAGGACAGTTTCCAGCATGATAGCAGTGACACAGGTAGCTATGCTGTATTTTTTTTTAAATTCTAAATTTTTTAGAAATGTTTTGTTTCTCTGGTATATAGTTATTGGCTTATGTATCACTAGATTTACATGCGACTATGTAAACTTGGGGGTTAGTAACCTCAAGTCACCACTATTATTCTATTAGGGACAATGAAAAGAAACAAGGCACATTCTAAATCTAGTTCTCTCATTTCACACAGTACTGATAACCAGGCTAGGAAGTCTCTGAGTCACTCTGATCTCCTTCCATATCCTAGAGAAGTCTTACTGTTTCAGTCCAACTTGTTATCTTGTGTTTATGACTGGACTTAATTTCTTTTGGGAAAAGACACAATCCCTTTGCTTCAGTGAACTAATCAGAAAGTTTGGGTGCAGGTGAAAAGAGGATATGCATGTAATTTATCCTTTAGTTCCAATTCTTCAAGCGTTAATCACTCATCTTTTTATAATTCCAGAACTCAATGCACAGTGTCACACAGTGTTCCTAACATATTAAGATTAGGGATGCATAACAAATACAGTAAATCAGTTAGATCAGTAGATGTTTAACCTTAAGAGGAAAGGAGAAGGTTGGGTGTCAGGAAGAACAGAAAGGCACAGGGCAAATACATTACAAAGAAACCAAAATGTTGTGAGGTCTGTGCCAGCACAAAATTATTCCTGAAACCTCACAGAGCCAAGGAGCCAAGTCAGCAGTGACATCCTGATACACAGGACAATGTATATTTATAATCTAATACTTATATCAATAACTCAAAACAATGGCAGAGAGAACTGAAAACCATCAGAATAGAAAACAGATTAAATTATCATATAGAAATAGCAATCTTTTTTTTTTCCACAGATCTTTAGCTCATGCTACTTGGAGAAAAACAATGGTGATATTCAATTCTACAGCAAGAAAATACAACACCAGCCTATATTTCACCTAATAATATTACAGATTGCTTGTATTTTAGTATTAAGGGGCTTCTACTACCAAGAAGCCATGCAGTCCATGCTTAGTGGCGTGCCTCAGCATTTATCATACATAACATGCTTATAAACCAATGGACAAGATTCCTTTTCTCAATGGTATAACCCAAAGCAGAACCTACTAGATAGGCTTTTTCCTTATTCCAGGACTTTTTAAAACCCGTCAGCTAACTGCCTTTGTGGGCATCTGATGACGTTATGTCCTGGCTGGTGCAGTGTTTGTTTTTTAGCTAGATAGTCGTGCACGCTACAATACACGGCTACACTGCTGCATTTAAGAGGTCATTGGTTTAGCATCAAAAGGGTCACAGAAAGCAACCACATTGACTGTGATCCTCCTCTGAATCCCTAAGCACTCCACTGGTATGACTTGGGAGGTAAAGGAAAGTGACTGGAAGGTTTTAGTCAGTAGAGGGTTTCCAAGCAACCTTGCACAGTTGAGCAGCCTCAAGCAATGGGAACAATGGCTATCTTTGGCAAGGATCCATTAAAGGGAAGCCCGCAGCAACACCATTGTATTCCCACCACCAGCGGCTATAAATACAGGCTACATTAAATAGGATAAGAAATAAAAGAAAAACAAACCCGAGAGTGGGGTGAGCAGAGGGCTGTGCAGACTGACTAATTTTTGGCATTGTTTTAACTCCAACTCTTGCAGAATATAGTAAAGGGATTAAAAAGCATTGCTTAAAGCACAGAACTTTGTACTGTAATATTTCTAATACATTTAGAGTTTTGGTCTAAGCACCGTCCTAATATACAGCAAAGATAACTAGGTGTTATGAAATTGCCAGTCTCAACACAATACAAGTTCAACTCCTTAAAGCCAGAATTTAGATCCTTGCTGGGACATTTTAAGGTAGGTCAGGCTTGGTTTTTTTCCACATTCTTATCTCATACTTACAGAGGCTTTCCCAAAAATCTAAAAAGTCCAGCCCACACACCTGAGTGAAGTGGTGGTGGTTCTGAAGAGATGCAACTTGGATGCCAGACAGCTACTCGGGGGTTTTAGACTGCAAATTGCAAAATAGATAAAAATTAAAAATATGGTAAAGTAACATTGAGTTTGTGGGGTTTTTTCTTTATTTCTTACAGCCATGTTCTTAATGAAACTGCTAAAGCATTTCCTTTTAAACACTGCATTCAAATTCTTTAAGTTGGGCAACCTGACATCCAATCCTACAATTTCCTACCATGAGTATTCATGATAAATTTGCATAAGCCTTAAAGCTTGTCTTTCTATTTAGAAAGGAGTCTGATATTTTCATTGAAATGTTTGTAAAGGAAAGTTAGTATGTAGAGAAATAATTTAGAAGATTTCATTACATGACTTCAACCAACCAGACTTCCTTTAAAATCTCACAGCTTCTGTGCAACTGGTTTCCTTTTCAGTAAATATCCAACCATAATAAGGGAATTTTTGAACTTTGCAGAGACACAATATTGTAATACCAATACAAGTAACTGAAATTTCAAAATATGTTAAGTACTACTGTTGGTTTCATATTTGGCACTAAAGAGTGCAGTTTATTTCCTACAACGTCAATGGAATTACACTTGCAAGAATAAGTAATCAAGTATATTTCCTGTTTTCAACAAATATTTTTGAGATACACTTTACCAGAGTGCTAAATACCCTGGAAGAAAAAAAGAGTTAAGATAGCAGAGATTGTAAAACTAAATATATCACAAGTTCTCTTTTGAAAATAAAGTACTAGACTGTCTGTCATGCTCTGACAGACTTAGAAAAAAATATAAAGGAACAAATTCTCAGTAGCTGTGCAGTAAAAATAATCTATAGATAAGTGAGGCCAATTTACAAGCGCAGTTGAAGCATTGTTCTTGTACCAGGAAAGGTGTTGAGCAGTACAATTTAACATTCTTTAAGCCAAAACAAATAAATTAAGACATGTAATGCTGAATAATTATACCTGATGCTTGAAAGTTCAATATGCTTATTTTAGATTTCAGGAGGGGAAAAAAAAAAAGTAATTTTAACTGCTGTTTTCTTATTTTAATCAAATCAAAATAATAACATCAAATATTTGTCTTCACTCTTTAGAACCTTATTGAGCAATAAAGAGCATAATTTCCACTGTTTCCCATTATGCAAACAAGTTCTCCTTGCATAACAAATGTAAAACAGTGATTTATTTTTTTTTTGCATTATTCCAAATAAAGGTAGACTGTGTCTTTATCTTTCTATTATCCTATTACAGCAGATGGTGAAGATGCATATTCAGATTTAAGAGTCTCATTCAGATCAATTTCTGTACCTTCTACCATCATTTAACCATTTAGATTATTTGCAAACCATCTTTAGTACACAGAAAAGACATTTGCATCAAGCTGTGCTCATTCAGGCACACACAAAAAAGCTTTACACAAACTAAAGTTATTGTACAGAGAGGCATTAAATTATTATACTGAAAACTTAACTTGCAAAAGTTTGTACATATATTAAATCTTTAGTCTACACTTAAGATACGAGAATTTTCGTGTCTTTCATCAGCGTAAATGGTTATTGCACAGTTGCATTTTTTTTTCCCCTTTGAGCTCTTAGCCACCTAACCAGCCCAGAACCCAGATTAGAACTGTCATGTTGCGTCAGGAGTTTGCAGCGAGTGCTCACTAGAGTGCCTTTAATCCTCCAAGGTTTACTCAAATGTCACAACCATCTGGAGGAATAGGAGACTTCTTGCTGGGTTCCACTGACCACAAGTTATTTGTAAGGAGAGGAAAAAAAAAAAAAGACAATAGAGAGCAAAACCAATGCTAAGTATTTTCTCCCCTCCTCCTCAAACACACCAAAACACACCCACAGAACTACTTTTGATATCATGAATGGAATCAGGAACAACTTAACTCTATCTACTAAAACTTTAGATGTGTATGGTCATTCTTCTTATCACAGGCTCAGAAGAGCAGATAACACAATATGAGAACAATTCAATGAAATCTCATCCTGCGTGTTTGTAATTATTTTTACAATATATAAACATCTTGTTTGGACTAGAAATCCATTATACTGTGTTCTGTGTCAAACACTCTAAAGATACATTCCATGTTTGAAAAAAATTACAGATTCTTTACTCCAGACTTTGTTCCTTTGTAACTCAGAGACACTCATAAAATCACTGTGACAAACTTAAAATGACATAAACATATGCTGAGTAACAGGGAGCTCATATTGTCTTAATCAAATTATAATAATATAATGGTAGCTTTGCCACAGCTTTTATTAGAAAGTGAAAATCTGGCAAAGAATATGTATGTCACTGAAGCTTTGCTCATAGCTTTTACTTCAGAGCAGTGAGGGTTGTTTTTTTTGGTACACCCAATGCAAGCCCTTGCTGTTTGTAAGAATGAAATCTGGATTTAGTTTTCCTTTCTCCTTTAGAAGATACATTCCTAATCCTCTTCTCCAAGTAAAGCCACTTCCTTATCTGGCATGGACAAGACGGGGAGGGCAGCTGCATCCTATTCTTTAAATAACTACATCTGCAGTGCTACTTACTATCTATGCACCTCTTAGAAGTGCTTACCTGTGTTTAGTGTTAATCTTCCACTTTAAAAATTTCCTTCCTTATTTTTCTTAATAAGTATTGTAGGTACTTTTGCTATACTTGACAATGTCTGGCATTGCTGTCATTACTACCTGCTGCTTCTCTGTGCAATATTTCATGGTTTAAAAGTTAAGGGAGTGTGAAAACACCTAATAGAAGCAAGAAGCTCCCCACGGTCATCATCAGGCCTGGAAGAGCTTTTTTCCAGTCAAAAAGTCACTGTCCAAATTTTGCCTTTTCAGCCTAGTAAGTTACTTTAAAAAACCCAACATTTTCAGAAGCAAATGCTTTATTTCTTGGAAATTGTATGTCAACAGCATCTTTGACCATTCATTTTCTCTAAGCTCACTTTCGTGATTGTCCATTTAGATGCCACAGTACTGTGTTGACTCCAGAACTGGCCAGCTAAATATTAGGTTTGATTACTCAAGGTGTCACTTGATTACTTGTAATTGCAATGGAGTGCCCTTATTCCTTACTAAAATATCTATTTAGGAAAATTTCAGCTAAATTGTATACATATTTGCAATCTATTCATTTGGTCATCAAAGCTTTTATGCTAAGTGGAATCCTTGATCTCCAGTATTTACATTCATGAGCTTGTAAGTACTGCAGTGAAAGTTAGAGGAAAAAATATCTCCCGTTTCAGAAATAATGACAACTAAGTCTTACCAGTTTGGTATCTGCTTTTGCTTCACAAGCTGTAGGCACTACTTGAAATTAATTTCTGATACATCATGATGAAGAGTCCTTATGTGCTGTGCAGGGCGCGTTATTTCTTTTCTCACAGGTAGATGACATGTTCAGTTTTCATTATAAAAGAAAACACTACACTTTCATTCTTGTCCATACTATATTACTATATTTACTCATAAGGAAGTACCACCTTCAGAACTCAATTTGAATTAATCATTAAGGCCAAAAAAATCTTTTCCTGTAAGAAATATGAAAATCTCAGCTGAATTCAACACAAACACCAGGCTACTGTTTTCAATGCTTTTCTTTGAACTGAAAATGGGAAGACAACAATTCTATCCTCACATCCTTTAAAATAAAAGAGGTTTACTTTGAGTTTTAAATCCTGTCTTGCAAAAGTCAGTTTTATTTATATTCCTTATGCTTTCCCCAGGAACAAAAAGCAACCTTCACTTTCATACCTTAAAATCACCTAGTAAATGTTAGGTGGCCATTTCAACCTAAGGAGTAAGACATGCTAGGTCATCAAAATCATCTCAAACTCTAAAGCTCTACAAATACAAATGTATTTTCTGCTAATTGCTTATAAAGGAGAAAACAGTTTTTAATGTACTAACTCTCCAGCTACCATGCTTCTTGCACCTGCATGTGATTTGAATTGGCAGAGGGTACTCAAGCCCAGTCAGAAGTCAGAGTCAAGTAATGAGAACTGATACTTGCTCCTCTCTATTCTCAAACAAATTTGCTTTCTAAAAATGAAATAAGTACTGTGACAAGATACCACAGTTCTCAGAATACAACAAAGATATTAGATGTTATTCAGCAAGCTTTTAAACAGTATTAAAACACAGAAATGGTCTAAGCTTATAATTAACGGGAATCATTTATTTTAAGAACAATAAATTTTCTTTTTCTTATTCAGAATATTTGTATAGCCATACTCTTTAGCCACAATAGCTACAAATCGTTCTACACACTAACAAAACCACTCCACCTCTTTAAACTTTTACCTAGCAAAGTTGCGACTATCTATAGAAAAGGTAAAAAATGTCATCAGAGAAAATAAATAAACCTTAATCCTCTGAAAAATTGAAAGCAATATGAAGGGAAAGAAAACCAAGCCCACTTTCTGCTATGTGCTGAGCAGGAACCAGACAGGTTCAGTACAGCAAGAGCAAAATGAGCTACAGCAATACATTTTTCTGATCTCTGAACTGACACCAAGTACCAATCACTAGGACACACTGGTTCAATCAAGCATCAAAGATAGAAAGAAATCAATAGAGAACAAGCAAACAAAAATCTCACAGATATCAGTTCTACATGTCTATGCTGTGCAAGCAGCAACCAGAAGACTGCTCAAGAAATAAGAGCAGATGTTATGTCTTCTTGATTTTGTACAAAAATGAAAAGAAACAAGCAATATGAAAGCCATATCCCAACATAATTATAGATATTACTGACATGTTCTCAAAGAGGCAGTAATGAAGGTTCAGAAGCTTAAGTGGATATATCGACACAAATTCATCAACTATTCTCCAAAGCCCACTGACAGCAGTATCACTATTAAGATGTGCTGTAATCCAAACAGTGTAAACAGAAATTACATGAGAAGTGATTTTTTTGACTAGAGCACTTTGCATACATTGATTACAGAGATCTCAATTTAAGCAAAGTCAGCATCTGTTTCATTGATGCTTTATCAGAACAAGGTATGGCTCCAGACTGCCTCTGTATGACAGTGTACAGGTGAGTACATTCTTTGATCATGGGCTGCTATATGAGACACCTGGCCTGGTGACAGGTAGAATGCATTTGTCCCAGAGGGGGAGAAGGCTTTTGGGGCAGGAGTTAGCAGGGCTCATTGAGAGGGCTTTAAACTAGATGTGAAGGGGGAAGGGGGGACAACTGAGTCTGTTAGAGACAAGCCCAAGAGCAATATGCTAGGGCCTGAAGGAAGGTGGTCTACGGAGGATTTTCGATCATTGAAGAGAAGGGATAGATGTTTAGGCCCTGACCACGAGGCCTCCTGCCTCCCAGGGGTCCCACCAGTGCGCTCTGCTTGCTACCTGAAATGCCTGTACACCAATGCACGCAGTATGGGGAATAAACAGGAGGAGTTAGAGGTCTGTGTGCGGTCTAAAGGTTATGACCTGGTGGCAATTACAGAGACATGGTGGGACAGCTCACATGACTGGAATGTGGTCATGGATGGCTATGTCGTTTTTAGGAAAGATCGGTCAGTGAAGCGAGGTGGTGGAGTTGCTCTTTATGTGAGGGAGCAACTTGAATGTATTGAGTTTTCTCCAGGGGCTGATGAGGGGCAAGTTGAAAGTCTGTGGGTAAGAATTAAGGGGCAGGCAGGCATGGGCGATACAGTTGTGGGGGTCTATTACAGACCTCCTGATCAGGACGAGGGAGTTGATGAGGCTTTCTACAGGCAGCTGAAAGCAGCCTCGCAACTACAGGCCTTGGTCCTCATGGGGGATTTTAACTACCCCGATATCTGCTGGAAGACTTACACAGCCAGCCATTCACAGTCTAGGAGGTTCCTCCAGTGCATTGATGATAACTACTTAATGCAAATGGTGGATAAGCCGACTAGGAGAGGAGCGCTGCTGGATCTTGTACTTAACAACAAGGAGGGTCTTGTTGAAGCAGTGATGGTCGATGGCAGCCTTGGCTGCAGTGATCATGAGATGGTGGAGTTCAGGATCTTGTGTGGGAGGAATAGAGTACCAAGCAAGACCAGAACCCTGGACTTCCGCAGGGCCAACTTTAGCCTCCTTAATCAATTGTTAAGGGAAGTCCCATGGGACAGGGTGCTAGATGGTAAAGGGGCTCAAGATAGTTGGTCAACATTCAAGGACCACTTCTTGCAAGCTCAGGATCAGAGTGTCCCAATGGGTATGAAATCAAGTAAGGGAGCTAGGAGACCAGCGTGGTTAAACAAGGAATTGCTGGGCAAACTTAGGTGGAAAAAAAGAATTTATGGATCATGGAGAGAGGGGCTAGTCACTTGGGAGGAATATAGGACAGTTGTCAGAGGATGTAGAAAGGCAATTAGGAAAGCTAAGGCCTCCTTAGAACTTAACCGTGCAAGCCAGGTCAAGGACAATAGAAAGGGCTTTTTCAAATACATAGCTAATAAAACAAACACTAGAGGCAATATAGGCCCACTGATGAATGAGGGGGGTGCCCTAGAGACAGAGGATATAAAGAAGGCAGAGGTGCTGAATGCCTTCTTTGCCTCTGTCTTTACTCCCGCAGGCTTTCCCCAGGAGCCCCTGATCCCTGTAGCCCCGGAAGAAGTCAGGGTAAAGGAGGAGTTTGCCTTGGTAGATGAGGATTGGATTAGGGATCAGTTGAGCAATCTGGATATCCATAAATCAATGGGACCAGATGGAATGCACCCAAGGGTGCTGAGGGAGCTGGCAGAGGTCATTGCTAGGCCACTCTCCATCATCTTTGGTAAGTCATGGAGAACAGGAGAGGTGCCTGAGGACTGGAGGATAGCAAATGTCACTCCAATCTATAAGAAGGGCAAGAAGGAGGACCCGGGTAACTATAGACCGGTCAGCCTCACCTCCATCCCTGGAAAGGTGATGGAACAGCTTGTTCTTGGCACGATCTCGAGGCACATCAAGGATGAGGGGGTCATTAAGAGCAGTCAACATGGTTTTACTAAGGGTAAGTCATGTTTGACCAACCTTATTGCCTTCTATGAGGAAATAACTAGGTGGATAGATGATGGTAGAGCGGTAGATGTGGTTTATCTTGATTTCAGTAAAGCATTTGACACTGTCTCCCACAGCATCCTTGTAGATAAGCTGATAAAGTATGGGTTTAGTGATCAGGTAGTGAGGTGGATTATGAACTGGCTGAAGGGAAGAAGCCAGAGAGTTGTGGTTAATGGGACGGAGTCTAGTTGGAGGCCTGTGACTAGTGGAGTCCCTCAGGGGTCGGTACTGGGACCGGTGTTGTTTAATATCTTCATCAACGACTTGGATGAGGGTACAGAATGTATCCTCAGCAAGTTTGCTGATGACACCAAACTAGGAGGAATGGCTGACACACCAGAGGGTTGTGCTGCCATTCAACGAGACCTTGATAGGCTGGAGAGTTGGGCGGGGAGAAACTTAATGAATTTCAACAAGGGCAAGTGTAGAGTTTTGCATCTGGGGAAGAACAACCCCATGTACCAGTACAGGTTGGGAGCTGACCTGCTGGAGAGCAGTGTAGGGGAAAGGGACCTGGGGGTCCTGGTGGACAGCAGGATGACCATGAGCCAGCAATGTGCCCTTGTGGCCAAGAAGGCCAATGGCATCCTGGGGTGTATTAGAAAGGGAGTGGTTAGTAGGTCGAGAGAGGTTCTCCTTCCCCTCTATTCTGCCTTGGTGAGGCCACATCTGGAGTATTGTGTCCAGTTCTGGGCCCCCCAGTTCAAGAAGGACAGGGAACTGCTCGAGAGAGTCCAGCGTAGAGCCACAAAGATGATTAAGGGAGTGGAACATCTCCCTTCTGAGGAAAGGCTGAGGGAGCTGGGTCTCTTTAGCTTGGAGAAGAGGAGACTGAGGGGTGACCTCATTAATGTTTATAAATATGTCAAGGGTGAGTGTCACGAGGATGGAGCCAGGCTCTTCTCAGTGACATCCAATGATAGGACAAGGGGCAATGGGTGTAAGCTGGAACATAGGAGGTTCCACATAAATGTGAGGAAGAATTTCTTCACAGTGAGGGTGACAGAACACTGGAACAGGCTGCCCAGAGAGGTTGTGGAGTCTCCTTCTCTGGAGACATTCAAAACCCGCCTGGACATGTTCCTGTGTGACCTGATCTAGGTATTCCTGCTCTGGCAGGGGGGTTGGACTAGATGATCTTTTAAGGTCCCTTCCAATCCCTAACATTCTGTGATTCTGTGATTCTGTGACAGTGAAGCCTTATCTCACAGATTTTTAGTCATTTGGTCATGCACTAAGCCCACAAATAGATAATTAGGAAAAAAGATCACATCTTACAGCATGTTCAAGTACTGATGCGTCAATACCAACTATATGCTTAGCAGAATAGACACTTTGAAGGATTATGTTTGTACTCACTAAAAAGCAAGGTACAAGCAACAAATGTTAGTTATTTTCCATAGGATAGATGACATGCTGTTCTGCCTTAAAGTAAATTTAGAATTTCAAGAGAGAGATGGAGCAGATGAAACAGACTGACCTTGTCTGTACAAGTCAGAAAGCAACACTGCCAAGGAGCCACTAATACAACCCAGTAAGACTGAAAGAGTATGCCTTTCAACGGGTTTCATATGAAAACAACCAGTGATAATTAATGAAGTGACAGGATGCTTTAGAGGATGAAGTAGCATATGCCATGCTTAGGGCCTATATTAATGAAGGTTCTTTATGAATGTAGCATGTAGAAAGAATGTGCATTCTCCAAATATGTACCAACAGCAGTAGAGAGGATCACTGCTCACAACCTCCATGACCCGAACAGGGAAAGATAAAGTGGTCAAGAAATTTAGAGAAAAAGACATGTACTGAATCCTCTAGAAACAATTGTCGGCTGCAGGGAGAGAGACCTCAATTTAAATTACTACATACAGTTTAGGAAGCTTTATAGTATTGCCTTGAACAGCTGACTGGGACACATGAACTATTCCTACTGTACTATATGCCAAGATAATTTGACTTTCAAAATCTATTCCAGTGAATGCATTTACCTGCATATCCTGGGTAAACCAACATGTTTATACTGTAAAATTATTGAATTTCTCAACTTCAACAGTTGTTTTTGAATGACTTGCTTAATTTCTGGAGAATAAACTGTAACTATCATATGATTAAGCTATTACTGCTTCACACACTAAAAGCAGATAACAAAAGCACAAAACACTGCACAGAACTGAAGACAATTAATGCAAAATATTAAACTATATTTTTGAAAAATAATTAGTGTCAGAAGTGTTCAAATATTTTGCTAATGCATCCTGTTGGCTTTGAAAAAGAAGTAATCTCAGATGCTTCTCTTTTGATAATGTGTTTCTGATATAAATGAAGATGAGTCTTAAATGTATATTTTCATATGAATTGATTAATTAGAATTTTTCATAAATCTCTTGAAATGGTGCAGATCAACAGTATGGTTCATATCAATCAGGTTCAGATCATTATCACACTAATATTTTTAAGTCTGCTTAGTCACCAGATTCATCATACAACCTAACTTGCACAGACTTTCTCTGATAAATTGAAAAGATAGAGAGTCCTCTCATAATAACTTCTGTGGATATTTCCTATTTCCATCCCATTTATATGTAGAATATGTAAAACCTATACAGGGGTTAGTGTATTTTAATAAACCTGGGCAAGAACATCAAGCAAAGCAATTTGAGGCTCCTTGCTCAGCCACTGGAGGGATGTCACTTGGGGGCACTCTGGAGAAAAACACATTCCCTCCCAAGTTTCTCCCAGAAAGTTTGTGCATTAAGTGATATACACAAAGTTCTTTTCCTGTAAGTGCAATTTGGCTCGCAGAATTCACATCTCAGTGTGAAAAGCTTCTATTGTAATCCAGAGTACATTCCTTCTTTGTATAAATTTATTCTGTTTCCTAGTAAAATAATCAGAACTTTCACAGAACAGAAATAACTCTTCAATGTAAATATCCTTCCCTAGACTACAAAAAAGAAAATACAAAAGTGTACAGAGAAAATGGTTTTAACTTCATGAGAAGAAAGAAGCTTTGTTTCTTCAGGTACATCAAAGAAGATTCTTTTAAGTGACTCCTATTGACTATTAAATCATTGAGTTTGTGCTCTTTCTTGATCTTAAGCATTACTTTATTGCAACAACAAGAAGAGTAAGTAACGGATTTACTGATGTTACGTCCTTCTGGAATCACTTCACAGGTGGTAAATTCCTTCTGCATTTTGATTTCAAGAAACACAGACCAACAGCACAGAGCAAACTGGCCAAAAGACATTATGCTGGGCTAAAATTAAGACAGTCCAGATGGGTAAACACTATCAACACAAAAGACTACAACAGGTTCTCATAAATCATGCAACAGAAACCAAATATTGGTTGGAAAAGGGAGAGGGAACAGAATAATGACACAGTTGGTTTTGATTAAAATGGAAAAAAGCCTGAAAATTCAGGGTGTTCAACACATGGGCATAATTTCAGAAATCTATGTGACATCAGTTGCTATAAACCATAATGGTTGCCCAGAGAGTATCAGATTCCACTAGGAACTTCAATTTTATTTTTAGAATATTGCAATACAAAGAGGGTCCAATTTTTGCAACAACAATCAACAAAACCTTCATTTTATGGCAGTATGGCAGAAAGAAACAATATGCCTTCCCTAAATATAATTACTAACCCTGTCAAGTGAATACAACCAGTAGTGTTCTGCTAGATTAAACTTTCAGTTGGATGAAAACAACTCATTTTATCTACTGACTATTCTACTGAAGTTAATTCCTGTCTAAATAAAGAATGACAAATACCGGGACCACATCTTATGTTCCAAACACATGAGAAGTATATTAAAATACAATAAAATCCAAACAAGGGAAGGTAATAATGAATTTGACAAAAGTTCACAATGTTAAAACTGAAGGCAAATAATGAACTTTAACTGGTAATACATTGATGGGTGCAGGGATGAGTTAAAGACTTTGAAGCAGGAAAAAGGATGCAAGATCATGAACCATAAAGAGACATTTATTAGCAGATTTTGAACGCATTGCTTTGAGTATAAACTATGAATATAGTATTACAATTAATTTAAACTAATTCAAATATAATGCTGTTTGTAAGGAGACTGTAAGAAGGGTTCAGACAGATTTGTCCTTACCCTTTATTTATATCTATATAAATATATATAAATTTATGTTTATAATGTTTAAATTACTTATACCTGGAAAACTAGACTGATAGTATGTATCTACTTCATGTCCTCGTTGTACTTTTATACTAACTCCTGTAGACAACAGTTTCAAGACCAGTAATGCTAGAACCTGCTATGTGAGTACAAATGGCCGACAGAAAGCCTTCACTGAATGTATTTTTTTCAAAAGTTCTATGAAATACAGCATTGAAGTCCATCTACATAAAAGAAATCAAAACACAGCAGTATTAAGTTAAAAAATCAACACTTTCCACAGGAAGCAGAGAGAATAAGTAAGATGGTAGCCTTCCAGAAGGTATCCACAATATGTTTAAACCAACATTTGGAAAATTAAAACTTTTGAAAGCAATTGATCAAGAACATTCAGAATTAGTGGGGTAGGCATAGATGTTAAAATCAGCTCTTCTCATCCCAGGTACTCTGCCAAATCACTACATGCAATTGTTTAAGATTTATTTATATCATTTATTTATTAGTTTCATACCTTTATGATTTAATTCTATTTTAAAGGCACAGATCTGCTTTATAAGGTGAAAATGTGTTGGAACCAAAAACCCCAGAAAAAATTACTTCATGCAACTCCCAAGGAGCTCATCTTGTAGAAATAGCTCTGGTATCCTCTAAACTGGGCTACTAGGCAGCCATGCCAGAAGCTGATGAATGTCTGAAAGCATGAGTATGATCAATACAAGAAAAGAGACTGCTGGCTCAGTCAAAGGAGCTAGTAATTTTGTCCATTTTCCACATTGTCTTTTCCAAACAACAGGCTATGATGATGGGGAATATGAGTAGCCACCAGCATTCAGTCAGATCAAAAACCCCATTTAACTTCTTGCCCCATGGCCAACACCAAGGATACATGTGCACCGCCTCTGTGATCTGCCATATGAAGGCTCTAAGCCAACTTACCAGAAGACACACACTTTGCTAAAAGAAAAACCCATTGATTTATTGAAAAAGGCTGTGCTTGAATGTTTTGTTGTCAGAAGTTCTTCTATCCTATGAAGCAACAATGAACATTTCATCAAAAGAGAAAAAACTAATGTAGTTCAGAATGACTTGAGAGAAATCTTAATCTTACCAAGAGAACCTCACCCTTCTTTCAAGCTAGGTGATTTTATAAAGTAAGAGTACAAATGAAGGCTGTTAAAAGAAAACAAGTAAAAACAGCTGGGTACAAAATTGGCATGCTTTGGCTAAGAATAAGAAGGCCATAGGGAAAGTTATAAACTTAACACCTGCTACTGGCAGTCTCCAAATCCCCTAAGTTCTGCAGGAAGACAGCTCTAGTGGGGTCATTCCGACAAACCACTGTCAATTGACAAGACAAAATAAAGTTTGATTTGTTGCTCCCTAAATAAGGGCAATCAGAAAGCAGCAATTCTATTATTAGCACTTATTTAATCTAAACAGCAATGGTAAGTTTTTGTCTGTCTCTGGACATCAACTTCAAGAGGGTAACTTAAAAAATAATTCAGATGCTGAGGTATACTCACTATTACTACCACCTCCTAACCATTTTTCATCCTTCAAAAAATGCAAACGTTTAGATACATTAAGAATGGCAAACCTATCTGTTAAGCACAGCACTGCTAATTACAGAGATGAATAAAAAACCCACTCAAAAGGAAATTACAGATTTCTTTTAGCCTGATAATTCAAAAGGGGGTAAACTCTGCCACATACAGTGCCTTTCAGTGGAAGCCTGCTTATTTAGCATGCCTTTACTGGAAAAACCACAACATTTTTCAAGCATTTTTGTTGTCTTGTAATAAAGACTGCTTACAAGCATTTTTTGTGAAACTTCACAGTAAGCTTATCAAATAAAAGCTTTGCCAAAGAGGTACACAGATCAACTATGTTTTTCTCAAAAAAAAGGATGTACTAGTAAAAGTTACATAAATACACACACACTTTAGTCAAAACTCCAAATTAGACAGCAAACCTCAGCTAGAACCATCAGGCTTTATCTGAGTAATACACTGAAAGTTTCATGAATTGCATTTCAAAAAAAAAAGGAAACATACTCAAGAAATGTCTTCACTTTCAGAATTAATAAGTTATTAAATATTTGTTAAAAATAACTCGTTTGTACCAGATTAAATGCTTACTGCTGTAAGAACCAAAGCATAGCTTCAGATAGGCTAGCTTTTTTGTGACCTGGTTGCTTTACCGATTTTCAGTTGAGAGAGTTTTTACATATCTGTCATAACCAAGACCTGTAAAACCAATCTAAGTTAATAATATAGCTCACCCATAGCACTGAAAGCATATTTCATCTAAACAAATGGAAAGTTCCTTGGACTCTTGTAATAGCCAATGTGAACATTAGCCTTAATAGATTATTAAAGGATAACATATTTCAAGCAACAGACAGAAAAACATGGATGTTTCAATGACATATTAAATTTTAGTAATTCTAATAATCAGTAATGTTTTGTATTAGCTTTTTCCATCTTGCACTGATGAGACAACTGGTATAACCAGGTCTGTTCCCGAGTTCCTCAGAAGATCTTGAATTTTTTTTTTTTGATCCTGAATGTAAACACAGTGGAAGATTAGGTTAACTCAGATTATTTCCTGAATAATATTTCCTTGCTAGGAGCTAGACACAACATAATCAGGAAGACAGAAAATCATATTTTACTTCCTCCATACCAGAAAAGCAACAGTAACACAGAGAGGGAAGAAAGAGTAGGTGACTAATATGTATCACAAAAGAAAATATTATAAAAATGAGATCAGTGAATCAGAATAAAAAGATTAAAAATTATAATGGAGTTAAGGATTGAGAGCCATGTCCCTAACCTGTACAGCTTGGATTAAAAAAACCAATTGTGATCGTGAAGAAAAAAGAAAAAGTAAATTCATTAAGGGTACTTAGTGTTAACAATATCTGCATTCCACAAATTCAGTCATTGAGATTTTATCAGTTGTGGTAGCCTAAAATCAGGCTCCTGTAAAGTTAACCAATTAGAACGCAATGATCTCAAACATGCCAAACATCTAGAAAATTCCACTGAGCTGGGTTTGGTTGCTTTTACTTATTTTTCCTTAACCAACATACTTACTACATCTAGGTTTTTATTATTATTAGCTCAAGACATGGTCCTAAATATATTTTTGACAAACATCAGATCAACTTGATCAATCTGCTACAAGTCAATGACTTTTCTTCCGGACCACCTCCAACAGATCCTGCTGTCACTACTGGTTCACAAAACCTGTCAAAGCATGAAGCATGCAGAAGGACAGAGATTAAAATATCAAAACACAGCCAAATTCCAAACTGCATTTCCAAAGATTAAAATGACTGTAACAAAAAACTTAGAAAGCATCCTAGTCTCTCTGGAGAGTAAGAAAAAAGATCTGAGAAGAAATACCCTTTCAACTAGTGGATCAAGACCATTCAGGTGTCTTGAAAAATTAAAAATTTCTACCTCCAAAACACCTTCTTCCTTGAAGAGAATATAGTCCTTGAACTTTCCAAAATGTACACAAACTATACAGCTTTACTGTTTCCATTTGCACATTTTTTTTAAGACCCTTAAATTCTATCGGGTCAGAAGAGCTGCATTATTTAAATTGTTTTAAATCTGAAAATCTGAGAACACAGTAGACCGTCAGGGTAGTAAACTGTGAAGAACATGAGTACTTCTGACCAGGAAGAATGAACAGCATGACACCAAACAAAACAACATGCCTCCTTGGGCTCATACTTCCGATATTATCCATTCACCCTCCTGAGATTGTGGACTGTCTTGCTGTATGGCTGCCAATTGCTCAGAAAAGTGGATTTGTCTGAAAATCCACTGGCATCTCTAGCATAATACAAATAATGTAATAATGACTTGGGCTTAAAAGAGGGCGAAAAAACTGGGTTGCATTCTTGCAATGCAAGGGAGAGTTATTCTCAGTATCTCCAGATAAATTACATCTGACAAAGCAGTACTCATGCAAGGATAAGTCACCAACACATAGTCTCCTCTGGTATGCCACTAAGACAGAAACACATTTTTGAGTGTAGTCCAAACCATCCAGCTATTACAGTTATGGTGGTGTTACAGTTGAATTTCTTTCTTTGGGAAGTTTGCTGGCTAGCATGAAAAGCCATCAGCTTTACAGTTTCACTCCTACTTTGAGACAGAGTCTAGAAGTGAAGATTATACTGTCTAGAAATTCATAGCTGAAACTCTTCTGAATTTCATATAAGTATGCCATAACTTTCTAGCAAACTGATCTATATTACCAAAAGAACATCACACCATTGCTCCGAAAACCTATTATGAACGTTTTGTATTTAGCACTTTTTCCACCTCATTTATGTTTACTGCCAAATGTAGACCAGACAACTGGATCAGAGGAATAAAGCACACTAAATAGGTTGTTGTTTTACAGTTCTACACTTTCTAATAAACACAGTGTAGCTTCAGTGGTTTTTAAGATTTATAAATGAGCAAAAAGTCCTAGATAAATAATGGTTCTTTTTCATCCCCACATATGAAATTAACCTTGTAAATGCACTTTCACCCCTGGCAGATATAAGAACTCGTGCACATTAAAGAGGTTCATTCTCTCTTCTATTTTTCTGAAACACCTTTGGTAGAAAGAGTTAAATTTCTGTTTAAAAATCTTAACATGGAAGTCAGCTTTGGCAAGCCTTTGATGCTTATGCCTGTCTCTTCACTGTGTATAAGGTACATATGCCATTCATCTGATAAGGCTTTTCATTTGTGTGCCCAGAAAATCTGCTTGACACTTCTGACATGAAAATGATTAATTAATATGGAATGCTAGCAAAAACTGTATAACATTTCGCTGTTCTGTAGTTTACAAGTATTTATTTTTTCTTTAAGAAAAATCATAATGTATATCATCTCACATCAAATTTATCATAGCATTGTATTTCTGAGTGAAGACAACTCTCTTATGTGTTCATCCACAGAATAACATGTGCTGATATGGTCATTCATCGTGCAGTATGTTTCTGCTATATGAGATCACTGCTTCATCAGCTGCACTGATTCTTTGTCTAAAATTAGCTGGTTTTGTTTGGAAAGAGATTAAAGAAATGATCAAAAACTGTTCCTGCTGGATGAAAAATTAATAACAAGCAATTTGGGACTTATCCAAAATTGTTGAATTTCCAATAAACAAGAAGTGTTGAGTAGGCACATGACATTCCTGGAAATAATCATACTGATCCAGAAGAAAGAGTAGTAATTAATTTAATATTTTAAAGAATGTATCAGTGAGAAGCCATATTCCTTCATTGAATTTATGCCACCTGAAGAAACTACTCTACCACGCTATTACAAAAAAAAAACCTTTTCAACTTTACTAGAAGTTTGCTGTGACATTGTTCATTCAGAAAATGTACATTCAGAAAGTACTGAAGTGATGATTACCCTTACTAATGAGTTTATAGGTATGGAAAGTCCATTTTAACGATTCAATTAAATTTATGTTTCAATATGTTAATATTCCTAATACACAATGCTTTAGCACTGGAAATACACAGAAAAGTATGGGTTTTTTAAGTTCTGACGATCTGTATGGTATGCAAAAAAGACAAGTGCACAAAAAAGACTTTTCAATGTATTGACACTTCCTCCAACCTAAGGATGACCATAAACAAGAGTTCTCACTATTATGCCTTATCAAAAAAACAAAAACAAAAAAACCACAAAATCAACAACCTCCCCCACGTCCATTCCATGCCACTCACACCTACCCTGAGATAAAGAGTGGCAAGTGAAACAAAATAACTTGCCATCTTTTGACACAGAACATATAGTACTGAGTAAGCTGTAGGTTTGTAGGGTTTTTTTAAAATTTCCTGAACTAATGCAATCCTATCAGGTCCATGTGTTATTTCATTTGCATGATGGTGGACATACTATGCAAAACCAGTGTCACATCAATACTTCCAACCAAGCTGAATTCCTATCAATGATGTACTATGATGGACACCTATTTTGAACTGCTGCAGTTCTCTCTCCTTTCTGCTGGAGTATTGATCTCTATGGCATGTGAAGAAAAAAAATCTACATGGAGTTAATGAACAGAGTAGCACCACAGAGTACACAGGATCTAACTAAACTTACAGCATCTGTATTCCAAAGTAAAACTTGAAAAGAAGCAGAGTGATAGCAGATAGGATCTTATGGTAGCCAAACAGACTGAAGCAACAGGAAGAGGAGAAACAAAAACAGAAGATAACAAAAACAGAGGAAAATGAATGAGAAAGTTCTAAAAATCTAAGGCTGAAACATCTAGTCCATAACTTGTCCTGATGATTCCTAGTCCCTCAAATAGATTCAACATCATCACATCGGTTCACAATCTTTTAAACTCCATCTATTCCTTCAAGGTGACAGTATTCCTCTGCTGCTTGTTCTAGCACTTGGTTCAGCATAAAAGAAAGGGCACTGTCTATCAGCAGTCACTTCCAAGCAGTCTCTGGACCCCTGGATCATGCAGGTAGGAAGAGTTCACAATAAGTATGCCAAACACTAGGCATGTTGAATCCATATGTTCTGTAGAAGTGAGCTTTGCAAATGTTTCTAACACCATAATTCTTCTTCAGTGGTAGCTAAGAGGGCCTCTTTCCAATTTTCTCTAAAAACTTTCATATTCTTCCTATGTAATATCTTTAAAATTCATTCTTTCCTACATAATATATATTCATATAATTAAAATTCATAATCTGAAATCATTTCTGTAACAACACCCTGCTGTATGACACAAGTTATAATACAATATGAAAAATTATGCAAATAAAGGATTTGGAAAGAACAAGAGCATCCCAGTATATCTTACCCATTCTAGAGAATTCCTGTTTTCCTAACATCTCTTCTAAGCTCAGCTCTGAGAGGGGTCCACTTTCAGTAGTCTTGAGTAGGCACTCCTCACAAGCAACTTATCTCAGCAATCAAGTGTATTTGCTCTTATATTTAACTCAAATATCCTTCCTTCTTCACTCCTGATCAAAGTACCAGCCTTTCCACAAGTTTTCATGTTTGAAAGCTGCTATATCACCATTTAAACTTACCTTTTCTAAACTAATAAAATTGAAATAATTAGCTTTGATCTAATTTGCTGCTTTTACTAAACCTCCAACTTATTTTATTCTCCACCAGACAATTTGTCCACATCTTTCTGGAAGAGAGGTACGTTGAAACTGGCTACAGCCTTCTGACTGACATCCCCCCAGTATTATCTGGGCCAGAGGAAACAGCCTACTGTGTCTCCTCTGTGTCTGAAATGTACATACTGTACACTAAAGTCTTAAAATGCAATTTATAGGAAAAACATTGCACTTGTGAATAACATCCTGGCTGAATACTGAGCAAATACCCAGCAGCGTACTAATATCCTGGATACTGTTGCTGCATAGGCTATTATCTCTTATTTTAAGTGTATTTGACATTTTCCTCTTAAATGTAGCATTTTTCATTGAATGCATTTCTTAATAGCATTTTTCCCCCATTTATAAACATTATTGATAGTTTCTGTTTAATGAGATCACTTTGTATATAAGTGCTGTCTCCTGAAGAATTTCAGGCAGCAAAAGAAATACAGGTCTTCATCAAGCAGCAGAGCAATTTCGTGCTTCTCTCCTATCAAATCTCACTCTTAATTCTTTGAGACAAATTTCCTTAAGTCCAGCCTTTCCTTTCTTATCTCTCCTGTATGTGGATTCAACTCAAAACATAGGATCTCCTGCAGTTAGATTCCCCCTTTGGCCTCTTCTCCTGAAACAGCCAGTGATTATCCCTTTCTTTTTTTAAAACCTCCAATAATTTTTGACAGTATGCAACCACAGATCATCACTTTTAAGTAATCAGCTTTTCTCAATGGGTAATCCTTTCTTTATGTTGGATGACAACCAAGAAGAGTAATCTGTCTAGGCAGTAACTAGCAAATCATACAAATCCATGTAACTAAGCTCAAAATTTTAAATATTTCTATTGTTCACTCTGGATGCCTGCTCTTAGGAATCACAATATAGAATGGATGTTAAAAAAAATGTTAATGCATAGTCTCTCTTGCACACAGTTTCTAACAAGCACATATACAAAACCAGAAACTATTCACAACTCATCATCCCTTGGCTATAATTTTCAGACACATCCCTATCATCTCCATCCTTCACCAAAGGTAGTAACAGCTTGTGAGACAATACAAAACTAAAATCCATTTGGAGAAGCACTCCATAAATCTTCATCCAGAATTCGTACAGTCTTGACAGACAAAACATGCACAATACCCACATTAAAGGGGACAGTAAAGTCAGAAATACTATCATACATATTCACACAGATTCACAAATTCCAAGTTTCAGCCTTTCTCATATTGAAATTGTTCTGGACCAGTGCAATCCTGATGTGAAGTTCTTCAGAACTTCCAACTACTGACAAGGTTTCCATAACCTATGCAACCCTTTCAGGTTGCATAGTTAAACAGGCTTGGCATCTTTATCCTAACTGCCATTCAAATTACACCTTCTTCCAGAAATAAACCTTTTATAAATAAAGCATCAAAAATGAATACTTGCAACACTCTTAAAAATATTCTCTTGTTTTCTGAAGTTAAATCATGAGATACAAACAACTCAGACCTGCCTGTCAATGTTAATTACCTTATTTGGCTAGCAGCATAAATTCATACAATTAATCCAGTGATGCTCACTTTGACTGTTTCATTTGTCTTCTTAGAACTAACAACTTTTAAAGAATAAATAGAAACAAAATTATTTACTGAGACTTACACTGTAAGGTTTCTTCCTTTTCCATAATCATCATAACACTCAAGTTTCACCCAAGTGTGAAAGTATAGACGGTCCTAAAAACAGAACTGACTTTGGGGTGGAAGGTGGAATCCTTCATTAAATCCTAATTGGTTTCCATTATGTTTATTTTTTTAAAATTAATTTGCCATGGGCATAAGCACCACACAGAACCATCTAATGCAGCAGAACCTTAAAACATACGCAGAAGCTTTAATATGCTTTCAGCTTCTACAACATGAGACAGTAGCTGTAAAATTATCCTGCCCAGGTATCTAAGAAATTAATTGTATCAGGACATATTTTAAGTTTTAGTACGTTGTTGAACTAGCTTTAATAGCTGTTTAAATGTACTGCAGATAGTTTTTGCTTTTCCAAGCTGTATTCCGAAGATGCTGCTCCAAAGCAGTAAGCCACTGTTCCTTCTTTTTGCAAAATAATTCTCTATTCTTCCAATACTTTCTAAAACCTACTCAGTGAAGTCAGAAGCCAACATTTGAATGTGTTAACACACAATAATTCCTAACTGTGTGCTTGGCTGATTCTTCCACGTTTCATCTAAGATGCCTCAGCTAGATTAATCTTATACAGTCTACCTTAGTAAATCACAATGTTTTGGTACCTTAATCTAAAATGTTTGCCATTTTTTTTTCAGAAGTTACTTTTTTTTACTTTAATTAAATCTAAGTGCTTGCTACTGTAACAGACAAAATGAACACAATTCAGAAAAAGAAAGAGTTATTGCAATGTTTATTCCAAAATGCAGTGATTGCCTCAAACCAGTCCACACATAACAGCCTGGAATTGGCACATGAAATTGTGACTTAGAGCTGAAATAGAACCCTACTTGTTTTGCTTAGTTATAAAATTAAATATTTCTGTTTATGATCACAGAATTGAGCGTGAAGTGAGAAGGGACCTCTGGAGATCTTCTAGTCAATCCACCTCAAAACAGGGTCAAACTAGAG
This sequence comes from Podargus strigoides, assembly GCA_028020825.1. NCBI lineage: Eukaryota > Metazoa > Chordata > Aves > Caprimulgiformes > Podargidae > Podargus > Podargus strigoides. Next base: position 17,775,365 of record CM051621.1, on the reverse strand, counting down.
CAGGTTGCTTTGGATTGGGTCCAGTCAGGTATTGAATATCCCCAAGGATGGAGATTCTAGTACTTCTCTGGGTAACCTGTTCCAGTGCTTATCACCCTTACTCAAAAGTACTTTTTAAACTCTAAATGGAATTCCTTGTATTTTCATTTGTACCTTTTAAAGAATTCATTTTTCTTAAGTTTAGAAAAAAATTTAAGTAATACTCAGCATGCAATAATGGAAGAGTAGGGAACAACTTTTCAAAATATGCTATGCTTTGGTAATTGCATTTAATTTCATTTTTTTGTTTTGAGAACTCCTCAGTTCACCATTTTATTATTTCCTGAAATTAAGTGACAGAAAATTACTAAATATTACATACAACATTTTCACAAGGTCTAAGACCTAAACAATGTGATACCTTTGGATTTATGAAGCAAAACACTTTTGCAATGCTTCATGTCTCACTATAAAACAAAAATTTAAGCAAGACTCAAAAAACCCAACCAACCACCATTCAACATACTTAGGTAGAAAATATTTCCTTTTAGAATGAACATTTTACACTGTTCCTCAAACTCATCTGTAGATGAGCAAGACCAAAATTTACAAGCAACTAATTCCCAGCCAGCATATTCTCCTTACAGACTTCTTTTTTTTTTTATTAAAGGCTAAACTGTAAGGGAACTTGAGATTTCTGTAACTGGAAGTAGTAAATAATTAACTAACTTCATGAAGACATAGCTATGGGAAGACAAAAAATTTCTTGGTCTCCCAGGCTGTAATCTCCAACTGATGAATACTCCCATATTACAGAGCTGTTTTACAGATCTCCCTTTTTCTGTCTTCAGCTGTTCTATTCACACAGGCTGTAAAATAATTCCTATCAGTTAAACAATCAAGGAATCTGTATTAGAGTTATCTGCAATAGTTATCCCAAGATGACTGTCCTTTCTGGTGCAGTCTGGAATGGGGAAAAAACCCACTTTATTTTTAGTAAATCTTGTGTATTTTCTCTAGCTGTTTTCAGGTACTGTAAGACTGGAGCCTCTTGGCCTGGTATTGTTCTTGCTAAGGACCTATGCTCATTTCTAAATACACTATGATAATGCTTTTTCTTAAAGTTTTTAAAGGTGAATGGTGTTCTGAGTTACTCTGCACTGTAAGACCATAGTGAAAATCAGTACCACATGAGTTTGTTTCTTGATGAATTAGATCTTCCCTCTTGCACTGGTCCTAACCTCTTGCTCTTACCTTCTATAACACAGAAACCATACTACTTAACTGAGATGTTCAAGAAAGCCAGGACACTTCTTTTGATTGTGTTCAGCTCACAGAACAGAGCTAATAATTTTGCAGTGAGGATGTTAGCTAAGTTACTGACACTGTTAATAGTCCTTCAGTGATTCCTCATAAAACATGGGTCTCGAACATGGAGTAGTTTTCCCATAGTGCATTGAAACAGAAGAGAACTTTTCATTTTACTGCATCACAAGAGACATCCAAAACACTCTAAGGGGAGACAGAAAACACAGATTAACTTTGATAGGTCTTTGCAGTGGGACTATTGATACCCAGGGCAGTAATTCTGACTGCTGAGACAAAAATACAATCATCCATTTTCTTTCCATAATAAAGGTCATATGCACTGTATTTGGCTGATCAGCTTTCTCAAACAAGAACAGAGGTAGGTAAGGAGAACAGACAATAGGCAGGAATAAAAAAAAAAAAAAAAAAGAAATGGCATTAGAAAAATGCATTATTAGGCACCAATTTTTTTAATCTGCTACTAAGATGTAACAGGACTAATTAAAAGTAAAAAGAATGCCTTAAGTATTTTTCTTATCTTTATAGAAAAATCAAATAGCTTGATAAATAAAAACATGACTCTATACTTCTTGCATATCCTTTTCCAGAAGGTATTGGTACCTAGTTTAAAGAAAAAATACACTACTGACCAAGTTAAATAGCAAACAAAAGCAAGGGACAGAAGAGTCTTCAAGTAGCACTTAATTGTAAAGGATCTTTCAAGGAATTTTTCATATTTTCCCAAATAAGTCCCCTGCAAAGTTGTATTTCAGCATCAACTCAAACAACTATTTTATATTGAATACAGTACGAATCAAGTTCAACATCAGTTCTGCAATTAATTCTGACTAGACTAAGGAATGTAAATGCCACTAAGTGTCCTTCAAGCCTTATGTTAAGCTTGAGCACCAAATTCCTTTGTAGTTCTTCTAGGGTATTACCATTAGTATAGAAGGGTTAATAACAAAGGCTGATGATTGTTTAAAAATTCACATTACCAAAGTGGATTACATTGCATCTACTGAGGGGATCAACAATGTAAGCTTACACTAAGCCATTATTACAGAAACAAAGCCTGCATTTTAAGCCTTTGGAAACAAGCATAAAACGGACAAAAGAAAAAATTCTTCTGATGTAAGAACAAGGCAAACACTACATGCTTTTCATACAGACTCACATTTTCAGAGCCATACAGAATACATGAAAATGGCCAAATAGCCTCCCCAAAAAGCTCATCATGAACTCCTGACAAGATCAGCAAACTTGGAGGAGAAAACAGATAACTAAGTGATCAAACAGTATAAAGGAGGTCTTGTCTCTTATTCTAGACACAACCAGATTAATTATCTAGAATTTAGGAACAAAGACTGGAAGAATCAAACACGCTTGTAAAAAGCTGGGGTTTTACATCCTCAGTGAAGTGCTTGATGTTCAAAGGTGCTAAGTGCTGCAAATCAGATTTCTCAATATGTATCCATTTATCTGGTGAGTTAGAGCTCTGACCTCATTAATCCAAGTTTGAAAATATTAACAAAATGCTTTGGATTGCTTCAGCACTTCCTCTTATGCTGAATCCATCACTAAAATTTGTCTTGTACAAAATTAAAAACTGACAAACGAAAAAAATTAAGAAACCTCAGGCTGTGTATGCTTTCTGATTCGGAATGCTATCACAGATCGTAAGTAACTCTTCCCAAACACTTTGCTATGGGTGAAGATGCTTATTACTATTTCCAGTTGCAAATATAAGATTTCAAGGTTTTTGACAAATTACTTGGCACAACCGGAAAATTGAGGTTATAAAAGTAAATAAATATAACTGTTCTTAACCTAGTACCAACTTATTAGTAAACCATTGCACATGCTACCTAAATTACAGAAAATCTCCTAACCTTCTTCAGAAATCCTATTCTTCAGCAGTGAGGATTTTATATTAGTAGCACAAACTAGCATATTTTAAGCACCACACTAAGCTTCTCCAAGACACAACCAGACGGGAAAGCATCGTTCAACATTTCTACAATTTAGGTTTCTAAATATAACTTGCTTCTGTTTTAATTCTCTCCTGATGAATTGAAATTGGATCAGCTACTGAAAAGTTCTGCAAGCCTAAGAGTTAACATTAATCATAGCTGAAGCAGACTGCTGCAGACCGGTTCTGTTTTTGTGAAGTGTTTTTAAACTGTTAACAGGAACAGGCTTTAAGACATTTGTCTTCTGTGTTTGCTTTAAAAAGAGCATCATTATTTAAATGATGCTTTTTATGACTGCACAAGTAATGAAGTTCACACATGGAACAGTAATTTTCCTAGCACAGGAAAAATTAATTCAGTGAGTTTTGTTGGAGGTTGGTTTTACAAGACAGACTGAGTACTGAGAACTCACAGCAGTTTTGCAAATTGGGCAATTAATATAAACAAGGGCAGAAGATCTTTACACCAACATTGATTCCCAAACTTTTAAAATTAGAATCTTCTTTGTATCTCCTGTAACATTTTGCATCTCATACTTTTGATCCTCTGGAGTATGGAAAGGAGGCGACAGAACAGGTGAACTACTTCCACACTGTCACCCTACTCATATATTCTAGCAGACCAGAGCAGATTCAAATTTCTAAAGGTTTTTCCTCCTCCCATCTCCAATAAGATGGCACAACCTCATTTTCTCCCATGTTCAATCCAAAATCAGCTCAAACACACTTATTGGTAGTTCAAAATAGATAACAAGTTTTCTCCTTTTTCTGCCTGAGTTTTTTTTTCTTCCTAAACGGAGGGGAAGGAATGCAATTGTATTTATAAGTCTACATTTTTCTCATTAAGGATGTTCACAGAATCACAGAATGTTAGGGATTGGAAGGGACCTCAAAAAATCTAGTCCAATCCCCCTGCCGGAGCAGGAATACCTAGATCAGGTCACACAGGAATGCATCCAGGCAGGTTCCAGTATTTTCTTAAAATGTTAGCTCTTCCCTAATTTTTACAGTGTATTTATCAGAATAGTCAAAAAAAGTTATGCAAAAAGATCATGATCATATGCAATTAAGTTTCTTTAAAATTGCATCCATGGGTGACAAATTACATGTTTGGCTACCCTATCATCTACTGATGAGATAAATATTGACTGTGAGAATAAACTGCTTAAAACTGGAAAGGCAGAATAGTACCTCTTCTTTCATCTCATTGGCTTAAATTTCATGGGTCAGAACATAGCCCTTTTGCTAGCACTTCAAGCACAAATTAGGCAACACGGAAGAAAAATTAAAACAAACTTTTAAAGAGAAAAATTCCCATTTCTTAAAAGCCTAAATGTTTTTGACAAACTATGAAAAACTTTGTCTAGACAGTATTCTTTTTCCTTTTATTCTTGCTACTTCTAAAAAGCTGATCAGAATAGAACAAACTGGTTGCAGTAGCCAAAGGCATTTTTTTTCTGACATGCAATCAATTCTTTGCCCTGTGCACCACTTTGATGTCTCATATCCAGTACACACATAAATAGGTCAAGATATGTCACTGGCACTGACCTAATACCCTCATTTTTCTGATTACAGACTCACTCTCCATTGTGGAGCTACACAGCAGTTTTTGCAGCCAAGGAACTCAGAAGAATAACAAAGAAACAGAAATTATAACAGTGTCTATATTCCAGTAAGTAGGAACTCAAAAGCTGAAACACAATAGTGCTCTAAAAGAATAACTAAACTTGGTTTTCGAGGACACTTTTTAGATTCAATTATGCATCACAGATAATACAATTATTTTTCAGAGTCAACATATTAATCAACAACAATTACCACAAAAATAACAATATTTTTTCCTAGGTAACTTATGAGGTTTATAAGCTGACACCCAGAGATCTTCAGCCATCCCTGGGCTTTTGCTGCAGCGTCCCTGTGAACATGATGAGCTGGGACCGACGATAAGAGACAGTCTACCGCTCTGTAAAGAGGTTCTGCCTGCCTCACTGATCCTCCCCTTTACACTATTCCTCTTCCATAGACCTAAGGAGTCTTGTTCTTTTGCCTTTAAGCACCAGATTAACTTTCTCAAAGTAATGAGGAAAAGGGCTAAAATACATGAACTGATAAAAGTCTTTCTCGGAAATTTTTGTAGTTATCTTTAGACTAACTCTTCACTTCCTTGCCTCAATTATATTATATTCACTAAACTTTCAGTAATTTGTTAACATGAAAAAAAAAAATTAAGTTATCTAAAAATAAAAGTAAATATTAAAAAGGGAATTCTATACTAGATAAATTTTCACTCATCTGACTTCAAAACACAATTATAATAAGATGCAATTTTTTCTTTCAAGTGTTCCTGTCATACTTTTAAAATTTTCTTAAATGCTTCTGTTAATAAATGTACTTCTCTCTCCCAATCTCTTTCAATCAGAAATAAAACTGGGATGCAGCAGTAGTACAGACCTCTCTTTTGCACCTCAATAGAATCATTAATTGCTTTCAAGGGCAAGAAAGGCCAAAACTAAAACGTTTTCAACAATAGCAAGAGGAAGCAAAATTACACTTTTATTCATGTTAGCACTTACAGAAGTGTGACCTTATTTTAGTACAGTGATCTCTGAAGGAGGTGAGAGAAAGTACACCGAACTTACATACTAGAAAGGGATATAGGAAAAATGCTTCTGTTAGAAAATGCATGTAACATAACTGCCTGTTATTTTACATACCTATTAAAAACCTGATATTCTTTGAACTAGAAAGATTTCTGTCCCCTGAACTGGCAATAGTGTGAAAAGGAACTTACTAGGCTGTTAAATACTCAGCACAATAACTTATTCCTGACACAAGGAGAAAGAGCAACGAGTTCCTCCACAGGTCATGGCATAGAGAAATAGAAGTTTTAAATGACAAAACTATCTTTGAAATGAAAAACTGAATTGTGAAGAGAATAAACGATACAGGCACAAATCAATTAAGACGCATGACAGGGCAGGAGAGCAAAAGAAATTCTTGTAGCACTGATATATCCCCTTGGCACAAGCCACCAAACTAGCACAATAAAGACACTGAATGGAAACAACTACTGCATGACTCTTCCCGGTACCTACAGAGCAAAGTGACAAGCTGGTAGTAGAAAGAATAGGATGGAAATAACCACAGTATCCCAAAGCCTAAGGAGTTGACCTGTTGATGCCAACTGGCACCTGACCACAAGTACAAGCTGGAACATGCACCGTCCTCTTGGATGAAGGTGAATCAGGAAGCCATGACCAAGTCAAAGGATAGTTTCTCCACTCTAAGCTCAGAATGGTGTTAAACGAAGACCCCAGCCCCACCCTGACTGGTATGTCCTGGCCAATCTAAAGACAGCATTCATAAAGTAGTGGCTTTCCTTACTGCCTCATCTCATTCAGCCTACATGTGCGCAAGTTTAGGATATAATGAGTATCACCGAGTATACATAAACATATCAAAAATAAATGTACTTGATTACAACAGAAATGAGTGAATTCTAACTTACTTCACTATAATGCTATCTTTATTTTAATTATGCTGCTCACTTCCTTCCTAAATTTGATATTATACCAAGTAAGATTATATTTTCTTTCATTCAATGATAAAATACTTATGGAAAACATTTTCCCCTGAAGTAATGCAGTGTATTACTCCTGAAATTCAGCTCTTGTCTGAATAACTAATGGTACTCCAAGCCCTCTACAGTGATAGTGAAGAAATAGTTAACTCTGCTTTTTACTCTGCCTTCATAAAGCAAGTCTTTATTACAAACATACTTTATAATGGTATTGTAATAGCCACAAATGAAATGTGGTTTAGCTTGATTAAGATGTAAACATTTAATTAAAATAGATAATGAGTTAATCACAAAACAAGATTGCTTATCATGTAATGTAAAAAAGGTAAATAAATGTGCATAAATTCACGTTTTATTCTCAGTGACTTCCATTTTAATGTTAATGCACTAGTACCGATTCAATAAAAAAAAAGCTGAAATTGTTCCATCTTCAACATTTACTTTGTGTGATGTCTTAAAGCAGCAAAATTAACAGCTCAAGATTTCTAAGTTTCCTCTTTGCTTACAGTAAAACTCCTCCAATTCTAAACCATTCTAATTAGGCACCTACTATTAAATATAAAAGAATCTCTGAACTTCAAACGGAGTCATCTGCCAAAAAATGTGATAGTGTTTAAAAGACCAAACTGCCTTCAAGTATTAGTATTTCTAGAGAACTCCTTATATGGTTTTAATCAAAATTCTCACGTGTCAGACTGAAAATGTGAATTTTTTATACATATATAGTAGAATTAACCATTTTTTTCCCTTTTCTTCTCAGCCTTTATTTTTTCCTCCTAATTGTTTTTGAATTGCTTAGCCTCTGAACTTGAAGTATGTTCTCATAACCTCCACACATAATTTGTGTGTTCTCTTCAGTTTTATCCTATATTGGCTGAGTAAAAATTGACTTACAGCAATACATCCAAGTCACCAGTACTCCAAAATATTTTGGTCACATGTTAACTGACTCCAATGTAAAAAAAGGCACATAACACTTGCTGTTAAGACATGCTGTGTTTCCTGGAATACAGTGAACACTGTGTGTGGATACACATACATCTATGCATACAATTGCAATGGCATTATTTTGACTATAATATTGACTTTAGTCATGCAAGAAACACTATAAGTTCTCAACCTAGCAAGAAAAATTATCTGACTCTTCCAAGTAATTATGCACTACAACCAAGTCAATGCATTACCTGGCTGCTAGCCACACAGACCAAGAAAAAGATTCTTATCCCAAAGGGACAGTAATTACTACACAACTCTCAAATTTCCAGTGCATCTGCATATGCAGAGTACACAGATCTGCACACAGTGCAAAGTTCTGAGCCTGGGTCAGGGTAACCCTGGTATCAGTACAGGCTGGGGGATTAAGGGATTGAGAGCAGCCCTGCAGAGAAGGACTTGGGGGTACTCGTGGATGAAAAGCTGGACGTGAGCCGGTAATATGTGCTCGCAGCCCAGAAGGCCAACCGTATCCCTGGGTTGCATCAAAATAAGCAGGGCCAGCAGATCGAGGAAGGTGATTCCCTCCTCTAGTCTGCTCTGGTGAGACCCCACCTGCAGCACTGTGTTCAGCTCCGGAGTTCTCAGCACAGGAAAGACGAGGAATAACACACAAAAATGATCAGAGGGATGGAACACCTCTCCTATGAAGACAGACTGAGGGAGTTGGGGCTGTTCAGCCTGGAAAAGGCTCCAGGGAGACCTTATTGAAGACTTTCAATAATTAAAGGGGGCTTGTAAGAAAGATGGGGACAGACTTTAGTAGGGCCTGTTGTGATAGGACAAGAGGTAACGGTTTTAAACTAAAAGAGGGTATATTCAGACTAGATTTAAGGAAGAAATTTTTTACAGTGAGGGTGGTGAAGCACTGGCACAGATTTCCCAGAGATGTGGTAGATGCCCCAACCCTGGAAACATTCAAGGTCAGGTTGGACGGGGCTCTGAGCAACCTGATCTAGCTGAAGATGTCCGGGCTCACTGCAGGGGGCTGAACTAGATGACCTTTAAAGGTTCCTTCCAACCCAGACTGTTCTGTAATTCTACCATGGCCAGACCCGAGAGGAAAGATTCAAGTCACATGCATCCAGCAAGAGCCTGGCCCTGAGTACACCAATGACAAATTATGTTTATGTTGTGTATGCAAATTAGTGCAGCCTACAAATGGTCAAAAGTAAATTTCTGCATTACAACTCCACAAGAATTCCACCTGATAAACTGAATTTCTCAGTTACAAATACAGAGAAAGGCATCCTTCTACTGGTCTGGGGTACCCAGTGTGTAGACAGATCTTCAATATTTCTCACTATACAATCAAGACCACTTTAAGTAGCTGTAATCACAGGAATAATCTCTTGAAGAAAAAGACTGGAATGAAAGGCAATATGAATCACAATGTTTATCTAGACAGAACATACATTTTTTCCTTTGTTTATTTTTTTTAAAAGAACATCAGTCTCATTGATTTGACACACTATATGACACAGATACATATCCACTGTCAAGTTTCAATGCAAAAATGATAAAGCATCCACAGCTGTGCTCAGACACACAGAAACAATGCATTCCCATGTAAACCAGGAAAAAAGTAAAATATGAATGACAGACTGAGACAATACCTTTTCCCATTCCCTTAAAATTTTTTTGAAGTTCATATTACTCTTCATGTATGTCCTTATTTGTGTTGTGCTCTTGGCCACACTACAGAAATGAGGATTTTGAATCAAAGTAATTTGAAGGCAGCCCTTTTAAATATTTTTCAATTAAAAATGCAAAAAAAAGCATGCAAATTTCTGCAGAGAGGGGTATTGAATCTCTAACATGCATCAGAGCAGAAGTCTGGAAGCCAGACCAGACATAACCTGCTCTCAGAAAACTTCTAGACTTCAGTATTCCTCATCCTGAAATAGATCCAGATCAAAGGTTCACCTTGCAAAGAAATGGCAAGTGTTTACTGAGATGTAGACATACTCATCTACTTGCACAACTTCCTACTAATTGAACTATCAGTCTGACAGGGACACACACATAGCTAAGTAAGTATTACGCAAGTTAGTATTTCTATTATTTCTCAGACTTACATGTATTTTTTCTTAATGTAAATCAAAACTTTATAGCAAAGACTCCAGTGCATACGTTTTTCATTGGCAAATACAAGTGAAGGTTCTCTGCAACATATTAACTAGGCTCCATCAAGTCATGCTGAAAAGCTACAAATACCAGAAAATAATTCTGATAGCATTCTTGAATAAAGTAATTAGAATCGATTAAAAATTCTGAGTTGTTTCATACAAAGAGAAAGAAAAATGAATTCTCAGACCAAAGGCACTCATCTCTGACTAAAAACAGACACAGGTATTTCCTCCAGTGGTTGACTCTGTACATGATACTGGATTTGAAGCACATCATCTCCACCTACTGTACTGCTATGCTTAAATCACTCATTTTACCCCAAAATGTACTGGATATTGTGTTCTTTTTTTGAGGGGGAGTCTTGCAGAAGACAAATTTTTTTTTATTCTTATGCTCCAGAGAAAGAAATAGAATCAGTTAAAGTAATAGTATCCTATCAACATATCATCTCAGTGCCTTTCCTTTTTCTTCCCTCTTTCTTTGGCAAAGGATGAATTTGCAATGCAATTCCAATGAGGACAAGTACATTATTCAAGCCAAATGACCAAAACTTCCCAAGAAAACAATCAGATAATACCTTATCCGGAACCAGCAAAATGTTGAAAAGGCACTATCCCTCAACTTTCCTCTCAACTCAAATCTCTTAAAATGTACAACTAATCTACATTCTAATGGCACTGAGAGGAAAATGACAGTAACAGTAACATTTACATCACACCTCTTCTGGCAGAGGGATACCCAAACAATACCAGAATGAACACTCACATTACTTATATAATACCTAAAGAACTCCTATTAAGATATCAAAATATGCTCAGTCAATGCAACATATCCAGAAATATCTATTGCAAAACACTAGAATTTAACCTAGAAAGCTCAATAAATCACTGAACTAAATTAAATACAAATTGTCAGGTGTGGCACTAACCACCATCCATAGGAAACCTCTTTTTTAGTAGGAGCAATCCAGAGAATCAGTATTATGACAAGCTACCATTTGTCAGGTTCTGTGGAGAGATGTATCCATTTTCCAGGCATGAATCTACTGGGACTGCTTATTAAACATGGCAACTCTGGTGGCCTAAGCAGGCAACATGTCAACTGGCTTAATAAAATTGGTTGCTGTGTTTTAACAAATGCCTCCACTAACAAAAAAAAAAACAAAACCAGACAAAATCAATGCATCTGTGTAGCCTAATACAGTTTTCCCACTGCTGGAAGCTGAAGTGCCAGAAGCTGCACTTTCAGTACCTGAGAATCAGAGATATCCCAAAGTTCAGGAACATAAAAGATGATCAACTCAGAGAGACTCCGAAAGTACCAAAATCTTTCTTTGAGAACATATATTTCATCAAGTTATACAGTTGGAAGCTGAGAGTCAGGACTGTATGCAATTCTTGATCAGATGCTTAAGTCTTTATACTTTGGACAAGCCCATATACCTACTTTACAAAAAAAGTAAACCAAGGCGCAAAGTGATTTATTACTGTTACCTACATCAATGACATGGATGTTGTGAGGCTAATATTGCTTCTACGCTTGAAAATCCTGGGATGAAAGGAACAGTCATAAGTCCAAAGTAGTAGCAGCACAATTAACTGTTCAGTGTAAAAACTATCTTGGGCATTGAAAAAGCTATCTTTTGCTTTGAAATGTGTGAATATCAACCCATTTCTGGATTGACCGGCTCTGCACAGTTATCCCACACAGCCATAAAAATTCCAGACGTGACACAGTACTTACATTCAGAAACATTATCCTTTGTCAAGAGACTGGTATTTCCAATTTTGGGAGGAAAAATTACATTGATACAACATTGAATAGGATTGCTTGCATTAATAAAGAGAGTTATTATGTATGAAGGTGGACACATATGGACCACCTTACTCACATAAGCAGAAGGAACTGCAGTTTAAACACAAAAATTAATGGAGTCAATGCTTAGTGAGGATGCAAGCTGCTGCCTACTTTTGAAGTCCCTCCGGGTTAGGTGACCAGTGAAATGCACAAATCAAGTGTCAGGATTGGTCCTTGTTTTTCTCATGTCTTTTTTAGTGATGTTATTTAAAAAGCACTAAAAAGCTGCAAGGGGGGAAAGGACAGAGGGAAACTCTATGCCTTTTCTGTAAGTCATCAGACATTATAAAAAGCTTCAGACACTTAATTTCATACAAAATCTCAGATACTTACAGTTATTCCTAATATGTTCTTAAAAACTCTTTCTATTCCTAAAAAATACTCTAAGACACTTTTCCTAGCAGTTCTATTTCTACCACTGCATCACAGATATTACATCTTGGCTCAACTGTAACAAATTTCTCCTCATAAAATTCAAAATGGCCTTCTTCCAAAACTAGCCTTCAAAAAAAAGGCAAGAAAAAAAGCTCGTAATACATCTAGCACCTGAAAGCTCTCTGTCAAATACCAGCATTTTATTAGTAGTGTAAAAACACAGAGTGAACTTTTTATAAGTTCTATATATTTTCTTTGAGAAATGTTCTTATTAAATATGGAAAAAAAACCCACACTTATTCCTATACAACAAATCTAGCTCCAAATTATTAGTTCATGAGATTTTTATTTGTAAATATATTCTTCCATGAGCTGATAAACATATCATAACATTTTAATAAGGCATGAACTACGTAGATACCAATGCCACTCCACCTGAATACATGGACATGAGTACAATCCTAAAGATACGATAAATTATGATGGCAACATCTTTCAGGTTAGTCATTTAAAGCTTCTAACCTGACAAACTGCAAAAGCTCTTTTAATGTTAATAACCAAATAATGAAGATTCCTAGGTACAAAAGGACTTCAACTGCTGAGCTTTAAAGACTAATGTCAAATAGTAAGAAACACCAAGATCTAAATCCACAAAATTAGTTCCAGGTATCAATATGCAGATGTCACATACTCTCAAATTTCCTGCTCAGCTGCAACCTAACCCTTTACATAACTGCAACCTTTAGGATACAAGCAATTATGTACAAAACCACCTAAGTTCTAATGTTCAGACACTTGCACCCATACTAATGCCTAACTAAATGAAGGAACTCCTTCTCCGAACTAGTGATTTTGTGCAAAATATAGCAAGCATTTTATCAATGTATTTTGTGCAAAATACATACGATCACAGTTTCAAGAAACAGATCAGTATGCAGGCTGATTGTAGTGTCTGGAGAGACCATGCAGGCATGCTCATATCACCATTTTCAAAAAGTTATTTGAACTTAGATGTTCTTCATCCCAGGAGACTGCCCTAACCATCAGGCTGCTTCTGAGCTAAATTTCAGTCCTCTTGCACAAACTACTTTACTCTGCAAGAGCAACCAAATACTCAGTAGAATGGACAGAGAAAAGGAGGAGGGAAGTTACCAATGGCATTGCAATGTCAGAAAGCAGGATTAAAACTATGCTACAGCCACAGCTACATGTTTGCTGTGAAGGGGAACTTTTTCAAAAACAAACATCATGAGAATTTAGTTCCAAACCATCAAGCATGTGATTAGAATCATGTCCTGGCACACATGGGGGGATTGAGTGCACCCTCAGTAAGTTTGCAGATGACACCAAGTTGGGCAGGAATGTTGATCTGCCTGAGGGTAGAAAGGCTCTGCAGAGGGATCTGGACAGGCTGGAGCAATGGGCTGTGGACAGCGGTATGAGATTCAATAAGGCCAAGTGCCGGATCCTGCACTTTGGCCACAACCACCCCATGCAACACTACAGGCTTGGGGAAGAGCGGCTGGAAAGCTGCCTGGTGGAAAAGGACCTGGGGGTGTTGGTTGACAGCCAACTGAACATGAGCCAGCAGTGTGCCCAGGTGACCAAGAAGACCAACAGTATCCTGGCCTGTATCAGAAATGGTGTGACCAGCAGGACTAGGGAAGCGATTGTTTCCATTTACTCAGCTCTGGTGAGGCCGCACCTCGAATACTGTGTTCAGTTTTGGGCCCCTCACTACAAAAAGGACTTGTGTCCAAAGAGCAACAAAGCTGATGAAGGGTCTGGAGGACAAGTCTGATGAGGAGTGGCTGAGGGAACCAAGGCTGTTTAGTCTGGAGGAGGTTGAGGAGAGACCTCATTGCTCCCTACAGCTAACTGAAAGGAGGTTGCAGGGAGGCAGGGGTCTGCTTCTTCTCCCAGGTAACTAGTGATAGGATGAAGGGTAATGGCCTCAAGTTGTGCCAGGGGAGGTTTAGATTAGATATTAGGGGAAAAGTTTTCATTGAAAGGGTTGTCAGGCATTGGCACAGGCTGCCCAGGGCAGTGGTGGAGTCCCCATCCCTGGAGGTATTTAAGAAATGTGTAGATGAGGTGCTAAGGGACATGGTTTAGCAGGGAATTGGCAGTGTTAGGTCAACGGTTGGACTTGATGATCTTAGAAGTCTCTTCCAACCAAGGCTATTCTGTGATTCTGTGGTGTGTCTCTCGAAGATATGGGAGCATCTGAAAACAAGCCTTCAATGGGAATGTCCTATTTAACTAGTGAGTAAATCTAAGAAGCCATCTCTCCTGTTAAGGTAACTTTTTTTTAGCTTCCTCTTGTTTCTTGTGAGAAAAGCCTGGCTATCCCAAGGTCAAGAAAAAGTACACTGGTAAGAAAACAAAGAAAAGAAAGTAACCCAATTCTTTGGAGGGAGAAGGCTTAAGTCATGCTGCTGCCCTCACCTTTTCCTACTGTTTTTCTGAAATCACCCCCTGCCAGCTTGCAAGTTCCTAAGAAACACAAGGACCTGGGCACCAACTCAAGACTTGCAAGAAGTTAAACCCACAAAAATACAGGATTTCATGAAAAGTTTAGGCATGTAGGTGCAAACTGCAAACCTAAATCATTCTCAGTTGGCACTTCAACTTCGTAGGCACCACACTACCTGTAATACATCATGCAATGACACTCCTGCCCTTATTCATGCTAAGAATCATCCCAGTCTTGAAAAAGCTGAGGAGCATGGACCCAGTCTTGTAGACTACACACTAAAAATTGTGTTACATTCTTTTACTCAATTTGCTTTAGATTTTTAAAGTAGTGAAACACCCAAGAAAATCCCGCATCTTGAATGTTAGAGACAGCTTCCAAGAAGTTAAGAAATATTTAGTCTCCTTACTTTAGGAAATCCCTGAAGATATTCTACTTCTAAAAAAATTCTACAGTGTAGCATGCAGACAGTGACCTCCTCTTTTAGCAATTTTAGACTAGAAACATGTGATCCTAGATCAGTGTATTCTGTTTCAGTGCTGCTACATCACCTCTATCACAGATGACCATACATTTTCCCTCACCTCAACTTTTCAGAAAAGTAGAACTAAAAATTCCAGAAGTATACTGTAAATATGTTCTAGCAATAGACAACTAAACCAAAACACAAACAATCCATCCCATCATAGTTGCTAAAACAAGGCGCCAAGGAGATTATCTTTTCAGGTATTCTGTAGACTAAATGCAAAGATAAGATCATAACCCACAATAATTAAGAACTGAAAACAGGATGATTTCATGCTAATACAGAAGGTATCAGAAACACAACGCAAGAAAAGCACCTCAAGTAAAGCTTTAACTTATGCCATGGTTGCTGTAAAAGAGATGTTACTTGAAGCCCATGAGACAGGTATAATACACCTCTTTCAGCATCCTAAAAAGCTTAAAAATCAAGGCTCAGATAAGGAAATCAATCAGAAAACAGAATAAAGTTGTAGAAGTACTACAGAAATACAAGGAAATTACTGAACTTGTAAGAAAACAGAAGAAATTAATAGGGGAACATTGAGTTCTCTGCTCTTCTGAAAATAGCCCTACATGTTAATCGATAAATAATCTGAAACAGATAACCAGCCATACCAAATATATCACATGTTCTTCTCCAAGTTGTTTCGAACTAATACATTTTCATGTCTCACAACGAAATATACTCAACAATGGAAATAGAATGCTCTTGACATAAATGAACAGGCAGATTTGTGTTGGGTTCCCCCCATTCCCATTACAGAAACTGTCTGATCCCTGGGCTAACAACAGCCTGAAAACTATCTAAAAAATCTTCAGTGACACACCCGCATTACTTTGGAGTGAGATTTTAAAAATAAGAGGCCAGTAGGTACAAGAACAAATGGATACTTTTTTTATGGTTCTAATGCCAATTTAAATGATCCATTTCTTCCGGCCATAATAAAATGTAAAAGGTATAGTAAAAAATTATACAATTTTAGAATAAAGAACAGCTGAAGAAATTTCAGGAAAAATTCTAAGCCTTTTTTGTATGAATAAAGCCTTTCCTTCCACTTTCACCCTGGTTTTCACTAAAGTATTTCAGAAGGTTTACATTTCTGCAGCACTCTGAAAAAATGCACTCTTTGTTAATGATATTTTCTCTGTCAAAAGCAGGAGCTTGATAAATGGGTTGAAAGGCCATGTAACTTCACTGCTACTGCTGGAACACTACCTTTAGCTTTGTCAAAAGCCATTCTATAGCTTTTCATAGTTCTATTCAATGAAAGAAAAATTCCACCTACTAAACCAATTACTAATTCAGAAGGGTAGTAGTTCATGTATTCAACAACAGAATTAAAATATGACAGATCAGAGCACCTAATATAGTGATGCTGTAACTCATATGCAGACCAAAAAAAATAGCCCAGTGAGGGAAAAAAAAGGTCGGTTAACACCCTTTCTTTAACAGCTCAAGAAATAAATTCGTGTTCTTCTGTTACATTATTAACAAGAGAAATAGGAATGAAGTCACAATAGTATAAATAATTTAGTTTTTTCTATAACCTAGTTTGTGGCTTAGCAAGATGAAACTAAACCAAAATAAGAGAAAATGGTTTATCTAAAATATTTCATCTGTGAATGTATTTCGTATGGAGAATGACTAAATATAATTTCATATTAAATATGGTAACATCAATTATTACTAAAATTACTACCATTTTTCTGTAATTGTAGGGAAATATGTTGAAAAGAGTTCTTGTATTGCTTTTCCAAGATAAGCAACACTGTGCCTCGATCATTTTACAGCTAAAACATTCACTACCTGATACTCGTCAACTTGTTCTTTAAATTAGCCACTGAAGTTTATTTTCCAAGATCCCCAGCAGCCTGTCACCAATTCAGACATTAGAAAGTTCTTCCTAAATTTATCACTCCAAATGAAGCTGCTGGAGAAAAATAAAAAAGCAACTGGTCACCAATAACTTTGTAACATCCTTCTCTGACTGTCCAGTCTTTTACCCTCTAGGATAAGCAAACCCAAGTATTGCAAGATATTCCTCACAAGCTACTTTTCCTAAACTTTGTAGGACTCATTTATAGTCTTTTTTAGACTCATTCTTCCACAGTCTTAAAAACAGTTCCCCAAAGTAGACACAGATGAGCACCAAACATAAGAGGATAAATCACATCCAGTGTCTTATGTACGGCAGGACTTTTAGTAGTTCATGGACAGTATATGCCTTTTTTTTCAACACAGCTACAACTCACAATTTATCCTGTGACACCGAAACTACTCACAGGTTGTATTTTGCCATGCTACCTGTCCATGCTTTCTGCATTTCATTTCTCCTTTTCCACACTTGTCCTCACTGTATTTTATTCGTTGATTTCAGATCATCTAACCAATACCACACACACCATGAACTCCAATTACAACCAAGGTGTTTGCAGCATCCACTCATCACCCACATGGCCTCATCCTTGTGTGTTACAAAGGCAGGCTAACTCCATCACCCAGGTAGTTAAAACGTAAGTGGATCTAGAACTGCACTTGAGATGCCTTCTCAGCCTAACAATTAATGGTTGTTAAGTGTTCCCAAGAGACAAGTTTCAACTACGAGGATGGTTGATAGATGGTTTATCTAATACTAATTCCTTATATCATTTGAGTACGCCATGGAAAACAGAACAAATAAATGATATAGGTCACATCCACTGCTCTACCTTTACAGAAGGCCAGTTTTTCTTTCCCATTCCTCCACAACACACACTTAAAGTAGGGTATATGCTACTGCTGCCAGTGACTGTGCATCAGTTTACTGGAGTGCAACAAGGCCTTACATTGTTAAAATATAAACATGTGAAAAACATTATGTTGCATCTCACTGGAGAAAAAAAACTAGCAGCAGCATCAGCTCTCAGCAGCCTTACCCCCATCCTGACTGCACTACTGAACTTTGAGCAGAAATGCACACTTGCATATAAACATTCACAGACTAGAGCTATCAAACTCACTTGAAGTATTTTGAGTTCCACAATTTCCTTTAAAAATGTCACCATCATCTAAATAGACGGTGGCAAAGACAGCTTGATCAAAGTAATATACTACAGAGGATAGTCCATTTGTCTCTGCTTCCATCTCCTCAAATCCATTTAAGAAGTCTGAAAGAAGAGTTATGACATGACCCTTCCAGCCTTGCCCTTTTCATCTGGATCTCTGAGAACAGACTGCTCCCATATAGGGCCAAATTTCATAAATACATATAGAAAATGGTTTAACTTCATTAGCCAACTCAAAGCACAGACTAGCAGACAAAAGATACCAGTAGTAGATACCAGTAGTAGATTTTCTCACCCCTCTCACCAGGGGTGAGAAAAGCTAAATTTAGAGCGAGGAATTTTTGCTGTCAGGAATCCCCTACACTTCAAGAAAGATGGCAGGTGTATTAGTCTCTGGAATAGGTAAGAGGAAATGGGGAACCTCAAAGACAGAAGGAAATGCAATGACTTTTCTTACGTTTGTGTTTGGTTTTTTCCTTCAGCACAAGCTATTCCTTCAGCAGCAATTACAATAGTCTGCTTTATTATCCACCTCTTTGGAATTCAGGACATTTTTCCCAAAAAAACTGTGACCTACATATGAATCTTAAAATGTTCCACTTTAAAAAAAAAAAAGCATTTTAAAAGTCATGTTTTATTAAAGGTATTCTTACAGCACAAAGAATAAACTAACAGCAGATTAATGCAAGTCATTAGAAGACTAAGTACTGTTGTAATTACAGCTACTTTCCCACAAGAGCTAAAATAACTATTGCACAAAGTTAGTTAGAAATCAGGCAGTTGTTTACTTGAACATTAAGATACAATATAATTTTATATTAATGCATGCAATTAACATTGATAAAGTAGTGGGACAATTTTACTATTTTAGAACAGAACACTAGTTCATGACTGATTAGACCTTTTCACAGGCAAAAGTGCAGACTACAAAAATAGCACTGAATGAGGAACAGTCCTGAGGAACACTTTTTAGCTTACAAGTCCTAGAACTAAAATAGTCTATAATCTAAAAGAAATGAAGCATTTTTTTTCATTCATAAAACAGCTTGTAGTGTCAGTGTTACAGGCAATCTCATTCTATTAACTCAAAATAGTTTCTGAACGTATTTTTAAATTCCATCCAGTTTATGAATTCTGAATGCATTTACCAATTAGATGCCCAATTTAACCAATGCAGTCAGAATCAAATAGTGTCAGGAATTAGTAGTATTTTCAGTATGATTCTGAAATGCAAGAAATTACCCATACTAATTCTATCATCAGCATTCACAGATATATTTTTAAACATGTTGCTAGTTCCTAAGTTTCTTTATTGCCTGTTACAGATAATGCCTCTACTGTCCTGTTACTTGACCTCTGGAAAATTCATTTATTTTCACATTAAGTTAGAAGTTTGGACAGTAGAGGCACTAATGTATATAAAGAAAAAAGTTATACAAAAAATGCTTCTGGAATTTTATTTTTGAATTTTCTTCACTAGGAATTTTTAGATTCTGGAAAATGAACATTCACCTTTGCAAGTCAGGTTATTAAAGGAAACTAATTTTGTCATTAAAACACTTGGGCTCTGTTATGACATATTCAAATAAAAAAGCTTGAATAAAAATTCTACTACCTACTGCCAAATTAAAAAGTCAAGATGCTGAGACTCTTGTCAAAGCATAAAAAAAAATACACCTGTAACTTAAATGCCATAAGTTAATCAATTCTCAATTTAGTAATTTGTGGATGCAGTTATTGGTCTCTTCTATTTCATATCTCTTGTGAAAAGTCCCTTTCCCTATTATCAATTAATTTATTTGGTTACCCTCTTCTTTCTTGGTGTTTACAACTACTGCAACCTTGTAACTGAGGAAGAGTGGATCAAAAACATTTGCAGACAAGGTCCAGTATGTCAAAAAGGCAATGCAGACAAAAAAAGGTAGTTTTCCCCAACAATGAACTTCAGGAAGAGAGACAGTATTTCTCCTCATCTCTCTCTAGAGCGGTCTTCTCTAAAAACTCTTTAAGAATTACTAAACTATTTGCAGCACAGAAGTAACTGAAAAAAAATTTGACTTTCTCTTCACAGTTGCAAGCAGCATATTTGCTTCATCAGGAGTCAAACAGGTCTGAATGCTAGTGTGCTCCTACTTCAGCTTCTGCTTGGGTCTTCCACCCTCCTGAGAGCTCCAGATGTCCCTGCTGTTGCTCAGCAATTTCCTAAGAAGCAGTAGAATGAGCCTGACCCAATTCTGTAGGTTTTGCTGCTACTCATAGCACTTGGGGAAGGTAACAGACAGGTACAATGGAAGGTGGTAGCATATACTGTATAAAGAAAGTTTTTATTTCATTCCCAAAATCCATTTTCTCTTTAACTCGGCCATAACAACATTTGCAGCTATAAGTTCTGCACTGTGCTCAGAGTTCCCCAGTCTATGCTGGCTCATTTAACACTTATAACCAAAAAAGTTACGCTTTTAGGGCAAAGTCCACTACTCAGGTCACTAATCATCCACAAGTGAAATAGCTTCAGCTATATGGCAAGGTTACAGCAGGACACTGACATTTTATGAAGACGACAAGTGAAAAAAGTCATTATATTTAACAGATGCTTAAGGGTAAAAACTTAAAGATACTGCTTTTTAAAAAAACAAAACAAACCAAAAAACACAGTAGCAGTCCGAGAAGGTTCTATTCACTTGACATTTTGGACTTGTCTGCACTTAAAAAAAAAGGTGAAGAGAAGTTTTCACCCTGACTACAATACTACTATCATAGTCTTAGCACAGTTTAATATAGTTGGCCATGACCCATGCAGTTCAGATTCAGCAGGAAAAGTAAGTTGAAAAACTGGATGAAATCTCCAGAGATGGAACATGGAAGAGAGGACTACTTGTTTGAAATGAAAGCCTAGTCTAAAAACAGATACAGAGCCTGGTTTACAGCAAAAGATTGAGTTCGCAAGAGAACATCACCAGTCCCCTTAACCTGAGATGTGAACAATGTGGTAAATATACACCTATGTGATTCACATGTGACACCACAAGAATAAGTTGCAGCATTGTCCCAAAATTTACACAAATTGCCTTCTGCTTCAGCTGCAAAACATAGTATTTGTAATGTTCCTCAGGTCCTGGGACTTAGCAATCTTGTCTTCATGCTACAAAACAAAGGTCTTCAGGGTGAAACAATGAAGCTGTCTTTCCAGAGGTTTGGTTGTTGGGGTTTTTCTGTTGGTTTGTTTGGATTTCTGTTTCTGTTTGTGTTTTGGGTTTTTTTGTTTGGGTTTTTTTTTTTTTTTTCGTTTTTTTTTTCCCCCCACCCACCCATGTGTGGCAGACAGAGAGAGGGGGAACAAGAGGGTGAGAGGAAAGTGAAACTGCCTGGCTCTGTTAGGGAACTTTAAGAACTACATAGACATAGTTATTTTCTAGGTAGGTCTTATTTTGGTGACAGATTAGGACAATATGTTTACTGTAACAGCTGTAGAGTAGCACAAGACTTTTGTCATTTAATAATTTTTCAAATGACAAGAGTAAAAGAATGAAGTTATCAGAAACAAATATGGGAAAATGCAGTGTCTGAACTACTTCTTGCCAACACTGCTTCTATTCATACAGACAAATATATCACTACTAGGTTATATCATACTAAGGCTTTATAGGAATGCAACATAAAAGTGAAGCTTTCTAAAGAAAGGAATAAAAAGAGGACACTGGTATATTTAGTTTTCTAATTAACAATAATGTCAAGATACATTGGCACTAAGTTTAGTAACAATTGAATTGCAGCTACTTCCTGAGGCTTACATGGTGTCTGTAGCATTGCACCACAGCATGGGACATCAGAACACAGTAGGACTGTTTATCCTGTCAATCACTTGTCAATCTATCCAGCTTTCTACAAATACCCCCTGTATTTGGAAGCAGTTTCACAAACCTTAGTAATTAAATTTTTAACACAATGATAGACACATTTAGCAAATCAACTAAATTAAAGCCACTAACATGCACAAGAAACAAAAAGCAATGTCATGGTTACCCTTCTGCAATTAGCAGAGCAGTATGTAAAAATCTCCTATAGTTATTTAAAATACATTCTTCAGGTATTATTTCCACTTGTTTAACTAAAAAAATGACATATTAGTAAGCACATGTGTGTGCCTTCAAAGTGAGCAGGTAACTTTTGTTTTCCTCCTCCACTGCATGCTTCTCAGAAAAAATAAGAAAACACTTTATTTTACACAAAGCATCTTGGAATCATTTATGGTAGAGAAAGCTACACTAACCAGATTTTCCATTAAGAATGAACAGAAAATTGTTCAGGAGAAAAACTTGTATTTTCCAGAAAAGACGGAAGTGTAGACATCACATCTATTAGCTGAGATCACAGTGCAAGTCACCAACAAATAAGGTCACAGCAAGGTTCAGGACAGCCATGAGAAATACCATGCTGAAGAAAACTGAGAAGACAAAAAGCTTTCACTGTGCTCAAGAATTTGATGAAGTTGATAAGTGAAGAACAGAAGAAGCATGACTAAACATGATATCCCCTGAGCTCTGACAAGTTATATAAGAAGAACAAGTGTCATCAGAAATTATTGCTGATATCCATTAAATGATCCTCTATTTCTTGGCACACAATTTTTTCTTTCATTGATCCATGACGATTAAGAAGTGGATGAGACGAACAAAGCCTCTCTTGAGTGCCCAGGAAGCTATCTGGACCACTGGCAAATTATGGGTTTGATTGCAATACACAGTCAGAATTTGTGTCAGTGAGGAAAGACAAATTTCTGTACTGAAATATTCCCCGTTCTATGACTTTGGGTTCAGATTTGGCAAGCTTGCATTTCCTGAAGAAAGAAAAACTCCTGCACCTCTAACAGCTGGCCAAACAAAGTATCTGTCCATGAAAACAGGAGGAATGGTAGCATCTTTCTCCAAATATAAATCCGATGACAACTTCATAAGTAAAGCCTGTCATAATTCAGATATGCAAGGTGAATTCTTCATCTCCGGAATGTTTTAAAAATATTTCATATCTAAACAACATTCCTGGGAATTATAATCTGCATTTTGAAGTGACCATCTACAAAGTGAGTTATATAATTTGCCTAATTCTGTGGTTCTGGTTCCCTATGCAGGCTGCACTGTTTGTTGGCATCTCCTGCTTCCTTCTTACCAAGTCATCTTACCCATTTCACACTGAAAATTATGTGAAAACAGCAAACAATTTAGGTAATGAGAACACTCTGAGGACAAAGGATAACTATAGAGTTTAGCTCCCTCAGCCAGGATCCCATGTATATACATTATAATCATACTGGCTAGTATTGTGATACAAAGAAAGGAAACTGGAAGGACTGGAAGGATTCTGAATTTCAAAAGGTAAGCATATCACCATCCGACTGTCATTCTCTTCAGAATGAATGTCCAAATACTAGGACATTGCATTGATCAATTCATCAGCCCAATTAATTGTAGGCCATAAAGAAATATCCAGGGCTAGAGCTAGCACTGATGGAAGTGGAAAAGCAAGGAAGATTGATTTCCATGTCATTATGAAAAATGCACAACATCTTTCATCTACACACACGACTATTTTTCAAGATTCACATGCAATTTACAGTATTGTTTCCTACATTTTTCATATGCTTCCCTTGGCACCAGATTTCATTACAATGCTGGCAGTGCCATCTGCAGCTCCAAAAGCATCTCCTCTGTCAACAGCTTGATCTCAGATGAGTCATTCAGCTTGGGCTAGCGAGCAAGGAGAAAAGCCTCTTAAGCCCATGTAAGTAAGTCAACTCAGTGAGCTGCATTAAACACCTTGTGAGAAACAGGCAAAGTGGAGAGAGCAAAAAAATTGTCTTCACTAGTTTGAAATTCTAACCTTGAAATTCCAAATTTTAAATTCTGAAATTCTAAGTTCTGTCACTGCCCAGATTCCATTCCAAAATCCTGCATCATCATTCAAAAAACAAAAAGACACCTCATTCCACCCAAGCAATACAGCTCTCCCTAATCTTTGGCAGAGGAACCTGGAGAACCTGATGGAAACAAGCTGCCAGCCGCCAGTGCAGATACTCACCACAGGTATCAGTACCATATGGTAGACATCCACTACAGGACATGAACCTACTTAACAGAGAAGCTAAGCAGTACATTTAGAAAAAGCTAATATATTGAGTTTGTATGGGAATTGTTTATATCCAAAAGCACCAGCCAGGGTTGCATCAAAACCAGGAACAGTAGGATCTTTGTGTTCTGGCAATATTTTTCCCACTTTACAAACCTGCTTTCTGAGTTAAGAGTTTTCAGATCAGTCTGGCTTGAAAATTACCTGAGGATACAAAAAATTACTTCAGAATTTTATACAGATATTAACTAAAAAAAAATTAAGAAAATAGGAAGGAATTACAGGTTAAACTAGTACACTGCTAGGAAGCTCATGGAAGGCTGGGAAGTAACGGGCTCAGCACCCACAAGGGGGAGCCTGCCCTTGAGAATAAATCTGAGCTCTTGCACTTCATTAAGCAGTTTATGGCTAGTAGACAGCCCATCAGTCTACAATTCAGTGCAGAAAACTTTCAGCAAGCTTTAGGCTTTAATAGGGGCTGATGTTTTCATGAGAAAGTCACAGGAGGAAGAGCAGGCAGTTGGAAGAAATTAAGAAATTGGTATGTAACCTTTAACCTAACTGATTTTTAAAAGGAAGAACCAGCCCAGGGAAACAGGAATGGAACACACATACTCAGAAGATGTATTTCCTATTTATCTTGGTTCCTATAGTATGCCAATTTTCACTTCTAATCTGCTTGGAAATGACTAAATATTTGTTAGTATTTCTACTTTGGAACTCTTAATCTTCATAATCATGGTAATACATTCACATAAAGGCATCAGAGCTGCCAAATTCTTTCCTTACGATTTGGATCATGGTGTAGAGGCTGGGGTGTTGGCACTTGCATCTCACTGGACCCGTAACAGCAGACACTCATCACCAAGTCATTATCACATTTCCCTTCATGGCTGTGTTTAAGAAATCCTCATGTGTTCAAACACTACCTAGGCTTATTTCAGAGTACAAGTTTTACAGAAAACTTCAGCACAAACAGGTATTTCCTTACTTTCCCTTTATATTTCATACCTTCTGAAGCAATTTCTACAGATTCACATCTCCAACCCAACACCCAAGAACAAAAAGCATAAAACAGACAAAAAAAAAACGTGTTTTTCATACATGCTTTAAACCCCCCCAAAAAGCTTACCATGTTCCTTTTCAAAACAAGTTAATTCACACCACATTTCTTTTTTTTAAAGAAGTCTCATATTTGGAAAGTTTTATGTAATCCTCTCTAAACATTACACAATCTCAAAAGCACTGCTGATAAAACTACACGCAGCAGGATATTGTAATTAAGGATAAAGCAAAACAAAGCATCAATTAAAATGTGATTTCTCATTATACAATATTTTCCTCTGGTAACTGAAACCAAATTCAGAACACCCTTTCAATCTGCTTCTGGACCACCCAACTGAAACATTTCCCTACTTTTTTACTTTTTTTAAATTACCATTCATAGTTTTCTGAGTACACTCCTGTATAGTTTTTTCTTGTATCTATATTCATAGAAAATGGACTCGAGGTTCTCTCCTCATTTAGAAGGAAAGAGATTCCTAGCGCATCCAGGCAAATTCATTAACCATGGCATACCAAAATGATGATAAGTAAACACTCAAGTACTACAAATACATGGATTATCTTCTGTATCTTCCTTCAGGCATACCAAAACCACTCTCCCTTTTTGTTCAAATACTTGCCTAATTCACATGGGACCTGCACTATTACTGTGCAGAATGAGATGTTACACCATTAAAAAGAGTTTTCTGCAACATTCACATTTAGCAAACTGGAAACTCAGCACAAGCTCAGAAGCCAAAATAAAACACAATGGACAAATACAGTCATACAACCATAATTAAAAAATGCAAGTAAAGCGAACAAAAAAGATTAAGAACAGCAGATTTTCTTACAAAACAATCCCACCCACAGCTAGATTATGCAGAAAAAGAGGCACTGAATACTGTTACAAGAATCTAGTTTAAGTTCCATTTTCAACAAAGTATGTAGTCAAACAGCTTTACATTTTTAAGGAATCATAAACTGGAACTGTAGCATCATGTTCTTATTCTCTATATGAGAATATTCTCTATATGAGAATATTAAGTTCCAAACACATACCTCTGATTCAAATAATGCAATATTTAATGGATACAGACAATATTTTTTCTTAACTACTTTCTCTTGGACAAACTCAAAGAAATCTTTTCAAGACGGTCATCTCCAGCTTTATTGCACTTTCCCTTTGACTACTTCTCAAAGACTGGGGTTTCTTTGCTTTTGGGGGGCTTCATTTTTTTTTCAATTTCTTTTTATTTGTTTTAACATGTCAACATCTTAAACATCAATAACGAAGGCCCAAAGAATTACCACTGCTAATGCATTTGCATATCCACACTTCACATACTAAGGACTTGCTGTAATGCATGAAAGGCAGAGTTACAAACACTAAAATTCCTCTTCCAGGGAACACAAAATTAAGTGGCTACACTAATAGTGCTTTACTTCAGGAAACAAACTTGGAAGTCTTTTACAGCAACAGTAATATAACCATATGATTTATTTTTTTCAATACAAAATGCTTCCTACTTTTGTTTATTAAGATGTTCAACAATTCTTGTGTACCTTAATCTAATTTTCTTTAAGCATGTGAAATAATATGATAAGACTTTGACACTTCTCTGCCAGCACTGAAAGGCTCTCTAGGCTGAATCCTACATTAGAAACTATCATGGTGATTTGCAGACAAATAGTCTTCCCTGAACAATGCGACAAATCAGCCATCATCAGATTACCAGTACAGTATTTGCCACTTTCAGATAAATGTTAGCTTTCTCATGCTTCAGAATTTTCTCCCTATTACCAACTCACCATCTAGGGTCTATCTAGGTAGGAGAACTATCACTTGTCAGCAATGCTTGCTCCATCTGACTCCATTTCACCATCCTAGTCAAATACATTACATGAAAAAATAGTACAAGCTGTCTTACTGCAAAACAGAATTTGGCCATTCTCCCCAGTTGGCACCTGTGTGGATGAAATCGCTATGAAGACAGCTTCTAACAGAGCTGTTAGGAGACCAGCATTGAATAAAATTAATTGGAGAAAAAACTTTGATTTTCTGCTACTACAGTGAAAATTCAACATCCATTGTTATTCCTAAATGTTAAATCTTGTGAATTTGTAATTCCAGCAGACTGTCAAGTTCCATTTATTTAATAAGAATTCATATATCTGGAAGCATTACTAGCATTTTAGAGTACTGAATATATGCCAGATGATCATTCTTAGGTCATCCATCTCAGACTTGCAACTTGCTGCAGAAATCTTTTCTTGACCAATCAACCTCCTAATTCAATTACATTTCTCCCAGTTTTGCTCTTTGTTCTTGCCATATATGCGCATATACAATACTGCCATTCTTCCACTCCTCCACTCTTACATAGAGAAGCTAACAGCACACACTCATTTTAAAGCCTTCCCCATAACCCAAATCCAGTTCAGTTTTATTTTATTTGGCTGAGGGAGGGAAAAAACCACAAACGACAATAGGTTTTGCAACCTGATTACAAGAACAGACAAACTGTTTAGCAGAAATCCTAGTGAAATGTTTTTTCATGTTGCAACAAAATGGAAAAAAATGCATTTGAAGTGAACATCCCACAACATTAGCTAGAAAAGCAACCCACCTTGCCACTGGTTTTGCAGAATGACACAGCATAGTTAATATTTTCTTTTCCATTTCCTGCAGTCTTTGATACATATGCACGAAATCACATGATCTTATTGTTCCATGCTGCACTGTACATTTATGGCTATTATTATCATTAAGTCTCTTACAATAGTTTTCTCCTCAGTAATCACAATCTTGATTTTGCCATGTTTTGCATTTCCCACATTATCCAGTCCATATCCACATGACAAACAATTCTGGCATGCTTTACTATTTAAATGCCTTAGTATTACTTCCTCTAAAAAACTTTACTGGTGTGCTTTTTTAAGCAGTTTAGATTAGTAATCAACAGGCTACAAAACAATGCACCCAGTAATAAATATTTTACCCCAGTGCCTTACCTAAAACTTTAACAGTATGTGGCACAACTGGCCATACCCCAGCAGCTCTGAACCTAATTTTGTATGTGAGATTTCAAAGTAAAGGTGACAGTACGCTGCATCTTGTAAAATTCTTTCATATTAACAAGGCATGCTAGCTGAACATGAAGTTTAACTAACAGTAATCTTTACTTTAGGTCCTAAAACAGTTGTACAATTTTCTGATTATTTCCTAGCCCAAGAAGTCTTACAACATGCTGAAAGAAGTCTCTTTTCGCACAGATAAAGCCACTGTTACCAGCCAGAACACGGAAGATGACCTAATTTGGCAGTTGGGCCCTCAAATCTGAACAGGTCTGGTTACCCTCATTGGTGAGCTGAAAGAAGAGCAACACTACAGTTATGATTCATTTCTCTAGATGAAATTCTAATTTTACATCTGCCAAATCTACATTAAAAAAATTAAAATTTAACTGTGAGACAACATCTCTGCACTTTGTGTCAGATGGGAAGTTTGGGCTTCTGCAGTTCTGACATGAATGTTGTACTGGATATCAGGAGGTAAAGGACTCATACATAGATTTGGTAGGCCCTCCATAAGAGTTCTAGTTTTTCATTTTTAAAAGTCACTCTGACCTAAGAAAATGAGATTTATTTTTTTTTTGAGTGATATTTTTATTTTGTTCTTGTGTTGTAAGGGCATAAATGACTATGGGAGTACTGTTGCTATAACAAGTTAGGAGAGTTACACGAAAGTTTTTGGTCTGTTGAAATTACAGACACATGGCAAAAATCAAGGAGGGAAGTCAGCCTTGTCTTTCACAAAGAATGCACAATTAATTAAAAAAAACAGAATATGACAGAACCAATTAATCATGGACCAGATTTAACACTAATGTATAGGCAGTAAGGATCAGACAGGAATTTTCTCCTATCTCAGAAGTGATCACCGCTTTCCTGCAACATACTTGAGTTTCAACTTGTCATTTTTTAGCTCACGTAAAAGAACTTAGTTCTGCTAAGCTTTCCAGATTTTTTCCTCCCACTTTAAGATGCACATTTACACTCTTTTCTCTCCATTTAGCCATCACATCTTTATACTCTGAGAAGCAGCTACTACAAATACTCCTTCATTACATCAGCTGATCCTATCTTTGCAACCCTTCCCTGTGGGCCTTATCAAACTTGAGATGCAACCTTTTCAGTTTCAAGGTCAATCAGCTATCTAAATCCCTTCCAGCTATCCACCACTCATACAAAAAATCCACAGAAGTGGGGGGAAAAGTTGATGTTTCTTCTGTCTCCCCTGTATTAAAGTACTAAAAGCACTGAACGACTGCCGTCAAACCTCTCCTCACACATGCTACCTTACAAAGTATGAGCAGCCCTTCTTTACAGCCGTATGGATCACACATTCACAGTAAAAATAAAAATGTCATTGAACTGTCTGGACAGAAGGAGAAATTAAAAGAATGAAAAGAATGAGGCAAGATTTTGTCTCTCGTATGTATTACCCTGCAAATCCTCAAGGAGTACTTACCCAAACAATTTACCTCCCCATTTCAGCCCCTTTTTTCTTCCCCAAAAGATTAAGGGCCATGGAAAGAAGCCTTCAGAGCATGGTCCTTTAAACATCCTTGAGCCAGGGAGGGCCTGCACCTGGGCCTGACTGTAAAGACGAAAAGAGTTCAGCAAGTCCCAGCTTTATTCCCCATGAGGTGGGTCTGAACAGCCATTAGCAGAGCAGGCCCCTCAAGTGTCTGAGGGAGAGAATAAACTCCCCTCAGCATTCATAAGCAGCCTTCCCCAAATAAAACCACCAGCCCCAGCTCTAGTATCCTTACAACAGCTACAAGAACCAAGACAACAGTCTGGGTTGTTCATGGCCGCAGTCCTCGCTGAAGCTCTCCTCTAAGACCAAATACTCATTTCCTTACCGTAATGAGCGTTCCTTTAATTGGTACTTAGTTAATCGATGTGACCTGCCCACTAGGACTCAGTTCAACACAGTCCAATGTAGTTTCAGCTCAACTCTGTTGCTCCGCGTGTGGAAAGTTTAGCCTATGTGTTCCTGCACGCACCTCTCATCTTAACCTCTCACGAGTTCAGCACACTTAAAATCTCTACCAGAACTACAAATTACTCACTTCACTTCAAGTGTGGCAGAGGGGAAGCCTCTCATCTGTCCTAAGCTATCCAGGTTTTACTAAAACAGAGAATTATCCTTTTAGTGATTCTACTTTTCAGTTAAGTCTCTTCTAAGACTGCACTTTCTGAAATTAAAAGCCTTGACAAAAGCATATCTGAAGTACTCCATCTGATATGTCAATTCGAGAAATAGATACTGCAAAATTTCAATTAAAAACACTGAAAAGTATACTCAAATGGTGACACATTGCTTTAATTGTAAATAGTCAAATATTTCAGACAAAAGCAAATGCAAGTACCTCTGACAAGTCTCCATCTGAATATTGAGTTTCAACTTAATAAATATATTAAGTTTGAAAAACATTGAGATCCCACTGGCAGATAGAACTCACACTGCAGCTGTAATATTTCATCAAGTGTTGGATGGTTTATGTCATTTGTGTGGAGAAAAGGAACATTTACTGTATCAGCAGATTCTTAAGTTTACCAGCTCAGTTATTGACATATGTAAAGGATATGATCATCAGTAAAAACAAAAGTATATAAAAAAATTGTGTCATCAATAATTGTTTTAAGCTATGCAGAGTTTATTTATCTATTAACATGCATTAAAGTCTGAGGTTTTTATCCCCTAAGCAGAGACTGATTAAAAACACCCCCCTAAAAAACTCAAACACCAAGAAACCAACAGTCTCTAAGCATAGCTGTAATTTCAGTTTTTACTACAGCATGTTTATAAAAACACATCAGTTGAAGAGCAGCTGCTCTTTAACAAAGAGCATTTCATCTGGCTTTAGCTCTAGGATGCAAAAAACTATTCAAACATGCTTTGTAGGGCAACACTATTGCAAAAAGCATTTGTAGATCAACATTACAACAAAAAGCATTATTAAGGACCAAGAGCAAATTAAAGCTTTTAGATAGCCTTGACTTTCTTTGATACAATGGAACACATGAAAGTAGATCCACACTGGCTAAAGTGGATATGCATTTTTGTAGTAATGTTTCCCTTGCCAATTTCCTACTCCTTTTGAAGAATTCAGACAGTGGCTACTACAAGTGCAAGATATGTTGTCAGTTTCAAACCTTTTTCTTATGAAAGCTCATATGTTCTTACCAAGAAAATACAGACAAATCTAGCAAAACGACAATCTTTAAGGTTTTTTACTACTATAAAATATTTGTTGGTAAGTTCTTTGCATATTAGTAATTTTTTAGTGAAAAACTATGCTCTTTAGAAGAATGCACACTTTGGGAATATTTTTTAAATTAACTTGTGTTGTCTGAATGCTGTGTGAGTAACTTTAGAGAAGCTTTAAAACAAATTCAAAGCATTTAAAATGCTATATAAATCAACATTCAGGATGAAGGGTCAACAGGGGTTAAACTGTCTGTCCTTCTTGACTATGTTCATAAATGTCTCTTCTAGCTGTACTTACAGAAGCAACTGCAGCGTAACTTGGATATTAAAGCCTCCAAGGAAACCAACAATAAAAGCTGCTAAGAATTTCACAAGGTTTTTTTTTTCCTTAGGTGTTAATTAAATGATCATTTAACACTGAAATGTAAACACAACATTTTCATCTACTGACAGCATAGCCTATTATAAATCCAGGGTAATAAACGTCCTGGTGCTAATACTCTGAAGCAAGTTCCCACAACACACTAAGATGCCTTGTCGTGTCTAAGGTTAAGCATCTAGACACAAAACAAAGATTGTGCCTACTCGACTTCCAGTTCAATTTTCCCATCGCCCAGTGACCTAGGTAACACTTTGAGCAATAAAGAATAAATTTAATTTCTCCAGCATTTTGTGAGGATTAGGAACAATTGTTGGCCTGCAATGACTTTTTATCCTTGGATTCTTTCTCTTCCAGAGCATTCCCCCAGTTCTAAAAGAAAATTCTGATGGTTTAAGACACAGAACAAACAGAACTTTAAATTAGGCTTTTTTCAATCAATTGGAACTGTTGGAGGGGAAGCAATCAACCTTTCTTTGGACTTTTCTCAGCTATTCAGTTACTTTACGCTTTAATCTTCCACTTGCAGAAGAAACTCACCATCATAGGGACAAGGCTCTATACTTTCACATTTTCCCTTGGCCTGATTTATTCTTCTTTCTATTATTTTCTTAATCAAGAAGACACGGCTGCACTTAAATGTCCACTCTGTGCAAGCCGAGACTTACAGATGTCCTCTTTATAATGTTTCACACCATGTTTCTCCACCACATAACAGCATTTCCTCCAACATACCTTTTTATTTTTCATTACTTCTTTCACTGATATTCAGTTTCCTACTTAACTCCCACCTAAAAGGCTTTCTATATCACAATTTACCAAAGCTTTCAAGGTTAACTCTCCAGGAATAACCCAGAGACAGAATCAGACTGGACATGAATATAATTACAGGTCACCCAAAACCAGCTACTTTCATCTTCATATTAAAAAGCAATTATATCAGTTCTCTGCTTTGACCACCATCATATCCACAAAAACAGGGAGGATGATTATTTACGCATGGGGTCAAACAGGTCAAGGTAACAAAGCCATAATAGCTGAAGATCTCAGTCTGAATATCATCACATTATTTGTAAAGTGGTACGGCTTAAGTAAGCTAAGTAATTAATGCAATTCATGTTTTTGCATTAGACATTTAAATACAAACATCTAATAGCATAAAAGATGTTGAATACCACAGGTATTTACGTTGGTCCAGAAGAACTGCCTTAAGCCATATTTTTGTTTGCTTGGTGTTAAACATCATTTTCAAATTAAGGTTAAAAGCAACTATAAACATTTTTAGAGTGTTTGTTCTAACGAAAAATCAATAGTTGTAAGCATCCCTACAGATGCCTTTCACTGAAATTAGTCAACTATATCACTTGGTAATGCAAATTAAGTAAAGAATTAGAGATCACCTCAGTAGTAGAATTAGCTTATAGCCCCAGAAGTCCATCCAGTTTGCCTTTTTTTCCTACGACAAATGAAATATTGCTTGTAAAACAAGACATGGAATTCTGTTTTTATAATTAAGGGCATAAAGGCAAATTTAACTGCAATTTAAAAACATATTCCAGTTATCTCAAAATTAAAAATAAACATCCATCTTGAGAGAGCCATTTCACAAGAAAAAAATTTTTCTAATTTAAAAAATCCCATACTATTACTTCAAGTAATAACATTTAATCAGATTTCTGTGTATTCGGTACACCATTTTTTTTTCCTGCACAGCATCATGGCAAGTGCTGTGAAAATACAAAAGAAAGCATAGCTCAGGAGAAGCCTAGCTCAAGAACAGCCTACAGATTAAGAGATTCTAAAACAAAGGGCAGCAAGAGTAATCTAGTGAAATTTAAAGTCCAATAATTGCACACAGTGATAATATATTTCACTTTTTCCTTTCTGACTACATTTTAAACGTTCATTCTGGTTCCACCAACACTTTCACTCAGCTAAATCTAAGGCTGAATGTTTGCTGTTGCTAGGATATAACTACTGCAAGTTGTACACCAATTGCATATATATAATTCTTGTTTTTGTGCTCAAACAATATATCACCTGATGAATTGTACGAGTTTTTTGCAGCACTTCCAAAATATCTAAAAAGTCATCTTGCGATCTCTAACCCTATTAGGGCTTATGTCTGAACCAAAGCTGCACTGGTATTTTTTATTTGCTCACTCCATTGTAAAGGATGACCAAGTTTTCAATTTTGAATCATTATAGCAGATAACAGAAGGCAGAAGCAAGTGATGGCAGGAGAAGTTAAAAGATGCACATGCAAGCCAAGCTGCATAAAGTATTGAAGGTCCTAATTTGCTTTTCTCTCTAGATTAAAAAATGAGCAGGTGACAGAAGCAACAATCAGTCTTTACAATGTCTTTCAGAAGTTTCTCCTAGATCTTCCATACAAGAAATAAATGTCAAGGATAATGTATTACAAATCTAGCACAGAGGTAACGCGGTTTTAATTATTTTAGCTTTTCTTACAGGAAATTAATCTCAACATTTTTAATACCTATTTTTAGGTAGTCCTATCTTTATCTATGGCCTAGTATAGCAAAAATAAAATTCCTAGAACTGAGAGTGGACTTGTAGCATACAGCACCAAATTTACTCCATAAACATCCTAAACTGAGGCAGTAAGACCTTGTGTTAGTAACAATGCACCAGCATAGCAAAATTATGATAATG
Source organism: Podargus strigoides (assembly GCA_028020825.1). Classification (NCBI taxonomy): domain Eukaryota; kingdom Metazoa; phylum Chordata; class Aves; order Caprimulgiformes; family Podargidae; genus Podargus; species Podargus strigoides. The sequence continues at coordinate 17,740,617 of CM051621.1, read as the reverse complement.
GTGCTTCCACACTGCAGGAAAGAGTAGTAATTAAGTAGTAAATAGTAATCTCATGTATTAAACTAGGGATTTTTTTAGTAACTGTCTTGCAATACCACAAAACCAAAACTGTGTACTCATTTCATACATACACTATGCAGTACCTCTCAAAATTATTATTATTGACAAAAAGATACTTATAGCCACTGCTCAAAAGTGAGGCTAATAAAATAATGCTGGTAATCAAAAACTAAGTAGTATTAGAATTGCTATGTTCTTACAAATTTTTCTGTTCATGAGCCTATTGTTTGTTTAGAGAAAATAATTATTGTATTTGAACTAAACCACTGTGGTAGAAAAACACAAGAAGTCCTAACACTGGCAGGATGGATAGTATAGAAAACTTATGTTTCTATTTACCTATTTCTATTTAGTAAAAGTATAAAACTCAAATCTATCATACAAAAAAAAAAATTCAAGTGTCCTTGTATGCAGGCTGCTAGAATGCCCTATAACAAGCAATAAAAACTGAAATAAATTACTAAAAACCACCACACTTTCTCAGGAAGGATTTAGCAACAACGTGGCTTCACAATTCATATTCTTATAAATCTTTAATTGCTGTACATCCAGCACACTCCTATACCAAGGTGGAACAAACTGTAATGTTACTAAAGGACATACTACATGGAATCATACCCATTACTCTTGCCCAACAGATCTACTTGCAAAAGGAGAGAGGTTCACTGATACCACCTTTTGAAAAGGGGAGACTCATTCTTGTTCCTCATTGGATTTAAGACTCACAGTCAGCTGTTTGCAGTGGGAATAAGATTTCAAAGGATTTGGGACAATGAGCATTTTTCTAATAAGTGATTTCTCCAGAACTGTTAAAACAGATTCAGACTGAAAATAAATATCTTCTCTACAAAATTATGACTATAGTCTGACTTGCTACGATTACTGTTAAAAGCGGTATGACAAGACCATAAATTAAGCCTCAAACACAGCTATCTTAACAATATGGAGACCAGCACTTAAAAGATATTGTAGAAGTAGCTGTTTCAGCATCTTACATAGATGATTTTTTTTTCCCCCCATTCCTATCTGGTGATTTATTACTTTTTTTTTCCTCTTGGCAAAGCTAAAACCAAAACAACTCTTAGCAAAAGGGTATAAATGTAAATGATGAAAATCACAGGTTCTCCTGCAGCAGCTGGAAAACCAGACTTGAGAGCCGCCTGGAGAACTTCCCTCCTCCCTGCGTCACCGCCTGCAGCCTTCCCCGCGCCAGGAGCGGCAGCGGTGCGGGGTGCGCGCTGGATGAGTAATGATGTCGGTCCGACTGGACAACGGTAACCCTGGCAACTGTAACCTGCAATTCCTGCCTAACCATTGTGGGATTTATTGTGGCAGGGGCCAAAGAGGCCAAGAGTAAAATGAAGCAGAGAACTATGGTGTCTGACACATCTAGTACCACACACTTTAATCATGGCTAGCAGAAATTAATTCAGAAAGAATTTTTGCAAGGGCCCCCCATGCAGCATGTTTTGTTGTTGTTGCTGCTGCTGTTGTTCTTACCAAAGGTAATGTTTTTGAAGGGGTTTTTGATGTTTAATATTTTTCCCTTAATTATTAGCTGTCTAGAATTTTTTGAAGTGACTAACAGACATTTCAAAACCATTTACCGATCAGACTATATTAAGATGTTTTTCCCTTTAGAGAAGAAACACCTTAGTCACAATGTGCAACTTCAAGTACGTATATCAGAAGGAAAATGTATCTAATAGCAGACCACATCCACTAGAAAGATTGTTTTTTCAAAGCCAATATTACCTAACATATAGAGCAAATCGCAGTCAGTAAGGAAACTTAACCTCATTCCAAGCACAAGAAACGTAAATCAGAAGGGACAAGGCTTTGCGCATGGAATTCAATAACCTTTACATGCTGCTGATTAATAAAGGTATCTTTTAAAACTGAATTTTCAAACAGTTTGGGTCCAGCACTTGGAATCCTGCAGCAAATGGCAATCAATGAACTGTGATCTAACCAGCCAAAGTAAGCAGTCAAAAGCGATTTGCCTCAGATAAGCACTCACTAGGCTGCGAGAGTTCTCTGTACTAAGGTACCATCACCAATGCTAGACAAGTTCGTGCGAGTGGGCACACAGGTCACTGAAAACAACGCATCCCCTTCTCCCAAGAAAAATACTTCCTGAACAAGGACTTACATTACCCCAGGGGATTTACAACAGCACCTTTATTTTATTGAATTGAATCAAAACAGAGGTTCACATACTTTTTGCTTTAAAAGATACCTTGCAAGGCAGGATTAATATACCCTACAGCACTACTCATACTATTTTTAGCATTAACTACTTCCTACTGAAATATTTATGTAAAAACAACTTTGCAGATAACTCTTAATGGGAAAATCAGTTTCTGCTTTGACTAAAATTATCCTTTTTAACTAGTTCCAGGAGATTTCTTAGAATGCTGCTAGATCTGACACAAAGTAACCTGAAAAATCATTTGTTTAATTACCTTTGAAAATCAAGTCTTTAGACACAGAAAATAATGCACTGTCTCTTTTAAATTCTCGACCTATAGCTTTCCCTTTACTTAGACTTCCCATCTGTCAACAAGTGCTTGTAATTTTATTACACTGTCCTGTAGTTTATGCAGAGTTGGTATTATTTTACAGAGTTCTGTTAATGGACTGGATAAATGGTAATGCTATTTAAACTAGTCTGCTGCTCCAGCAAACACAGCTGCAACTGTACTACTATTTCTAGGCAAACATCTTGACCTGAACACGCAGTGCTCTCTCAACCCGTCCAAAGAGAAATTGGAGCAGACAGCAAAGGGAAAGCATAGCCGGCCGCTGGCGGCAACCAACTGTGTCTAATCATAATTCATATACAGTGTACCCTCTTTCTTTTATATTGCATTTAGGCTACACAACAAGCATATGTGCTTCTTCACCTGGCATCTCATTTACAGCCGAGGGTCAAATGGTAATTATTATTCACAGAAGCTCAATAGTATGTTGAAAACTTGCAAGTACACAAGCTGCTTGATTAGCTGTTAAATGCCAAAAATAAATACTCAAACCAAAGCATACCACACTTTCTAATGATCATGTTTAGAGAACTTGAATTCTCCTTAGAAATATATTTGGATTTATATATATATGAGTATATACAATGATACATGTAAAAACCACCAAACCATTTCATACTCTTCATAGTGATCAAACTACATATAATCTGAAAACTGACCAAGAACATTTAACTAGCATCAATCTCTTTATTGGCCTGATTTTTTTTAATTACAAATTCAGTGTTAAGCAACTGTAGATTTTCAGTATCACTTATATTTTCTTTTAAACATGAATACAGTATAACCAGACATTCACTTTCATGGTCTGATCAACAATAACCCTTAGGCAGAGGAAATATAATACTGTGAAGTGAGTGATCTCTTACTTTCCACCATATACGCTGTGAGCAGTTGTGTGCTTTATGTCAAAGGACATTATAGATTTAGCTAGTATCTATCAAATATACAATTCTGAATTAAATGTATTCAAGTATGTTTTTTCCTGAAGTGTGCATCCATTTTTGCTTGAGAATTATGGCTCATTTCTATTTTATACGCATTTAGATAACAACCATTACACTATAGGTGGAATAACAAAATTATCATAAATCCCTTTTATTTGCCTTCCTGATGGAAGTAATATCTTTATCACAGCTGATGGAAGTTATAAAAGGGACTCAATTGTTAATTTATAAAACCACATATGAATATATTATAATATTATAGCAGAGTAAAATATTTTTGTTTGTCAGAACAAAAGCCTTCAGGAAATTTCTGGTCTAGTAATTTAACAACTCATTGCATCTACAGTGAAGTTCTGGAAATAAGACATATCCAAAGCAGAGGAAAGAAACATGAATACAGAACCTAATGTTTACACTAATAATAGAGACATTCTCAGTTTACCATTTCATATTACTATTAGGGAAAATGAATCATTATTTCACAATATTAAAAGAGAAATCAACTCCTAAAAATAAAAGTTTCAATATACTGTGTGTTCCCAATAATATTTACATATGCTAAAGTGGAAACAAAGCAGAGGAACTCCACCTGCCCTCTTTTTTACCATGCACACAACAGGTGAAACTCAAAATCAGCAGTTTTAAGTCCAAAGAAATGTATCAAATACACATCTGATTAAAACAGGGCTGAAGTTTTACAACCTTTTCAAAGCCTACTTAAGCATGTCATGTTGTATCCCTTCCACACCACATACTGCAACTTAAAGGTACACCTTAACATTTATTTTGTTACAATAACTGATCATGTAGATAAATACAAAAATCAGTATCTAAACTTCATTCCATGTTTTTACTGCAACAGAAACAGATTCTTAAAAGGGTCAACGGGTCAAAAAATTAATTTAAAAATATTGCCACGAGTAAAACATTATCAAACTAAAGAATACAATCAAAACAAAAACTCATTTCCCAATCTGATAAAGTTTTTATTTAAGGTAAAACATTCCATAGTTTTTTCTACCCAGAGTTTAAGTTGCTACCTTTGTTTTCTGTGTGAGGGGACACAGGAGACGTCACAGACCTACCATTTGCCAGCACTATGACTTTTTGTACAGCCACAAAAAACACAACATGCTATACCTCTGGGTTGGAATCTTCACTGCCATTTTTTATTTCTTTATTTATTATATACACAGGAGGTTCAGTCTTAACATATGAAAACACTTCTTTACTGTGAGGGTGACTGAGCACTGGAAACAGGCTGCACAGAGAAGTTGTGGAGTCTCCATCTCTGGAGACATTTAAAGCTCATCTGGACATGTTCCTGCATTATCTACCCTAGGATCCTGCTCTAGCAGAGGGGTTGGACTAGATCTTCAGAGGTCCCTGCCAACCCCTACCATTCTATGATTCTGTGAAAGCCAAAGTATTCTTTCAGCAAAACTTTGTTACAGAAGTGTGCATGGATGAAACATTGACATTTAAAGCTCATCTGGACATGTTCCTGCATTATCTACCCTAGGATCCTGCTCTAGCAGAGGGGTTGGACTAGATGATCTTTTAAGGTCCCTTCCAATCCCTAACATTCTGTGATTCTGTGTGAAACAATATTTTGCCTCATACAACTATTAGTATCTAGCCTAGATTTAAAAAACAAAAACAACCTTGCAAGGCAGTCAGAGAAAGTACTCAGCTTAAAAATAAATAAATAAATAAATCAGTGTCCCTAGATGTATTTTATTCCTGTTTGAGACAAAAGATGAAAAACCTAATTCAAGACAGAATAACAGACCAATTCCAAATTTTCCAGAATATTAGTCATTGGCTCACGCCTACTTACAGCCTGTACAACTTCGGTGTCCCCAGAAAGAGCAGTTCAGAAAGCAAATGGAGGTTATTTCTGTTTAGGCGCCTTCAGGAAGAAAAAGAAAAATAAAAAGTTGTGTTAAATTACAAGCACTACAGCAATGCAACCACTTTGAGCAGGCAGCCCAGTGCTGCAATAAGCTGAATTTAAAGGCCAGAAAGGCTACGCAATGTTGGTCCATTAGCGGAGACATGGTCCAGCAGTAAATTTACCATGGACTAATTACATTTTCTGGTTTCTCCCACAGACCATATTACCTATTTTATGAAAGATTTTGAATCTCTGTAGTGTGAATCAGTAAGTCAGGACTATCCTACATAAACAACCAGAAAACTAAAAATACAAAGTTAGCAGTGTAACTTCAGTTCCACACCAATTTTGTGTTCCTCTTAATAAAGAGAAGCAGTTAAATATTCTGTGACCATGAAAAGGTTCAAGGGAACATGTATCAAATGCATACACTTAGTTAAGTAACAAGATAACATACCTAAAAATCCTTATAACCTATTTAAATAAAAAAGCAAAGAAATCAGTTACAGAAACCCTAGTCATACAAGAGACAGAAAAATCAAAAGAGTTCCAGCTTGTATTTGGCATTACAGGGTTGGGTTGGTTTTTTTTTGCATACAGTTTGGGGTTTTTTTTCCTATAGCTGTAAAGATACACCAAAAGAAGTTAAATTAAAAAAACACACAATCAGTTTTTCATAAGAAAGTACAAAAGAAAAACTGCAACTGGAATCAGGAAGGTACCCATTTTTCTATAGAGTTTCTCACTGAACATGTTGACCAGGTCAAAACTGCTTAGTTTGAGGTGTTGAGCTCAAAGCCCACCACATTATAACCATAGGCGACAGCATAACCACTAGCCAAAACAAATATATTCCATCTTCACAAACTTCTGATTAAACATACCATACAGGTTATTCTTTCTAACATGTATAAGTGACAGCCCTAGAGCATGTAGTTGTACCAGTTAAGAATTCAAGCTCAGAACAGGTTTTTGGTTGTTTTTAAGCCACTCACCACACATGCTACCTGCCATGCAAGCAAAGTAACATACGGAAAAAACTGTGATGAGGTTGATGGGACAAAACAAGTCCCAGTTTGCAATGCACAGTGCTTCTCAATACAATAATGCAAGGCAATCCTGGACACCAGACTGCATGGTATTATCCAATATTTATTTTTTCCTTACCGTGGTTATGTTACATACATCAATAGATTGTAATCAAGACAAGGTACAAAAAAGATATTGGACAGTTTTGAAAATTTAAGTTTCAGAGTCATAAAGCCTCAGAATTTCTTTTTTCTTAGTCTTAGGGCTGAGTTCACACAATTAAGTTTATTTAACCTCTACGGACTCATTTTTCACAAACATTGTTTCACTTAGAGGTCTTTCCAATTTAAAGGTTCTTCCACAAACTCCCATATAGATACACACTTACACACTCAAGATCCAGTTTTACACAGCTCCATGGTTTAGTTCACTTAGTTACTGCTCCATTAAAGTTCAATGTGACTACTGATGACAGCAATATAATATGAGAAATATTCTTATGTACACACAGGTTTGCTCCTACACTTCTAACCTAAGCAAGCAGTTAGCTTTTTGAGATCTAGATATTCATAATTCTGCAGTTTTAATGTCAGGTTGCTTTTTGTTAGTCAAGCACCAGAAATCCTAATTTCTTTACACAGAAGAAATTTAAACCACACATTCAGAAGATTAAAAGATAATTTAGAGTGAAAGAAAGATCCCACTATTGTAGTCCTTCCTTTTCAGATTTAGACGAGTAAAGTTGCTGTTTAACAAGAAATATAAAAAAAATGCTTAATCCAGCAACAACAAAAAAGTCTGAACTGTAATTTTGCAAGTCCTATTTCCTAATCAGTACAAGGAAATTTTTCAATATAAAACAGAGCTATAAAGAAGGCAGTGACTAGTGGAAGACTTCCGATTTGAGCAATTCTTAAAAAGAAAACCTGACCCCTACATAAAAACAAGAAATTGACATGTCTTGGTGTTTATGGATCTACTGTGTTTTCAAAATAAGGTCATTTAAAAACAAATGTTGTTACCTTTAGTAAATTTACATATAAAAAATATACTGAAGCAGGAGGAAGAAAACTGTTACAAAGTAACAGTTACATTTGAGATGAGAAAAGAATTCTTACACACCAAACCTGAACAAATGGTTAAATAAAGAGGAATAAAATTTATTCATCCCATCTCTTTGATAAATAGGTAGTCCAGACTTCAACCTCTAAGTCCATGACTACAAATCAAAAGTGCATGTGAAAACATGCAGGGTAAAGTCTTTGGGAAGTTAGTCTCTAATCAGAAGCTATTCAGGACAAATTTCTGTTGATATTTAAGGACTATTCGATTCAGACACTAGACAATAATGGCAAGCTGAACTCTATCTGTATTCTTGTAGAAGTTCCATAAAATGCAAAAAAAAAGCACTATAGTACAATGACATAAGATTAACTGATGATAAGAGTTCTTCAGGCAGGTTGCCTTTCACTAAATGCCACAACAGTCTTACAAGGACACACTTAGCATCACTTTAGAAGAATATTTCACAGGCCAAATACTTGTACATAAGTTCCTACACAAGCAGTTAATACCTGAGATCAGAAGTTTATGTTATTACCTGTAGTTCACATGGCCCACACAGCTGAGTATACTGGTAACATACAGACACATGTGCTGCTGTACAGACTTTAAAATCCAAGTTACAGACAATAAATCAAGTTCATTAAATAACAATAAAAACCACCACTCTCATGACTCAAGTTTCTACCAAGTGAGGCTGACCCTTAGAATTAGTGTTTCAACCCACATTTTTACTTTGCTTTTCACAAAATTAAAACACTTGTTCTTTGAGCATTAGGTGAATTGAGAGAATACGCAAGTTAAATAAATTACTGATCTTTAATGAATCCTCTATTTTGTAGCTTCTACTTTAAATTATTTCATCCCACTTATTGGAGTTTCTTAGAACTAAGCTTTCTCTTCCAGAAATTGGACCGTTCCTTATTGCCTGTGCCTAAGAATAACAAATATCACCAATTTTCATGAAGGCAATAATGGGGAATATGTCCTTTATCATGCTTCAGAAAGAAGCTTTAGCTGCTCTTTACATCTAACAAGTTATAACAGATGCTATTAAAGGGGTCAAATTGCTGTTCCTAAGTTTCCTACAAGTAGACTTGACTGAAATGAATTTTTCAGGACTATAAGATAGTTTTGTTTAAAAAAAGTGCTACGAATTCACACAAGTGATTGTGAAAAAGGATTCAGGGCAAATCTGGAATACACAGACTAGTATCACAGTACACAACAGCTTCCAGTTCAGCAGTCACTATGAAGAGTTTTCAATCTTTGAGACAGAGCCACACAAGGAGTTCAGATAACACATTCCTATCTGAAAATGGTTCACCAATACAGATGGTTGTCCAGTATTTCCACTTTTTCAGGTGAGCTCACACTTAATTTTGTCTGAAATAGCAATCAATACTTATTCAGAACACACAGACGTAATAGGACAGGAGACAAGCATGATTCCCTTTCTCCCTAGAGGTGAAACCTGAGGTAAGCACAGATGGATCACAGAATCCATGACTATGGATGCAAAGAACTACAGCTACTGCAGAGTGAAAACAACCAGAAAAACTCCACCATGTTTTCTTTCACTGTATGTTGGCAGAGATCTCACCACAGCTAGGTACTAGGCAGCATTTCCCCTGGTACAACATGAGAAGAAAAATTCTGGTTACATCAAATGAACTGCTCTCCCAGAACAGGCATGAAGTCCTAGGTGATGCACTGAAGAAGCAGTGATGAGATATTCTATACTGCTACCATTCAGTTTCCCAACTGAGCTAGAAAAATTCATGTGTCTCAAGCTGTTGTATATTGTGATGCTAGTCTGTGTATTCCAGATTTGCCCTGAAGCCTTTTTCACATTCACCTATGTGTGAGTTCATAGCACTTTTTTTAAGCAGAAATAACAATTAGAGTCTTGAAAAACTCATTTCAGTCAAGTCTACTTCATAAAATCTACTTGTAGGAAACTTAGGAACAGCAAATTGACCCCTTTGAGCTTAGAAGAGATGAAGTGTTAGCGATATAAGCAACAGAGAAGGTACTGGAGAATACCTTCTAATATTGCAATACCTTGGACTGCACAGTCCCTTGGTAGCGGTCAGAAATAAATGGATGACAGTCCATCATATAATTCTTTAACTGATGCACAGTTACAATTAAAATTTATATAAAACTTTTTTCTTCTGTTACAGAATGCATCTTTAGAAGAGACTGGGCAAACTGACAGTCTAGCACAGGTAAATTACTGAGCTCCCCATGGTGAATTCAAGAAAAGTCCACATACTACCTAAAGTACACAAAGTATTTTAAATACTTCAGCTTAAAGCTCCCAGAGCTCAGTCTTCTAAACACAGTAAAGACTGGAAAAGCATCTTCAAAGTGAAGTAATGCAAGAACTATATAGAAGAATCAATTTAAGGAGAGAGAATGAAAATCTTTGACAGATGTGTAGGTGAAAATACTCTTTAAAGAAAGCTTGACACCAATAGGCAGATAAATGGAGGTACAGACAAGCAATAGGCCATACTGTGAAAAAGAATAGTAAGGTAAGGAAAAACTCTTGATTAGAGTTACTGGTTCAACAGAACAGGCTATCTTTGCAGAAATGGGCGCATATCTGGGTTTTTTGTCTTCTGCAGGTAGCCAGAGGATGTGTAGAGGATAACAGTTAGAGGTAAGCTGCATGGAGCGCACAGTATGCTCCCAGTGACACACATCCTAACCCACTGAAGCCTGGCCATGCCACCAGTCCGTTCTCATGCCTCAAGTTTTCATGCCACAGTAACTTTTATCCAGTATCAATCATGCATGGGGAAGGACAGGAGAAAAAATAATCTAAATTACACTGTCTGTAATGTAACCATCTGCAATTGCTATAATTCACAACCAGATCTGTATTTGTTTCCCAGACTTGTTACAACATTCACTGTAACTTGCTTCTGATCCCATTGTAATCAACTATGCACAGCCAGAGAAGCTGTATGAGACTGCACAGGTTTTCTGGGCAACTGAGTTGTATCAGTGCTTGACTGTCCTCTCAAAGTTTTGTCCTTATATCCACTCATAGCCTCTCATTTCAATCTATGCTTGTTGTCTCACCACAGCAATGAGCCTGGCTGAGGCTTTTTGGTAGCCACCCCACAGGTACTGGAAGGCTGCTGTTTTGTCCCCAAAGTATCTTCCAGTCTGTTTTAGTTTCAGTAGATGCAATTTAGCCATAGGCCCTCTAAAATAATAGAGGTCCTCAAAGATAACTCAAGAACTGATCGAAGTAAAGACCTGTTCCTAGTAAATTATAAATCAGATGTACTCTTTAATTAGAAACAGCCTATCCCATTCTGTGCATAGAGACTGAGAACATTCCAAAATTCTAAATACAAGGCACAGATGCATTTTATTCTACCACCATTGCTTCAGGAAGGATAGAAGGCTTCCAATTCACACAAAATTAATGATAGCAGAAGTTATTATTTTTCATTCTTTCTTCAAAGTTATCTGAGAGAAGCAAATACACTATCTGTGCACGGTAAGACAGGGTACTGCATAGCTTAGAAATTGTACTCTTCAAAGGAGCAAATCCATACCTACTGTTTGTCAGCAGAAGGCATTACTATTACAGCCATTTAAAAACACCATGTAACACCTTTTCACTGAAGTTCATTTGCAAAATATGCATAAACTTTAAAAGCACACAAACAATTTTTCATTAAATTCCATTTTTAAATGAATCACAGAATAGCCTTGGTTGGAAAAGACCTCTAAGACCATCAAGACCAATCACTAACCTAGCACTGCCAATTCACCACTACACTATGTCCCTCAGCACTTCATCTACACTTTTCTTAAATACCTCTAGAGACACGTTTCTCTAGGGAAAGGACATGTCAGTAAACAAAATGCTGAGTGTTCATATAACAGCACTTTCTACTCACAATGACTGAGCCCACCGGGCTCCTCAAGTAGTTCTAACAGGTTACAGGGATATGCAACTGCTAGGAAGGTCTACTATCAGCTCACGCTTTATGAGATCAGGAAATAAAGAATTGAACTACGAAATTATCCAACTATCTTAAAACAGAAGGCTAGTGCACAGCACCCTAATCATCTCCACAGATTGATTTAACCCTTAAGTCCTAAAAAACCTAAAAAGGGTCAGACTAATAGACACCAGAACAAGTGATGCTTATTTCCTCACCAGAGAACTTCACATAGAGCTTGACGTATGTTTAAGTCCGGAAGGAAGGCAAACCTTACTACTTTTCTACAGAAAACATGTTGTTATACCTGCCAGAGGCAGAGAACACCTGTGCATCCAAGTCTAAAGCCAATCTACTGAACACATCTCGCAACTGTGAATGTAACTTGCATGAAAATGTCACCAAGTGAGATGAAGGCCCAAGAGCTAAGCAAAATATTGTGCCAGCTTTTCCATTAAGAATTCTCTGCGAAGATCTTCCTGCCTCTAGTCAAACTACTCAATCTCATTAAACCTAAAAATATCGAGCATACTGACCAGATGAATAAAAATTGAAATGTGAAAAGTTTGGGGCTATACTTACAGCATTTGAATGCCTAAATCAAAACTTTCCCCAGGTCAAGAACCACTTAATTAGGGATCCATTTTCCAGGCTAAATAGTGACTAGCTAAGATAGATATCTAAGTTAGTTTCAATTTCATATCAAATATCAATTAGATATTTGATTTATTAAAAAAAATCTGAAAGGAAGCAGGACAGACACTACTGCAAACTCAGTTTACTTGTGTAGAAAGTGGTGAAAGTTCTTTTGCAAACTATAGTACTATATTGTACTAGTTCACACTACTTGAACCCTAATGTATTTTCTCTCCTTCATTTGCTTCTCACACGGGGTTGATGTCAAGTCCAAAATTACCACATTCCTCCCCTACCCCAATCAATTCTCCATACATTATGCAGAACACCATTTTGCACAGAATCAGGAGTCTATACTCCACTCCCTTCTTTTAAAAGGCTTTCAATATAAGTAGAGCTAGGACAAGCTGTTTAGTTGGGTTTTGGCTTTTCTTAGGGGGGAAAAAAGAAAAGAGAAACTAAGGCTGTTTCCTGGAAGCTTCTGTATTCCTTACTGTTTCAACAGAAAGGATATTTCTATTAGTAGCTGGTCATTACTCTTAATATTACCTATGGTATTAAAAAAAGTGAAAAACAAAGCAAAACCCAGGAAACTACAGTGTGGGTAGCCTCACCTCAATACCTGAGAAGGTGATAGAGCAAAACAGAAGCTATTTCTAGACACAGTAAGGATAAGACCACTCCTGGGAATACTCAGCATGGATTTACAACTGGAAAAATATGATGCCTGACAAGTCTGATAGCCTCCTACAATGAATAAGGAACTTGGCAGATGAGGGGCAGGCAGTGAATGTTGTTCATCTTGACTCCAGTAAAGCTTCTGACACTGTCTCTCATAACAGTTATCCTCAAACTGATGAAGTACAGGCTAAAAAAGCAGATAGTGAGGTGCACTGAAAACTGTCTGAAGTGCCAAGTTCAGAGGGCTGTGATCAGTGGCACAAAGCCCAGCTGGAGAACAGTCACTAGTGGTGCACCCGAGGGGTCAGTACTGAAGTCAATGCTGTGCAATATCATCATCCACAACCTGGAAGACAGGACAGAGTGCACCCTCAGCATGTTTGCAGATGATACAAAACTGCAAGGAATGACTGATGCAACAGGTGTGCATGCTGCTGATCAGAGGAACCTGGGCAGGCTGGAAAACTGATCAACAAGGAACCTCATGAAGCTCAACAAAAGAGAAATGTAGAGTTGAGTCCTGTACCTGGGGAGGACTGAACCAGCACACACTGGAAAAAAAACAGTTAGAAATCAGCTTTACAGAGAAAGGCCTGGGGTCCTGGTGAACAAGAAATTAAACTGGAGCCAGCAACACACCCTTGCAGCAAAGGCCGACAGAATCCTTGGCTATATTAGCAAGAATGTTGCCAGAAGGTCAAGGCAGGTGAACCTTTCCTTCTACTCAGCCTTGGCAAGACATCTGGAGAGCTGTGCCCTGTGCTGGACTCCCCACTACAGGATAGAGTTGGACAAACTGGAGCAAGTCCAGAGAAGGGCCATGAAGACAATTAAGCAGATTGAAGCACCTGTCACAGCAGGAGACATTGAGAGCTGGGACTGTTTAGCCTGGGAAGGAGAAGGCTCAGAGGGATCTCAATGTGTATAAATACATTGTGTATATAAATAAATGATGTCCTTCCTTCCCAAGTAATAAAGACTGAGCCAGACTCTTCTCAGAGGTGCACAGTAAAAAGACAAGAGGCAATAGGCACAAATCAAAATACAGGAAATTATATCTAAATGTAAGAAAAGTCTTTGACTGTGAGGTCAAACACTTGAATGGGTTGCCCAGAGAGGCTGTAGCTTCTCCATCATTGGAGACACTCAAAAATCAACTGGAAACAGCCCTCAGCCACCTGCTCAGATCAACCTTGCATTAATCAGTGGTGTGGGACTTGACAATCTACAGAGGCTCCTTCAAATCTCCACAATCCTGAGGGGCCAATTCATTGGATTTTATTCTATACCACAAAGAGCAAAACAGAAATAATAAAGGATCAAGTATCAGCTGAAGCAAAGATGATCTTTGACAACACCTAGGATTAATTCCAAGAACACAAAAAAAGAGGCAAAGAAAGAGGGAGGGGAAGTTGATCTATTGAAAGGAATTTAGCTAGAGTTTGGCCAGTTTGGCAAGACGGGCCTGCAGGTAGTCTAGATAGGCTTTTAACTGTCTTCTGGCACTGAGTTACCACAGTAAATCTTCACTCAAGTATGTTTCTGCAGCACCTGTACAGGCATCCTGCCAAAATGAAGTTAGAAAGGCTGGTGTGTCTTAAAAAAAAAAAATAAGGGAGACTTTGCCACATTGTATTTGATTATCGGTCTAGACTACTGCTAAAGACAAGCCAGCACAATGCACTACATACTGTGAAGGAAAATAAAACATTTCTTCTAATGAAGTTTCAACCAGACTCTTCTGAGTAAATGAGGTAATAGAACAGTATGAGTCACTCAAGTGGCAGCCATGCAGCCAGATCCCTGATACATTTTGGAGTTCAACTGTAAAATTCCACATAGAACTGTGGCTTCTGTAGTTAAAATAAGGAGCATCTTACATGCTCTTTGAAATATCCTACAGTAAAATACAATGACAACTCAATTTTCACCTGTTGCCATCTAGCATTAAATCTTTTTTTTAAAAAAACCTATTGAACTGGCCCTGCAACAGATAAATATTATTTTTACAGAGTAATACTAAAATGTATAGCTTTAAGTTTCATATCAGTGTTCTACAGCATCAACTGAAAATAGCTTCCAAACACAAAACACTATCTGAAACAAAAACATTGACACAACAGTTCTGTAGAATCAGATTTGGTTTCAACATTTTGCAACAGTGCAAATTACCCATTTCAGAGGAAGCAAGAAAGAGCAGCATCCAGCAAACAATGTCACAAAGGATGAGCACAAAACAGATGTGGGAAAAATAAACAGCCTTCCTGCCCTGGAATTTGTAAAAAGGTCTGCAAAGAGCAAACAGGACTTCTCACTGCAATTTGACTTCTAGACCTATAACAGGACTCCCATGAGAAAAGACACTCAGATGAATAAAATATACCAAAAATAATAGCAGACATTTACAAGGCTTTTAAAAGAACATTGCTCTTGGATTAAAAGTTTTATCAAGAACTTTGTAGTATTCTATCAAAATATAGCAATAATTTGATTTTTTAAATTCTATTAGAACACTGCATCTTTTTAAATACTGTCTTCCAAGACAGCCTTTGTATATTTCTGATTTAACAGACACTTTTAGAGAACACATTTGAAGCTGCTTTTACAAAAGTCTGCTAACACAGAATAATTACTGCAGTATTTTTTTATTAATTTTTTAACTATAAATATAGGTGACCCAGTAAAATTTGCGTAAGATGGTCTCACATTCCTTTGGTAAGTGATTAGCACTGCAGGCTTTGTGGTTTCCTCCGCGTTCTAAAATGAGGAATGCACTATGCATTGCCCTTAAACTAGGATTAGCTAGGAGGATTTTTTGCATCTACGATTAACAAGGAATAACTGTTCACCCCCTTCAGGGCTGTTCAGAAATATATTCTCTACGTGAACTCATTATTCTTCCGCTACCTATCACACATGTGTGAAGGTATTAACCCTTCAAATGCTCATATATGCAGACTGAAGCCCAACAGGTGGTGAAGTATCAGTGCTTTAAGGTAGAGAAAATGAAAACATCAAGCACCCTTAAAAAAACAAGCACATGCATTAGCACCTCAGGTTGTAGGCAGCGCAACCTAGATATTCCTGGCTGCAGTAGTCAAACTGTTCAGAATGTACCCCAAATTAATTCTCAGGCTTCAGTAATGAACTTGCACACCAAAATGAAGACCAGGATCCATTCAGAAAAGAAATTTGAGACTAACTTCTAAAGCTAAGAACTCATTCTAAGAGCTCAGTACAACTTCCATACAATATAATGGTCTTACCACCAAAAAAAAAAAAGCTGCTTTCATTGAGACTATGTAGTCAAGTACAAGAAGATGAAATATCATTCACTTGTTTGCTGTTCTTTTAGCTATGATAGTGATACAAATGACTCCTGGAACAGCAGCTGTGACTCCACTGCTAACAGCATTTTTCACCAGGGGTCCTAAAATTCCACATTAGCCTTTAAACTTTACATCTAGGCCTCTATAAACTGCAGAAAAAACAACCCACAACAGATATCACTTCAGTTAAAACTGCATCATAAAAACAGACAACATTTGGCATTTTTTTCAGAAGTCTTTGCTCCTCAACTTTGATCACGTAGCTCTGTGAAAGTGAAACCTGGGGGTTTTAAGACTTTTTGGCAATTGAAAGGGCTATATTCTATCAAAGATTCAAAACCCAGAAAGAAGAAGTTCAGACCAAACATAATTATTCCGTGATTAATTTACTGATGCAGCTCACATTCAAAGAATCATAGAAAGTGCTACTATTCCTCTTTTTAAAGTTACCGTTTTCCTACTTAGAATTTACATTTTATGGATAGAGCTAGTCAAATAATTGGAATAAAACTGCCATCTCATTTCACACATCAATACATAATGAAAAGTTAGCACATAGGTTAATTTTAACCTCTGGAAAGCATGTTTTATCCCACCAGTGATACCATAAGTCTGCAGCCTGAGAAAGAACATACACATAATACAGCGTGGCCCTTTCCTCAACTAGACAAAAAGAGCAGTACTAGTTTATCTAGTCTATTTTGAAACAGCTACCGGTTCCTTCAGTAATTGCCCAGGCCTGGGGGGCAGTATTGCCCAAGACAAGCTGTATTTGTTTTTATCCTAGATGGAACATTTTATTTCTTAGTCTATCCTGCTATGCATACCTTTAAGATGAGATGCTCTGTAAAATACCATGCATTCAGAGATCACAGTAACTCCTAAGTGAGTTTTGGTTGTATTGTTTCTAAACCTGCTAATACAGCTTAATCGTTTACCACATTTATCAGACTAGGTTAGAGCCCAAACAGATAACACTAACCATGTAATATGTGAAATACAGCTAAAAGCTACTTTATTACAATGAATCCCATTTAATACCTTTGACAAGATTGACTCCTACGTAATGAGGTTATAATTAAGCCCTTGCTGCAGAAGCTGCAAACATAGCAGTTTCACATACAGATTTATATCCAGAAAAGAAATTTAAGTAGTACTTCAGTTTACTAGGTAGAAAAAAAAACAACAACTTGTCCTTGAAACATGTTTCTATGAAACATCTGTAAGTTTCAAATTGTTCATCCACAGCATGAACAAAACTTTAATAATTTTCAGTACTACTCAGTCAAAGGCTCATAAGTACACTCCTAAGTAAATGTTCTCTTCACCTAAAGTTTTAATAACTTGTCTTAATGTACTTGGGGAGATGGAGACCCAATAAATCACAGACAATTCTTCAGTTGAGTTTACAATTGTGTTGTAAAAATTCATGAAAAAATGCATGAACTGTAACAAAACATTTAATTCTTGAAATATGTCTTTCTCCATCATTAATACATTGTAAGAAGCGTGAAAATACAATAGACAGCTTTTAGTTTAAAAGCTATTTCAAGTATCAACTTGAAGTTCAACTTTTACAACATTCTTTTCGTGAACTCAGAATTTCAGCTTCCTCACACCATGTAGCTTAGGGGCATTGTTTTTTGGGGAGGTATGGGAAGAGTAAACATCTAGCTCAGACACTAACTCAAAATTTGCAGTTGTTCTGGAGCTCATAAGTAACATTTTACCTCCACACTAGTTTTCAGTAGAAACAGGTTTTGTGGGGACTGGGAGTTTTTTTGTTTCTGGGTTTTTGGTTACTTTGGGGTTTAAGTCTACACAGGTTGCTCTTTAGAACTATCAAGATAATAAACAGACATTTTAGAAATAAATTCTATTAATTCAAGTATCAGAAGTGTAGGACTTGGCAAGGAAACTTTTTAGGCCACACAAGTAACCTCTCACAAGAGTCATCAGTGGGACTACTCATGCAAACCAAGTTATTCACGTGGCAAATGTCTGCAGAATCAGACTTCAAATTAGCATTTTAGGGGCATACTGGCGCCTCAATGGTTTATTCACAAATACAGGAAGAAAAATCTGGGTAGTTTTCAATGATTACTGTAAACTTTTCCTATCTAATATCTTTTGGATGTTTAGCACAGTCTTAGAATGACCATAGTTAGCATCTCAACTACTAGACATAGGAAAAAAATAATAGGGAAATCTTATGATTAGAAACAATGTTACTATCAGCCAAGAAAACATTTTTTTCTTAAATAAACAGGTAACTTCTCTGCTATGTAAACAAATTAAGACTATATTTAGCCTCAAAACCCAACTACATTGTATTTCTGGAGTACTGTAACAAAATTTTGATTTAAGTAGCTTATATTAGAACTGGTTCAAGAGTTTATAGCAGCTGTCTTGAACCAAATTTTACACTTCCCTTCAGATGACAATAGCTTGTAAAAAACACTGGGATACTTTGAGCCGTAGCTGCAACACCACAGAAGGTGGTCTTGCAGATAACAGTTGACTACACTTTTTAAAAGTAATTTTTAAAGCTATGTCTAGTAATAGTGTTAGTTTTCAGAAAGTGGAGATTTTCAGTTTGTCTTCATTTTGTTTTCTTAAAAGACTATTTCAATTATAAACATCACACTGAAGATGAAAGCTTAACAAAGAAAGAAGAAACATTTCACTTTCTCATAAGGAATTGTTTCAAAAGGTTTTGTCTCCCATAACAAGCGGTGATCTCTGAAAATTCTTAAATGATGTGGAAATTCTCCATACCTTGACCCTTTGTGCCTTTCTGCCATGAAGCATACCAAAACCCACCACTGATACATTCCTGTGGTCTGTGTAGGAGGTTCAGACAACGTAACAGGTCATCCCAATCCTTTACGGGACTGGCCACGTATTTGAACATCCATGTACTCTTTAGAGGCCCTACTCATAAGAACATGGGCTCATAATACAGGTTACTAGTTGATACAAAAAGTCTTGCATATGTTAAATAGAGGTCAGTCAAGACTAATTAATCCAAGAGTCTGACACCACTTCAGGATGTACACAAAGGTACTGAAGTTCAGAGAGGGTTGTTTCAGCAGACAGAGCATCTACACAGAGACCACGTGATTCAGCCATTCAAGATACAGGCTGTAAAGAAAGCCATATTCATGCTGGACTCACTAGCTCAGGCAGTGTGGTAGCAAACTGGTTTGGACCTGAGCTAGTACCCCCAAGAGCTGAGCTTTCAGACAAGACTGCAAACACTACGGTACGTACCCAGTTATTTGACCAAAGGCTTCTCGAAGAAATGACCCACTAAAAGACTTCTAGCAAAATCACCTTCAGCTTCACCAGGGTCTCTTCAGCAACTAAGGTTTCCACAAACCTAAAACCTAGCTGATTAAGCTGCTAGTTTCAATCTTGTTTTCCCTTCCAGTTCTTATGTAGTAGGCACTACTATACAACCATTTATTACTAACAACATTTTTACTTCAAAATTACAGCAGAGTTGCTGTAGTAACAATCACTTGTTACAGCAGCATTTATTGTGCTTTTGGTTTCCACTGCACTTCTACAATTACACTGGTGTGACACAAATTCCTGTTATGGAGCATACCAGGTCTAATGGCTCTGTGTACATACTACTACATACATCTACTGCACTGAAGATTTGTTATTGCTTAACTAAGCTATAGGAGAAACATTTCTATCCAACTGAGGTATATATAGATTTAATCAAATCATATCTTAAATAGTTTCTTCTCTCAGAGATTAATTTTGCAGAGTGCTTCAGGTCTTCGATACCCACTTCCCTTAAAGGGAGTTGAGAGTGTTCACTGCTTTGCACGAGCAGATCTACAAATGAGTATTCACACCAAGTAAATTTCCAGTCTTCCAAACAGTTCCTTGGAAACTAGGGTAACTGGTCTAAAAAGACAGGATTTTGTAACTGAAATTCCAATTCAAAAACCAAAAAACCTAGAAGCACCATTTAACCTAGAAAGATGGATTTATTTTTTCCCCCCCAAAGGGAAACTACTGTGAAAGTCTGCTCTTCACATTAAAGAGAGTACTGAACCACAGGAAACATGTTTTAAAATTCAGACTGTATGCACTAGCACAAGATATTCCAACACAAGATATATTACAAGTCAACAATCTTATAAAGCAAATTGAGTTCACTGAAGTTGCAGCAAGGTTCACTGATACCTTCCATTGGCAGGCTAAAAGGACTGCGTCAGGTATTTTTTGACAGTAGCTTGGCACATTACACTTAAAGTAAAAAATGTAACATCCAACACTTACACGTTGAGAAAACACTAAAAACCACTTTAAAGTATTTACTATTTAATGTATAAAAGAAAACCCTTGAAGGAAGTATCCACAAGTTTCCTGAGAAATCGTTTTGAATTTCAGAATGCCAAGGAGATGAATTGGCTGTCAGATAACAATGTGCCTTCATCAGATGGACTTGGCAGTTGTAAACAAGAGGAATTTTCTCAGCTTTTCCTCACAAATATGAAATATTTGCTCTTAGCCAACAGCTGGGGCGGTTTAAAGACATCCTGCATATATATTCAAATTACAAGTCACCCACACACCTAACACTGACTGAATTCCAGCAAATTAAAGAAACTGACAAGTACTGGAGCAGATGTACAATAATTCTGAAGAAAAAAACAGACTCTAGCTTTGTCGGTCTAAATGACCAAACTTTCAAATGTCATAGTCTGCCTGTTGAAGAATCAACAAAAATAACCCACAAAAGTAGTCAAAATTATCAGAATTTTTCACAACTAGTATCTTATATAACTGGAAAATACCTACTGTTCTCCAAAGATTTTAAAGATTTATCAAGAGAAAAAAAATAATTAAATGGCAAAATGTGAAGGCTAGAGATAAGCAAAGTAACTAGTAAAGTTCATGGGGTTTTCTTTCGTATTACAATTCTGTACTTCAGAAATCCCATGATTAAATGCCTCAAAATCATGACATAATTTAAAACAATTTTTGAAACACTGCTAACAAATCACATAGGTTCTTGCTTTGAGATAATCAGGAAATAAAGTTGACTATACACTGTTTTAAAATTTAGCAAGTATTTGGTATCTCAGTGTCAAACCATATTCACAGTGAAAGCATGGATCTTTTAATGTTTATTAGTGTCTCATGTATGTGTACGTACTTTTGCAATATGAACTACACTACTGTTTAATTTTTTAGCTAGACCCTATAAACCAAATTTAGGAATGTGTATATATTATTCCAATATACCTCTCAGCAACAGAAGCTGTACTAAACCCCTGTGCTTTGCACAAAGTTTAAAACACATTGTAAAAAAAGCACTGCATTAAGTCTATTTTAGTACAGCTTTGAAAAAAAGTCCAAGTATGCATTTCTAACAGCAATCAATCTTATTAAAAAAGGTTACACTGTATAATGACACTCTGAATTTTTAGGTCAAAAAGTTACTTTGGTTTATTTGAAAAAATGAGGTAATTATCTCAAGTACATGATATTTCAACTATTATAGAAATATCATAATTACGCTGGTGGTTACCAAGTCTCTTGAATCGCTTTGTCTATATGACCAACCAAACCATAATGGTTTGTGGTTTCTTTGTTTTAAACACACAGCAGCTGTGGATACAGGGCATAACTATAGTAAGACAAACAATGTTTAGGCCAATGCTGCTTTTCAATGGAGTAAAGTAGCAACACCTTTATGAAATTAAAGCAGCAGCAAATGAAAAACTAAACAAGACCTCAGAGGCATGCCTAAAGAAAAGGTGATATAATAAAAATGCAGCAAGTAAGATGCCTGGTAATGAAGACACTAAAGTTCTATATGAACATACATTAATGCAGTGGCATTCATAGACTTTCCTAACTCCAGACTGAAACTATATCCAACAATCAGTATCTTGCCTTTAATGAGTCAGACATTGCAAGTTAAACAATACATTTTAAAAAATATATTGATTTGAAGTGCAGCAAAATAAGAAAGCATATAATGAAAATGAAGCAGCTATTATAAAAAGCTAAACCCATTTGGGAATTACTCATTTGCTATGTCCTACTGCAACCAAGCAGGTGTTTGCACTTCAACTTCACCAGACAAGATCCTCTCATTCACACAGTACTCAACCTTTTTTTTGAAAGTCCAAATCCAATTAATTTTTGAAAGCCAACAGTTCATATTTTTTCTAAGCCTTTGTAAAAGCTTTAATCCTTAAAACTGGAATAGAGTCCAGTTACCGCTTTCATACTATGTAACAACACTTCATAACTAGCAGTTACTTCCAATACAACATTGTACAAAACATCCAACATCGCCAAGACCAACATCTACTACTGTACCTCAGAGAACAGGCTTTTTTAATATGTATTCATGTTTGAAAAAGTCCCTGTGTATTCAAGAGAAAATAACTGATAGCTATTTCCTACAAAACAATTGCAGTTTACACTTCAAATCGAGACTGCTCATGAAAGTTCCTCCCTGCCCAAGTCCCATACATACTGCTTGAGAATTTCTTATTTCTCTTGTCTCTCAATAAAGATAGATGTCCCAAGTTTAAAAAAGTAATTAAAAACAAAACCAGAGGCCTGAGTGCCTTAACATATAACTGATCTGATAAAAAAAAAATCTCATACATATAGAACTAAAAATACTTACAGCCTCTCCAGTTCTTTTAAATCCTGGAATGCTCCTCTCTCAATAGTACTAATCTTGTTCTCCATAAGCTGACTGAAATACAGAAATTTTTATATATAAGTTTTAATAGCTCTGAGATAGCTTGTTGCATTAACAGTAATCATTTAAAGGCAACCACAAATTCATTAAAACAGTACAACAGTTATTCTAGAGTGACATCCACTTTAACCTACTGGATCCCTCTCATCAACACTTTACATGGCCTCACATACCCCAAAACGGAAAAATAATCCTCAGTAAAAGAAATAGGAATAGATATTACATTCGCCCATTTACTTTAAGAGTCCCGAGTTAAAAAGTTACATGTATGCATACATGCTGCGCGCACAAAAGCACACACAGCAGTGCTCTTCGGCAAGTTGTAAGACTCCAATTGAACAGTATGAAGGCAATATTAGTCTCATGTGAGAACAACAAAACAAAAACACTGAACTGTGGTGCTGGAGAAAAACACATCAATGAAAGACTGCAGAGACTGTAACTAACAGTAGTTTCGTTTATAAAACAAACAAAAATTACTACAACATTGTTTGAGAGAAACAGAAAAGGATTTCATGTGACTACTTGCTCCAACTAAATAGCCTTAACAAATAAGATAAGTAAATTCTATAGGACTTTAAACTTGGTATTAGTTAGATTTTTTAAAAACAAACAAACAAACAAAAACAACAAAAAAAACAAAACCTCACAGAATTTTAAAAACTTTGTAATGCCTGAAACAAAAACATTTAAAAAAAACAAACCACATAATTCCTTCCTCAAATTCACGGTTAAAGTGTTTCCTTTTTGTCCAGAAACTGTAGAAAAGCAGTCATCATTACCCAGGACTTGCTTTCAAATTCAGTAAAGGGATAACTTTTTAAAAAAATTAATTCCCTTATACTTCAGGTTGAGAGTACCCATCTTCAATGTGAACTATAACTTTCCTAACCTGAAACTGAAGTCACTCCAGAAGTTATTCATCCAACTTTAGAAATTCTTATTTGTAAACTACATGCCAAATTAAATCGTCAAGTTCT
Organism: Podargus strigoides; assembly: GCA_028020825.1. Taxonomy (NCBI): domain Eukaryota; kingdom Metazoa; phylum Chordata; class Aves; order Caprimulgiformes; family Podargidae; genus Podargus; species Podargus strigoides. The sequence continues at coordinate 17,716,734 of CM051621.1, read as the reverse complement.
CATAACATTAATGAGAGACTGAAAAACAAACGTTATTTAAGGCAATTCCTGACATTCAAATCAGTGTATAACATGGGGGGGGGGGAAGGGGCTCTAAGTTCAGATGCAGTAGCAGAAGTTAAAAAGTGATAACCTATCCAGTTTATAAGCTGAAAGATAACTAGTTCAAGGGTTTTTTATAACAAACTCTAGCATCAGTCCTAAAAGGTTATCAGTGACAGAAAGAAAACTTACAGAACTCGAAGGTGCCTTAAACCAGCAAAGTCCGTCTTGGTGATTCTTGTGATGTTATTTCCATTAAGATCCCTAAGAAGAACAATTTATAAGCAAGAAAATTAAAACATTCAAAAATTACTTTTAACTTGTTTTGGTTGTTTTCATGGGCACAGCATTTTCAGAAATTAGGAGACGTAAGCAAACCCAACAAACCATTCCTACAACTAACACCATGCGAGTTCCCAATTTCCAAGCGACTGAACGAAGGTTTATCTTGAAAGTGGTAGTTTCAAACTTTGTAATAAGAGACCCTTACAAAGTCAGTTCTGCCTGCTATTATTAAGCTCACATTTTTCTTTAACAATATAGAAGACTCAAAACCTATCTCAACATGGTTATAACCGAGTTTAGAAAACCACTGAAGCTACTACACATGTGCCACAGTATTTGTTCAACTTAAAAAACTGAATGATTGAAATCAAGACAATTTTCACCATTGTTAAGCAACTTTCAGCTTTCGTTGTATTGCTACAAAGGCAGAACAGGGCTTAACTTCCTTTGATAAACATTAGTTTTCAAACAAGCGTAAGGCTGTTGGAGGGTATGTGACGGAAAACATGATTTTATGAGAAATAAACTTCATTTGCCACACAGGAAGCTATTCTGGCTGCAGAACGAAAAGTGCATTCGGGAGCAACAGAAAACTGTATTTAGGCCGTAGCATTTCTGTTCATACTTCAGCACTGCCTTCTCTTCTGGAGCTACATGCCCCCTTCTCATAATATTTTGGGGTCAATACATAAACTTCCCTCAATTCCAAACACTACGAGTAAAACCAGACTGTGCAATCCTGCGGCACACCATTAGGAAGTGGTATCACAAGGAAATGACCCTGACAATTACAGCTTATTCCCAAACGTAGCTAGGGGAAAAAAATATCTATTTTGCTTTTGGTGTTTATACCACATGTGGCCAAAACACCACTGTAAAGAAACCGCACACGTCTCAGCAATAACGTGTCCCCTATACTCTTCGTGAGTGAAATTCATCACTCAAGATGCGTGCTCGTATGCCAACACTCAAATGACAGAGTAAGAAATACTGTGCTCACCTCTTCCCCTCCTCAGACCTTCCCGAAAGGCAGTCTGACAGGACAGAAAACCTACCACATGCCTGCTTTCCCTCAGGTGGCAAAACACCCTGGCCGGAGGGTACGGGACTGATCTCAAAAAGTGGAGGGGAATCACAGTTCAAGCACGGCTCAGTGCCGCGGGAGTCGGAAGGGGGTTCAGTCACCCCGTGTGCTCCCGCCCGGGCACACGCCGGCCGGGTTCCCGCTTCACGCCAGGCCGGGGACTGGGGTGAGGTCTGCGCGCCCGCGGAGCTCACCGCCCGCCCCAGGCCTGCCTGCTCCCGCGGAGAGCGGCGGGGCGCGGCGGCCCGGCTCTTCCCTAGCGCCTCAGGGAAGGAAAGCGGCGATAGCGAAGTTTGCCGGGTAATGGGCGCCGGCGGGCGGAGAGGCCGCTCCGCCGCCGCCTCAGGGCGCCCCCACGGGCCGCGGGGGTGCCCGCCCCGCCGCCCCCACTCCGCGGCTTCCCGGGATGAAAGGCGGCTCGCCGGGGGCAGCGGCCACCCCACCTCTCCCGTGCCTCCTCATCGTCGTGAAACGGGCACAGCCAGCAGCCGGGGAAGGGAACGGACACCCCCGCCCTCCCTTTGCCCCCCTGTCTCCTCCAAAGGCCGTCGGGACCCCAAGCCGGGCCGGCCCCGGGGACCACCGGTGCCCGCCGGCCGGCAGAAGCCCTGACAGGGGGCAGAGGGGCGCTCGCCGCCGCCCCGCCGCGTTACTTACAGCCTCTCGGTGTTGCGGGGGATGTTCCGCGGAACGCCGCGCAGCGCCAGCCCGTGACAGTCCACGGTGGTCCCCGAGCAGGAGCACTGCGCCGGGCACGGCTGCGGCGCCACCTCGCCCGCCATCGCCAGCAGCAGCCCCAGGGACAGGGTGAGCTTCCCCCAGCCGCACATCATCGCCGCCCGCTGCCGCCCGGCCGGGGCCCGCTGCCCTCGGCCCCGGGGAGCGCTCGGGCAACTTTCAGGGTGCGGAGAAAGCGAAGTCCTCTCTATCCAAAGCCAAGCCAGGAAAACACCCCCGGCAAAGTGAGGTGGGTGGCACCGGTCCGCGGCTGAAGGCAACTCCGCCGGGAGGGGGGCCGGGCCCGGGCCCCCCCTCGCTAGCCGTCGGGCGGCGGGAAGAAGCGACAGTCGGGTCTCAGCCACACACGCTCCCCGCGAAGGCGAAGCAAACCCACGGGCTCAGAGCACGGCGGAGTTGGGCTGGCTCCTTATCTTCTTCCTCGCCCCTTCCAAAGCCGTGACTCCTCTGCCAGCCTCCGCAGCCTCGTCCGCCCGAGCGGCGCGCTTCCCCCGCGGTACTCCGCGCAGCGCAGCGGCCGCTCCCACGCGCGTCCCCCGCCGCGGGCCGCTCACAGCCCCACGGGGGGCGGCGGCGGGGCTGACACCGCGCACACACCGCCCTGCCAGAGGCGCCTCAGCAAATCATACCCCTCTCGCAGGCATTCATCAAACTGTCTCACGGAAGGAGGAGGGAGGGAAAAAGAAAAAAAAAGTCCAGCGGAGAAGATGCTGTGGGGCTTGGCTCTCCCCCCCGCGCCCCCTCCTGCCGTACGCTCCCAAGCCAAGTTTAGCAGGAAAGGGCTGGTCCTAGAGCACGGTAATAATAAGCAGCTCGAGAAGTGATTCGTTGCCCTGCTGGAAGGGAGTTCATCCACGACCTCCTCCTCCTCCTCGGTGACAGATCACAGCTATAGATCCTCCTGTGATCCCGGGAACACGGCGAGGAAGAGCAGATCACAGGCGGTGTGCGGTGCGAGGGGAGGGATGGAGGGGTGCGTGATTCTGCTCCCCCTGGTCTCCCGGATACCGTGGCTTTGCTGCGGCAAAGGCACCTGATGGGGAAGGTAGGAACTGCTCAGTCCTTCCAGGTGAGGCCACTTCAGCAGCTCCGGGGGTCGCTGCAGGAAAGGGAGCAACTTTCCTCCTCTCCCGCCGCCCAACGAGGCACAGCGCCTCGGGAAGGGTTTGCGCCCCTTGCCCCGACCCCGCCGCCGCACCTGAGCTGTAGGTGCTGCTGGTGCCCAACAGCCCGGCCCGGGCCTCGGCTCCCCGGCGGCGGCGCTCCTCTGGCGCAGAGGGAAGCGGCGAAGAAGGGGGGCGGGAAGCGGGAGAAGGGAGGCGACACGCCGGCTCCCTCCCTCGCACCCCGAGTCTCTCCGCTTGAACAATAGGATGGCACCGCCGCACGCCTGCCGGCTCCGCTCCCCGCGAGCGGCCGCCAACCCAGCCGCCGCCGCTCCGCCCGCCCGGCGCAGCGCCCCTCGCCCCGCTCCCACGGAACCGTGAGTGCCCCACGCGCCGCCCTATATAGGGGCGGTGGGGCCGCGCCTCCTCGGCCCCGCCCGCAGCGCCCCGCGCCGCGCTTACTGGCTGCGCCGCCGCCCGCCCCGCCCGGCCCGGCCCGGCCCGGCCCGGCCCCGGCCGATCCACAGCTTCGGCCTCGCGGGGGGCATGGGGGGTTTCGCCGCCACGCCAACAATGAATGAAAGTTGGGGGAGCGCGGCGGCGTGGGGGGAGGCACGCACCCCCCCCCCCCTCCCCGGCGGAACCCCCCCTCGCTCTCCCCGCCGCGCGGAGTGTGGAGTTGCGGCGCGGACTTTCTCACGCAGCCGTGGCCTGCGGGTGTCAGCCGCCCCGCGAGGGACAGCGGGGAGGGGGGGGCCGGGGTCCGCCGCGATGCGGTGGGTGCTTTGCCCGGAGAGAGAGGGGGTGAAACGTCGCCCGCTGCACTTGTGAATGCACCGCGGGTCTGGTCTTCTGTTTCGTGCAGCCGTCGCTACGGAGGGAGAACGAGCATTTTCTTGCCGTTTGCTTCGGTTGCAACTACAGCGTGAAACACACCAGAATCCCTGGTAAATTATTTTCGAAAATAAAATAAAGTGTACAACTCTTGTTCCATACGTTAAAACATGTCGAGTAGCAACATTAACATTGCTGTGCTCGTTTAAAAAAACACCTTCCATTAAAAAAAAAAAAAAAAAAAAGTATTCTAAATACACACAATGCTTCTGATCGATTTGCCTGAAGTGCTGTTTATTGTCAGTGCGTCTTCAGCATTCTTAGGAAAACACTAAATGCATCGGACTCTTAACCACATTTTAACTGGTTTTAGTTTTTCTTGCTTGTGAATTCAGTTCCATGCGATTTACAACAGCTCTTAGGACCCCAGTAATAGGTGCAAGTGATTTGTCTTTCATAGATGGCAACCCCCCAGCAGGGATGACTAAGCCGTCAGCTAGGTGTAGTCTGGAAATGCTCAAGGGAGTCCGTGGTTTCTTCCATACGGCTGGGTCCAGCTGAGTCTCTTCATCCCTGGGGTCTCCGCTGCACAATCCCTGCAAGAGTCTTACTGTCTCTTTCTGCCTCTTACCAAGAGGACAAATTCTGTTCTCAGAAACACTATTCTAGACCCAAGTTAATCTGCTGAAGTGGCAGCCAGCGAAGTCACTCCTGACTTCTCTTACCATAGAACATGAGCCAAAATGGAAATTCCTGAAAACGTACGTACCTACAAAAACCTGGTTTATTTTTTGATACATTTAGATCACATCCAGTAAATATGATTGTTGTACTGTTTTCAAATGCTGAAAATGGCATCATGGGTCTTACAGAGATGCAGAGGTACTCCAGGTTTAGAGTGATGCAGGAAGGAGAATTCAGTGACTGTAAGGGGAATACATCAGATTCTCTGTTTAAATCCTTTTCACTCTTTTCTCCCATTTGATTGGTTGAGGTCTTTACGAAGGGTTTAGAAATGGTTTTGCAACTTTCTAGCAAGCAACAGGAATGAAAAAAGGAAAAAAGAATTTAATCTAATATATTGCTTTCATACCTCTACTAAAAACCTTTATATTATAAACCCAAGCAGAGAAAAAAGAGAAAATACAAATGTTCATTCAGTATTTTTCATTATTTGTTTCAAAAACCAGCAATGTGCCTAGTTCTACAGAAGACACTAACATAAGAAATGATAAGTCCTCTTTTATATAGTAATTCTCAGAAAATCTGAATCAATTCTTGAAGTGTTAAACTTTGCTAAACGACTCTATACAGAGCTGATTCAAAATCCGAACTGTTCTTAATTTAATATACTTTGTTTTCAAAGAGAAGTATACCAAGTACAAGCAAGATCAATTTTTATTCCTGTTTGGGAGGTTCATTGATTTTTAACATACCCATCTTTGAAGCATACCTTTCATTCATTCAGATTGATTTTCCTGAGCATCTTGCCTACCAGCACACTGAAACTCTCTTTGTGATCCAAACTCTTTAATCGAGAACTCCCAATGTCTGAAATTGTCTGAGGGTGAGGAGGGTGAGGCCTTCTGTCAGACACAGTATAGTATCACTGCTGGAGTGTGAACCTTGCCCCGCAGAGTACCCTGTGGCTGCCTCAGTTGCCTGCAAAATTAATTCTAAGCCACTTCCAAAGTTATAAGGGAAAATATTCCCACAGAGGAAGAAGCTGGGGAAAAATTAAAACAACAAGATATGTTAGAAGAAAAGCAATTAGAAATATTCGTAAGCAGAAGAGCAAAAGTTTTCTCACAGCTGTTTCAGAAAATACTGACAGCAGCTAAAAGCAGTTTTCTGTTCTCCAGATTTCATTGTACAACATTCCACCCTTTGCAGGATAATCTAAAGGGATACTCAAAAAGATAAGAAGATCGAAACTATTAGCATAAGGAGATCAAACTCAATAATAATAGATAACATCTTCAGAATGGGATCCAGAACATCAAAATAGAAAAAGCCGCTACTGACAATTGAAATTGGTAACAGTGACTATGGCTGAGCAGAAAGCTACATGCTGTGTAGATACGTCTGAGTGAACTCTCTGAACATCAGCTCTACGAGTATCACTAGTTTTATAAAGAAAATGTGGCTGAAAGACACTGAACCAAATGACTCACCAGTTTGTAAATAACTGAATGTCAATGAGGTGATAGAAAAATGGCCAGTAGAGGTATATGAAGAATAAACAGTATAAACAAATCTAGTTTCCTTCTTTGACAACGTAACTAGCTTTGTGAGTAAGGGGAAAGTGTGATAGATGGCGATATTAGCAGGTCATTTGCCACCATGCACATTAACATTCTTCTAAGCAATCTACTTAAATAGAGTCGAAATCTAATTGCTGGAACACGGACACTTAACTGAGTAAAAAACCCCAAACCCTGTATTCAGAGTATGTTTGATAGTCAGTCTGGGAGGATATAGAAAGTAGACTCTTTTAAAAAGCTGTTAAGACTATTATGCCACTGAATGATTCCATTAGTGATTGAAAATTACGTGTAACTATTAACAGATGACACTAGAACGGAAAGGGACGTAAGGAGTTTGCAAGGCGGAACCACAATTCAGAATTATTTTGATAAACTGGAGAAAACACAGGTAATCAGTAAATCTTAAGGAAGACATAAACATAACATTGCATTCAAAAAAAGAAATTCAAATGCATAAATACAAAATTACTAGCTGGGCAGCAGCACTCCAGAGAAGGATATGGAGATGAAAATGTATCACCTAAAGTTTGTGATAAAGGAGATTCCATTACAAAGGGCAAACATCTTCTTATGAGGTATATATTACATAAGGGAGGTAAGCATTTAAGAATTCCTAAAGCTTCGTAAAAGCTTTTATCAGCTTTTATGGGTAGGATAAAGTGTTCAGTTTTGGACACCATTCCTAAAATATGTTGTAAATAAACCAGAGAGACTCCAGAGGACAAAACTACAAATAAATGAACAAAAAAAGTTAACAAACATTAACTGTGAAAAAAGATTTTTAAAAGTGCATTTACCTGGTTTAAAAACATACAAACAAACAAACACACCCCGAAAAACAACCTAGAAAAAGGAGAGATAATAATACTTTCCAAAAGTAAACCGTGTTTGTAAACAACACAGTGGTCTGTTAATATCCACAACCAGTAAAGCGCTTCTTTTTCAGGAAGGAAAGTTTATGAATCAGAAAAGCTGGTAGTAAAGAAAGCTCTGAAACCCAAAAGGCAATATTGGTCTTTGCTTCATCCCCCCTCCCCCAAGCCAGATTTTTACTGGAAGCTTTAAAACAGATCAAACACATCCTAGGTAGGAATTATCCAGATATACTACATACAGTGTCCGAGTAGGGATATTAGCTGATTGGCCTTTCAAGTTCTTTTTAGCTATGATTTTTCATGGGCTGTTAAATAAGTAGCCTTCTAGCATTATATATTTATTGTCAAAGAGGACATCTGGCTGTGTGTATTAGTTGCTTATTGTTTATCATCATGTATTTATAATTCAGGATCATCCAGCACTTCCAGTCAGAATTGTGCTAGGAAGTACAACAAAAATATGATCACAGTCCCCTGACTTTTCCTTTTTAAAGTAGATGTGATGTATGAAATGTAGAGGGAAAGTAATACAATTTTTGTAAAAACTGGCAACTAAGTCCTTTTGTCTGTCAAGCTAATGTGAAGTTCATTGGCTATTTACCTGTAAGCAAGCATAGATCTTGTGGAACAAGTGACGCAGAGACGACACTAGCATTCAGGTCAGAACAGAGGAGGAAGGTTGTGCCATGATCAGTGCAAAAGAAGTCATGAGGAGAACCTGAGCAATGAGCTAACATCACATACATGATGAAAGAGTGATGGGGAGATAAAAAAAATGTAGGAAAGAAAAAGGAAGCTGGATTAAAATAAGGACATACAGTGAGAACAAAAAGCATGAACTTGTAGCAGAAGAATAGGGAAACCATGTATTGCATTGCTGAATAGACATGAAAGAAAATGCCTTTTCCTGTAAGACTCTATTACAACATGGACACAAAGGGATAGGTGCAACCCACTGGAAACTGTGCTTAAATATTATTTATATAGTATTGTACTTTTAATCCTTCTGCTCGTTTACTACTTGTGACAGTCTCATTGGACTAATCCTAGCCTGTATTTTCTGAGCTTTAAGTGTTTCGATATTTCAGAGTAGACTACAGCCTAAACAGCAACTTGGAAATCCTAAAAGTATCCACTCAATATTTAACTCAAAGAAGATTTCATTTAGTTGCTAGCTATCTTCTCTAGTTGTTAGCTAGCCAAGTTTTGAACAGGTCTGAAATGCCTCCAAATTAAATACAAGATTAAAGCAAACTCTAGATGGCAGGAAGGGAGTATAGGACCATGTCTGTATTTGTACAACTTCTACAAGGGAGCTAAGGATCAAACTTCTTGACTTCTCTGAAACAGCACCCATAATAAACATTACAACTGCTAGTAAACATTTCAGAAGTGTATCCTTAATCTAAAGCTGAGTGACCTGAGGTTTATCCAATATCAAAGGGGTGCGATCAAATTTTTAAGGTCACGGATTTCACACATGTAAAACCTTTAGGCTCCGGTGAAGCTATCTAGAGTGTCACAATGCTTTACCATAAAGTATGATGGGAAATTTATTTGAAAAATTTCCTGGATTTTAGAAGCCAAAAATGAAAACCTTGAACGACTCCATTATCATTCTAATGGAATAGAGTGGATTTATTTCAGTTTCTCAAATAAGTACAACTTCAAGTACTCTGTGCAGATATGATGTATGGCAAAATTCTCATTAGAATTTACCGCTTTATGAAAAATATTTACAGTACCTCATAGCTAGGTCAAGAAATATATGGGAAGGGAAGAAATGGAAGTTTCAGAGCTGGGTGATCACAGTCATATCACACTACTACGCACACTACTTTTTTCGGGTTCTACGTGCTTCACTTATGCTTAGATTTCACATGGGAACATGGGATTATTTCATGATAGCTAGTCTAAATTTTGTTTATGCTTCCTAGTAAATTAAGGAGCTATATGAAAGGCTGCCCAGCCGGTAATAGTCATGTGACACTAGATATGTTGATAAATCTGCCTAATCTGCATTAAGAAGATGAATTTCCAAAGAATAAACAATTAGGATATTGAAATTTAAAGTGAAAATTCAAGATGTGCTTCAGCAGTGAAAACCAACAGAAGATAAACTGGTGTAAGATTGCCAATCTTTTCCTTAAATTCTTTCACAAAAGATAATTCGTTTCATTATTTACCTGAAACAGATTTGTTTTAGAGTCAGTGTTTATTATGACGTATCTTCACCTACCAGTAAAAGTCTCATAATTTGTGCTAGCAAAGTGTTTAGCCCTTACCAGTGACCTCTCAGGTTGTATCAAATGTAGAAAATCTGAGAGCTGTTTTATGTTCAATACTCCTATGACACAGATTAATGAACACACTGTATTACTTATCTTGCATGGGATGGCACAAGGGTCCTCATCCACCTCATGCAGTTTAGAACTTTAACATTTCCACTAAAAAAACAGTTTAGTAATTTATGAGGAATTTGTATTTGAGAATCCTAACTCCCAAAGTAGTGTGCGTGAATTCTTAGGAATTCATTACACTTTAGTGTAAAGGGGATTATTCAAATTATCGAGTCTGACAGTTTGCATGAGACGGACCACTGAAGCTGAGGTTTCTGCATGAAGGCTGATAATTTGTGCTAAGATAATCATATCCTTGCAGGGTGGAGGATCTAGTCTCTTACCATCAAAAATAACCAGGAAAACTCAATCTTTAAGCAATTTGGTTTTGACTTCATTTTGGCTATTTGCAGACAGAAAGCTAATTTTCACAGCAAGCGTAGTCATGCTACTTCATACTCATTTGTTTCAGTGTTAATGTCAGGCCTTTAAGTTAAAGTGTTATTTTCCTTCCCTAGGGATTGCCACCCTGATGTAGTTATAAACAGAGAACATATCCTTTCTTGCAGTTTTCATTTTGTCAGGCTTCCTCTGTTGTAAATGAATCTCAGCATAAAATGGCGTTGCTTCTTGAGATTCTGTTACCTATTCCATCAGTGCAACTCACAACTTACTTTCACTGTCATCTAGCAGCAAAGGTAGAATGCTTGTTCCTGGCACAAGGGAATAAGCTACAACTGACTTTTTTAATCTTTTGATAATGACCTTTCTCAACTTCTCTTCAGACTTTTGTAGAAACATAGCTGTCCCAATGTACTGGGAAGGATTTCTCCAGGTTCACCTTGTGGTTGGTAGTATCACTGAAGACTTAGAAAACAATAGATTTTAGATTTTATATAGTTTTCTCTTTCCTTTCAGGGTCCATATCAAATGGATGAATTTGATGATAGTACAAAGGGTAGTTTTTCTGCAGTTTAAAATTGAGATGGCTGGTTCTCTTAAAAAATTAAAAAAAAAAAAAGTGGAAAATATTGTGAACAAGTGCATTTCTGTATTTCTGTGAGGTTTGTAGCATATATATCTTGTGAGAGGAGAGAAGAAGGTTGGGTTTGAGGAGGGTTTTTTTTTTGGAGAAAAGAGAGTCTGCTTGTAAAATGTCTGAGTTGATAAGGATACTTTGAGTGCTGAAATCCCTCAAACTTTTCTGCCGAAAAATTGTTATAACCTGCTTTTGTCTAAGTGTACTAAAACTTTCTAGCACATATTATTTTTATTATGTTTGTGTTCTTTATTTTTGCTTCTTTATCACCACAGCAGATTGGATAATGTATTTCAGTTGTATCTGTTTAGGATTGAAACTATACCAGTCCTAGAGGTAACATTGCTGAATCTTTGTTTTCCACATATTTTTTAAAAATGAACGTGTGAGAGCATGTTTTTTCCTGAAAGGAAGTGGTTTCTCTCTGTAAAAAACTTAAAAGACATTTTCTAGAGAAATAATATTTAGCTATAAAAGCTGGTAGGTATTTTCAGCTGAGTGTATCCTATTCAGAAACAAATTTTGACTCATTAGCCACAACCTTTAAAGAACAATGGTTTAATAGGAACATGAAATACATTCTTCTTAGTCATGTTGGTGACTCAGTGTTTTCACCAAAATTCTTTTGCCTCTCACCCTCCTGTTGTTTTCATGTACCTGGGACTTTGCTCTATTGTCTGAAAACACAACAGACAATCAGCAGGGAAGAAACAATTCCACTAGGAAAGGATTCCAGAAAGGAGAAGGTTCTCTAAACAAAGCAAGAGGGTGATCTGCAAATATTTATTTTAAAACAAGTAACATTAAGGATGTATGTCCTTTAACACTTGTGTCTTGGATTACTGAGCAGCTTGTATTTGAGAGGAATGAAGCAGACTCAAATGTCCTCAAAGGACAGTAAGATGCTCAAGAAGAGGAACTGCTAGTCTGGCATTCAGCTCTTCAGAAAAAATTGTGTAAGAGAAAGAATCAAGGCTTTTTTTTTTTTTTTCCACTGTTCCTTCTCCGTTATACCTGCTGGATAGAAGTGAAGACACTAGAAAACAAAGACTACAGGTGAGAAGAAAGGCAGAAATATATACCTTCATTTCCCAATGGAAAGGGTAGAAGTTGTGACTTGTGTTTCTGAATTGTAGAATTTTTCGCTACCCAAATCTCCATTGCTAACAGCATGTGTTAAGGGTATGGTGTACAAGTTTCACTGCAGACCTTTACAATAATACATAATGACAGATATTTAGTCTGTCCATATTGCATATTAACATTTTTCCACAGTTATAGCAAGAATCGTGAAGGTAATTCTAAGAAAACAGAACAGTGTGAAGATGAAAAGAGACAAGAAAATTTTTTCATGTGAACAGTTCTGTCACTGTAAAATGCAGTTTCTGATCAACAAATGGTATTTGGGAATTCAAAATGATTTTATAAGCAGTGTTAACTGAAATAACAAGTGATACTTTATTTTAGTTGCAAATTTTATTTTGACGTGCTCAAACCTAAATATTTTGATTTTTCACTTGAAATTATGATTGGCTGTCTGATTATTTTTTTTTACATGAAAAGAATCACAAAGCAAAATCCTCACACTGGCCCAAATTTTCATGTGAAATATCTTCCCTAGTTTTGGTATAGTCACTGAACTTAAAATTAACTAGTCACATAAATCCAGTCTCCAGTTTCCTGTGGCATCTATAAGCAGAGCCTTTGGATAATACCTGCGATAAGTATGCAAAGGAGGAAGTTTTTACGATGTTAGTGGTGAGAACTTGTTACAGTCACTTGGGGTGGAAGTCAGAAATGGATAAAGATCTTCAGCATTACGAGAAAGATTACTACTCAGAATTGTGTGATTCTGGTATAGATTTCCAGTAGTATTGGGAAGAACCAGATATTACTGAATGCAACAGGCAGCAGATTTCATTGTCAAACAATTCCTGAACCACCAAGCAGTGATTCTACTGGCTTAGATTAGTTTGCTGTTTTATGGAATATTTCTAGAAAAAATGGTCATAGAAAATAACACCAGATTGAGTGATTGATTCTTTTAGACTTAAATGAAGAGAGACAGAAACAACTGCATAAGATCATTTGATGTGTTCAGGAAACTAGTTTATGAACCCAGTTGATATTATAACTCTGATTCCTTAAAGAGAAGTCTTGAAATTGCCTTAAGTGGACTTCTTAATTTGATCTGTATTCCAAGGATGTAAGAATGAGCCAGAACAATGGTTTCAGATCCAAACTTATGAATAAGCGCCTGAAAAAACACATGAAATGAAAGCAGAGATGTCAGACTTCAATGTTTTATAATTCTCAACTAAGAGCAAAATGTTTATATCAATAAAAATAATGGACAGAGAAAGGAGTGGGGTTCCACTGGGAGTGAGGTGAAACAATATGTTCTAGATATATTTGATAAAAGACTACATTGTCTATGCTTGTACAAGCTTGATCATAGAGAAGAGGTTAACACAGGTATGAAGCTAGACATTTAGCTACATCTAAGAATTTAGGGTATAAGAAAAAGAACCAGAATGATTATAGAACCACAACTCACTGTGAAGAAAAAAGTAGACAAGTTTCAAAGACGCATTGGAAAAGGTAATTTGAAAAAAATTCTTCTACTACTTGGCTTTACAAGATTATCAGACTATTTCTGTATGTTGACTTAAGTCTAAGGATAACTTACAGTACCTAAAGAATGCTTATTTTTTGCTGAGGTGGATTACAAATTTGGGCAATTTGGGATAAGAAAATGAAGACTATTTCATCCACTTGAAATTGCAAATTTTTTCTTTATATTTTTTAGGTGTGAGTGGGGAGTTTAAACAGACTTTCTTCAGTGCTTCAAAGACTAATATACTTGTATACCTCTAAACATAGGAATACTTTCGTTGAAATCTACAGAAATTCTCTTTTTTTTTTTTTTTCTCCTGAAAATTTAGACGAATCTGATTCCTCTCATGTAGGATTAGAGATCATGCAATAATTTCATTCATCTTTTGAAGTACTCCAGTGTCCTGATAAAATGGGTATTATTCACCACAATTCAGTTATGCAAAACAATGTGTTTCATCTAAAACATATCACTTCCACCAGCCCAGTGGACCTGAATATTAATTCAGTTCTGAGTAAGAGACTCCTCTTCTGGCTCTACTGCTAACATCCACAGAATCATAAATATTCTGTAATTGTCTTTCCAACAAATACAAACATAACTCATGTAAAGTACAAAAGAGGAGTTTAACAACTTGGAAAGAAATACTTTAGGTTTCTCTTGATAAGTGTATAAAGACTGTACAATCAAAAGCAAGTGCAGCTTAGCCATGCAGTTTGTTTGCAAAACTACTTTGCCACATCAGAGACATTTTTGTCTCTGTTAACATAGTGATGAGGAATGAAAAGCACTTCACACCTACATTTGAAACAGGAAGAAAGTTTTAAGAAATAGAAGACTTTTTTTTTTTTTTTTTTTTCTGTATATGAACAGCATATTAAGCACTGCAAAGTATTTGTTCCCCTAGTACCATTTTTGACCATTTCTGTGAATGCTGGCTTCCCAGAACTAGTCTTTCAGCATCTACAAAACAAGTAAATCCTTTAATCAGGACTTAGTTTATTCAAACAAGAGTGAGACAGACTTGAGAAATTATTTTCAAACTGCTAAAAGTCTCGGATTATTTCAGCCTGGAAACTCCATGTTACCACCACTCTCACTTTCATATTGCAACCTCAGCAGTACTAAATGATTTCCTCCAGCTAATAAATGCTGAATTTATATGGCAGTCTTCACTGTGATACTCCTCTCAATACTGTAACTGCTGCTCTTGCTGGGGCCTGCTGGGTTGTTGTGGTTTCCCTGTCCTACTGTGGGGTTTATGTATTTAAACATGCTGGGTTTTTTATATTATTAAAGTCTCTCATTGGGGCAATATTATTGTACAGGAGTGTTGATTTAAAGAAAAGCCTTTCTGAACTCACCAATTTACTGTCAGTAGCCAGCAGAAGGCAGAACTAAATATTCAACACTTTTAGTCAATTTGAATGCAATGTTCTGATATTCTATCTATCTAGTCCAGAGACCCTCAGTGGGACCCATGAATTATAGATCACCAGTACAGATGTTAACAGCTGGAAAAAAGATGCATACTTGCAATCAGTAGTATCAGAATCATCACATATATTGTGATGTATGTGTTGTGATAATAAAAGCAAAGAAATTTTTTCACAGGGCTCCACCTTTTTCAGTACACAAAATAAATGGTATTTAGTTGATAAACATTATTCTGCTTTTCCCATATTGTTCATTGTGTGGTCAGCATATTTCTCAGCCCCCATGTTGTTTTTCTATGTACACTAATCATATCCTACGCTGAAAACAAAATGCTGAATTTTGTCCTGAGTTTTTGCACATTGCGTGTCACTCTGGCATCTGATGCCTTCATAAATATTTACAACAACTATATGAGGAGCTATTATTTAATCACCATTCTATATGCACAAAGAAATTAAGGTCTGAAGTGTTCACTAAAACTTATGTGCCCAGCTTGTGATTCCTATGACACAAAGTTTTAGTCACTAGTATTATACTGCTTCTGCTCCGCATCGTCTGTACTTGGTTGCAGACCCACACAAGACATCAGCCCCTCTTTCCATTTAAAACTTTAGAATCTCAGTGGACAAAGTTTGCAGTAATCCAGTGCTGTCTGAGGGATAAAAAAAGCAATTTTTCAATGATTTATCATGTCTGATTCCCATCCAGATTCAGACAGAAGAAGATATATATTCTTGGCTTGCCTCTGACAAGGACTACTCCCACCAAGGCTGAAATCCAAGATGACTCTTCAAATCATGGATGGAAAAGTTTTTAAAAAGAGATCAAGCTTTTCTGTCTCCCCCAATTAAAAACTGGGGAAAAAATAATTTAAAAATAAATAATTTAAAAAAAAAAAAAAAAGGAAAGAAAAGAGCCACAACCCAAAATCACTTTGAAACTGCCCCTAGAAATGAAGTGTGAAATAATCCCATAGAGTTTTTCTTTGGTGTCTGGAGTCTAGCAGAGTTTATAAAGGCAGTATGAAGAAAACCTTGTAATGATGAATGGTACCACTGTCCCTGCCTGTAATATAAAAAGTATAGTCAATGTTCACTTCTCCTTATATAGGCAGCTCTTTTCCTTTTGCAGAAATTTCAACATGCTTTTCCTCAACTAATCATCTAAATCTCATTCCTATGGAGAAGTGACCTACCTCATTCTCTCTTCATCCACTTCTTTGGTTTGCTTTTGCAAGCTGTCCTGACAGAGGAGTGTGGATACGGCTGGGAGGGCAAAAGGGCATCAAATTGCTGAACAGAAGTACATAATTAGATTTTGTGTGAAAGAGGATATACAGTGTAAATCAGATCTTTGCTTTTGCTTATAAACATAAATTACCCATTTTCCCTGTAGCTTCAAAAACAATGAGGATGACATTAAGTTTCATGAATAAAGGACTTCCGCTGTCATGACTGATAAGCAAGGAGTGATGTTAGAAGGAAAGAAGATCAAAAATAAGAACTAAATAACTATGGTAAGGAGGAGAGACAGAAGAGGTAGATGGAAGAGAGGTGCAATTTTTTTGGACTCAGGCTTTTCAGCAGGAAA
Source organism: Podargus strigoides (assembly GCA_028020825.1). Lineage (NCBI taxonomy): Eukaryota > Metazoa > Chordata > Aves > Caprimulgiformes > Podargidae > Podargus > Podargus strigoides. The sequence goes on along the minus strand of CM051621.1, from coordinate 17,700,481 downwards.
AAAAAAGTGGAACTGAATGCTCAGCTGAGGAACTGAGTAGCATGAGGGAAGAAAAGAGCTGAACCATGTGCTATGCGGTTGTAGGAAGCGCAGTGAATAGACTGCTGTCGTCCACTAGCTCTCTTTTGGCCTGTTCCAGTTACACTTCATACTGCCTGTTTCAAACAAACCAAAGTCAGAAAAACATATAAGCAAGGGCTTAAATTCATTTTTGTTCTTCATTTAATAAAGATTACACAACATTGAATAAATATTATGCAACATCCTTCCATTTCTCCTACTGAAATGTAGCTCTTAATCTGCTTGGCTTAACAGGAGTGTTTGAGGGTTGTAACACACAAGGATGTAAACTCATGATGGAGTCAATTCTTGACCTCACTGAAGGCAGTGGTAAAACTCATGCTGTCTTTCATGGGAATAGGATTTCATCAGAGTACTTAGCGTAATTTTTAGCCGTTGTTTACAGTTATGTGCAGTTGAGACAATTCACTAGTATAGAAATTTCCTATAAAATGATTCTGCACTAGTAAATTTTTCACAATCTCAATCGTTATCTTAAATGGAAACTCTATAAGAAACTACATTAATGCCATAACGTAAAATAAAATGAAATGGAAAAGTATGGATGAAAAGAAATAATAAAACATGACAAAATGCTAAAACATGTTAATGATTTCAAAGCCTCATGAAGGCCACAGCATAGTTTTCAGCCAAAATATTTCTAAAACTGGCAGCCCATAAGAACCATGGAACACCCATGTGGAAATATGTTTTTAATTTTGGAGTAAATATTTTTTCCTCATACACAGAAGTCTTTTCTTTAAATAGTATAAGACAGCCCAAAATAGGGAGGAAGTTAAGCATTTTTGTTGTGCAATTAAAAATGAATTATACATAGCTAAAATCGGTTATTTCTATGATACATCTGACATGTTTAGAAAAATAAACATTTCAGAAAATGAAGCTTATAAAGTGAGGCCTCAGAAATCTCTTAATGTAGGGGGTTTAGTTTTCCAAGAACCATTCATCTGATCATTGTATGTTTGGGCACCTGGAGGTGTGAACCTACTGACCGTGGACTTTCAGGTTCCATGATTACAAACTTACAGACAATAAAATGTGGAGACTTATCAGTGTTCTGTGTCATGAGAGATGTCACTGGGAGAAAAGCCTCAGAGCATGACAAAGGAGGTCTCCCTAACTTCAAAAGTATCTTTAGAAGAACAGTTATTTTAATTGGAAGTTATAAACTGTTCCTCATCTATATTGCCCTGTTGCAGCTTTAGCAAAAGTTAGGATTGACTTTCAGCACTTTGTGTATACCCTGTGGTTGAAGAGGACAAATTAAAAGTCCTAAAGACCAAAGTTAGTTTCCAGAAATGAAATTCAGCATCAGAACAAGGAAAAGCTAGTGAGTAATAGTCTCTTCTCATCTCTTTAGCTTCAAACACATAAAAGAACAGCACCCGTTTCACACATCCTTTCTGTTATTAACATTTTGTACTCTGCACATCTTCGTTATGAAAGGCATCTCTCTGTCTTCTCACAGCCCTGAAAACTGGCATTTTCTATCCATGCAACGAGTGAATCAATAATATCAATTTTATCACCAAGTGGCAATACAACTTGCTAAATCTTATTTTTCATCTTTCAAATGATCTGATTTCCATAATGTGCTTTTCCTACAGGCAAAATGATGCACATTTTACGTTTTCCCTCCTCAGTTGCATGTGGGCTGCTATGTTGGTTTGTGTGATAAGAATGTTTGGTCACGAGTTTCCCAACTATATGCCAGAAAATGTTCAAAGAAAACTAACAGTAGTGATTACGAGTACGAAAAAATGTACATGAGGAATGGTGGAAAAGATTGCCTACACAGAAAATAGTGCATAACAAGGCTATAATAAAGTAAAAAAAAAATAATGAGTAGTGTGAAGAAAGGCATACTGGGAGCTTCTTTTCCTGTACAAGAAAATAGCATATTCAACTGAAGTTTAAGTTGTCAGATTAAAAATCAATGAGAAGTATTTTTGTATAGTACATAATTATTCACCAGCACTGTTAGTCACAGAAAATTCCAAGGACGTGGAAGACTGAAAAATCTTCACATATTTACACATATACATTTCAAGATTGTCCAGGATAAAATTTAACATAATAATTTTGGAAGACATTTCAAATTGCTGTCTTAATATCTCTGACTATAGATCACATCTATTTCATAGGGAAGGTTTACTTACATTTGCCTTCAGCAGAATTTTTCTGAACATTTTTGTCAGTAAATAAAACAGGGTAATGATGAAGACAAAATGGTGGTCTAAACTCTCTCAAATGGTCTAATCCAGCTCATCTCTTTCTTGTGCCTCCAGCTGCCAACAGATATGCTGCCAGCATGGTAGGTTATGTGATAGAAAGATGAAGTAAAGCAGAGGTTGGGAGGGGAACCCCAATAACCTCACCAGAGAAGCAAGCCCCAGCCCCAGCCTCCCCCAGGATGTCCCAGGAGAGTGTCAGCCCCCGTGTGTGGGTGACACCCATTGGGATGAGCCAGTGGAAAGGGTCTCCAGAGCACTTTTGGTCTGGGGGGTGGTACTGCCTATGGGACTGATTGCTGCTGAATATCAATCTGGACTCAGCAATGAATAGGATAAGAGGCTTGGGAGCCTGGTATTGGAGACAGGAAGGCATGAGAGTGGTCTACTGGAGGGACTAGGAGGTCCAAGTGAGTTACTGGAGAGACTGACTTGGGGTCAGCTACCAGTGAGGTCTTAGGTCTAGACTAGCTACCAGGAAGACTCATTTGCATCTGTGTGCTTGTGAGGCAACTAATTGCAAAGCAGCTCACTACTGTCTGAAGCTGGGCATGTAGAGCTGTGTCAGCCTTACCTCTGCTAAGCTGTGGGGTTTAGTGACTGCTGGCAGGTTCTACACTAGATGTCACAAAGCCAGTAGAAACTCCAAAATAAAAACAGCTTTCTCCCACGGTGTTCTGGACAGAATTACAAACACTGACCAACAAGTAAAACATGCTGTTCATCATAATAAGTGCATTCTGCTTTTACTGTCTTTTTTTACTACTGTATCTTAATATTCATAGAATCATAGTCATATAATAGTTTGGGTTGGAAGGGACCCTTAAAGGTCATCTAGTCCAACCCCTCTGCAAGGAGCAGGGACATCTTCAGCTAGATCAGGTTGCTCAGAGCCCTGTCCAACCTGACCTTGAATGTTTCCAGGGTTGGGGCATCTACCACATCTCTGGGAAATCTGTGCCAGTGCTTCACCACCCCCACTGCAAAAAATTTCTTCGTTACACGTAGTCTAAATCTAGCCTCTTTTAGTTTAAAACCGTTACCCCTTGTCCAGTCACAACAGGCCCTGCTAAAAAGTCTGTCCTCATCTTTCTTATAAACACCTTTTAAGTACTGAAATTCTGCAATAAGGTCTTCCCAGAGCCTTCTCTTCTCCAGGCTGAACAGCCCGAACTCCCTCAGCCTTTCCTCATAGCAGAGGTGTTCCATCATTCCGATCATTTTTGTGGCACTCTTCTGGACCTGCTCCAACAGGTCCATGTCTTTCCTGTGCTGAGAACTCCAGAGCTGAACACAGTACTGCAGGTGGGGTCTCACCAGAGCAGACTAGAGGGGGAGAATCACCTTCCTTGACTTACTGGCCATGCTTCTTTTGATGCAGCCCAGGATACAGTTGGCCTTCTGCGCTACGAGCACCAGCTCATGTCCAGCTTTTCATCCACCAGCACCCCCAGGTCCTTCTCTGCAGGGCTGCCCTCAATCCCTTCATCCCCCAGCCTGTATTGACACCAAGGACTGCCCTTACCCAGGTGTAGGACCTTGCACTTGGCCTTGTTGAACCTCATGAGGTTCACACAAGCTCACTTCTTGAGCTTCTCCAGGTCCCTCTCAATGGTATCCCTTCCCTCAGGCATGTATTCTTATGCTGAATTAGCATTTGGATGTTACTACTTTTATAACATCTTTAGTTTCATAATACTCTACTAACGTGAAAAATACTGTGGGTTTTTTTTCTGAAAAGAAGCCTATATTTACCTCTTAATGTTGCTTTTATTTATGATCACTTTACCTGCCTCTGACATTCTGAATCTCTTCATGGCCTAAATTAGCAATATAATTTTAAAAACTGAAAGCTGCTCTCGAGCTTTTCAGAGGAGATCACATTTACTTTACAGTTGCTTGTTAATTGCTTTAGTGCCTAAGGATGTACAACATATGTCCTGCAAAGAGGCACCCATATGGTTATACAGTGTATGTCCTGGCACTCTGTTGCCACAGACTAGAAAACAGACTTCTGTTTAAAATGCATGGCCCATTGCATGATTGAAGGTGTGACATATAAAGGATTATAACTGACAACATTGTAGCCCTACACCTGTCACCGTGCTGTGTTAGGAGAATACGTATGCTGTTTTGCAGAGAAGGGGAGAGGAGAGAAGATTGCCTTCAGAGAAGAAACAATTAAAAGATATTTTATAATTTTGTACAAGGGAGATTGTCTTTCTCAACTGTCTGTTCTATCTGTGTCAGTGTGACTCAGCTATAGCTCAGTTTTGATTCAAAGGTTATAAAGTTAAAGAGGTTAGTAGAGGAAAAAGTATAATGGCATTAACTGGCCACATGGAACCAGATTTTAAAAGGTAATGAAGCTTTTAAGGCAGCAGAGAGGTGACTAAGGATATGTTTTAAAAGTATCTACATTTTTAGAGACCTAAACACTTTAAATAGTCTAGCTTTTTGCCTTTCAGTTTTCTCATGAGTATTTCAGATATATTTGAGTATTTGGGAAAATGCAAGAATATGCACGACCCTCAGAAACTCAACAGTTGTGGACAACCATCTTAGACTAAGGCAAACCTATTCCAACACAGTATTGTAGAACTTGTCTTGTATTTGAGGTTCATTCCCCTTAGCTTTAGCTTTCTCAGTGAAATACTTGGGTAAGGAACTAGTCTAAGGAAAAGATTAGTCTCACCTATCTCTAGCTAGTTAAAGTATAGTATTACTAGAGCCTCAGCTAGTCATCTAGGCTTTCACTGCACTACTGCAGAGAGAGAAGCATCTCTAGAACATGAAACATCCTACGTGTCTTGGAGATCTCTCTTAGTGTAGAAGGAATCACCCAGTGGAGATACTCAGCTCTCTTCACTGTCTGACTAGATACTTAAGTAAGGGATTTCTCTCACCTAAATTTAAACAGGCAAATTACAAGCCTGGTGTTTCTAAACAATTAATAAAAAGTGAAAGACATGAGAGTGAGTCATCCTATCTGAAACCTGAGTCATGCTTCAACAGTGCCTCTCTCTCTTCATTGACTGCAGAGGAAGTATAGGAATACTCCTACACTGGAATCACCTCTTACCTCAGGTATTTCATTTAAATGCTTAGGTTATGTGAGATTAATTAAGGTTTATGTGACATTTGACAACATCCTGAGTACTTTGCTGGAGTACCTCTTTCTCCTCCAGGTTCATCTTCCACATTGCAATTCTTTCTGACTTTTTGCTCACAAAGAGAACATGAGTATATGACAGAATTAATTTCTCCTATGTAATTTTCCCCATTGGTGAAAATTAAGGTAGCTTATAACTTTAACAAATTCATCCTACTACTTTCTATTTGAATTGGGCTAGGTAGCTAAAAATTACAATGTTACAATATCTTGGTGGAATAGTGAAGCAAGCCATTTCCAGATTCTTCTGTTGATCCAGAAAATTAGACTGATTTTTTTCTATTGTCCTCATGGTTACAGTATTTTGCTAATTGAAGAGCTGGAGTACAGTTGAATTTTAAAAGTTTCTTGTGAAAGGTTATTATAAGATTCCATGCAGAGAATTTAATTACTGAAAAATGTTTTCATCTTCAGTTTCCAGAATATTTTTAAAAATAACAGATCTCATAAAATCCAGAGAACTGTATCATAACAGAAGCATTTAAGAGAGCAGTGACTTAAACCATGAAGTAATTCTGAAGGTCTTCTGCAGCCTTCCTGCATGAATGTTTATTAGAACAAACTATCTCTTCAGCTTTATTCAGATGCTCCAAGTCAAAATGCATTTCTTTCTTTAAAAATACGCACATATCTAATTATAGTTTATATAAATGTTTTTATAGACACATAGAATGACCTGGTCGCTCTAGTGCATTTGTCTACAAATTTTTCTCTTTCAGACCTACAAACACGCAAAAGAATACTTCCCTACTTTATTGTTTATTGCTTTTACACAACACATCTCTTTTCCTCTGTTACATATAAAAGCATCATTTGTCCCTCCATTTGTTTTTAGGTATCATCATTTACTGATGCAACACCTTTCTAAAAAGGATTTTTGTTCTTATATTTTTTTTCTACTTCATGTAATTTGTGAAGCCTTTTTCAGATGGTGTCACTAAAATAAATTACTTAACAGAATTTGCTGGAGCTAGTACTAAGAACATCCTCTTGTAAACACTTCGAGGAAGCCTCTCATACAAACTGAGTCTTCCATCACTGCATTATTGAATTCTTACACCTCACTCTGAGCCATATGGTAATACCTACTGCTAGACATAAGGTTTCTAGGAATCTCATCTAGATCAGTAAGGATGCTAAAATCAAATGGGGTTCAATATTTGTTGGTTCAACACTTAGCTGGCGCAAAGCAAACTATCCTTATACCTTTCCTGTTGGGCAATCTGTTGTCACCCAAGAATCTTGGTTGGACAGTGGGCTGAAATGGTTGGGAACCTCATTTTATTCTCTTTATCCAAATGACCTCCTGCATGAGTATTTGGAAGAAAAGACTTAAAATGAGTGTTCTGCACATTTTTATTCTTGAAAAATATTTTATTTACAAATATTTCCTGTGCAATGCAACTTAATCATGTTTACAAAACCAGAACTACTTTGATCCTTGTAATGATCTCTTGCTATCAGTTTTAAAACCTTAGAATTCAACATTTATGATTATTTCTGTTTTAACAGAAAAACAGATTTTCAGTTCATCCGCTCTGAAAGCCCACTCTTCTGGCACTATTGCAGACTGACATATTTGGCAAGAGTCATTGTAAAGAGCAAAGCAGAGTTTCATAACTGCTGGCTCCAAGGAAAGCAAGCAGTAAACAAATCAAACTACTTACTTAATATACATTTTTTTAAGATTTAAACTAATGAACAGTGAAATACAGATATGACCAAGTTCATACATGGCAATGATACAAGATCTTTTTCTACTTATTATCTATGTATATGCATTCAGAATTTAGGGTGTTAATAGACTACAATCTACTAAAGTTATAATTAGCTACTAGGCTTAATTAGCTGCTATATCTGACTGAAAAAGGATCTAAAACTATATATGGTGCTTGTAGAAATTAGCTTATAGGGCAAAAATATTTTATTGTTAACAAAGCATATTAAAATTGTGTAAGTTTGCACCATTAGTCTGTGATTTGCTTTTACATGTAAAGAATATACACTTTAATTTTCAGTTCTACTATTCTATAGAGCTAGAAGATCTACACAGTATTTTATTTTAACTCACATTACATATGGAGAACAAGGTGACAAGGGAGATAATGAGCTGCAATAACAAAATATTAAATAATTGAGACAGGATTTTTATTAAAAGCTTACAATTTTGAAATCAGATTTATTGTATTTAAAATTGACATGAATATTTGAAGAAAAACTGTTTGGAATGATTTATTAAAAAGTAAAATTGAATTTTCAAGTTACTAGCAACAAGATATTGTTTTGACAGAAGAAAAAGAAATAGTAATTGTATACAATAAGACAAAGTTGAAGATTATATATTTGTGATCTAGAACAAGTTTCAGTTTATAAACATACCTAGATGTGACTTCAATTAAGTAGACCAATATGAGCCAACAGAACTTCTTCTTTAAAATATGCAGGTTCTTAATCTCTGCACAGAGCATCCTAGGAACAAGAAATGTTTTGGTTGTGAAATAAAGCTAGATACTTCTTTTATTTCTATCTTGAGACACAGCCTCAAGTCATTCATGGTAACCCATATAATGCTTTGGTGAAAATACACTAAAGCCTGCTGATATTTACTGCATAGCTGCAATTGACACATAGTTTATGGTTTCACAACTTTTTTCAATAAAGATTTTATATTCCATTTAATTGTTTTCATTTCAAGTAGGTTTGTTTTTTTTTCCTGGAAAATCGAATCTAATTTAGTAAATTTATCTCAGATCATGAGCTTGGAAAATAAACTGAATGTCATGACGTATTTTCCCATTTTCTGCAAAAGTTCAGTTTCATAAAGTCACCAAATGGCTGATGGTGAAACAAACATCTGGACATTGTCTAGTCCCTCTGCTCAAGCAGGGTCACTTAGAGCAGTTAGTCTGGGAATGTGCCCAGTCAGGTTTTAATATCTCCAAGGGTGGAAACCACAACTTCTCTGGGCAACCTGCTCCAGTGTTTGATCACCCTTACAGTGAAAGAAAAGAATTTTATTCCATATAAATGGAATTTCTTGTGCTTCACTTTGTGCCCATTGCCTCCTTTCTGTTCACTGGCCACCACTGAGAAGCATCTGGCACCATATTCTTTTTTCACCCCATTAGGTATTTATACATACTCCTAAGATTTCCTGAGCTTGTTCTTCTCCATGCTGTACAGTCCCAGCCCTCTCAACCTCTCCTCATAGGGCAGATGCTCCAAGCTCTAAGCCCGTAATCATAACCATGGCTCTTCTCTGAACTCGCTCCAGTATGTCCATATCTGTCCCATCATGGAGAGCTCAGCACTGGGCACAGCACTCCAGATGTGAGAAGAGAGGAAGGATCATCTCCATTACCCTGCTGGCAGCTCTATTCCTCATGGAGCCCAGGCTGCTCTTGGCCTTTGGCACAAGGACATGTTGCTGGCTCATGATCAGCTTTTGTTTTCCAGAACCTTCAGATCCTTTTCTGCAGAGTTTCTTCTGGCTAGTTGGTCCCCAGGACATACTGGTGCAGAATTCCTGGATTGCTTGTGCTCTGTTGTGTTGCAGCTCCAGTAGATCTCAGGGTAGTTAAAGGCTCCCATGAGGACCAGGGTCTGTGAACATGAAGCTTCTTCCAGTTGTCTGAAGAAGGCCTCACCTACTTCTTCCTGATCAAGCAGTTAACTGACACCCTCCACTCACACAGTTCTGCTTGCTAATCCTGACCCATAAGCTCTCAGCTGGTTTATCACTCTTCCCCAGACAGAGCTCCATGCATCCTTGCTGCTCGCTCACATGAAGTTTGAGTCCTCCTCCATGCCATCCTGGCCTACCCTTCCTAAAGAGCCTGTATCCATCCATGGCAGCACACTTGAGCGATCCCACCACATCCCTGTAATGCCTCTGAGCCTTCTGCTCATTGTCCATGCTGTGTGCATTAGTGTACAGGCACTTCAGATGGGCTCCACTCAGTCTGATTTCCTGGGAAAAGGGCAAGCACATTCCCCATTGTGCCATCCTGTCTGTTTCCTTATTTGTGTGCAACACTTGAGATGGCCCACTTTTCAGTGCTTGATTACGAGATCTCTCTTGTCCACCCTTGCACGCTTTGCTTGCCAACTCTGTCCACCACTTCCTTACTGGACTGGGCGTCATTATCTCTCTCTCCTTCTATTCCTAATTTAAAGCTCTCCTCATTAGGTGGGCCAGCCTATTGACAAACATGCTTTCACCTCACTTGGTCAGATAGATCCTTTCTCTTCCTAGCAGTCTTTGATCCTCAGAGATGTGAAAACTAAATCCCTGCTGATGACATGAGTTACACAACCACCAGTTATTAACCCACAAGATCCATGCACTCCTCCTCAAGTCATTCTCCTTCACTGACAGGAATGAAGACCACTTGAGCCCTCTTATCCTTGGCCCTCACTCCCAGAGCCATACAGCCACACTTGCTACCATGACACTGACCTATTCTGTAGTTACAGACTGTAGAATCATGGTATAGTTTGGGTTGGAAAGGACCTCTATAGGTCATCTAGTCCAACCCCCTTGCAATGAGCAAAGACATATTCAGATCTGCAGTTAGAGAAGGAGTCTCAGAGAAGATAGATACATTCAAACAGCAAGGGTAATTAACAATAACCAGACACCAACATCTTTTCACATAAACTTATAGGCTAGAATTCACACTGGAAGAAATAGGCACAACTTCTGTTATCCATGCAATTGATTTTCAGCTCTGTCAAAGCACTGTGCTGCTCTAACACCACTGCTGTAACACTATATTCATTTGATGGTTTAAAGTCTGAAGCAAATGAGTGGGAGATTTCACATGTGGAACTAAAAATGTAAATTAGGTTCTTAGTAACATGTAGCTTCTCTTTCCAAAACACATTATAATTTTAAACAGCTCTGCAATTCTATCACCTTTGCATATTTTTTGCCCCCCCAAAAAACGTGAATAGTAAGGGAAAAACCTAGACAATATCCAAACTATTTATAACTCCTTTTTTAAAGTATGTAATCAGAAGCCATGTAGACCCAAGCACAGTGCATAAATGTGGTATTGAGTAGAGCTTTATTTAGACACTATTTACCATTCTCTTCTGTCATCCTCCTAAAGGTGGACCACCATTCCTTGGAGGACCTTGAAATTACAATACACTGCAATGCATTGATAGTGAGCTATTGTTTGATCCACAGTCTTCATTTTCTTTTGTATTCTAAAAGCCTAAAGCCACATAATCTCACTCAGGCATGGCATGTAAGGTTTTTGTTTGGTGGCTTTTTTTTTTTTATTCTTTTAGTTTCTCACAGGCATAGGAGTTAAAGATTCTGAAAGTGCTGGAACTCTCTTCACAATAATTATTTTTCAATTAAACATAAAATCACTATGTATGTGTAGCCTGTATCTGGGGCTAAACTGCAGCAGTTTTTCTACCACTTGATGCCTCCTCCCCAGCTGAGAAGGGGAATCAGACAAAAAAAGGGACAAACCCTGTGGGTTGAAGTAGAAACAGATTCAGTGAAATAACAAAAGTAATACAATCACCAACATGCAGTATACAAGCTTATACTCAGTCTGGTCCTTGGGGTCAGCAGAAGGAGCAAAAGGCCAAGAAGAAGGAGCCGCAGGAAAAAGAACTCTACTGTTAGTGAGCTCCCTCCTTTTATAATGATCATGAATAGGTGGTATGGGATACACCTGTGAGTGGGGCAGCTGCCTTGATTGGCTCTCCCAGTTGATTCGGGGCTACTAATGGCCTGTCTACCATGGCTAGCTCATGGTCCTGTTCCTGGGAAACCAGGACAATCACATACCTACATTTTAATCAAACAGTCTTATTGTACTCTTAAGAAAGAAGTCATGTCCCCAAGATATAAACATTCCTTCAAAAGTCAATGCCATATTCTATCAATCGGATTTATTGAAAATACATTGTTTTTCAGTGTAGTGCAAATAGGAGGAAGCCATATTAATTTTTCAGGAATTCTTATTTTTAAAGCTTAATTCAAGTAGGGGAACATCAAGCCTCTTTCTGACTGCTTGTCTCACACCACAATGCATACCAAAACAAAGATTTCTACTATGGGGACACATAAAATAAGAATCAGTATTATTCTGTTGTCATTCCTTATGGTTGAAATTTTTCCTTACTGATGAGTATTATTGTGATTCTGTGATTCATGACAACAGGCAGAAATGGAAGATCTTTGTAAAACAACAAGACATTTTCTTGTTGTGATCACCAGACAGAGAAACAAATACAAAAGTAGAACATTTCATGTTTCTTCTGTACAAATGCATGCCCATGACAGTCTTTTAAAAAAAGAAAAAATAAAAAAGGATAAAAAGGATAGTTCAAATTGTATACAGTCTCATGTGCTTTTATATGGTTTTGGTTCCAGGAGGAGACTTCATTGCAAATTTGAACTTATTACTAAAGAAATAATTTGCCACAAATTAAAGAGGTGCCAAGTAAAAGAAAGAGAATTTGGGTTAGGCAAGCAGATGGTGTACCATCCAAAGAACATAATAATTCTGTCACAAAGGGAAAATTTACCAAGTAAGATAGTAAAAGAGTGTTTGCTCCCGCACACCTCTGAAGACTTGAAATAAAAAAAAATTAGCTCAGAATCAAAAAAATACAGTAGTAGGAAATAAAATTTAAATAATTAAAAGAAAAGGGTTTTCCTGGGGTCAAGAGGCTAACTCAGTAATCCCACAGAAAGATATATGTCACTACATCTAAGAACCATACTGTAGATTAAGTACTCTATTCCTCATTTTATACAAAATTTGTGGATAAATCAATGCACAAAATGGGGAGAATCGCTTATGGTCTAGGTAACATTAGTTTACCCAAACCAAATGTGAACCCTGCTGCATGGAAAGAGCCAGCACAGAAGCTGGCAAGCTGAGGGAATTGCTCTGCTTTCATAGTATATATAGATAATGTATATATAAATGTGATACACTTGAAGCCACCAAAATCTATTCAATGTCTAGACAAACTGTTAGTCTAAGTCTTTAAAAAGCTTGTATAAAACAATCGGGTGAATGTAACAGAACATATTATATTGTAAACTTGCAGCAAAGGCCAATAATGGATAGCATGACCAATTATCCAGGAGTAGAGCTAGTATACAGTAATTTCCAGCTAAAAATTCCCAAAGTACTTTATAATCACTTACATAACATACCAGTAAAATACAAACCCTCTGGACAAAGGCCGATACAGCACACCATTTGGAGAAGACATTAAATCAAAGTTTAATTTTTAGGAGTAAGACACAGGACAAATCCGGGCATACCTTGAAATTGTATTGCACTTTGACAAGGGATTTTAAGAAATCAGTTTATAATTCACAATATGTGCATACGTTGTTCAAACTCTAGTTTAAGAACTTTTTAGGGCAGCTGAACCAATACTACTAGGAAATGTATAAATAGCTTAACAGTATAATTGTTAAGCCTACTGAGCTACAAATGAGCGAACATGCTGAAGGAGGTCTTGTCTAAGTGTCAAAGCCTTCAGAGGTTAATAATGATGGATGAAAAGCAAAGAATCCAGTCTGAATTTTCCAGGCTGCCTTGATTTGCCCTAAGGTACCAATTAGGGGAATTTCTGTTTTTTCATGAAAATTTAAGTTATGTTACAAGGAAGCAGCAAACTCCAATAAATACTAAACCATACAATACCATTTTTACATTCATGATATACCTTTAAATCCTCCTGTGAAAGGGACCGTCAGACCAAATGACCAACCATTCTTCTCAAAGACTTAGTTTAAGTTTAGACAGAAACAACAGTGAGTAACACAGAAGCTGAAGCTGTTCATGCCAAAGCTGTCTGAGCCCTAAAGACAGCAGAGTCAATTAAAGACATTGCTCAAGTCAGGGAGTGAGGAAAGCTTGTACAAAGGAAAGGTTGTGATGATAGCGGAAATGACTTTGCACTGAAAGAGAAGACAATAAAGTATCTTTGGCAATAAAACATCTTTGGCCAGATAAGAAATAAGTTGATAAAAAAAAACCACACAAAAAACCCCACCAAAAACCCAAAATCCACAAACTAATAATCACATGCCTACAAAAATGTAATTGAAATCCTCAAAGGTAAACCACTAATGATGTTATCAAATGTAATGCCTGTGTCAAGTAAAATTATATGAACACAGATGGACTATCAGCAGGGTGCTTCAGTATTGATACTGGGCCCTATTTTTTCCAACATTTTCATCTATTACCTGGATGATCACACAGAATACATCCTATGAATGATTTTAATTTAAGGCAGCAGCTAATGTGACAATTGTGAGAGCCTCAGTCCAGAGATAGCCTGAGAAATCTGAAGTCTGCACCTCCTGAAGTTTAACAAGATTTTCTAAGTCCTGCATCTAACACAGAACAAAACCCATGCATCTGTGCATGTTTGAGAGGTGACTGGCTGAAAAGAGGCTCCCTGAAAAGGGCCTGGAGGATAAGGTGGCCTCATAAGGCAAGGATGCGCTCTTATTGCAAGTAAGGCAAATCACATACTGGGCTATGTTAGGAGACACATGGCCAGCAGATTGAGGAAAGTTACAGTCACATTGACTTGGCACTGGTGAAGCTCCATCTGGAAAAATGTGCCTGGTTTCCCCCTTGTCCCCTGAGAGTTTCTGGAAACTGGAGAGAGACCAGCAGATGCCTACAGAGGCAGTTAGTGTCTTAGACCACATGGGCTAAAAGGAGAGGTTGTGGAAGCTGGGCTTGCTTAGAAGAGGAGTAAAGGTGACCTAGTGGCTGCTTAGAACTACTTAAATATGAGGCTGGAAGAGACATCAAGGATTATCTGGTCCAGCCTTTCTGGCAAAAGCCCAGTCTAGACATGATGGCTCAGTACTCTGTCCAGTTGAATCTTAGAAGTGGTTGGGGAATTCACCACTTCCTTGAGAAGATTATTCCAATGCTGATGAGGAAGTAAAGCTCTTTATATTGATGTGTAACAAAGTTTTGATATAACAATGGTCAAAACTCACTTACTGAACCTTGGAAATTCAGATCAGATATTAGGAAAATCTTTTTTTTTTGGAAGGGTAGTACAGCATAAGAAAATGGAGCTAAATTATTGATTTAAAAATGGGAAAGGGTTACCAAAGAAAACTATACCTGCAACTAATCTCTTCTTCAACCTGTCACTTAGTGTTTTGATACATCACTTAAATATATTTAACACGGCAAAAGCTTTCTCCTACAGAGATCTTTCGGAGGTTACTTTGAAACTGACAACCTAGTGCTTCCCATCCTCTATCTACTTAACTGGAAGACTTAGATCTATTTAAGAGGTTTTAAGTTCTTTTCTGATGAGATCTTTCTTTTGTGTCTCAGCCCTAGTTTTCAGAGTAGTGGAAATTTACTTGCCTGTGGTAAAACTAGGTTCTGATCTTAGGTTTAGGGCTGCTCACAAGTACACATTCTCTCTGTCTGACACAGCTATGTAGGCATTCAGATCAAGCAGTGCTTTCAGAAAAAGATACCTAACCTTTTAACTTTCTAAGAATACACAAAATCTGTAAAACTAGGCTTGTACAATGAACTTAGAATAGAGAGAATTTTGAGTAAGACAAAATAGAAGCAAAAGGATTCATACCCAAGTCTTCCTTTTACTTACTGTGACGTTTCCAGAAAATATACTATTATTCCAGAAGCCCTTTCACTAGTTTCTAAGCTATAAAAAAATCCAGAGGCCTCTCTAGGCTCCAAGAAAATGTTTTTATATTCAGGTTGTGAATATATAATCCCCAATCTTCTATTTTGGCATCTTGCATAACACTAAGCTTTGGAAATTTCTTTACCCAAAGTAATTTTCTATGCTCATTTAGACTCAGCACAGGACTAATACCTCTCTTTTTTTCACAGGGTTCTGTCCTCTGGAGTGTTATAGAGGATAACATCCAAAAAGTTCAAAAGACAACTTTCCTCTCTACTTTCCAGGTGCTCCTTTTAAACATGACAGGCTTCACAAGCAGAATAAGTATCATCCATCACAATGTCTGAAAAATTAAATCGGATCTGGTAAAAATTCAGAAAACCTAAATATAAATTATGCTAAGAATCTTGCCTATTGTACATAGCTACAAATGCAGATGAGTGTATTTAGATCCTCACAGATATGTACATACACAAGTCAGTATGGATAGTTTATCTGGATTGCAGATTAATTGCTCTATATGCACAGAGGTTGCTACAAAAAGACTAACTCCATGCAGAACCATGCCATCTCCACTGAGGCTTACTAGCTCAAGTACAGCACTGTGCAGCCAACCAGAGCCATCTCAGATACTCTTCATTGGATGTTGAGTTTGGGATTGAAGTCAAGTATACTGAAGCATTGCCATCAATTCCACACGCTGGTGTCCCAGCTGAGTTCAGTACCTAATTACAGAAGGAGGAACCCTCCTCTTCCCCATCTGTTTCTGGTATCAGCTATGCAGCAGTGAGTAACAGCTGAAAGGCAGTTAGGAACAGATGCAGTTTTCTCACCATTAAAATTCATGATAAAAGTAAGGCAACTCGATGTACCCAGGCCTGGCTGTATGTCCACTTCAAGGTTATTGTTTGGGTTCAAATAGGTAAAAACAAAGTATCTTCTGAATCAGGCTTAATGTACAATATAGTATACATTGTGTATGGATTTAAGAAGCCAGCTGTAGTCTGACAGATCTAGTACTGAGCCAGATCTAATATGTTGCATATATAAAACCAGGAATTGGGTGAGAGTTAAGTAAATTGGGAGTATAATGAAAGTCTATATTGCATCACCTCTTGTCTCACTAGTTGTATCAAAGCTATAATCAGATTAAAGTAGTTCCACTGACTGAATTTATTTTATTTCTAAAAGAAACTGCTGGATTTCCTGTTATAAACTGTATCTAACATCTTTATCATTTGCATGAGAAGACTAAGAATTATTCAGCATATTGTGATAGTATCTGTTATTCTCCTGGATAGACCTGTTTCAGCATTGAGGATCATAGCCTTAAGCCATCTCTGTTGCCTGGATAAATATAGCCAGTTGGAGTGCTACTGTAAAATACTAGTTCTATTATCATTTGATGATACTGTTATGCAAACACTTCTGGAGAATATCTTCATATTCTACAATCTTCCTTCCTAAAACCTAGCTTTTCCTCCAAGAGAAATCATGAAAACTGAAAGTCTACTGAACCACTTAGCAGTTTACCTAGAAGAAGAAGAAAAAAATACATTTTAGCAACATGAGTTTGATAAAGATGATAATATTTTGCAGGATTACAGCAGAAAAATAGAGCCTTTAAATCTGTGTAATTTGAGTTATGGTGGACTAATTTTTTTAATGTCTGATAAAAGTTTCTTTGATCTACTTTTTGACAGATTCACAGATTTGAACCAGCTACATGTTAATGATATTTCTGTGGGTGCTTCTTCCATTGCTTCTTTTCATTCAAGAGCTTTGTGCCACTAGCAATCCATTCTATATGTACAGAGCAAACCTTTAACTATGAAATTGAGTCCTTTTTACATATTCTGTTTTAATCATATCTTTATTATTTGAGTTTAGAAAGGTCAATGACATCTTAAAAAACAATTCTTAAAAAAAAAATAAATGTGAAGTAATTATTCTCTCTCAGAAAAGATAAAATCAGAATCCTTCAGATCATTTTTCCTTAATCATGTTGTTAATGGGAGTTTGCCATGCAATAGAATGAATAAGAATGAAAAGCTTCTGCCAACATTTAAAATGTTAGTGTTAGTCATTGTAAGATGCTAGCAAGCTATGTAGAGAGTACATATGCTTCATTATTGTTAATATTGAATAAGAATTCTTCACATAAAGCTATTACAAGAATGCTATGGTTCTGTGGGTTTAATATGTGAATTGAGTTCTCAATAAATGAGAAAGTTGAACTACTTTTGTACATACTATGCTACAATTTTTTGCTATGTAGTTGTGCACTTATTGAAATATTTGAAAAAGAGCCTTGTTTCCTTGAAAGATATGAAGTGCATAGATTGCACAAGTAGTGAAAAGTGATAGATCATTCTTACCTTTGATAATAAGGACTCTAGGTTAGTGAGAAGAAAAAAAGTGCCAGCCTTTTCCCTTGTGTTTTGGATTCTTTGATCCAAGTAAGTGATGCAAAACTATAAATCAGAGAAGAAAAGGATAGCTGATATACACACTTGGGAAATGGTGCTTTTCTGACTACACCAATTTTTCCTGAGCTCTTCGTAAAGTTTGTATTTGTGCTAAATGTCTAGAACACAGCACCTTCCTGCTATTGCCTCTGCCATTTTAGGCCATTCATATGCACAGATCAGCACCCCTTAGTGGCATATCTGGCTGTACACGTGACAAAACACTTGTTTATTATGGACTTAGTCCAGCTCTGACTGAAATAAGTGGAAGGACTTCTGTGGATGTCAGTAAAAGTTGATTCAGACTCCTTTTGAACACTAAGATTTATGGCATCCTTAACATTTCATTTCCTCAGTTTTAAGCACTTGGGTTTTGTAAATGATGTGCTGGATAAATACACTGTTGTCACTTAGCAGACTTCACTGGTGTGTGAAAAGAAGATTTTTACTTTCAGATAAAGTGAGGAATGGAGGATTAGGGTCAGCTGCTCAGCTGGCATAAACTTGCAAAGATCCATGAATTTCAACTGGCCTCCCAATATCTGCTCTGTCAGCAAATGGAATTCAGGAAGAAAGTTTATATTTATTTGAAGAGGACGTGTATGGAGGTGCAGGTCACTTACCTGAGGACATAGCCTGTGCAAGAGAATATTAGAACAGAGACTTTCTAGATAAGGTACCTAGTTATTTGACCCAATATTTTCCTCTCTAAAGCACAGAAATCACAGATATAAACATTACAGAACAATTTTAAGAAGCTCATGAAAAACTAATATTGCAGGGGGAAAAAAAAAAGGGTTAACTTTTGTATAATATCTGAATGGAATGATTCTTATAAATCACAGCACTTAAATGGTAGGGTGTTATTGAAGTACTTTCCATGATGTTTTTTTCTTTGTTCCAGAGAGACATCTCCCTATTACATTCATCAGGAAAACAGAATTATGTAATCAATTCCATTCAAATCTGAGGTTTTTAAGGTCTGAAGAAATTCAGATCTGAAACGTAGTTTTGCAAGTCTGGAAGGAAATCTTCCTGAAAAAAGTTTTCGGCATAATAGTTTCAACAGCTTTTTGAGTTATAGGTCATTAAACAGACATAAGGAACATTCTCTTTATTGCATTTTTTTCCTATGAAAGCTGATTTAAAAAGAAAAGTGTATGTTGCATGCTGCTGCTTCACAGTCAGGACTAGAACTCTTTGTTACAAGGAATTAGTTGAAAAGAAGAAGACTGGGAATTAAGTAATCTAACATAGTTATTTCCTTCTTCCATTATTCTTCAAAGGAATTTTTTTCATCACCTGTCTCCCTTACTAGTTGCACAACAGAAAAGAACTGAAAAAGCAAATCTGACTGATTGCACAGTATAACGGAGTCACTGGCTTGGCTCAGTGGGAAAATGTTTCCTTGAAAAACTTAGTCAACCAGCACATCAACTTGGTTGCAAAAACAGACATTATTAAGCCACTTTCTTAGATTAACAACTATTAGAATAATGATAATATAGCAACAGTGGTCAAATAGCAATTTTTTCAAGTATTGTGCCAGTAAGGTTCAGGTGTAACTACATTAAATATTAAAAAAATATTCAGACTGTAACTTTTGCTTCATTGCAACTACTTAGCATAAGCTATTGGCAGGCTTTGGGCAACAGTGTATGCACTATATGATCTAGGATCAGCATCTTTCCATTTAAAACAATTCTTTCTGTGCTTTGTTCTCACCTTTCTTTTTTTTTAGAGACAGGTTAATCAATACAGAACCATGAATAACGATGACTGTAATGGATAATATTAAGGACTTGAGCCTACTTCCCCAGAACTTGGCAGAAGTTTCTCCACTGACTTCAGCAGAAGCAGGGACAGATGCTAGGGTAGCTACCTACATTAATTTCATCTTTCATAAGGACACATGCAATGCTCATTGATTTGCAGTGAAGCAGCTGCCTGACTTCTCAAGTTGTAGGGCAGAATGTTATCAACATATCTACATATGGTTTTTCACCCTCAGTTTTATTACCTGTACAGTCTGATAGTGGAAACTGAGGTGAGGCTCAGATTGGTATTATTTGTCTTTTTCTGTCTTGAAGGTGCATTTTGTAAACTATGTAATCAATTTTAAAACTGCAGGGGATGTTCTAGACAGTGGGGGAAAAATCTAGTCAATTTTGGTGGAAACAAAAAAGGAAAAGAGGAATGTATGCAGCTCTTGCACATGATTAGCACAACCATCCGTTTCACTTACCTGCATAATTGTCAGCTAATCAATTGTTAATTGTAAATGTCCATTTGCTTAACAGCATTGTACCTGCTATTGCAATCCATTATCCCAAACACTTTACAGATCTTCAGCCCTGAATTATTTATTTCCAGGAGAAAACAGTTAGAGGAAGATATCAATGGAAAGCAAGGAATGGAGATACAGGTAGAAAGGGAGGAGTGTGTGGAATCCAGATATGGGTAACTATATAATGTGGATATATATAAGATATATGTGGATAAGTAAAGCACGTCATAGGCATTTGTATGATGCATTGGTGGAACAGGGATGTGAGAGACAATGTAACAGATGGAAACTGGCTGAAGGAAAGAGAGGGAAACAAACTTCTAGAAAGAGTAGGTAAAAGAGCTGAGTGCTTAATAAAAAGCAAACTGGGAACTCAGGGAGAAGGCTGCAGAACATGCAGTGAATGTGATCAGTGCTGGCCAGACTGCCAATCCAATTATCATAACCACTTCTAATAGTAGTCCCTTCAGAACCTTAAATTATAGAATTGGTTTCTCAAAGTCTTTTTGGTGTATAAATGGTATAGCTTACATGATATAACAATATATTTCACTGGTATTATAAGACCAATGACCTTTGTGGCCCTGAAATATGTTATTAATAGGTGCCATTGTCTCAGTAATCTCTTTCAATGAGATTCTGATCTGTTAAAAGAGCAATTTTGACATTTTTACTTTTAAAGACAAAAGAAAGTAAAAAGTAGATAGAATAAAAAGGGAATTTGTTCTGTACTTCACTATTTAAATGCATGATTACATTTTAAAATAAAGCCAAGGAAAGAATAATGAATATGTGATTATTCTGGTATAGTATATTTGTGTATTTCAAGAGATGTCCTTTTCTTTATCCTACCTCCTCTCTTTCAGGTATTTGCTTACAATTTTAACAGCATGGATAAAGCAAAGAAAACAGCACATCCATGTTAAATTCATCAGAAAGATACTGGATGAATATTTAAAGAAAGTCCAGAAAGACAGAGTTATATTATATATACAATGATTCAACTGTGTTAGAATACAAAGAAAAACTTCAAGAAATGTTAGTAAGAAAGCAATAAAAATAATCTCATACTTTCACAGTTTTATAGTATATTCTCATGATATCCTCACTTTGGAGATAATCCATGAACTAGTCTTCTGATTCATAATTTATTACCACTTACTTGTATAGACAGTATGCTGCAGATACAGTTCCATGGTAGTAGGAATAAAATAATTGTATCATCGAGGAATCTTTATTTAATTTCTTATCCATATCAAATTTTTGGTCTTAATCACCCTTCTGAATTAGAGTTATCTCAATGTTTTACATTACCACGGCCAACTTCTAGGGACACCTCCATAGAGGCTGAGTATTTCTCCAAGAATCCGTTCTTTCCTGAGACAAAGTATATTCTGGTTTCAAATATATGTAGGATGTATAGTATTAATTTGGAATTAAGTAGTCTCCTCTGGACAATGATGGACATGGTAAGCATTGCCTAGCCTAATCTTAGTTTTCACATTTATAGTACGTTGCACATAATTTTGTAAAATGATATGTGATTACTTGCAGCTTATTTTGGTTTAGGAACAGGGAGTTGGTATTTAAAAAACATTGCTGTGGGATAAATAGAAATGGCTAAACAGATTTTGCCCCCTGTATTCATTGTGATTTTCTGAGGTTTTTTACCAGATATGATGAAATCATGCTTTGAATAATTTAGTAGAAATGCTGTTCATTAATGGCTTAATTTGCTTAAGCTTTAAAGAGTCAGTTCAAAGACAGCAAGGATCGTTTCCTGTGATTCAATTGGGCTAATCAAATTTGGGATGACTAGAAAATATAAGTGCATATTTCTCATGAAGTCTCTTATTTCTAGAAACTTCCACTGGAATATACATAAATAAAGACATTTCAGTTGTTAATGATGTACAATATATAGAAGAAAGCACACATGTCAACCCCAGCAATAATCAGGAATTGCTTATGCAGTTGATTACTAAAGTGATCTTATGTTGGCACTATAATGTGTCAGAGATACTTTATATCTA
Source organism: Podargus strigoides (assembly GCA_028020825.1). Taxonomy (NCBI): domain Eukaryota; kingdom Metazoa; phylum Chordata; class Aves; order Caprimulgiformes; family Podargidae; genus Podargus; species Podargus strigoides. Next base: position 17,678,522 of record CM051621.1, on the reverse strand, counting down.
TCTACAGATTATTCTTCTAAGTATCTGATAAAAGAACATTAACAGAAGAACCGAGCCAGTGGCCTTAAAAACAGACAACAACAAAAACAACATGAGATGTGAATAAGTGAGTGAAGATAACTTGTATTCCAGAACATTTTTCTTTCTCCTTTTATGTTGAAGGCATTTTTTAAAAGGACTTTATAACTGAGATCATTAAAAGAAAGGAAGATATCTATGAATATCAGTGTGAGAGGAGAGCTCACACAAAGAAGAAAAGATGGAAACTATTTTAAGTTATGTTGACTTTTAATAGTCTCTGAGGCACTATTTTGTCATCTTGGGTCAATGAAACAAAGCAATCCAACCACAGCATCCTATAACCACAAAGCAATCCAACCACAGCATCCTATAACCAACCATTTCTCCTTTGGATAAGTATATGTAGAGAGAAATTATATTTGGGCCATTTGCCCTGAATATATTAATAACCTACTCAATGAGAAGTACTCTGTAAAAGCAATTCTAATGATCTATAAGAGATCATTAACATTCATTCCTCCATAATCTGTTAGTGAGCTGTTGCAATTATGCTTTAATTAGTTCTTGATTTTGTTGCTCTGTCTGTATCTCATTTTTTTCCTCTCTCTCTCTAGCTTTACTTATACCAAAAATTTTGCTGGTATTCAGTATAAGATTTTAAGAACTGCATAGATAATAGGTAGGTTAGATAATATCTATCATTATAGAACTGAATAGAAAGATTTAAAATTTATCATATTCATCACAAAGTTTAGGAGCTGTCCAAGCTAACTGAGAAGAGCTATGAAATTTTTTGTTGTGTTTGTTTGTGTTGTTTTTTTTTTTCCCAAAAGTAACCTGAAGATGCAATAATGGGCTTCTAAAAACCAAATTACACCAAAAGAAAATAAACTTGGCCTAATCCTATGCATTTAGTATTTGTGAGTTATGTATTTATCTTTGGCCAATGAAGTAACAGAATCAACGAAGCAGGTTCAGAGGACACTAGCAGCGTTAGAACTGGAATGTTGCGTTTTGTGTGAGCTAGATGTGAAGTAGAAAACCTGGGGAAAAAAGCATTTAATATCCATTTCTCTTCTACTTCATAGAAGTAAGTTAGGATCTGCTATTTCCTTGTTAGAAATACTGAAAGTAATGCAGCAAGACCAGTGAAACAGGAGATAAGAGTCTGTGTAAATTAAATATTAACATTATAATGAGATTAGATCAATGGCAAGAGTTTGCTTTTTTTAAAAAAAATAAAATCTTAATTACCCCCATGCAAATCAAGTGAAATCACAAGAGAACATGCCCCTCTGCAGGTGTAATAGCTAGACTTTCTCTCTCCAAAATAGGTGAATCACGTTAAATTCATAAACCCAGATTTAGTGACAGTGCCTGGCCTGATCTGGAAAGGAGCCAAGTCTCTATACCTCCTATTGACCTCTGAAAGATATTGAAAAATCAGATAATTTATTGAAGAGGTTAAATATTAATATGAGTGGCTAAAGCTCTAAGGGAAAAATGAGGAGGTTTGCAAGGAAAAAATTAGGAGTAAAGGAGACTTGAGACTCCTTTTCTTACAAAAGAATGGTAAAGGAGCTGAAGTTTGTCTAAGAGAAGTTTATATGGTCGGCTGATAGTGATGTAAAAATATTTAATGTGGAAGAGAACTTGATTAGTGTTCTTTATCAGATAAATGCATAAAAAAATCCTATGCCTAATAGTTTAAAATAGACAAGTTTAGACTAGAAAAAAACACCATACTTTTAATAGCACCAAGAGTAATTAAGAATTGGAACAGCTTATGTAGCTGCATCTATGCAACACATTTAAAAAAAAGCAGATTGAAGCTTTTCCTTCTAAAAAGCATACAGTTAGAATATCAATTAATTAAAAAAACCTTCCAGCTCTTGTCAAGCAATCAAAGATGATGTCAGACTGGATGATAACAAAGTTTTTTTTTCAAGTCTTGTAATCTGTGACAAAATTTGAACCCTAATTTTCCTTTGTATAAACCCTCCTCTGCTCTTCTCTTTCCAAATAATGAAATCTAGAAAAACTTAAATTTACTATGTTTTTTTAATCTAAATTTCCTTGAAGTTATGTTTTCATATCATATTCACTATTGTTCAAGTGTTATTTTCAGGTAAACATTATATGAATTCCTAATTAAAAAAAAAAAAAAAGAAAAAAGAAAAAGTGTTATATTGAAAAAAAATAAAATAATGTGCAAAGAATGAGACCAGACCAAGGGATAAAAACAACAAGAAAAATGGATAAAAAACAGTGAAATGGCTGGGATTATTTCAAGACAATGGCACTGATAGTGTGAAAGTCTTTCTATAATTTGGATATTTTGATTATATTTTTCAGAGAAGGAAAAGAAGATGAATGTTAAAAAAGTGATCAGAATTGAAGTGAAGCAGGGGAAATAAAAAGAGAATGAGGAGAGGGTTGGGAAAGGCATAAGAAACTGAGAAAAGAAGAGGGAGAAGGTGGCCAGTGATGATAACAGAGGGCTAGTCATCAGTGGAAACAGAGATTAGGAAAAATGTCAAGTGATTGGGAAAAAAAATCCCAGATATGGATTCTACCCATGAGATTAAGAGCGTACATGTGCTTCTTGCCTCCTGCTTTTCTCTCTGCGGAGGCAGGACATCAAGCTAGTGGCCACAGTTATTAGACGAGAGCCGGTAGTTTCTGTGCCTGAAAATTTCACAACTGCACTTTGCAGTTTCACCCTTGGTCCATTTTCAGAATTTGATACTGCCTCAGTTTTCTTTCTGTAAGAGTTTCTTTCTCCTGGTTGCCTCTTATACATCTCGTTTTAAAGCCATATAAGAGTATTTCAGTTCAGAGATTAATCAGCATGGCACAAGCCTTGCTGTTGACTTCACAGTCTGGCTGAACACAAAGTCTGTCTGTAAAACCCAAGGCCTGTTCCTTGTTATTCCTCTGGCATTTTACCACGAAGACTCTCCTCCTGTCCCCTCACTGCAGGTAATTCCATCCAAATACATGCATCTGCTAGTAAATATCTCCTCCAGTCATCTCCAACATTAGGCCTGATACAAGTTTGTTTTCTAACTAACTTCAGTTGTAGGCTGATTCCTTTGACTTAAAACACACCGTTAGGCCTAAATATTTCACAATAACTGTGTTACCTGTAATGGAGCTCACCTTTAGCATCATCAGAGCCTTTCATGTGGTTTTTTAGTTATGGAAACAAACTAATTACTAATTAATTTATTGCTGTAGTATTTTGGGCACTTTAAGAAATCTTCTTAGCAAGTAGTAGCTATGCCCATATATTTTATTATTTTTTCAAGAATGTATTAATACATTTTTGTGATGTATCTACAACCTCTCTGCCAGTTTTATCATGATTTTAAAGCACATGAAATTATTCCCCTTTTGCCACAGAAAAAAAACCCACTGCACTTTCCCATTATGATTGCTACTAGACAGCTGAAAAATCTGCATTTTTATGAAAAATAGATCAATGATTAAGATCAAAGTATCCCTATATCGATCATAGGACACTCTCATCTTAGTGTAATTAAATTAAATAATGTAATAATATTTAAAAATCAGTGCTCACCAGAAGCAAGTGAGCATGCCTCTGCTATTGACTTTGATATCCAAATATGTCCTAAGGGCACATTGTTGTCAACCAGTATAGAATATTCCTCATACGTAAATAGGTGGACTGATGCTATAGCACCTGAAAAGTAATGAAAATGGACCAAAAGATAATTGATATAGCTTAAAGATAATTGAAAAAAAGTTAAAAGTGCCTTCACTATCATTCTGAGATGATGAGTCTTGGGGATTGGTTGATATGAGCTCAGTATGAATTCATGGGCTAAATATTCCTGGCAATATCAACAGAAATGCGTCAGAAAATTCAATCTGTTTTTCAAAAAATAAATACAAAGGTAATTAAAATATTTAAAGAAATCACTGTAATAAATGCATGGGAAAATTGTCTGCAGGGCATGACTGGGGTAAATGCGATTCCAAGGTGCCAGGAGAGTAAACAGAAAAAGGAAGTCATAAAGTCCTTTCCACTTCATGTTCATAAAGTATGCAATTTGGCAGCAGTCTGTAGGTAGATAAATATCAGGTCTGTGGCTGAGCTAATGAACACTCCCATTCTTGAAGTCATTTAAGTGCAACTATTGGGGCTATTACTCATTCCTTTTCAAGAAACAGGATCCTCATATCCCCATGTTCATTTATAGGTAGTCCTCTGTCAGCAACATCTAAACTGTCAGGACAGCATAATGTGTATTTGAATTGTTCTGATTTAATACTTCCTAGATGTCTTGAGTAACAAAAGCTAAATTAGTGCTTGATGCTTTACATCTGAAATGCCTGCAAGTGCTCTGTCTGATTTCAGGAGAATCTGGCCCGGACTGCAAGGGAGAGGCTGTATGATGACTCTTGGCACCTCTTTTCCATCATTGTCCCACCTACGTTGTCAATGGGGTGATCTACAATAGTAGCATGCTTCCAGAGCATCAGGAAAGAGCCCTGTCTGATTTTAGTTGGGATGGGAAGAAACCTTGAATGCACCCAGTCCTTGACACACCCTTGGTGTCACAAGTGAGTGACACAAACACTCCATTTCACAATGCCTCCTGTTTGATGTGCCTGCAATCTTCCACCACTTACATCAGAGGCTCACAGCACAGCCTGCATCTCTATACCCTTTTGTTTTCTTTGACCCTAGCCTCTTCCGTAAATGGTAATAGTTATTACTTACCCCAGCTTGTTCCCCTCTCCCACTTGTTAACATGGATAAGCCCAGTCCCTGCCATCACTTTGGAAAAGGTACCGCCTTTATCTTATCCAGCATGCAAAAGCATAGAGGAACACTGATAAGGGAGATGACCAAAAAAAAATTTGACAATGATTTAGTTGGTCCTTCTGCTACCACACCATTTCAGTCTGTCCTACCAGGCTTTATCATGCTTTGTTTCTTCAAACATTTTTATTCAGTTTGAAACGGAGTGTCCTGGAAAGAAGCAAGATCGTGTTCATATTCCCATGCAATTTATAGAGCTGCTCAGTTACCAACGGGCCTGGTCTATGACTTCGATTAGAAACATAGTTCAAAGCAATCTCAGTCATACTAACTTGGTAAGGTCATTTTTTCAGGTTAGATGAAACACTTCTTGTCTCACAGAATTGCGGAATCACAGACTGGTCGAGGTTGCAAAACATCTCTGGAGGTCATCTTGCTCAAACCCCTTGCTCAAGCAGAGACACCTAAAGCAGGTTGCCCAGGACCTTAATATCTTCCTGGCTCAACAAGCTTCTGACTGGGCCACATCTCCTGGTTTCTCTACAGGTCCAGCCTGATTTCAGCCATTTTTGTCAGTCCACTCATATTCCATTCAGTTTTCCATTCCATGCAGTTTGGTAAGCTTGGTACTGTCTTTACACTGAGAATGTTTCTTTCTACTCATAGTCACTTTTTTGTGGCAGCATTTGGCATGTCTGTCAGAAGTGTGTCTAATAAGCCTAATGAAACAAACCTTTATTAACCTCTGGATTGATTTAGTAATAATATCCGCAAACAGCAGGTAAGGCTAACCAGAAGTTTCACTCTGTCACGGGATCTTTGTCATGCCTTCAGAGATTAGCCAGATAGAAGGGAAAGCGTCTCTAGCAGAAGCTTCACAAATTTATTTGTCACTGTGTCACTTTTATGGTGAGCTAGGTCATGTTTCATCTTAGACAGCTTTCAGATTAGCACATTGTCTCAGTAACACGTCTCCAAGCCAAATGGGTAAAAAAATACCTCAGAAATAGCATTACATAAAATACTGGCTTATTCTCCAGGAGCTTGCTGAGGTTAGTTCCAGGTTTAATCTGTCCACAGCCGATCTCTTCTGACTTCTATTTCTTTCTCCCATCCTCTTGTCCTGAACAATTTGAACTATTGGCAAAAATGCATATTGAATATCTCTGAATACAAGTCAGCAGTTAGTTCTCCTGAAAGTCCTTTACCTTACCACATTTTCCCAGTCATGATGGTCAGATAATCCTCAGTATAGGAGAGCCAAAAAAAATCATGTGTTTGTTTTTGGCAACTAAAATGAAATGAGGAAAATATTACTTCAGCCAGCTTTCAGAAAACTTCAGAGAATACTGTGGAAGCTGCTTTGCTTTTGGTTTCTACCATTCTTAGACTCCTTTCTTAGAGTTAGCATCTCTCTATGTCTGCTTTGATTCATCTCCAAGGCCAGCTCTGGCAGTCTGTCTATGCTGGTGCTTACAGAATACACCTAGAAGCATTCTATATCTTGGTCAAACTCCTATACTCACCTGTAGTCACTGGCATTGCCCTCAGACATCCTGGGTCTGGGTTGAATGAAGATTATCAACTAACCTCATCTGCTGGGATTACTATGACCCTTCTCAGAAAGTCATCAAAAGTCTAATAAAAACACCAAATCAAACAAAAAAAAAAATCAGAAAAAAACCTCCCACAAATATGAGTTGCCCTAATTTCAGTAGTCTGGACAGCTAATTTAAGCTTGGGAATGTCTGGTGGGTTAGCCTTGGCAAACTACAAGATCTCTACTAAGCCACTCTTCCTTTTAAGCAGGGAGGGGATGAAAATAGGGTAAGAAATCTCATAGGTTGAGATAAAGACTGTGAAATTGCTTATCAGCTACTGTTGTGGGCAAAAGAGACTTGGCTTCAGGAAAATCAATTCAATTTGTTGCCATTTAAAATATATTTGGGTAGTGAGAAATGAAGACAAACATTAAAAAAGAAAAACATTATAGAAAAGAACTTTCCTTCCCTCTCTCCCAGACTCAGTTTCACTCCAGGCTTCTCTACCCAGCCCCAAGTGGTGCAGGGAGAATGGAGGACTATGGTGGCTCTCTAGCAGTTCCTCTCTGCAGCTCCTTCTTACTCACACTTGTAACCTGCTCCAGTGTGGGCTTTCCATGGGCTGCAGTTCCTTCAGGATCCACCTGCTCTGATGTGGGGTCCTCCATGGGCCACAGTGTGGGTATCTACTCTGGAGTGGTCCTCTCCATGGGCTGCAAGGGAATATCTGCTCCAGTGCCCAGAATGCATCCTCTCCTCCCCTCATCCTGGGGGTTTGTACTGTTGTTTCTTGCTCTTTCTTTTCTCTCTCTGTCTGGTGTTTTTTGCCCTTGCTTACTTTTTTTTTGCCTGTAGTGAGCCCATTGCAGTGTTGGCTGAAACTGGCTATGTCTGGTATGGGGCAGCCCCTGATATCTCCTCATGGAGGCCACCCCTTCAGTCCACCTGCTGTCAGCACCTTGTCATGGACACCCTGTTCAGACTGCCATGAAGGACACTACATAACAGAGTATCTGTGGATTGGGAACGCACCACAGGATTGACAGATGTAAGGATCAGGTAAAGGAATGTTTGAGGATGACAGTTTATCTTAATTGAAATTTTAAAATAATAGTAATTTAAATGAGTGTCCACTTATTTTTACTGAGTATAGTAATATTAATAATTGCTGCTGCTGTAGCAGTGCTGCATTGGCCTGCAGGGGAGCCCAGCTACACCTCACAAAACATCCTCAGCTCACAGGTCCTTACGCAATGTCACCGGTAGTGTGTGGTGTGGACAAGCCCCACACGGTGCTGGTGTTCAAGACTATATCAGGTGGAAATTTATGTGAAATTTATGGGCTAGATGTCTTCACAGAGAAACCTCATTTCTACCTAATGATAAAGACAACAGAACAGTTCCAGTGGTGCTCTGAGCTTTTGAAGTGGGAACGCAGCTGAGGTAGTTCAGCTCAGAACACTTCACAGGGACAACTTCTGAGGGAGCAGGCAGACACAGTTCAAGTGCTGGGTATTGTCCTGTGGAAATCAAAGGCATTTTCTGCTGATTTCAATGGCAGAAGGAGAAAATCCTTAGTTAACACTCAGGGGTTTATGGGGAAAAAAAAGTGTTCAGAATGAATCAGTATAGAGAAGAGTCAAAAACCCTCCAATTCTGCATAATTTTATTTTTTTTTTAAATACTACAATAAGATAAGGCTTTGGAGAGAAAAAAGGAAACATTTAAATAAAAGCTTTTAAAATGATGACTAAAGGATGATAATTACAACCTAAAAATGAAAAACAAAAGACAGGAAGAACTGATTTAAAAGTAGTACTCTAATTTAAAACTGTATTTGTATAATTGTAAGATTTTTACCCAATTCCTCTGTCAGCAAACGACATTAGGCACATCTGTATAAAACATTTTTTCTGGTTAAACCAGTTTAGAATGACCACATTCATTTTCTAGTTCACTGCAAGGTTAAGTAATACAATAAGAGCTCTCTAAATGTAATAATTCAGCAGAGTTATATTTGTTAACTAGCTGTTACCATTTACATTCCATTGGCTTTTTGATTCTTGATACTGAATACGCCAACTGGAATAACAACATTTTGTAGTTTCAGATCAGAACATATTTTTTTTTCTTAGTTCAGAATGGCATTTTCCAAAAAACTAAAATGGACACAAACTACAGGTAATACAAATTTGTACAATCCACAGTATCTAGGGAGGAATATAAAAAAAAAATAAAATAACTGGGTTTTTGGGTTTTTTTAATAACTGAAGGTAAGCAAATAAAAATAAAATTGTAGTCTATTTACAGTTTTCTTAGCTGACATGTTTAATCATTGGTGGAATGTTTTAAGAAAACTATAATTCCTTCCTTCACCATTTTTCCACTGAGATGATGTGAATTCTTAATCAGATAAGAGTGGAGAATGCATCTAGAATAACACTTATACTGGTATATACATAGAGAATGGTAAAGAAAGAAAGTGTATATGACAGGAAATAGTATAATAGATATATGTGTAATTAGTCTGCCACAGACATTAAGAAGTTGCTTTTAAGTTGAACTAGTCAAATATCAGAAATTGTATTCCAGAGATGTGATCTGTCATTTCCTTAGCGGTTGTTTTTGGCTGCAACTGAAGGACCCAGTATTTTATAAAGTGAAAAACCTGAAAATAAACTTTGTTAAAAAGAGGTGTAAGTCTCTTTTCCACAGGTTTCCTGTTTCATCTTTGATGTTTGTTTGAGTTTCAGGAGAGACAGGAATAAAAAAGTTCTGAGTATGTTAACACTGTTAAGTAGAGAACAGAGTAAGTATAGTGATTTCAGTATTTTCAGGCTCAGAGCTTATCTAAATCAACTAAGATTACTAGAGATACTAAAATATACAGTAAGAAGAGTGTTGGTGTTTATTCTTAAAAGGTAGATCAGTAAACCCCTCACTCTCAGGACATGCTTAGTCCTGTGCACACTTCCTAAAGCTATTTTCTTTTCCGTGGTATTGAAGCCATGAAATTTTTTTCCATCTGACCCTAAGGAGCTATTCTTCATGCCATTGTAATTGACTAATTCTGTATTTTTGCTTTGTTCCCTAAAGCTTCAGACTACTCTGCAAACTATTTCCTCAGACTAAAATGTGCACACCAAACAGAAGTGTACATGTTTGTGCACATGTTGACCTTTTTTAGATGTTTGACTTTGGGGTATGAACTGATGAGAGCACAAGGAGTCATTACTGAACAGTGAACACTGTTTATCTTATCCAAGGTCTTTCTTCAGTTAATGCATGTGAAAGTAAAAGCTTTCAGTAGATATCATCATTCTATTAAATTCAATAGTTCCATCACAATCAATGAAACAACGGTGGTTTAGAGATGCTGAGAATTACTGAAATTGGGATAAAAAGTCAAAATAAAACACTTGTAGAAGTTCAGGGAAAAGAAACAAAGCATCATTATGTTCTCTATTTTGAGTTAGTATATATGAGTCTGTATTGTGAGTACTATTGTCTCCATCAATTTAATTGTAGCTCTGCATTTAATAAGAAAAATAGTTCTGATGGCTTCATTCCAGTTTGAAGTTTTGCATAAAAAAGTATTTTAAGATGTCTGCAATAAATTAATTTGAAATTCTATAATTGTGATTTTTCAGGAATCCTTTTCCATAAATATCTTAACTTCACCAGTGTCATAGTTCTCTGAAGTACTTCTGAAGTCAATAAAGTAAAGCTCATCCTACTCCACATCAATTAGGGCACTCCGTAGTGGTTGTCTCAACTGGGAAGACACTCTGTGATAGAAGATTTCTTGCAGTATTTATTTTTCCTGTAGTCACTTTCTCTTCTATCATCCTCCATCCCTGTTTAACACACAAGATAGCTTTAAGTTACTCTATTTGTATTGGGATTTTAGGGTATATAAATGTAACCAAAATAAAATCTAAGCTAACAACAGTTGTCATCTATTTTTGCAGTTTGTGCAGTTTTATGTAGTAGCAACACTACTGGATTCAAGTTGTCACAAATAGCTGGTTTTCTGTGGGTTTTCCAGTGCTGGGGCTTACCTAGAAAGGATGAGTCTTGAGGAATTCAGAGTTTAAAATCCTTTTCATAATGGGAAATTAAGAAAGAAGGAATTCTAGCCCAGCTTCCTGAAACATCTCAGGCTCAGCAGTGGCCAGTTTCTGTGACATTGCCTTTAGTAGCCTTGCAGTCTGGTAGACAATACTTGTAAGACCACTGGTCCTGATTCTGCTTGCATTTGTGTTTATGTAAACCAAGAGCAACCTCAAGTTATCCCTACTTTACAACATTTTCAAAGAAAGAAGAGATAAACCCATATGTATCACTTACCAGGGATCTTAAAAGCAGAGATTGTTTGGTGCTGTGAAGATATCATGGTAACTGTTATGCATACCAATCTCAGGCTGTTTTAAGTTGACTAATTAGGGAAAAGTTGAATACTAAAGAAATCCTCTAGGCCCTCCTAATCTGAAATAATATCAGACTGTGCTTTATCAACTCACTGGGGCCTGTTTTTGAAGATTATATGCATGCTCTTAACTGCTTTGGAGGCAGAGTGGGCTCAGTGTACTAGGAGGAAAACAGAGCTACATTATATGCTTTTTGGATGAGCTGATTCAGATTCCTCTTATGTGAAAAGATTTATTTTTATATACATACAAGAAGAAATATTGTCAAAATATCTGTTCCATACCTATAGTATTTATTTCTTGTTAATGTTCCAGCTCTGTGATGGATTTTGGGAATTTCAGATTCTTACATGTAATTTATTAGTTTTCTGGATAAGTGTGCGACTTTTTAAGAGCATATAGACTTGAAAAATCTGATATCGGACTTGATGTAAAGGACTTTTTGAAATGTGGTATTTTAGGCATGGAGCACATTCATATTACTTTGCTAAACTAGAAAAGGCATGAGTTCATCTGGGTTTTGTTTGGATTCTGCAAAGTCTCACAGGAAGCAACTGGAGAAGACTCTGCTGAAGGACACCCACATTCAAAAACTGTATGCTGCTGCTTTAAATTCTCTCTTTTCCTCTTCTTCCCCTTTAAAGTTTATACGTAAATGAGAAATATATTGTCATTCAGGGCTGCTTCAACCCAACCACAAGTTCTATGACTGACATTTATGGAAAATGTTGATAGACAAATTCCTTACTTATTTATCAACACTAAGCAGTCCCTACAGACATCACTCGGCAACCATATCCCACCGTGCAAGCATTCCTATTTCCTTTCAAATCATTCATCTGTATACAGGAGGTATTTAAACAAATAAACTTACCTAGGTACGAAAACACTTGCCACATTTATTAAAAAAAAAAAAAGGAATACTTTGTTTAATAAAAGACTCTCATTTGGATATGAGAAACACCCTGCAATATGTGAAGAACCAGAGAGATAGGAATACCTCCCTCCTTGAATTATACACAGCACTAAGTTAAAAGTTCAAAATGTTAGAATTTATTAACCTATGCACATACAGCTTTATCGATGTGTGAGACTTAGGCATGAGAAAAGTGCCTAATGACTTATGTTGCCTATTTGCTTTTAAGAAAAATATCTTTTTATTACCACAAATATGGTTTTAAAGCCAAAGTTCTGTCTACACTGTATGGATTTGCTAGGAAAAAAAAATAAATCCCATTATTCTTCCTGTGAAGCAGTTAAAGACCAAGGTTTATAGGAGCAGGATTTTTTTTTCTTTTGGAGGAGTGAAAAAGAATTTTGGATTTTAGACTAATTTTTAATGCTTGGAATATTTACGACTGAGCAGGACTGCATTGTATATCCCACCTATTTATTAAAATACAAAATAATATATTTTATGCAATGTTTTTTGGTACCATGAATTGGCACTTACACTTGGAATAAGTTCATCTGATAGTTATATGATGATACCAAACAAAAAAACCCCAACACAACAACAACAACAAAGCCTTACTGATCAATTACTTGCTGGCAAGTTGGACTTCTGCTTGTCCCAGTACTCCTCCTTTTAATGTTCCTGGATGGAAATTTTGTTTATTTTTTATGAGATGATTCATAAAACATTCCGTAAGACATTCCTTCACCATCTACTTTCAAGACTCAAAAAATGCTGGCCTCAGTCTGAATCAGATACATATATCCAGGGGCAGAATTTGTCCCAGACAGCTACATCGAGGGCCCCTTTTTGAGCTTTGCAATGTTAGAACAGCCATGGGAAGTAGCTTCTCAAGAAGGGTTCTGTATTATTCACTTTAAAAGCAAGTGCAAGGGAATGTCAAGTACCGTAGTCATTTACAGGGGAGCATGCACCTTCCTTGTACCAGCTCATCTCTAGAAGGCAGAACAGTAGGTGCTTGTCTGCTCCCCTAATGCAGTTGCAGTGGCAGCTCTGGGGCAATAACTGTGATTTATCATTTCAGATGTCCTTAAGTCCCTATGTGTCTTCCTGCAGCTACACATCTATCTTGCCTCTAGTAATCAGCTCTGCTATCAACTTTTTCATGGGAGGTATTTTTGACCATTATAGTCAGATGTCTGAAGTACAGAAATGAAGCCCTGACAGAATTTTGGGAATTGTAAGAATGAAATCTAATTCTGTTGACCCTGGGGTGGACAATGGAAGTTTAAATAACTTGCCAAAAGAAACCAATGTCTTCAAAATTAGTTAGCTTAAAAGAATCATAGAATGGTTTGGGTTGGAAGGGACCTTAAAGATCATCTAATTCCAACCCCCTGCCATGGGGGCAGGGACACCTCCCACTAGACCAGGTTGCTCCAAGACCTGTCCAGCCTGGCCTTGAATGCTTCCAGGGAGGGGGCATCCACAGCTCCCCTGGGCAACCTGTTCCAGTGTCTCATCACCCTCATAGTCAAGAATTTCTTCCTAATATCTAATTTAAATCTATCCTCTTTCAGTTTAAAACCATTACCCCTCATCCTATCACTACATGCCCTTTTAAAAAGTCCCTCTCCAGCTTTCTTGTAGGCCTCTTCAGGTACTGGAAGGTGCTATAAGGTCTCCCCAGAGCCTTCTCTTCTCCAGGCTGAACAATCCCAGCTCTCAGCCTGTCTTCATAGGACAGGTGCTTCAACCATCTGATCATCTTCATGGCCCTCCTCCAGACTCACTTTACCACATTCATGTTCTTATGTTGGGGTCCCCAGAGCTGAATACAGTACTCAAGGTGGGGTCTCATGAGAGTGGTGTAGGGAGGCAGAATCACCTCCCTCAACCTGCTGGTGATGCTTCTTTTGATGTAGCCCAGAACACAATTGTCTTTCTGGGCTGCAAGTGCACATTGCTGGATCATGTTGAGCTTCTCATCAATCAACACCCACAAGTCCTTCTCCTCAGGGCTGCTCTCAATCCATTCTCCTCCCAGCCTGTATTGTGCTTGTGATTGCCCCAACCCAGGTACAGGACCTTGCACTTGGCCTTGTTGAGTTTCATGTTGACCACAACTGTTCAAGCCTGAACATCCATCCAGTTCCTTATCCACCAAATGATCCATCTGTCAAGTCCATGTCACTCCAATTCAGAGACAGGGATGTAATGTGGGATGGTGTCAAATGCTTTGCACAAATACAGGTAGATGACATCAGTTACTCTTCCCCATCCACCAATGCTGTAACTGCACTGTAGAAGGCCACCAGATTTGTCAGGCATGATTTTCCCTTAGTGAAGCCATGTTGGCTGTCACCAGTCACCTTCTTATTTTCCATGTGCCTTAATATAGTTTCCAGGAGGATTTGCCAGGCACAGAGGTAAGACTGACTGGCCTGTAGTCCCCTGGGTCTTCCTTTTCTCCCTTTTTAAAAATGGAGGTTACATTTCCCCCTTTCCAGTCAGTGGGAAGAACTTTGCTAAAATCTTGAACAAGGAACAATAAAATACAAATATGTTAAAAAATACCGGCAGTACAATAATCATGAACTTAACACAGAGAAGCAAACCTTAAAATCTAAAAAATCTAAGTCTTAATGTGCCATAAAATTCAGATGGTCAGCCTACTAAGAAAAGACAAGCTTCAGGGTCCTAACAAATTAAACATTTCATGATACCTGCAGATGGGATCATCTGCAAGCAAAGGTTTTCAGTGCCAGTGAAACAGTTTCAAGACGGAAACTTTGTTTTATCTTTTTGTCATTAGAATGAATCAACACCATGACAAATATGTTGGGTAGTTGTAGCAGTTTCACTGCTTCATGGTTCAAACTATGTGCAGTTAGTCTCAGTTAGTTCCTTGTGATTAAAGAAGATCTTACTTGGACAAAGGGTTTACCACTTCTATGCTGTTTTTCATATCAACATTTCTCTTGCTTCCGTTTCCCCCATATCCTTCTGTCTTGCCTTGTGATAAAAGTCTGAAGTTATACTTGGAAATTCTATAATTAGAAAGCCTACATCATTTTCACTGCCTTATGAATTAGAAGAGGGGCTGTAAATCACCAACCTACACATCAGTTTCTATCCCTCTTCTCTCATCATCTTTCATCAGTTGTGACACACAGAGCTTGGATGAAGTTATCTGAGTTAGACCAGAGAAGTCAGTCGACTAATATAGAACAACATTTCAGTTATTTTGCCATATGCAGCATGTTTTACTTAGGAAGCATACCAGATGATGTGTTTACTCAATCATTCTACAGGATATTTATCCTCAGCTGGGTAAAGGAAACATGGTTAAATTAGCCTACATCATCATAGTGGCCAGCTGGTTAACAACCACATTGCTCCAGACCAATACTGCTGTTCCTTGCTCTGTGAACGTTTCATAGGTAATAGGGTGACAAGATGTATTTAGTGTAATAAGCAAAGAGATGTATTTCAGAGGAAAAAGAACAGACGTATATTGGAAATCAGACTTTACTAGTCCTGTTGTTGAGGGTACAACATTGTCTATGTTTAGCCCATATCCAGGGCTAAACTGTTGCTCCACCAGTCAATAACCCCTCCCCAGCTGAGAAGGGGAACCAGGAAAAAAAGGAGAAGCCATTTGGATTTGCAGAAGACCAAGATGAATGAGCCCCAGTAAACAGAAATCCCCATCCTTATTAAGCTTCCTCCTTTTATAGTGAGCTTGATGTCAGTGATGTGGGATACACCTGTGAGTCAGCTTGGGTCAGCTGCCCTGACTGAAACTCCCAGCTGACTCAGGGCTACTCATGGCCTGCCTGCCATGGCTGGCCCATGGGTCTGTTCCTGGGAAACCACGACAAACGTACACTTATAACTATATATAGTTTTTTTGCTAGTACTAGGACAACAAACTCATACTGGAACACTAGTGTTTCATGATTTCTTATTACTCTAAAAACTGTCAGTGTAAAGTGTCTTTGTAAATTTATTAACAGAAAAAAACTAGTGAGTCAACTATTTTAATTTGATCATTGAAGAAAGAAAGCCTGAAGCAGAGACACACAATGCACTCTAAAATGTGCAAGATATATATGAGTAAGTACTGGCATGATTCACATACATGTGTTGTACTAGAAAATATGAAGAGGAATTCCCCTGAGAAATTAGAAAACAAACAATTCATAATAAACTTTATTATTAAAATTTGTGATCTGTGGACATGATGGTTTTTGAAGCCTGGCTCACAGTTTTCAATTTTGTGCTGTCAATGTGCAAATATTTGCTACATTGATTAGAGCCAATATTGTGATAGGCTTCCATCATAACAGGGTGGTTTTCATTCATTTTTCACTTTGTTTAGCAAAATTGCTAGTTCTCAGATTGTGGATAAAACTCTCTGCTTTGGCTCACCTGATGTTTTAATTCCATCACATGCATGTGCAGTGCAAAGCTACTACTTCTTCCTTGTTATAGGATCTCACATTTGAAATAAAATTGATAACAAGTCTGAAAATATGTGAGTCTCTATGTGCCTGATGAATTGGGTCTTGCTCCAAGGAGAGGCATGCTGCTATGCTGCATTTGGGAAAGTGTGATTTAGAAGGTAAATTTCTCAACAGCAGCCTAATTCCTTAGCACATGATTTAAGGCACCCGAGGCAGTGCCAATCTTATGACAGCACATTCAGATAAAAATTTTTCAGAAAAACCTTTTTGACCGTGTGCTTGGATTCATAAATCCCACTCTTCACATTGCTAGAACTTAATACGTCTGATTTTCTTATACCTGCAATTATATTTTAAAATGCAATGGTACGTGACATTATTTTCTTTCTCTACTGAAACACTTCCCCCATTTCAGATAAAATCAAGTATAATAATTATAACTGTATATACTTATGCCACTGGAAAATATCTGATTCTCTCACATGTAAGAAATATGTGATTCATTCAAATCTCGTCAGTTCATTAGAGAGCATGTGAATTTCACCCAGAGGGCAACAAATGATATGTTGATAAATCCAATTATCATAATTTTGTTAGATTGACTGTCACAATGGGAAAATACCTTACTAAAAATACAAGACTTTAAAAGAGAAATATAAAGCCAGCCTGCTATAATGAGGCTATGAAATATGCATGTGCGTTTTAAGAACCATCCATTGCCCCTGTGCAGACATGTAGTGTACTTGTTATTTCAGGAAGTTAGTGATGCATACATATGTCAGAGAAGCATGTCATGCCATCTTCTCATTTCGGTCCACAAGAGACAAACCCAATTCAGCACTAAGTGAAGAAAATGACACATTCTCAGAGAGCAGATATTTTATCTGGATGATAACAGAGTACAGTGGGTCTGCAGCTCACAGCTCAGCTCTCTCACAGGTAGCAGCAGTTCCCACAGTAAGTTTATTCACAGATACCACTCTGAGTAATGTAGCTTATTCTTCAGGATGATATTGAATAACTGTTGCAAGTGGAAACTGGCTCTTAACACGGCTTAACAACCCCAATCATTCCCTTTGGGGGATGGGACAAGTGGAGACTTATGGCAACCACAATTTCCATTGTCCACCTCTGTCACATCTTTTGCCTGTATAGCTTACATTTTCCTGGTGCATGAAATTCTGTTGTTGGGGCAGACTGAATGATGGAGGGAAGAAAGCTGACTCTAAACTAGCGTTTTCCTTATTCTTAATCAAGCTGGGACTCAATATGCACAAAATAACCTAAGAGTTGCTTGGCATTTATTGTACTGCTTTCTGTTCAGCTAAAGAGTTGTTTATTTACAGAGCTTTTATGGAGCAAAGATTTGATGGCAAACTTTGGTGGAAAGGTGTTTATAAAAGCAGTGGTCAGAAATAGTGCATTGGTAATTTTGTAAACTGTATTATTTTTGGATTTTCTCGTCACTTGTATTTGGATTGAAAACCAGGACATTCTCATGTCGTTCAGAAAAAGGTATGAATACATGTCAGTACGTGTCGTGCATCTGTGTGGAATATGGCATAGAATGGTTTATATCCCTGCTGCAAATCACGAAGAGCTTAAACTGGTGCCCCTGTTACTCAGTGCAAATTTCTGAATCATCAGGGTTTTGGTTATTTTGAGGTCTCCTGATCCTGCACCTGAAAACCCTTCTTAAGAAAAGCAATAGGCCTCAAATAAATGTTCTGGCTTTGACAAACTTTGAAAAACTTTGACAAACCCAAAAAAAGTATCCCACTGGAAAATTTCCAGCTAGCTTGAGACAGAAACTAAAAAAAAGCAAACTATGACTAAGTTCATTAGATGGGTACTTTATAAAAAAATAAAAATTAAGAAGAAAAATATTTTTTTTTAAAAATATTAACAATTCATTATATTACCTTTTGGACTAAATTTAGATGAGTGTTTTGCCAATCACTAGGCCTAACACAAAGGACACAGACAGCAGCAAAACAATCCAGTAACCAGATTCTATTGTACATAGAAAAGTCAGTATATGGGTGATCACTGGGGGTACAAACAAGTCAAACAGATCTCACATAATAGACATCAACCCCAGCAACCCCAGGAATGATGCAGCATGACCAATAATAGATGGAATAAGCAAAGAAACAAAGTCTCCCATAGAAGAGATGGGAGACAACCAAGTCAATAGGCTGATCATATAGGACAGAAGTAGCCCCATATTGTTCCCCCACAAAGCCGCGTTTGCAAATGCCAAACCTGACTGGGGTCCAGTTGCAGGGAGAGTCAGGAGGTCCTTCCCCAACAGGAAAACTCTGCAAAGTGCATCCACCTCACAGACAGACACTCCACCCTTCCTGCAAGTGGTCCCAGCTTTTATGCCCAAAGCAGGACACCTGGCACTCATTTACCCAATGCAGGGCACCTGGGGCTTGTTTACCCAAGGGCTTTCCTTACAAGGCTGGCTGCACCTTGGAGGAAAGCCAAAAGGCAAACTCATCCCCTCCTTTTAAAGGACCATGGGAACCACCCATATGTCAACCTTAATTCAGGGCTCGGGGTTCAGACCCTAGCACTCAATGAGGAGCATTGGATTCTTCATCACCTCAAGTCTTCTGTCCAGGACAGGAGGTTGTTTTAAAAACATGTTACATATCAAAATAGAAAACAAGGCCTGTAAGACTTTTCTGAGCAAGAATCAGATACTTGTGCTGAACAAGAATTTGGACTGTAAGCAAAATAGTTCCCTCTGGATTTAATATATATAAAAAATATTGCAAATTTCTTTTGCTATGTCTATTTTAAAAAACAAAAAAAAAACCCCAAAAGCAAACCCAGGTTTCACAGAAACTGCTGATTTTACAAATACTTGAGGCCTGCACATCATGTATTTCATTTTTATAAAAAAAGCTGAATTTTGTGATACTCATAACCTGATGAGAACTATTTGTCCATTCCACAGCATTGCTATTCACCTGATAGAAAATTAAAGCCATGGTAGAATGTTATGATCCTCATTAATATTGATTGCCATGAAAACAATTGCTTTATTCTCTACTGGCTGTTACAGTATCACGTTCATAATCTGGAGGCTTGCTTTATGGTCTGGCTGCAGAGATTGTAAAACCGTCTAAAATAACACAGGAAAAGCCAAAGAGAAGCACTAGAAGAATGAAGGTTGCCAACTAAAGTCCCTTGTCATAATGAGATTGTCCATCATGCACCCAAAGTTAATTTGTTGATATCCCACACAGGATTATAGAAATAACTTCCACAAGATCTCAAACTACCATATGTTTCATTCATTGCCACTCTAAAGGGAGTACTGCTTTGACCTTCCATCCTCCTCGCTCCCCATATCTTGGGACAATATATTTTCACATCTGATTTCTTCTCTGTAGAGACAGAAGGAAAAGAAAGAATGGCATTTTACAGATATTTATGATGTTTTAATTTGTGCTGCTGGAAAACGTTCTTATGTTCATAAGCATAATAACTTGAGTAGCACAGAAAAACAGGTCAACAAATGGCCAAAAAAATAGCAAATGTACAAACCTGACAGTGGTAATATAGTGCTGAAAAGCAGATTCCAAGGTGAATCATTTAACTCCTGCAGCTTTCAACTTCCTGCAGCTGTCCAGTGAATGGCCACAGTGGTTGATTTTACTGATAAAGGAGCCAAAAGAAACCATACTCATTGCTGAGTCAAAGAGGGATAATTATAAACATTTGTTCGTGCTCCATGACATTTAAATATTAATAAGCTTGTCATGTTCATGCTGTCTGCAAATATTGTGCATATCTATTAAATCAACAAGTGTCTTACAATTCACAGGTGGTGAGAGTGTCTATAGAGCTCAACTTACTGCATTACTGTGCTGTTCACCTATATGGACTTTCTCTGCTTCATCTGCTCTGTGAATATCAATTTCCTTACCAGAACATGTTTTCTAACTGTCTAAATCCCCAACAGCTTCAAGCAGTTTTCTTTTAAAAAATAATCAGTCTGCCACAGAGCCTCGCATCTCCTTGGTGCCCCGTTAGGTACAGATCTGGGCCACTGGGAACTATTTTGGACATTATGGCTGTATCATTTTCAAGTCCCATACCAGTTGCCCATGCTGGGTTAGAAAATGAAATTTAATTCAGTGAGACAGAGGAGATTCCAGAAGCTAGCTTCCAGTCTGATCAGGTTTTTAAATTTTGAATTTAAGCCGAGGAGCAAAGTAGCTACTTTAGATCATTTAAAGAAGTTTTACGTGTCCTTTGTGCCCTGTACAATTTCGATTTATGTTAATGATTATAATATTGGGATTTACAGGCAGGACTGTTATTCTTGTCTTTCTTTTAGCATTTTAAAAACCTTATAAAACATTCTAGGATGTCATCTTTCTAGAATGTACATGATATATATATAGAATAGAAAATGGCCTGTTCCTATGTAATATGCTTTCTGATATTATTTTGGCATTTCTGTTTAGCTTTTTTTTAGTTCTCAAATAACGTTTTTTTTGACAAAAAACTGCCACCTATCAGGTATTCATGCATACAGTGATGTTGGTTTAAGTTTTTAATTATACATCCACACACACTCACAGAACATATATTCCATGTTAGCATTCAATATATCAGTGCACCCAGTTTACCTACTCCTGTCAGTTCTACTCATACTCCTAGCAGAGATTCCCAAAACTGAGGAAGGTGAGAAAAGACCCGATAAAGTCCATTAGGACAGTTAGTTGTGTTATGAGTGTAATGCACACGGATAGGAAGAAAAAATTATTGTGGTAGGTATTTACTTCTATATGCATTAACTATGCCTTTTGTTTTCAAGTCTTGTCTTCATTTAGATTGCATTGTTCATTATTATGCTAAAAAAAAAAGCTACTGGAATCAATAATTTAAATCATAGCAAAAATAGTAACTGGCCTATTAATATTTCTTTCCCTCTTCCCCAGGCATTGTACTGAGGTTGACCAGAGAAATCTTTTTCTATGCAAATTGATCTTGGTCTATCACCAGCAGGATAATTTTCAGGATTTTAAATAGCATGCATATTTGACAGGATTTCTTTATAAAATGAAACTCTACCAATATTCTGTTACCTATGCTACACTAGAGAAAACAGTATGAAGGGCATTACACAGTGTGGGTTTTAAAGTCACACAAAGATAAAAGCAGTAATATCCTACAACTAGAAAAGGTAAGAAGCTCTAGCTCTCAAGAGAAAATTCTTGAGGCATCAGAATGGAGGTGTCACAAGATTCTAGAAAAATGATAAAAGACTACAGGGGGGGAGGAAGAGAGCTAAAACACTGTCCAGTGCCACTCCCTTTAGGCATTATAGCAGTTTAGAAACAATGTTAGAGCAAGTCCCAAGGATCATGCCGTTAAATATCCTACTGAAAGAAGTTCACAGTTTTTTTGTACCATTTGCTGTGGACTTCAGAGTTGGGCACACTCTAAACCAGAACTCTGAGGTACATTTAGGAGAGTCAATAAATATTTAAGATAATACATAAACAGATCTGACTAATTGGTATAGAGCTCAAAAAAAATTTCTCAAACTGCCAAGAATATATTTTCAGTATTAGCATTAATATGTCTCTGGTATATCTAGAGGATCTATCCCCAGTAAAATGGGACAGTAATTTGTAACATAAGGAAATATTAGAACATTTATGGACAAAGAGACAACTGATGGACTCACTTCCTAGCATGCTATTGAGACAGTGGATAAATGTTTGAACAAGATTAATATTTCATTTTCCCCGCTCTTGAAACAAAGAGCTCAGTAAGATCAGGAAATAAATACCTCTTTCTTCTCTCAGATTCAGCCCTCACTCTGCTGATTTCATCACAGTTACAGAATAAGTAAAAGTATCCTCTAGAGGACATGTAGTCCAACCTCCTACTCAGAGCATAGATCAGGATGCTTTGGGCCTGAACAAGACCAAGCCCAGTCAAGCTTTGAATATCTCCAGAGTTTCCACAACCTCTATGGGCAACTTTTCCCAAAGTTTAATTACCCCCAGAATTATTTAACCAGATTTCTCACCTTGCTGCTTGTGACTGCTGCTTCATGTCCTATCACTGTGCATCTCTGAGGAGAGACTGGGTCTGCCTTCTCTACACCCTCTGTTAGGAGGCTGACGTTCTCTCAGCCTCTCCTTGTACATGGTGTGTCAGTGCCTTAATCCTCTTGGGGGCCCTTGTCTACACTGACTGCAGTATGGCATGGCCCAGCTGGTACTGGGGAGCCTAGAACTGGACTCCAGGTGCTCTCTCACAAGTGCCAAGCAGAGGGAAGAGATCACTTCCCTCTGCATGCTGGCTGCACTTATGCCAACACAGCCCAGTATGCTGCTGGTCGCCTTCCTTACGAAAGCAAACTGCTTGCTTTCAGCTGGTTAAACCTCAGGACCCCAGGTCAACGTATACCAATATACTCCATAGTCAATATACTTAGTAGAAATATAATAAGGTGTACAAAAAACAGTTTGACAATAACTGAGTGGTGGAACATAATGCTTTTGCTCCATAAGAGTGCAGAGTATCTGAATGGCCCAGCTTATTTCCCACCCCCTGCTCTTCATGCACAAAACTGCCATTTGGGCTTGTGTTGCTACCCTGCTTGTGCCTTTGAGTGGGATATGGATTTAAGGACACCCCAAAGCACACCCTGCTGCCTAATTTTAAGGATAACAGAACCAGTCTTAATTACTTTCAGGTCTGCAGGAGTCTTTCCATTGGCTTGGGATCAAGATCTACAGATTTAATAGGCATTCACCACAGAACCCCAGGCACAATCTGATATTAGGTTGTTACTAAATCAAACTGTTGTTCTTTGTTTATACAAAACTTTGGAAGAAACATGGATGAAAAAAATGTCTCCTTCATTTTCTCAAAAAAACAAAGAAGTTATGAACTGCTTTCCTACTTGCCTTAGGCTCTCAAAATAGTCTCTATTACGTCCCTTCTGTAGTCTGAAGAAAGCAAAACAGAGGAAAGATTAAAAGTATCTCTAGGCATAAGCATTAATGAAGTATTGATATCTAGAAATATTTTATCAAAGGTGTGATAGAAGGAAAACCATGTTTAATGATTTTCAAAAGCTATTAAAACTAGCCAAAAGTAGGGGGGGTTGTGAAGGTGTTTTGTTTGTTTGTTTGTTTTTTTTCCAGTGCTTTTCAAATACTATCAAAGTAGAAAAATACTAAAGAGCTTTAAAAATTCTACTTTAAGATAGAAATCAAGAAAATCTTTACTTCCACATTTGCATAATTTAATTAAAATTTTACCAATAGTGACCAAAATCAATAGTTATGCAGCTCCACAGTTACACAGTTTCAAAATGTTTCCATCTTATTTTTATGAAAGGTAAACAGCAAAGTCAGTATCAGACACCTAATCAAAACAGAAGACCAATTTCCATTAATTTACGTCTTTGACGCAGCACTTTATCCTTGTAAGCTTACTTTTCAAAAGTGCAACTGACCTTAATGCCGTGTTTAACAGCAATGCCATGGGACAAGAATAAGAATTTGTCACCAGGTTGCCACATTTCAAAACCTCTCACCAGTTACCAGAAAGTTCCAGTATAAAGACATTTTTTAAGACGAATTAGCCTACCTACCACCCTGACAACGACAGAGTGAATAAGGCAAAGCTGTCATTAATAAAGATCTATCAGATTATTTAATTTTAAACAGAATTTGAAGATATTTTTAGTCTTGGCTTAACCCTGCTAGAAATGTTGGATACAATGCAGTAAAAGCCTGCACATAAATAAACATAAATAAATGCATTGATTTGTTGATAGCATAGTTTGACTTGTATATTGAAGAATCAGAGCTATACAGTCCAAGGAGGCTGGCTCATACAGATCAGCTGAGAGTAGTCACACATGTTTGAGAAGGCAGTATCATACCTGATCACCGTATCATCGTACGTTGAGGGCGACAGTCATGGTGTATGAGGAAATTCATATAGACTGCTGTCCTTTCACTTTGATTGTGAGACCTATCCTTGCGACACTGCCTCTGCATGAAGGAGTAGAATTTGGTGTAGCCTACACTACAGAAACAAGAAAGGGAAATAAGAGAATATAACAGGACTGAAACTTTTGAGAAGCTTTCTCAGAAGAGATAACTTTGATATCTTCAAAAGATACCCAAACCAGTCAGCTCACTGAAAGGAAGTGGGTCACAAACCAATGCAGCCTTCTTAGATCTAGACCTAACAAACTGTAAACACTTGAAATATGTTTTATATCTCTAGACAAGAGTGCAGTGAAGATTTTCTTGTCTATTTATGCCTGAAAGCCTGGTTCATCTCTAGATAGTCTCTTAAAAGCTCTTTTTCATGAGCCAGTCTCTTTCAAGACACGCAAGTAGGTATTTTTAATCACTTTGCAACTGTTTCATTTTAGTAATAACTGTTCAAAGTTCATGTGTCACGGAGGCCTCTAAGGTTTTAAAGCAAGCAATAAAATGCTGGGCTGACAGTGGGCTTTTGAATTTCTTATTTTTGGATGATCTCCATCCACATCACTGTAACTTGAAGAGGTGCTTAAATAGGAAAATTATCATTTTAAACTATTTGTGACAATGCATCTTTGAAATCTAAATGTCTCTTGAAGTTCTAACATGGACTTTAGAACCAGTCTTTTAAGTATTAAGGTTTATTTTTCAGTATCTGTGATGTCTGGGATGCACTGCTGTATTGATATGCATTACATATCATAAATCATATACTATCTGTTTTGTTTTCCTTAGTATGAGGTGGGGGTTTTTTGTATAGTTTCTAATTTATTTTAAACAGTTAACATTTTGGAGGTGCCTGCTTTTGCCCAATTCATCAATTAAATTAGAGGAATGCATTATAGTATAGTGACAACTAATCACGGCCCTCATATCTACCTCTGCTTTTATATCTGTAATAGAAACTGTATGCTGTCTGTGTGCATTGACTGAGGCAGGTTGGGACAATCTTCACCATGAGCTCTGTGTATTGGGTTTGCATGGCAAGGTTTTGGTAGGTGGGGGGCTTCCGTGAGAAGATGCCAGCAGCTGCCCACATGTCCAATAGAGTCAATGCTAGACAGCTCCAAGACAGACCTGCCACTGGCCAAAACAGTACCTTCTCATGCAGTTAACCGATTTTAGAATCACTTTGTTAAGCAGAGACTGTACAGTTGGGAAAAAAATGGTAAAGTCCTTCACACAAGAGAAATATGGAATCCATAATGTGTTTGCTTAGATAAATAACGAGATGTTTTTATTTGCATGAAAGTATTCAGAGGCAAGTTTATACACCCTGTTTCCAAGGACAAGCTAAAAAGTGCTAAGAAAATTATAGGCAGTACCTGGATAATCAATGATACTGTACATGGGTTTAGAGATTACAGACTCTTTCCTAGGTCTGAGTCTCAAAGTCCAGGAAAGAGCACAAATAATTCTTTTTGAGAGTGACCTGTTAGTAAAAATAAATGTTTTCTCTTCTTTTTTAGGCAGGTTTTTATTTTATTTTTTTCCACTGCCTTTATCTTCTCCACGCCCCCAACACACACAACCTCCACCCTCAAAGCAGAAGAGAAATAGTCGTTTCCTCCTCAACCTCCACCAATTTTCCTGACGTCGTAATTAAAGAGCTGACAGGGAAAGTGCAGTACTTGCTGTGAAATGAAATTGTTATACTAAAGAGAGTCCTAGACAGCTCAGTGATAAGATAATTTAGATGGCAAGGGAAGGCAGCTAATGTATATGTGGGTATAAATGACAAAGAGTGGAGATTTGAGCTTTTGAAAACGTGATTCAGACATCTGCTCTTGAGACTGTGGGGAAGAAGGTGCAGAGCTGTACTCTAAGCTTTCCTGCCAGTCACAGGTAGAAGCTGAGAGCTATTGAACAGGAGCTGCATCTGAATGAGAAAGTAAGAGACAGAAGGAAATTGATGGCAGGTAAGTGTTGTTAAAGCAGAACTGTGTAATGAGGGAAAAAGTGAAAAGTAGAAATAAAAACATGGTGGTTTCCTAAAGAAAAGCAGCCAAAGCATTTTGAAATATTCTTTCTTTTCAGATGCAAGAAGGGATAATGAGAACACAGTAGCTGAACTGTAGGTATAAAGTGAACATTTTTTCTTCTCTTTTTTAAGCAAAACATGATGAATTACATAGAAATGGCTTTATGCTTCATCTGAAAAGAGATCTAAAATATAAAGATATAAAGCCTATTAAAAAGGGTGATTCAAGAGGACTGAAGCATGTGGTATAACATATAAAAGGAGAATATGAGAAGAAAGAAATGACATTTGCAAATTTCCTGCCAGCATAAACCATTTGGACCGAAGCAAAAGACAGAAATGCCAAGAAAATAATTACAGGAAACTTTTGAAGACTTTGTATGTCTGAATGACAATCTAAACCAGGAAGTATAAGCACTACAATGCCCATAATAAAGTATCTCCATTACTCTGACATTTCAAAATATGAAAACCATGAAGTGTTCGTGAAAGGGGCTAATTTGAGTCACTGTAATACGTACTGCTTGAACAGCCAGAGAGACTCACAGCTCTATTTGTTTATTTCAAAGAAAGGAGCCATGTAGGCAGGTTATTGGTATGTGAATAGTCAATGCTGATGAAAAACTAGACTTGAGATACCCTAAAAGGTTGATGCAGAAAACTAAATATTTGAAGTATTGAGAAATTGTAAAATGCTTGAAAGATTATAATTTGAAATTGTACAGAATTGAATGATGTGGTTAAAGAAGAAGGGTGACAAGAAGTATGAGCAACACTTTAAACAAAACCTGAGAGCTTTTGCTTATCTTTTTTTTCTTTTAGTTTCAGATCTTTGCATAACCAGAATATTGGACCACCAGCTATGGAATCAAATCACAGTTTTAAGGAGTATCTTTTTTATATAACTGCCAAAAGCGGGACATACACATCCTGTAAGAAAGCTTGCTTATGAGAGACTTCTCATGTATAATTTTTTAATACTGGCTTTGAATAAGGTTGAAAACCAATTCTGAGAATCTTTTAGGTCATGTACCGACAATGTATATAGACTTTTAAAATTTGACTTTAATGAAAGATGTTTACAAATTTCACAGTTGAATCATGTCTTCCTTATCAAATGTAGCTAAATCTCAGTTCTCTATACAAATGATAGACCAGTAAGTGTGAATGAATGCAAACTGTAAAAGTCAAGGCAATATCTGCTGAACATTCATAAAGAGCAGCTGAAGAACTGAAAGACTATTAATGAACTTGCATGCAGGGAATGTTAGTGCAATATCCCCAGGATAATGAACAATGAAATGTTGTTGAAGAAATCTGTGAGTAAAGGCTAAGTGAATTTGTATGAAAACTTTTTTCTTGTTAATGAAAAAATGCTTGTAGACACAATCATGGTTAGTTCCTTATGTTGGTATCTATCATTTGATAATGATTCCTATGTAGAATTTACTGAAATAAATTCCAAAGTGCAATCAGTGCCTAACATCTTTTTTTCATGCGTCTTTCTTTACTTTTTCTTCTCTTTTTGTAATTTTAACTCACCATTGTGTTTCTTTTCACTTGACTGTTGAAATTCATTGTACTTATTTGTTTAGAGTCTTTGCATTATTCTTTTGTTAATGTAGTGCAATAATCCTGAAATATTCACTCATTATAGTTGATGGCATCAAATCAGATTAATTTACATAGCAACCGTTACCAAGAAAGTCAACATCTCAAGCTATATAATCTGTGTTAACAAAGTTAAATGGTTTGTTTTTGTTTTTGTTTTTGTTTTTTTTTGTTTTAAAGCCTCATCTAACCTTCCTTCTTCAGTGGAAAGTTGTGGGTTTTTTTTCCATATAGTTATTTATGATCTCTTAGCAGTAAAAAAAATCAGTCTTGATAAGTGAAAGACTGAACGGTTCTCATAATCTGAAACAAGTCTGAACAACAGTCAAAAGAGTGCAAAAGCATGATTCATTGCTAGGATGGCTTGTTTATTATCTCAGAGAATTGTAGGAGAAACTAATTTGTAAAGTGTTCACCATGTTTATAAAAAAATTTAGACAGACGTTCAGCATGGACAGTTCTGCATCTATAAAATAGCATCCATAGACAAGACAGAAGAGAAAGAAGAACTCAATTAATGAAAAAAAAAAACTTTTATGCCTGTCTCTTTATGTACTCATGAAAGATGTTGGAAGAATAGCAATGGAAGCAGGCACAAGAGAGGTGACAACAAAGCTTGTTGATACTAGCCTATGGGAACACCTAATTGGCCTCTCAAAATAAAGTTACAGTTTTTGGTTTAGGCTTTGGCTTGTCTGCTGCAAGTTCCTCCCTTAGATCCAGCCAGCTGCGATAACAGTTTTGAGACATTTTTCAATCTACCTATAAATTCAATATTTTTTCTTCAGTTCTGTGTCTAGGGTTCTTCTAATTCCTCTGGCTGTCTAGGTTAGGCCCTGTCTAGTCTTTTTAAGAGGCTTTTTCCCTCTCATACTGCTCATGCAGAAAAGTAAACTTCATTATGATTCCCTCCACTTCTGCCTGAAGATTTGATAAATGTAGGGTCTTAGTATTGTTAATTCATTCAAAAGAAAATGTAGGCTAACTGAATTTCTCTAAATCTTTGCTTAGTTATAGTTAGAAAGTATTTAACACTCTATTATACTTACTAACCTCGTGATGTTGATCTTGAGCTACAGTCTTATTCAGTAATGGCCACCTCTCACACATGCACCACTCATCTGTCAATCCATTTAATCCCTTAAAAGTGTTGGTACTTATTCATGGTTCTGTATAATTATTTTATTCCACAATAAGCAGAGGAAATATGTTTTAAAATTGTTTTATGGTGATCTCCACTTTTTTCCCACCAAATAAATATCTCAGCAGAATGAAGTGAAATATAGTGTATCATAAGCAATTTTATACCAAGAACAAGATAAACATGGAAAAAGACAGCTGGATTCACCATCAGATTTCAATATCATTCACAAAAATGTTGGAGGAGGCAGTGGCTATTTCCAGTGGCTACTTACAGCCTGTAAAGTTGCTAGAGCACTTATCTGCTGTGCTGAAGTGCTGGGACCAAAACTCTCTTTACACTTGATTTAGAGCAAAGACTTGAACTTGGCTCTTCCACATCTCAAGAGAGTATGATAACTTTTGGTTTGTAAGATACTCTGGAATGAGTAAATATCAGTCTCCTTTTGAAGAGTCTCTACTTCATGTAAACAAATATTAATTCAGGAAAATAATAAGAACGACATTGCATAGCATAATTGTTACTCAACTGAATGGAAAGCAACTAGATTCCAGCCCGTTTCAGTGGCGTCTGATGTCCATTGTTTTTTTTTTTTTTTACTCCATTTTGTATTTACAAAATATGAAATCTCTAATGCCTGAATCCCCTGGCCTCTTTAGAATATTTTATTTAACATTCTGAAAAGAGCCACTTTGACATTACTGCATTTTTTCGCCATATTTTGTTTTTCTGAAAATATCTAAATCATATTTGAAATTGTTTTGACTGTTTCAGCAATGCAGATTTCAGCAATAAATGGATGCCCCAAAGTGTTAGTTATTTGGCTATTTTTTCTTGTCAAAATTTATTGAAGAGTTGAAATACAAATCAGACTACAGATGTTTGTATTTAACTTGGCAAGAGTTTTTGTTATTATTGTTATTTTTGTTTTTCATTCTTAAACACCTTAGTCAGTGACTGTTTATTTAGCAAAGGAAGTCTACATGGATTCTTTTGGCAGGAGAGAAAAATTAAAACCATAGCTGTTTAGGCTTTCTAACACTTTGAAAATACTTGTTCCAGTTTGTTTTAAGTGCAGACAAGAATCAGACCACAAGGTTTAAACTTGCCTATTTTAATTTGTTGGAAGACTGAAAAATGTCCTAAACCTGGACTACAAGAAAAATTCCTTCCTCTCTCAGATTATTAGTAATTTAATAAAATATCTTTGCAGAATTTTAAAATTTGCTAGGCCAGATTAATCAAAATAATCCTTCCTGCCCTGAGATTCCCTTGCAGTTAACTCCAATGACTTTGCTCCATCAAGTTGCACTTGACTGGTCTGAATACCACTTCCACTTTTTTGGGGATATAAGGAGATTATCTAAATTTATGTGACTCTCAATCACACCAATCTCTCTAAGGCTTTATATGTCTTTTGGCAGCTACAGTATTTAATATGGTAAGCAGATACAAAGACTGATTTGGCATTTGTACAAAATATTTTAAAATGTGTATTCATTTAATAGGAGTTCAAAATTTCTACTTTTACTGTATTTGAGACAGCAGTTTCAATTTGGGTTAAGTGTAAAGATAAATCACTATCTATGGTGATGAATTTGTCTACTAGAATATTTTTATTGAAGAGTGAAAAAAGGTATAGGAGTAACTCTAAGAGGTTAAGGAACTTCTATGGCTACAGTAGGGTTTGAATAAAATAGCAGTCAATAACTAATTTTGTTGCCTCTCAAAGTTCCCTTTGACAGTGGTAATTTTCTGATGTGAACCCATAAAAGAAGATTGGGGTGGTCTTCCTTAGCTATTAAATATTTCATTTTGATCATTTTTTTTTCTTCGTTTCATAAAATACAACCTCTCATTCCATCTTTTTCTCTATTCTAAGAATAGTGACTATCTGAATCAAAACATGTTTTTATGACTCAAAAAAAAATCAACTTTTGTAAATGCTACCTATTAATACTATGATCATTGTGCAGCTACGGAAACTTTTTGTCCTTTCCTTTGTTCCATGTAAACTCCGAGCAAGATTTGCAGAAACTCCTTGCACAGTTGAAGGATGTGGAATCACAAAACACACAAGCATTCGGTAACACTTAAGTTCTATAAGCACAGAGTTTCTGCAGACTTCAAAACCACGGCCTAATTTCAAGTGCACTGAAGTCAGAGACTCCACTTGACTTTAGAAATCTTTGATTCCTTTTATATTTCCTAAGTCATTTTGGCAGTCTTTACTGTTGTTAAAAAGAAGGTTGTTATCCCTTAACCAGGGATAATTGTAAATGGTCATGCTGTAGTCTCACTTTTCGCTACATCTGGTGTAAAGAAATAGAAGGAAAAATAGAAGTATTCAGTAACTTGACTTTGACTAAAAATAAGGCACTCTTCAAAGTTAGATTTATGGGTCTGGTTGTGAGAGTCATTTAAATACCTCTCTAAGAGGCTCAACCTTGCTCTTCTGCTGTCAACAATATTTCTGATCTTCATGCTGGTCCTTCCAAAATTTTCACTGTGCTGTAGCTGAGGAGTAACTTTAGCATTTTCAAACCTGTGAATTACCAACTTTTCCTAAACCACTCAAGTTTTAGTCTTTTCTTTTGTGTCCTTTTCCTCCCAGGGTCTGTTTCTCCAAACTCCTTTCCCATAGTTTCATAATAGCCCTGGTATCTTGCATATCTCAGTAACAGTGCACTGCTAGAGAGACAGAAGGGTTCTAGCCATTTATCTCAGTATAACATTTCTAGTATCTTCTAAATATTTTAATATTGTTTTCTCCTTGAAGTAGATGCTTTGGGGGAAAGTCAAAACCATTTGAAATATTACTTGGCTCATCAAAGTATTTCCTGAGAAATTATTTTGTTTAGAAGGTAAAACAAGTGTTTCTCTTCTGCATATTTCCAGTTCAGCTATGCCACCTTCTGCATGCTCATTTCCACTACCAAAAGCTTCTCTACTATTGGTTAGACATTTTAGATAAGTGTCCTCACAAGAATGAAAACACATAACTGAGCAGTAGCAATGAAAACTAGGATTTCATCACAGAATGGTCAGACTCCTTAAAATCTTGTTTTTCCTTTCCAGGATATAAGAATTTTTAAGAACTAGTTTTGTTATCATAAATATCAATGGTATCTTTACTGTCAACATCAAGAGGAAAAAGACCCCACTGAGAACTAAAGAAATAAAAGAGATTTTACCTTATCTGATCAACATAAAACAAGAAATCCAAGAAAATCCTCAGGACTGTTGGAAATCTTTGGGCAAGGACGGGTTAATATTTTTCTTCCTCTATTAATTTATGTGCATCCCACCTTTTTTTTCACATAATATGCAGGTCTTAAAGTAAAACTCTTAAAAAAGAAATATTTTAACTTTAAATAGTCATAGGTTTTACATGAATGGATGAGGTCATGATAATCTAATAAAATAACTTAATTGGCTAGTACTGTGATATATGCTGAAAAATTATTACTGAAAGCTGATATTCACTGAAACAAGAACAGCACAGAGAGGATCCTTGGAAAAATGACAAAAGATTTGCTAATTTTCATGATACTTTGCGAATGTTACGGCTGCAGCTGGACCCATTTGTTCAGATCTATATGCGGAAGGGAGCAAGCCCCCTCCTCTTCCCTTTCTGACAGACATTTTAGTAAATATGTTCCTCAAATGTACTTACACTTTTTCTACCGACTGATGTAAGTGTGCAAGAAGGCACAATCACCAGCCACATAATGCAGCAGGTATAAAGTAGAGAAAACATACAAAAAACCAAAGGAGTGGGTAAACAAAGAGTGGGAAGAAACACAACTATAGATCTTAATTTTCTGTGTTGTTTTTCTTTTCTACAGAAGATCATGTTGTTATTAAACTATTGATAAATTCTGTTGCAATTATGGTAGCCTTCAAATCATCTTAGACTTCTGGCACATCACATTATTTGGCAGAATTAATATGATACACAGGATCAGAGAATAAAAGACTTGTTTGTAAAAAATACATGTAAAGTATTGAAAATCATACTGGGCAGTGACAACTGGGTGCTTCACTTTGAAAACTAGGTAATATTTTTAAATAATTGTTAAGAAAGATTATTATGAAAAAAATGCCAAATTGTTTTTCTTAACATTTTAAGAACTGTAATTTTCTGGTTTGCTGTTTTTTCTTTCTAAGATGAAAACATTTAGACATCTGAATTTTAAAATACTCAAGTTACTTTTAAGGTAAGTACAATATGAGTATTCACAAATTTTTTAAAATCAAGGTGAACTAAGATTCTTAAGCATCAAAGTTCATTAATTATTTTGGAAAATGGACAGGCAAAGCTAGTATAAACTGAATAAAATAATATTTACAAATACCAACGTTTGCAGTTATTGTTTATAGTTTGACTATGACAAATTTGACTTCATTCAGTTTGGACAAAATTCAGATAAATTAGAGATGTTATTTAGGAAAAAAAAAAAAAAAGATCTTGATTTATTATAACAATATGAATGCTCTATTAAGAATCTTCATGTCCCTGTGCCTTTAATACAGATGGAGGGGAGAGAAGGGAAAAATCTCCCATTATTGTGTATCTAAAAACCACTGCATGGTTTGGTGATCCAGTAATTCAGTTCATGATTATCTGCAGGACAGGTGAAGAAAGGGTAGGTCCACATCCTAGAATGCTTAACCAGCTGCAAGCCTTCCAAGAATGCACAAACTCTGCAGGAATAGGTTAACAAACAATAACAATCAAAAACAGGGAGAAGGGAAAGGAAGTACTCTAAAATTTCACAGGTTTTTATGTCTGGAAGGGAATGGTGTTTATATAAACTGCAGTGAGACAGGTGCAACAGTAGACATTGCACAGA
Organism: Podargus strigoides; assembly: GCA_028020825.1. Taxonomy (NCBI): domain Eukaryota; kingdom Metazoa; phylum Chordata; class Aves; order Caprimulgiformes; family Podargidae; genus Podargus; species Podargus strigoides. The sequence goes on along the minus strand of CM051621.1, from coordinate 17,644,716 downwards.
AATCTGCATTGCTTTTTAGTAACGGTTACAAATTAAATGAAAAGAACTATCAAGTAAAAACAAACTTTAAGCATTTAAAAGCTCTAGGGATAGAATCAAAGCAAAAATAATATATATGACATGACTTGCTTTGGTAATTCTCAGCTTCATTTTATATGTCAATTTGTATGCCTTTACAAACTTAATAGTACACTCTCAATATTTCTTGATCTTAATGACACAACTAAAAAAAACAGTGAATGTTTTGTCCCATTAATTCATAAACCGCTCTTAAAATGTTTGTTATTTCAGTTCTGTGAGTAGAACTGCAGCAAGTACCGTTAAATCTTTAATGTTCATTGCAGTACAATACAAACACTGTGCATTTATTCCAAAGATAGTCATAGAATCTATCTACTTTTCAATTACTTTGAATTTAAATGGTATACATCTCCAGATAACCCTACATATTTATTTGTTTGGAATATCTTCCCAAGAGAAGTAGTAGAAATTCCATAATAATATCACCCAAATCCCCAAGAGCAAATACTGTATAACTGGTCTTTAACTGGCTGAATGACTAACATAATTGTGTAGTTTCTATAGAGAAAAATTTCAAGATACTTTGGAACACATTGCCTTTCTTTGAAATAAATTTCCTGAAAATCCTCAGACACTAAAAAGCTTTCTTTGCAAATTTCATGTGGTGAAAATAGTCATGCAATAGATTCATTCTTTCTGAGATTGTTGGTCAGATCATTAGATATTCCTCTTAGCAGCTTTTCTTTCCCATGTCTTCTTTTTGATGAGTTTTTCATTACAATAAAATTAACTGCTTCCTACATGATGTATTTACAGCCATTGTTTTGCTAAGTTTCTCCACTTTCCTATGGAGAAATGATCTGCTTCTCCCAGATTCAAATATTTTGGATTTTTTTATTAATTCAACCTCATGTTTGGTTTGGAGTAGAACTGACTCATTAGAACTTGGTGAAATTATACACTATGAATTTGGTTTTCTACTTGTTGATGGTGAGAAATGTGAACTAAAATGTTGTTCTGTGGTTTTTTTTCACAGAATTCTCCAATATTTTTATATTGAAGCTACACTATTTTGAGTAAGAAACTATTAAATATATTAATTTATTTATGAGGGATCTAATTTTTCCTGTAAAACAAATGGCATTTCCCTACAGTTACCGTACAGCAGCATCTAAAATAACACATTTCTTTCTCAGTGTTCAGAACAGGAAATGACAATTTTGTCTCAAATATCTTTGTTTACTAACTATCAGCTACATGAACATAGATAAACTGCTCTACTGTCACATTTTGATTATTCATTTAAACTTCAGAGAGATATAATATCACTAATGTAAGTTTTAGTACCAAAATAGAATGAAATAATTCTTCGGTCCTTTATTTTCCCCATCTTTTCTGTTTCCTCTCTCAAGTTTGCCAGAGGAATATACCCAGGATAACTCTACCTTAACAGTTAATCAATTTTTAGACTAATGGTTTTCATGTCCTTTTGTTAGAGGTTCCCCCTCCTTTTCCTTGAGCAGCTGCTGTTTTCTCTGAACCATAGCAACCAGTCAAGCAAGCAGAATAAGTAACTCCCTCAGAAAGCAACACCAAGTCCGCTCCATACATGATCTAGTGAAGAGTGCTTCATAGCAACCACTCCCATCCTCCATTACTAGGCTTAAAAATATTTTTTCTCACAAATGAGGCATATTATCAAGAAGGGCAGTGATATCAATAACCCTACCAGCACTTCTCTATGGTCTACAGGCAGATGTAGTTGAAAAGTTCTTTCAGTGGTGCTCTATGTAGATTGGATCCTAATGCCATAAATGTAATTATTTTTGTGCTAGGAAGAGGCCAGCTTGTAGTAGCAAAGAGCTTCTGAAAAGGCCATATGGCTGGAAAAATGTAGCCTAGCAGGGCTCCTCTTCTTTGGTAGCTTCCAATTGGTATTGCAGCAGCCTAGCAGAAATAGGTGTACTAGGAAGTAATTATTAAGAGTTACTTCACACGGCTTGGCACCAGCAGATGTTTCCATACCTTTTCCACAGTCTGTTGAAGCTTACCTGTCTCACCTGGAGAAGACATCACTTTAGTTTAACACTTTCCATCAGAGATAGTGTAAGAAGCACCAGAGAGTTTCAGACTTTCCTGCCTTGTAAGAGCATGTTGGTGTGTCATAGTAACAGAAAATTCTTAAGAATGTTTTTGGGAGAAAAGGAAGTAAATATAAATCTGCTACTTTTTTACTGTTCTTGCAGTATATGTCTTCCTTAGGCAAGTGTTTTAAGAGCACAAGTCTTTAAAAAGCACAACAGTAAAGTACATTATAATTTCAGGATGAAAATTAAGTAAAACAAGATTAACGATTTGCATATGATTACAGAGTGGTTAAAATAAAATTCTGATTATTTTTTTTCTAGATATCATAACTTCTTTTTGTATTTCCTAAAATGATTAATGATACTGAAGAAGACAGGTAAACATTTCTAGGATTTGGAATGAAAACAAGTAACTACCTCAATAGAACAAGTATTGCTATGTCTTGTATTTTTATCCAAACAGTGATTTAAAATCTATAAGAGTAGTTATGTCATTCATTTATGCTTTTGACTGAATGTAAATGAATGTCACTCCTCTGGGGCAGGGCTTGTATGCCTTAGTATCTAGCTTGCATTCACAGATCAATTGGGAGAGTAACAAAAATGCCTGTTTTAAAGGTTTTCAAGGAATCCCATCATTAAAAATTCAAATACTCTCTGATTTAGGGTAGGAGACATCTTCGTTTTAAAGCAGGCATTAAAATCATCCTCACCTGAAACTCACAGAATCACTGAATAGCCTTGGTTGGAAGAGACCTCTAAGATCATCTATTATTATATCCAATGAGCATGAAGTGAATATATCAAATTAGCAAAAATTCTGCAAATCCCTCTGGTCATATAAATTCATGGTTTTATACTGGGAACTTTTGGCAATGCTTCATTGAGGGAGCACTAATAGTTCATCAGACTAAAAATTAAGGGTTAGAACAGTTCATAGGGTGTTTGAATTTGTACATTTATTATTTCCAACCTTTGTTTTCTCAGGCTGAAGTGTTTTGGACTCTGAATAAAATATATTTTAATTTCTTCAAATACTGCATTGTAGATATATTGGTGTATTCTGTCATTTTCAATGCAAGAGACTAACAAACCTTGGAACAGAATATTGTTTCATTTTGAAATTAAAAAAACGGGGGGGGCAGGGAGGGAAGAATATAGTAAAAAAGATAGCTTCAAGACCAGTACCAAGCTAATAAAAATAAATTTCAGGCTCCTATGAATGACTTCCTTTTGCTGCCAAATCTCACTGAAGAGACCTACCTGTTCTGGATAGCTTTGCACACTCTAGGGTTTTCAAAGTACTGTGCAAGGAATAATTAATTACAGCAGTTGCCAGTGAGGTGTAGCTTTGCTCTTCAGCCAGTTGTTTGTGAAAATGTTGTTCCAGTACCTGAAGAAAAGCAAGAAAGTAGTCTCCCTGGGTTACTGCAGATGAGAATGATACAGTCGTTCACTGAGGAGTATTGTTATAGGAAGTTTCAACAGAGTGTGGGCATACTTTCAAAGCTTCAGTGAAACTACATGACCTTTCAATTAATACATAAGAGGACAGCTGGAATGTGAGATAATAAGAATAAACACTGCACCAGAGTATTTTATTCACATATGAAACATTTTTTGCATTTACCTTAATTTTCAGACTAAAATCTAATTACAGCTCTTCAATTTTTCTCCAAGATTTTTTTTTCACTGATGTTTACGTCTCAAGCTTAATTAAGCTTTCTGAATTCCTGTAAAGCTGGAAGACTTAGTAAAGACTTAGATAAGCTTGCCTGGCAAGAACACTGCTATTTTCAGACTAGAGCTGGTTTTAATTGGATGGTGGAAAAAAGAGTTTATTGCAATAAGTGAATTAAATTCCTAGTAGAAGTGACTAAAATATTTACAGCATAAAGAAGAAATAAATGATCTGGTAAAATGCTATAGTACTTGATGCATATGTAAATCTTAATCTGAGGGAAAATGGTTTGAAAAAAAAAAGGAAGTAAAAAAAGAAATTACTAACCTTTGGAATAGATCTTCGACCATTTATATTGTGCTGCCTTTACTCAGTAAATTACACATACCACCATGATGACATCACTTCAAGGTCCTCAGTTAATCTACCCCTTTTTATGATCTTTCACACCTTGTGGTCAAGAAGCTTGTGAAGGATGAAGTGGATGCTAATATTTATACGGCACTTAATGTAATTGGGTCTTGACCTGGCAGGGCACAACAGTTATATAAACACATAGGTGTGTGTGTATATATATATATAAAAGAATTGCTGCGGGGCTCAGCATGCATTGGTTCCTAGACCTGAGTTTTTGTTGATCCTCTAGGCACAGGAAATATCAGATATATTATGACACACTGAGTGTGGTCTGTCAATAAATTAATATTTAACAATCAAGAGAGATTAGGAACTGAATGTTAGCTTTAGAAAAACACTTCAAAATTCCAAACTAAGCTGCTTCCCTGAGAACAATAGTCAAAGCCCAACAGAAACCAATTAACTTGAAGGATTAAATAGACATTTGCAGAAGTACTATACTCAAGGTTTGAAAAACACAGGTTTAGGAAGAGGAGTGACCTAATATAGAAATGTTAAACACACAGTTTGAAAAAAACCCTCAGCAGTTGAATGACAAAGGTGTAGGAAGGGGTACTTTTTTCTCTCTAGATATAGAATATAACTAGAATTCTGAAAGAGCCAAGTCTTGATTTTTCTTGAAAAAAAAATAAGTAAAAATGTAGGTTAACAAACAAGTATAGGTTAAAGAGGTGTGTAGGTGTCTTAAGAAAGTTGTTCTTTTCCTAAAATATTCTGTTTTAAGGAAGTGTGTAGCATTTGGGGTGTTTCAAAAAAAGTTTTCTCTAGTTCTGCAGCACCGCCATATAAATATATACGTGTGATGAACTTAACAGAAAAACAGTCTCCTCTGCCTCACTCAAAAGACTTCAGCAGTCTGGATTTTTTTCTCTCTGCCAATGAGATATATTTTAAAAAAAAAGTCTGCAGCTGCCTTTTTTATAATTTTTTTTTTTTTTTTTTATTTCCATGCATAAGCTGTGCCCGTGTCTGCTGTTGGGCTGGTGAAAGGGAATTTAGTTAATAACAGAAGTGATAAAAAAGTTGCCTCTTTTGGTCCTCTGTAAGGTGCTGCCAGACATGCTGGTACAGTCCTCGGCTCCAGTGAGTAAGGCCTGGATGTAGCTGGGTAAGCGTTTTCCATTCCCATTTATTATTCACTGTGAGATTCTATACTAAGTACAAGGAGAGACTGAGGTACAGGTCCAAAGTGTGCATGCACAAACACCTCAAAGGCAGTGCTTGAGGTGCTAAAGTATGTTTTTGTAATCATCCAAGCATCTTTTTATCACCTTATCACTGCAAGTAATACATTCATCAGTATACCAGTGACTGCATTTCTTTTTTCTGTTCAAGAAATTTATCTTCTAGCTGTTGTTTTGACCTTTTGTTCATATAAGTTTATAAACCTAAGATTGACTGAATGCAGAATCAAAGATGAATTATGAAAAGTGATATAAGACTGCTGAATGTCTTACCTGTTGCTTTTCAAAACTTCTAGCATATGCAGTTGTAAATTTTTATTAGAACAATGAAACTGTGTATTGTATTATCTGGACCCCTGTGGAATGCCAGCCTCATCTCATTTCTGTCCTAGTTCAATGTAGGAATATAGTAGCCTGTATTAGAAAATGTAGACCATTATAATAACTTTTCAAGGTATCCAGCAGGCTTGTGCAAAAGCCCGTCATGTACAGCCTCCATTGCATCAGCTAACATGGTAGACCAGTTTTCTGATCATGATTATCTCAACCACATTCAGCTGACTAAGAGCTCCCCTAATAGCAGCTGAGGAGAAAATCCAAGGATGCCTAGGGACCAGCAATCATAATCCTGAGTCCAGTGCTTTATATCTCTATCTGAATGGCAAATTCTAACAAACAAAGATTTGCTGAGACAACACTTTGGAAAAAGTGTAAAAGAATTTGTGAGAAAATTTCTCCAACTTCCTCTTGCAACAACTTTTGCTCTGCTGGGGTATTTGTTCTGGTAAACTGTATGGAAAAGTTTAAAGGAAGCTGGAAATATTGGAGAAGCTTCATGTAGTTAAATTCCTCATCTCCATGTAGGAACTCTTACAGTGGAAGGAGCTGGAAGAGATGGCAAATTCTGCAGTGTAGTTTTACCTAAGACTTCTTCATGCTAAGGCCCCAGCCATTCTATTAGTCCGATTTTTCACTTGTGTTCAGTCATGTTATGCTGGCTAGATATCTTCCTCTTGTGAAGACAAATTAAGAGGAGATTCAGGACAAAAGAGGAAAGCTGTGCTACCTGTCAGCTGAATTTTCTCTGTTGAAATCTATGAGTGGAGGCACTCAACCCTATCCATTCTTTGTGTCTGCTCCTCAGGAAGAGGGTAACCATCTGGAAAAGGGAGGGGGAAATTGTTCTTGCAGTTGAATCTTATTTTTCTAAAAGAGTATTAGATCTGCAGAGGGCTATTTTGAGACACATAGAGAAGTCTAAGCTTTGCTAAACAATCATATTTATTTAAAATCTGCCTGTGAAAGTATTGCAGGGTATAAAAATCCCTAGAACAATAAATCTTCTTGTTCTTCCTGATGGAGATAGATTCTAAGGTCATCAACTATAAGGATCAGATGAGTCTCACATGAATGCTCTGGCCCTGAGCTGCACTGGTAATAAACATGATTTTTATTACATTTCTAAGTGCTCCATGACATGTGTTAAATTACTGTTAGCTTCACAAACTGCAGCTCAGAAGTGTTGTACAATTGGATAATTCAAATTTGTTCCCCTTGCTCCATTTCAACTTGTCCCTCAGCTTCTCTTGCAGAAGAAAAAATGCCTTTTGTTTCTTTTATTCACTGTCTCATCAGATATGTTTAACTTTTACATAATTATGGTAAAGGAACTTAAGAAATTTTCATGTTGTCACAGAGCTAAATACTTCCTCACTTGTATTTTTTGACTGTGATGGACCCTATCATTAAAATAAGTTTGCATCTTAAGTGCAGGACATAGAAGCCCTTCTCAGCTTGTGACAGCTAGATACGTCTCAGCTTTCTGTCAGTCAGGATGATGACATGCACCCACCTCCTCCTGGCCATTCTCTCCAGGCTAGCTCAGAGCTTCGCATACCAAGGAGTACATCTGCATCTACAATATAACCCTATCCTAAATGAGCTCTTAGTTCAATAAAAACAGCAATAAGTTGAGAGATACTAATCTCAAGATCCCTTTTCTTTTAGTTTTTAATTTAGTTTAAACTTTTGTTAAAATCAGTGTCTGTCTTTCACAGGGTCTCATCCGGGGTATCAATGTTGGGTCAGAATGTTAACTTTATTTCTGTGTTTGGACATGCTCACTCCATTGCAAAAATCAAGACTGAAAAAATTATTATGATTCTTTGTGAATCAGAGCTTCCACCTCTCAATCAAGCCTCTCAAGGAAAAGACACACAACAATAAATTTTTGTGGACAAACTCAGTGCAAAACTGAAGTAAATGAGTTGTGTTATTCTTGTTTTATTACTACAGGCAAAACTAGGGACATACTCAGGCCTCTGCTTTAATGAAACAAATATGTCTGAGTTTCCTCAGCAGAGCTAATTGCCTAGTCCTCAGCATATGCTTCCATTTTATTCAATACTTGGAATGAATAATAATCAAAATAAAAATTAAAAAAACCTGCTTTTTTGGAATTTAAAATCAGATCTCTGAAGCTTAAAGCAGCAATATTATAGGGTGAATATTTTGCAGGTGGATATTCTACCAGCGAAGAGAGAAGAAACTTAGAATTCAGAAATGTAGCCAGTCAGTGCCACTCCTTGTAAATGAAACACTGAGAAACCTTCAAAAATATTTATTTTTCTTCATTCATCCATGGCAGACATCTACCTCCACACCCAGAAAGAATCCCAAAACATAATCTGACCTTGAGGTAGGTGGTACCTTATTCTGGCTAAGCTATTCTCGTGTAACAGAGACGAATATGTACTTTACTAGTTTAATCTCTGAAGAATTTTGAAAACAATTGCAAAGGAAAAAACCTCTATAATTTTTATTCAGAATAGTAACTCAATAATTAAAGATTAACAGTTTAGATAAATTAGAATAAAAAAGCCTTAGCAAGTTGTCAGTGAAAACTCTATATCAAAGTAAATGTTTTTATACTTAGTGCTTCTTTAAAAGGAGAAATCTTGGAAAGTTACTGAAAAATTACTAATGAGAGAGTTTAAAGTAAAATAGCTGTCTTCACTAGCTGTTCTAATATCTTTTTTTCTAGAAGCAAGCTTTTAAGCTTAGCTGGCTTCATAGTAGATAGTTAATTTGGTGTTATTTATATCTGAAAATCTGTAATGTTATTTTTCATTTCATTCTGACAGTATAGCAAAAATGATTTTGAGGGTTATTTTTAGCTATCACTAGAGAAATTTTCTAGGTGAAAAGAATACTATCATATAATGTATCTTCTACTTACATTATCTTCTTTGCTTTTTGAATTTTATCCTTGTTCAGTCATTGCTTCTATTTGAGCTGAACTAATAGTTAGAACTGGATCAATTTGATTACCATGTTTGTGTATTTTTTTTTCTCCAGGAATAAAAAAAGCAGGAAACTTTTATGTGGTCACCATTCCATGCTCTTTTTTTAGCATTTAAATTTTTCTTTAAAGATAGAGCTTAATTTACGAAGCTGCCACAGTTTTTATTCCTGAGAATCACAAGAGCTTCAAGGTTGCTTCTGTGATAGTATCCTTGGTCAAATTTATATTTATTTCCACCAAACAATCTCTCTCATATATTGGCCATTTGACAGATGGTTTAGCTTCTGCAGCAGTCTTCCATTGTAGTCCTATATTGGTCATGGTTCATATTGTTTCAGCTATTTGTTTCCATTAAAGAGTTCAATATCTCTTTATATTTATTCTAAGAAGCAGCTATTATGCCTACCAGCTTCAAAGAGATTTAACCCAACTATTAGCACAAGGGGGCTTCATAACTATAGAACTATGTTTCATTAGTCCTATCCATCAAAACATGATTGTTGTCATGGGGAAGTTAAGATACTCAACATACCAAGTTCTAAGGTCATGAAAAGAGATGCTACTCTCAGAGCTTGTCAAGTGCATCCAGTTGGAACATCCAAGGGTCAGAGACAATGCTACATCTATTATAAGTTGGAAATAAATACCTGCTGTTTTGTGGAGAAGGAGCATATATTTGGGAAAACATTGCATGTACTTTTGGGAAGAAGAAGCAAATGGCAAGGAAGTCCAAACACACTGGATTTTTACCCAGCATAAATGTGTTCCTCTGCTACAGACCAAGCAGCTGGTAGGAGGCATAGCATTATTTGTGACAAAATTCAGTCCCATATTCTGAGTGAAAACTATATAATATTTTCCTTGTGATTACCAAACCTGCTGTATTATATGTGCTCTATGACAATTTTGTAAGCCTCAGACAGATTAATCTAGTCACCTCTATGGGATCACTTATTAAAATAAGAAAACTATAATTAAAGTCATACAATATTTCTCACAGCTTTTAGTTGTTAATGTTTAAAAAAAAAATCAGAGTCCGCCTGTAACTGAACACAGAGTATTAATAAGGTATTTCAAGCAGCAAATGTACTCTGCCAGATTAAATTTTCAAAGGCAGGCCATCAAATTGGTCTCTTACATCTATTTATATGTAATTTTAACTCACAAACAACATCCTCAGGTACATAGGAAGATTAAGTGTGAATTGAACCAAACCAGATTTACAGTCATTTAACTGAAGATGCTCAGGAAGATGTGGTGGTGTATAATTTTCAGCCAACTTCACGTGCAGTCGTGTGCCTTCCAAACAAGTAAGAACATCTCTATCTGCCTGCCATGAACAAATGGCTTATGATTAGTAGATGCACCATATTACTCACTAGACTTTAAAGGCAGATGGAGTCCATATTTGCAGGATACTTTTGGTCAATTTGTTTGGAGTCTGGTGTTTTCAATTGGAAACAACACAAATGACTGACAGGTGCTTGTTTATAGTCCTCATTGTACCAGCACAGTGATTTTTAATCTGTGCTACACAGAGACAATCCTCCACAAAAGGAGGAGGTTTTATAGCACCAGATATACAATAGTAATAACAATTGCAGAAATTGCTCTAAAAGGCCAATGTTCAATTCCTAGGTATTGCAAATATTGATAATTCTATCCAAACTCAGAAACAGAACCACATAAAAAAATTAAAATAAATAAATTTTTAATGCATAAAAGCTGTAACTCCAAAGCATATTGTTCAATCTGGTAATGCTTCTGAGTTTACCGATACCATGATAAATTTCTGGTTTTCTTCATCCTAATTGTTAGAAGTGTTTTGAGTTTTAAAGAAAACCTGGTAGATAGCCTCTTAGACATCAACTTGAAGAGTAAGACCATTAGGTTGTGATGACTGGAGTTTTTCCCTCTGTTTTGTTTTTGCGGATTTTTTCAGTAAGTTAAATGTGAAACTAGAGATATCTTTTTAATTGTTTTCACACTTTGATGATTCTCCTATCTTCCCATCTAAAGGATTTTGTCAGGAGCACGTAGCTTTCATTCCACTAAGCAGTGTATTTTTAAGGATACTAAATATCACTCTGCAGATCTCACTTTTGAACATTTCTTACATAGTTTTAGTTCTTAGGACCCACTAAGGCATGATGGTTTTGATATAATGACATCTATACAGAATCATCTAGGTTGGAAAAGACCTTGAATATCATCAAGTCCAACCATCAACCTAACATCGACAGTCCTCAACTATACCATATCCCTGAGCACTATGTTGGCATGACTCTCAAACTTCTTGTCTATGTTTAGTCTGCACCTGGGGCTAAACTGTAGCAGCTGTTCTACCACCTAATGAGCCCTAACCAGCTGAGAAGGTGAATCAGGAAAAAAGGGAGAAGCCCCGTGGATTGAAATAGAAACAAATTTAATGAAATAACAAAACTAATACAATCACCAGTATAAAGTACACAAGCTTATACTGAGCCTGGTACCTGGGGTCAGCAGCAGAAGGCCAAGAAGAAGGAGCCCCAGGAAGAGGAACTCTACCCTTAGTAATTTCTCTTCTTTTACAATGAGCATGATTAAGTGGTATGGAATACACCTGTGAGTCAGCTTGGTTCAGCTGCCCTGACTGAAACACCCAGCTCTCTCGGGGCTACTCATGACCTGCCTGCCATGGCTGGCCCATGGGTCTGTTCCTGGGAAACCAGGACACACTTCCAGGGATAGGGACTCCACCACTGCCCTGGGCAGCCCATTCCAATGTCTAACAACCTGTTCTGTGAAGAAATACTTCCTAATATCCAGTCTAAACCTCCCCTGGCACAATTTGAGGCCATTACCTCTTGTCCTGTCACCTGTTACTTGGGAGAAGAGACTCATCCCCACCTCGCTACAACCTCCTTTCAGGTAGTTGTAGAGAGCGTGAGGTTTCCACTCAACCTCCTCTTCTCGAGACTAAACAGCCCCAGTTCCCTCAGCTGCTCCTCATAAGACTTGTGCTAACTTTGTTTAACAATTGCTGATTGCTGATTCTTCTAAATGTAGCCAGTTCAGAGACAAAATCCAGGATTTACTTTTTCTCCACTTGGGATCAAATACTGACATATGCAGTTTTAGTTCCAAATATCAGTGCAGGATTTTTAGGGATATTTTTCAGAGAGGCTATGTCATTGCATAATCAAAAACCCCTCATTCAAATCTGGCCACTTTGGCATACTACGTCAAATATTATATAAATTCAGGCACTGTTATATGAAAACCTGGGATTATAAATTTGAGTGATCCCCTGTTAAAGATCTAAGGAATAATTAAATATATTTATAAAATATTTGTGACAGAGCAGTCTTTCGTGGTTTGTATATTCTCATCTCTGTGAATCTGAATATTGCAAGGTTTCATGTTAAGTCTTGTTTCTGAACTGGAACAAAATTATTCTAAGATGCGTGCCAGACTGTCTTCCCATAGGACGGTTGTGAGTAGGTTTTCTGAAGAAACATGGTAATTATGCTATATTTACTATTTTAAATGTTTATGATGTTACTGGTGGGTGGGTGTGAGGGGAATAGCTCCATATGATAGTGCCTGTAATTTTTTATATAACCAGCTTGTTGCAGTAGCAAGACGTCTCCCTGTTATAAAAGGATATTAAAGTTGTAATCTGCCAGTTGACTTTAAATATCTGTACCTCTCAACAGCTGAATTTGCTAAGGAAGTTGATATCCCTCTGAGTCTCTGGTGAGGGCATATGTTGTACCGTGTTACACTACTTATCTCCAGGCATAGCTGAGCAAACAAAGGCTTTGAGAAGGATTTGTTTCTCTGACTGGGAGAAGACTGAATTTAACAGTTATTTTGTGTTCCCTATTGCAGAACCTATCGTTGCTGAACACAGAGCAAAAGCTGAAAATAGGATGATGTCCTGTAGTGGTCCACAGTCCTGTTGGGGTGATGGGATAATTAGCCTGGGTAGGTTATTTTAATTTGTTAGCCAAAGCAAACTTTCCTCTTCCAAAATCCACAACAAAAAAAGCAACCTAAATAAAAATGTAAATGTCCTGTCTTTTGGGGCTTCTCTTCATCCCCTGGTCTGAGTGTTAAGGCCTTTTTGTCAGTTTTACCTGGTGCAGGCAAAACCCCAGGGAGTTCAGACTCTCTCTGTTCCAGGCTGGAAGCAGAAGAGCAGCCGTTCATTAGGACCTTAGACTTCTGCTCTGACCCTCTACTCCCCTGAGGCCCTACTCTATTACGTGACTCTCTTCTTTTTCACTGAATCTTGAGTTTTCTCATTTCATTGAACTTCAATGAGCTTTTCATATTCCTTCTACTAAATGATCCCCAATTACACGACCCCTTTCTGTTAGATCCAGGGATAAGTAGGAAAAAACCAAAATAGATCTATGCTTTTCTTAAAGACTACACTGATATTATTGGTGAATTAAGTCTACTATTTTACGTATTTATGCTACTTCCATTAATTAAGATGGTAACACATCTTTCCCTAGAAAGTCTACAATCTATGCATTTTTTTCCCCTAAATTTGAAGTTAAATTAAATTGAAAGCAGAAAACAGATGAACAGCTGCCTGTAATAATAGATTTTTAAGTGTTTTACTAGACACATCAACAGTTTTTGGTATACAGATAGGGAAATAGGACATATGGCAATGATGAAGAGCAATTACGACATTTTTTGAACATGCTAATAACACATACATGTAATCACAGTCACTTTAAAACTTCCTTTATTTGAAGGTCTTAATCTTCAAGTTGTTTTTCTACAATTACATCCTAGCAATGATGCAATATATTACCATGTGAATTGTGACTACTATTGTACCTCTTAAATGTCTACCAAAGGCAATGCTTTAATAATATAAATTACCCCAGGGTTGAAAGCGTATTTTGCAATGACTCCGTCTAGCTGTCAAAATCTTTATTGCTATACATAAAAAATAATGGAATTATATTTGCAAGGCCATGGCACTTATGAAGCCTTTGTAGTGTGTTCATTAAATTTTCTGCATCAAATATTCATTTTATTATCAGTTCTTAATTCATTTTCTGCCAATGTTATTCCCTTAAAGCTAACCATGTTAGATCTTTAGTCTTCCCTTATATTTTAGATTTCTGTGCATATTGACTAAAAAATAGCAGGAAAGTATTATCTGTGTTTCAGGTTCACGTCTGCTTGCCAGTATTCTCACTAGACTGATTGTGCATTTTTTCTTGTGGTTATCCCTGTAATGATTCCTCTTTGTTGCTGCCAGCTAAAAGCTCAATCACAGTTCAGAAAAGATGGATGAAAGAGTGATGGGCTGAGTTGCCTGCACACGAATTGTGACCATTCTTGACTCTCGGAAAGCTAGATTGATTGTAAGCAGAAAACAATCCTGTCCTTGACAGTATGACATACTGAGTGAAGGCATTATCATATTAGCCAGCTGATTAATTTAAAACATAATATGCAGTGTCGTATGTTTTCTGGCTGGTATCTCGTTTTAAAAGCCATTTTCTTTGTTGTGATCACAAGAAGAATGAAAAAGAAACTATTCTTCTTCATAAATTTATGCATGTATCTTTTAAAGAGATAAACTTAGTATGAAATAAACCGATATTATTTCAAAAATAATCTGTAAAAATGATCAATGATAGCAGTGATAATGACCAATTACAGTTGGTTGTATACCTCTGCAAACAGGTGGACTTCTTACTGGTTTGTAAACTGATTTAAGAGCTGACAATTTAAATACACAAGTCAGACAAGTGATATCCTCTTTATTTATAAAGATTATTTTAATATCCTGAAGCTTCATGTAAATTAATGAATTGATGCCTGTATATCAAGGAATATTCTTCATTTATTTTATATCAGGCTGGTATTTGGGCCCATGTAGAAGTAATCTTATTTGATGGAGTTTCAAGGAGGCCAGTTGGTTTGGTCAATATTACCAAATGCTTTAAGAAATTCTTTTGCCAGCAAGCTGTAAAATCTGTTCTATTCTGTAGTGTGAATCTATGAGGGAGAAAAGTCTAGTTTTCCAGGGCACCAGATCTTTTGCTACTGTACTGTTACAGAGCTCTACTTCAATAGGACACTCCACTTTAGAATGGAAAACCACACATGAAGCTAAGGAGGGGAAATGGCACTTCCTTTTCATTCAAGGATATTTTGGGAAAAGTGGGGAAAGAAAACTAATGATTTCATGTCAATTTATATGGTTCCTATGTGATATTAAAACTAATATAAGAGTAAAAAACCCCCAACAAAAAAACATATCAGAGATAAAATTTGATCTGAAGGAAGACTGTAGTATGTAAAAAATACTTTGTTACCAAAAATACAAATGAAACAACATTGCTGGTACTCTGACAGCTTTACATACATCTAGTGCCTTTAAAAATGTGGAAATCTTTTCAAAATTAGTAATCTGTAAAATGATTGCAGATTGGAGAATGCAAATATAATCAGTAGATTACAGATTTATTGGAAAAAAAAAAAAGGTTTAAAATCCTATGGTGCAATGCATTAGTGGTTCTCATGAGTTCTTTCGTAAGTGCTTTGCTCTACTTATGTGTCCAGAATAATAGGAGTCAAGCAGTTATGTTCCTTGGGTATGAAAAAAAAGTAAAGAGCTCCCATTTTTGTTACTATCAAAAAATGGCCATTGGAGAAAAATATTTTTAAAAGTGTAAAATATTGAATTGTTTCATTCAACTGAATCCTGATCCATTTGGGATATAGTGTATTTTTGTTTATCATAACAAAGTAGACTAACGAAGATTGTGGTTATCGATGGAAGTCTACGTATAGAATTAATTCATGAAAAATCGCGGCCATCATGGTTTCCTATAACTGGAAAAAATACTCTTGTTACACCTGTATTTAAGTAAAGTAGGAAAAAAGTCCACAAGGAAGTGTATAAAAACATCTTAGGTATAGAAAATAGCTAGTATTAAAAAGGAATTTGTTTGGTTTCTAAATGAGAATATTGGTCATATTCAGTGACAGTAGGAGCGGGCTGGATTCAATACCTCAGAAAGTCATCTTTTCCTAATAGGCAATGTAGAAATGCTTAGCTAATAAGAAGGCCCATAGTTCATTTTGTTATTTTCATTCTTGCAGTACAAATACTTATTGTTATTCTTAACATCTCGTCTGGAAAACATATATCAATCGAATGCTCTGTACTTTTCCCTGTATATCTCTGGTATTTGTAATCCTAAATCAACATTTCTGCTGGTTGGAAAATGCAATAAAGTGAACAAGTGACATACAGTATGAAGAGTCTTATCCAGCTATGAAGCATGGCATTAGCTATGCATTTGGAGGAATAGAAAATTAAGCTTCTTTTTCCCAAAATTATTCTGTATATATTGCTGAAAATATTTTTTCTGAATTCCTAGGCTGACTGTATGGATTTTGTCTTTGCTCCCCCTAAAATTTTTTCTCCAAATATCTATATTTGTAATCTTAAATCATGCAGAACAGATATTATTTATATCATATAGATCTAGATATTTGTTTATAATTAATAAGCATGGTAATTTGAAATTCAAATGTGTTTATGGTGTTTCCTTATAAGTGTTGTGTACATCACAGATAGAGAAGGTAAGAGTCTATTCTAGGAAGACAGCAGAGAAAGAAACAAATGCAGAAGTGTAGGGCTAGAATGTATAAAACTATGTCATGTAACACTTGAATAATCAGTGAGAAGCTTTAAATGTCTTTGCTGAGGGAACACAGGATTATTGACAGCTGAGTGAAAGATTTGGCCATTTATAATGAGAGGTTTGAACAATAATAGCTGATGAAATTACTGATGACATAAAAAGCAGGAAGATCCTGTTAGGGGCCAAAACCTATAATCAGCTGCACATCTTAATAGCTCAGTTAAACAAGGTTGTAGGAATCATGTGAACGCACCTGTCCCAAGCTACTAATGTCTGCAGAACTCTGTCATTTTTACAGATATCATGGAGAAAAATGAGACTATTACTGTATAGGATTCAACTGCAGAACGTAATGAAGTCAAGTCTGTGACAGTTTAACGTACTGTGCAGGCAAAAATGGTAAAATCTGGTTTAAATATATCTGTTAAAAAATAGGTGTTGGTGATTGAGACTGATTTGACCCTAAAGCAAGCATGAGATAATTACTTTTAACTAAATATATCAGAGAGCTGTAGCAGTGTCATGAAGCCTCTGCAGGAGAAACATGCTTTTACCAGAAAGATAACTACAGAAAACACTCACTGACTGTAGCTGAATGCCAGGCATTGTTTCATAATGTATACAATTCAAGAGCAAAATTGTAAAAAATTAGGGGATAGAGAAAACATACAACTCTGCAAAATGTAACTACTGTCCCTTGAGAACAAGACTGGAGATTTGTAGGTTCATCAGTTTGCAAATGACAAAGCAGGGGCCCCTGAGAATGCTATAGTCATCTAAACACTTGTGGGGCTGCTAGCTACATCAGGAATTAGGTCTTATATATTTCTGTCTTGTTAATAAAGCAGTATTTGGAATCCAGTTATTTCAGCTTGATTTCCTCACACTCTTACTAACATATGCAAAGCAAATATGCATTGTTACAAGGATATTTATGCACCATTTGTCATTCACTGGGAATGTGTATGATTGGTAATAGATCAAATTTCTACACTCCATCTTCTAAAAGCCATAAGAAATCCTAATTGCAGAGAATATTTCCCATAATCATATGCCATAAATCTTTCTAATAATGGCCTTCATCTGCCCTAGGAAACGTTTTTGGGTTCACAGATCAAAGATCATTGAAAATCACTGCTCAGTGAGGTATTCCTGAATCCATTGATGATGTCTCCCTTGGGAAAGTGTAATGAACAGACAACATTATGTACATTGTAATATGCTCTTTGTCAAAAAAATAATTAGAGATTTCAATATTAATATCATGAATCTATGGCCAGCCACAGATAGTTTATTGACTTCCTAAACAATTTTCCTCTGACTCCTAGACACACAAGCGTATCCTACCACTACTCCAACCTGAGTGGGGTTCTTTTTTTCAGAAAACAAAATGCTCAGCCTGAGGAGGGCAACCAACTCTCAGTCTTTGGCCTTGCATTTCCTCATAGGCTTTTACTGCCTACAAGCCAAAGCAGCATTTCCAAGAAGTTATTTACTGATTCATTGGAAGGAATAGTTTGGCTATCTCTGTTGTCTCTGGGTGGCTGCACTCCAGGCATACTCAAGGTTCTTGCCTTTATGGACGGATCTAGACTGTGAGCTTCTACCCGTGTGTTGGAGTTTCTTTGCTTTGAGAAACAGATGACTTGATCCAGTCTACAAGCAGAGTTTGAGCTGGTGAATAAGCAGATTGAACAACTATGGGCATTTGGTACAGACACAGGCAAGATGTGTAGACAGATTTAATTCCATCACCAAAACCAGTCAATATTCTGCTTTACATCTGAGTGAAGTCTCTCAAAGACAAAGGTCCTGGTCTGAATGACCTCTCTTCCTTTCCTGCCTGTGGAAGGAAAATATGACAGTGCTGGAGGAAAGCAGCTTGCCTTACCACATGCAGTTTGAGCTCATCATGGACAATCCAGAAGAAGGACTCATAGAAGATCTGTAGGAGGACCTATGCTCAGACATGTATTCTGAACTGATGTTTGAGGAGGGATTTACGATTACAGTATGTATACAGCAGGGAATTGCTGTTTTATCTGAAACACAGATAATCATATGTTCATGTCTTCACTTTCTTGAGAACATGGTATCAGTAAAATCCAGGAACATCCGGTTTCCTGCAGGCTGCTTATCCTCAGCCATGTAAGCTATTGATTTCAATAGGAAGTGACAACAGCGCTCACTGTAGGACAACCACTGTACTGAAGGAGGATTTCTTCAAGACTGTGGATAGAAATCCTACACACCAGGCTATTTTATCTGTTATTTTCAGTAACATTATTACATTTGCTAGAAGATGGAAACTGCTTAGAATAGATGAAATTAATTCATCATTTCTTTATTCATTGAATCTTTGTTGTTTCCTAAGAGTTGTTCAGAAGTTGATCAGAAGGTTGTCCAACACTACACCGTTGTGCATCAGGACTGAGAAGTTTTTCAGGCATATAAAAGCACATATAAGGAAAAATTCTGGATTAAATTTAATTTTAATCTGTATATGATGTATGTGGCATTCAGATTTCAGAGTCTACTAGGAGTATTTGTTTTCCATTTTTACTGTGAGTTGCTGAACATGCCTATGTTTTCTCATTTTTCATACAGAAGTGTCTTTTCAGGGTTTTTTGTCTGTTTAGAGCTGCTAGGGTTGTTCTTCAGAAAAAAACAGGGAATTGTAGTGACTGAGAGCTGCCCAGGAATACAACTGCTGATCTTGTAAGCACATGGACCAACAAGCACACATAGCATCTGCTTCTGTACCTCCAGCTCAAAGTCCTGATAATTAGCTCTAAAGCTGAACATAATCCTATGATCCCAGTATCCCAGAGACTGATTCTTTCTCTTGACACACTATGACTGTCAGGATTAAAAGGAATTCTTTAACTAAGTTCCTGTTGCAGAACAGGAAACAAAGATATAAACGTAATTTAATATTTGGCACATGCAAACTAGGACCTTAATCTTTTTTTTCCCTTCCAAGCCAGTTTTTTTCAAGCTACCATATGACATTCTTTATATGGCATAAGTTGCTATTTGTTTGGAAAAATGCATTTTCTCCTCTTATTTGTAGAGAAATATCTGCAGTCAAAATTATCATTTGGTATCAAATTTCATTAAAATAATGGATGATAAATAATTATAATTAATAATTATAAATAATTATAATAGTAAGTAAGTTTGAGTTTGATTCCCTAGACTTCTTTTTAGACTATCCTTTTAAAACCAAAGTGTGTCCCTAAGCACAGTGTCATAGGAACCATAGAGTAGTTTGCAATTCTGCATCTGAGTATTCTCATTGTCATCTTACATCTTTGAATTCACTATCAAATATTTTGTGAATTTTAGGGAACAGTTCAGTTTCCTGTCATTCATGAAGAGGGCAAAAGAGTGAAATGCAGATAGATTCAGTGCTCACTAATAATTGCGATAAATTATTTTTTCCTGCTAGAAAAATATGATAAATGTTAAAATTTGAGAAAATTATTTTCTACAACTCAAAGTAATTCATAACAGACATTCCTACGATGTTTTCATATTCCTCATTTTCATAGGTTAGGTAAACCAAATATCACTCAAAAAAAAAATAAAACACTACATGTTTCTAATTTGACATTGTCTTCCAGTTCTGTGATATAGATATAATATCTTTGGAAAAACATCCAGTCTGTTCTGGTTTTCCTACCTCAGTTCATTTAAGTTCAGTTTCTTGAATTATATATAAAGATATATCTCAACTTGTCCTTCATGCTGGGTGTTCTGATCAGCATAAATGTATCTATGGGCCATAAACTTCTTTAGTGGAGGGTACTAGTCAAGCAGTAATACAGAAGAAAATAAAATATTTTATTCCTCAGCTTTATTCACTTTTCAGCTTCTGAGTGTTTATTGATTAAGATGCTGTACTTATAGTCCTCAGGGAAAATCCCTCTTTTCATCCTCTCAGCTTCACCATTTTTCCATATTGTTTTGGGTAGGACTTAATTCTAGGAAATTACTTTAAACTTGTGAGCAGTGTCTTTTCAAATAGATTACTCATGTGCCTAAAATTCAGCAGTATAAAAGGTTTCAGGCTTCAATTGTAACTATTTAAGCATACCAGACATGGAAATGGAGAGAGAGTTTCATTTCAGATTCCCTTCAACAGGACTGGGGTTTGATCAGAGTAGCTGCACGCTCCTCTATGAGACCAGCAACACTAGCAGCAGTTCTGCTGATCTCTCTGCTACCAACATCACATTTGCAGGTGTATATAACATTTAGGAAAACAATAAAACAGTAAAGGAATGTGTGAATGAACTAAGTACACCTTATAAAGCCAAGTAATTTTGAGGATTTTTTTCTGTTAGTCTTTTTCTTTCTTTATCTTTATTTACTACAGATCTTGCAGTGCTTTGTTAAGAAATTTGATAAGGAACTTAAATGTCTTTTACTCCAAAACAAAATAACTATCAAGTTTGTGATGCAGCTACATTTGACTTGGTCTAACATAATTAATATCCAGTGAATATTAATGTTTCACATCTGTGACCAAATTAGCCATTAAGGTTTATATAATACTAGTAGGCAATGCACTGCAGTCCTTTATGACACCTCTGAGATCTCCTGTCCTCCATTTTGTTTCATATTCTCTTCAAAACAGAGTTGAAGCATCTCACACTAGTATCCACATAATCTATCTGTCGGTCTGTCTGTCTATACTTCGATAAATAGACAAAAATCTACACATATTAGTGTGTGAATAAAAACATATATGTGAATATATATGGGAGATATATATATATACTCGCATATACTGGGGGATGTAAGGAGTCACTTAACTTTCAATTAACTAAAGGGCATTAGAACTGGCCCAGTGTCTAGTGACTTTCTAATTCACACCATTACCTAGAAATCACAAGCCATAATGAGCACAGTGAAGCACACAAAGTTTGCAAAGCTTTTTCTCTTCTTTTCTGAAGAGATTATTTCTTTTTAATTTAATTGACTATTTTCTAATCTGAAGAAAGAGAACTGCCTTTAGAGAATATTTGATCCATCTGAAACACATTCCATGGTCAAAAGCTAAAAATATATTTACTGCTTGTAACTGAGCTACAGAATCCAATATGTGAGGTTTGTTATGAGTCTTACTAGAAATTCTTGCTTCATTTTAGGCTGATATTCTAACTGGAAGATGTTATAATGAGACTAAATTTACTGACATTGAAGTGACAGATCCTAATACTTTATGGAAAAATTTCCTCTCAGAATACAGAAAAGATAATTTACAATAAAAGTGTAGTAATTACATGTATTTAAAAAAACACAAACCATTGTATGAGCAACACTTTTAAGAGTGAGAGGTAAAGAAAAATAGTCACACTTGAAATATGGCAATTCCCTTTCTCTTTCTTATTCACATCCTGCACTCACAGAATCGTTATTATACATCTTTGCAGCCACAAGAAAATGCTCACTCACCATATATTTTTGATTCAGGATCCACATATCCAACTTATGTTCATGCTGTCGTATAAATAAATATAGAACTATGACACATTTGCTTTTGATTGTCACTTCAGTATCCTTTTCACTAGAAAGCTAATCCAGGTTTACCAAGAAACTGTAATTTTGGTTAGTCTGGGCTAACATTAGCATACCAGTAAATACCACGTGAACTGTACTTGCATGTTTTTTCTTAGCTTTCAGAATTTACTACTATGGTTTCTATTATTTCCAGATGACAGGACATGGTGCTGAAAAGTATGGGAAAATACGGTTAAATTAATGGGTTTCCTGCAAACTAAATCATTCTGAATCATTGAACGTGGCTTCTGCATTATCGCATTGATTCTTAAAAGGAAAAAGGCAAATTGCAGTGCTGGAATTTCCTTAAACAGATTATCTGATGAACTGGTTCCTGCAGAGGTGGAGAAGTGTCATACATTCTTATGCTTGATGTACATGCCTTCTCCAGAAGATCTTTATATCTGTGACAAAATCACAGGCAGTGAATTTATATTCCCACTGGTTATGTTACCATTATCACAACACATGTGTATAGAGATTCTATCTAGAGTGAATGTTGTTGTTCAGCTTTCTTCGTTTAAAAGACCTCAGATGTTCTTCAATATATTAAAGGTCAAAATCAGAATACCTTTGGAAAGTGAGGTTTATTTTCTTTATACAGGAAATTAAGACTGTCTGTTATTAATTTTCAGATATCAGAGGGATGCAAGAAGACGACATACTGGGGTTTGTCAATTACTAGATCTTAGAAGTGTATCTACACTAAATGGTAGCCTGTAGCAGATCTATTAAAAAAAAATCTTTAAGATACATTTTTAATTATTTGAATTCTTGAGCAATATAGGTCTCCTGATTGTGATAGATGAGTGGGTCTTTTTTGTTAGTTTTGGTGTACAAATCTGTTTTTTAAAAGCAATGTAAACATGTTCCTATAAATTTTTTGTCTTCTCATATAACTGCAAGTGCTAAAAGGTACTGATGTGTAATATTGATAAAAGGTGTTTTGAAGATTATAGAGATGCCAAGGAAAATGCACACTGTGCCTATGGGAACATTCTACATTCTATCTATACCTGGATCGATTGAGAAAACTCTGCATTTGCTACAGTTTTGCTCTTGCTTTCATTACTGTGTTCTTCTGTCTTTAGTTTTGGTGTGGACCCTTGTATCTATGCGAACTTACCTAGCCAGGTTGCTGTATTTGGTGCTTGCAGATGCGTTATAGAATCCCAAATGCAAAGCCAAATCACAAGCAAGTACTGCAGGCATCATCTGCTGAAACCTATTGGCACTAGCGTTAGGGTTTCTCCTTATCAGCACTCTCCCTGTGCATATGGTTTCTACGGAAGGAATGAAGTATACTTTGGAGCTGGCAGGAAGGAACTGTTGTCAATACTACTGTGAGAGAGTGGAGCATATGGTGATCCTGTCATGCATTCCTGCATCTCAACTGGATTCTCACATAGGAAAGCAGCGTGCATTTGCCTCTTAGCTGCTGAAGGTGGCTGCAGTAGCTTCTGGGTAGATATAGAATCATGAAATTGTAGGGTAGTAACCCCAAGACATCATTTTGTCTATTGATTTGTTAAAAGCAGAACTATATAGGTCAGTGATGACAGACATTTGTTGAGATAGAAGGCACTGCTGCTACTTTGTGAAGATATAAACTCAGACAAATTCTATTTCAATGCTTTACTATTCAAATCTGTCTAAATCTCCTTTACGTTAACTCATTTTCTACTTGCAATGAACACACAATACTGTCAACTCTGCTGCTCCCTACAGCAAACTTCCACATATTTGAAAATGGTTGCAGTTATTTACTGTTATTGCCTAGCTGATGTTTCCCACTTGTATTAATACCTTGCACTTGTTACTATTAAATACCTTGTTTTTCTTTCAGATGGCACCTTCAATTTGTCTTGTTTTGAGTTCTAGGTGTATCCTCAGTTATACTGACAGTCTTCCCACGCATGTACCATCTACACATGTAATAAACCTATACCACATAACTAATGAGAACACTGACTTGGGACAGACTCCAGCAGAATTTCACTAATTACATGCTTTTGTTTTGACACAGAACTCATTGTAAGTGCTTTCAGAATATGATACAACTAGTTTTGTATCTTTCTTCTAATATTTTCATTGAGGCTGTGCTTTGCTTCTGAAGATTACACTAATAGTGCTGAAAACCTGCTGAATTCAAGCTATATATTTGCTGTTTCTCCTCTACCCATGTAGTCTGCTGTCCCGTGGGAGAGAGAAATTAAACTGATTGGCATTATTTCTTGTTGATAACATGCCAACTGTTACTCATTTTTCCGATTCCTTCTAGGTTTTGAAAAACAATTTGAATTGCTCTTCCAGTATTTTTCCAGAAGCTGATGTTAAGCTGCTTAGTCTGTTATTTTCTGGCTTCTCCTTCTCCCTTTCCCATTTCTTCAAACTGTTTGCCTGCCACCCTATGCTTACTAGTTTTGCAGAGATAACAACTAATGATACTATGATTTCATCAGCCAGCTTTTTAATTACACTGCAGTGAAGACCAGCTGTTTCAACTGTTTTGAGAACATCTAACATTTAGATATTGTTTGACCTGTTCCTTCCTTATTAGAGAAGGAGGTCTTGCCCTCTGTGACTTGTATTAATTATGACAGCCCTATGACATTTTCAGCATTAACTTGCAAAAGAGTATTGAACTCCTCACTTTTCCTAGATCAGTCTATAATAGCCCCCTGCTACAATAAGTAGTCAACCAACTCTTTCCTCTTGTGGAAGGATTTCTTGTTATAATTTAGCTCCCTAATTAAAGACTTTTGGTATTGTGTTGTATCTTCTTCTTACTCTCTCCCTATGCACTTATTCTACTTTTTATATTTGACCTTAGCAACTAGATCTAGTTTTCTCTTTCTTTTCATGTTTGAAATTCACAAAAAGCCCATGATTTCACCAATCTCATCTCTTATTGCACCTTTAATCTTTCCTCTGTAATAGTATATTTTGCACTCTCGACCTTAATATTGTTACGCTATGAAGCTGATAGTTCACTTTAATTTCTTTTTTCTCTCCCAGGACTCCTTGTTTACCAGTTCTATGAATTTACTGAAGTCTACTTTCTATAAATGCCTTGGTTTTGTTAAAGTTCCTCGTTCTTTTCCTAAGGATCATGAACTCCATCATTTCACTCTCTCCCAAGATATTTTCTATTTAGGTGCTTTTAACCATTTCCTGCCTTTTGAGGCACTTTATCTGTCTAGACGTCTCCAATTCTTGTATTTGAAAGTTGTTAGTGATGCATAACTGTGTGTCACAACCTTTGTTATTTCCTTTTTCACAGACTTACAGGCTATTAAAATTCACAATTTATTTGTGAGACCAGTGTTTGGGATGACTTCTGTTGTTGTTCACCTCTCATTCACTTCCTCTTCCAGCTCTGGTGTTATATAGGGGATAGGCTCCATTACAGCAATACAGTACTTTCACCTTTGCCATTGCCCATGGTTTTCTCTGTGCTTAAGAGACAACACACTCTTAAGAGATAGCAATATATATTATCTCTCTACTCTTTCCTTTTCCCCCGATTCATCTTTGCAGAACAATTTCCTCTCATATTACTAGTCCAGTTGTCTTATTATACCAGCTCTCTATTACACCTAAATCCTCATGCCACATTTCCTTCTGTTTTACCTGCCTGCGTATAACAGCCAGGTTATGTCTGTGGCTGGTTTATTGGACAGGAGAAGCAGCACAAGATGAAAGTTTCTCTACTCCCCTTGTATTTTGTTTCTTCTGCCCTGCTGATAACTGGCATAGGCACCAGGCACAAAAGCCCAGCTTGCAAGTGGGCCAAGCTGCTGTAATGTCATTTTCCCTTTCATCAGGAGTCTCACACTTTATATAAGAGTAGCCTCTTTTAGCAGCTTTCTGCCACATATTTCCAAGTCCTCACTTGCTCATAAGTGAGTTAACCCACTTCTCAACAAACCTTATATTTCCTAGCCTTACATTCACTTAATTCACTGAAGTGAATCAAGCTTCTGTCTTTGCCACTGACCTTGCCCGATTGAACATGTAACTTAATTATTGCCAGTCTTGTAGTCCTTCTGCAGAGGGAGTATTGATCATAAACTTAAACAAAGGGTCATATGTAAATTAGCTCATTATCTTTGATTTTGGTCCTCATATCTCATATGCCTGTGCTCCACGGTAGCTATTTGCACCTTGCAACATGAATTCTCTGCTTGTTCTTGCCTAGTAGTACATGCATTACTTGCAACATTTTTTTCTCTTTGCCTCCTTTTTTCAGGTCTTATCCTGGCTGGTGGTGTTGATGCTGTGATCTTCCAGTCAGCTGCCTTCCTATTGATCTCTAGTTTTGTACGGAATGAAATAAACCAACCAACCCAAATAGGAAGTCTAATGCTTGGTGGATTCATCATGTTGTATTAGATTCCTTGTCAGAACAATTCACTTCTCTCTCTGTTGGCTATCATGCAATAAAAGTGTCTTCTGAAATAAAGTAATTATATAAGTGCATCAGGGACAGTACTGTCTCTGGCAAATGTATAAAAGCAACTTTATATATGAAAGTGACATCATCCTGATGTGATGTGATCTTACCAGTTTTCACTGGAACTGAGAGATCCTGTAAAAACTAAATTTGACAACATTATTAAACCTTTATATCCTTATTTAAAACTAAACTGAGGAATTGAAACATATTGAGAGTGCTTTTCAGTAGGGCAGCCATAAAATTTTCCATCCCCTATGGGTTTTGTTCTCCGCTATCTGTTACAGATTTTCTAAGAACATGCTGCTTGGTAACATCCTCTTCCTTTTTTTTTTTTCCAGTGTTTAGAATGGACATTCTTTCCTCAGCTCACACAGACACTTCAGCAGGAATGGTACAGAACTTCTCTCTATCTGAGAGACTGATTTATTAGAGGATTTAGTCTAGGCAGAGAAGACCTTTGCTACTTCCCCACTGGGAAAAAAATCAAAGTTATAGAGCTAAGAAGTTCTAAGTCCTGCTTTTTCTCTTTAAACTCTCCGTCGATAGATTGTATTGAAACTTGAGACACTACACATACATACAGATACCATACTGGTAAAGAAATGGTAATCTCACAACCTGAGCTGTTTGGAAGAACAGATCAAGTGCATAAGAATCTGAGTTTGCACTTTGCAGTTTTATGTAGTAGGACTGTAGATGTAGATAAGGGATGAAGAAAAGAGGGACACAAGGGAAGGTATAACATCGAGAATATCTTTGAGCACCTTGAAAGTGTTATCATTAATGACACTTCACTAGTGTCCATGTGACTGAGTTTATTAGATTTGTTTGTTGGAGTTGTGCCAGTCTGAACTCTTATCTTCACAGAATCTATAACAGGGCTTTGGTTTATACTGGAGGGCAGAGGGAGTTTATGGTAGGGGAAACAGAGGAGGAATATCTTCCAACTGTTCTGGTTTTGTCTGTTCTGAAATATTCTTTTGGTATCTCCTTTTGTGTCTGTTTGATTTTCCATGGACATAAAACTACTGGATGGTTAGAGGAAGGGGCTGATGGCACTTGGGGGTACCCATATTTCATATGAAAACTGGGAGTAACCAACCACTAGCTTGCTTGCACCTGGCTTTGATGAGAAACTCCATCATGCATGCCACCAAACTTTAATCATAAAAGTTTTGAGGAAAATAGTTCCTCTTAGTTTTTAAAAATTGATTGATCTCTTTATGACAAATGTATTCAATCAAAAGGATTCTGCTTAGTTCCAAGGAGAACTTATTATTCCAATTATTTATGACATCAAATTGCCACAGACTTTGTATGTTAGGAGAACAATAGGAGTGGAACTGCACATCTGATGCTCTGAGTATGTATATTTTTTTAAATAAAATTTTAAATACTCTGACATATCAACCACTCAAATTGATATGTTAAAACATTCTGTCTCTATTAAATTCCCCCAGGGATCAATCATATCTCTAAATAATTATATAATATGTGTAATTGAGATGGAGGTGAAATAGTTTTATTTGATAGCAGAACCATCCCCTTCCTTTCCCCTTAAAGTCTGAACTTCTGGCATAATATTTAGTTTAATTCCATTATGAAATTGCTATTGATTTGCTATTTTGAAAAAAACTTTTAAGGCTTCTGGGACAAATTATAAGCCATGGAAGTTTTACTGCTGATTAACATTGAGATCATATGCAAGTGACAAATCCTAATGATTTATATGTGATCTTTCTTTCTATAGTTTAAAGAAAATCTTTTTGGGGATTTATTTGGTTTCTCACTTCATAATGGGATCCAATAGCAGCTAATGTCACACAAACCTTAGGAAGGACACAGAAATAAGTTTACCAATTCTATATTGTAAAATACTGTTCCAGAAGTGAGTGTGGATGATATTCAAGCAGCTGAATACTGGTTATCCAACACCGGCCCTTCAAAAACAGAATAGACCATTTCATTGTAGAATGTGGAAACTGGGACAGGTAGCAGCAGAGTTCAGTCCCTGTTTCCCAAACAGGATTTTGCAGGCAAGAATTTAAAAAGAAAAACAATCTGATTTCAGATTCTGTTTGTGAGCCTGGTATAGTGGGTATAGTAAATCACATACAACTTGGCAGGGATTCAAAGTTATTTCTGCCTCATGTCCATTTGTTAGCTCTACTGAATGTTTCAGGTTTAATGCCATAAACGCATCTCTCCGATTTTGCATGTTCCATAAAACAGTTTGGCAACTTGAAGCCATTGGCGAATCCAAGAGGGAGTCTTCCCTCACAAACAAGAATGAGGGTAAGGCAGTAGAAGAGTATGTCTGGTAATCTTGTCCACTGTTCCTCTACTTAAAAAAACCGCTCAAGACAATTTTAATTAGAAACATCCTCAATGAAGATCTCTGAGCTTGTAACGATGCACAAGGCTGTTCTGTAGAGCAGCATGAAAGGACAGCCATTAAGATTCTTCATAAGAATTTGTAAAATCAGTAACAAGGCCTGTTAGAAGATATGTTGATACCAAGAAATAATGGTTTGAACACAAAATTATAAATACTACCTATATAACCTTCACAGGACATTCAAGAAGTGCCTTTTTTTTTTGTTCCCCTCATACCAGTAGCTATGATTTTCCATCTTCCCCCTGAGATATGAGATCTGCTCTGTCTCTTGTCAAGGGCTGTGTTACAATCTGCAGCAATAAAACTAGGTAAATCAACATATGGATATAGTTTAGTTAACATGTTTTCAACAAGAAAAATAGCACCATCTGTGTGACTAAGACCTACTTACATGCTAAAACAATTGATTCACTTGCTAGCTTCCCTTCAGTTACAACACAAGAGTCTTACCGACTGTATTCAGATATTTTTTTGTATAAAACAACATAACACAGCTTATGAAGATGACAGCACCTTAGCTGTGGTACTGCTACATGCAAAACTGCTCACTTCAGGCCCATACTAAATATGCTATATTCCTTTTCTTATGCACGAGTCTGCTGCTAAAAAACACAAACCAGGTATGTAAAAGTCATGAAGTTGTCTTAAAACATATATCAAAGGTTACTTTTATTTTCCTGTTGCTTCTGAAGACTTTAGATCCAATTAGATGACAGTAACTGACTCATAGTTAAAGCTGTGATATAAATTTTTTAGTTAGTAGCTGTGGTTCTTATGACATCACATGACTCAAGAAATTGAAATTTTAAAACTCAGGTCTTTTAATTTTATTTTTTTTTAAAATAAATGGTAAATGTTAAATAATTAAAACCGATAAAATCTCCAGAGTTGAGAAAACTGCTCATTACAAAGATACTTATACCTTTCTCATACGTTCCTTCCAACTATTCCCTTCCTATGGTTTCAGATTTTAATTTACATTTTCATTTATTCGGAGCAGAAGTCACTAGCACAGTTTCTGACTTGAAATCTGGACAGCAGTCCCACATCTGCAAACAAGCACAAAAATATCTTTTCCTTATCTTTCTGCTCCTTGTCCCCTCCAAAATTGTAGCCTGTGTATGCTTTAGTAAACTTTGTACGATATATTCACCTCAGATGAATTTCTTTGGCTTGCCATTTTTCACTAGTAAGAAAATGACAATACTCTGGAAAAATGAATAGCAAGAGACAATTAAAAAAAATCTGACAATAATATTTCATTGTAAAGGCATTTGAACAAAGGATACTGAGGCAAAAAACAACATAGTTACACCGATGATTCTAAGTAGCCCAAGAGACTACATCAAGCCCATACTGAAAATTTCCATTATGTCATTCAAGTTACATGTTGCATGAGAATATACATTGCAAATAGGAAGAGTCTTTTATTCTTATAGGCAAGGGTGATTTGGGAATGTATAGTGTTAACTGAACCTTGCAAACCACAGCATTAACAGCTCTGGTAAGGGGCAGAGACTGCCTCTATCTGACCTCATGTTGATCAGTGTATACTGACAGAAGCAAGCTACATGGAAGATGCTCCTATAAAATGGACAGGAAATTTTATTTTCAAGCAGTGTGGTCATAAATGGCCTGACAAAGTGTCAAAAGCATGGTCCCTCTGTCTCTTTCGAAACAGAAAATGTTTTGTACAGATTGTTCCTTTACTTTTGTACTAAATCTCATTCCAAGCACTTTGACAGCACAGTCACTAGAGATAGACCCACTACAGACAGCCTGGGAACACAGCCTCTGGCATTAGTCTACTAGTCCCAGAAGGAGTTTCTTATTTACCAGTGTCATCTTGAATTCCATTTAAGGTGACAACTAAATCTGGTGACACTAATTGTTTTTCATTTTACCATTTGTATCAAATGCACAGCCTCTTACATGCTAATGAAGCATGCTGACTGAGGCATAAGCAATGTGACATCAGTGATATAATTCAAGGAAAGATGAAGTCAGGTACCTAGTGAAGCAGATCAGCTACATCTACACAAGACTACTTTGATCTGTGGCCTTGATGCCAGGTATGTTTTCCTATCACTCTTGACCTGCAGGATTGCCTGTGGGGTTTACACTAAGATGACTGGACAGGTAAGTCTTGGGGGAGAATATTGAATGTACTCTAGTTTTGGCAGCATAGACCTGTGAAAAGAGATGTGGATGCATTGGATGTCTGGATATGAAATGCCAAATGTCAGATGCCGCCTCTCCCAGAAGACCTAAAAGTATAGCCTTTAAGTCTTAACAATGTTTTGTCAGCATGTCCTCATGCAGCTTCAAAAAAGGTAAAATCATTGTAGCTTTCTTCTATTAGCAAGGAAGGATGAACAGACTCAAGAGGCTTCCAGTTCCCAAAGCTAGATTTTATTAGCTAAACCCCTAAAAAATACTAAAGCAAAACACAAAAGCCTCTTAAGCATCACGAAACTCAAATCTTCTGGTTCAAACACATAAAATAAGAACCACTGTAAACAGATCTATGTCTTGTCCATTGTACCCTTGGAGGAGAATCCCTTCTGGTCTGGCTTTCCAGCAGATGTGTGGGGCTTTCTGAAGGTACAAAGCTTAAATAGTCTGCTTGTGGTGTTTAACAATGTGTCCTTCTCTCTTCCTGCACTGTTGTTTTATTGCAAGCAAGTCTACTACCAGACTCTAAACTGTGGCCTTTTGTTTACTCTGCTTGGAAAGTCTGGCTGGCCCATTCTCAAATTCAGCATCACCCAGCTAAGTCCATTGATTTGGCCTCAGGTTGAAGCAATCTTCCTTCCTCTCAGAATGGCTGACCTCAAAGTGCAAGCAGCCCAGGTCATACACTCAGCCAGCTTTTCTTATTGCTCCTCAGCAGATTCCTCTTTAACAAAACAATGAGCTGTCACTATATAGCAAGCTATATAAGAAAAATAATTCTACTGTCTGGAATGGCCACTCATATTTTGCTTACTCTCATTTTGGTTTGGAGTTGTAGCCTCCAAAGTTAAGGTGAAGTGGTGGGCTCTTGTCACTTTGAGAGAGCTACCTGACTCCAGGTACAGCAGTCATATATCTCAGATACACAGATAAAACAAAACAGTTGTGTTTATATTTTACCCTGCCCTTGATACTTTCCTGTGAACCTTTACTGTTTCTAAACTACTGAGGAATTGTTCCCATGAATCTTGGGTTTACTTCAATGTTTCCCCTTCCACAGAACACCACATCCAGACAAATAGTCTAAACTACCTATGAGAGGTATTTTCTGGGGATCTCCCCATGACAGAGGAGATGGGAAGCCCTGTATTTGTCTCACTACAGCTGCCTGGCACTCAGACTGTTACACAGGTGTCATTACAGAGTTTGAGTGAAACTAGACTTTAAAGCAGGTTCCTCAAAGGTCATCCAAGAACTGCACCTTTCCTGGAACAGACAGTATCCAGCAGTTCAAATAGTCATCTATTTCTGAATGAGGATGTCCATAAAGAACCCATACAGCAGAATTACCAAACAGACATTTAGACTGTCTTAACATGCTGTCTATGTTTAACCTGTACCCAGGGCTAAACGATAAGCAGTTTTTCTACTACCTGATGACCCCTCCCCAGCTGAAAAGGGGAATCGGAAAAAAGGAAGAAGCCCCACAGTATGAAGTTTAAACAGATTTAATGAAGTAATAAAAATAACACAGTCACCAACATATAGAAGGTTATACTCAGCCTCAATCCTTAAAACCAGCAGAAGCAAAAAGGCAAGACAGAGAAACCCCAACAAGAAGAACTCTCACCTCTTAGTAAACTCCCTCCTTTTATAAGGAGTTTGATGTCACTGGTATGACACTCACACCTGTGAGTCAGCTTGGGTCAGCTGCCCTGACTAATTCTCTCAGCTGGTTTGGAGCTACTCATGGCCTGCCTGCCTTTAGGATGAGAGTAAATGGCCTCAAGTTTCTTCAGGGGAAGTTTAGATTGGATATTAGGAAGAAGTTCTTTACTGAGAGGGTGGTTAGGCACTGGAACAGGCTGCCCAGGGAGGTGGTGGAGCCACCATCCCTGGAGGTGTTTAAAAAACAAGTAGATGAAGCACTTGAGGCTGGGGCTAGGGAGATGATGGGATAAAGGTTGGACATGGTGATCCTATGATTCCTGGGAAACCAGAACACATCTATAGTGTCTCTATATCTATGTAACACACTCAACCACTCTGGGGTTAGATTTGAAGGGGTAAAAGCCTTTGTTGCAACAGGTTCAATGATAAAATGGCGGCTAGTGGTATTGTAAGCCAGACTTTGTTTTCATTCTAACACTTGTCCATTCTCAAGTTGTTGGCCTGGAAATACTGAGCAGTGTCATTGCCATCTGCAGCATGACTCCAAAAAGACAGTACTGATGTGCTCGTCTCTGCTCCCATCTGCTCACCTTTCTCCAGAATTCAGGGAGGCACATCTGCCTGTGTGCTCAGGTCACTGAACCTGACCCTAATCAGCTCTTTATGTACAGGAATACACACATCCTTCTCACTTGCTTTTGGTTCTGTAGCCAGGCTAACAACAGAGCCATTGAATACACGATTCTTGTTGCGAAGCTTGCAAGTTATTGCCTGTGGGAGAAGAAATCTGATAAAAGCTCCAAAATACGGTTTATTAACTCTACAGAATTCATTACCTTAGGATGACCATCTTTTGACCTCAGTTTCACAACTCATTATTGTAAAATCAATTCAGAATTTATAATCACAGTACTCTCAGTTTAAATATCCAGTATACTTTTGTATCCAATAAACATGTGTTTTGCCAATCACTAGGCCTAGCACAAAGGATGCAGACAGCAGCAAAAAAACCCAGTAACCAGATTCTATTGCACGTAAAGCTAGTATACGGGTGATCACTGGGGGTACAAACAAGTCAAACAGATCACACATAATAGACATCAACCTCAGGGATGACACAGCACAACCAATAATTGGTGAAATAAACGAAGAAACAAAGTCTCCCATAGAAGAGATGGGAGACAACCAAGTCAATAAGCTGATCATATACGATAGAAGTAGCCACATATTGTTCCCACACAAAGCCCACATTTGCAAATGCCAAACCTGACTGGGGCCCAGTTGCAGGAAGAGTCAGGAGGTTCTTCCCCAACAGGGAAACTCTGCAAAGTGCATCCACCTCACAGACAGACACTCCACCCTTCCTGCAAGTGGTCCCAGCTTTTATGCCCAAAGCAGGACACCTGGCACTCATTTACCCAATGCAGGGCACCTGGGGCTTGTTTACCCAAGGGCTTTCCCTACACGGCCAGCCACACCTTGGAGGAAAGCCAAAAGTCAAACTCATCCTCTCCTTTTAAAGGACCCATGTGTCAACCTTAATTCAGGGCTTGGGGTTCAGACCCCAGCATTTCAACATGTAGTGGAAAGATCCATTGAAATATTTTCAGATAAAAAGAAAATAACTTTAGAGTTTTAGCCTCAATAGAATAAATATTTAACAGGTTTCTGCAATCTCATCAAGTCTCTTTATACAAAGAACATATGTATCTGTGTGTATTTATTATATATATTCCACTGCTGAATTTGTGACAGCAGTGAATATAATAAATATCACAGGTTTTAAGGTATTGGGAGAACATTTTTATCATTAAGCTGCTGAGGCATGCACACATACCTCCTTAAATCTTTCGTGTCAAAATATTCCTCAGACATTCCATATTCAACTTTTCGACAAGTTTCAACCCTTCTATAATATTTATGGTTTCTTGAAATGTCACACTTTCATTTTTTTTCCAGAGGAAGTGGCTGAATCAGATAAAAATAATTTTGTTTGTTAAAATCAAAACATGAAGTCAGATGTTTGTATGGTAGTATGTAATACTGCATGTAAATTCCTTACATTTTTGTCCTTTGACATTACATAA
This sequence comes from Podargus strigoides, assembly GCA_028020825.1. Lineage (NCBI taxonomy): Eukaryota > Metazoa > Chordata > Aves > Caprimulgiformes > Podargidae > Podargus > Podargus strigoides. The sequence goes on along the minus strand of CM051621.1, from coordinate 17,609,991 downwards.
CCTTACCTTAGTAGTTAGTTATGACAAGTCATAAGTATATGCCATCAGCACTTTTTTTTTGTAATGAAGAAAGTATTCTATAAAATTGTAATGAAAAAAAGTATTGTTCTATGAAAAAATAACTACATACATTTCAGTGCATTCAATATTAAATTGTTAAGGTTTTAAATTTCTAATAAACAAGCTTATTAATGAAATGCTAAACCCCAAAAATGTTTCTATAGCATCCCCATTTTTGTCATGCATAATGAATCCACAGCTGCAGCTGAGAAATCCTTACCTTATATATAAAAAAATAAAATTCTAATAGCTGGAAAAGATTTTAGGATCCTTTCATCTATAGGTTACGGAGACATTTCTCAACATTATCATACAAGCCTGACAAAATGCAATATCATTTTGAAACTTTTTTAGCATTTGAAACAAAGAGAGGAACTATGTTTTCCTCAGTCTTCAGATCAAATGATGATACAGCTATAGTATATTCTCCTATATTGTGCATTCTAAGGGTCTTTTTATGCTTTCATATATTCCTAACAACACTGTATTGCTGTCATGAAGATAATAAAGCTGGCAATCAATTATTCTCCATTCAATAGTTGTGCAATGAATAGCTAGGAAATATATGCTTTTATTTCCCTTATTTGAGCCATCAGCGGTCACAGAAGATAATTTCTCATACCTGTCTAGATGATATTCTGGTTTTGACAATGGTCGGTCAGGGATACTTGGGGAGACAGTTTAAGAACAAGGCAAATACAGTGATGTATTGGAAATATGCAGGCATAAAGAATAACAAAGAAATCTGTGCCTTTAGTTGGAAACTATCCATTAATAAAGACATTTGTGCTATTATTTGGAAAGTGGAAACTTTGGGATAGATTGCCTTGATTCTGCAATAAATGAGGGCATGCACAGTTGAAGTTAAATGCCTTTGGGAAGGCCTTGCTTAGTGGAAGACTCCAGAAGACCATCCACATAGGTATTAAAAGGGAGCAGTGTGGTCACTAGTTAGTACCATGCTAGGGAAGATGCAGTGTCTTACACATGCATATATTGTTGAACAGTTTTTGGGGAGCTCTCTGCCTAAAAGATGGTCAGAGAGATTGAATATTCTGTCAAGGAATGATATGAAGCTGGATCCTGATTTGTTCCAGCCTCTAATTGTCCATGGAGAGAGTGAAGTCATTCAAATAATAGTATGACTGTGGGGAAAAAGTCTCCCCAAAACTAAAAAGCAGTTTAATATGGAGAGACTTCTTTGGCATGGAAAATAATTCTCTTTGCCTAGCCTAATCTGCACTATGACAACGATAAAATCTAAATCAAACTTTTTGGTCCCATTCTCTAAGTTTTATCACAACTGCATTCAATAAATGCTATTGTCCTTGTTTTTGTTTGCTTGTTTTGTTTTTTTTTTATAATTTCTTAAGATTAAGTACTTTCTTACAATAAAATATAATTTTAGGAAAAAGAAAAAAAACGAGTCCTGTCTTGTCCCTATGCTGAATATGTATTCCAAAAGTACATAATGAAAATAAATATGAGGTTTGACAGTGTTCTGATTAAGGGCAATTTTTTTCATGTGTTTAGATATATGATTATATTATCATCAGGAATGACAACATGTCCATGAGAAGCTTTTAAAATGTCAAATTTTGCAAGATAATTCATGATTAATAATTAAATAATTCATGACCATCAGCTGTGATTAGGAAGGAGTACTTTTCACATTGCTTTGGAAGCCAACATATTTTTGATTCTAATAATTCTGTAATGAGGTCCCTTCTCTCCCCTATCCTCCCCTCCCTTTTTGATCACTTCTCCTTGCCTCACCTGCCATTGTTATTGTCATTGTCATTGTCATCAACAATAAAATACTGAATTATATCTATGTGAATACAACTGATAACAATGTAACACTGGTGGAGTGTAGTGAATTAGGATCATAATAATTAAGTCAACAAGTACTGAGCTTCTGTTCATGAAAATCTACCATTTAGGAGAGGCTGAGGGAACTGGGTCTATTTAGCTTGGAGAAGAGGAGACTGAGGCGGATCTCATTAATGCTTATAAGCATCTCAAGGGCGGGTGTCAGGAAGACAGGGCCAGACTCTTCTTGGTGGTGTCCAGTGACAGGACAAGGGGCAATGGGCACAAACTGGAACACAGGAGGTTCAGTCTTAACATAAGGAAACAGTTTTTTACTGTGAGGGTGACAGAGCACTGTCACAGGCTGCCCAGAGAAGTTGTGGGGTCTCCATCTCTGGAGACATTTAAAACTCATCTGGACGTGTTCCTGTGTAGTCTACTCTAGGATCCTGCTCTAGCGGGGGGGTTGGACTAGATGACCTTCAGAAGTCCATTCCAACCCCTACTATTCTGTGATTCTGTGATTTATACAACTGAAGAAAGGAGAAAGAATGCTATTTCTCAAACTATAATTATTTTAGAAAAGGCAACACTACAATTTTCAAAATCTAGATATATGAAACAACAGAAACACAGTCACATCTTGAATATAGAAGTTCTAAGAGTCTTAATGGAAAGGCGGAACCAAATAGGGGGAGTGGAGATATTCTTCTTTATGGGTGAATTGTTGAGGAGGATCAACTGGGAAAATATGCAACCACCCCATCTTTAGAAGCTGGAGAAATGCTCACTTTCTTCCTCCTGTTTGTGAGAGGAAAAATCTATCTTGATGGTAACCAGAATGAGGCTGCAATTCCTCAGCTGCCAGGACCTTCTTGCGGTACCATGGCTCACTAGACAACACTGTGAATACACACACCTGATAAAAATATCCGAGGGGTTAATGTTTTTCTGATCATCTTGTTATTTACATTTTGCTCCGCTCTAGTTGGTGACTTATGGCTAATACTTACAAAATAACAGTAAACACCATTAACATTCAGTTAAACACATTTTTTCTCTTTAGCCAAAAATTTCATGTAAGCTCATGGCAGACTATTTTGCTAAAGTGGATATTGTAGTCCTGAGACATTCTTCATATGAAATGGAAGATGAAGAGAGAAAGCATTCAATGAATCAACTCTAACATTTATATTTGTTGCTCTTTCTAAATTATCAAGCATTTGGAATGCACAATCAGTTTACAACCCTTTTTACTCCTAGTGCTTAGGGTATATTTCTTTGTCTTTATTGTAGGTCAATCCATAAATGTATTTTTTTAATATTTTCCTTAAAATCGTTTATTGGATTTTTTCACATCTATCTTAGATGCTCTCTGAAGTGACATTAAATTCATATCTAAATCTGTCTCTCTAAATTAATTGATAGCAAGAGTTTGGAAAACTGAACTATTCTACAGACCAATTTAATAACATATTTTAATTTTTTAGTTTTCTTAAACATAAAAGCTTAGCGACTTGCTGGAGATCAAATTCAGTTCACTGTCTTAGAAGTATGATTATGGGAGTGGACAGTGTCAAAGACAGTGAACTGTCTTTGGACTGACAGAGAACTTTGCTTTGATTTAGTCTTCAAACCATATTATTTTCCAGAAAATACATATCAGTCCACTTCTCTGAGAAGTTTTATTAGAGTATTTGGTTGTTGTTTTATTTTAGCTCCTGGGAGAGAGAGGAAGAGGACTACATGAATTTGAAATAAACCAGAGTATGTGCTTGTGAAACTTACACTTTCAAAAGCAATGAGGTATATAAATATTTGTTATGTTAATCTAAAAAATTACTTTTATTATTTGACCCATATGGCTATGTGAATACCAGTGTATATAATTCAATCATATATCCCAGTCTTACAAAAAATGCAGCCTTAGAATTAAACACATTTTTCTCTTGTGTCAAAGGTGAATCATTTCCTTATGTCTGAGATATCAGGATATGAAGGAAGATTATTTTCACAGACAAACAAGAGACAGCTGCCCTTGATAATGTAAGCTTTATTCTTAACATTCTTTTCAAAGGATACATTTCTGTCCAAATTTTCATAATGAAACAGGACTTTTCAAAACAGTATGAGTAAGAGAGGCAAGGCAAGGCAAGGCAAGAATATTGTCTTTTGGCTCTCACTTTTGGTGAACTGAAATTCACTCATCACAAAGTGCATTTAGATACAGTCAAATGCAATACAGAATTTAGAAACGTGAAGTCAACTTTCTCAGGTTAGAGCCAGAGCATCTGCATGTTGGATAAGTGCTAAAGGTATATGTATACACAAGTTCGATTTTGCAAGAACTTGCTTGGAGTGCATTGGCTGATAATCAGTCTGCAGGAGTTTTGGTCAAGTGCACAACAGAAATCTGTGTCTGAATTATTTATACAGATATATTTCCTCTCTAATATGCACCATGCAGCAGAAATCCACATTTTCTAAGTCACAGAAAATAAAACTGAAGTTTTCCAATGTTTGTCTTGTTGTTCAATGATATTTGAACAAGCTATAGATATACTGGTCAGTTCTTACATCTCAACACCAAAATGTGGCGGGAATGACCTGGAATCAGAGCTGAACGGTTTATGTCTCCTATAAACTTTTATGTGAGAATAATGAAAGATTAAGAAGTTGCAATATCCCTCTAACTGATAAGTCATAAGATGCCTGTGTATTAATTTATTTGCTAGCTACATATGCTTAGTCTGTGGTCAGTTTATGTATACCCATATAACAATGTATAACTGAAAAATGTGTAACAATGTGTAATTACATCTGCATTGGTTTTGTGAATACTCATATTAAATAAACTTCTGAAATTGTGTTCTGACTGTTTTATCAATTTTTGCTTTTATCTGAGAACTGTACACTGTGGGACATTTTTACGTTTTCTCCAGGAGCTTGCCACTGTGTTCTATGGAGCTCACAAATGGGTAACGTGACTCATCATAGTGATGTTCTTTAAATTGTTGCATTTATTCTAAGCACCTTTCATTTTATGATCATGGTCAAAAGCCATTCATGGCGTTTTCATTGCCTGAAAGAAGTCACTTTGGTTAAGTATCTTACCACTCCCCTCAACGGTTAAGTTTGCTAAAGGCGTTCGTGTGTTGTCTTTGTCTTACTGTTATTGGTGGTTTCTTTCACTCCGTGATATTACAATGGACCAACTGATTGCTTTATGAACATTCTTGTCATCTGATTGATTATATCATTATCATTATAATATTAATAATGTGTTTCAGGTATACCCTTCGTTGATAAGTATACTCTAATTAAAAAAAAACCCCAACAAATAAATATCTTTGACCATGTCCCATACCTTTTGGTGGGGATCTTCAGGAGTGTTTGCTCTTAAAGAAACTAGTCTGCCATAAGATGAGAGAGAATGTAGTCACAAGGAAAACAGCTGTTTAAAAGGTAGAAAATAAAGGGTAGAAATAATAGGGCAGTTTTCATAGAAGAGAGAATGAAACCTCACAGGAATCTGTGCTGGGTGTGTGCTCTTCAACATCTGGAAAAGTGAATGAACAACAAACTAAAAATGTTTGTCAGCATTATCAAATTATCAGGGTGATAAATGGAGGTATCATCAAAAAATGCAGGAAAATCACACAATTTTGAATGAATCATAAAACAGAATAAAAAATAATGAATACACATAAATGTAAAATGACAAGAAAAAAATCAGTTATGTACAGAGTAATTATCTCATAACTGATTGTTACCATTCAGATTTGTAATAGAAAGTTTAATGAAGAGTTAACACAATGAAAAATACTGATCATAGTGCAAAATCAGTAATAATTACAAAAATGACAAAAAACAGAAAGGGAAAAGTGGCAATTTCACTGAGTACATCGGTCAGTATCTTCCATACTATGCACATTTTTAATCCCATATTTCAAAAAAATAAATGTGAGTATTGAAAAGGTCTGGGCAAAGAAAATATGAACATTGAGAAGGAATATGGGCTCTATGTAGATTACCTGGATATCTTTTTTTAGATGTCAAAATAAAAGACCAATGAAGAATTTAATAGATGTATAGAAACAAAAGTGGCATGGAGAAAATGCATAGGGAAGAACTGCTCCTTGTGGCCTCCACTACAAGAGCAAGGGAGGCATCAAATGAAATCAGTAAACAGCTGTTTAAGGCAAAGAAATAATAAAAAAAAGAGGACGTAATTTTTCACAGTAACTTCACTGCAGGACATAACAGACATAACATAGAAGATTGTATGAGTTCAAAAAGTGGCTGAAAATTTCATAGAATAAAGATTCTTTGGCATTTTTCTTGAGTCTGCAATTCACTAAAGCCTGGGAGAAAATTCTGTGAACTTGCCCTGTTCTTTTCCTTTTCCCTACACATCCCTTACCAGTCACCTGCTACAGATATGCTTCAGGTTTGGTGTGATACAAAAAAGGTTGCAATGTTGAATATTTATGGGATATATAGTTAAGCAGTCATCCCATTTTAAAAATAAAGTGCAGAAGTGGACATATTTGTCTAAGATCTTCAGGCTAAGACTGCAGGCCTGGAGAAAAGGATCACCTGATGTTAAGCTGCACATTAACTGTTAGACATCATCTGTGTTTTTACCCATAGTACCACCTTCCATATGTTCTCAGATGTACTTCTGCCTCTAACCTTCAAGGTTTAATACTGAGTCATTTGTTTTGCCTGTGGGCATGTCTGCTCTGCAGACTACAATGTAGCTTAAAGAGACAAGAAATGGTTTAACCAAAGCAGCAAAGAACCCAGTGTGGGCCGAGTCTGCTTTTCACGTGGGCTGGACATCTGGTTATGAAGTCTGTGTTGCCTCAGCAAGCCTGCTTCTGATATCTCAGCTAGCTAATTTGAAGATGCCTTGGCAGTATCCCTGCCTCACAGTCAGCAGCACAGATGTAACACGTGTCTGCTTTTAGACAAATCTTCTATCCAAACCCCAGAAGGACCAGTTTTCACTTCACTGGTTTGCACATCTTGAACATCCATTTGCTTTAAGAAGAAATAGAACTGTTTCGCTGAGACTGTAGTTTTAAGCTGCAGTCATGGCTACACCTACTGTTTGGTCCTGGAGCCATGAACCTGTGTTTTGTACCCAAACCAATGGAGCTTAAGACTGTGTTGTCACAGAACACTCAGAACCTTGATGAAGTTAGATTAATTTGAATTCAAATCTTCATTTTTTTTCATAATATCGCTAATATTTTCCTGTGAAAGCAAGAAAAGTATTAGAATAGAGAAGAAAATGATCACCCATAGCTTTTCTTCATCTTATGAAGTACTTGAAAGGAGTAACTCCACTGTGGGGAAGTTGAAGTGACCCTGATAGCAGCAGGAGGGAGCTTGAGGGCAAAAGATCCAGTGACTATTTTGGCTACAGATTTCCCTGCATTCTCTGTATTATCCACCTCTTTGGCCACATAATTTAAGATAATAAGTTTTTTATACAGTAAATACTCTTGATTTAGAGTACAACCAGAAAGTCACACTGTCCCACCTTTTTTTTAAGTAGATATTTCCTATATTGTTTGTCTGATCTCACAACATGTAACATTACTTCTGTGGCTGAGTAAAGGATTCTACTGCAGTGCATCCAGTACCTCCTATGAAATGAAAATATTATCTATATTCATAAATCAGATTGGTTTTGAACTGTTTTCCACCATAAAGACCAGTAAAAGTAATAAAAAGTAATTTCTTCCACTCTGATGTTTTATTCTGCCATACCGTCTCATTTGTAAGTCTTTCTCACAGTGTTAGTTACATTGACAAAAATCACAGGAAAGGCATAACTAAAGAATTCAGCCTGGTTTAGTAACACAGAAATTTTCTCAGGTGTTTTTTTTTAATAAATAAATTTAGATGATAAATAATTTGGTGAGTGACATGACAAAAAGGTAATTCAATATGGTAAGTTTGTTTGATACCTCATTCCTCCCTCACATGTCATTTAATGAAAGAGTGATAGAAAATATTTGGTATATTAAGTTCTTGACTCCAATTCACTGCCAGTACCAGAACTATGGGTTTACTGCTGTTACTTTTTGTTATCCAATATGGACTGAAATTGCTACGTAATAAGTACTCGGTTTGAGGAATTTCCTATAAGATAATAAATACGATTGTCAGCACTTTTTTCCTGACATATTCTAATATATTGTCATTATTTCTAATGATACATTCTTCAATTACAGAGTACACACATCCCCCATTTTACCAAAGTTAATGATTTCTTTCGCTCTGCAGTGATTACAAATGTAAAATATTTGCAGTTTGTTATCATACTCTGCATTAATATATTGCTTAGCTGTCCTATGCCTACTAATTCTGTGCTGTAGACTGCCTCACTGCCTCCAGAAAAATCCTTATTCATTTTGAGTGAGAATGTCAGAATTTGGCCTTTAAAATCTTCCTTATATTATATTTTAATGCCAAACAAACAGTTTAGCAAATTGGATTGGTACAATATATAATATATATAACATTCTTGTCTGTACTGAACAGCAACTGCAGAACTTTTTCATGCCTTTGAAAATTTTGTTCTTTGACAGATTTAATTAATCAATTTACCTGTAACTGGAAATGGCTTACACTTCTCTTTATCCTCTTATAGATCTGCCTGCCTGATCAATAGGTCCATGGTGAAGGAGGCATGATGAATGACTGTAAAAGGCTGCTGTTCATACAAAGCTCAGAATGGTAACTTGCAGCTTCAGTGTACAACTTTCATGATTTTTCAATGTAAAACTTGCATGACATTTCAATGTTTGCTTTGCAGTAACAAAATAATCTACATGAGTACAGTATATGACATTCTAGAGACATGGGAATGACAGGAAATGAATCACATTGTCACCATCAATCTGTTCCTGTAAACTCAAACAGAAAACATTAATTTTTTTGTGATCACAATTTCACCTTCATACTCACAAAACATTTTTTTAATAAATTCCAGAAAACTATCATCATGTTACAGTTTTAATATATCTGAATTTTAGTTTCTGTAGATGCCGTACAGTAAAATTTAGTTCATTTGAAGCATTCTTCTTTCTTATCCTTAAAAAGATTTCAACTGAATGAAAAGTAGAAATAGATGTCACTCTTTTATATGAAATGGAAAGAGGTTTTTGGAAATTTGTTCTATGCTAATGGTTTACTGCATCATAACTGGACATTATACCTTCTGCACATTTCCATTTTATGGCTTCTAGTAACTGCAGACAGCAGGCAGAAAAAAACATTTTGCCCAATGATATTCTGCTGCCTGACAAAATTTTAATAAAATGGCTTTAATTAAAAAAGGATTCAAAATATATTTTAATTAATTTTTAAAAATGCTTGGTTCTTTTTCCCAGGCAGAGTGAAAATGATAGAGCATGATTTTGTTTCTGTTAGCTGATGTCTGAATTTCTGAGCAATCTTTAACATCTCACGACTTTGGTCATTAGCAAAATGATATTTTTTTGCCCTAATATTTAAAACTTCCATTTCTTTTTAAAAGGAGTCTTCAATAATTATTCCATATGCAGATACAAAGGTTAGATTTAAATTTAACTGGCCCTTGATAACAGTAGAGGCATCAGATGAGAGTTCTCTTAAGCACACTGTTGAATGGAACTGTAGATACCTGTTCATTCAGTGGAAACACATGGGGGAAAAATGTTAGGGTATGATGGATGATGCTTAAAGAATCAGCTTAATTTTTTTTTTCAGTATTCCAAATAGTCATCTGAATAATACCAGTACAGGTCAGAAGTGATGTCAAATGTATAGTTACAAGTTGATTACTCAATTTTTATTTAATTATAACTTCCACTAATTTTTTATCCTAAAAAACTAGAAAAATTTTCCTTCTATACTTAAAAAAAAAAAGCACTTATAAGGACTGGACAAAACAGCTACACTTAGAAATTTTACTTCATGTTTTCCAGTGGCACTATGGAACTGATGATATGTCTATTCTACCATAATCATGGGATTCAAGAAAGCAGTCATTTTTCTAAGGGATGAAATATTTAAATCTCTTTCTTTCCCAGGATATGAAATTACCATACTACAGCAAACTACTTGCTAAATATACGGAGAAAGGTTACAGTGAAGATGGTCCATAACAGGAAGGTGCACTGCTTACATGTTATTGCCACATTGTAGGATAAGTCACTCTCTTTTGTGATTTAGTCTTGTAGTCTGTTATTCTGTTACTTATACAAACCCTAGAATATAGAAATATTTTTATTTATAAAACCTAAAATAAGAAATTGCCTCATCAGAAGCTACAACCTAAATCAAAATTTATGTCCGCATTTTGACTTTATTTACATTTTTTAACTTCAGGACATTTCTAAATAGGAAGGAACTAGAACATCAGGAGATAAATTTAGAAGATATCTTTTCAGGAATTCAGCTGTTCAGCAGATGAATATGCTCTGGAGTAGGAATTGTTTATATTAAATATTGCCCATTCAATAGATTAAGGAAAGCACGAGAACTGCTGAGAATTGAGGAGAGTTGCAGAGTCGTTTCCCCACTCTGGTGAAAGTCTGACAACACATCAGAAAGTGGTTACTGCTCTCAGAGAGCAGGCAACTATTAAGTTTGTCAAAACAAAGATGAAAGACAACCCTAAGACTCTTACCTGGAGGAGAGATTACTCTTGTGTCAGACTGTAAATAAACTCTTGCTGCTGCCAGTGGCCATAGAAAATATATTTGTAGTGAAGGGTATCACAATTATCCTTTTGTGCTGGACCATTACAGCGGAAGATTTAATTGTGGGAAATCTCATTGCTAGCTTATGTCTATTAGCTAGGATAAAAAGCTGGTACTGTGCTTGTTCCTCCCATAGATGGTATCCTCACAGGGTGGGCATTCACATCTTTCTCACAAGGTGAATTTTCAAGGCTGCTTATAACTGTTCCTGAAACAGCTACAGAATATTTTGATTTCTAAGAGATATAGTCTCACGGTCAGACTGTGTTGCTAGCCAGGCATGGTAGTGAGTAGAACCTCTACTTGTCCTTCCTCAAGGATATGCTATTTATTTATTTCTTTATTCAAAACTCTCTTTGGTTGCATCTTCTTTGGCATAAAGATCTGTTTGAACATCATCAACAAACATGAACAAGTTGAGTAATGACAGTTTTCACTGAAGTTAATAGGAACTGCAAGCACTTTAGAAATGAGGCCAATGTCAGAAATGATATATAACTGCAGACATCTGGGAGAAAAAGGAGTATATATTTGTAATATTTTTAATAGATATTTTTCTTGCATTTTAAAAAATGGATTTAAAGCCAGAAATTCCTGCATGATTTAGGCTGCCAAAGTGGTTCATGTAGCTGGTGATATTTCACCAAATGATCCCACATCTGCTTGGAATGCTCTTTGTTCATGTCCCTATTGCTTGCAATGCGTTGCATGCTTATTTTTTCCCCCCTTGTCATAATATGTCACTGATTCTATATTTCTTTGCAGTATCTTTACACTGGTATGCCACCTTTGACTTTAAAAGACTTACTCCCTAATTTGCATCAGCATATGAAAGAGTGAGAAGCCTCATTATTCTTCTTTACTTATGTGAGTATTTGGATATAATAAAGAATTATACAAACCAGAGACCTCAGGAGGTTGTGAAAAAACAGGGAAGTTGCTTCCTCTTTCTCCACAAGTAACATGAGGTTTCAGAGCTACTTGTGGAAACCGCAGTTACCTTTAGTGTGAATGAGAAGCAAAACATAAAGAAATTGAAGTTTATTTTCTTCACTCACATGCAGTATGAGGTATTGCACTTTATTTTGCCTTTTGCATAAGTGTTTTGGGTGAAAATTTGGACTCTGAATCCACGGGCAGAATCCCCATTTATTTCTACACAAGACGTCCAGAAACACATCACTTGCTATTGGTTTCCTGGATTTCTGTCTCTGTTGGTTTAGCTGAGTTACAATTTGTTCATGAGGAGCTATTGGGAACATTCTGATTATCTCACAAGGCAATGCTGACCCTTGGCCTGTGGGTCTTTACCAGCTGTTTTAAGTGAGGTCAGTCAAAGAATGGGGTGTGTGCTTAAATGGCCATACAGACAAAAGCCATTTCTTTTTTGAGCATCCTACTATATCCCTAATCACTGTCAGGAAGAGAAGCTCCTTACACGGCATTTCATGTTAAATCTTCCAGTCTGGGGAATTTTCTGTGGAAAATCTGACACTTATCTGTCTTCTTTTTTCAATCCAATACTATATATATATATGCACACACATATACCCTGTTTTTAATCCAACACTAGCAAAGGAATTGAGTGGCTTTGCTTTTTTCCACACAGGCTACAGCTGGAGCAGAACATTGTTTGTACTCCATATGAAAATTCAACAGCTCAGTCATACAGCGACACAGTACTTCTGAAGGAAGAAATTTGCCCACTTCCACTCACTTTGCCTAAAATAAAGCAATTTAGTTTCTAGGTTGCAAGAAGAAATGGAGCACAGCCATCATATTAGATCCAAGAAAACATCATTTAGGACATGTGGATCTTGATATGGACTTTAAGTTTAGGTCTGTCCCTAGGGTTTTACTTGCCTTTAGTCTACTAACCTTACTCTAGTCATTGTCGAGGAATTATTTGTTCCTTAAATTGGTAGTTATCAGGCTTAGAAACAGGCCTAAATTCAGGCCAGGTGTCATGGTTTGAGGCTGGGCCAGCCACTAAACAGATGGCAGATGCTCTCTGTTAGCCCCTCTCCCTCCCCAGACAGGGTAAGGGAAAGAAAAAAAGGCAGAGAGTTGGAAATAAAACTAAAACAGCTTTAATGAAACTATAGAGAAAGAGAGAAACTTCTCAAAAAGAGAAATATAATAATGAGAAGAAAAAAAATGAACTATTTACAAATCTATACAAAACCAGTATCAAGCTTCTCCCCCCGAATCACACGCTCCCCTTGCTAATGCTCACGTCACCACTGGTGCTGCAGAGCAGCTCAGGGAAGATCCCAGGCTGGGCTCCTGGACACAGCAGCAGACAGGGGCTGGATTCAGGAACACACAGATCATAGGCAGAGTCGTCCCAGGACACCAGCCATAGAAGATGAGCAAGGGCAGGAAGACAGACAGACAGGCCAGAAAAGAAGAAGGGCCTTGCTTCCCTGTGATCCCTCAGCTTTATACTGAGCTTGGCATGTATGGGATGGAATATTTAATTGGTCAGTTTGGGTCACCTGTCTCATCCACTCCTCCCCGCAGGTGCAACCCTTTTGCACCCTTACACTGAGGGTGTAAGGCCTCAAGGCAGCACTGAGTGAATTTGGCAGTGACCTTGGTTTATGCAAGATTAAGTGTAAGCAAGAGCCTTTCTGTGTACCATTGTACTGTGAGCTCGGTACTAACTGTAAACATCAAGTGTTATCACTTCTAAGAGCAGACAGTGTCTGAAAAACACGTTGTTGGCTTCAGAAAGTGCAGTCTTAGAAGAGACCTAACTGAAAAGTAAAATCACTGAAAGGAAAATTGGTTCTGTTTTAGCCAAACCAGGACACCAGGACACAGCCTTGCTGTATGATACCATGGAAACATTTACTTTTTCTATCTATGCAGTTTTGTTTCACTGTAATGGATGTTTTTTTCTCGGTTTGTTTACTATCTCCTGTTTTCCAGGATTTTTTGCAGTTTTGGGCTGCTTTAACAGTGGAGAGGAATTCAGAAGAAAAGTCCATCATGTCTGTGCTATAATATTCTTCTCTAAAGCTACTTATAGATATTTTCTTGTAAGAAAGTAATCTTGGGTATTTTTCAGATTAATACAAAAAATAACCCATTAAAACAGAAAGGATGTTTGGATGAAGTGTTTGGTATCCAGAAGATGTTAGTTTTGAATTATCCATGGGCAGTTTGATTCACTGAATAATTCACTAGCCATGCTGTACAACGACATTAAAAAATCAGCACCTTCTAGTACTATTATTGTGGCAAGCTTCTTACAGATAAATTCCAGTGCTTGAGGGGACCATGTGAGTACTTGTTCTTTCTCCAGGCCCAAAGATATACAAATTCACGTTTCTCCAAGGGCATTTATTAGAACTGCATTTTGATTTGCATTGTAGCACATACCTCAAAATTATTTTTTTAGCATCAAAGTTTCTTCAAATCTGTTGCTTTTACATGAAACTAGTATGAACATTGCCACCTGTTCAGCATTAATATTTGTTTACACAATGTGTTTAAAATTACTTTTAATGAATATATTTGTTTACAACCAGTGATATACACATCTGTTTATATTTGATGAAGGCCTGATATCTTTTCATATCATCTTCAAATTGCTCATAACATTAATTCTTAAAAATAGAAGTTGATGTAAATACGTTTTGGTTTACATTGTAACTATTTGAACCTATATCTAGAAACATTGTTTTTATTATAGGGACCTTATCCAGGGAAATGAACTCAACTAGCAACTTTTCTTACTGGGATATTTTAATTCCTGGGAATATGCAGAACCAAAGTAGAGTTTAAACCCAAGATTTCTTTTTTTCCTCCCTTATCAATATCTGAAGTTGGAGGCCTTAGAACTGTGTGTGCCTCAGTAAGACAAAGAGTGTAAACCCAAAGAAATATCTAGGTGATTAAAACAATGTTTTGATGTGCTTTGGGTTTTTCTATTTGGGGGTTTTTGTTGGGTTTTGGTTGTTTGTTTGTTTGGTTTTTTTTAGCAAAACATACATTAAAAACTTTGAGGAACTGAAAATTGTTAGCTTACAGAGAAACTTTATGCTTTCTGCTACGCTTTTGGTCAGGGAAGATGATACATAACTGAGGCTACTATAATGGGACAGACTTTGTGTGGCTTAAGACAACCTAAGAAATACCTTGCTACCTAATTAAACAATGAGATTAGTGGTTATTTGGTCAGAAATGTCTACCTCATCAGATCTGAAATAGCCTGTGGGAAATTTAACTACGTGATGCAGTAGAAGCTGTTGGATGCTGCTGCTGCATTACTTCAAAAATCTTACCTAGCTGTGAACACTGCATGGCTGTAAATCTTGTCCTTAACGACTTGGAATTTCTGCTTGGTATTGGTCTCAAGAATAAAAGTGAGAAACCAAGAAGTCCCTCTTACTGAAATGTTTACTTAAACCTTCCCTGTTCCCTGAGGTTTAACTGGAATCACCCATCATCTTCTTATTCTTTTGCTCCTTTTGGAGATGTTCCAAAAGTTAACTTATTTTAGGGATGAGAGTCTCTGTGTCTAGGCTGGTGAATCATAGAATGCTTGACATGCTTCCAACTGTGGCCTGTCTGCAATCTGTACAAATCTGGAATCCCAGGTAAGAGAGTGGGACCATGTGAGGCAACTGTGGGGTAGGTTCAGTGACATTTTCCTCAGTTATAAACTACAAGCTATAGTGCAAGTTAACTGCACATGGAAATCTGTCCCCATTTTGGAGAAGGTCCAGGAGAGAAAAAAGTTTGGGAAAGGTCTTATAGGGTCTTTGCAGTTAATTGACCACATAGAAGAAGACAGCAGAGCCATGGGGTAGGCCTTGGATGATCCATGGCTTTAGAGTACCAAATTTTTTCATAAAAGAACAAACCATATTGATGTTTTCAGCAAATAACAGAGAAATGTAAGAAAAGCTGTGGGAGCTCTATGAAAGTTTTACCCCTTCTGTTGACCGAATGGACATTGGTAATCCGGCCTTTTTGTGATTCTAAATATATTGGATTTCTGCTCTCCTTGCCTGTTCTTTCAGGCAAGAAAAGAAGATCAAGTCCTCACAGGAAAACTTGCAATGACCACCTGAGGACTTCTGAAGGTTTTGTTCATTATCCAATTTGCTTATTTGGTGCACTGCTCTCTCTGGGTCTAGCACAAAATTGTTGGACAGTATCAGTGGAGCGTATTGGGTTATGAACTATAATGTCACACTGAGTTATGTCAGATGTGACACAATATGACCCTAAAAAATATGATGGATAGTGATGAGCAGAAAAGGACGTTTCAAAAACTTCTGGAAAAGTAAAGTTTTTTTGCATTATTTTTTTAAAAACTAACCTTGAAAAGAGTAATTTTTAGAAAATAAAATTTAAAAAGGGGACAAGGATTTCCCCCACAGAGTAATTTTTAACGTCTAATCAGATGTAAATCATTAGTGAAAAAGCAAGTATTTCCCATCACAGAATGTATTCCATCCACAAATAATAGAACTTCTATGAATATATATGTCCAGCTGCGCTGTCTTCAAGAGAAAGCCAACTTCCCTTCAGTCTGATGTGTGGGGTTTTTTTAGAAATCTGGGGAGATTATGTTAGATATATATCATATGCTCCCTCTAGCTGAGATTGTTTTATACATATACATGTATGCTTTCTCTTAAGTTCCCTTCTTCAAATTGATGGCTCCCTAGTGGGCTTTTTAACACTTATGTGGTGTTTATCATCTTTACAAGATCTTTTAAATATGTGTGATTGTACTTAGCTTCATGAGGTGAGAGTGAACTGAATGGACAACAGATCTGTCAGTGGTGTTTAAGGTTAGTTTTACAGGTCTCAATTTTTGATTATGCAATGAAACTTCCTACATGTTAACATCTGATATAAATCCCATGACACATGTTTCAGGGTCAGGCTGTTGGATGATATAAATGCTGTATGTGGAATCAATGGCTCTGAGAGAGGAACTGCTATTTGCTGTACAGTTGTTGCTCATAATGGCAAAGATTGAAAGGTGATTCATGGTGCTATAAGCATGTTAAACTCTATTTATTATTATGAAAATTACCTTTATGCAGTTCCTATAAATGATTGCATTCTTGAAATAAGAGTTAGAGTTATAACCCTTCAGCTTTAGACTTTTCTCCATAAAGGTTTATAGTAGTAGATAGTAGTAGATATAGTATACTATAGTAGTAGATGGGGTGTATCTGATATGAGCCTCCTGTTTCATCCCAAGATGTGGAAAACCTGAAACAGAGAAAAAAACCAAAACCCTGGGGCAGGGCAGGGGTGCTCTGGAGAAGCTATTTAAGGAAAACAAGGGTCTGTCATGGGGAACATGTTGCTTGTGGAAGAAGAAAATAAGCTATGTTACGAGAATATACCCTCCTGCTCTTGCTTACTCAAGGAATTTTTTATTCTTCATGTTATACAAATCCATCAATTTTATAACTTTTTTTTTGCCCATTGGAAAGTTAGTTCCATTTTTTTTCTCCAGTTTTTCTCTATTATTTCAGACACATCTGTTTCTTCAGGAAAAGAAATTATAGGAAGTTTTAATTGCCTTGGTGAAGCATCTATGGTGTAAAATGTTTAACGTTTGTTGGAAGTCTGAGGCTTTTTTCTGAATTTACTTAAACTTTTATGTTGGTCTTTGCTAGCAATAACTGATGAAAGTTAAGTCAGAGATCAATGCAGTGTGCAAAACTGTTGTTGCTTCCTTTATAATGAAGCATAGTAAGGTAGCAATGAGTAGCAGAACAAAGCTGCTTTCCTCTTATCAATTTATTCATATTCCATTCAGAAATAGAAATGCTATATTTGACTTCAGTGAGTTTTGGATTATGCTGGAAAAAAATAAAAATCTTAAGTTCACAAAACTTTTACAGGGAGACAGGGACTGTGTTTTCAGACACCATAAGTTTTAGTATGAAGGGAGAACATTTCTTCAAAGCTTAGAGTCATCACTGTACTAATACTAGTATTGTCCTCTGGCGTTTTAGCACATAGTGTACATGCTGTGGGTATATTTTCCTCCTGGAAGGGAGGTCAAGAATCCCCCTATAACTTGACTGACATCTGTAGCGAAATAGGCATTGCTCATTCTAGTTCTGGGGTTAAAAAACATGAGTTTTGGGAAGCAAATGTGTATTTTGTGCTTTGGGTTTAAATATCCTCAAAGGAATTCTCACTATTTGAATCTGAAATAATTTGTCAAATTAGCACATGACTGACATTGCATGAAACACATTCTGACATTCTGCAATGTGGAGTACAACAGAGTCATTGAATTGAATTACTACTGCTAGGTGAGGCATGAAAAGACTTGAACAACATTGCGTGAGTGTGAAGTTGCTAACCCAACAGTAGAACATGAAGGGATTGTTCCAACTTTTTTTTTAATGAGAGAAAGGGGATTTAATTGGCATATTCCTCTTGTTATAACTGAGTTTACAAAGTATTGCTTACACATATACATTTAAAAGATCCGCAAACATATCAAAAATATGAAGGCTGTTTTTAATCTACTGTTTACTTTTTGAGAGTACAAATACGGTACTGGTTTAGCTTATACAGAAAAATAGATGTTAGTGCTTATACTAACATCTGGTGCTTGCACTAACAGATTCAGTACTCAAAAAAACTGTATGGTTTGATCTGACTGTCATGGACAATATACAAAATCCTTTTCTTTGTTTTCTAGTGAAGAATACATGTGACTAGTGTCCTTCTATACCTTTTTTATGTGGTCAACTACTGAGACTAAAAAGGTTTCTTTATTTCTTTCTGAAGAGAGTGATAACAATGACTTCTCTAATGAGAATTATCACTTAGTAATCTAGTCACTTTCCATATACATTATAAGGTGATATGATAAAACATTATACTACAAAAATTTTTAGCCAAAAGGAATGAAATACGTTAAAGTATCCAGGCTCAATATGAAACAAAGAACAAAAGAGGTGGCGTTAAGTGTGTTAGTGCTTCCCACAGTAGACAGAATGAAATTCTGGCTCTTTTGGCCTCAGAGGGAAGGACTGTTCCACCTCCATTAGATGCATGAAAGCTTTGATACTTCTCTCTGGTTTAATCTTAGATACTATGTTTTGAATGGCTAATAAATGCTGTCTTGTGTTACAAAGGTTCTACTGGCAGAGTGACAAAACTTCTGGCAAATTCAAAGAAAAAAAACCCACAATAAAAGCTGTGATACTGCATTCAGTAGTGATTATGACAGTCTTCTGGAAATAATGGAACTGAGTGTCTCCTCCTTGCACAAAGGGATTAGCTCCAGACTAGTACACCCTGTAGATATGGAAAAAGGTAGTCAGGTTTACATCTTCCACTTACTTTAGATTATGACCCATCTGTCAGCTGACAAAAACCATCACTGTAGCTCTGTGAAATGGTTTAAAATATTTGGACTCATAGTATTGGACATTGAAAGCTTCTGCTCTTGACTAAACATGTTTTTCTGATGAAGTCAATCATGCCTGTAAGTATGGATGCCACAAATCCAGGTCCATAAGGATGGGTTTCAATCAAAGAAGATGGCCAGTTTAGCTGGTTTTTACTGTCCTAAATTAAAGAAGCTGAATAAATTAAATAATTTGAAAATCATATTCATAATGTTTTAAAACTTAAAGCTAGATTAAACTCATGCACAGGATCCTGCAGCAGCCACATTCCTTATACCCTAGCGTGGAAGTACAAAATTAGCTACAATTTTGGGTTTATCTCCTGATTTTCAAAACTTCTTAGCCATCCCTTTCAAAGCTCAAACTTCAGATGACCCAGTACCAATTTTAAGCTCAAATGATGCAGCCTGACTACCAAAAGAACTTGTGACTTTAGGTATTGATCTTCCTAAAAATCTGGCCTCAAGTATGTACCTTGTACATGTTTAAATCTGTCCCTTGGTGATACTGAACAGTGAACTGCCTTGAAACTGTACGCTGTTGAAATTGAGAGCGATTGTTTATCTTGCAGGTAACCAGCATATATATGCTCTGGAGGCAATCATCTGGTAATGTTTGTAAAATCACTAATTTGTTATAAATTTTATACAAAATGCCCCCTTTGACTGAATGTGTTAGCTTTTAGACTGTAAGGCGCAAAATTTGAAGAGACAGGTTGAAAACATTTTATTCATGCTGATGAATAATTACCAACGTAAGCAGCTGCATTAGAAATCAAAATAGATGTCTAAATGCATAAAATATCTTGTGGTGCCTCTGCACACATTATTAGCTAATAGCTTTCCTGAAATTGTTCTTCAACCTTCCTTTTCAAAGACAGCCTGTGAGACTGGATGTCATCTTTTCCATTTTTAAATCAACTTTTTGTGTATGTGTTTGCTTGACAAGTACTAGATTACATCATTGCAGAATAAATTTTTAATTTAGGTGTCCTCCTTAGTGTTGTAATCTTTCTGGTCCATTTGGTCCTGAATGTTTCATGTATGTACTCCAGATCCTCACACAGGTCCCAAGTGAATGTGAAAACAGAAACACATTGAAAATGAATGTTCTTTAAGAACTAAATATGCAGCTAACACAGAAAAAAATCCGTATTTGACTGAATTGTGAGAGGCACAGTGTTGAAACTTTAATGTGTTTATCATGTATCTTCCAAAATTAATTGTCCTACTTCAATGCCAATTTCTTAAAATATACATCAGGAGTTTTAGTGATTAAATGGACACTGTCAGCTAGGTAGCTATGCAGTTTGCTACTCATTTTTACGTATGTTCAATTGCGTTTTGCTATTGATTGAAGCTTTTTCACTACAGTTACTACATGAAAGCTCTAACCAGGTTAATTGCCCTTCTAATACTACTGCAGGTTGCTGTGAGGAAAATGGTTGCACACACAGGGCAAGAATATAGTCTGAGTTGCATGCTCACCCTCAAGAGTTTGAAATTACCAGTCATAGAGTTCATCCAAGGAAGTGGACTGTGCCACTCTTCCCTCAGATAGCCAACTGGTAAGTGGTCAATCAAACAGCCGGGCAAAACTTTGACTTTTTTTGTTAGCCAGAGTTAACTGAGCTAATGTAAAGAGTGATCATGGATTACTGCTAAAAGCCATCAAAGAATGACTGTTCCTTTCTATATAGAGCAGGAAGAGTGTTTCTCACTGACTTAGAAAACTTCCTGGGGCCACATCTGTGCTGCTGCTTATTCAGACTATGAACTAACAGCCAAATTAGACTCACAGGGATGCCAAATGCATAATATACCAAATTCTGCATATTTTACTCAAGACACACAGACTTGCAGCTATTATTCTTTGCCACAGGTCTGCTGCAGACACAAAAGGGTTGGTCCAACAGAGGTTATGTCACAATAGATTGAACCTTAGCAGGTTCCTGAGCAGTTTCTTGACATCAGTGACAACTGGACAGCAGAAACCACTCTGCAATAATCAAATAATGAATCAAGCAATAATTTTGCTACCAGCTCTTTCAGGCATGGTGATTTGAGGTAATAACCCTACAGTGTTCCATTTCAGGCATTTAATTGTGACTTCCAAACCATATGGTACAGTACTTCATAAAATTAAAGATTTGGATAGATAAGCTTGTTGTATTTGGGAGCAGTGGTACAAATCTCTGATGTGAGTGTGATTTCTATTGTTAATATCTTCTTTAAGGGATGAAACTTGGCAAATTTTCTAGACAGTAAGAAATATTTTGAGTAACAAAATTTTATTATTATGATTATTATACAGGCAGGATTTATCAGACAAAACCCTTAATATTTTAAAATATTACTTTGATGGCTTTGTCATCCTTATGTTTTTTCCCCCTTAGACAGTTTAGTTAACATAAAACTACCTTACTAGTTATTATTCTTTGCCAGCCTCCCTCAGAGGGAAAATTACTTGAAGGACAAAATACATGAACTGAGGTCAACAAAAGAAGTGGGTTTGGTCCTACTGGTTCTTCCTCTTTAGCCAGAACTTACTCCAAGGAGGAATAAGAAGGTCTTCTTGTTCATTTTGCCACCAGTGTCTTATAAGTCTTAAGGACACCAACTATTTGTGCAAGCTGTGAAAATTCTGAAGAGTAAAAAAAGAGGTGCTGTCTCCCTCCCTTCTCCCAGGTGGAAAGTAGAATAAGACAAGGGCCTGCTATGAAAGAGGGGAATTACAGCGTAGTTGGCATGCTATTTGTAGAATGACTGATGCTATTATTGAACGTACACTCAGGGAAAAAGATGCAGATAATGAATGAGCTACTCTGTGAGCTGGGCATAGAGACTATACTGAATACATACAGCACTTGAGGGTAAGGAGGAAAGAGCTGAGATCTAATGGGACCAGAGGAAAATTAGAGTTCACATCAGTTTGAACTGAGGAGCAGTTCATGCAAAGAAATTCTGGCAAAATTACACAAAACAGCTTTAGAACTTGCTACCTAAATTTCCTGTGTAATCACCTTATTGATCAATATAGGATAGCACCAATGTTGAAAAATCGCCGTCTCTCCATTTTTTTGCATTTATTTATATAGTTCAGAGAACAAAAAATCCTCAGAATGTAAATTAAAACACTCATCCTCTTGTGGCAGTCACGGTCTACAGTGTAGCAAAGCAGCAAAAGCTGCCTGTGCTGCAATATATCTTGAGGCTTGAAAAACTGATGATTCCTCTGAGTCATATTCTCACCGCAACACAGAATATATTATTCAATAGTGCCTAGAGGATTGCACACCTAACTCCCACCAACACCACCTTGCTATTTTAAACTGTAAGTAAGGAAACACAATTGCAGTATTATTTCAATGCAAATATATACATTATAAGATTCATAACACGACGCTAATTTATTAAGTATGGTCGACCAAGAAATGTATAAAAACCATCATGGATATAGTCTTGTTCATAGATAGACCTCTCTTTCAGAGATGAGCCAATGGCCCAGGCAACTTCACCTCCACTATACATTATAGGGAGGAGGAAAGCAGATTGATAGGAAGAGCTGCACTGTTCACATTAGAGATTGTAATGGGATTGGCTATCACTTCTTTCAAACACCCCATCCCATGTACTGTGTCATTGCCTTCCCAGAAAATACTGATGGTGTCTCTGAAGAGAGAAATAGCTTTGTCTGGGGGTCTGTGTGTTGTAGTTTGATGTACTGCAGCAAGACCACTTGCTCTCCTCTTCTTCTGCCCATGGCCTGGCTGCTTTTTCTTATCCGTGCGTCACAGTTCCCTTGCACCAATGCTGCTGTCTGTGCAGCTGTGCAGGGAGACAGCCTGGGTAGCTGACTATAAAGATGCTCCAGCAGGAGGACACTGAGGAAGTAATAACACAGAGGGAAGCGTCATGATACAGACTGGGAGAGAGGGAGAGCTTGCTCATGCTGATGATGTTGCTGAGATCCATTTGATGCTCTCTGGTTATCACGGGTAGTGTTCCCAAAAACAAAGTCTGTAAGAAGAAACAACTGCACAAAACCATTCTCTGCAGCACAGGGCAAAGAAAATGCTCCCTTTTGGAAACTTTCAGGTCAGGGCTAGTAAAATCACATTTTTTATTCTGTCTGTGATAGATGTGGTTTTTTTTTTTTCCTAACAATCTTTTTTTTTGTTTGTTTTCCCTCTGCTGAATGTAAATTGAATTTTTACTATTATAGGTGTGCAAAGTTACTGCCTGCACTCTCAAGGGAGTTAAGCTATCTAATTTAGCTTTCCAGAATGGTATAAGTAGGCAGACATAATTAGTGTATGCATGGAGAGGATATGAAGATCATGAGGTTATGACCCAGGTTTTAGGAATTTCAGTCTAAATCTAACAGAATTATCCCTTAAAAGAATTAATAGGAAAACATTGTGGTTTTCAGGCAAGGCTTTATTACATTCCTTATGTAATGTTGAACACATAGGCAAAAGAGTCAATTATTTCTGAGATTTCATTGCAGTAAAGCCTAGTAAAGAAATTGGAAAAAAAAACCCACTGGACAAAATTATTGCTGTTATACTCTAAGTTATTTTCAGAAAGGAAAACAAGAGGACACAGGGGACCACAGACCTGTAAATTGAATTGTCGTACCGAGCAAGCTGAGTGATTAATACATTGGTAGCTGTCAGTCTGTAAGCAATTAGAAGAGGACATGTTGATCAGCTCTAGGCACTGTGGATTTATGAAAAATAAATACAATATATAAATATACCTCTCCTAACCAGATCTGTCTTTAAGAATGGAATAAGCATATCTTATAAAAAAGTGAACATTTGGGAACAAAGTAGATTGTAAGATCAAATTCATGTCTATTTTAACAAGTAGGATCTATACTTGGAGGTGACAAAATGGTTATATTTTATCTCAAATAACTACCGGATTCAGGAAACCTATCACCATGTTGAATTACTTGAAAAGTTCATGTATGTCACATGCCCAGAAGGCAGTGATTTGTTGACAGGAAACCAAAAGGGGTCAAATCATTTAACTTTGTTTTAAATTTTAATCAGGTTAAATTTTCACTGCTTATTGGGGCAAATTCCCACCATTTATGAAGTTTTTTTTTTTTCCTAGGGTCACATAGTTAACTGTGTTAATGTCTACTGATACATTATAAAACACTGAAGACATAAAACCACACTCTTTTGAGGCCCTTCTCCATGTAGCGAAGCGCCTACTCTCTGACTCTTTTGCCCTTCTTATGCTCTGTAAGAGAACATGGACTATTTTTCTCTTTCCATGTTTCTTATTTATGAGAACAGTTTTCTCTTCTCCCCACTCCTGCCTGTGGGAGAGCTAAAGGAATCTTTAATCTGCTTCTCATTGTACTCTCTGTAAAATCTGCTGGTTTATGTATATCATGGAACATGGGAAACTTTTCACAAACGGCTCTTTACTCTGTCTGCTCTCAGTGCCAGCCATTCACAGACTGATTTTATATTCCCAGTTTTTGTGACTTGATTATGACATTTATCTCTTTCTGTAAGTAGTCTGGAAATAGCTTGCATCTGAATTTCACGACTGAACTGGAGTAGCCGTGGCATTGTTCTTACACGGTTTATTACTATTACCTATTATTGGTGTTGTTAGCATAATATAAGGAAAGAAGCTGGATACATTACAAAATCAGTGCTGGAGATGATTTAGAATTTTATTTTCCTGTTTAATTATGGTCATAAAATCAACCAGTGCAGGGTATATTTATCACATATCATTGCTGATTTATTTTTGGTGACTATTGGATCACTGAAGCTTAAAATTTATTTTTGCCAGTAAATTCAATCACTAAAATTTTAATGTAAAGTGAAGACAAAAAGTCTGTCAACAGGAAAAAAATCAATGGTTTTGAAATTTGAATATGTATGGATAGAAAATGTTTATTTCTACTTTTCCAGGAGTACCTATTGGACAGCTCTGCCAAATTACATGGTAGAATGAGGAGGTATGGTTTGTTATAGAGTAACTGACAGTGCAGATATTGAAAACAGCACTGGAAACAAAATTATGAGCAATGATTTTCTGAGTCAGAGCCATTCTTCTTACAAACTTTATCAGTGTAGGCCTATGCCCTTCAGAAGACCAGAAGCAGGAATTCATAGTGCTGTGAGTGAGCCTGTAGGGATCTCTTCCAATCTAAAAGGTTCTACAAATCTTGAGAAAGAGCTCAGTCTTCAGTGTGAGTCCCACTCCAATGATAAACACCCTGTTAGAGCAAAACCAGCTCAACACTAAGCGTTTGTCATTTAAATAGAAAGCTGAGGTTTGTTTAGATGGTTTAGCACAAGCACCAGAGGTTGCCAGGCTCACATAAACTTTTACCTTTATTTAGTGATAAGCCCATAGCTGAGAAACTTGTGGGTATTTATACTTGGCTATGGCAGTCTTGTAATTATTTAATAAGGCACACTGAAGATAAGGTTATCATGATATAAGTGGCTGTAATCCCTCTGGGGTGTAATTGCCTCATGATAACCTCATCCCTTGAAGTTGTCTCTATTACTAATATGAAAAATGTTTGTTTTCAGTGGGAACATATATTTTGTGATGGAACAGCATTAAACTGTCAGATCAAAATGTTAAACAGCAATTGGAATGAGCGGAAAGGTTCAGATGGATTAACTCAGCCCTCATAGATGGTTCACCAGAGGAGCTGAAATGATCCAAAGCCGTTTTATAATGAATCAGGTTTTAAGTCTGGAAGTATCTGAAGAGAAATAGCTGTTAACCCAGAAACATGCTTTAGTTTTCTTTGTACTAGTGAAGCATGAGATTCATGAGAATGAGGAAATATGTTTCAAAGGACATAGATTTTGTCACGGTAACAACTGTGTCTTTTCTTTGGAATTCAGCGTTTTGATGAGTAGATCGCCCATCCGGTAACACAGCATTTTGCATTGCATTGTAAATCATGAGATAAGCATTAATAAAATGCACAGGCTTCACAAATAGGTCTTGGAGGGCGTCTGTTATACTTGTTAATACAAGGGATTTTCGAAGCACTGGAATACATTAACTCATTTGAAATGTACCACCTGAAAGCTAGGTGAGTCTGTCATGAAGCTTCCAAAATATCTAAATAGCACTTTCCTCAAAATTAAAGAAGTGTATGGGCAAGAACACTCCTCAGAGAAATAACGTTCCTGAAAGATGGAAGCCCAGGTCAGGGACCTTACCTTCCTCTCCAGGTATCAGCTGACATAAATTTGGTCCTCTGAGCATTTGCTCACAGACAAGCACGCACATTTTGTGTCCCAGTTGGCCTTAATAGGAAGTCCCGTGGCCTGCTTCTACAAGCCACTAAGTACAATCTCAAAAAAAAGTCAATGTGAGGTCCAGCAGACAGACCCTGAAGCTCCAAAGGCTGGAGGGACTACATGGGGAAACCTTTCCCATCACATGAAGGGTGTTGCAAACGGGAGGTCAGCATGGCAGGCTTAATGTTTAGGTTTCCACACTTTTTATAGGCTCTGGCTAGCTGTGTGCCTGAAGATGGAAAATATTTGGAAGTAACCCAAAAATTTCAAAACTAACCTTATATTTCCTCAGGATTTTTGGCATCAGTGGCTCTTTTGGCTGTGTCTGAGTGGAATAAGCTGTGTCTTTGAGTTTAGTACATTATACAGTAACATATTACACCTCTCTATTTTTTGTGCCTGGGAATTTCACCTCATCCATCTTTCACAATGTTCAGTGGAGACTTTTAGAAATCCTCGAGCCAGCTTTCTGCAATTAATTGGAGACTGGTCCAAACCCTAGATCCTGATTTCAAATCTGAATCCTTGATCAGCTTGAATCTGATGCCATGTTGGGCCTAAATGAAACACAGAATAAACACACTCAACATTCAAGAACATTTGGATTTAAATCTTATTTGTTTGGCTGAGACTGTACATCCTAAGTGTAAATTCACCCCATTCACCTACTTCTGAAACAAACCTTAAACTCAATAGTAGTAGAATTAGTGGGAAAAGGTGGCACACTAAAAGATTTAGAAGTCTATCTCAATTAAAGCTATATCTCATCTTAAGATATATTTCATTTAAAGGCTTATCTCAACTGTTATTTTGATTTGTTCATTAATTAAATAATATTCAAATATATCCTATACGTATCTAAATTCCTCTGTTCCCTCTTTCCAGTTGTTGAGGAGCATAGTCTACAGTCTGGTTACTTGCTAGCCCTCCAGAAGAACTAAACCGTTTCTGTTTGCAGAGAAATGTATGGCTTAGGAAAATATATGGAAGACAACTTTATTGTTATTCTATACCATATAATTAAATTTTATATTAATTATATATGCATATAGTTGAAATATATTATTTTTATTATTTATATATGTATGTTATACTGTATTTTTCTTAAAAAAAACTCAAACAACTAATGAGAGTTTATTCTCCTTTTCTCCTTTTTTTTTTTCATATTTCCATTTTACTTCAATGGTTCAAAACATTAAGACCCCATGTTAGCTCACAGCTTTCATTTTTCCATCTTAGTGTAGGACACATTCAATTTTCAGACAGGGTTCAGAAGGGCATGAGACCTTTAATTAATCACTGATTAACTGGTCTGCAGAGTGGGACATTCAGGCAGTTACCCTGGAGTACTAGTGTTACTTTGGAGCCCTCTCCTGGAACCTGTACTTCCGAATTATATCTTGGCAAGCAATTCATGAGTTGTTCTTCATTTGGATCTTGCTTCAAGAGAATGAATTAGAAAGTTTAGAGCTGTGTGAATAATGGAATAAAAAATTTTTTTCCCCTCAATTTTCTTATATCTTTCTGATTTCTGGGAACCCAGTGATAAAGTCATGATTGTTAATGATGCTGACTAGATAGTTCCTCTTTTGATTCTTGGCCCACTTCTTTCAAGTTTCCTGGTCTGCCCACAGAGGATCCAGGAATATCAGTTCTGGTTGATGCTTTAGCTTGATCCATTTCATTTCTAACTGATATCGTGAGTTCCAATACACTAAAGAAAACAGCCCAGTTCATAACCTTTTTCATCTAGTATTTCCAGTATTTGCTTTCCTGTGTTTCATCCTACCTGATTGTTTCAGTAACTGAACAGGTAATGTATTACCGTTTTACCCTAGGTTTAAGATTAATTCTTTATATGCAAGATTTATTACTGATATCAATTTACTCAGTGCTTAACTGCCTGTTCCCTGATTGCGTATTTTCCCACTCATGAAAACAACAGTGATTTTGAAAGATAGATAGAGTGAAACTTTTTGCGGTTTGTTTGTTTGTTTTTCGTTTGTTTTTTCTTGTTGTTGTTGTTGTGGGGTTTTGGGGTTTTTTTGTTTTGATTTTTTTAAAAAAAACCAACATTGTATGGTACCATTCAGTGATAGCTAAAGAATTTGTGATTTATCTTTCTTCTGAAACTAAACCAGGAAAACCAGTAAAATTCACTGAACATTCAGATATCAAATTAACAATTCTTGAGGTTCACAGAATGAGAAGATTCATGAGTTCATGTGGAGAGGATATAATTAATCCTGTCATCTGTGTCATTGCCATGCACAGAATAGTCATTGTACTGTCTGCACCTTTCAACTCATAACTTCTGTTCATACTGTGTCACTGCATCTCTTTCCAGCCTTATGGAAAGCAGGAGAGGGTTAATTTTGTCCATTTTACTACTTTCTTTGGGTCAAAATTGAGCAGAAACATAGCTCTCATAAGGAAAATATGAACTGATTAGCCTTCCATCTGTGGCACGCCTTGACTGCCAGTGGATTTTTTAATTGTATTAAAATGATGCATTTTGTACTTTGATATGAGAAGTGAAATAGGAAGCTAATTTCTAATAATTGGTTTAAAATGTGCTTTGGAGGAAATATGGTGATATTAGCATTACCAGTAATACAATCTGAATGAGCTAAATAGGAGGTGTAATGAGAAGTTCAGGGCAGGAGGGAGCAGACAGAAAGGTTGAAAATGTCATTGTATGCTGGCTGAGGTATCATTTCCCAAATGATAATTCGGCCTACCCCTTCTGTATCTGAATACCACATGACTGCCTCAACAGTGAGCCTGTGGTAATACTGATTTACTCCCTGCCATTGCCCCTACTGGTACATTGCCATATCCTTGATGTGGATGTACAGACAATATCCACAGTATAATTACAGTAATAACTAAAGTAATATTTGTGTTTCCTTGTTTGTTCTACCTTCAGGAGTGTTCTTTCCTCCATGCTTTACTATTTGAACTTCACTGCTATGTACAGTTGTGTTATATTGACAGCCACAGTCACTACAAAAATAAAGCTTAGTTAATATTTCTGATAAAATACACCACACCAAGAAAAAAGAAGAGACATTTATTGATCTGTGGGATTAAGTCTTCCAGTTTTAGGACAAATGCTGAACATCTGAGAGTCACAGGAGATTGCCTTGGCTGCCTCTTCAGTGGGGTTCTTTCCAGCATTTTAAATTCTTCAGATTTTAGTTTTACTCAAATATACCTTTATGCAAAACTAGAAAACCTGTGTGTTTATTTTTCTTCTTGTTCCCTTGCTATGATCTTAACTCTAAACAAAGTAGTGTAATTAGAACTATTTTAGCTGTTTAAAGAACACTAATCAGGGTACAGTTGCATGGCTGATTTGGAGAACCCCAAAGAGACTTAGGTATAATTATAAAACAACACAACGAATTAAAATTAGAGTCAGACATCTGGAGAATAAATGTGTCTGATTATATGTAAAAAAACTAACTTGCTAAGGAATTGTCAGTTAAGAGATTTATGCTGTTTGCATGTTTGTGTATGTGTGTGTAGCATAAAGTTCCTGAAAATATCCTGTATTACATGAACTCAAATAGTTTATCAGACACAAGAGAATCTGTGTAGGAGAAAACTGTTGTGAATGTTCAAACCCTGTGAGACAAAGGATAAGCCATCCATAAGATGTAAAGCTACAGGAAACTTGGCTTTGTTAGTTTTGCTGCTCACAGAAATACTTGTAATCATTATAAATTGTTAAAGCTCATAATTTTGTTTACTGTTTCTGGATGTATTTTTGACAGCTAATTCTGAATTTTCAGCTTTCTGAAAACTAGATTTCATTGATTATACTGAAAACCTCATTCAAGACAAAAGCAAAGCTCTGAAAGGGAGTTTAAGAAATAGATACATTTAAAAAAATCTCACAATTAAAACATTTTTAGCATTTAATATCTCTAGTACCACTTCAGTTTTTATTACTCTGAGTAACAAAATGCATCTCTCACAACCTACTTAATTTTGATTTATATGGCATCTTCATTAAAATCCCAAACCCAAATTTTCTGACAGAGTTCATACCAACTTCCAGAGTTATTGACGTCTTTAATCCAAGTTTGTTTTTTTTCAGCCTAACACTTAAAAATCTCTGACTTTTTCAGGGGAGTTTTTGTAATTTTGATGACCTGTACAATTTTCAGCACAAAGAATAAAGACTTTGGAATTGAAATATTTAATTGACACAAACCCAAGACACTAATAGCATCTATCTTCAAATGTCAAGAGGGAACTACAACACACTATAACTGTCCCCAGATTTTCTGATAATTTTCTAAAACTGGATAGCGAGCAATGCAGAACATAGACGGGTTTGTAATGTTATTAGCCTTTAAATCCCTATAGTCCTGACTGGCCCATAGCCAACCTGAAGCCCCAATTAGCCAAGCACAGCATTCCATTCATGCTTAAAATTTATAAAACTTACGGTACATGTGTTGAAACTCAACAAAAATAGTGTAGCTTACTTTTATTACACCCTGACCTCTTGTTTTCTACCTTCTATTGCTGTCACTTAGTACCTTTATGGATAAATGACTTAATGACACTTTATCTGCAAACAATTCTCTCGTGTCTTATTTTATTTTTACTGACATAAAGCTTTCTCTAACTCTGGCTTTCTGTTTTAGTGAACACAATCATACAGAGCTGCCTGTTTATATGTCCTCATAATATTGAAAAATTGTAAGGAGAATGATTGACTGTAAGGAGACCATGAAGGTTCCTGTTTGTTGTATGAACACGGCGAATCTCATGTTAGTGCAGTTCCCTATTTTATTACTCACATTATCTATGTCATCACTGACATCAGCATTAAATGTGATCTGGGTACTACTATAGGGATTACATTTCCTTAAATAAGGCTAAAATCTGAAGAATCAGCAAAGGTCTTTAAAAATATAATTGCATGTTATAAAACAGACAAAATTATGGAATAGGGGATTTTCAGCAGGGGAGTCAAAAATGCATGTTGTAAGAAAACGACTGGAGATGTTGTTTCCTCCTTAGTTTAAGATTTTCTTTTAAGGATGTGTCTCAGACCTCCATCAGGCTCTCCAGAAAGGCACGGGTATCCTGAGGGGCCCATGCCCTGTCTGCCAGCTCCTTGCAGATATTCTGGATATCCTAGAGGGTAGAAACGGCATGAGATGCCTGTATTTAGGCAACTGAGTCTGACCCTTGATGAAACCCATTAACATGATTTGATATTGGGTCAAGATTCTCCAAACAAAATTGTCTGAACAAATGCCAGAAAAGTGGCAATATGAATCAGAGAGCCAAAAATGCAAAAAAAAGAAAGAAAGAAATTCTGTCAACTCACAGTAGTCAATGAACGGAAAGGCAGAATTATGTGTAAAGCATATTTTTCAGAATGATGGTGAAAGGATACAATTAAAATATGCTTTACAAATGTTGGTCTTGACATTTGAGAATGTTGAGATTTTCAATCTATGCAGAAATTCTCTACGGAGTTAGCAAATTGATACCTTCTGAAAGAAAGCATTAGTCAAAGGAACCTTTTATCATCCATTGCATGTTATTGATGGAGTAGATTGCTCTAAGAAAAATCTAGAAAACAGAAGTAAAAGTTTCTCAGAAAATAGCCTAAGCTGCAAATCCATGGAAACAATAGAAGATTTATGTTGTACTTTACAGAAGAAAAAAAAAAAAAAAAATTATATCAAGTCAACAAAAATTTCCTTGGTGAAACAAATGCAAATATATTTCAGGCATAACAAACTGAAATTTAATTCAGATTCAAACCCTTTTGAAAATTATCTGTAGGCAGCCTCATCAATGAAAATATTACTTTTAAATGAAATGGCAAAATGACATATTTCTGACAGATGTTCTTTTTTAGCCTAAGTTGTTTGATAATTTTACATAAATCTACTACTAATTTCAACTGACTCGAAGCTGCAGTTTTCAGGAAATAAATTATCTGTTCAAAAATTGCATTAACACAGATGCAATTGAGTTAGCGTTTCTATTTGAAATCATAAAAAGATAGTACTATTTCAGAAGGCATAAGTCAGTAGCCATTTTTCAGCCAATCATACAACATAAACATATTTTCCAACTCATTAACATGTCTTAGAAAAACAGATGAATATTTGTAAATAATTATTTCAACAGAAATTAATGAATGCACTGTTGCATATCTTTGTATACATTGCTTCACCAAATTAATTACATTTATTAATAATGTTTTTCTCTAGGAAGACTTATATCAACCACTGAAGTGATTTAGATGATGTTTAAGTAGTAAATGTTTCATATTTTTTAAAAAATTGTTCCATGTTTTAAGACCTTTGCTAATAAAGGTAACTACAGCTGTGACACTCTTTTGAAAGGGTGATGAGGAAGTTTTAAAATCTCAAAAATGACAAAATATTCTCTATTCTATATTTATAATCTTACTGTTGGCACTTGAAAATACAAGAGAGATTCTTAAAAAAGGAATATCAGACAGAAACATTTCTAACTAGCAGTGAGATATTAATCTTTTGTCATAGGTTACTGTGTAAGAAGCGTGCTACTAGGGCAAAGTAAATGGATTTCCAGCTGATTAAATAGTCCTGTATCTATAGTAAGACTGATAAGAAAGCCAGAGTAGGTACTCCAGAGGTCTCCCACTTTTCATTACTAGATGAGATTAGACTTTTTTATATGTGCGCATAGCTACAAATGTATCTACGCTCTGTGTGTATGTGTGGTAGAGTGTGAGTATATATACGTGAATGTGGGATGCTAACAGTTAAGTATATACATGAACTGAACACTGAAAAAAAGTATAATATCAAATCACAGAATCACAGAATGTTAGGGATTGGAAGGGACCTTAAAAGATCATCTAGTCCAATCCCCCTGCCAGAGCAGGAATACCTAGATCAGGTCACACAGGAACATGTCCAGGTGGGTTTTGAATGTCCCCAGAGAAGGAGACTCCACAGCCTCTCTGGGCAGCCTGTTCCAGTGTTCTGTCACCCTCACTGTGAAGAAATTCTTCCTCACATTTATGTGGAACCTCCTATGTTCCAGCTTACACCCATTGCCCCTTGTCCTGTCATTGGATGTCACTGAGAAGAGCCTGGCTCCATCCTCATGACACTCACCCTTGACATATTTATAAACATTAATGAGGTCACCCCTCAGTCTCCTCTTCTCCAAGCTAAAGAGACCCAGCTCCCTCAGCCTTTCCTCATAAGGGAGATGTTCCACTCCCTTAATCATCTTTGTGGCTCTACGCTGGACTCTCTCGAGCAGTTCCCTGTCCTTCTTGAACTGGGGGGCCCAGAACTGGACACAATACTCCAGATGTGGCCTCACCAAGGCAGAATAGAGGGGAAGGAGAACCTCTCTTGACCTACTAACCATCCCCCTTCTAATACACCCCAGGATGCCATTGGCCTTCTTGGCCACAAGGGCACATTGCTGAGAATTGCTCAAAGAATTGCTATAAGAAGTATTAGCCTGAGAAAGAGCTGTTCTAGAGAATGCAGACATGAGAGATGTTCACAAGAGGGTGATTGTAACCCTAATACACTGTAAACCACCATTTCTCCTCTGTGTTGAGGAGTTGGGAGAGGAGCTTGATTCGTGATGTACAGGTTGCTGAAAGGGCCCAAACCCACCTCTGTGCCTAGTGATCAAAAAAAAAGTCAAAGCTTTTAGGAAGGAATCAATACTACATTTTGTATTAGTAGTGTCATTAACAAAGAGTGAAAACAAACTGTGAATAATTTATTTACTAGTGTTGTATGTCCGCCTTTCTTATTCTACACCTGTGCCCTGGGTGAACTATTAAAAAGAGACAAAATAATGGGCACTGCTGCCCCTCACTCCCAAACTCATCATCTCTAAACAGTATTTCATAAACAGAAAAACTAAATTATAGAGAGGGCAAGGGATTGTTTTTCAGAAATGGTGAGTGACCACATTCCAGATGAAGTCACTGGGATCCCTGGGCACTCACCTTTCAGAAGCTCTTAGTCACCCATGGCTACTGAAGAAGTCAGTGCCCAGACCAAGAATAGAAAACACTTTTCCTGTGTTATAGGCCTATGTTTCAACCACAAGTCCCTTCCTTGTGCTTATCCCCCAAACCACTACTGTAGTGATTTCTGGTTATAATGTCCTAAATTACAGAGCAAGCCAGGACTGAATCATTTCGGTTTTGCTAAATGGTTTTTATATAGATTGTCAGGTTGGCCAGACAATTCATGTCTTCTTTAGAAGGAACCTGCTTTTTACAGAGTTCCTGTGGAGGCTACATTTAAGGTTGATAATTGACCCAAAGGACACTTACTTTGAACAAAAATACATGTAAGATCAATCATACTTTATTGCTGCTATTTCACTTGTTTATGTAGTAAGGGGGTTACTTAAGGTTAAAAATTACCCTAAAGTATATTTCTTTCAACAAATTCAGAGATTCTGGCTAAGAAAATAATTCTGCCTTGGTTAAAACAATAGCTTGCAATAAACATAATTAAGATTCAAATAGAGATAAATGAGCTTAAAATATGTAAAGTGGTGGCAGATTTATTACAGTTTCAGTAACATTATTCAAAAAATATTGTCGGTTTTGTATGCAATCCACTGTACATCTCTCAATGAATGTGCCACCCACCTACTCTTGAGAATATTCATGACACTGCCACTAGACTGTATAAAGTCACTGTCACTAAACTACACTGGGGAACAAAGAAGGCTGATATTTTCACACGCAGCTCTGCAAATCACGTCATATTTGCCATAGACTTCAGTTGATGCAATCATTTACACTTTGAGCCTAACACAGTATTTAACTCTTTCCTACTTTGATAGGATGTTTACAGTTATCTTACCTTTGGTAGATTTACAAAAATATTTACCCAGCTTTAAATGATATCAAATGAGCAGTTTGAGATCTTATACACAGACAGAATATCCAAAGCAGCCCGAGGAGTAGAAGGGGAAAGCAAGGAGTAACCTTTTCTTTTGAAATTAGAGTCATGATACAGCCTAATATCATGACATTATAAGACTGACATTATGATGTGTTTTAATATGTATTCTAATAATACATGGTCTAATAAGATCCTTTTCTTAGGATCAATTTAACTAGAGATTCTTCTAGGCATATCTCAGTCCTTGTGCTTAGCAGGTCCTTGCTGGGCTGGGCAGAGATGCACAGAAAGTCCTGCAGTGCAGAAGGATCATACGGCAGAGAGTGTGGAGGGGAAGGGAAGATGGTGTGACTGAAGCCCCACTGTTAATGGGCACCCTGCAAATTCTCACTGTTGTAAACAAAGTCCATTTAGAGGACATAAACATTTCACTAAACTGGCTCTCAACCAAACCCTGAATTTTTTTTGTTTGGCTGGTTGCTTGGGTTTTTTTGTTCAGATTTAATTGAGGTTCAACAACAGCATCAAATACAGGCTTGGAATTTAGTTATAGCTTGAAAAAAATCCTGTTTTGAATAGATTTTCAAGTAGCGTGTAGGTACAGCATGATTCACTGTAGCTCTATTTAAATGGGAACACTACTGAGGAAATGCATGTCTCACTTGAAATTTGGCTTTGAGTTTTCAGTTTGCCTTTGCCTACAGTTCAAGACACCGTTAATAATTAAAATAACCCCTCCACCCTCTCAAAAAACAATCCCCGGTCTGGAATGCAGCTACCTGAATTATCTTTCACCATGTCACAGCTTTGGGGAACTAAAGTTGTCTTGCATGGTCTTGTCATCTGCATCTGAAATTTAATGCTAGAATTACCAGTAGGGAAACTGAGAGATATCTCTCATCTTTGAATGGTTTATCAAAAGGTTTATCAAAGGTTTATCAAAATATAACATGTGTATTTAGAGTAGCCTATGGTAAACTCACAGTTTCTAGTCATCCTTGTGAAAATGAAACAGATGCTTTGAGTGAAGCATTAGTACTAATGCCTTGTTATGCAATATGTTCTTAAAAATAATTTTGTATCACTAAACTTTCGTGCAGAGGCAATAGAAGTAATAAAAGTTTACACACAACAAAACAAATCTACTGGAAAGAGTGTGAATCCCCAGGCTCTGGATCTGTGAGAGAAACAGACCTTTTTGAAGAGCCAGAGAGAAAGAGGGGAAGTAGGAAAAAAAAGGTGATTCATGCAGTCTTGTCTAGAATGCAGAATAAGTTTGTAGCTTAGTTTCTGTGTATGAGGAATCTTATTAGAAAGCATTTTCTTACTTATAGAAGTACCACAGTCAGTTGCAAAAAAAATTGGATTGCTAGAGACAGAAGATTTAAAATCAGTATTCTATTATTCTACAGAACATCAACTCAGACGTAGCACAATATGGCTTTAATTTGTAGAGAAATTCACAGAAGATTATCTTATTGTTTTCAGAAATGATTTTCCTTTTGCACAGCCAACATAAAAAGGGATAAATTATTATCTGACAAATAATAGGAAAAAAAAAATATTCCTGAGAAATATCAATCCAGGAAACATCTTATGGCAAAAGAGCCAGACTTCAACTATGTAAGCTGTTCATTGAATTCTTGGGACCTCATTGTGCCCTATTGATCAGACACCCTAACCCATTTTCCAGCCTGGTAGTGGTATTTTTTTGAATGAAGAGCAAGGAAAAAAGGCTTTATTGTATGGCTACACTTAAAAACTATTTGAAAAACATCCATGTTTCAGTAGGAAACTTAGGACAGGGACAGGATTCATCCCACTTAACTTATAAGCACTTAACAGAGGCAGCTGGAGTTGGTTTCAGTTATCTAAGGCTCATTGAAAGAGCTAGCCATCTCCAGAGGACAATTCAATTGACTTAGGATGTCTCTCTATAGTTCCAATGTTATTACAGTGTTTTTAAACATTATGTGATATTTATGTCTGTTTATGTAAATTATCCAAATTGTTCTCTGTAGAGTTAGGTACCAAGCTCTCCTCCTTGTGACTTGGTTCAAAGTCACAACCTGGGAAAAACAGAATGTGCATTGATGACTTTTCAGAGTCTTCAGAGGAAATGAGCTATGATTTTTTTCTTTTAAAAAAAGCGAACTACCGAATATTAGTAAGACTGAAAGATTAAAAATAAAATTCTTAGAGTAGGAGTATAAAGGGGATTTGTCAACAGTAAATCACAAGAAAAATGAAAGAAATGAACAATCATGTGCTGTGTGGGAAATAGAAGCTGTTCTCACTGGCACAAGCAAGTGAAGAAATCTGTGGCCTCCTTGTCTTTTTATTTTCTTTCTTGTTACAGTGAGGAAAAACTCTAGACTAAGAAATCTAAGTCTCTCATATATGACAATAAGATTGCAATATTTTTCTTTCCCTTTCCCACTTCTTTATCATCCAAATCTAAATTCTAGGTCAAAAAACTCAGAAAGTCTGAAGAAAATGAGTTGTATTCACATTTTGTAAATCAGTGATAAAACCAAAAATGTCAGACTTTCTCTTTCTGGGAAAGTAACAAGTTTGTTCGAGCATTCTGTCCTTCCTGTTCAATTTTCATTCCCATATATTTTTGACAGTATTCTGGAAATAATTAGGAGGCTTTGGAACACTTGGGATGCCAGGGTAAAATTCCTGGGACATCATCTTCCCAGTAAGCACTGTAAGTAAATTACAGGGCTCAGTAGGTGGTTTATGGTTAAAGATTCCCGTAAAACAGTCTGCAGCTTCTTGCTTCAGAAACAGTCAAGTTTTCTTATGTGTTTTTTAATTTCACCTTCCAAACCATAAGAAGAGAACTGGAATAATGACAAAATAGCTATTTGGTTAGGTTGGTGGGGTTTTTTTTATTACAGCAGATCTTGCTATTCAATTAATTGTTAGTGTGCAGACAGAACTGCCTGTTTCTGTATTAATGTTCTGATAGCACCAACACATACGAATCTCAATCACACTGCTTAGATCAGGGTGACAAGTGAGTCACACATTCTTAATAGTAACTCCATTAAAAAATAATAAAATAAAATCTTCAAAATAAAATAACAAATAACATAGCTGAGTTAACAAAACTACAGAGTTCTGCTGGGGATCTGGTTTAATGGTTAGGAATATGATGGGATAAAGGTTGGACTTGATGACCCTGGAGGTCCCTTCCAACCATAATTATTCTATGATTCTATGATTCTATGATCTGTGGAGAGTGGACAACTGTTGTCAGTTATGTCACAAAGTGTTAGTGAACAGGAGGCATGGATGCTGTGGGAGAATAAAGAGTCACTACTGATGGCATAAACATAAATATTTGCAAGATTTACTGTTAACCTGAACATCTCAGGCAAGTGAAGACCTATTTTTCATGCATAAGCAACATATCAAGAGATACGTGGCACAAGCTTTTTGTGAGGAAATACCCTGAAAATGTAAATTTCATTTTTTCATACTAATAGGTCAGGCAGTCCAGTCTGAGTAATAAGAGGTGTGAAGATAGATACTGAACGTGAATTGTTCACTACTGTGTAAAGAGAAGGAAAAAGAAAAGCAAGCAAAGCCCCATGGGATTCCAACAAGTTTATGGGCTGTTATTGTGTTTCTCCATGAGCATCTGCAGTTTGCGGAGGCTAATCAGATATTAGAGGGGTATCTGCAGTTCACAGAGAACTCCTAGAAGCTGAATGGAGCTTATTCCCTCATGCTTGTTCCTAACCTAACATTTGTGGATTGGAATGTTTGCATATTATTTCAATGTGACATTTGAGCATGATTCCATAAGAAAACGGTTTTTGGGACACCATCATGTCTATGTGTTTGAAACTGCTGACAGATTTAAACAAAATTTGACAGAAAAAAGTTTCAAATGTATTAGGTTTCTCCAGGTTTCATAAAAAACTAGGTTGGACAGAGCAGAGAGACTCTTTGGGCATGATTTACTTGCCTGAGCATGAGCTGTACTAATATTTGTGCTGTCCTAGACTTTCCTGCCTAGCCTCCAGCTACCAGAACAGAAGGGTCCTCTCTGACTGTATCAGATACAAGGATATCTCAGAAAGCATTAGACACCTGTGTTTCAAAGTACTCTCTAAATCTCCAACACAACTTTCCAAATTGATGCAAACCCATCGTAACTCAGATATAATTAAACTCTGGAGAATCCACAAAGAATGGATTCCTTAGATGTACTTCAACTACTCAGAAAATCTCTATTTAGAATCTGCAACTAGCTAAAAGAAAAGTCTATAGGAAATCTTGCTTCATGTAGAACCTTGCCAAGGAGATTAATAAATTTAAAGATATTCTCTGGTTTACAAAAGGGGATTATCAAATATAATAAAATTTCCAAGTTCACAAATATATGCTGCTTTCTGGAATGGGTCATTCCCATAAAGGAGTTCCAATTAATTTATTTTCAATTTATTGCATACAAATGGTTGTAAAAGGACTTTTTGCTTCTCACTTTCACAACTTGAGAACAGTATGTAACTAGATTTCTCCTATGTAAGCTTTTTTTTTGAGTTTTAATTTGTGATTTATAGGCAGCATGCTACTTTTATATTTCTCTCTGAGTTGAGACTGTCTTATTTAAGGGCTTCTCCAGTTTCCCTAATTTCATTATGTACAGTTCTCAGCAAGGACTGTCTGGATATATAAAACTTAAATGTTTATTTTCACATTGTTC
This sequence comes from Podargus strigoides, assembly GCA_028020825.1. Taxonomy (NCBI): domain Eukaryota; kingdom Metazoa; phylum Chordata; class Aves; order Caprimulgiformes; family Podargidae; genus Podargus; species Podargus strigoides. The sequence goes on along the minus strand of CM051621.1, from coordinate 17,569,993 downwards.
TGAACACATACATAATATGCATATATCTATGTGTGATATCACACATATATACATAAAAAGTGAAGACTACTGGGGAGACTGACAATGTAGATTCATTCCAGAGGAAGAACAGCTAAGGTGAAACTTTCCAATATAAGACTGTAATAAGCATTATAGAACTTCCCCAATTTTTGCAGTGTTCTGTAAGATGTAGGGTCTTTTAATGAAACTGAGAAAAAGACATACTCTGAAGTAAGGTTTAGTGAACAGATTTGTGGTTTTTCCTAAGCTAGTATTATTTACAAAAAAATATATTATGTTGCTTTTACTGCAATGATTCTGTGGAGACACTCTAGCATCAGTTTGTGTCATAACACAGGGAACACCTTTGGAATAGTTATCACCTTCAAGAAAATGCAACGCAATTTTGCTGAAATGTAAGGCCCTGAGGAATCTCAGGTCACTCAGTAAGTGTAGTTTTCTTCAACCCTGATGATTAAATTTTCCCTGGTGGAGTATTTACACATTACATTCTCTATTGTGACTGATCCTATATGGCAATAAGACTGTAAATGTTTTCTTTCTTCTGGGAAATTTAGTGTGTTCTGTACCAGAAATGAAGAGTTTGGTCAGGACTTTCCTTGTAATAATTTTTCTTGCTTTCTGGAGGCTGCTTTTGTTCTGGGTATCAGAAAGGAGATGTTTTCTTTGCATGTTTCAATGTTCATGCTACTGCTTTTAGGGAAAAGGGCAAAGAATAGGATGTGTCCTGCTTGGAATGCAACAAAAGAACAGACAAAGATGGGAAGCTAAAGCAGACTGACAAAATGTGAGAAATTTAAGACTAAAAAACACTCTATTCCTTTCAAGTTCCTCAGATATGCAGATCACATTGGCACCCACACTGACACACCAATGGGTTTCAAAAGGGGTGCTTGTAATTTCCCTTTTTTTTTTTTTTTCTCCTCACAGCAACAAAATAGATAGAGCAGAGGATCAGTGTGTCATGCTTGCAAACCAAACGAAATTGGTAAATTTAATTTTAGTCTTACCAGTCTTAACTGTGTCCCTTCAATATTTATAAGGCTGTACAAGTTAGGACAAGTTAAAGAAAAAGAGATAAAGTGGAAATTTGTCCATCAAACTGAGCTAGAAAAAGTCTTTTGATGAAATCTATATCTTTAGGGAGAGGAAAAGGTTCTTAGTGCAGTCATATCCTGGAATTCTTGCAGAGTGATAATGTTGTGACGTTAAGAATTATTAACAGGACCTGTGAAAGCTGGTATCTTTCCAGCACTCTATACTTTAATCTGCTGTCTATTAACTGCTGCAAATGGTACCTTGACATATATTATAGCTACATATTAATTGCTCGTTTTCTCCCTAGTAGCGCCCCATTGGAATATACTACAATATTACTATTTTACCTGACTACGGCATATGACAAGGTAGATCATACCCTTCAGTTGCGTAAAAATCCGAAAATTATGAGCAAAAGAACATAAATAATTCATTGCTAAAGCATCCATGAAGAGGAAACAGATCGGCTTGTTACACTGGATTACTTCTAGCTTAGTACAGAACCAAAAAAAAAGTACTTCCAGGATTCGGTCTTTTTTTTTTTCCCTTCTGCTTCGTGCACAATGTCTGCTTTGTTGCTGGCAAATGATACACTATTACTGGAAAAAATCACATGCTCTACAACTTGATCTTAATGAAGCACAGATTAGTGATCAAGCAGTGAATTATACAGCTAAAATACAAAACAGTCTGACTTTCTTGGATCACCTAATGAACTAGATTCATTACAGATCAAGATAAAGCCCAAACTGATTTAAATTATCTGTACCTTTGTAACTTTAAACAATAAAGCTATTGGAGAGATTTTTTTTTTACTCTAAATCCTTGCGTAGAATGAAACTTCCAGATAATACTGGTAACAAATCAACATTTCACACAGATGAATTTTTAATGATCTCGTCCTTGTAACAGGTAAAAATTAGACAAGCATGTCTTGGATACTTTCTAAGCGCATTGTGTTTATGAGAAAAAAGTTAAGAGAGAGTTGTACACTGACCAAAGGAAGAGGTGATAGGTGTGCTAAAAGCATTCACATGCCTATTTTGAAGGTTACCGATATCTGTAACAAAAATGATATGATGCAGATAATGCTGTCTAATTCTGTAGTGTAATGAAATAATTTGAGTGAGGTTTTGTCTCATGCTGGTGTTCATGACGATTTTAGGAAGAGATTATTCAGACCTGACAGTAAGGAACAATCCAAAATTGGTACCTAGAGACTACAGATGATAATCATGAATTTTCTGAGGAGCTGTGAAGAGTGCTTTTATGTATAGATATCTATACACGTACATGTGTGCACACGTATACACACACACATTGCCTCGCTAGCTATATAGTATAGCAATTTTGTGGACACAAGACTGTAAACTATCATATAGTTTACAATATATCAGGATATTATTGATCTGGCATTTTTATGATCTGTTATGTGGCTGATAGAACTATCTATTATTAAATCCCCTAATTCTGTGGGCCTCTTGGGTGACATAAGTAATATTTTAAATATGTTATTATGAATACTGTCAAAGCTAAGCTAAGAATATATTGGAGCTGAAGAGAGTTGAATATTTCATACCCTGCATTGCATAGCTGTGACAGAGTATACTAATCCTATTGAGGACTCCTGGTTGTAAAAGCTGCATATGTTGCCTGCATTCTTCCTTGGGTCTACTTTAGGATGATATTTCAAATGAACAGATGAGGGCGTAGCAGGGAAAAATGAAGTCCTGAAAGAAATCAGATGAACTATATTGCTCAAGGAAGATAGTGGGTGGTATAATATTTATAAACAAAATTAAATAGAATTGATTCAATATAAGTACTGCTATCTTTTTCCCTTGGAATGCAAGCATTAATGGGACAGATATCTTTGATTCTGAAAGTTCCATTTTTATCTACGCTTTCAGTCAGAAAGTCACAGAAGATGTACCTTAGGAAAGCCTTCCATTTGGGTTCATCAACTTTATTTAAATTTAAATTGAGCAACTATTTCAGAGGGTGAGGAACACTAAGGGGTTTGTCCAAAAATTAACTTCTATACTCTAATGAGCCTTGTCCATTTTTGTTTTCATTAAACACAACTTACGGAGACAAAGGTTGTATTCTTTTGCTATAGATGTTTATTGCCTCAGACAGACAGGGGAAGGGTCTTTAGACACTACACAATAATAATTATGATATTAACAAAATTTAAAAAGTGTGTTTCAGACTCTTGGTTGAGACAAAAACAGATGCACAAATACAAAGCAAAATCCTCTTGTTTAGGTCTATTTGCACTGTTTGAAAAGACATTAAACATCCATTACCCTGAAATTAATAAATTAATAATTGATAAATTAATAATTAACATCTCAGTCAAAAGGAGAGAATGAAGTAATTAATTCCACCAATTTCAATAGCCTGGAGGAAGCCACCTAACCCCAAGCCATTTCTTCTTTTTTTTCTATTACATTTGGACATTTTATAATGAGCATTATGTCTCTGCCGCCAGCATACTAATATGGTTACTATTGTTTTTTCCAAGTTAGTAATTAAAGACACAGATGTGTTTTACAAACCAGTGACATCTCACTCAACTGATACGGCTCATACTGGATTTGGGCTGAGTAAGCAAAGCCTGCTGACAGGCTGGAGCAACTCTCCTCCCCCTACTCCCATCAGTTATCATTCAGAGAATGGCAGTGTGCCTTGGGTAGGGCATCAGGCAAATCATTCCTGCTTACCATGGTAAGGAGCACAACAGCTGTTTACCCTGTAAGCCGTTGTGCTGACTCTGGCAGACTTTTCAGGACTGAAAATGAAATTTGTTCTTGCACTCCCTGCGTATGTAGGAATAGTGGAAGGATCTGGGGTGGCACTCAGGACAGGAGGACCACTGAAGACTCTATTAGGAATAGAGATGGGCTTGAGGTTCAAACTTCAAGGCCAAGTTTGAATCTGAATTTTCCCCAGTGTTGAGTGCTCAGGACAGTCATTATCTTGTGGACTAGAACATTCACTGAAAATAAAAAGAAAAGCTGTATTTTGTCTGTTGTTCAAATCACTGGTTTCCCATTTTCTTCCTATCTTCCTTTCTTTTGTTAATAGTTTTGTTTTCCATCCTACTCCTTCCCCGCCCTGCAAGGTAGGTTTAGGGAACATTACACAAGTAAGACTTTTCAATGAGATACAGGCAAGTACAGGGAATTGTAAACTTAACCAGAAGTTTTGGATTTAGTCCAGGATATGGAATTTTTTTGGTGGCTAAAAAGATTAAGAAGAGAAAGGCAGCAAAGAAATTAACAGAAGTGCAGAGCTCCCTGAATTCACGATAATAAATGTTTTGGAAAAGTATATTTTGTTATACTGAAAGCTGTAGAAGACAAAAATCAATTTATCTAAAGAAATAAAAATATTAAAGTAACATTTGAAGTTCTCAAATTTTTCTTATAGTGACAAAGGATTTGCTAACTAGGCAAACTTTTTTACCTCCCTCCATCTTTTTCACATAGCCCCTTGCTGCACCTGTCATGACATTATGGCTAAGGAGGGCTGTTATTATCCTTTTTAACTAATAAGATGTGGGTTAGTGACGACATATTTTTCAATTAATATCTCTAGGCATTAAATGTGGATATTTTGAACTTTATGCCTCATGGACAAGCACAATGTTTTCAGGATCACCTGGGTATTAAACAAAATATATTGGATTTACACTCATATGCTGTAAGAGATTTGGGCCTAAGTGGTGCTCCACCCAAGTAAATAACAGTTCTCCTGTTTATTTAAAAAAGCAAAGCATCTGCCAGCTGTTAAAAATTTTTGGTTGTCATATTGTTTTGGGCTTTTTTCAAGAGCACTTAAAATTTCTATATTTCTATCTAAATACAGATTTATGCTGCTTTAGGTTAAATCAGTTGTTTCTGTAGTACAAGCATGCATTTGCAGGTTCTTTTTATTATACTGTGAGTGCGAATTTCTTATTTTAGGAAAAGCTTAATTAGCACAATCAACATCAACACGTTTATTGTTTCACATTACAATCAATGGGCTATTGAAAACTGTTGATAAACACTGACATGTGAATCCTGTGCAAGGTTTGCTATATCTGTAGTGTTTCACAGCTTTAAAGCCTCTGATCTGTTCGGCTTCTGGGAAAAAAACCAACCAAACAAACCAACCCAAAAACCCCCACAATGCTTATTAGTTCCACAAATTATTAATATCTGAGTTTAAGTCTGCAATGGGTTGACCTTGACTGGTTGCCAGATGTCACAGAATCACAGAGTGGTAGGGCTGGAAGGGACCTCCGAAGATCATCTAGTCCAACCCCTCTGCTAGAGCAGGATCCTAGAGTAGATCACACAGGAACACGTCCAGACGGGTTTGAAATGTCTCCAGAGATGGAGACTCCACAACCTCTCTGGGCAGCCTGTTTCAGTGCTCTGTCACTCTCACAGTAAAAAAGTGTTGTCTTATGTTAAGATTGAACCTCCTGTGTTCCAGTTTGTGCCCATTGCCCCTTGTCCTGTCACTGGACACCCCCCAGAAGAGTCTGGCCCCGTCTTCCTGATGCCCACCCTTGAGATATTTATAAGCATTAATGAGATCCCTCCTCCACCTCCTCTTCTCCAAGCTAAACAGACCCAGCTCCCTCAGCCTCTCCTCACATAGAAGATGCTCCAATCCTTTAATCATCTTAGTGGCCCTGCGCTGGACTCTTTCCAGTAGCTCCATGTCCCTCTTGAACTGGGGAGACCAGAACTGGACACAGTACTCCAGATGAGGGCTCAGCAGGGCAGAGTAGAGGGGGAGGAGAGCCTTCCTTGACCTGCTGGCCACACTCCTCTTAATGCACCCCAGGATACCATTGGCCTTCTTGGCCATGAGGGCACATTGCTGGCTCATGGTCAGCCTGCTGTCTATCAGGACTCCCAGGTCCTTTTCCCCAGAGCTGCTCTCCAGCAGCTCAGCCCCCAGCCTGTACTGGTACATGGGGTTGTTCTTCCCCAGATGCAGGACTCTACACTTGCTCTTACTGAATTTCATTAAGTTTCTCCCTGCCCAGCTCTCCAGCCTGTCGAGGTCCTGCTGGATGGCAGCACAGCCCTCTGGCATGTCAGCCACTCCTCCCAGCTTTGTATCATCAGCAAACTTGCTGAGGATACACTTTGTCCCTTTGTCCAGGTCAATAATGAATATATTGAATAGGACCGGACCCAGTAATGACCCCTGGGGACACCACTAGTCACAGGCCTCCAACTAGACTCTGCCCCACTGACTGATACTCTCTGGGCTCTGTCCTTCAGTCAGTTCCCAACCCACCTCACTGCCCAATCATCCAGTCCACACTTAAGTTTGGTCGTGAGGATGCCATGGGAAACAGTGTCAAAAGCCTTGCTGAAGTCCAGGTAGACCATGTCGACTGCTCTCCCCTCATCAATCCATCTAGTTATGTCCTCATAGAAGGCTATCAGGTTGGTCAAGCATGACTTACCCCTGGTGAACCTATGTTGACTGCTCCTTATAACCCTCTTTTCCTCAGCATTCTTTGAGATGGCACCAAGAATAAGCTGTTCTATCACCTTTCCAGGGATAGAGGTGAGGCTGACCAGCCTGTAGTTACCTGGGTTCTCCTTCTTGCTCTTTTTATAGATTGGAGTGATGTTGGCCTTCCTCCAGTCCTCAGGCACCTCTCCTGTTCTCCAGGACTTTTCAAAGATGATGGAGAGTGGTCTAGCAATGACTTCTGCCAGCTCCCTCAGCACTCATGGATGCATCCCATCATGGCCCATGGATCTGTGGGTATCAAGTTCACCTAGCTTTTCCCTAACCCAATCCTCTTCTACCAGGGCACATTCTTCCTCTCCTGCCTTCTTCTGCGGTCTCAAAGGGCTGGGACTCCTGAGGGTCTGCCTTAGAAGTAAAGACCAAGGCAAAGAAGGCATTCAGTAATTTCACCTTCTCTGTATCCTCCGTCACCAGGGCACGCACTTCATTCAGCAGAAGGCCTACATTTCCTCCAGTATTCCTTTGGCTTCCAATGTATTTTCTTGTTATTCTTGATCTCCCCTGCTAGATTTAATTCTAAGGAGGCCTTAGCTTTCCTTATTGCATCTCTACATTCTCTGACCATATTCTTGTATTCCTCCCAAGTGGTCAGCCCCTTCTTCCATGTTCCATAAATTTTCTTCTTCCACATGAGTTTATTTTGTAGCTCCCTGTTCAACCATGCAGGTCTCCTGTCTCCTTTACATTGTTTCTTACTCTTCAGGATGCTACGATCCTGAGCTTGGAGGAAATGATTCTTGAATACTGACCAGCTCCCTTGGGTCCCCCTGCCATCCAGTGCCCTATCCCATGGGATTTCTCCAAGGAGTTTCTTGAAGAGGCCGAAGCTAGCCCTCCTGAAGTCCAGGGTTATGATCCCACTTTTTACTCTGTGCCTACTGCACATGATCTCGAACTTCACCTTCTTATGGTCACTGCAGCCAAGGCTGCTCCCCACCTTCACATCCTTGACCAGTCCCTCCTTGTTTATCAATACAAGGTCCAGCAGTGCTCCTCTCCTTGTTGGTTCTTCTACCAACTGTATCAGGAAGTTGTTGTCAATGCACTGCAGGGACCTCCTGGACTGCGCATGCCTGGTTGTATAGACTTTCCAGCAAATGGCACTGTGGTTGAAGTCCCCTATGAGAACCAGAGCCTGTGATTTTGAGGCCACTTCCAGTTGTCTGTAGATGGCCTTGTCAGCTTCCTCATCCTGATCAGGTGGCCTATAATAGACAGCTGCAATAATGTCTCCTGTGTTAGCCTGCTCCTTAGTTTTTAAACACAAACTCTCAACTCACTCATCAGCCAGACCTGGGAAAAGCTCAATACATTCTAATTGCTCCTTCACATAAAGAGTAACTCCACCTCCACGCTTTGTTGGACTGTCTTTCCTGAAAAGCACATAGCCATCCATGACAGTATTCCAGTCACGTGAGCTATCCCACCACGTCTCTGTAATAGCAATCAAATCATAGCCCTTTGACAACATGCAGATCTCTAGTTCCTCTTGTTTATTCCCCATGTCCACCCAGCTGCTCTCTCATTCCCTCTCCTCAGCAGAACAGGGAGAGAAAATAAGGTGGAAATAGCTTGTGGGTCAGGATAAAGACAGGGAGATCACTTACCAATTATTGTCCTGAGCAAGACAAATTTGCCTTGAGGAAAATCAATTTAATTTATTGACAATTAAAATAGAGTTCCCCCACCCATTGCCTTTTTCCCAGGCTCAACTTCACTCATTTGTTCCCATCTCCACTACTTCTCCTCTGCCCTGGGCAGTGCAGGAGGACAGGGAATGGGAGCTGTAGTCAGCCCATAACAGTTCCTCTCTGCTGCTCTGCTTCCTCTTCACACCTTTTCCCTGCTCTTTCATAGATTCTCCATCAGTTCCTGTCAGAAGAACCTGTTCCTGCATAGGCTGTCCATTGGCTGCAGCCTGCTCCAGGTAGTATTCATCTACTCTGATACGAGGTCCTCCACTGGTGCAGCCTGGCCCTCTCCACAGTCTGCAGGGGAATACCTGCTCTGGCACCTGGAGCATGTCCTCCCCTTCCTTCTTGACTGACCTTGGTGCTCCCTCTATAATTCTCACACCACTAGCTGACACAAAGTGCTGCCAGTTTGCTCTCCAGCTTTAAGTAGGGTACTGATTCTGTCCTGCATTGACTTTATGCTCTGCTAGCTTTTACAACAGAAATGACTCTTACTCATGCCAGACAGCAGGCAAGGTGGGAATTTCATGTCAGAAGCTAGATCAGAAGGTAGGTAATCTGTCTTCTAAAGCACAGATCTATAGCACTGGTCTCAGAGAATTTCAAACTATTGACAAGCCTAAGACTCACACTTGAGGAGTCTTGAGAGCAATGATGCATATGCTTACAAATTTAGTAATTAATGTATAGCTATTCAAGTATTCCTGCTAGATAGTATATGTCTGAGACAGCTTTCCTGTGAGCCCCAAATCTTTTCCAGCATATCTTTGTGCTTAGTTGATAAATATTTTCGTGGAGTTTTTGGTGTGTTTTTGTTTTGATTTTGTTTAGATTTTGTTTGGGGTTTTTTTTTGTGTGTGTTTTGGTGGGTTTTTTGAGGCTGGTGACGTTAAAGGAATATACATTTTATTTGCCCTTTGTACTTGTGCAGAATGGAATACTGTTGGACTAACAAAATCCAGAAAGGGTAAGTAAAGCTTTTTTCAATTTCTGCATAATATTACAGAACATATTACTTCTGTGAGTGTCTCTCTAGCTATAATGATGCACATTTTCCTTTTTTCTTTCTCTTCAACAAAGGTTCTGACTTCAATATTAAGTTCAAGTAAAAAAACCGCATCTCCTTATCTGCATGTAAATGTTGGCAAGAAGTGCTCAATAAAGTTAATAGCTTTTATATCTCATATAAATACATAAAAGGTAAATCATATATGTAACAATTCTGAGTGATTACAGCATTTTCAAAATTGTTTAGACTATTAGTAAAATCATAAGGTAAAGATTTACTAAAATGCATCTATTCTGTGAAACATAAAATAAACCAAAACTGAACTAGACAATATCTCAAAGTTCCACTTCTTCAACTGCTGGTGTTCACATTTTTTATTTTTGATAGAAATTCTTTTGAAAAGGTACTGGTTTTAGGTTAGGGTCTTAGGCCACGTTTAGTAAAAAGATAATCCTGATCCTTGCTCTCATGTCCTTAGTACCATAGTACAAATAATAAATAATGTCAATAAAGTATTTACTGATGAGTAAAATAATACAAGAACAGAAGAGAGAACCTGAATCAATGAGCTTATCAGACATAGGCCAGCAGCTGTACAATATGTCTAGCTTAGAAAGAACCACAAAACATCTGCTTTATTTAGCATCTCAAGCGTGTCCATGAAGCACGTCTCAATACTCTACAACATATTTAAACCTGCAGTAAAAGGCCAAAGTCACAACTCTAATTTATCATAAGATAATAATAGATGGCAGTTATCATTAATGTCCTAAATCCCCACAAAGGTCAAGAATTTGATAACAGATCTCCCAGACTAACCAAGAAAGTAGATCACACTCTATACTCAAATGAAATTAGTAGCATCTTCAAATATTTCTTGACTATAAACCCAGCATGTCAATCTCTAAATCAAACCTCTTGACCTAGATTTGCTATTGGAAGACTCACACTGTACACTTAAATTCTTACCTCTTTTCACCCTTTTCATAAGCATATCGAATTCCATCTTGAAATCATTCAGATTTCTTTTACCTAATTGGAATGCCTCCAGATTACCACTCTTCACATGGTTAGAAACTGTCTTCTAATTTGCCATCAAAATTTATTCATAACTAATTTGTAACTTTTTTCATCTTATGCTGGGTATTTTGTAACCTAAGCAGTCCATCTGTATCTTGATGTTTATCCTCCAAAAGTGTTCAAAATGCCATCATACTCTCTTCTTAAGGCCCTTGCTTTAACAAGCAAAGTCATGGAAGCCTGTAAATCTCTCTCCACAAAATAATGAAAATGCATGACTTTTCACTTTGTACTCTTAAACTTCGTTCTCTTATGCACTAGTCATCACTGCCATTTAATCCCTCCTACACAATGATCCTGTCATCTTCTGTGTTAGTGGAAACTCCCAGCTAGTGTAGTTGTCTACGTTTAGCCTGTACCTGGAACTAAACTGTAGCAGCTCCTTTACCACCGAATGACCCCTCCCTAGCTGAGAAGGGAAATAAGGAAAAAAGGGAGAAGCCCTGTGAATTGAAGTAGAAACAGATTTAAAGAAATAACAAAAGTAATACAGTCACCAACATAAAGATTACAAAGTTCTACGCAGCCTGTCCTTGGGGTTAGCAGCAGAAGCAGAAGACTAAGAGAGATGAGCCCCAGGAAGACAAATTCTACCCTTAGTGAACTCTCTCCTTTATAATGAGCTGGTATGGGATACACCTGTGAGTCATCTGCCTTGATTGGATCTCCCAGCTGACTTGGGGCTACTCTTAGCCTGTCTGCATGGCTGGCCCATGGTTCTGTTCCTGGGAAACCAGGATAGTAGTCCACAGATTACAAAAACTCTCACCTATTTCTCTCTTTGGGTATCTTCTCTGTTTTGTAGCACTCATATATATCCTAACATTTCTACCTGAAATAAGAACTTCCTATGGGGCACTATCTAATTTCTATACCTAAATTTAAATATATTAACTCCACAGCATTAAACCATCTAACAAATCTTATGAGAGAAAATGATACTATTAGATTCAATATAGCCTTCATAAAATCATGCTGACAATGTGTCATACTTATTTATCATCATATTCTAAATTATTTTTCCTTCAAAATTCATTGTATGACTTACAGTAGTATTAAAGTCAAGTTAACAGACTCATATTTGCTCGGAACACCTGGTTTACATTTTGTTTTGTTTTTCTTTCTACTTAGGAATAGAGGTATTGCTCTTCTCCAGTCATAGGATATTTACAGATTAGCTAAACATCATGTAACTGGCAAGTTGATCCTGGCCAACATCCACCCAGTCTCATTGTGCATGTCTACTGTGGGACTTGAAGAAAATAGAAGGGAGATTTGTGAGTTGAGATAAAGACAGTTTAGTAGGGAAACCAAAAACTGCATCTGCAGGTAAAGCAAAAAGAGAAATTCATTCCCTGTTTCCCATCAGCAAGCAGAAGTCCAGACACTTTCTTGGAAAGCAGGGCCTCAGCATGCATAATGATTGCAGAGGAAGAGAAATACCAAACTTAGGAATGTTTCTACTTCTTCCTCTTTCCCCTGAGCTTTTATCGCTGAGCACCATGTCATATGGTACGGAATATCCTATTGAGCAATTTAGGTTATATATATCTTGTCTGTGCTGCCTCCCAGCTTCTTGCTCACCCCCATCCTCCTTGTTTGGCGTGGCAAGAGAGAAAGCCTTGATGCTGTGCATTCACTCTTCAGTGGTATCAGAATATTTGTGTTATCAGCACTATTTTAACCACAAATGGAAAGCACAGCACCATGCAGGCAGCTATGCAGGAAGTTAACTCAGTCCCAGCCACACAAATTACACAGAATAATTTATGTAGCAAGCACAGCACTAGGAATAGGAGGATTTGTGTCAACCTTAGAAGCTGAGCACATGAACTAATTGCTTATTCTGTAGTTAACTATAAACTGATGGTGGATTATATAAATGTATTTGTTCATTATTCTTAAGAAAAATGTTCTTTACTTGGTAGGTGATTCACCTTTCTGTAGCTGAAATTCAAATTCAAAGCTTCTGGTCAGTACCAAAAATTGTAAGCTTGGTCATGTGTTCACAGAGGAAGGGACCTAACCATTATAAAGAGAAATGCAAGTTTGCTAGAAAACACAACATAGTGAATGATAAGCAGCATCTGGAGCTATCAGAATATTTGAAATGTGTTCCTATCTTCCTTTGCTCAGGCAGAAATATATTACAGTGGTATTCGTGTATCACATTTAAACAGATTTGGATGCATCATCAGTTAAGTCAAAGAGAAAGTCATCATTTGTGTTCAATTTTAATATTTTGTGTTTTCAATTTTATACAAGTTGTACACGTGAGTACATTCTACTATGAATGCTCTCACAGAAGTATATAAATTAACATATAAATGCTATGTATGAATAAATGACTCATTTGTAGACAATTTTGGAAAAAAATAATTTGCACAAATGTAACATAGTAAAGGATGAGAACTTGCTAAGAGTGAATACTTCATGAGACAAAATAGATCAAAAGAACTGTTACTTTCACCTTTGCCATTCAAATGAATATTTATTAATATCTTTTCTATTCTGCATTTGACTGACTCCTGTGAAATAAAACCATATTTCATAATTAGGATTTTGCTAAAGGATTTTTTTTACTTTATTGACTCTTGATTGGCTTCTACTTGTATGTTTCATCTGTGTTTGTGGAAAAAGTGTTAAGGCTCACCTTTGGTTTCCCTAATTTAAGGTACTGGTAGGTTTAAAATTATCTAAAAATAGGGAAAAAGGAAACTGCATTAATGTATTGATTATCTGTTGTTCAGAAAGAGACATTCTCAGGTGAGCAACCCTGACTACAACTTTCAAGAAGAGCCCTTTAAGCTTTGTCCTTCTTTGCTTGCAAAATTTCCTAACCTGATAGGCTACAGATTCTGGATTGAATAGGCTTTACTGTCCATCAGTTGAAAACTTAATCTTCTTCAACTGTGTAGCACCAATAAAGACATGAAGCCTATTGCATGTTTTTGTTGCATTAAAACACATGATTTTTATTTATTTTCTTCATAAGATTTATGGCAGAGCTTTGGGAATAGTGCATATAGTGCACTATCTATTTAATTAAACTTCTGTCTCTAGGTTACTGAAGTTCTAGATTTCTTAAGGAAAGTACCCCATTCTGGCTCCTTTTATAACTATTCTTTCTGAACAAAGAATTTCTGAGGTTTATATTACAAATATTAGATTGGAAGTGAATATGAAAGTGAGAGATCACAGTGTGTCTATTTGACAATAATGTTTCTCTGGTAGATTATAATGAATAATACATATTTAATTTACTTGTCATAGTCTGAAAAGTTATGCAAATCACATCAGTAAATTGGCTATAATTTCAGTTGTTTTGACATAGAAGGTAAACTCTCTTAGCTGATACCACACAAAGGTGATATGCAAGTTACCCACAGTAAACCTTTATGATTATTTTTAATTAAAAGATCTGAATTTTCCTTATTAAAAGCTACTCTTCATAGGAAATGTTTTTACAGTTGGAAACTCCATTCTCTTAGCAGTATGTTAACAAAGTATCAGAAAAACAATGAGTCAAACTATATAAACTTTCTGTAAACTGGAAAGCAGAATGGTAGCAGGGATGGGAAATGTGGATTTACAGTCTTTACTGTGGTGTGTTGACTCAGGATAGCAGCTAAGCATCACACAGCTGCTTGCTCATTACCCAGCCTCATTGGGAGAGGGAAGAGAACAGGAAGAGCAAAAACATGAGTCAAGATGAAAATAGTTTAATAAGTGAAGAAAAGAGGAAGGAAATTTTTTTTAAAAAAAAGAAGTTATGCAAAGGTAGTCACTCATCACCTCCCACAAGCCGACTGATGTCCAGATAGTGTCCAAGAAATGGCTACCTCCCCCAAAACCCATCCCTCCCAGGTTATATTGCTGAGCAAGACATTATATGGCATGGAATATTTTGGCCAATTTAGGTCAGAAAGAAAGGTAAAAATAATGTTTACTTTTGTTATCAAGGGGAAAAGATGACCATAATAAATTGCAAAACATATAGTCAGAAATAACTCCTGTTGCAACTCATTTAATGCTATTGCATGAGGAAAAAATAGCCATAGGCAGAAATCACCTTTATTCTTGCTTACATATTGGTATTTTAAGTGGTGCTGAAATAAGCATAAACAATTGTAGTGCCAAGCATTACAGCAGTGAATTTGGCATATAGAGTTATTGCGTGTGATACGTAATCTAACAAATTTCCAAACAAACATTCTGGAAACAATTACAAGTAAGCAAGCAACCCTGAGCAAATACCATTGAAGTTTTAAATTGCATTTTGGTCACCCACGACCATTTTAAAAAATGTTCCACAGAATTTTTATGCCTGGAGCAAAAAAAAAAGAGAGTTTTTGCTGTCTTGCCAAGTGAGAGTTTAATGTTGTGAATCATTAGGAAGCATGCACATTAGTCTCAAAAATAATTGTTTGGTTTTTAGTCACTTGAGGCTATAGTCTCAATCAGACCTCAGCTGTGGTGGGCTAAGAGAACATACAATGCAGTATAAATACAGTTTGTTGATATTTCACTGACAGAAGCATACGTTACACCATTAACTTCCAAAGCAAACATGTGAAATTGTTACCAAAGAAAGCCAAATGCAATAATATTTTAAAAATGTAATCCAGGTTACTTTAAAAATAATCTGATAAATTCATAGATGCAGATTAAAAAAATGTATTGACAAAGCAATACATTTGTTAAAGATAAATAATAATTGTCACAGAACATATTATTTTTTACCAAGGTTGGACATGTTCCTGGGAGGTCTAGAATGATGTTTATTCCTATTTATTCAACACGTAGCCCTTCAAATATAGGAAAGGTTATTAGTAAAGAAAAAAGCAAAACTAATGATTTCTTTGTTGCTTTGAGTATGCATATTTTCTTTGCTCTTTAGAAAGAGCTTGCCTCTTTTTTAAGCCATTAGTCTCAGAAGACTCTTTCATCATAGGAGACTGTGAAATCATGACATCAAGTGGACCAAGAATAAATATTAATAAAAATATTATATTTAGATAAATACAGCAGTTCAACAAAAAAAACTTCCAACCTGGTAAAGATCAAAAGATAATAGTGTCAAATCCATAACAGGTAGAAAGTTTTTCAAATATAAACCCACTCCCAGTCTTACTGTAACCATTGAGTTCAATGGGAATAAGACAGGGCCGTCATTTATGCTATTGCATTTTCTAATGACAAAAATGTCTCTCCGAATTAAGAAAAGACTACCAATGTGTCTCCTAGTGAGTTTAGTAGTAGCAATGACCTTGGAGTGTAGCTGTAGCTGTTATGCAGTAGGAAGAAGTTCTCTCCTCTGAGTAACTATTTTTGCTCTGGTAAAATAATTGACTGATTTTGGTCTTAACAATAAATTCACAGTTGACTTCCATCAGAGGAACTAAAAATCTCTCTATCAGTTCCCACACAGAAGCAGAAAGACTAATATCAACCAAATTACACAATCATACTCCCCTCCCAAATATTTAATTACCTTATGATTGGAATTCACGTTTTAATCTACATTGGCCTGAGCAGGAAATGTAGTGTTTTCCTTCTGAGATGCATCAATAAATGAATGATTTTGTTCTCACAGAATCACAGAATCATCTAGGTTGGAAAAGACCTTGAAGATCATTGAGTCCAACCATCAACCTAACATAGACAGTCCTCAACTACACCACATCCCGGAGAGCTATATCAACCCCATTCTTAAACACCTCCAGGGACAGTGACTCCACCACTAACCTGGGCAGCCCGTTCCAATGTCTAACAACATGTTCTGTGAAAAAATACTTCCTAATATCCAGTCTAAATCTCCTCTGATGCAACTTGAGGCCATTACTCCTTGTCATATCGCTTGTTACTTGGTTGAAGAGACTCATTCCCACCTCTCCACAACCTCCTTTCAGGTAATTGTAGAGGGCAAGGTCTCCTCTCAGCCTCCTCTTCTCCAGACTAAACAACCTCAGTTCCCTCAGCCACTCCTCATAAGACTTGTGCTCCAGTCCCTTCACCAGATTCTTTCCCCTTCTCTGGACACACTCAAGTATTTCAATGCCCTTTTTGTAGTGAGGGGACCAAAACCTGACACAGTACTCGAGGTGTGGCCTCACCAGTGACGACTACAGGGATAAGATCACTTCCCTGCTCCTGCTGGTCACACCATTTCTGATACAGGCCAGGATCCCATTGGCCTTCTTGGCCACTTGGGCACACTGCTGGCTCATGTTCAGCTGGCTGTCAATCAACACCCCCAGGTTCCTTTCCGCCAGGCAGCTTTCCAGCCACTTCTCCCCAAGCCTGTAGCACTGTTGGGGGTTGCTGTGGCTGAAGTGCATGACCTGGCATTTGGCCTTATTGAATCTCATACAGTTGGCCTCAGCCCAACGCTTCAGTCTGTCCAGATCCCTCTGCAGAGCCTTCCTACCCTCAGGCAGATCAATACTCCCACCCAACTTGGTGTCATCTGCAAACTTACTGAGGGTGCACTTGATCCCCTTATCTAGATCATCGATAGAGATGTTAAACACTAGTGGCCCCAGCAGTGAGCCCTGGGGAACACCACATGTGACCAGCCACCAACTGGATTAAACTCCTTTCACCACAACTCTTTGGGTCTGTCCACCCAGCCAGTTTTTTACCCAGCAAAGTGTATGCCCATCCAAGCCAGGAGCATCCAGTTTGACCAGGAGAATGCTGGGGGAAACAGTGTCAAAGGCCTTACTAAATCAAGGTAGACAACATCCACAGCCTTTCCCTCATCCAATAAGCAGGTCACCCTGTCGTAGAAGGAGATCAAGTTTGTCAAGCAGGACCTGCCTTTCATAAACCCATGCTGACGGCCTGATCATCTGGTTTTCCTGCATGTACCGTGTGATGGTACTCAGGATGATCTGCTCCATCAGCTTCCCTGGCACCGAAGTCAAATTGACAGGCCTGTAATTCCCCAGATCACCCTTCCAACCCTTCTTATGTATGGGCGTCACACTGGTTGATTTTCAATCTGTTGGGACCTCCCCAGTCAGCCAGGACGGCTGGTAAATGGTGGAAAGTGGCTCGGCGAGCACCCCCACTGGCTCCTTCAGCACCCTCAGTTGTATCCCATCCAGTCCCATAGACCTGTGTGTGTCTCTGTGGTGCAGCAGGTCACTGACTGTCTCCTCCCAGACTGTGGGAGAGTTGTTCTCCCAGTCTCTGTCTTCTAGCTGAGGAGGCTGGATTCCCTCAGTACAACTAGTCCTGCTGCTAAAGAATGAGGCAAAGAAGGCGTTAAGCACCTCAGCCTTTTCCTCATCATTTGTTACCCTGTTTCCTCCTGCATCTAGCAGAGGATGGAGCTCTCCCTTGTCTTTCTTTTACTGTTGATGCATTTATAGAAACATTTCTTGTTATCTTTCACAACTGAAGCCAGATTAATTTCTAGTTGACCTTTGGACCTTCTAATTTTCTTCCTGCATAGCCTCACAGCATCTTTGTAGTCATCCTGAGTGGCTTGTCCCTTCTTCCAAAGTCCATAAACTCTCCTTTTTCTTCCTGAGTTCCAGCCAAATCTCCCTGTTTAGCCAGGGTAGTCTTCTCTGCCACTGGCTTTTCTTACAGCACATGGGGACATCCTACTCCTGTGCCTTAAGACTTCCTTCTTGAAGAGCATCCAGCCTTCCTGGACTCCTATGCCCTTCAGGACCATCTCCCAAGGGATTATGTCAAGCAGTCACCTAAACAAGTCAAAGTCAGCCCTCTGGAAGTCCAGAGTGGCAGTTCTGCTGCTCCCTCTCCTAGCCTTTCTAAGAACAGAGAACTGTATCATTTGATGATTGCTGTGCCCTAGACAGCCTCCAACCACCACATCACCCACCAGTTCTCTGTCCACAAAGAGCTGCTCCAGCAGGGGTTCACTCACCAGCTGCATCAGGAAATAATCTTCCACACATTCAAGGAACCTCCGGGACTGGTCCCACTCTGCTGTGTTGTATTTCCGGCAGATGACTGGGAAGTTGAAGTCCCCCACGAGAACAAGGGCAAGCGATCACAAGATTTCTCCCAAGTGCCTATAGAGTATTTCATCAGTATCTCTGTCCTGGTTAGGTGGTCTATAACAGACTCCCACTATGACATCAGCCTTGTTGGCCTTCCCCCTGATTCTAATGCAAAGACACTCAACCCTGTCTTCACTGTACTTGTGTTCCAAGTATTTGTAACAGTCCCTTACATACAGGGCCACTCCACCGCCTCTCCTTCCTTGTCTATCCCTTCTGAAGAGCTTGTAGCCATCAACTGGAACACTCCAGTTGTGCGAGACATCCCACCACATTTCCGTGATAGCCACTATGTCATAGTTTTCCTGTCGCATCATGGCTTCTAGATCCTCCTGTTTGTTACTCACGTTGCATGCATTGGCATAGATGCATTTCAGATGGACTAGTGTTCCCAGGACCTTTTTGCATTTAGAGGTCCTAATTCCAGCCTGACCATTCAGCGGTGTTACCACAGTTACTAATCCATTAATATCACTTGCATCTTGGCTGCTCTGCATGTCTCCATCCCTTACCCCCACTGGCAGAGCAAGGGTCCTCGCTACCACACCATCCCACAAACCCTGGCAGTCTTCCCTCGGGCTTACATATGGGAGGTCCAGTTTTGTCCCCTTCCTTCTAGTTTAAAGCTCTCTCAGTGAGCCCTGCTGACTCCTGCCCTGATAACCTTTACCCCCTCTGGGACAGGCGCATCCCATCTGTTGTCAAAGTTCTGACATCCTGTATACCAACCTGTGATTGAAATACCCAAAGCCCTGCCGGTCATACCAGTCTCGGAGCCATGAGTTCATCTCCTGACTCCTCCTGTTGTCCCCCTCATCCATCCCTGCAACTGAAGGGATGGAGAACACAACTTGCAACTCTGACCCCTTAACCAGTTTCCCCAAGTTTCTGAAATTTCTCTTCATAGATTTCAGACTTCTGGTCACATCATCACTTCCCACCTGAAAACCCAAGAGTGGATAGTAGTCTGTAGGTCTCACCAGAGTGTGGAGCTTACCTATGAGATCCTTTACCTGGACTCCAGGAAGGCAGCGGACTTCCCTATGAAGCTGGTCTGATCTGCATATTGGGCCTTTGACACCTCTCAGGAAGCAGTCACCTATGACAATGACCTGTCTGGGTTTTTTATTGGAATTAGATATAATACGTGGTCTAAGGCAACCTGACGTTGGCAGACCTTTGTCTTCTTCCTTATTTGCCTCATCCCCTTCATCCTTTTTTTGCTTCCTCCATGAGTTCCAGGGCCCCATATCTATGACATTACACTTCAGTAAACCTGTCTCACCCTATTAGTGTACCAAAACAGTGAACAGAAGAACATAAAAATGGAAAGGAACATAGGAACAGCAAAGCTGGTTCCTTCACAGCTGGAGGCAATCTCATAGTAGCCACATTTAGTCTATTGTATTATATTAATAGTCCATGAAGATTCAAACGGTAACCATTTTATGTTCCGTGCCTTACAGGTGACAGAACATTTCCTAATAGTCTATTGCAAAGTCAGGTATATTAAAAGGTAAAACCACTAATAGGCACAGCTGTTAAGTCCACAGTTCTATCAATATTTAATATTCTGTTGTGACTATAAACCAACTGCTTGCAATACAAAGAGCAATAGGCTATAAACAGATGGCATTAATTTGCTCATTGCAAACTTCACCTTTGTATAAGAAAGAGTAGGTATATTTTCTCTTAGGTTTAAGAAAGTGTCTTGTGGAGCTAACTAGAGGTCAGAGCTGGTATCCATTGTTAATGCAACAGATGTGTTTATATCTAAAATACTTCTTTAAAACTATAGTTTATTAATAACAAACATGACTGGGTCACAAAACTGTAATATCATTCGTTGTAATGCCAACAAGCTTTTTCACAGTTCTCCACTTTCATTTTCCCCTTTTATCTTGTTTACTTGTTCTTATTCCTGTATAATAAAGCCAAGGATTTGGTTCCTGAATCTCAGCAGTAAGAGAGAAAAGGAAACATGTACAGGACGTTTAGACTATCTCCCTTCCATCATTACCACCCTGCCAAACATATCATTCTATTGCTCTTCATTTTAACCATTTCATGTTAAATTTTCAGCTAAACTGATTTTTTTCAGGAACTAATGGAGAAAGTTTGGCGTTAAAGCAGCTATTCAAACACAAAACTAAAATAGGATTGCCGAAATATTTTTTTTTTTATTAAAATATATGAGTTTTTATCTGCACGTCCTATATTCTAGCCATTAAAGAGGAAAGGTACAGAGAGAAAGACTGGGAATCTCTATGTCCTTTGTACAAATGTGCACCAACCCCTGAAACATAGAATCCTCACTGGCAATGCTTGGACACTTGCCTCCACCTTTCTGAGTGACCCCTACTGCTGGCCCGAAGGTGACACAACAGTGGAGAAATATTCCCTGCTGGAAGCAGGAATGTCTCCTGCTCATCTCAGTGAGCAGAATGGTATAGAGAGCAGGTGAGGAAATGATTTGGTGGGGGTTTTTATGAGCTCTCATCCTAGTGCTTCAAGGTAACCAGAAATTCCTTCTTCCTTCCATTCCTTCAGCACAGTGGAAAGAAGTCTCTTGATCCTCAGAATCCAGTAATGCTGCTGTGTGTTCTCTGTATTATTCTTGGCTGAAGGGAAGTCTCATTCAATCTCATTTTCCAAGCCACTCCTCTTTCTAACCCTACAAGATGTGCAGTCAAAGTTATGCTGAAGAACGAGGCTTCAGGGTGCTCCTTGTTCTGCAGCTGCTGGGAGCTGTTTGAAGTAATGTCATTCCTTTTTCTCTCATCGTTTCTCTGGCATACATTTGGACCTTTTATCAAGCAACACTTTTTACATCTAAGACTATTTATGAAGTAACAGTTCATCTTAGTCATGTTGTAGTTTAACCCCATTTAAGAAAAGTATCCCACAAGGCTTCTCACAACTGTAGCAGAAACACTTGTGACAAATATTTCCTGTTACTTCAGCAATCACATACCAATGGCAATAAGATACCTTGTCAGATCTGGGTTTTTTTTCAGTTTATAATGTTTTTATTGTGAATTGTTGTGCAGAGAACATGTGTCTTGGGTGGAGGAGGGGGAACATTGTAAATAAAACAGTTTCCTAGAGCATAAATTCATTGATGAATCATAAGAAATGTATTAAAAGTGCCAAATTTTCCTACTTCCCATTCTAATCAAAGAACTGAGAGCTAAAATTATCCCAGAAGATCAAAATGAAATTAAAAATCCTACAGGAAACAGAACAGCTGTCTGAAATTTGATGAGTATACACCCAGTCCTGAACTCAACAGATTTTTCTAAGTTTCCACAAAGACAACTTGGATTCAAGTGGCTGAACATCTATGCTCTTGGTAATTTCAAAGGACCTGAACTAGTGTGCCAGGGAACAATAAGTGCCAGGCTGCTCTGTGAGGGAGGATGAGCCAGGAGTGACCCAGCCAGGTGGTGTGCTCTCCAAGAAGCACCTGACCATGATGAGTAGAGAAGGGTTCCAGTGACAAGGTCCCACAGCAGACACAGCAAGTGGAGAAACCAGGCCCAGGGTCTGTTCAGGACCAGCAGAAGAAAAGAATCAGATACCAGCACTCCTCCAGCATCACTGGGGCAGGGACAGATAGCCCCATCTGGGCTGAAATGAGGCCATGAGCAGGGTGGGGGGAGGCCTGGTTGAAACTGTACTGGGACAGTTGGCCCATAAGTCCTTTCACAGCAGAAACTATGGCCCCAAGAGGTTAAATGGGATTTGAGGACTACACTAAGATGGTGTTGATTCTATTGAATCCCATTCCTGAGTGGCTGAAGCGGTAATTATGTATTCTGTACAACTATTTTTAAATTCACAGAATCATAGAACCCAGGTTGGAAGGGACCTCAAAGATCATCCTATCCAACCTTTCTTGGCAAAAACATGGTATAGAGAAGATGGCCCAGCACCCTGTCCAGCTGAATCTTAAAAGTGTCCAATGTTGGGGAGTCCATCCCTTTCCTGGGGAGATTATTCTAGTGTCTGATTGTTCTCATTGTGAAAATTTTTCCTCCTATGTCCAATCAGAATCTCCCCAGGAGTAACTTGTACAATTGCTCATCATCTTTTCCATGTGACTCCTTGTAAAAAGGGAGTCTCCATCTTCTGTGCAGCCACACTTTAAGAATTAGTTGCGTTTCTTCTTAACGTAATGATATTTTAATATAACTCATCTTTTAAGCTTGGAGTTACACATAAATACATAGAATAATTAATTTGAAATAGAACATATAAACTTCAGTCGAGGATTTGCCACAAGCCTCAGAAGGGAGGTCTTATATTCCTTACTAAACTGTGTTGCTACAGAGCCATGCTGCATCCATTTATACATAGATATGAGATGTATATGTCATAACCTTACCTCAAAAGCTTTTCCTACTTGTAATCTCATTAAGACCTTGCATTCTTTGGAATATGGCCTGCCAGTCCATTATCTTCTGTTATTTCCAGCCATATTCTGTGTGTTAAATGCTACCATGAGTACTGTGGATAAGAAATTTGTCTCTGTAATTACACCAGATGGAAGACCAGGGAGAGTAGGTGCCTTTTCCTACTGTTGCTTGAAGCTGTACTGACTTACCTTGTCACCTTCTTGTGTCCAGGATTGCTGGGACAAAGATCAATATAATCTCTTGGTGGTGGTGCAAGAGATGGGAGGAAAATGAGTTCGTCTTGACCTTTATAAGACTGATGTGATCAGGATGGTTTGGAGAAGGACATGGAGGGTGACAGGCAGAATATCAATCATTTTACTGATTGTGTCTTCTTCATCAGTTTAAAGAGTTTGAACGCAGGACAGCTCTTTGCTTTTGCTGCTTTTAATGAATGTGTATTTCAATATACCTAACTAGTGTTTGGAGCTTCTAACTAGAAATTATAGTCAGATTTCTTTGCCGTATTATCTATGACTTCCTTATTGCAGGATTATAGGAATTCCACAAGGAGATACAGTTTTAAAATATTCTCAGCTTTATGCTGTTCCACAATGCAGCATCTTGAGCTGAATTAAGTATTCCTATGTAAGCATGTAACACCATCTTTTGATATCCAAGCCGGATATCCTTTCGTCAACAACTGTTTTCATTATGACCCATAAAGCTTATGAGCTGACTAATGAGTAGTCTGTCTCCTGTTGTTGTACTACTATAGCTGTATAGAACCCAAACAATCAAGCTGTAACACCTCTCCCTGAAGTTCAACATATTTGGGCCCCTAATTTTTCCTGCATACTTCTGAAAAGCTCTTCTGTGGACAGTATGAAACGTGTGTTGTCTGGGAGTTTAGAAATGGATGAGGGCAAGTTTTTCGTTAAGTCTTGGAAAGGCAGTAAACTGTACTTGTTTATTTGCAGGTGGTTGGTAAACTGAATTTCTCTTTGAATAACTGTTTATGTACTACTGTTTGTATGCTAAAGAGCCTCAGGTCTTATGTAGATGTATTTTTAGCATTATTTATATGGAGAGAAATGTTTTACGGTAAAACTTAATAGGCTAGCCTAATTATTTTAACAGAGAGGAAGTCATATACATGAAAGATGCTCCAGGAAGATATCTGTGTACTTAGTTATGGTTTTCTCAGAACAGGGTCAGTCACTATTTGCCGAAATTTGACAGTCATGTTTGCAGTAGATTTCCTCTTTAACTTGACTTAATATCATGTATACTATACAATACTAAACTATTTTCTCCTTTTCTAGTCTAACACCATAAAATTTAATCCCAAATTCTGATTATCATAATAGTGGTGTGTGACTCAAATAATTTCAAAATGACACACACCAAGGTGGACTGTCACTTCTTCTCTAGAGGAAATGGAGAACAGCTGGACATCAAAAGCTCAAGATCAGAGTCTATCTCTAAAACAGTACAACAGTTTTATGTTGATACTACCTAAGGAAATTAAATTTAGACACTATTCTCTAAGATAATATTTTCTTAGGCCTAGATCCTCTGTTTGTCTTTACTTGCACAAAGTAAGATCAGCCCTATGACAGCAAAAAGGAGAAAAAAAATTAAATTTGTGAGGTTGCATAGTGAAAGGAGATAAAATAAAGGACAATTTGGGCCTGCAACTTTACTGTCTATATAGTCAAATAATATGTTTTGGGACTACTAAACTCACAAGGTAGTGAGTCATTCCAGCACTTCCTAGAAATCATAATATAAATTCTGGATGTTTCTGTATTTTCAGAAAATCTCCTGCGCTTAAATTTTAGATACTAAGCCTTGTCATGAAAATTAAGAAACAAGTTTAATTGGTCAGTTCAATTACTCTATACAAATGAAAAGTGGTGCCAGATGTCAATTACATTAGTCATTATTATTACAGATTTTCTAATACTATATAACTTTTCCTATTTAATTATGTTCTCACATGTTTTCGTTCCCTTTACTGGCAATTATTACCATGTCATCTTGATCCTGGGCCCACAGGGGAAATGGGTGAGTGTGGGTCTCCTGGTGTCTCATTTCTCTGGGAGCAGCACAAGATCCCCTTGCAGAAACAATGCAGGGAGATGTAAGTAATGAGAACCTACCACACTTCTCTTTCTCCTCTCCTGCCTTTCATTTTGGGCCTGAAAAGCCATGGTCCTCTAATTCATTGTGCATAAATATTTGCAGGCCTAATTGATTTAAATGGTTATCTATCAGGACAAAGCTCGTCAGTTTAAGTCAATTAAAATGCAAGGTTAGAGGTTACATTTCTAAACCGTGCCTAAGAAAACTATCTCCAAATTGAAGCTAGATCATCTGGACCTTAATACAGCTGAAATTTCCTACTCAGTTGAAAAATGAAGTGCATCCACTCACATGACCTACCTAATATGTATGCATGCTTTATTTGAAAAATAACATGTTCGCTCCAATTTTTACTCCTCCATGAAATATCTTTATTTTGGACTTGTCCTTGAATCAGAACGTATCTACTCTGGCACATTATGAACATTTCAATAGACACATTTTTGTCATTTTATTATTTCTGTTCGTGGTTTGTCATAACAAAGCACTACAGGATAAGGTATGATCTGTCCTCCAATGTGCCTTCCAACCTTTGATTTTGAACTTTTTTTTTTCTTACCAAGAGCAAAACATTGTATTTCTTCTATAATGTGGGCATCTCTCTAAGAAACTGGTTTCTTGTCTTTTACTTAAAACCAGGTGTTCATGCTAATTACTGCTAACTGCAAAATTTTCATAACTGAGTCATTAGATTCCTCTAGACTTATTAATGTAATGGTCTGTCATCAAACAAATGATATGAGATAAAACAGTCACAAGGTTTATAATTGAGTAATCTAAAAAATGTTCAAAATGATTTAATACCTTATATCAAACATCTGACATAGTGATAAGTGAGGTATGAGATCTATCAACAGGAAGAAAAGAGATTAATTCATGACCAGTCAAATTACTGAGTGTTATTTAATATCCTATTAATCAAAGCTGTATCCTGGCACCTCAGTAAAATCTTACAACCTTCTCCTCACAGTTGATTAGTTTCCACAGGTGTTTATTGGATGTGGTATGCTCTCAAAAAATTTTCTGCTGTCCTTCAGTCAGTCTTATTAAACCACATATTTTAGTAAATATTTCATTAGCATTATAATTACATTGGTTTTAGTTTCTGTGCTATTACAGACAAATTCATTCAAATCTTTAAGTATATGCCTATCTTACTTCATTTTATGCTCTTGTTTCTGCTTGAATTTTGAAGGCTATGGCTTCCTGTATGGTTCTATTAAGTACATAGACCTATAATTTTTGCACAGGTCTACAGAAGTGTTATGACTTTTTACTTTTACTTCTTCCTTACTCCTCTTTATTTGTATTCACCTAATGCTTGCTCAGAACTCCTCTGTTTGTTCTTACTTTCATTTGAATTTTGAAGTCCTTACTCAGGTGTACTATTTTCCACAACTAATAAAGCATGTCATATGTTCATATTTCCCAGGCACTGAGAATAAATTTTTGGTTTCTTCATTTGCCTTTTTTGTCATTGCAAAAATAGATTCTGGACACAATCCACTACCATCAGGAAGATATTTCTAATGTGTCTTGTACTGTGCAGCTCGTGGATTCCCTTGACTGCCAGTATTGACCTGTTTTCAAAAACTATATGCAGAAATAGCTGGATAGTGTTTAGTAGAGAAATTCCTGCCTACTCTGGCTTTTAATTCAATGCTGCTTTGGTTTCCTTCTCTAAGAAGCCTCAGTAGATTACTTCTCTTTCTTTTTACTTTTCAGTCAAGATAATTTCAAATACTCTGGTTGGGGACTGACCTGCTAGAGAGCAGCATAGGGGAAAGGGACCTGGGGGTCCTGGGGGACAGCAGGATGACCATGAGCCAGCAATGTGCCCTTGTGGCCAAGAAGGCCAATGGCATCCTGGGGTGTATTAGAAGGGGTGTGGTTAGTAGGTCGAGAGAGGTTCTCCTTCCCCTCTACTCTGCCCTGGTGAGGCCACATCTGGAATACTGCATCCAGTTCTGGGCTCCTCAGTTCAAGAAGGACAGGGAACTGCTTGAGAGAGTCCAGCGCAGAGCCACAAAGATGATGAAGGGAGTGGAACATCTCCCTTATGAGGAAAGGCTGAGGGAGCTGGGTCTCTTTAGCTTGGAGAAGAGGAGGCTGAAGGGGGATCTCATTAATGCCTGTAAATATCTCAAGGGCAAGTGTCATGAGGATGGAGCCAGGCTCTTCTCAGTGACATCCAATGATAGGACAAGGGGTAACAGATGCAACCTGGAACATAGGAGGTTCCACATAAATGTGAGGAAGAATTTCTTCACAGTGAGGATAACAGAACACTGGAACAGGCTGCCCAGAGAGACTGTGGAGTCTCCTTCTCTGGAGACATTTAAAATCTGCTTGGATGCATTCCTGTGTGACCTGATCTAGGTATTCCTGCTCTGGCAGGGGGATTAGAGTAGATGATCTTTTGAGGTCCCTTCCAATCCCTGACATTCTGTATTTTCTACAATCTTTTTCCCCTTCCAGTCCCATTTGCTTTCACGTATAGTCTTTGCCTTAGTATTTTCCCTCTCTCTTGTGTCAGGTAATGCCTGTCAGTTGAAGCACACTGAGGAAACTTTGGCATACGTAAAATGTTTTATATTAAACTTAATTTTACATAACTAAAAACAATTTTAAAAAATAATACAATTTGTTTCCTGTTAATTGGTGCTGATTTGATAATGTGATGCAAAATATCATGAGGCTGACATTTTAAAAAAAGAAAAAAGGTGGAATAACATGTCATTATTAAAAACTTTATCTCACAATGCCTTATCCCCCACAAACACCTGAGCTTAAGATCAAGATAAAATAATTCATTGAATGATCGGTATGACCATGTACTTTTGCACTACAGTGGACATATCTACGCTGGAACAAGAAGTCCTTGTCATGTCCTCACCCCCTGCTTCTGCTCATGTTGCTGCCTTGTGTATGAGATGGGATGATACATGCAAGTACCCACATTTCAGCCTGCTCTGAAGGGCAGCTTAGGAGCAGTAACGTTGAATGCTTCACAGATAGAAAGGCAAGTCTGACACTGCATCCTTGCGATTCTGCTTTGTAGACAATATAGAGGTAGAAGACAGTAGTTTTTTCATAGCTTGAAGTGCCAGCAATGGTAATTAAACATCTCACTATTTAAACTTCAGTAATTTCAATTTATTTTTTTTTTAATGAACCTGGAGAATCCAGAATCCATCTCTGAAGATATTTGTGTGCTCCAACACTGGTTATTTAGTTTTCCCTTTATATTTATTGGTGAGCTGTGAGCAATTCACCCAGATTCCTCTGAATTAATGCTATTTTCAAAAGGCTACTTGATCAGTTATTAGCACTGACAGAGTGTAAGGCTTTAGGGAACAGGATCTATCAGACAAGTATTAATGAAGCTAAACACTTATATATTCTTTCTTAGTGTTTCTATTGCTGTATTAGACTTGTTAAACTATGTACTTCCATAGAGGTAGCAGCTACGTTTACTTATTTTTTCCACACGCATAAATTGCATAAACCTTCTTCCTACTGATTTGATTATCATAATCTAAACTTTAGGAGATATACCAGAAATACATAAACTGAAAAATCTGCATCTACTTTACCCACTCTATTTGAAACAAAACAAGTTCTAAATGAGTTACAGAAATCTGACAACCTAACAAAACATGCAGTGAAGCAAGAATTACTGAAATGCTTGAGAGACTTTGACCAGCAAAAGAGAAAAAAAGTGCAGTCATGTGCAAATAAGCAGAAGATAAGACAGATGTTGCATTGACCTCCCACTCACCGGAATTAGGTTGCCAGTTTTGTTACTCCTCTGCAGCTGTTTGCAATGGTCAGGTGGGAAGTCAGTGCCTAACAGGCATCACAGTAGGTACTGCCATAAATCAGATAACATCTTTATGGAAGAAGTCCAAATATGATTTGAAAATGCAGTGAACACCACCCTAGTCATACAGGGAGTTGATTTCAGCTTCATTCATTCCACAAAAAGCAAAATATGCTGGATATTTGGCAGAGAATTATATATGCTGGCAGCATTTCATGTTTTTTGATAGAAAAGAAAAATCAAAGGCATGTTTTTACTAGGTTCTGACAGCGGCTACTGAAAGATGAGTTCTCTGGTAAGCAATTCACAAGCAAACATGCTGTCTCTCATTTCACTTCCACCTCCTCACCCTCCCCATGCCCCCGACCCTTGTAAGCAACAGGCAGTAGCACACAGAGTGTGTAGCAGGATAAAAAAATCTGCCAATGCAGTTTGTAAGCAATGCTTTACACAGCCACACACTAGACTGTGCAGCAATCTGGTGGAGTCCCTCAGGCACAGAACCCCACTCAGCAGCATTTGTTCTTCATTAGAGTGTTGGAGGTGGAAAATGGTATATGTTAGTAGTAATATCTAAGATTTATCTTCAGAGTACTAGTTTCCCCCTCCACACAAAGAGAGCTTTAAAAGTGCTTTCTCCTTGTGTCTGAGGCAAGTTCTTCCTTTTTGAGTCTTAGGCTGTCAAACGGCTTTACTCGTTTAAGATGCTCTGCAAGAATTTTGACTTAAGCAGAACAGTCTCATTATCCTGCCTAGCAGAGGCCAGTTGGTAGTCTGCATGTCTGCCTATGTTTAGCCTGAACCCAGAGCTAAACTGTAGCAGCTGTTCTACCACCTGATAACCCCTCCCCAGCTAAGGGGAATTAGGTAAAAAGGGAGAAGCTCTGTGGGTAGAAGTAGAAACAGATTTAACCAAATAGCAAAACTAATACAATCACCAACATAAAGAGTACAAAGTTCTACTCAGCCTGGTTCTTGGGGTTAACAGCAGAGGGCCAAGAGAGAGGAGCTTCAGGAAAAGGAACTCCTTCTGTGAACTCCCTCCTTTTATAATGAGCTTGATGTCAGTGGTATGGGATACACCTGTGAGTCAATTTGGGTCAGCTGCTTTGATTGGATCTCCCACCTGATTCGGGGCTACTCATAGCCTGCCTGCCATGGCTCGCCCATATTTCTGTTCCTGGGGAACCACAACAATATCCTAAAGGTGGACACTGCTACCAGAGCATAGAGAAATAATATTTTCAGGATGTCCTCATTCATTTCACAGTTTTTGCTGTGGTCACTGTGGCATTCAAGTAGCATTATGCTGTAAACTCCCTTTAATCTCCACAAAGACCTAGCTACACACTAAGAAGTTACAAGGAAGGCAAGCAGCGTACAAAGACTTGGAACATTGTGAACAGTGAAGAACAAGAAAATGGTGTTTTTTCAGCCTTCAGATCCTAGGAATTTAGGTAACAAGACACATTGGAAATTCTTGTTGGTGTGAAAAATGCTGTGTGGATGGAATCGATCAAGTCTGTGGGGGTAGCTCATATGATTGTTATCCTAAAATCATGGGCTGTAAGTTTTATAGAAGAAACAAAGCAGAGACAGAGGGCATAACAGGTGACATTCTTTTTGACAGACATTACCTCTCGTAAAGCCATTAATAGTTTGGATGATTGGACCCTGGAATAGCTGTAGATAAGCATGCTCATGAACGCTGTCCAGAAAGAGGGATCTGTAGGAGTTCGTGACAGACCACAGACTCACAACAGAACCATGTGTTCATTGTCTGTCCATACTGTGCAGAAAGAAAAAAACTGTACAATAGAGGACTCGCATTCAGAGAAATGTTGAGTGTTTCAGGCAGGCAGTAGTGAAACAACATTAATGTATTTAAGGAATCATACAGGATATTTTCCTAAACAAAAGGTATTGTAATGTAAGGTACTTGCATGGAGCACACTATTTTGAATTTCATCACAAGGGATAAAGACAATGTAACAATCACTGGGCTAGAAATTGATGGTTAGCTAGTAGTCATAAATTCTATTCAATGTAAGCAAATAAAAGAAAACAGAAAGAATAGAAACAAGCCATGAATCAATGGGGGCAGTTTGTCACATTTGATGAAAATTAGGAATGTAATTGATACAGAGGAATACCTGAATAGAAAAGTGTGAATAAGAAGTAGGATTTTTTTCAAAATGAGTTTATTAGATGAATGAAAAGCTATAAATCCATAATAAAGAAAAAGGACAACTTCGGTAATACAAACAAAATTGGCTAATAAGGAGGAATGCAGTCCTACCTGCAGACATAGAGAATATTAATTCTGAAAACAGTTGGGGCCACAGCAGGCTGGAAGGTCTTGGGATGCTTGTGATGATAAGGGATAATAGAATCTTGGAAGAATGAATTAGGAAAAATGAGCAGTAACCAGCCTGGGACTTTTACACTAACATTTCAACAGGTCTTATACCGGAAAATAAAACTGGCACCCAAACTTTTGAGGAAAATCTAGAAAAAAATTGCTTGGAATTGTTAGCACTTTTGAAAAACAAATTGTCAAAGGAAAACAGTGGATTCTATACTGAACTTCTTTATTGCCTTTAGATCAAGCCAAGATGTGTTTCTGGATGAACTGCGTTATGAAAATAAACTTAAACTTTAGTTAAAGAGGAGTAGCAGTGTTCAAAACAGGGTAACTATATGAAAGGTAATAGCTTATGATATAAAGCAGGTCAGACAAGATGATATTTTGATTCCTACTAGTGTTAATCTCTGAATCTATGAAAAAAATGAGGGAAATATGAGTAGTGATTCCCTTTATTACAACATTTCTTTGATATCAGAAAGCACAAGTTGCCAAATGGGTGATAAGTATGAACTGCTGTCAGTGTTGCTGCAAACCTTGATTGTTAAAGCTGACAGGAAAAGAGGAATTTTAATTGCTGAAGTGCTTCCATGAAGTCTGTTTTTCTTTTTTTCTGTTTCTCTTTTTTTTTTCTTTCTTTTTTTTTTTGGAAGAAATGTGCAAACAAAACTTAAAAGAAAATTGTATCTACAGGGAAACAACATGAAATGCTTAAGTACACTGGCCACTTGTTTCATTTTCCTTTCTGCTATATTTCCTTGACATTAGGGTAATTTGTCTTTTGCTTAATAAATAAGACAGAAAGTGAAATTCTGCAGTGACTTGGAGCAGGTGCAATGAAAACACTTCATGTCTTTGATTCTTTTTCTTTCTAATTCCCTTTAACCTACGTATACTAATAATAAACTTTTATTGCCTTTATATGCCGTCCCTATGGAATTCATGGCCCTAAGACAGTAATGGAGAAAGAAAATATTTATTTTAATTGTTTATTTAATGTGATTATTACATATTATTAATTGATAAATTTACTGATAATTAACTTTTTACTTAAGGTACTGTATTGAGAGCTCTGGACAGCAGTTCTCTATTTGATAGGAGATAAAATTACCATTTAGTCATTAAAGAAATGTTAACACTAAATGTTCACATCATGATAGTGAATGAGGACTGCAGTAGAAGCTAGGCAGCTCTAAGAGTTGGATGATAAAATGTCCTCTGCCTTGTGTAGTAAGAAAATTCAGAAGATACCAGTAAAATAAAGGCTAGAGAATGAGGATATAAATAAGAAAACAGAAATGAGGAAAACCAGGAGCAGTTCCATGTATATTTAGTGTTTTGTTTGTACATTTTAATTATTATGTACTTCTTTTTTTAAAAATTTGAGGAAGATTCAGGAGAACTAATAATTGTAAGAGTGAGAAGAGTAAGGGAGAAAAACACAGCAAAGGGATATTGATAGTTGTTACTAGTTGCTGAGTAACAATCAGTGTTTAGGTTAGTCTTAAGAAAAAATCTTTGGGAAATATTTGAAGAAGAATATGAAATTTGGATACTTTTCCATATCTTCTCTGTGTGTGAGAGAAAACATGAAACTGTGTAATGTTAAAAGCTGGATTAATTAAGTAAATACTGGAAACAAACATGAAAGAAAGAGAGATATCATTGTTCTAAGAAGTTGTTAATTATATGTGTAAAGTTTGTAAGTCTTTAAGTATCAACTTAATACTTTCAATTAATGAAATTAAGCTTTGAGGGGCTTTAAAGGAAAAGTCAAATTTAGGAAAGGAGTTGAGATGAATGAAGAAGAAGGGGAGAAACCTGGAAAAAAAGGAATTACAGGGAATTAAGGGACTCAAGAATCAGTGAAGTAACTTACAGAAAAGGGCGGTCATTACAGTCTGGGTGGCAAACAGAGAGGAGAACTTGAGATTATATATCTTTGTATCTTTTGGATCCTAAAATTTTGAGTTAGAGGAAACACTATGGCTGTTAAAATAAAGTTCATCACTGAGAAAAATAATATTTATTCTACAACAAAAATATCCAGAAAATTGATTCATTTTTTTCTGTAAATATGTGTCAAGTAATAGATACATATATATAAGTATATATATACACACATGCAAACCACAACAGTCTCTATTTGTCCTCTTGGAGTGAAATCATCCTTAGACAAACAAACCTTTTGTTTAACTTTAATATAGTCTTTCCTAAAATTCGCCTCCTATCCTTACATATTCACTTTCTATCTGCTATTACTGATAATCTTTTCCAATTCAAAGCAGTTTTAGTCTATCTACAATATTTTTCTTATCACAGAAATCATTACTTGAGTTTTTGAACTACATGCAGTCTCATGTCTACTCTACATTTTGTTCTTATTCATAGTGTTCTGCATTTTAAGGTCGACCTTAAAATGTTTTCTGTAAATACTTGGATATTAATAGACATAAAACCATGTATCTTCTTGTAGGGCTGTAACATACTGGGAAGCAAAAGACAACATTGGGTACAACAAACACACAGGAAAACACAAGAGATATTACATTGTTACTACAGCTTACCTTCCAGTTCCATTCAGCTTACATTTATGCTAACACAGTATTAAAAGTGCAACAATTTGGATAAGCTCATAATTTTGTGGTATCAGCAGTTTTTCCACTAAAAAATACAAAAGAAGAAATAGTCCATTAAGGGTGAAAACCTTCTTACTCTTTTTTGGCATTTACAATAGGGTGAGATGAATTTTACCAAAAAATTTCTGTTCCTTTTCAGTGACCATAAAGCAGTTTGAGGGCTGCAAGTTTAGATTAAATACTTGTGTTATGGATGTCTATATTTTGGTAAGGTAAATAAGTCTGCTACTGATTTAAAAGAGGTTAAAAAATTACAGGAAGATCATTTGGCCATATTTCAGTGGCATATTATTTTCCCCATAGTTTTCCATACAGATGCTTAGCTTAAAATTCAGGATTTGTCAGTAGGTAGTCAACTCTTCCCATCCTGAGAAAAAAACTTGGTTTTTCACCTATTTTAATCAACTGGTTGCAAAGAAACAGAGATATTGTAATAGTTGGTGTAATAGTTGTACTAAATATTTCAAGTCTTTAATAGATGGAAGAAATTTCAGAAGTTATAAATAAAAGAACAGAGCACTTACTGGCCACTTCTAATATACTTTGCCTTTCTCTTTCGTATTCAACTTACAATAGTTACAACATCTTGTATGAATATCACAACTGCTATTTTGGCATGGGAATATTCCAATATATCTCCTGCAAGCACTAAAAGACAGCACTTATATAAAAGACTTCAATTAGCTTTCACTTTATGGTTTTAGCTGACTAAAAACAACTCTTCTATTAACTAAGAAGGTAGATGGGCCATTGAGGTAAATGAATGAAGGAAAATGTCGTTGTTCCAAATTATTTCAAATGACATGGAAATCCTAAGATTCAATCATCCTCTACTGTATATATTTTTCAAGTGTTATTAACTGATCAACTGTGAAGACCAAAGCAGGGAAAAATTTGCCAGAATCAAAAAATTTGAAATGAAGAGAGAAGGTATTTTTTGTATTGCCAAAATATTCCAGGAAGATGTCAGAATTTGAATGAAAAACAGTTTGACTAAAAAGTTCTATTCCTACTGTGTAATTCTGATACTCTTCCAACACAGAGTCATCAATTTCAAGGATTCATTGGTGTACATCTTTTCTTCCTCTTTTCTTAGCTTCGTTCTCAAGATGGAAGGTCTGTGGAAAGGGTGGTTTTCCTTAAAAAAATTCTAACCTTCTTCATCACTGTCTTTCATCATCATCTCCTTGGGAAGGCTACTGAGGGCCCATGAAAGACAGAATCAAAGAAAACTCCTGGAGTTCTTTTTAGCTGGAAAGAAATTCTTGAACCTGGAGCCAGACATCTCTGTAACAATGCTCTGGGTAGTGATGAAGAGAAATCTGGCATCGCCCTCTAAAGTCCCCTAGTTAATATCTTCAGGTTGTGTGGACAACTGCCAAATGGAACTTTCACCTATAGTCATTATCTTCAATGTGTACATTTGTGTTCCTTTTGCTAGAGAAATCCTGGATGCTTGTTTGCAACATTTTTTGAGTAGCAACTGTAAAGAGCCACATGTATAAACAAACATTTTCATTCTCTCTCTATGCATAGATAAAGACAAGGCTCAAATTGAAAAGCAACTTAAGGGACAGCCTTTCCTTTGTTACATTACAGTAATTTGTTTGATACACAAGGAGAAGACAGACGGGAATGGGAGTTACCCTTGTAAAATGTTTATATCTGTGGTCAGTGCATATATGTTTTTGTTCTATTTGTAATGTATTTTGTTAGGCAAGTATGCAGGACCTCCTTGAGAAAAAACTTTAATTCACATGTTGACTTTTCTCACTGTGCAATGAAATGCAATGAAGATGCTGTTCTAACTGATAGAAATCCACAAAAAACATTAATCCTTTTGTATAAAAAAATACATTTGAAGAATTGTAAGTAGAAGTCCCTTAAAGGAAACAAACAAGAAAAAAAATTACAATTGAGATAAATTTTCTTTAAAATAGTGAAAGTACTCAATGCTCAAAGAATGGAGATTAAATGTATTTATTGACCTGCATATCGTTGTTCCCAGAAATGCTTAAAACTATTAAAAATTTTTTGAATTGCATTAATTTCAGCTTGTATTTTCATGTCAGACAGTTTTTGAAGGAGTCATAACTAACACATATTTTCATAAGATGATACAGTAAAAGTTTTTACAGAGAAATTTTGAAAGGTTTTATAGTTTTGGAAGTCATATGACCATCAAGAAAAAGAATGCCATGTGAAATGAGTGACCAAACCACCTGCAACGAAATTGGAAAAACAGGTTTTTAATATAAGTGGTATAAATGGAAAGTAATTCAGGTGCTCAAAGTCGCACATGGAATTACTCCGCACTTGCAGAACTGTGTACATAGAAAACAGTCTGTTTGGAATCATAGCCTGAGATATATTTGAAGTAAAAAATAGGAAAAAGTGATGTCTGTTTAGAGACAACTAATAAATAAAAAAAGAAAATAAGCTTGTACTTTTCTAACACTTTTCCCAGTTTCCATGTTTCTTAGAACTAGCGTCAAGCCAGGGACTAAGAAAATTCATATATTAGAAATCACAATAGATAGTCAATATTCTGAGAACATCTTTGTTATAGGTAATGAAATGGAAAATTCAAGAGGAAGGAGTACATTTCTGGACCAGCATGCCTTTGCAGTGTCCAGCTCCTGAGTCATGACTTCATGTTTCTTAATCTTGGCAGTAGAATAAAGTCCTTAGCAGAAGAACATTTTAAAGTCTAGATACATGACACTTCAGAGTTCTTATCGTAACTTTTCTTTTTATGTCTACAGGATTTACAGTGTTTGCAGATGGAAGTAATTTAATACCATGGTGATCTTCCATCTAGCCCATTTCCTTTCAGTGACCTTATGTTTACTATAAGAAAACACCAACAAGGTGTCTGATTTCTCCATGGAAGAAATGGTAACTACTTAAAACAAAAAGATTTTATCCAACATAATCATAATTCTTCCACTATCCCCATGCTTTAACAGAAATGTTCATTTGTTCTGGAGGAGTGTTTTAGTAGGAGACAGAGCCAGCTTGGCTCTGTTGCAAAGGATGCATTTAAAATACAAGAAAAAATAAAGCAATAGTAAGAACCACAGGTTTTATGTTTTAAATGGAAAGAGTTCTAGTTGGAAAGGAGTTGATTACATATTTCATATCATGACCTCACATTCAACCAGCCCTTCCTCACATGCACCCTAAAAACAACTCGCTGTGGTTTCTGGCATCTATGAAATGTTGGTTGAAAGTTGCAAACTAAGCAGATTTTCCAAGAGCTTGGACAGAGAAAAATAGAAATAGGATCTCAGAATCTTTTTACCCATCCTGGAGCTGCAGTCCACAGACTAGAGCGAACCCATCTCAATATTACAGTATGCAATTTTAACAACACAGTAAGTTTTTGTGGGACATCTCCAGAGTGCTTCATTGTTAAGAGAGTGGTATCCTTTAGATAAATATCTACTGGACTTTTCTTAAACTGAAAGCAGCCACAGTGTCACAGTTAACATAAACAGAAATGTTTTGTAAATGAGACATGCTGAATGTCTACCTATGCATTCAAGTTCAGTAGTTGTGCTCAGAAAGAAATATTGTGGCTTAATAAAGAAGAAATTTGGCAGAGGGGATTATATAGCTCTACAGAGACCTGACTTCATGACAGCGAGGTTGCATGTGCCTCAGATACTGCATAGATGTCTCTAGATTTCAGTAGGCAGAATTATAGAATCATAGAATAGTCTGGGTTGGAAAGATCCTTTAAAGGTCATCTAGTCCACCCCCCATGCAATGAGCAGGGACTTACATTGCTCAGAACTTTAGTAGGTACAAGTTGTATCAGTGTCAATATATCATACTACATCAGCTGTGGTTATTCCCCATATTTTAATGGCTAATAAATTGTGAGAATACATTTATATTTTTTAGAGGAAAATAAGTCTATATGTACTAATTATAAGAATAAAGTGCCTATAAAATAACATTACTCCCTGAAAGATTTCCTTTTCTAGGAGTGTCTATCTCTTTTTCATTCATCAGTCTTGGCTAAAAGTATCCTTTGGGTTTGTACAGCATCATGAAGCTGAAGTATACATTGAAGGATTCTCATTACTGGAGAATAAAGCATTAGACTGAAGAGGAACCTGCTTTGAAGCAGCTGAAATGCTCATGGCCTTCATTCCAATGGTCTATGAAAAAGAATCCAGTTAGCCCCAGAATAGCTACTGTATTTTCCCCACAGTGCAGAGCAATTATGTGTGGCTTGTTTTAAAACTGTTGTTCAGATGCTTCCCTAGAGAGGCATGCTTTCTCTGGACACTCAAGGTTTAACTACACTGACAGAGGCAGGTTCAAGCTTTGTCTCATGAACACACACATTATTCAGTGAGTAAACTTTGAACTTATTTAAAAAAACCTGCTTTACCCCAAGTTCAGCCGTTGTCCGAGGGTGGTAGTATCTCACTGTAGCACACTTCAGATGCCTGGCTAGGTGGGGCAAATGCATGAATCAAAGTAAGTATTTTCAATCCAGTCACTTGTGGACATCTAGAGTTTAGGGGTTCTCATGCCTGAGCTACAGCATGTCTATGACAGTGACAAGAACAGGGAGCTCAGAAAGCTCCCAGCATAGACATACGACAACATATCTTGATGGTTACCTAGCTAAAGGTTGCAAAAAACTAAAAACATCACTGTACCACAGTCATCATTTCCACAGATGATAAAATTATGCTTTTTTAATTTTTCCTGAAAGGTAAAAGAAAACAGTAATCATACTTTTTTTTGGTGGAATTTAAAACCCCTCCACTTCCCTTTTGTTATTTTCCATTCCTCTTTCTCTCCACACTTGCCAATCAACACCATCATTCTTACAAGAAGAAAAATACTTTGTATAAATAAGACAGTACAGCCCTTGTATTTCACTTGTAGCTTTTTCTCTGAGATTTATTGTGTTTTCTATCACAAATTGAGATAAGAACCACATTCCAATTCTTGCTCTTTGCATGATACACCTCAAGAACTGTGCTGATAAAAGCAGGGATCCTGTAATTTGACAGAGGACCTAGAAAGCATTAAAAAATGTTTTCATATGACTTTTATAAACTGCCTGAGCATATTCTTCTGCCAAACTCTCTTTTAGTCTGTTGCTTTTGTTGGTCATTCCAGTGCTGTTTATATTTAGTTTAGAAGTTTTCATAATCTTGGTATAACTGATTTTTATGGAATTCACCTACCCTCACATGCTACTTCTTGAGAGATATTCCTCCCCTACCTGGCCTTTTGGAAATACCTTGTGTTGGCTCTGGAGAGTAACTAATTTTCATAGTTTCTAGTTTCAGTTAATTTATTTAGAGTGATTTTGATTGCATGGACTTTGGCAGGCTTGAAAGGAAAAAAGGTCATACGAAATCCAAAGCATTTTAGCTTTTGACAGAGGTGAGATTGACCCAAATTATCAGATCCAAATGCTTTAAACAATTTCAGATTTGATTTTTAGCTCCATCGTAAGAACAGTTACCCTTCAGATCCAACTCTGGGAATGCTCAGATGCAGAAGTATGGGATAGAGACTATAATTTGCCTCATTTGATTATCTTCCTCAGCATGTGTTGCACTGTGCTTGTTGGTAAATCAGACTCTGCCTGAAGTCCTTGAACAGCCAAACTCCATTATTAATCTGCAAATTTTGCCTGAAGACCGCATATAGATGTCGGCATTCCAGTTATTTGGCAAGGAACTGAAGACAAAAATGAGGCCTTTGACTTCTTATATCTTTTATTGCTCATACAGGAGAGATGATAATGGGCTTTAATTAAGTACCTCCAAAAATCTGCACTTTGTAAGTTGTTGTACAGTGCAGAACATATGAAGGATTGGTTCAGTCATGCTCTAGAACTTTAAATCCACCTTAGGCTTAATCACCTTGAACATCAGATATTCAATTTAAAGATGATTTGGACAGAGTTTCTTGTTGACAAGCACTGTAAGAAGCATAGCAGAGGTTGCATATTATTTATTTAATATCCTTTCTCTTATGCACGTAAACACTTTCCCGCACAATGACTTTGTGTGTATTCAGGGAGTCTCATATTTAGATGTGGTACTCCTTGGATTTCATATTGATTACAGTACAGATTTCATATATATTTTACATACATATATACAGAGATAGAATTTTGCAGATACAAATAAATACAGCCTATTGATTGAAGATATTTGCTCTCTTTCTTACACTTTCTGCCTTAAACAAAAACAAACAGCATATGTTCAGATTCACATATTGTAGTGTTTTGCTACTGATCTTATCAGTGTTTATATTCCTGAGGAATGGGACAAACCCAGGGAAGTATTTCTATCTATTTCTTCCCATTAGTTGGAACCACCCACCAATTAAGGCTAATACATTTCAGATGACCTGTGCTCTACTTCATGATTCTTTTGTGACCTGTGAAGTTCTTATATGAAAAGAGTTATGAAGATCAGATGGAGAAATTAATGTAAGAACAAGGTAATTATGATTTTTGATACATAGGATCTAAACCAAATAAAGGCACCTTTGTTATAATAAAAGCCCTGAGCAACAATAAAAACCTTGTAGTTCACCATGTACCAAAACATCTCTGTAATTATACAGTATATAAATATTTTGAGCAAACTGTACTTTAGAGATTCATTATCTATACAACTGATATGTTATATATGACGAATATGAATCAGAGTTGAATATCTGTCTACTAATTTTACTCCTGTAATTGCATCTTTATTGAACAAATTCAAACACAAATTAAGCTTGACTACTGTTCAGATGCTAGCTTTCTCCACAGTAGTTCTATGCTATGTAATCCCACTGGTTTTCACTCCCTCAGTACTTTATAAATAGATTACATGACACAGGAAGATATAAGATTCTCAGTGTAAATTATATTTGATTAATTTAATGTGAATACTATGCTTTCATCCATAAATGCATGCAGAGATGCATGAAGAAAGGGAAGACTTCCTTATTATACCGTTAAAAAAAAAATTATTAGTTGTATTTTCAAATGATCATGCTAATGAAACAGTTTCATTATGTAAATTTGACCACTTTGTGTAGTAGTCAAACAGATAAATCCTCTTTAGAAAATCTGACTTTCTGCTTATGGTGTTGGAATAGGAACTCTATGTGTTGAAACTTGTTGGAATGTACTCCTATATCGGGCAATTTTTAGACTTTGAAATAATTGATGTCACACAAGTAATATAAAATTAATATTTCCTCCATTATTATGTACAATATAAAATTTAATGGTGAGCTTATATGACTTTTGTCTGCCAATTTATTTAAGTAAAACTATCTATACCCATTTCCTTCACTACAGTATTTCATTTTGTTTGTAGAGATACAAGCAAAATAAAATCTGTCCAATTGCAGATAAAACCCCCACTATTCCACTAATTAGCTGCCAGCAGAGACTTTGGGGTAGGAAGTCTCCAGGGAAGCCTCTGCTGCAGCCTTCTATTTTTCTGTAATTGTTGCACCTTGTCAGCTTCAACCGAGGAGTCCTCCCAGGAGGGGGTGAACACATGTATCTTACCCTTGCCATTTGGAAGTATTCGATTGACTGTATGAGAGTTAGACCAAGAGCAGTTCAGTTTTGACAAAGACTGAACAAGACTACAATATCTCCATTCTGGTGACTCCACGAATCTCACACATTACATCACCGCTCCTGTTACCATCGCAAGTGTGTAAAAATGAAATAATGCAGCAAAATGCCCTTGTAAAATGTCTTTCAGACAGAATT
Organism: Podargus strigoides; assembly: GCA_028020825.1. Lineage (NCBI taxonomy): Eukaryota > Metazoa > Chordata > Aves > Caprimulgiformes > Podargidae > Podargus > Podargus strigoides. The sequence continues at coordinate 17,528,419 of CM051621.1, read as the reverse complement.
CTTATATTGGCTTCATATCAGCACTAGTCTTATCAAATATTCCTGAGCATAAGTATTAACACCTAACGTATTTTGATATAATCTAAGTGAGATACAAAATGGTTGTGTTTTCTGCTCAGAATCAAACTGTGAAACAAATCCATGGCTGAGAGACAACTTTCTTTCCAAGATATGCGAGTAGAAACTTTGAGGGTTTTCAGCACATATGAGATTAGCATATAAATATTCAGTGTCCTACAACCACACATGTTGTTGTTGATAGATTTTAGTATGCTCTCTCACATTGAGAAACCAAAATGGTTAAAACAAAGACATGCAGGTTTTTCTCAATATAGTCCAGTGACAAAACTCAAAATGGAAGTTGCAATGATCAATAATAAAAACATAAGCCTCACAAGGCAGAACAATGTGAAACTGAACATATTTAAAATGAGGGACAAATGTTTCCAGTAAAATAAATGTTGTAAGGTTTTTTTTTTTAATACGCATGCTTAATTATTTTTTCTTTAGGATGAGAATTTACATCAACATTTGATCCAATAACTCCTAAGCTTAATAAAAGCTGCATGTTGCAAAAGAATTCCCACCAGAAGGCAGTGAACCTATGGTATCTGGAACACACACGCAGGTCAGGTTTGGCTCTGAACAGAAAGTTTTTGACTCCCAGAGGCAAAGTTTTTACTTTGAACATGATTAAGCTGTTCAAATTTTGTTAATAAATCTGACCTAAAAATGTGTGTCTTAAGTAAGAAATGTTTGTATCAGTTAAAAGTTTAAAATGTCTCATGATTTGGGAAGCTGAGACATTTATATTTTCCTGTGTGCAGCACACATAAGGTCATGCAATTCTTTTCTGTGACCAGTTAGGCAAAACTCCAGCTGGTCAAATAGACATAGATCCTCTCAAAACTCTATCTCTCAGGACCATCAAAAAGAGAAAATATATTTCATTTTTGAAGTAATATCTCACTGAGAAATGTCCTGTCATTATTACCTTAACAGGATAATTTCTTTCAATTTGGAAAGGATGGAAAAAAAAAAGTAACATGTTGCTACAACTACACTTAAACTATATAAAAGTTTTGATTTAGATGTAGAAGAAAAAATGGGAACAAAATAACGATATATATCACTGTCCAGTGAGTATTGACTTGGGAATTCTGGACCGTTTTTTTCTGAAAGTTGTCGTATTCCTACTGGATTGAAACCCTGCAGTCTTTACAGCCCAGAGCTGGTGCTTCACACAGTCCTCAGAAGGAAGATAAGCCTTGACCCTACACCCAGCTATGACCCTTCTAAGGTGTGAGAAGATCTAGATCTCCAGCTGTTTGAAATGCAAAGAGGGCAATGCAGTTGCTTAAGCAGGGGCATCTAGAGCCATTTGAGCTGGCAGATACAGCACAGTACCTACCCATGACCTGAGCTCTGCACTATCAACTGAACACCAGGTGGGATACACTGGAGTGTTTCAGATGACACAAACAGACAAAACCTTTTGAAAAGTTATTCTTCCCTGTTCACCTCTACCCTTCTGCCTTGCTGCAGTGCAAATATATGATCTCCTGCTTCGAGGAGGCCAACTCTTCCCTCATCAGCATACATAGGGTCAACATTAAACTGAACTGTATCACCAGTCAGACCTGCCCAGGAAAACTACAGGCCTATTCACATCAACGTTTGGGTGGTTTTATGTGTGTATATTTCTGTATAAATCAGTTAAGGGGTTTTTTTTTGCATATGTATCATACCAGTTTAAAACAAGAGATAAGTGCTACCTTACTGCTGGTTGATGCATCAAAATATATTCCATTAAAATATATTGCAATTAAAATTATACATATATACACAGAAGAACACTGTATTAAACTGTCCTTCCCCACACTTACGCTTAAAGACTAAGCAGAAGGAAAAGAGACTGTAGTACAATAAATCCTTCCTCTGGAAATAAGCAAGCAAGACAGAGCTTCTCTCAGACAAAGCTGATTTGTGCAAGTTTTTCTTCTGAGAGAGGGAGTACCATCCCTCCACCATCTCTTCTTTCCAACCTTTCCTCCAGAAGCTGATATCTTATACTACTCAGGAAATCAGGTTTTGTTACCAATAAGGCTTATTGATATTTCTAGGGTAAAGAAGCAAGCCCTTCTATCAGCACTGAATTTTGGTCATGATTTTGTATGTTGGGATGGCAATTATTTTTTGCCAGAACATATTGCTTTGCTCTGATGACAAATTTATGAAGATTCAAATCCCAAAAAACTTCTAAGTAAGGAACACAGTTCAACCCACAGGCTAGTATTTCTCATGGGACTAAAGAATATGCTTTTTGATGGTGAATTAGTGATTGAAAAAAGAGCTTTCTTTTTCTCAGGGCACAAGTCAGATGCGCAAACTCACTGATAATAATTTTAGTGGGTCTTGACAAATTCAAAAGCATAAGGTCAGCTACATACTGTCCGTGTCTACATAACTCACTGGTGAACGTGTATTACAGGTCTCCATCTGTGCTTATTCTCCACAGGATGTGGTTGTACTAATCCGTACCAGAAAGCTTGATTACAAGCTTCAGCAGGTTTTGCTCTGAGTGCTGGAGCTCCTGCTCCTGTCCCCCGTATGGCAACTGGGATAGCAGCTGTCACAGTCGACATGTAGTACCAGCAGATCTCCACACACCGGCTAGCACTTCTGATGAAATACTAGCAGCACTGGTGTCTGAGATGCCCTGTGTCCCCCTGCAAGAATCTGCACAGAACTTGGAGATAATCCACCTGCACATTCTACATCCATATTTTGGTGGCCATTTGAAAGTCCACCATTCTCTCTCAAAGGGCCACCCTTTAACACTTGTACTGACAGTGTGTGTCTGCTTCCAGGCTTGTGCTTTTAATCTGTTCTCCCAGACCTTAAATACCCTTAAAGCATTCCCACTGACTTCAGGGGGCTATATATCAGGCACTGAAACTGTTAACTGGCTATTTTGCCAGACAATCCCCAGTAAACAATCTTTCTGCTCTCCAGCCACACTCTTTTTCCATTATTTCTTCTTTGGCTACAGGTTTGACCAGATTTTTATACCTTTAAGTTAATTTAAAATGTTCAAAAAAATTAATTTGCTATGCATTTAGGGCCTTATCACCACCACTTTTCCAGGCAAGTTGTCAGCAGCTATCCCTAAACTGTACCCAGCCAAGCTTGGGCAATACTAATCCTTTTGCAAGACTTACAGTTTTTCCATAAACATTCCCATATCTCTTCCAATCTCTCTGCCCCTCTTTTAACATTATTTCCCTGAACTAAAGGCAACTAAGACATTAGAGAGCTGATGCTATTCCTCTGCGCCTGGAAAAGGTTACACCAAACAGTCAGTCGTGGAATTTTTTGTGGTGACAGCCTCCTGCTTCCAAACATGGGAAGAAACTGTGGAATCTTGTTACAAACGTGGACAACAAATTTTGTATGGCAAGTGCTATGCAGGGAGTCACCAAAGATAGCCCATCCTCATGCGATTTCTTGTTCAAATATGCAAATCCATTCAGTCTGGCTGCAGTCTGAGTGATTTTCCTATGATAGTTTACATCTCAAAGCTTTTGAAATTCTTTTCTTATGCAAGGTAGAAATGACAATTCCATGTCATATTGCATTTTCCTTCTGAAAAATGTCTTGTTTTCTTTTTGTAAAAAGTATCAGAATAATCATTCTCTGATTTATTGTGTCTGATTGTTCTAGAGTGAGCATATTATTCCGAAGTGATAAGCTAAAGGTTACTAGGAAGAAAAAGTATTTTTTTTATTCTTGAGAATGCTATGATAATTGCTATAGTACTAGCACATGGAACCACTGTAAATTAGAAATGAAAAATTGTAGGCGTTTTTTGTTTTGTTTTCCTGTTGAAGATAAGACAAATTGGCATTAAATTACTAATCTGATACCATGGTTACTTCTAGTTATTCAGATCATTTGAACAAAAAAACATGTTGATTTTGCTTTAACCTATTCCTACTCTGCTACCACTGTAACTATGGATTTCAGGGGGAGGTGGGTGTTGGGGTTTTGGTGTGGGTTTTTTCCAGCTTTAGTTCTTATACTTAGATAATATTCATGGTTCACAGAGCATGTCATCATTACAGAGATTACAGCAAGATTTGTTGACCAACCATGTAAACAGTTGAAAATATGTTGGCTATAGGGAGTAAAACCATATTTAAAAGTAGTGATCAGAGGCTATAAGTGAAGGTCCACTTAATTTGTTTCCATTTCCAGAAACCCTTTTGCAAAATCCTTTGAAATAAAAAGCTATTCACCATAATTTCATTGGCATAAAACTGATAAACGAAGAGGAGAATCAAATTCACAGACTAAGAATATATTATTAATTTCCAGCACTCAAAATGGTCAACAGTGGGAAATCTCCTGTATTAAGTAAAATATTTTTTGTTATATTGAGCAATAATCAGGAGAAGATGGTGAATAGTATAACAGAAAATATCTCGAAACTATTTAAGCCTTAAGAGAAATTACATGGTTTCTGAACATTTTGGCTATAGTCCAATAAAGCTCTTAGCGCTTGCTTAGTTTTAAGCTCCTGAGTGTTCTCATTGCAAAAATACTGGATATGCAGCATTCTGTTGTGCGCTTGTTAGATGTTGTTAAAACTCAAGATTTTTAATTTATAAAGGCTTGCTAGCAATTTTTTGTTTAAATGTGATTAGTTGTACTGTTTATTCAGATAATATTTATTTCTTTGAATTTCGCTCTTTAAAAACTTAAATGACCTAAACTCTTCCTCAGAAGTTCATAGCATCAAAAGTAATAGGAATGAATTTACTTTTCCAAATCCCCTATTTTGGGAAAAAAAGAATGCTGATAACATTATCAGCAAAAGTTGCAGTTTGAAACTGTCTTCGACATTAAATGATTATAGGAAAAGCATATGCAATGCAAACAATATCAACTTCAGATGCAGTGAAAAGGTCTCATCTTGTCAAGTGTTGCTCAGTCCACATGGTAATACATACATATTCTGAAAGACATCACAGGATTTGGTATACTATCTATCCTGTCACAAATACTGGTTTTGGCCCCATGCGTTGGCATGAGTTTCGTTTGGAAATGTCTCCAATCTGTTGTTTTTATTACTTTCTACTTTTAGTTCATTTATCTACAACACAAACACCTGAAAGGAAACAGGGCAAACACATGTAGGTTAATCTCCTACACAGCCTCATGTAAGAGTCTTTTGCTGTCAGAATTCTGTATGAGACATCTATAGAAGGGCTGGAGTAGTTCTTAGGGGTTTCTGTCCTTAGCATTGCTGAGCACGTTGCATAGGTAAAACAAAGGGTGCTGCCTGTCCTTGTAACATCCACTGAAGTTGCTGACATTTGCCCACTCATTGCCATGGAGTTCTCTGTGCAGATTGAACAAGACTCCATATTTTCATAATCAAGTTTGGACAGTACTAAATATTGCGATGGTGTTGCACTCGTGGTTTCCTATCAAGGAAAAGTGTGTGTACGTGTGTATGTGTGCGTGTGTGCACACATGCGTGCATGAAGGTATGCATGTTTTAACAGAACACATCTCAGTACACTTCAGTGCTAAGATAGCATGCAAAATAGCTGGATTATGAACTCAGAAAACTTGGAGGCCAGGTTCTGTGCACGTAGGAAAGAGAACTGTAAGAAAACCCTTACTCTCCAAGAGATCCAGATAGGTTCCTTTGAAGTTTCACTTACTGTTAGCCTGAGAGTCTGTTTTTCTTTTTTTTTTTTTTAATTTTGGAAGGAGTTAACTTGGAATTATCATTCAATATTAAAAGATTTTACAAAAAAGCTGGGGAACTTTATGCATACTCATTTTCCAGTAAAATTGTTTTCAGAGCTCACATATCTCAGTGCTAAGTCCCATAACTTTTCACACATTTCTCTACTGTGAAATGAGATCTGAGATAGCTATAATTTTCTGCTGCCACAGATTCATTTCTTGCATGAGGTCCTTTGAATACTACAGCTTTCTCATAACATTAAGAACTTTACATTTCAGTTAAGAGCCACTATTGTCATCAAGCAGTACATTGCCATATAGCACTTATTGTGTGCCTACTGATAAGGACTTATGAATTACAGTTCTTTAGATCTCTCTGCCCTGGCTCTCTCAGCATTTGTAGCATAGTGTTACACTGTAAGTTATGATCGTTATACTACCTGCAGCAATTTACCTAACCAAAATCTTTTGTATTTGTGTGTGTCTATATTGCCTATGTTAACTGGTAGGTTTTCAGTGAATTATAAAGACCAACTATAAGGATATTTAAGTGATTTTGAAGGTATGAAATGAAATCTTATTTAGCACCAATTAAATGAGTGTAAGGAAAAATAACAGCTAGACATATGAAACAGAACTTTAATGTAATTCTTCCTTACTAACATTTTTTCATGAGTGCTCAAGCACCTGAGCCATGATTACTGTCCAATTATAACTGTAGTTCTAAGTTCCTTAAAATGCAGGCTGGAGACATTCCTCTTATTCATTTAACTACCTAATGACACCTATACTTTGGGAAGAGCAAATACTATGAAACAGTCCTTTTAAAGATCTTCAGGTGTTTACATCTATAAAACTGTTACAGTATTTCACTGTATATGGCTGCCTTTTTGATAAACAAAACAGATACATAGTTCCCCATGGGGAAAAAAAAAAAAATCAGTGGATGGAATTCAGTGAAGATCACTACTTTTAATCATGGTTTTAACATTTTATGAAACGTGGCCTACTATTGAGCTCAAAGAGTAGATTCAGAGATTCACAGCTGAACTAAACCTACCGGTAATATTTTCACTCTGTACAAATAATGTTAGAAGTTTTTTAGCATTTTCAAGATTTGCGCAGATAGTGTGGCAAATGCTGAAATTTTACTGGAGGAAGTTTATATATACATTAAATAAATATTAATTGTTTATTTTTTCCTTAACTGATATTTGGCAACTTAGAATTTACATTTTCTCTGTTTCTTGTTGAAATGTTTTTAAACACAACTGGAAAAACTCATTAGTTCAACCTTCCTTTTCTGCTGAAAAAGCTTCATGAAGCCAGCAAGCACTTTAGTGTTCTTTTGCTGGGCAATAGAGGCCAAATTTCAGGATCTTCCTCCCTTTTTTATGACAGAAGGTGAAAAGTCTAAAACGTTTTTTAAAAGTCAAAAGTTTAACAAGTGTAAGGTTCAGGAATCTCTCTTTCAGCAGATGACTGAAAATTGGGAGTTCAGAAAATGATGTTCCATTATTACCATTGTATCCCAGGTAATACATAATCTCATGCATACCTTTTAAACTTTTTCTTGATGTAGTGCATTTAAATTATTGGCTATTGTTGATGATGTGAAAAGAATTTTATCAGACATCTCATCAACAATTCATTTTCTTTTTTTTGTAACTGTATGGCACCTGAGAAAGACCATATGACAGTAATCAGATTAGCATTAGAATTATCATGTCAGTGTATTTGATGTTTACCGTTTATTTTTCCCTTTTCTGCTCATTTTACAAGAATGAAATTAGTTTTGTGTAATTTCCTGGCGTCAAGACTGTCATGAGAATCTTGAATCAAAACTGCAAGGCTTAGATGCTAGTGTTAACAAATAATCTGATAAAAAGAAATACCTGTAATTTATTCATGAATTTTGGATGCTGCTCTAGGGGAGACAGCATATATATGAGCAAAAATCCCTGCTAATTTTTTGATTGCATTCTCTTTCTCTCCTGATTTTGTTTTGATGATTATTCTTAGTACTTCTCTTCACAGTTGCATGGAATTATAGCTGCTCAACAGTGTGAAAGGTCTTATACTAGTAATAACTAACCAAAACTGTATTTTGGCTCAACTTCGTGAACTCATTTCTGTGCTATTTTCTATCAATAACACAGAAACAAACCATGACACAATAGGAAGTTGCAATGTATTTTAATGTCTCTTCCTGGCCATCTGAAACTTTCTTTAATATTGTCAGAATAACCTCAGAAATGTTTTTATGCAGAATGATGGATCTTCTAACCAAGAGATAATTTATACGTGGCATCGAGCTAAAAGTGCATAACTTTAGTAAAACCAGAAAAACTATCCTGATTTATACCAAATGGGGATCTAGGTCAAAACAAAAACAAACACACTCACACACAAATACGTACTCCCCTAATAAGAAAGAAAACTCTAAGAATTGATCTAATTCATATATAATGCTTGAGACTTCTTTGGTTTTCAGTTTCTCTGAAGTGGTAAGGCATGTTTTGTTTCAAATGACAATTTGAACACTGAGTAAGTTCAACTAACAACCAATCAGATACTAGCTAAATGAGAAAACCAAACAAAAACCCCCAAAACCAAAATTTTTTTATCACTTTGAGTTAAAAACAGAATCTGTTTGTAAAGCTAAGGGTCCTACATGATATGTTTACATCCTTAGTGTGAACAGAAGATGTGTTAAATCTGTTGTAATAGAGAATGATGGAGAGACTTAGCTACACGCATACATTTGAGAACGTGTTTTGGTGTTTTCTCGGTTAAAGAACAATGAAAAAAAAAAAGAATAATGAATCAGCCACCTAGCACTAAAAAAAAAAATTAAAATTGTCTATGTGCCTTAACTAGCTGGTGCCAACAATATCTCTCCAATATGTTTACACAACTGATTTGTTGAACAGATTTAATTAACACATATGCAAATCACTATGCAGAAAAAACAACACCTTCACCAAGTAAAAAGTGTTTTAAATCTGTTTATCAACACTGATCAATGAAGTACATCATTTTTGCAACTATCCCTTTCTTTATCAGGAAAAGTCAATAGCTTATTAAGGACATAGATCAGTATCTCTCCCTGCACCACTACAATGTACACCTTTAATAGAAAATGTTTAAATAAAGTATTCGCTGTCAGTGAAAGCACATGCTTGCCATAGTGTATATGATTACTATCTGCCTTTTCATATTTGCTTTGCTAGTACCTGAAAGAAATCAATAATTTGTAATACATTTTCAAACAGGTTTATCCATCTCACATTTTTTTAACTGCTGTCTGGTACAATGTTATCACAAAATATGTTCTTTGTAAATAAATATCTTCCTCCTAAGACCTATTCTTAGCAGCTAAATGTCTTGATTTTTAGTCTAATGCATTTTACTACAACCCTCAAAGTAAATTCAAGTAAATTGGATTTTAATTCTAACAGATACAGAATCTTAATTTAAAAAAAAAAAAAAAAGTGTCTTGTCACTCTAATGCAAGCCTCTGTCACTCTGGAAGATTTACCAAGTATCCTTGAGATGTATCCCATGGCACTCTTTCATCACTGCAAGAGCTCAGAAAACAGCAAATTAAAAACCAACAGGCCCTTAGGATTTTCTTCAACATTTAACTGGACAAGCTTCCATTGCAAAAGGAGATAATCCAAGAAAGGCATGATGATAATGATCTGACAGATAGCCTATTCCTTCCAACAGACAATGCAATGAGGACTAGGAAGACAGTGAGGATCTGCTTGGTTCTGTCAGATAGTACATTATCATGTGGATTGAAAACCAAATCAGACCAAAAGAATTTTGCTCTCTCTAAGAACATGTCTGCACTGATGATCATCCAAGTCAAGGTAGTGCCTGTAGCCCATACAGACATGTCCGAACTGTTGACTTCAGGAGATGTATCAAATACTTATACTTGCTGAGACACTCAGCTGATGCTGCTCTCTGTACTGCTATTGATACTCAAACATTTTTAAAACTAACTCAGGCTTATCTTCAAGCTACAGCCAGATATCTGGGCTGCAGGAGAAGCAGAGAGGCAGCTAAAGAATGGAACATCTGTGAAAATTAAGAGTGGAGGCAGCCGTTTCTAATCAATCTCAGGGCATGTCTACACTGGCAGACTGTAGCATGATGAAGAAATACTGAAAATAACAAAGGTTCTGGAATGAGAATAGTAACAGCATATGAGAGCATCTGCATGGATGCTAACTGCCTAGTAATGTAGCTTTTAATTCATGCTTTTAGTATAATTCTAACTGGATTTTTCTGTGGATGATAAATCAGGAAGAAATACTCTGGTGAGGAGAGTTTTAATAGCTACAACAAGTCAATCTCTGAGAAGAAAAAACTCCTGGGAAAAGAAGAATCCAAGCGTAGGAGAATTTGGGCCAAGAGAGAGTGGGCCCTGGTGCCATAAAAAGACTCTGGGCTCTCTACAGTGGAAGAAGACTAAAAATGTTTTGCAAAACAGGCTTTATGGGGAAGTGGGATGAAAAATAAATGGGTGGGAAGGAGAAACGGGAATGTCATACATCTTTTCACCAGCTACTATAGTCTTTGTTTCTTCTTCCCCCTCATTCTTTCTGTGGTGATTGGGTCACCCTGGTGCACAGAGTAGTAACTTGATGACACTAATAATGTAGTGACAGCTTCCCCTGGAGTATTTATCTGGCTCTCACCAGCAAAACTTACTATTGGAGGGCTGCCCTTTTGGCATTTCAAACACTTTGAGCTACTTTCAGTTTTACAGTTAAAAATGGTTTAAGTTTCTCAAAGTCAGTTCATTAATTCAAATGATTTAGTTGCATCCTGTAGGCTGAGGGGATATTGTTTCTGAAATATTTTTCCTCTGAAACTCTGGAAGTTCAGCCATGTTACTAGTGAAGTCAAGACTTTTGTGAAGTCCTGATAATCAGTGTGGGCAACTGGGAACATGCTTCTAATAGCTTCTGAATTGTTGATAAATCTTACTGATACTCCAGGATCAGTGCAGATTTTGAGCAGAGAGAAAAAAATATAGTTTTCCAAGAAATTTACATCATATCGGCAACAAATAATTTAATTTTGAATAATCAAGTAAACATCTTGAAAGCTAGCATTTTGAGGGTTTTATTTTTGTAACTTTGAAGGAGTAAATGATTAAATGATTTTAATTTTGAAAAATATAGCAACTCTTCTATTTTGTCCTCCGATTCTTCAGTAACTGCCAATGAAGTCACTAGCCCCTGCTGACCCCCTTCATGAGAAAATAGTACAAAATAACTGGCCAGAAAGTCCAACAAGATGTCAAGTGGCCTAAAAGTGTCAGGAGGTGATTCTAAACAGTCGCCAGTCAGATTATTTAAAAAGACTTTCATGTTTCTTGTCCAAACATAGTTGCCAAAATTAATTGGAAAAGAGAAAATTCTACCCTCTAAACCACAAATTCTTACTCAAATCAGTGCCATGGGATGATACACATATACCAGACCATTCATTCATATGTGCTTAGAAGCCTAAAGGCACCAACTACCAAGTTCTAGAGATATTTTTTAGCCTTACTCACCCCAATGTGTTTCCTCTGGATGAACTGTCACAAAACTATGTCATGAAAATTAGGTTAGCAACTAAAAAGCTTGGAGTTTAATCCATTACTTTGGTTAGTATACTCTTATCTGGATGTATCACTTTATGTTTCCAAGTTACTTTACAGATGGGCAAATCATTTGCACTATCAGGGATTTAAGTGCTTGCAACAGTGAACTCAGAAGCAGAAATCATACTTCAGGGATGTCAGTGAAGTAATTTTGAGGTAATCCTTTCAAAGAAGAAAGACACCAAAAAGAAATTGCAAGTGATATTTTAGATTTCTGTTTCTTCTGTCTTGCACTTTTTCTTAGGTTCCTTCATCTAAGTCTGTCTGCACCATTAATTCGTTTGCCTGTAAGACTTTACACTCTTTCTGGGTCTACTGCAGTCCAAAACTGCTGCTTAAAAACTTCCCTATTGTCACTCCTTCTGCTACAGATGTAAAAAAATTGATCATTTATTTTATGAGGTTAGCCACGTTTTAAGAGATTCTTTTGAATGGCATTCTTTAACTCGGCTAAGGAAAATACACAAAGAAAATATTTTTAGAAAAACTGGGCTAATTTTGGTTTTGTTGCTGGTTTTGCACCATGCGTAGTTAGAGGCTAGCTAGAATATGACTGAAGTGGCAAACTGAGCATTTCTCTGATTTGCTCTTGCTTCCCTCAACGTGTTCTCTGAAACACTGGAAACATACAGGGACTTTGCAAATGTCTTTTATGAATGGATGAATTCTGCTATGGTCTAGCAATCCTTAAATGTTACATCTTCAGAGAATAAATCCACCTCTGCTATTATTTTATAACCTTCAGTCAAGCTGAATGTAACAACCTGGCAGTTATTTCTATGCCCCCAAGGCGAAAAAAACCCAAACAATCTAGAGAAGCTTCATAGCAAAGGTTTTAATGGTATCAAGACATTGTTTATTTTACAATATCTTGTTCTCATGGAGACACTACTCTAATCCATATCTTTTATTACCCGATAAACTGCAATATGGCCCATGGCTCTCAAATCCTTCTGTGGAGCCACCTGTTACATCATTGCGGCACAGCAGAGCTAAATACAGTACCTTACAGCAATGGGACATTTGTCCATCCACCACAGAGGAGCCCTACACAAAACTGTTTATGAAACTATCAGATATTCAGCCATGACGAGAGTTAGAACTTCCTCATCTTCACAAGGATTACCAGAGAACTGCTCAAATGGTGAACAGCACAGCTACAACTCTCACAACGTGCTCTTTGGCTTCTCAGTCAAAGCTCCTTCTTCCGAAGACAGGCTGAGAGCACTGGGGTTTTTCAGTCTGAAGAAGAGAAGGCTCTGGGGACACCTTATAGAAGCCTTCCAGTACTTGAAGGGGGCCTACAAGAAAGCTGGAGAGGGACTTTTTACAGGGGCATGGAGGGACAGGACAAGGAGTAACAGCTTTAAACTGGAAGAGGGGAGATTTAGATAAGATATTAGGAAGAAATTCTTTACTGTGAGGGTGGTGAGGCACTGGAACAGGTTGCCCAGGGAAGCTGTGGATGCCCCCTCCCTGGAAGTGTTTAAGGCCAGGTTGGATGGGGCTTTGAGCACTCTAGTCTAGTGGGAGGTGTCCCTGACCATGGCAGGGGGTTGGAACTACATGATCTTTAAGTTCCCTTCCAACCCAAACCATTCTGATTCTATGATTCCATGATTCTTTCACTTGGAGTCCTTCCTCTGACACTACCAGCAAAGCCTCAATATTGGACCTGCCAGCAGATCCAAAACTCCCAGCCATAAGCCACTGCCCAACACAGTGCTCCATCTGGCTGCTCCACACATATGAATGCTCCTGTTGCCAACAAAGTACCCAGTGTGGCTGTTCTTGCTTGTCCAATCAGTTCCTGCACTTCTCTTGCCACAGTGGAAACAGACTGCTTCAGACAGCAGGAATGTTTCTGAGCTAGTAGTGATAGAAGAACATACTAGAAGAAAAGAATGAAGGGGAAAGACAAAACAAAACAAAATATGGGGTGGGGGGTGGGGGGAGAAGAAAGAAAAGAAAACCCAGAAGGGAAAGTCTGTAAAGCTTACACAGGTTTATTTTGCCTCTTCTGAATACAAAACATTCCTTGGGCTGTTCTCAGCATTCAGCACATACTCTGGACTTTGGCTACAGTTTCTGCAAGCTGCAAGAGAAGCAAGGTAACTCCTGCAAGCTGGAGCAGCCACTGTTCAGCCTTTGTTCTTGCACCAAAGAAACATGGCTCAGTGGAGCCGAGGTTGTCCCAGTAAGGCACAGTTTTAGGGTAGACATGGACAACCTTATGGATAACCCCCCCATACCTCCTTACTTGTAAGAATGCCTTGCTCCCTTTCTGTTGCCATTACATCCTTGATCTGTACTGTGACAGGTCCACTCATAGGCTGGTCCAGCTTTTACATGTGTATTAGACTATTGAAAGCAAACTTTTAAGAAAGAGATGGGGCAGCAATGTTGACCCAGTGTGAGGCAGGAAGAGGAGGCACAGCACACGTCTTGTGATAAGTATGTCTTGCTTTCTACGCTGCAATAGCAGGAGCAACTGAACCTTTGCTTCCAGCTCTTTCAGAAATATGCTTAACAGCTTGAGAAGGGCAACAGGTCTACTGTCTTCCCAGTGTCTCTCACTGTGAAAAGATATCTGAAAAAAAAGCAGCAACAGCAAACTAGCAGCTAGCAAGTGAGTCCTGGAGGAGAGCAGAGCGCAGAAAATATCTATTGCTTCTAAAGGAAGGGTGGACGCACACAAACATTTCACTCAAAAGTTATCACAGCTACTCACATAGTTCTTGTTTTCTCAGCATTCTCATATTTAACATTTTTGAGTCTGATGACATCAGGGGCTTACGCCTTACACAGAGGACAGCAACAGTTACTCTCCAAGCAGCAATTCCAAGCTAGTGATCTCCCCTCTATTCCCTCCCCAATTTCCCTGTCCCAAGGCCTCATCATCAAGTTGCCGTATTGGAGAAAGCGAAGAGGCAGGATGGAGGTAGAGGTATTCAGTCACACCTTATAGGCTTGCTCTTCCCAAAAGAAAGGCAAAGTTTCTTTGCCTCTGAAAAAAATTAAAGGAATTCCTTAAAACCTTTATCAACGATCAGGATGATCATAAAGAAAATTTCCAGAGCTGCTTTGAAATATTGTTAGTAAGTATAGGAACAGGGCTGGGATGACTCAGGAGCTTGAGAATGGAAAAGAAGATTGAAAGGGGACAAAGGCCAAGGCCAGTATTCCTTGAGGAGCTTTTGCTGGACTGCTGGACATACATGCTCAATAGTAATTTGCAAGTTAAGCTGGAGAGTTGAAGGATCTCCTGTAGATTTTTTGAGATTTCTTTTGGTTAGTGTCAGAAGTTGTTGGCACTTCAGCAGACTTAATTTGGTGTGGAAATTCCTCTTGATATTCCCTATCTACCACTGGCACAGATGGTCTAAACCTGACTTCATTACAGAAGGCCACCGATAAAGTATTCCAGAGCAATGAATGAGATGGTGTCCTTTCTATAAAACATTTGGGCTTGCTTCTACAGGTCCAGCAGGTACAGGTCCTACTGAAGCATCCTTTCTTGATGACAGTGAATGCTCTTAATGAGGGTAGAAAGGCTCTGCAGAGTGATCTGGACAGGTTGGACCAATGGGCTGAGGTTAATTGTATGAACTTTAATAAGGCCAAGTGCTGGATCCTGCATTTCAGTCCTAAGAACCTCATGCAACACCACAGGCTTAGGGAAGAGTGGCTGGAAAGCTGCCTGGCAGAAAGGGATCTGAGGGTGCTGAATATGAGCCAGCAGTGTGCCCATGTAACCAAAAAGGCCAACAGCATCCTGGCTTGCATCAGAAATGGTGTGACAAGCTGGACTAGGGAAGTGATTGTCCCCCTGTACTCAGCCCTGGTGAGGCTGCACCTCAAATACTGTGTTCAGTTTTGGGCCCCTCGCTACAAGAAGGACATTGAGCTGCTGGAGCATGTCCAAAGAAGGGCAACGAAGCTGGTGAAGGGTCTGGAGCACACGTCTGGTGAGGAGCAGCTGAGGGAACTGGGGTTGTTTAGTCTGGAGAAGAGGAGGCTGAGGGGAGACCTCATTGCTCTCTACAACTACCTGAAAGGAGGTTGTAATGAGGTGGGGGTCAGTCTCTTCTCCCAGGTAACTAGTGATGGGATGAGGGGTAATGGCCTCAAGTTGTGCCAGGAGCTGTTTAGATTGGAACTAGGAAAAAATGATTTACTGAAAGGGTTATCAAGCATTGGCACAGGCTGCCCAGGGCAGTGGTGGAGTCCCCATCCCTGGAGGTATTTAAGAGATGTGTAGATGGTGTTGAGGGACATGGCTTAGTGGTGAATTGAGAATGCTAAGTCAATGTTTAGACTTGATGACCACAGAGGTCTTTTCCAACCAAGGCTATTATATGATTCTATGATGTTTGCCTCCCGATTTGATCCCCTGGGGAAGAAACATTTTTTCTCCATCATACTCAGATGCAAGAAAGATCATCCTCCTGAAAATGTGTCACAGACTATTCCTGTGTCACAGCCTGGGTTCACAATCTGACCAGGAGCAATGTTGTTGAATAGGAAGGGCCCAAGGAAGGTGAGCAATGTGTGCTGCCAAAAGGGGCTGAAGGTCTGCAGTGTGGATACGGATGGAAGATGGGATTCCTCTGCTGGAAATTGTCTTAGAAACAGTCACATGACAGTATAGATGTAACCATACTTCTATAATATCATGTATTGCATGACGGGTGGTCTTGTCTGCATGCCTGACACTGAAAGGTATAACCATCTTAGGAAAGTTTCTGAAGTGATGAGGTTTTTGGTCCTTTTCCAAATGTGAACAAATCTCAAACTCTGGCAATTTGTCCATTATTAATTACAAGAGTTTGTAATTAAGGTAATGCTGGTCAGTGATGGACAATACTATCAATAGGGATAATGTTGTTTAGCAGGAAAATGCAATTCAATTCTGGCAGGTAGTCAGTTATAATGTCAATTACAACTGTTTCAAAATGTCAAACATAAGAAAACACAAGAAGAACAGTTATCATTCTTGAAAACTGCATGGCATTTTTAAGGAGCGCTATTGCCTTTTTAAATTTCAGCAGCATTAAAATACAGAACAGCTCCTCAGTCACAAAGTGTGCTGGTTTGTGAATATTCTTGATGGTTTTGAACTGTGGAGGTGTTTATCTGTCTAGCTGGAGCATATAATAAAAAGTATTCTTCCAGTTAGTTGCTAAATGCAGTATTTTGGAAGGACAATCTGAAAGTGAACTCACTAGAAGTAATCACCATCTGTATTTTCTCTTTACTTAAACAGAAAAAAAATCATTTCCATGTTGCAATTAAAATCGTTCATTCGTTTTACATAGTAATAATGGATCCCTCTTGCTCTGGCTTTTCAGTTTCCTCCTCTGCAAGCTATTACACTCCTCAGAACAGGGTCTACTGAAAAGCAAAGTCCTAATTCACTTTATATGAAACTACTGTTTACAAGAGTGACGCGAGGGTAACCTGCTTCCCATTTGCAGGCCCTTTGACACAAAGCAAACAAACACAACACATAGCTGATAATTCATCCAAAGGTACAGACTGAGCTGGCAATAGCTGTTGCCAACACTGCGGTGTGATTTGCAGAATACTGCCACGTCCTGTAGCCAGTCACAAAAGTGGATAAGAGAAGAATGAGATTATTATATCTATGGGATTTTTTTAGTAATGAAATGGGTACTTGGCTTGTTGCAACATGTCAGCTAAAAGCTGCAAAGAAGGGGTGATGAAATGGACAATTTTCTTCCTATTAACATAAATGCTTTGCTCCTAAGGAGCATGTAATGATCAAAGCACATTACAACAGAAGAAAGATTGTTTCTGATGAGATCTAGGGCTTTTAAAGGTCTAAAAAGAAGGCAGGTGGCTAAATTGGGACTTGCACTGAAGTTGAGTATGTTAGCCAAGAACCATGGTCTGAAAATTGTAGCTTTATGTGCTTTTTTTTTTTTTAGAATTTTAAGGTTCTGAAGCACTCCAGTCTCATCAGAGGGAAGCAGCTCAGTGTTTGCTTTATACCCAGTGCTCTGGTTCTGATCTTGACCCCTCATCCAGCTGCTTTTTTTGAGAGGTTCATTGCAGCAGGTGAGCTGTTTAAACCACTGTTTTCTGATTTCAGTCTGAGTCTTAAAGAACTAAACCTCTGTTCAACACTTTGCTGAGGAAAACGTCATGCAATGATCCATTCTAAGCATGCAGTTCTCATAGGTTTTTTTTTAAAGTTTGAGCTCAGAGCAGAAGGGAATTCAAAATTTGTGGGTTTGTGGATGAGAGGAAAGGATGAGAATACTCTTTTATATAGCCTTCAGCTTAGACTATGTAGCTAGAATGGAAGAAAGAAATGAAGGACTAGTTCTGAACTACCCTCAGTCCCAGGGTCTTTCTCCATCTACTAGGTTACCTGAAAGGAATCCTCCTAGTTCTTGTGTTGTTTCTGATGCAATGAATTTGTGTAATTTTATCAGAATGGGAGAACTTCAGCGTGAAAGTATTTTGCATTCACATTTATCTATTGATATGTACTGAAGGTACTGCCTTAGACCTAACAGAGATTAGTCTTAGTCCTTGAAGAAGAAACGGAAATAAATTGCAATGAGAGCCAGCAAGAGCAAACTGCTCTGGAAAGTAAGCAAAAACGATTGTGCCATCCCAAGGATGGTAACTTATTTTAGTCTCATTGCTTTGCAGCAACATCCTGTTTTGCCAATTAGTAGGCCCAGTACAAAAGACACAGCCAGCAGCAGAACAACAATCCAGTGAGTAAGTTCTATTTCACGTAAAGGAGTCAGTATATAGGGGATTGCTGGGGGTACAAACAAGTTAGATCACAAATAACAGATATCAACCTCAGCAACCCCAGGAATGACACAGTATCACTCATAATAGATGGAACAAACAGAGACACAAGGTAACCCACAGAGAAAATGGGAGGCAACCAGGACAATAGGGTGATTACATATGGTAGAAGTAACCCCATGTTGCCTCCCCACACAGCCCGCGTTTGTACGTGCCAGACCTGACTGCGATCCGGTTGCATGAGGAGTCAGGAGGTCCTTCCCCAACAGGAAACTGTGAAGTGCGTCCACTCCACAGACAGACTCTCCAACCCTTCCTGCAAGTGGTCCCAGCTTTTATCCCCAAACAGGACACCTGGCACTCGTTATCAAAATGCAGGGCACCTGGCACTCATTTACCCAATGCAGGGCACCTGGGGCTTTTTTACCCAAGGGCTTTCCTTACAAGGCTGGCTGCACCTTGGAGGAAAGCCAAAAGGCAAACTCATCCCCTCCTCTTAAAGAGCCATGGGGACCACCCATATGTTAACCTTAATTCAGGGCTTGGGGTTCAGACCCCAGCACTTCACATCCATTCCTGAACCAGCAACAGAATGCTAATGAATTTATACATATCTTTTAAGCTATGGTGTGATGGAAGTTGGGTGAAGTTGGGTGGAACCAGGAACATTTCCACAACCAGTAGAAGTAGGAAAGCTAGATCAGGGACGTTTTAGGGGCCAGTGAATCTCTCTTACTCAGCTACGTTGCTTTTCTGTAGTCAGTTTGAGCCCATTTGGTGGACACCTTCATTGGGAATAACATGCCTGTGTAGTGGAGCAGGCAATATTAGTAGATGCAGGGTTAGAGTACAAAAGTATTTCCCTGCAACCCCGAACACATCATTTAAATCCCACAGAGAAGGAGATTTAAGACACATCTGACTCCTCAGCACTCCTCTATTGCTTAACAGCAAGTTGCCCTCCAGCTTTCTTTTCAGATCCTTTTTCTGAACTGATTAACTCTCTACATGCACTGTGGAGAGAACCTTACACTAGATTCTATTACTGCCCTGAGGTCCAAATGCCCTTTCATTATGTCCTTTACTTTATATGCTTTAGTATTCTAAAGTAAAATATCTTTATGGTGTTCAGGGTTTGGTTTGTCCAGGTTCCTATGAAGTAATTGAGAAGATGTCTAAAAGTGTGAACTCTACAGCTCTCAGTGACCTACACATTATGACAGTAGAACTTAACTTTCCGTCATCGCAAATGAATCCTACTCAAAAAACATCTGTGAAGCCAGGAAAAGCATCCAATTAACATCTGTTAGGAGTAAGTAAAGTAGGTGGTAAATAAATAAAGAGACAAAGCATTTCTCTGCACAATCTATTAAAAAGGGAAGAGAATTCACTTACAAAGAATGGAAAACTCCTTGTTATAGATTTCCCTCTATGGCTTCTTATAGAAACAAATCAAAAGCATAAAACATAAACTTTGAGGGTCCCTCTAGATCTTTTTACACATTGATCTTCAGAAAATTTAAATTCAGCACTGTAATAAGTTGATGCCTTCCTGTCATCTAGCCAGATGAAATCAACATAAATTCCCATATTTTTCAGTCAGAATGGTAGATCTGACTAAGATTTCCAGGGCAAATTACCTTAATGCTGGCTATCACAGTGGAGCATTTTTTTTGTTACCATTTTCATTGAACTCTTATAATACCTCTAAGTGTCCACCCAGGAGAGCCCAAATACATTCATACATGCAAAAAAAAAATACATGTTTGGGTTTTTTTAATACAACAGTTCTGAAGACACATATTTGGCATTTAGTGGCCAAGTTGATCTCAAGTGTTATAATATGAACCTTATGTGGGGTACGACCTATCCAGACATGCTGTATTGGTAGCTGAAATTAAAATTTAGTATTTTGTTTTTTTTTTTCCTTAATTGCAGATGGTAAGGAGATGAAGAAGTTAATATGTTTTATCATTCTAATGGTCTCTTCTGACCCAACAATTAACATTTGTATAACATGACTGCAGATTTTATCTAGCAGTCCTTGCATCAAACTTAGCTACTTTTGAATGAATTCAGTCCAGAAGCTTTTTCTTTCTATGTATGAGTCTTCAGATCTGAGTTTAGTCCTCATTGATGTTATCTTGGCTTCTAGTGGACGCTTATCCACACTGCAAAGCCTGGCATTGTAACATATGATTGGCAGCCTGATGAAGAGAAGCCCAGAGCAGGAACAGCAGGAGTGTTGGAAAGTCAGGCTTTGCACTGGCTGAGCAGTGCTGGAGAGCTTGTACAGCACATTTGCATAATTTTCTGTGGAAATTACTCAGTTCTCACTAATATTTTTAAAAGAAAATGGATCTCTGGATATTAATGGATTTACAAGAAATATTCAGTAATCTCATACTTTGAGATTTAGATTGTTTGCAAATCAGTGGTTGAATAACGGGATTTCTTTTTTAAACCCAAAAAATAGACCTTGAATAAAAATGTAAGGACTTTTTGTTCCCACTTCGTAAAATCAGGGTGAATGGTACTTATTTCCAACCTGAAATCATGTTGTGTGGAATACTATTATAAAATCGGGACTTTTTTTTAATTATTATTTTATTAAAAGATTAATAACAAGGAAAAATTCAGAAGGAGTGAAAAATAGGAAGAATGGGAGAGTAGGAAAGCTAGCTTATAGCTTTTTACTGCCACATAGACTGCTTCTGGAAACTAAGGTAGATTTTTTAAAGCTAGAATTATGCCTTATTTGGTACACTCTTCGGGAACTAATCTGATGTAGGGGATCATGAAGGACTAGGAAGGAATGGTTGTTAAATTGACGAGTTTGTTGCTATGAGATACTATGAAGGGCAAAACACTTATTAGCTCAAAAAGATGGTAGAGAAAATGATGGTAGAAAAAGGTAGTGGGGATATTAAATACCGTGGTCTGAATTCAAACTCCAGTTCAGGAAATTCTTAAATGGGCGTCTACCTGAAGGTCTAGAAACAGTCATGTGGAATGGTTTTATTTCCTATTTCCAATAACTTTTCCCTAATGATTTGCTCCTGGCTGCTATTTCTACGCTATATGGATCTTTGATGTGACCTAATATGACAGTTCTTATGCTTTCTGTAGCTTTTTACCCTCAAATCAGGGAGCTTCCTAGTTAAGCTAGTTTTGATTTCTTGTTTGTTTATGAATGTCTGCGGATTTATTTCAAGTCACATGTACCACAATGCATTCATATATACAAGACAATATACACTTCTTATTTTGAGGTGGTGGGAAGATCATACTTCCCCAAAAGAGCAGAATGAGTAACAGGGAAATGATTATTAACTTGAGGAGGACTTTCAAATTATTTTGATATATTTTGCAATTATCTACTCCCAGCTCTGGATTCTAGCCCAAAACAAGAAGAGACGCTAAAGGTTTCTGAGTATACAGAATGATACCATCGAGTAAGCCCTAATAGGATTCATTGGTTCTGAATCTGACTGTCCAAACAAGGGCAAGCTCTTTGTCAAATGAAGCACAGTCCCAGAGTTTGTGCTGCAGCAGAACTTGGAAAGGATGGAATAACCAATATGTTGGTGGTGGGACAGAAGTTACAATACGAGGCAGACTCTGGGCATTGTTTCAGTCTTTGTGACAACTTGTAATTTAAACTTTCCTCTTCAGATATATAATCTCTCCCGTGTGCTGCAACAGGCTCAGCCTCTTTATTCTCCCTGGTTACAGTTTCTCCATATGTGTTTACAGATGCAACTTGGAATTTCAACTCCGTAATTCTAGCTATATTCTGTACAGATATTTGCTTGGAAAAACCTTTTAGACCATTCACTTCTCAAATCTAGTCTTTATCACAGAGCAACCACAGAAAACAATTAATTATGAGGTGTTATAAAATAACATGTAGGACATCAGAAAAAAAGAGAAGTTGGAGCTACACCTAAGAGACTATATGAGAAGTAGTGCCTCAAAGGCTGGTCTTGCCTTAGGCTCAGTAGCAGAGAACATTCTACATTTGCCCATTCACTAAGGATTGCGAGATTTTTTCTGTGCAGCTGACTTTCACAAAAAGCTTTATTTCAAGGCTGGAATTTTTTACCTTCTTCTAGAACCTTGAAAGTAGCTTGTTCAGATGATCCTAACAGGCATCTCTCACCTAATCAATCCCCTAGCACTAGAGTAGCTATGGCAATTAATGGCACACTGGTCTCCCCTCGTTTTGCCTGAGAAATACACTTTAATCTTCCAAGGACTGAAAATAACTTTTGTCTACCCAAAATCTGATTCCAAAGGGAGTTAAGGGAATTGTAACAGTCTGTGAAACATAGGAAGTCAGATTTGTAGCCCTCAACCCTTTTGCAACTGTGTTTTGGGGAAAAGCCAGAGTAAGATTTTTGTTTGTTTATTCTCAGGCACAGATACTTCACATAAGAAAAAGCAAAAGCTGTCATTTTGGGGTAGGTAAAAAAGAAATAGAGCTGTGGGACACCTGAAGTGTCAGCAGATGAAATCCTTCTGTTTATTGTGCAGATGGAGGAGTATAGTTTTGACTACTTGACCTTTTGGATTCTGGATCTGAGAGTTTGATAAACAGCCATAAGCAGAAAGTGCCTCTGAGAGCATATGGTGAAAACACTGTTGAGACACAATATATTTATTTAATCTTCATGGCTTATATTGGATATCTGGGCTAGAACCCATAGCTTGAAGAAATGCCAAAAGGTGTGAAGTATATTTATTTAAAATATTTATATATGCCAAGGGTTCACTGCAGGCATGAGATTCTTCTGTGGGAGTGGAAAGGAAAATTGTAAATTATATATTCTAACCCTGTCACTCTGAAAAATTGTAACCCCCTTTTAGCTCTCTGGCTTTACAATAGAGAAACAATGCAGTCAGGCATCCTTTGAAGATGACAGTGTGTCATGTTATGTACTGTCATGGGAAGGTTGTCTATCAGACAAATCCATATGAGCTCTGACTATGAGAAATATACAAAATATAGAAATTAAATAGAAAATTGTTTAATTTGAGTAGTTTTTGTGCTTTTGTGTGATTTGAAAGCATGCCTATATTTTTATACTTTTTTTTCTGTGTTTTAACAGTTTGAAGCAAAAATAGCCTCCTAAATTCCCGAGAATACAGATTCATTTTCAAATAAAAACGCATCTAATTTTGAGCAAAAATAATGCCAGTTTTGGGGAAAAAATATCTTGGCAATTGAAAATTTTCCAATTTACCTAATCCTACAGTAATAAAGTTGTAATAAAACTCACAAATAAAAGTTCACAAATCATAGAACATCACATGGTACATTTTGCAAGACAAACTTCAAAAAGGAAATACTGTACAGCTTTATTCATTACTTTATGTATAAGAGGTCTGAAAACTAGGCATGAAGTAGACCATGTCTGGTACACTGTGCAAGAAGTAGATTGTACCTGGTGGTTCATTTTATACATTCAAAAATCCAAGGTGGGTGATCACCTGTTGATTCTTTACAAAGCCCCTAATTCAAAATGCTGTACATCTGAGGGGTTTGTGAGTACTTATGATCAGAATGAGGTTTATATTTGCAGCTGCTATTATTCCCTCCCCAGTAACCTGAATATTATTTTATTCCACATTAAAACTAATATTTCAAGTCTCATATTAGTACAAGGTTTTGTGTCCCACTGTTTTGTTTTTCAATGTTATTTCTGTATATACCATGTGAACTCACACAGTATAGTTAATATTTTGAAATGTTGTATTGTGAGTACCCGTGTTTGTTTCTCATGGGTTTAGTTGTATGCATAGTAAAAATTCTTTTTTTTTTTACTTTCTTTGCAGAGACTGCAGTGATGAAGGAAGAGATTTTATGTTACTGGTGGAATGCTTTTTGCATCTTTTAAACAATGGTGATATGCATTACTGGAAGAGTTGTCATTTCCAGTTGTAATTGATTTGCATGGCTGCCATGGTGTAACATGTAAAATCATGACAGCAGGGAAATATGGGAACAGGCAATTCACCACTGTGTTTAATCTGGGATTGTTTGTTCATCATATTTTAAAGTTTAACTGCACTTGTCAGTTGGGATCATGGACTGTCTGATCCATTAACTACCCCCAACCCTTTCACTTTTGAGGCTGATGGCATTGGTGTGGTGCAATGAATTTACTGGAGGACATGCTTGCCCTTCAGGGGTATGAGGACTTCAGGAAACCCTCTCCTGGTTGTTTCTGTTGAGGGTAAAAGAGAAGTTTCAGTGTATTTTAAATACCTTAAAAGAGAAGTAGGTGTGGATGACTGGCAATGTTGCTGCTGACGTGTCAGTCACTCCACAATGTTTCCTGCCTTGTTCCAAAAATCACCCTATTTCACATACATTCTTAAATACCCAAACTGATCCTGCATTTTTCAGTACTGAGTCAGCCTGATTCAGTTTTTCTTAAGTATGCAGCCTTAATCTATTTGACTCCCTGCTACATTAAAAATTCCAGCATGTTAGCAAGAGACAGCACTTTCAACCTACTTAGGGTCATAGTGTCAGTAGTTGATTCCATTTGTGGGGATGCATGACTAACAACAGCATTGGTAACAGCAAGTGATCCATGCAGGGCACATTAAATAAGATGTAATCTATTTATACTCATTTTTTTGTAGCTGTATGGTTTCTCACCAGGGAGATGATAGCAACTCCCAGCCAGAACTCAGGCACTCCCAGTAATTTGGCAAAACAACGTGGAGTAAAAGGAGACAGATGAGTATTGTGAAAAAATCTGTTTCACTAATTTTATTTAAATGTAAAAAACTCTGAAGTAACAATCGGAGGAACAATCAAAACAGGGTGATTCAAGCAGTACTGCAAATTTTATGAGTTATTTATGCCTTTAATTAATGTTGAAACAGATCTCACATCCTGTGGTGGTGTACTTGTCAGAAATAAACACACAGATAATACAGCCTCAGCCAAGCTACCAGATAGCATTGACTTTCATTCCTCTCCTAGATCCCACATTCACCTGTTTGAGTTGATGACAAAATTTTCATGACGTATTAATGTGGGCGAAATCGTGGTTTCTTGCAAGGTCAGTGGCATTTTCCAACAGTTTTCCAGTAGTCATCATTCTAGTATTTCCCTCCATTCTCTCCTTCCTCTATCCCACCTTGATGCTGGTGTCCACCAGTTGCATGGTAAAATCACCACCCTACATTTACATTTTTTGTGATGGTTATAATTAGTTCTCTGGTGTGCACCATTCCAAATCTATCCTTGTCTTTGGAACCTCCATATTCTGTTACTGCAATTCATTTGATGTGGGATTACACTTGAAGACCATTCAGAATCACAGAATCACAGAATGGTAGGGGTTGGAAGGAAGTAGATCAAACAGGAGCTACAGCTGGTGTGCCATGCAGAGGCCAGATTGCTTGGTGATGGTAGCTATAGAGAGAATATTAAAGTACATTGGCTCCAGATTTGCTTTCAAGATGTTGCTGTGGTCTATAAATAGCTTCTTGATTTGAGTAGGTAGTGTCGGAGAACCTTCACTCTCCCTTTGTACTGCAGTTAAGGTCAGCTGCCTATGTTTGGAGACGTAGTCTCATGCAGCTCTCCTTTTAGCAGGGACCACACATATCTTTCAACACTTGCTTTTTATACAGGTACAACCATACATGTTCCCTAAATGTTATCTACTCAACAGATTTAGGAATGCTTTCTTTCTAGGAATTCCAAATTTTATTAGTGCAAGTTTTAATTCTTGCTTGTAGTCATAGGAATAAATTAATCTTCTTTTTTTTTTTCCTTTTTCTTTTCCTTTTTTTTAAATATCTGCGATTGTTAAACTATGCACTACTGGTATTGGTACTATAATGTGCTGAAGTATAAACTTTTTAAGGCTTATAAATAAGGAAACCCATGTTAGTACTGTTAACCTTCATGAACTTTGCACTCTACGTAATCTTAAACATGGTGGTTTTAGTCTTACCAACAACGGTCAAAGGAAGCAGCAGTAATTGATGCAAACAAATTGCTGTATGGACATTATACTTGGCAATATGTTTTTGCATCATTGGCTTATACTGATAATTTTTAAAAAAGTTCTCAGAACTTCAGTACGATCAGGCAAGCCATCAACTTTCAAATCGCATGGGGATATTGATTTCAAGTTTCAAACCAGTCCATGTTTTGAGACTAATTTAGGAACTATTACACTTGAAAAACAACAAATTGTGTAGAAGTACCCCTAAATCCCAGTTTGCTTATTTAACTAGGCACTCATGCATTCCTGCCAAATCTGGTTTTCATGAAAGTCAATTCATTTGTTCATTATGTGACATTTGAAACCATTCAAGCAATTGTGAGATGGGATTAAAGTCTCTGATGAAATATTTCACTGATTGTAATGTTTTGGCCATTTTTGAAGGCAACATAAGACATGGTGATAAGATGTGAAAATGCACTGAAATATTAAAGCCACTTTATTGATAATATTGTAATTTTCTTGTGTTGGTACATTGCAAGGATTTTTTTAGGAGGAATGATTCTGATTTATTTAGGACCAGTGGATATGGAAGACTGAAATTTAAGCCATTTTCAAAAGAAAATTATCTGATAACATTAGCTCTGTTCCCCTGCCAAACAAAATTCCATTAACCAGCTGAAATGGGACTTAATAACAATCACGTAAACCAATTAGTCTCAATTTATAACTCTATTAGGAGTGTTATTCATCACCACATGGCTTTATAGAACTGTGCTTCCTTCTGACGTTAGGCAAATTAAATAACAAATACGGCCTGGGGTGCTAAACAAAATTGTAAATGCAGATTGCCTAAGAAAGATTTACAACTCTGAAAACAAATAATTTTGAAATCTCATATTTCTTACACATTCAAAAGGGACATTCTAGACTTGAAA
Organism: Podargus strigoides; assembly: GCA_028020825.1. NCBI lineage: Eukaryota > Metazoa > Chordata > Aves > Caprimulgiformes > Podargidae > Podargus > Podargus strigoides. The sequence continues at coordinate 17,501,285 of CM051621.1, read as the reverse complement.
ACCAAAATACATCTGTCTCTAAAAGCACAGACAGCAGCTGGATTAATAATTTGGCAGTGTTTAAGATCAGAGAGATATCTAAATCATTCGAACGTTGTTTAAATCACAGGCCAGTCATTCAGCTACCAATATAATGATCCTAACAACAATAGTAAGGAGAAAACATTCACATCTTCAGTAGAATAATGGTTTTTTAGTTGCCTGCAGAGAGAGAACCTCTACTCTTGCCCCTGGGAATTGATAAATCTTATTCCGGGGTGATCCTACTTAATGGATCATGATCCCTGTTGCACTGGAAGGTAAAATAATTCTGTTTATGGGTTACTGAAAAACTAAGTTAAGGGCCTGGCTTGATCTCATGATCAGTTTGATTCTGACCATATGACTTAGATGGCTAGATATAGATTTATTTGTACTAGTTTGGCCAGTTTTTCCATTCAATTTTCCATCTATAGCCAATTGCCAATGTTTCACAGAGGAAAATTAGAGAGAGGAAGAGGCATTGAGAGCAGGATTCTTCCTGGATGTTCAGTTGTTGCCCTGAAGCACAACAGTTATACGCAGTTATTTTCTAAATGCAAATATTAAGGATGTTTTGAATACAAAGCAAAAATTTATATTCCATTTCTCCTTAACTCTTTTTTTTTTCTTTCTTAACATGCCTAGCGAAGAAAGAAAAAATGAGCCAACTCATTGCTTTTTTTGAGTGTAAGGTCAAGCAGTTGAGTATAATCTGCCATTGCTTTAAGAAAAGGTACATGCACAGCTCTCAGTTATTGTTCTCAGGTGAAAACAGGGCCTGATGACCTTTGAGTGTGGACATGGCAAAGATGGATCAGAGGCTCAGAAGGCCAGAGCCCTGGGCTAAGAACTGAGCTAAATGCACAGCTGGATGCTCAGAACCTTAAGCTCACATCCTAAAGACTTCTTTTTCAGCCTACTGATCATTTCTGTGGTGTTCTTCAGAATATATTTATATCTTTCTTTGAAGTAATTTGAAATTTCTTTACAAGAAATGTACATAGTGTTTTAATTGAGTGGTTAGTAGATTTTTTTCCCCTGCTGCTATGCAATACTTTCTGTAATTCAGTTAGGTCTTACTGACACAGCTTTACACTGAGTCCATGTTGTCATGTTTATCTGCAACGTACTGTAAATCCTCTTCTGACTTGGTGTTTTTCAGAAGTCTTTCACCCTGTAGGCATAACCAGCATCTTTTACTTTCAAATTATATGCTGTGTTGTATTTGAACATACTAAATTTTGTTTTCTTGGCTAGTGACTAGTTATTTGAGCAATGAAGACCATAACAGAAGAGTAAAGTGTTTCCATTATTTATTACACCATCCAATTTTTGGTTATTTGCATATTGTACCGTTATTATCTAGATCAGGGAAACACTGAATCAGTCTTCAGTGGAAGGGGGAACCTCAGAGAGATTTTGCTACCCTGTCTGAGACAATTCTCAGTCTTCAGATCTGGAGGTCATTTTTTTTTACGGTGTGATCCATAGAATGACATATTTCAGCTGCTCTGGTTCTTTTAACTTTTACTACAAAAGATTTGAAACAAATTTTCAAAATTATTCTGTCTAAAAATGTTTTTAAACCAAATTTTGTGTATACTGTATCAACTTCAGTGTTTTAGAGAAGATGTAAAGGACTGTGAAATTATTTAATTTCCTTTTGGAATAGATATTTGTCTTCAGAAGCATATAAAAAATGTCAAAAAGTGTTCTATTTAATTTATTAACAGGAGATTTTTTCCATTTGAAATATGCATACAGAGGTCTGTTTGGAAAATGCTTTCAAATTGTGGGATTTTGTTTCAATCTGACACTTTTCTTTTAAAAATGTCAGATTTTCACAAGATAGAAAACATTGTTCATACAATAGTGACACAGTATCAAAGAGTTTTGAATATGGACTTTAATGTAAGCTGAGAGGGTTCCTTCAAGGTGATTCTGTATTTAAATAATATTGTTTCCTGAGTATTAAAGGCATTAATGACTATAGTCTATAATTCAATCATTGCAATATACTCCATCCAAAGCTTGTTGATGGAAATTTCGAGGTAAATGGAATAATTGTGATTGCAATGGGAAGTCACAAGTATGGTATTCTGTAGTGATCTATTCATGTGGAATAATTGAAGGCAGTGGACATCTTTACTATTTTCCACTGGGAGTGTTCATACATATTTGGTAAATTTTTAGGATATTAAGATTAGTGTTAATTCCATCAATAAATATTACTTATGCAAACAAACTGACAGTCTCAGCTGAACAAATGGGAAACTAAGAACTAGAACAGTGAATACTGATGTTTTGAAAAAGTGGAAGCTAACTAAAGATCAGCATTTCAATCCAGATTTTCTGACTTTCATTGCTACCTATTGGGGTCACACATGTAACAAACAACTTAAATCTTATGAATTTTTTTTGAACTTGAGACAAGCATGCTTTAATAGATTTTTACCTTTGTTAGTGTAAAGCAGTAGAAGTTTCTTTGACCTATTCCCATCAGATGGCCAAAAACTCTAGATGCAATTGTGTTTCAACTTTAGTCTCTTCTCAAATGACACTCCTCAAATTTTTGTTTTAAGACATGTAAGGATGCTGCCATAATTCAAAATAGTAAAGTTGAGAAAGAAGGACGACCTCCTCAGGAGTTATAATTTTTTTCTGTGCTGTATCAGAGCAGCCTCAGTTAATTCAGCTCATGGTTGACTGGAATGGAATGAAAATTAAATGACAATATTTTAAAATAAATGATGTGTGATATGCAGGACACAGAGAACTTTACAGCCATCATGGCTGAAATAACAGGAGAATATGAAGGCAGGATGGAATGCAGCAGAGGATGTGGACACAGGCAGTTGAATTGTTATGGAAAACATGGCGTGCTGGAGAGACTCCCAGTAGCTCTGCTATTCCTCATACACATTTTTTTAATGAGGAAATCACATCTCACCCTCAAACAAATGTAGATACAGAGCATGTATCACCTCCAAGTGGGAAGTGCTTTCAGATGCATCAGTGCTGGTGTGTGTTTCAAACTTTGTACACAAGCACACAGAAAATATAAGTCTGGAAACACCTGCTTTCGAAGACACAGAGAAAACACTAGGCTTAGAGAGAAGAAAACATAACTGGGACTTTTCTCAGTGTATTTTGGGGAGTTTACAGGCTGCAGATTGTTTTTAATGTCATGTCTAACCATATAAAGAGATCATAGGCTGCCACATGCATTTCTCCATGTACTAGTTAATACTCCAGGAACACATGAAATATTTAAAATATCTTGAAGTGAATAATTTGTAATCTGTATTTCTCTCACCTGTGGTTTCAGACCATGTAACTTAAGCAACTTTGGGTCTAGTAGCCTTATGTAAAATTACAGTGATACGTTAATGCCTGGTGGATTCAAACCAGGTTGTGTATATGATATTTCCTTTAACTGAGGTGTCCAAAGATTGTATTTTTCCCTCCTTTGCATTGTATGCTTTCCCTTGAATACTTAATTTTACTTTCACTTTAGTATTTGGGAACTATTCCAGATAATTTTCCTGAGTAGTGTTGTTTAAAGCCATGAAGTAAAGGGATACTTGTTAATTTCAGCTATTGTTTTATTGATGTGAAGATTTACTGCCTATGATAGCAGATGATTTCTTTGTGTCATTTTCTGTTCCTTTTTGGTTTTCATGTATCTGTTCACTGAAAGTCTAATCAAGGATTTTAAAGTATAAGGATAATTTATGACTTGAACTAACCTCCCCTTTAACTGAAGTTACCTCAAAACTGGAAAAATCTGCTAGTGAATGAGTTGAAATTTGACAAAAAAAACCCTTTTTCTTATTGCTTTTTTCATTTCTGCAATATACTGATACCACCTATTTTTAGTATATATTTGGTCATTCATCTCCAGCATCCTAAATAAAAATACTACACTTTCCAAGCCATCCAGGAGCAGTAAAAAGGCCTAAACAAGATTTTCAGGGAGAAAGTTCCTTTGGAAGAATTTGGGTTTTGAGCTAAAAAGTAGACTTAGTAGAAAACCAGATTTCCAGTGAGAATAATATACTTTAAGGCCTCGATAATGGAAAATAAATTAAGACATTGTTGATTAATTATTTTATTTTAGTTGAGGTCCTATAACTATTTCAACAGGACTAGCCATGAACTGTTTGCTCTGTGGGAGATGCCCTTAACAGGAACTGGTTTTGCTAGTGTTTCTCCAGGTTTCACTTTCTAATCCCCAGCCATAATTCAGCAGTCTCTTAGACTGAGGTGGAGTCAACTACTATTCAGGCAAAGGTCCTGCCATCCGTGTAACTGATATGAAATAGTTTGCTTTGTCATTTAAAAGTGTGGGGAACTGATAGGAAATGTGAATGAATGCATTCATAATAAACTCTTCTGTGCATACCCTCTACTGGTTTTCTTACAGACATTTAAAATAATCAGTGAAAGTCTGACTCTTTGTCAGATGTAAATGAAAAATACAAGTTCACTGTCCGTTATCAAAATGTGTGAGAACTTATTTCTTCGAATGAAGTCACTGTAGAGGACTAAAACATAGACTTTTATTGTCTTTCAAAGTCATAATGTACTGAGAGATGACAAAGATCTCACAACTTTATAAACACAGCTATTTAATCTAGAATACATTACCATTATATCTTATAAAAAGACAGTTGGATGTAGCAATCTAATCGGTATAAAAATAAAACATATTTAAATAAGACAAATGTATTCTTCCCATCTGGCTTGTGAAAGAGTCTTAAAAATGGTGGGCAAATATTAGACACGGAAAGTGTCCAAAATTATTGTATTTTCAAATTAAGCTTATACCAATTCTGAGGACATGCTTGGCTGGTTCTTGTCAGCTCCATCATCCTCTCTTGTCCTCACCTGTGAACAACCAACCCTTTCTCAGACAAAGTATATGTGTTCTTCTATGTACTGAATGATCCATTCATAAGATCATGGAATGGTTCTATTGAAACCTGTGCTAGCTTCAATACTTCATCTAATCTTATTTTTAAGTACAAATAAGTACTAATTAGACATAATGACAGACTTTCTCAAATTTATGTTGCAACTGTGCACTTGTAAAGCAAGGATGCCTTTATCCTCAATTTATTTCTTGCCTTCCGAGAAAAAAATATTCTTTCTCCTCCCCCTGACAGCTCCTGTTCAGTTCTCATTTTAGACTATGATGAATTGATGTCATAGTTGCAATTCTGTGTAAACGTGTCACTTCTAAATGTGACAGTTAGGAATAATCCAGGAATGTGATTGATATTATTATTCAAATCTGAACTAATTATTCTATTTTTGACTGCTTCCTTCAATATTACCCTTAATGAGTAATTAATATTCTTTTCAAGTAACATAAGCTAGCCACCTTAATTAACACTTTTTCTGGACTTTGTCAAAGAAAGCTAAGATAGTTCTGGTTAATCACCAGTTACTGTAATCAATAATAGATTGAGCAGAATAAACTGCAACCATAATCTTTTATATATATATACATATATATAACCTAAGATATAGATATGAATAATTGCATACTTGAGCTGAAAACTACAGTTTGCTCTTTAGACTCAGTCTCAAAGTAACTGACATCAATTAAGAGACTATTTTTTATTTATATTATGCTTTGGAGTAAGCCTAATGACATCAGTTAAGAGACTCTCTTCACTTATATTATGCTTTGGAACAAGGCTTAAATTATAAAAGTGTAATTAAGCCAATTTAATTTGCCAATGTTGAGAAAAAAATCACACCTAACATACTACCAAGCATTCTGCATTTCTGAATTTCAGCGATGGGTGGCTACACCCACCCCATCCCAGCTACATCTCTGACAAAGTGGTAAGTAGTTGTCCTAGTTCCCCAGGCACAGACCCATGGGCCAGCCATGCAGGCAGGCCATGAGTAGCCCCGAGTCAGCTGAGAGTTCCAATCAAAGCAGCTGACTGACGGGTGTATCCCATACCACCTCATCATGCTCATTGTAAAAGGAGGGAGCTTACTGAGGGTTAAGTTCCTCATCTTCCTGGGGCTCCTTGTTTGTGGTCTTCTGCTCCTGCTGTCAACATCAAGGACTGGGCTGAGTAGAACCTTCCGTACACTGTTGGTTGTTGTATCAGTTTTGTTATTCTATTAAATCTGTTTCTACTTCAACTCATGGGCCTTCTGCCTTTATTCCTCAGTTCTTCTCAACTGGGGAGGGAACATCGGGTCGTAGAAAAACTGCTACGGTTTAGCCCTGAGTATTGGCTAAATGTAGACAGTACCCTATTCATTATTATTTTTCACAGGACAATTAAAAAAATAAAGAGACTTTATGGAGGGTAAAAAATATGAAATATTTGTCTACAGATAAAACAATAGATTTAAACTTGGTTGGATAGTTAACTGGATCATGGACACAAACTGTGGAGTTTATTATCAGTGGACTTGTCATTCAGTAAGGCTTTATTGCTTAGCAGTGATGAATGGTCTGAAAACTGCATGTATTAAAGTTTGACTTTTATAAGATAATGCAGCAAGATTTCCATGTCTCATTACTGGACAGATTATGGCAACATTTTTCTTTATAATACCATTTGAGTTCCTACTGAAACAAATAATGCCTTTTTGCTGGGATGCTTCATTTTCTTTTTGTTTGATGATGGAAATGGGTGATGTAGACAGGGTAACAGGAAACAGATGGTAAATCATTGATGTATCTGCATGGGAGAGAAGCCATATAAGCTGCCCCCTCTCAGCTTCATGCTCTTTCATGTACCTTGCTCGCCCATAATATAGGGTCTTTGAGTCTTTTCTGGACTTCGCTAATTGCCTGTCCCTGGCAGAATGAAGGGCCTATTTTCCCACACCACTGGGCAGCCTTCTTTGTAGCTGTCTGAACACAGTATTACAGTCAGGAGATCAAGCTTCAAAAACTGCTGTTTTGCAAGTGGCAGGTGTGCAATTTGCACCTGCTCCATAAGTGTCTTTTTCCTTGACAATTTGAAATTGGTAGCACAGGATCAGGTGAGAAGAGCCCCCAGTGAAAAGAAGGAATGAGCCTGAGGCTTTGGATGTGTAGAATGACAATAAAACCCTTCTCCCTGTGTCCTCAGCCTGTATAGGAATGGAGGAGGAAGCAACAGGTTTGGGAACCAGTTGTGAAGTGACAGGATTTGAGGTGAGTCCAGCAGCTTGTGGAAATATGTAAGGAAAGAATCATGACCTGTGTTGTACAGGCTATTACTGCTTGTTCTTATATCAGTTAAATTAGTAAAGTTATATCTTATACTCATGTCTTGAATCTTGGCTTTCTTCCTGTGCATCCAGGACAATGAGGCACCTTGTGGAGTAATAAATCTACGTCTGACTTGATCCATGGGCTGAAATCTAAATTTAGAAAGATTACTTGATAAAAATAGCTGTCTGCAAAACAAGTGTTTGTTATTACACTTAGTTATGTTCAAACAATAAAGCCAGGGTAGAATGACAAACATAGTAATGTTTCCTTATTCTTGTGGTTCCTCTAAACACTCTGAGCCAGCAGCAATTGAAGTGTGTAGACCATCTTCACTGAAAGCTGTTTTTCTGTACTCTTGGAGTGGTGCTACTTAATTCCTGTGGGTGCAAATGTAAATTAGGCAGTAGCAGCCACTGAGAAATTGAGCCAAGACTGAAATATTACCTAAAGGGAGCAGCAATAAAGACAAATCTGATTTATCTAGTTGAGTCTGACAAATTCTGGGAAAATATTAGTAAGCACTTTTGTGGCTCAAACTAGTGTCTGCTACTGTATCTTGGCACTTACACCAATAGAAATAGAAAGAAATAGTTTAATCCTGGGAATGACAAATTACCTGTTTGTTTGTGGTAAGCCTGAATTTTATAGGCAGTTAATTACCATGTTTAAAACAAATTCCTGAATCTCATTCTTGCCACAAAGTCTGTGAAACTGCTGAACATCCTCTTTGCCAAGTATAACACAAACATAGATCAGACAACATCCATCTACAGTGTTTTGTATGGGCTTACTCAACTGTTCAGTTATTCTGACTTGCTATGTCTAGATTACCTTGATGGGGAAAACAAAACAATTCAAAACAACCCCAACCAACAAAGATTCCAAAGATGGTGTTAAGATGTGCTTTAATCTTTTTTTAGATTACTTTTGTTGTGTTCAGTGAATTTCTCACAATTTGTATCCTCTGATAAGATGTTTCAAAATATTTTATGTATTTTATTTTGCTTGGAAATGAGCACCTTAAATCCCTGCAGCCTAGGTCTCATTAAAATAATACACACTGTTGTTGGTTGGTAAATGACAATAATGAATGTTTTTTTCATAGAAGGTGGTCATACTTTTCTCTCCTTATTTGCTTTAGCTTTATCTTTTTAATTTCCTGTATGTGCAACAGAAGTCGGGAGATCTGGTGACCCCTGATATAAAGGATTAAATCCTCAGTGGCTGTTGGAGATGCTCTAGTTAGGAAAACTTCTGCAGAGCTCAAGAACCATGCAAGATATGGTTATGTTTGGACTACTATACATACATTTGTAATTAAAGTTATCAGTAAATAAGTTAATAAAAAATAAGGATATCTATGTGGTTTTTTTTTTTTTACTTCAAAGTGTATGTGACATCATTTGTTTACTTGGGTACATCTGGTGAAGTCCTTCTGTAGTCATTTCATTTGTGACTTGCCGTAAAGAAAAGAGAAACTAAAGATGATAATAAAGAAAGCCACATATGTTGGGATTCATTCAAAACAAATTTATTTTACAGACAGTTAATTATACATTTCAAACAAACTTTGGCAAAAATAAATATTTCTGTTTATAAGAAAAAAAAAATAGAGGATGACAAATGAATAAACCAGATTTTGGTCAGGAAGGTCAACCAACCAGTTTACCTAACTTACAATGTGAAAAAAACATATGTCTATATTCTTATTTGACAGTCTGTGATACATATAGCTATAATTTAACTATTTCCATGCCACCCTTATTGAAAATGTAAGATCTTAGATACCATTACTGCAATTTACAATCCAGTCTTTCTGGCCTTGAACTGGTTCATAGTGACATGTTAATGATTTTTGTATTTATAGCAAAGAGCTAAAATAGAATACAGAAAAATTGTGATAGATTGTCCTGGCATAATGGAAAATATAAATTTCTGATTGAAAATGCAGCTGCAGCAAAAGAAATAAAGAAAAAAGGAAAAAAAAGAAAAGAAAGTCAAAAGAAGAAAGGGAAAGTAGAAACAAAGCATGAAAAAGAATTAAAAAAAGAAGAAGAAAAGAAAAATGTAAAGTGAATTAAAAAATCAAAAGCTATAGAAGAAGCAAAAGCAAGAGAAAAAGGGGGAAGAAAAAGCAAGAGAAAAATAAACCCAAAATGAGCAAAAAGAAAAAGCAAATTGAAAAAAACCAATGGAATAAATAAATGTTTTAACTGGAAAGTAAAGATCCCTGTAAATTGGCTTTTGAAATTAGTTGCCTGGAAGATTTTAGAAAAAAACCAAACAAACCAAAACAACAACCCAAAACGCTTTAACTGTAAGAAATATAGCTGTATTAATACATCTGTGTTAACCAAGCACTGGTTCTTGGCCTCTCCTCAATCACTTAAGTAGAAGAAAACTTCCTTCTCAGTTACTTAAGTGGAACAAACCTTTGTATCCATTTCACAGGGGCGTGGATAAGCAGGAACAAAATTTGCCAGGTAGGCAGTGCCTATAATCATGATCTAGTATTGCTGCTTGATTGCTGGCCAGGCTGGAGATTGCAATAGAGGAAATAGTACTACGCTGCTCAGAGAGGTGTATGTGTTACCTTTTCATGTGTCTTATCAGGACTTCACAGGAGCACTAACAGTCAGATGCTCTGAAGATCTGTTACTGTTGAGATGTTTCTTCATGCATCCAAACACAATTAAGCATTGTATAATCCTAAAGCTAAACAATTGCATTCAAAAATAAATTCTGTAATTGGAAAACCTGAGAAGCTTTTCATTTTGACATGTAATCTGTCTGAAATACTTGCAACAAAACAGACTTCTTATAAACTTGGCATTCAGACAAGGGTAATACAAACACTTGTGAAGATCTAGGCAAGCCTGGAAGGCATTCATCATTTTAAAATCAAAACTGTATGGCCAAAAAATTTTGTATTGTTTGACTCAAAACTAAGTGGAGCTTTCTAATTGTTACTGAATTCGGTAAACCCACCAAACTCAAGGACACAAGCTGAATCTGAATGCCTTAGAAAAAAATAAAAATTCCATTAATTCTGAAACCAATCCATGTTTAAAAGGACTTGGCACAGCAAGAGCTATACTTTCAGTTACATTAAATGCAGCAAGTACAAAATCTGCCTAATCTCTTCCTTGAAGACACACCTTTAATTAACTGTGTTCTTTCACTTCTTCCTTAGAGAATACAAGTATTATCCTAGTCAAATAATCATCCAGATCTCTTATTCTGTTCCTACAGTGATACTTTGCATGTCATAATATAGATTTATACAGTACTTCATTTCATTGCAGTTTTGCCAGTGTAAGACAGTTGTCACTCTATTTTTGACCTAAACACAAGAAATGATGCATAATGTATTTATTTTTGTTGTACATCACAGTATTTATAATACATACCCCTTCAAAAATATTAGTTTTGTAATTCTAAGCAATTTGTCTCAATAAAACACTGTTAAATCTACAAAAAGAAATACAAAAGCTCTGAAAGAGCTTATTAAGACAATATCTCGCTAAGGTGTCCACAAAAATCCTTTTGTTTACTAATTTCAAATTTAAACAAATTTACTTTAATTTAGACTTTATAAATGTCAGAGCAGCTCAGTGTTTCCTTCCAGTGAACACTGATGACATTAATTTCATTCTCCTTAGTTCTGCTAACTAATTTAATAAAATTCTCTGAATTTTTCAGTCATTCAGCCTTAGATATTGCACTTCAGCTATGACTTTTGCTACCTCATAATCTCAATTTCTTGCATATACATACCTAACTACAGATAATCTTGTCCTTATTACTGCCCATTTGGTGCCCTTATATCTTTTCACATTGAAAATTAATGATTTATCGCTGCATTCTTCACATATCTTAATGTTTCCAGTGCATAGCTTTTTGTGAAAATGAGTTAGAAACATAGCTGTGAGTTATTTATACAAAAGGATTTAAAGCACCTTAACATTGTAACTAATTAGTCTAATTATACACTGTATTTTTTATTTCCTCAAAAGAGCTCATTGGAAAGAAACACTATCTCTTGGTCTTCTGTGAATTTTCTTCTGAAGAAGAATTTTTCCTCAGCAATTACCTTGTTGTGAAGCAAAACTTGTCAGTGAATAAGTTATTCATCTTAGTGCAGTTTTTCAGAGGTTGATGCAATGAAGAGGGATTCTCACCTTCCAACTTAGCAGCTGATCACAGTACTTTGAGAGCTTAGCAAGGCTCAGAACTTTCAGATGGGTAGCAAGGAGTCCTGCTGACATTGCAATAACTCACTGCATGTTGTTTTAGCAATATCATTCATTATATCATGCTTCTCTTAACGTGTAATAGCAAAGTCACTCATTATAAATTTCATGTCCTAAAGAGGGTATGTAGCACAAAAATAACCAATAATGTAGTGAAGTACTACCCGAAGATGTGTGAGGTCAAGGCTTTCCATATGGTGCAGTAGCTTGCCAACAAAGGTACCTACTTTCATCTTTGAGTTTGGCATTGTTGTTCACTTCTGGCTTTGCATGTTTTAATACAGGTATAGAAGGCTATGCTATCACAATTATTTCTAATATTGATCCAAAATTAAAACAAATACTGAAAGACTCTCTGGCTTTGTAAAAGACATTGCTATCAATTAATTATGGCAAATAAAGGACTGGGGGCTGGGAGGAAGCTAATGAAAATCCTCTTAGGACACAATGTAAGCAGTATATTAGAAGGTCATTAAATTGCATATCTCCATAATGACAAGCAGTGAGGATGCTGAGGGTGAAGTAGTGTCTTCAGATAGCAAGATTAAGGCTGATTTAACAGCTAACAGAGTGCTCAACCATCAAACCATTGAAACTATACAAACTAAACTATCATGTTCATGCAAATGCAAAGGCTGGAAATCAAAACCCAACTCAGAAATAATAATTGCTGGAAAAATAAAAGACATTGAATGGCAGTAATGGGCAATTAATTTACCAGAGTTCAGCCATTCCCTGTCCCTATTTTTATTCCAAGAATATAAGTGACACATCTGGAATATTTCTTGGGAAGGAACTCTCAGGAGTTAATATGATTGAATAAAAATGGTGACTGAGAACTGTTATCTGGAGGGATTCTTAGTTATGACACACAGCAGCTCTGACAACATGTGTGTGGCAGCCTAGGGTACGTAGATCCTTGTTGACACGATGTAAAATAAGGCAGGAAGGATTCAGAGTCAGCCTGTTCATCTCTGAAGCATTAGACTATTTAATAAAACAATTGTAACTGTAGTGTTCCCATACCACCTCCTCATTTCTGACAAAGCCTCACTCTAGATACTTGCAAAGTATTGCTCAAGGATTTGCTAACAGCTCATCACCTTTTTACTGAAGGCTGGTGTGAAAAAATTATCTTGTTGCTTAACGAAGTCCTCAGTTCCTTGAGCATGCCATCCTATTACTGCTCCATTATCTCCTAGACTTCCTATGGAACATTAAAATAATTTTAGAGTATTTCTGTGTATTTTTTCTGGATTTTTATTTCACTCACTTTCCATAGCTTCATGTTTTACCTGCTGTAACTTAGATTCCTTCTCACTAGTTCCTATGTCTTTTCCCTGTCTGTTCCTCACCAGTCAATCTCCTGGAAACATTTTATTAATTTCTTCTTCAATATTACATTATTAATGGTAGTATTTTTCTAGCTTTACATGTATAGGAGCATTTTAGAATTTTGAATTCTGTGTTAATTGTGAGTAACATTTGTTGCAAAGATAATCTGTTTGTCATTGAGTCTTTCTTTCTCCAAAGATATAAGCTATGTCATAACCATTTCCAAAATCATTGTGTTGTCTTAGCCTCAAGTTATTGAAAAGTCTCAAACTGTTCCCTTTGCTGCTTACTTACAATACGTTGTTCACTGCTTGACTGAAGTCAGAATTTTTCACTAAGTAGATTAGCTAAACTGGTGAATGAAAAATTTGGTTTGTGAATCTATGTGTCAAGATACTGTTCAAATAAATGATCTTGTTGATCATTTTCATGCCACTCACCTACAGAACAAAAAAAAAAATGTGAACATGTTGATGGGCAAATAAACCAACAAGTTCAGGAAGGCACCAGGAGATGAAAAATGAAACAGTCACATTTAAACACAAGATCCTGCTACAAGGCAGAATAGCAGATAGTTAGAACATCTTCCAAGAAAGTGGTTGCATGGTCTGTATTGACTGCATAGGGATGGGTAAACAGGACCTCACAGCCCAGTTTGACTTCCAAGAAAAGCCCTGCAAGCTTTCTTAATGGGGCTTCAGGGCCTCACTGGAAGATGAAGTCTTGCAATGCTTTCTATGAAATTCAGTTGATCTTTAATGAGGAACTGAAAATCTGGCTCCCAGAACACATGGATTTGCACCTATCTCACTACTCCACATTTTTATTGTTCACTGATGGTGACTAGGGAATCATAAACCCATCTGGATATAATAAGAAATGACTTGAAGCTTTCCTCAAGTTCAGGATTTTTGGTTGATTATGTAAATTTTCATGAAATGCAAAGTTTTGGCAGGGCCTGTGTCAGAAATACCACAAAACATACCTGTTCACACGGTACTGCCAGCCTAGTTTTCAAGCCAAATAGATTTGGTTAAATCCAAATAAATTTTGCATGACTGTTCTTATTTGCAGATGGGTATGATGAGTGAAGAAGCACTGCTTAAACTTCTCACATTCATCTGTCCTATGTAGCTTTTATTGCAGTTTGTTTATTGATATAGTAAGATACTAGAAAAGATGATAAGACAAGTAGAGCTGATGTGAGAGATGGGTATTGTTTACCCATTTAAACCTCACTTTGCAAAATGATACGAAGATAGATGCCTTGGATTCCACAATCTGGCAGGAATATATAGGGGGAGCAATAACTTTTCCACGTTGTTGTTCTCTTGCAGACACAAAGGAATAAATAAATGACAAGTACTATGATGTCTGCACTACATGTGGGCAATGGGGGATAGGATGGTAAACTACAGTCTTGGCTTGCCCCTGACATATTAGTATTATGACACCATGCTCAACAACAAAAGCTATATTCTTTTTCCTCTATATTAAGATGGAATGAGGACTTTAATCATATTGCTTTCATAAAATGTGTTTGAGATGACAAGATTTTGTTGCTTGGTGCAATAGATTTGTTGCCAAAGCAAATTTCAGTTTGTAGATACAGGCTAAGAAGTAGTCAGTGAGTCCTTAATAGATTAGCATTTGGCCTACATGAACAAACTGGGAGAGAAAGACCTGGCCAGATACTTGCAATCAGCTGCCATGGTTGATGATTCCAGCTTACCAAAACAATCATTTTTCCAAACCACACCCTGAGTCAGTGCATATGGATTTACTTTGTGAATTCTGGTTACAGGGAGGGTTATGTTTTGTTCTACTCCACAAGAGTATGCAAGGGGAATACCCAAAGAGCTGTGAAAGCTGTCAGGTGAGGACAAATAACTGGAACACATGTGGAGCCCTCAATTTCAAAGATGAGCAGTGAGAGACTTGTTTCCCAGGCTTCTGAGCATCAGTTGAGACAGATAATTCATGCCCTTCTAATGACCACTATGGAATCTTCAAATTCTAAAATTACATCTGCACCACATTGACCAAAAAGTCCCTTTTGTCTGGGCCTTTAATCATTCTGCATGTTCCTGTAAAAGCGGCCTTATTTACCACTATTTCCACCTTCAGGTTAACCATGCTGGCCATTGGAGTATGTGAATTTGAGGTGATCCAATTCCCATCATATTTTCAGCCCAGGCACTCTCTTCCTTTACTACCACTTGGAGTTTTCCGAATTATAGATAGGAAAGAATCACAGGGTGTTTTTGTTGTACTTATAAAAATGCTTATTGTGGTTCTGTTATATTTTAGTGTGTTTACTTCAGTCATAAGAAAATTGGAAAAAAAAACCCAACCCACGAATTTAAGGTCAAATGATAAATCAATTTAATTATTAATAAAAAAAGGAAAATGCCAGAATATAAGCAAGAAAATAAACAAAATAGAAGCTTTAATATGGTCCTGTGGTTCAGACAGGAGACGGGGAGTTGTTTTTGGCACTGTTTTGTTTTTTTTCAGAGAACTTGGTTGGGAAACTTATATCTCAACTATGCATTTAAGTCACAGTACATTGTAGAGAGTACAGAGGCAAGTCATTTCTTCAGCTTCAGTCCTGGATTAAAGCAACCACATATTCTGGGTTTATGAGGTCAATTCCATTTTTTTTCCTCATATCTCAGTGTCCCAGGAATGCCTGAAAACTTCTTGTTTCTCATTTCATCAGTGAAAACATTTGGATTTTGCTAAAAAACCCCCAGCATTTACTTAAGATGTATTGCTACTTTGAGACTTTTTTTTTGGCCCAGATTATCCAAAAAGGCTCGTGAATTAGGGCACCAGTTTTCACAGGGTCTTTTATCTTCTTTTCCAGAGCACATCTAGGTCTTTCTAAAGGTTCTCAAGTAAGAAACCTATGATCATTAGCCAGTTTTTAAGATCTTCTTATTGTTTCAAAAAATTGCAGTCATCTCTGAGGAAGAAATATTCAAGACAGTCAACATCTCCTGATCTAGGAGTGGGGGAATGGGGGAGGGGGTGGGAAGTGCATAGATTCTCTTAAATCTTGGGTTTGTTTTTTGGTTTTCCTCATAAAATGAATGCAGGAGCAATGTACTTATTCATTGCATCCTGAAAAATTAATTGCTATTATTTTGACTGCTATTTATTTTTTATTGCAGCAGTGTCTAGAGGCCCTAAACAGGAATCAGCATGGGATATAACAGGTGGCTACTAACAGATGGGGAAAATACAGTGTAACAGCAAGACAATTAAGCTTAATGTTGTAAGCCCCATTTATAGTACAATGGATCAACCATTGCTACCTGGAAATACAGTAAGAAGCCATAGTCCTCTTTCTAAATTAAAGAGTGGACTCTAAAGGTTTAGGAAACCATCCAGAACAAGGTAAGTGTGAGCTCAAGGTGATAATGATTTAAAGAAACTGGGAATTAATAGAAAGAAAGTTAAGGATGTGCCAATGTGAGTTCCTGATTTGCCTGTTCTGGGAATTGGCCTCATTTCCCTCTCCTTGTGAGTGTCTGTACAGCATGCACCAGCTAACCTGAGTGCTTACACATCTGCACAGTTTATTGTGGCTTAACCTGTAACAGCACTTTGGCTGAGCCATGGGAACTGCCTGTTTGCACAGTTTTTGCCTGGAGCAAAGGCAGGATAGTACAATTTTGTGTATTTTTATTTCTTTTTCTGAACTAAAGTCATTTTAATGATTTCATAGTTGTTGTTGTCTGACAGAGCAAACACACAGGTTACCGAGGCTACTTAATGCATGGCAATTTGGTAAACAACAGAAACTTA
The DNA here is from genome assembly GCA_028020825.1 of Podargus strigoides. Taxonomy (NCBI): domain Eukaryota; kingdom Metazoa; phylum Chordata; class Aves; order Caprimulgiformes; family Podargidae; genus Podargus; species Podargus strigoides. The sequence goes on along the minus strand of CM051621.1, from coordinate 17,484,626 downwards.
ATAATTAATTTTGAACCCTTAGTTCAATTTAGTTCAGAAAAGATTGACTCAGCATTTCTTTATGCATGCTCTTTAATTTGTTTTTAACTGATAAATATCAGCTGTGAACTTGCTTATCTCATCCTACTCATCCTATTCTGCTTTTTTTCATACTACTTTGAGTCTCTCCTACCTAAACCACTCCTTGCAACATATGGTCAGAGTCAGTCTCTTTTTATTCTCTGCTTGATGAGTGGCTTTGGTGATCTTTAGCCTGTCCCTCTCAGCAGATCACAAGATTAACTCTAATAGAACAAAAACCTCATATACAGTGAAGAAATCAAGCAGGATAGGTAAAAATGAAGTAGACCAGAGTATACCTCATCAAGAGATCTGCTCCTGAAGAAGGGAAAACAAGCATTTCCAAAGGGACACAGTGAAAGTAGAAAGATTATTTAAATTGCTTAAAAAATACTACCAGTGATAAATAATATCAGCTAACATAAAAGTCTATTTTAATCAACTTTCACTAAAAGTAAACTTCCGAGTCCAGTAAACATATATGAATAAGCAATGTCCATTTTCCAAGGTATTCTGAAATTTGACAAATGTATTCTGAAATCCTGATATGAGACATTTTAGAGAAAACCTGAGAATTAATTCAAGATCTTTGGGTCAGATCTAGAGTTTCTGTGGGAGTTAATCTGCGTGAAAATGACTAGAAGCTCAAGTACACAGCAAGATACTTTAATTATTATTGCTTTTTTTTCTTTATAGATGCTCGTTTTGCTTGTCATTTCCCCACTCCTAAACTACTTGGAAGTCTTAAATCATGTTATATAGTGTTTTTCTCTATTAAAATAGGAGTAGCAGCAGGGAGGTGGTATGTTCCATTATATTTACAACTGTATTTTGGATGTCAGTCACAGCACCAAATGTCAAACTGTGGAAGATATTTTTGCAGCAGCATCTGGTTCTTCACAGATCTCCAGATGCTGCTATATTGGTGGTTTTGGAGTTGTTTCTGGGTCAGTTATTTTGAGACATGAATTGTCTGACTGTTTTGTCCTCTGAAAAACTGTTTTCTTTTGATTTAAGCTGTAATACTTGAGTTTTAGCTATACAATTCCATATAGAATTGTTTTATGCTATAAAAAGAACTTAGGAAAGTACATAAAGCAATGTAGTATACATAAGTCATGCAGAATCCTTTTTATGCATTTTATTTAGAGATACAGACCATTGTACTCCTGGAACATTTCAGAAATCAGGGATCTATAACTGTTAAACAGCAGCAGCAAAGTGCTTAAACAGCAATGAGACTTAAACAGGAATTAGTGTAAAAGCCATTGTGGTCATGCTGCTGGCAAAAATAACACTTTCTTAGTAATGGGAAAACAGAAGATGTTTTAAAATCCAAACCACAAAAAATGTAAAATAAGGTATTTGGACACATCTGTGGATTTCGTCCCCAGCAAGGGGCTGTGGGCAGTTGTATTTTGTAAGGAAGAGGGCAGGGCAAGAACCTTCAGAGCAAGACTCAGGGAGAAAGGCAAGCATAAACTGGTATAAGCCTTTGGCACTCAAGGTGCCATGATAATGCCAATGCTAGCACAACTTTTGGTGCACAGTATACCTAACACAATGTTGCACTTCTTTATTTTTCAAAATACATTTCAGAAAGACCACATTCTGCTCACAACTTTCATTTCACAGTTCATCAGTAAGGCTATAGAATGTGCCACATATGCTAGAGAAAAGCTGTCTTAGACTGTTTGAGAGAGCCTTTAAAAACCATAGGGATTATTTGATGTATCTTTCTGCCTGCAAACCCACATCCTTTCATTAGAGTGAGGCCAATATAAGGATAAACATGCTTTGCAACATAAAAGATTTCCCAAATTACACCAAACTTTTCTTTTTTTGTCCTTATTAATGTTATTATTTTAAATACCCAATGTCTTGTACCTTTTCAGAAGTTAAATACCATCATGGTTCATACAGGGAAGCTTATAATCCATTGTTTCCCACAAAAAAAAATCTTTTTCTGCTAACTTGCCAATGTTTTAGTTTTGCTGATTTTAAAGTAAGGATTTCATGTATCCAAATGACCACACTTATGTATGACTGTCTTTCAGCCATCACCAAGCATAGTACTATGATAAAAATTGTGGATTTCAATAAAAATTTCTTTGGAGTGTTAATTGTTAGAAACAGGAATTATTCATCAATGATTAAGAATTCAAAACAGTAGAATTCTTCTCTCAGAGATTAGTGCTCACAGAAAAGTTAATCTAGTAAAAGGTATATGTGAACTGACCAAATATTATCATACAAGCTTCAAGTTCATCAAATGCTCCAGCAGTGCATCACAGTGATGACTGGCAAAGCTCCTTTTTTATGTTTGTAACTATTTCAAACTGTGTCATCTCAAACTCTAATACTAACGTGGCTCCAACCCATTCTTGCATGTGTGTATGTTCCCACATGTGCATGTAGAAACCATTTGAATATACTCACAGCTTGGAGGTTACTGTTTACTTCGAGGGGTTTTTTTCTGCACTGAAGATTGCAGGTGAAAGGAGATGTAGCTGCTCATGGCAATTAGCGTAAGAAAATCCAAATTATGCAGCAACAGAGTAACCTGAATGTCAAAAATACACCCATTTCTCTGTAGCCTTTAACCACACAAAAGTGAAATTCAAACAGCAATCCTGAATGTGCCAATCACATGCTATTTGCCAAGAAGGAAACATCTTTGGATGAGTGTAATGAGAAAGATATTTTCAGAATACCAGACAGAAATAGTACTGAAAAACTCTATCTACTCAAGGTTTAATCAATAGCCATTAAAGTTACTGAACAGACTCCTACAGGTTTCTAATAGGCTTTGGGTTAGGACATCAGTGATCATCCAGTCAATGTGACTTATATTTTTAAAAGACATGATGATTAGAATCAGATTTTTTTTCTTCAAAGTAAAAGACAAAATAAGCAACAACTTCTTTTTCCTCTCCCTCCTACAGCCTATCACCCAACATCATTTACATAATAGTGTCATCATACAAAGTACAGACAGGAGTATTTAAGATAACATTTCATATTAGGTAGATTATTTCGTTCCAAAGGGTAAAGCAGCCTATCTGATTATGACTTAAAATTCATGTTTAATGAAAATATTACTTGTGAGCGAAACAAACATGGAAGCACAAAATAGTTCCAGAGAAAAGTTAAAGTTAAAATGTACATAAGGAGGTTTGAAAATGATACAATGAGTATTAACATCCAGACAATAACAAAAATAGAAACAACACATTGCTATATGAATTTATATCAGATGGCCATGCTTTTATGACACCACAAATTAAAATCCAGTAAACATTAATTTCTCATGTATGAAAGGAACAGACTATAGATACAGTAATTCTCTGGAAATAATCTGTAAAGGTATTCACAGACACAACTCTAGTCTGCAAGGATGTTAAATCGATAATTTCATTGCCAGAATATGTTTAAAGGAAGAATTTGTAAGAAGAAAATTGGGACAAGATTGTTATTTCTGGGGCAGAAATCTACTCTGCATGTATACCCTAAACCTACAGCATTATCATATATTCTGTAAAACCAACAACACATATGCTTTAAGCTAAGAATGTCTTTCAAGCATCTATAGTCATTGAGACATAGGTTTACATTTAATGTCTTTGCTGTACTCAGGGCAGCAAAATGGATAGCAATGCTATGCCACAAGTAGAAGAAAGTTACAGAAATAATGGCAGTTATATAGAATATAGAAGTAACAAAAATAAAGAGTGAAAATATACATTGACAAAAACGAGTAAAGAACATATGAGGACAGATTTGATTTATTGTGTGCTTCCAAATTCTGAAAATCCCCCAAATTAAAATTATTTTAGGAATAAAAAGTAATTTTGCTTTATAAAGCAAGTAATAAAAAAATTTGCACAAGGAAAAAGAGAGGTCAGTTTGAGCCCTACATATCCCATGCTTAAGGCAAACATATTTACAATAAAATTTAAAGAAACATGTTATATAATTTAGGCCAAAAAACCCTAGCAGATATAATACAGCTTTTTAGTAGGGATGACCTAATAAAAGCTGATGCTGGAGTAAGTAAATAAACATTTAAATGAAAACAAATGATCATTGAAAGCGTTTCCATTTTTTTCTCCTGCTGCTTCCAACACTAGTGTAGCAAGCAAGACACTTCATCTTTCTTTGCCTCAACTTCCCCATCTGCACAATGTGTCCTGTAGTATTTATAACCCTGGAAAAGTCCTTCATGATCAGCTGATGACAAGATGTTAGATAGCTGCTAGACTTTCTCAGTACGGCTTCCCACTATGTGATACTCACTATAGAGAACATCTGCAGTCTTAATCATAATGATAAATGCAGCATTTTGAGTTGCTGAGGAAAAGAAGTGCTTCATACAATAGAATCACAGTCATTTGTATTCCAGTGACACCCACAACGTGCTAGCCACTGTTCTTACACACACACATACAGTCAGACAGGCCCTGAAGACCGTGGTTTTAGGAAGTGACAGCAGTGCTTTAATGACACGTCAGTAATTTACAGCATCAGAGACAACATGATACATGCTGTTAGGCATAACACATCCTAAGCATGCTACGTCTATTCAAAGACAAGTCTAGAAAAGCATTTTCATTTATAAGGATGTAGAACCTTAAGCATTATGCTTAATTGGAAGAACTTGCAAATACATAATTGTAAAGACTAAGAAATGTTAATTAAGAATAATGATTCCTGAAAAGCCTAACCATATCAACTCACCATTGTATCAGATATTATATAAGCATATAATAAAAGACGATCAGAGTCTTTAAAATTCACCTGGCAAATGAAACTAATGGTGAAGAGGGAGAAATGGGGTTATAATGACACAGTCTTGTTTTTTTCGTATTTTCTTGTTTTAGATGGCCCGTGTGACCAGTTTGCAGGTAGAAATCTGCTTTGCTAAGGGATGCAAAACCACAGGTTTGTAGCATTATCTCAGTTATTGTGAGCTTTCAGACAGCATTTTGTGAACACTTTAGTTCTAGTGATTTTTATAGGGACTGTAAAGGCTTCTTGTTAAAGTTTACTTTCTATTGCTCAGTTATTCTGTCTTTAAATCAAGAACATGTTCTGCTTAAGGAGAAAACAGGCCTTGAATATATACCGGCTAACATCCTCTCCATTAGTAATTAGATTTTATTCTCTCCAAACAATATTGAGTAGAATGCAACTTCCAAACATGGGAAGAATTTTCTTCCTTTTAAAAAATGAAATATTAATAAAAAGAGGAAGAGGAACAGGACACTAGCATTCCCTGTAGCTTAATGAAGCAATGAAAATGACACAGGAACTCCAGTTTCTCACCACCTATTCCAAAATTTACTCTTAAACCTCATGGATGCATGAGGCATTGAGGAAAACAGGGGATTCTTAATGATGGAAACCTTCATGCAAAAACAGTATCTGGGGGGATAAAATGTTGTCAAAAGGTATGAAACACCCTTTGACAATATATTTTGAAAAGCAACTATGGAGGACAAACAGATATTCACTAAAGTACATTTTCTTTGTGGGAGGAAAGTGTCATTGTAGAGATTTGAATACTCTTTCTTAACCATGATTTCTGTATAACTCCTCTACCAGTAATTCCCATTTTTATTCTCCTGCATTTGCAAAATGGCAGGTTGCCTGTTAACGACATTATTTTTAAAAAAAATTTAATGCAACTCTTCCTTTTCTCTCTCTTTCACCCTTCCATTTCTTGCTGCATACTGAGAGCTTTCCATTGGTTTGAGACTTATGTGGACTTTGGGTGCAGAATTGGTTGAAAACATTGGTTTATTTAGTTTTTGGTTTTGTTAATCTAGCTGTATTTAAACACAGAATATAGTGGATATTTAGTATTTTTTTGACCTTAAAAATGAGAAATAAAGTTTTGACTAGTGTTTTTATCCATTTTTATTGAAATTTTCTGTGGGATCAGAAACTTTCTACTCTCCTATTCCCACTAATAGTTTTAACAGTGAGTTATAGCATGGGAAACTTGCAGTGGTTCACCACTGACCCTGAAGTAAATGGATTTTACTATTGATTTAACTGAATTCAGCTTTAACCTTTCTATTTAAACTGTTACAATCTCTCAGTGGTTAATTTATCCTCCTTTGTGCCTATTAAGGTGTGAATCAGTTACATTTCTGTGGAGAGGAGTGAGTTTTAACTTCAGAAGTGTCCATTTATATCTTAATCACAAATAAACTAGTAGAAGTCACATCAACATATTTGTAATAATGATCTCATTTTCTACATGTTCGTAAAGGGAGAATGGAAGGATCCCAATCATTACTTGATACTGCCATTATAAAAATAATTATTGAGATTGCTATAAAAATGTGTAGAAGAATCAAAGTATAAAAGAACTACAATGCAGCTTTCATATTTTCAATAAACAATCACATTTTTTTCTTACATCTGTTACATTAAATATCCTGCAGTCCTTGAATATACAGCAAAAGCAACTTCTAGACTTGCTAAAATGTCAGTTGTAATACAGTTATCTCTACTAGTTAAACATGTTTTATGGGAAAGAGGTGACCCTGTCTCTCTACTCCTCTCTGGTGACATCCCACCTGGACTACTGCATCCAGCTCTGGAGTCCTCAGCACAGGAAAGACATGGACCTGTTGGAATGAGTCCAGAAGATAGCCACAAAAATCATCAGAGGGATGGAACATCTTTATGAAGACAGGCTGAGAGAGGTGGGGTTGTTCATTCGGGAGAAGATAAAGCTCCGAGGAGACCTTATTACTGCCTTCCAACACAAAGTATTCTATGAAAAGAAAAATTGGGTCTATTTCCATGTTAAAGAACTAATACTTAAGAAAAAATGCTATGGTACAACTTTCATTCATTACATAAACATACAGAGAGCAAGGGTGGGACAGGAAAGACTTTTAAGACTCTATTGTTTTGCTTTTGAATAAAAACTCTTATTCCCTTTTAACTATATTATCTATTTATTTTTTTTTTAAGTAGTATCAGAGCACTAACACTTTTAATATTTTGGAAGGAAATCATAATGGAGCTCTTCACTTGGGGTGTTCCAAAGTCTGCTGAATAGGAATACATGCACTGAATTCTGTAGATGTTATCCTGGATCAGGCCATAGTAATGTGTTGGTTTAAGGTCTCCGCAGATCTTGGACCAGCACATGGTAAACTCGATCCACCTATTATCAGGAAAAAAAAGCAAGGCACTTCTGATGTATGTAAAGAAGCAAATCAAAACAGGAAGAAGAGAAGATGCCTTGAAAACACCAATTTCACGTTGCCAAACATTAAATTCCAGTCTTGACTTTTTTTTTGTGTGGTCCAAGAGAAAAGAACCTCATTTCCTAAGAAAAATTTTTTTCTAATCTCCTGTCACTTCTGTGATTTGGTATAATATTTTCTTGTGTATTTTGTCATCTTTGAAGACAAGTTGCTATACACAGACAGAGACCTACCAGCACACCAAATCTGAAAGCAGCAAATTTGATGCTTTCACTGTAAGCACACCTAATTAATCTTTATGTTGTGTTCGCACCGAGTCCAGCATGTTCAGGGCATATTTAGTCTTGGCTATACCCATTACTCACTTTGATCTGTGTATAATCTATGGCTGTTTTCTGTATCTTCTGAGAAACCAAAGTGAAGGCTGTTGGACTACACGGGAAACCAGTACAGCTTAGTTCTATCATTAATAAGAATTACAGGCTCAAGGAAAGTTGGAATAGTTACTTCCTGCTAGTTACTTCCTGCCAAGTGCTGGAGTAAAAGCAATGCAAGTATTTTAACACCTGACATATTTGGAAGATCAATCCAAGGCTTCTCTTGCCAGAATATTGTTTTTGCTGGTGAGCAACTACCATAAATGAATCATTAAACTGGGATCAATTTGCTGAAACAGAATGAACATGGAAAAAAATAAAAATAATTGTAGAAGAATGCCTGGAACAAAAGGTGCCTTTACCAGCCCTCCTTCTGGGAATGAATCACTGGCCAAAGAAGACATGAATTTACATGTTATATCAAACTTCTTATAACTATTAGAGTTGTACCCAGCAAGGCATCATTCTCTTTTACCCTTGACAATCTGATTTGGAACTGCTCTGTACAATGCCGACCCAGTGTTGACGGAAGAATATCCACAGCCTTAGATCTCCATTGCCTGGAAAACAGAGCACTTCTCACATTTGGAGCATGATGCACAAGCTCTGGGGCACAAGGGGACTCCTGCTTATTTCTTTACCATATCTACACCAAATTAGCATTTTTTTCACCACATTTTTTCAAAAAGCTTCAATTAAATTTTCCTTTTACGGCAACTCTAGTTCCCTTTTCTCTCTGGTAAGACAAATCTCTACCCAGAACCTCTCTGCATTATATTTAGGTTATGGCTGTAGACTCAATGGCTCCTATCCTATAATATAACCAGCATCTACTTAAATTGCCTATCCTTTCTCGAATGTGAAGATTTAGAGTATTTTTCAGTACAGGTGCAATTAGTCAATGTTTACACAAAAAAAAATGAAAACCTTCATGAAAAGTACCATGAAGTCCCAAAGACTACAAATAATAATAGCAGCTTGTAACCTGTGCTGTTAACCAAGTTTTTGAAGGTATTGGATTAAGCATCCCTTGTCTAGCCACTGCTTTATCTAAGTCTCTCCATCTAATCTGGGACTAATTTACGCTGCATGCAAGTGTAATAAGTGACTCCTCACAGAATTTTCTGAAGAAGCTTGACAAAAAAGCAGTTTTGTTTGCTGTCCAGTAACTGCACTTCATCTTCAAATAACATACCTGCAAATTATGAAAAATACATGGATGTGAAACACAACAAGACAAAAAGATAAAAACAACAGCAATACACTGAATGTGTTTCTCCTTTCATTTTCAGAGTGGTTGTTGACAAGAGCAGGCCAGAGTGGGCTGAAAATGACAGTCCTTGCTGATCATCGAGGAATTCATTAACAAGGCTATAACAATGCCAGTGGCTATAATTGCAAAGGCTAGTCATGATATTTTCAGCCAGTTAAAAAAATCACTAAGTTTTTGTGAATCTGGCATGTACTGTAATTTCTAACTTAAGTGTATGTCACTAGAAACCATATTTTAATAGCTTTTCCCATGTGATTATTTTTTTTCAGTATAAGTTTGATGTTCCTGTTTTAATTGCTGTTAATAATGTTAGAAAAATACTTCAGACAATACCATGAAAAAATACCAGGATCAGAAGTTTTTTGAGATGTTGGACCAGGCAAGGCGACCCTGTGCGAATGAAGATCCTATCTTTGACAAAAGCAAGACCCATCAAGATAAACAGAAAGAATGTCTCTAACCTTAATCTTGGACCCAATTTCAAAAGCAAATTCTACATAAATGAGTCAGTATAGTAAAGTGCTTTGCAATCTCTAATTCTCTTATGCTATGTGATCCCCTTAATACCTACAACTTTTTTTTTTTTTGGTATGACATCATTAACATGCACAAAACATGTTTTCTTACCTGTTTTTCTTAAAACCTGTTTCAGAATTGATTGTTAAGCAAAATTTACTTTACAGTAAAACTGTCTGCAAACTCCTCTGCATAATTTAGCAGTAATTCATGAAGTCACAGTTGTAAGGTAGTCCCATAAGATGAAAAGACATCAAAGGAAATAAAGTTTTTCAAGAAGAAAAGCTTATGCACAAGTGTGTGACTTGCATTATTAATAAGACTATCTTGTAAGATGGTCTTGTTAATAATAAACATAGCTAGATATTTCACACTGTGTTGGAATGTTGCTTCTTTACTTAGCCTCAGTCACGGAAAGAAAAATTATTAACAGACATGAAACCTTTTTTGGAAAATGCCTTAAAAGGACATTGTAGCATAGATAAAATACAAAACCACAGACCTCACAAATTTTAAATGCTGGAAAGCCTGACCATTCTAAAGGAAGTTTCTACTTAAGTAAACAAATGTTGGAAGGCAAGGAAGTATAGAATTAACGACATGCAGACAACACACATCTGCTGTCACAGTCCTTCCGCAGCCAAAATTAAGACAGCTTGCCACCTCTTTTCAGCATCGAATTGCTGATTTTTTCAAACATATAGATTGCTTAATAAAGGAATTTTGGCTTATTTGCCAGGTTAAATGCTGAATATTGTCTGTCTCACCTTGGTTGCAGAATAGATTAGGAAGAAACTCCAAGACCGCACAACACAAATGTATCTGTAGCAAGTTCCCAGAAGCAGTATAAAGGTCTAAGATTTTCTATGCTCTAGAGGAGATGTGTAGCTGAACAATATGCAGAGGACATAGTCAAAACAGCAGGACAAATGGAAGTTAGCACTTAGTTACACACTGATATATCATTATAGCCAATGTAAAATCTGAGACGTAGAAGTCTGACAAAACATTTTTGAGTATTTCAACACCCACAGACTTGGGGAAAAAAGAACTCATTAGGTAATAGTTTGCTTTTCTCATATAATTTTAGAAATAATACTTTTCAAAATGAGGAAAATGAATAAATAGTACATTGTCTTTCTTAGCCTGCAAAATTGTGCAGCTTGCTAGATTGAGTTTATGATGCAAATTATACTTGAAAGCCTTTGTAATGAAGAACACTTGTTTATGTCATGTGTGTTTGATTTACTATTCAGTTATAGTCCCAAGTGAAAACTTGTGATTTGGGATTAGTCCATAACTAATGGTTTTGGATGCCTTTTGAACAAATAAATTTTCTCACTCAGCTAATGAAGAAGAGAGAATACTTCCCCCAATTTTTTTCGTTAAAACCAAAAAAGCTACAGTTCTTCTGTCTACATAGAACATGTTGCTGTCATCCTAGTATTGCAATAATTTAAACAGTTGCTAAGGATGGTGAATACTGACTGTATGTTATATTGTGTGCAATGGACATCTCAAATTTTCCTTTTCAAAGAAGAGGTATAGATTTTCTGTGTATCTTATCACCAGTAATATGATATTCATATGGACATCTAGAAATCTTAAAGTCCATATTGCTAATCAGACAGGAAAAAAAAAAAAAAAAAGAAATGAGGAATATAAACAAAGGAGAACAGTGAGAAAGCCCACCGTCCCCCATACACACGCACTTTCTGAATTGAATTGTAATTTGAGATATTATTGTCCCAGTCTACTTGGAAGAACTCTGCACAATATTTAGGTCGAAGCTGGTCTTGGGTTTGACTTGTTTCCAAAAGGTGCAGATATTTTATTTATTCTTTCTATTTTCACTGGGTTAATTTCTGCCTTTTGATTAGTGACACATTTTTGTAGATTAATTTGGTATAGCTCTTCAGGAAAGCGTGTGACCCCTGTGCTGCTGGTTGCATGTATTTTGAGGGAATTTATTTCAGAATATGCTGAAATTTTTAATATTGAAGAGGTGGGGAGAGAAGGATGAAAGATGACAATCTGAAAAGATAAAAGAAAATTGTATAGTACCACTAAACATTTTGGTGCATACAATCTTTCTCCCTACATCTTAGCTCTTACCAATAAACATATTTAAACATGCATTAAAAAAAAAAAAAATTGCATACTATTATATGAAGACTTAAATAGTGAAGTCCTCTCTCTGCATGCTTGTTCATATTCTCTCCAGCTTGCTTTGTGTGGGAGAGTTATTTTCTCAACATGCCTTTAGGAAAACCTTTATACACATAGTTGGAAATACATATTAATCAGGCCCATGTACCTTATTCACGTCAACTGAATCCCTTTGAATTTAACATAAAAGATGCATTCTGTACTGAATATGAACATACAATGTCCCTGTAATCCTAATGAGATATTATCTGTTTAAGAACACTTTTTGTCTCCAACAAGAAAATGGAAGGCAGAAGCCAACAAGAAAAAATGCCCAGTTATACACGAAAAGTGGAGAATGGATCAACATGTTTCAGGTGAGCTATTTATAGAAATCATTCTGAGGCTATAAACATTCAGATAAAAAACCTATTTTTTCTGCATTGTTCATGGCAATGACCTAAAGAGGCTAAAGGTCCTAGAGATGCTGGGAAGCAAACACATTACCGTAAAGAAATTCTTCCATACACTGTGTGGATTGTTATACTAACCTCCTGCAGGAAAGGTACGTGAATGACTATGTAAGCAGCCAAAAGATAAGAACTGAAAAGCAGGTATAAAATCATCAAGTCAGGAGCTCAAAAGTATCGTCTACAAATATCTGTCTTAAGGTCTGTAATTAGTCTTCCGTATCCAATCGTGCAGGACAAGAAGCAATGAGTTGAATTGTTGTAAGAGGGATTTTGTCCAGGAGTAGAAGGAAATGTCCTAACTATAATGGCAGTTAAGCCTTGTAATAGATTGCCTAGTGCTTTGGTTTGTGTTTCTACACTTTCATGTCAGAGAAAGATCATATTAGACAGAGTGTCTGCTTTTTATTAAAACTTCTTATATTGAAACTTTCAAACTTTCTTCTTTTTCCACCAAGGACCTCTATTAGATTCCTCACTGATCAGCACCCACTGGTGTTCATAGATGAGTTTTAGTTGACTACTGCCAAATAAATAGTTCATTTAGTTTCCCATACTATTAACGTTAGTATCAGTATTACTGCTTATGATACTGCTGCTGCTACTGATACTACAACTACTATTTTTAGGCTGTCTTTCTGTGACCTGTACTAGAAATAGCCTTCTAATATTAAGTTTTTGCTAGCATCTCTTAGAATTTTAATTCAAAATGGAAGCAGGAAAACAGAAGGTAGACAAAGATCTATCAGTCAAATAGTTTGTGAATTGATATAGAATCATAATCAGTATACCAAGTACATACCCTGATCCTCAAAACACTGTCCTGGTGATCTTAATGCGTGCTTTCTGTTTCTGTCACAACACAAAGAAATCACAGCAACCATAACAGTAATGTGGCAATGTTTTGCTTCACAAACATAACTCTAATTACAAAAACTCATTGTTAAACTTAGTGAGATATCATAAGATTTAGGGAATGATCCCTATTTTCAAAGTAGATTACAGTCTCAGTACTAGAAGTTTGTAGATTTGGGTTAGAGGATATTACATAGAGAAATATTAATGCAATATGTAATCTATTATAACAGAGAAATCAACCAGAAGTGAACATTCATCCATATTGCTTTGAAAACACAAATATTGCACTGGAAGTACATACATTCTCATTTTTGGAGGTTTTTTTTAGCAGGGCATTATTAACTACATTAAACACAAAAATCTCATTTTATTCTACAAATTATAGCATATGAAAACACTGGGAAGCTCAGCAAACAGGGCCTTTGAAGTCATAAACAGAGGAAAGTTATAAAACTTCCATGGGAAAACTACAAACTATTTACTGCAGGGTATTGCTCAAACTTACGTTATTTTTACAGGCCAGAAGGCAACAGTAATTTTTTTAAAGCTCTTGTTGCAGTAGCAGGACATGTTCTTGCTTTCAGAGCCTCCTTTCTCAGGTGGTTGCCACATGTTTGGCTTCCGTGCAAAGGTCTATTATTTCATGACTTACCTTTCTGGCACACAGTTTTGTTGAGAATGTGAAGATTTCTTTTAGAATTAGAATGTTTAGTCATTCTGCAGAATAAATATAAACCAGGACAGCAGAGGCTAAACTGGATTAGAGAAGAGGGAGGACATAAATGAATAATCAGTCCAGATACAGATTTTGGCTACTGCTCAGGCTTTATACCAGCCTGGAAGCATAAAAGCAGCTATCAACATGCATTGAGGAACTGTCCCTAAATTACTTTTCTAGAAGGGAATTTTCAGTTATAAACATGTCTGTTAAAAAACTCAGAAACTTATGCAAGTAATTTACAAGGCACAGTACTTGCTAAGCCCAAGCCTTCAGAACCAGCTTTAGGACTGCAAAAGTCCATGAGTTGTCCTTTCTACCACTATAAAGTATTAGAGCCAAAATAACAACCTACCCTCAACCCACCAAATATCTATTCGAAGTTAATCTCATGGAAATCTTCCCTGAGGTCTAAAAATTTCAGTCAGCTTGTTTATTCATTTTGGTCTTTTGGGACCTGTCTGGGACCACAAACAAACAAGGCCAAAAAAACACTGTGAGAGGCTGTTTTTGTGGTATTTACCATCTGACCAAAAACAATTATAGAAATCTCCCGGAGATGTTTACAATCAAGAGGTTTGCATAGCAAGAGATCTTATGAGTTCTTTCACTAAAACAGTTCACTTGCCAACCTTTTTAAGTTTCACCCTCACTAGAACTGTAATTATCTCAATTCGTACTGAGGACAAAAATAAAGACACCAGTGTAAAAATAAATGCCTAGTGCTGTATGGAAATATGTAGAAGTTAAAAAGTTCTCCCTTTCAATGCATGAGCAGGTAGTGGTTGGGGTAATATTTTCTTCAGTGACATAAGCACAGTTGCCTCTATGTTTTCTAGCCCTCTATTTTTAACAGTTTTCTTGTTTCACCTGCCAGCAAGTAACTCAAAGACAATATGCTAAAACTGTGTAAACTGTGTTGGTCTTTTCTTCTGCATTTCCTACCTATGCTTCTGTTTACAATAAATTATTTTTTATTGTCCCATTCAGAGGGGAAGAATCAGATACTTGAGAGAAGACTGGCAATATGCGCCGTGCTGCCCGCTGAGTTTGACTCTTGCTGCTACACCAGCTTCCTCTGATGGCTTCACCACCGAGGACTGTCAGTCACACACACAGAGGTCAGTTGGGCTAACCTCCATGGGACGGATTTTATCTGGTACGGCAGTGCAGACTCCAAAGCAGCTGCTAGTTCATGTCATCATCACAGCTGGCTCTACATATCTTGAATTTTCCTTCTAGCAGCTTAGTTGGCTGAGTATATATGCAAGACTGAGCATGGGGTCATCTGCTCATGAGGTATTAGCTATATCCTTTATAGACTTAATGTGAGTCTCAGAAATGTTTTTTGCTATTTACTTGTTCCAGAGACAAGACTTTAGTCTGTTCAGGGGTGCAGTTTTTCATCCCGTGCAAACTCCTGTCTCCACTCCTAGCATTTTGCATTTTGCTATCGATTTCAATAAAGATAGGTTTTTTTCCTAAATACACAGTGTAGGGAGCTGATAGACACTGAGAAAATTAATCTGGTCACCATTGCAAGATTTATATTCCAGTAGGAAATAAATATTTTATCCTTAATTTATAATAATCCAAAAGCTCTTTTGACACTGTCAATATTGTTATCTGTAAGAGACAGGGACGTGCCATCTTCTTGGAGATTATTTTTTGCCTTTCTCATTAACATTTTTCTTCCATTGAATACTCCCAGGAACAGTCATTCTTTATAGAATTAGTTGTAATACTTAAACGGAGTACAAATTTCTTTTTGTACAGTCAAATTTCATCTCTTTATGTGGATTTACATCTTCATCTTTCAAATATGTTTAAATAAGTAATTTCTTATACTGATTTAGATGCATGGTTTTATTGATTTACAAAAAAGTACTCATGTGAGGATATATTACTGAATAATTAGGTATTTATGAAAGCAGGGCTGTAGGCCCTACTATAAAGAATCTGAAAATAAAACCTTAGCATCCAAAATGGTTGTCAGTACTTCTTTCTTCAAAAATGTTGAAAGTAAACAGATAAACTTATTATTTATCACTTTTTTTCAATAAGACAGGATTCTGTTATCCTGTTATCACTTTAGCTCACTAAAGAATCTAAAACTAGGTGAATTCATGCTGAAATACTTTGCTGAATCAGGGCCTAAAATCAATAATCCATGATTCACAGATATAGTGAAAGGTTAGCTTTCACTTAGAGGTCAGCTTTATCTCTTGACTTCGGAATTTCATGCAAAAAAGTTTACTTACAAGACATAACAGAGTGTGTTAAGTATTTGAAAGAGTACTTCTTTATACAGTCTATAATAAATTCAATTCTCTATGTATTGTGTTCACTAGAGATTCATATTCTCCTCATAAACTCTGTAATAAATTTTTTACTTCTGATTTCAAATGCTATGATACTTTTTGTAATAATAAGTGTTGTCCCAAAGGGACTGTGAATATGCTGATCATGAAAAGCAGCTCATGGGAGCTTCCATAACAATGAAATAAAAACCTTCTGGCTTCTCACAAGAAAGTGAGGAAAATCTCTCTTTAATATCTGTGTCTACAGTCCATTTTTCACACAATAGTGTTTTATTTAGCTTCATAAAAGAGGTGGGTTTTTTTCTATTTATTATATTCAGAAAAATCCAACTTGCTATGTATATGGATTTAGTGGCAGGTAATTTATTCATGAATTAAGCAATTTAAAAGCATATTATTTTGAAGTACATTGTAATGCTTCTTCTAAATATTCTTCCTTAAACTCCTCTGTCAAATGAGGAATCTTGAATAATCTAAACATTGTTCTAGAAAAAACTTTGTTAGTGTCTCACTCCTGTACCACCTCTGATCTTTTTGACCCAATTAGCTTCTTATATATTTCTGTCCCATATTGCCCAACTAGATTCCACTGCTAATTTTGGCTTGGAAATAGAGATCTGCAAGTTGGATTTAACTTCAAGCTCTGCTGATGGATTTCTTTCTTTCTCCTGTAGATAAAGGTTACTCATATTTTCCTTACTATTAGAGTATCTGTCTGCCTTATAGTCTTCAGCTTACTTATTCTCACAGTTCTGCAGAGAGATTTTCTTGCACAAAGAAATACAGCTTGAAGAAATCAAACAATTAATCTAAGGTCACAATAGTGACCCTCCGCTACAGTGGAGGGAAATGACATCAAACTCTGCCCTTCTGGATTACTGAAGACATTATTATTATACTGTTTTGGCATTCTCCCTTTGCTTTCTGTATCCCACTCTTAATTTAAATCCTGAATTTTCTCAGTCTTTGCTTTTACTTTCTTCATCTCAATTACACACTTCATCTGGCAACCTGGCCTGCCCCTGAAACCAGAACTCTCCTTGCCTAAGTATGTACTTGCCTTAATACTTTCCTCTAACTAAAAGCACCTGCCATTCCTTTCCCTTGTTCTGGATAGTATTTTTTAAGGTCTAAACACAGCTCTGCTTTGTTCCAAAGTCTTGTTTGCTTTTTACAAGATACCATTTCACTTCAAGACAGGTTGTAAGAGGACCCTGTTTAATACAAATCAGTACCAAGGAGGCTGTCTTAGAAGAGCATTTAGGTTATTCTTCACATATCAGGAGAAGAAACAGAATAAAAGACCCATTTCTTCTAAAAAATCTTCAACTCCAGCTCATGTAACACTCAACAGTGATCTGGATGGTCAAAGACTCAAGGGGATTTAGTACATTTCTTGTCATTTGGCTGATGAGTGTTGCAATGGTTTCATGACCATGCGCATTGTTGCAATGCAGAGGAAGGTGTGCTGCCTTCAAGGTGGCCAGGTGAGATGACAACTCAGAGGAGGGAACAGCACAAACACCACCACCACCACCAAATATATGGACGCTGATGATGAGAGGTAAATTTTCAACCCATGTGTTAGAGAGTGGGGTTTAGTAATAGATGAATAGTTAGACCTTCAGCACTGAAGGGGAAGTAACTTCTGGCTTAACCCAGATCTGCCGGAGCCAGAATCATTTCTCTGGCCATGCCCTAAATGGATGCACAGGGAATAACTCCTACGAGTCTCTAAACACTGAAATACAAAAATGCTTCCAACATTTTGGAATTTCAGCCTTAATTGTGTTCATATCAATGTGCAAACTAGATTTATCTAAAAGTTGATATTTCACAGCGTCACAGTCTCCTTTCCTCTGATACACCTGCATTATAAACTCTGAAGCTGGGTATGCTCTGTGCTAGAATAGAG
Organism: Podargus strigoides; assembly: GCA_028020825.1. NCBI lineage: Eukaryota > Metazoa > Chordata > Aves > Caprimulgiformes > Podargidae > Podargus > Podargus strigoides. The sequence goes on along the minus strand of CM051621.1, from coordinate 17,466,741 downwards.
TTACCTATGTTCAGATAAGCCATTTTTTATGTATTGCAGGATGGAGAAAAAATGCCTATGACAAGTCATGAAGGAACTCTCATGGTCAGAATATATCTTTATTTGGGTAAAATTGCAATTACCTTTACCTAGAATTCGATGACTGAATCAAGCAAAAGCTTAATAAATGTTTTAGAAATGTGGTCCCATGCACTGAAGTCTACTCAAAAAAAATAAAATTTGTGTTGTTAATCAGGTATAGTAATTCAAAATATTCTATGAATATATTAGTGATAATATATTTTGGCAAGGTTTTCCAGAAAAGAGCATAAGGATCTAAAGAGATTCTGGACCTCTACGCCATTATTTTACACGGAAAATGTTATTTAGCGCTAAATAGCATTATAGGCTTAGATGCTAATGTATAGAATTGCCAGAAACATTTTGTTCCTTTAAAGTGGTTTCTATTTCCTCTAATAACAATCATGAGATATTACTGTAGCAAACTCACATCATGATTGTATGATTCTAGACTTCAAAAATATCCTAGAGTTATCTTCAACTAATTAGTCCTCTGAGTTTATTGATCAAATTTATTTATATTGCATAAGTCCACTGAGATTCAACAATCTTATCCATGTGATTGGAAAAGAGTTGAAGGAAGAACCAAAAAAAAAAATCATAATTTTAAACATTTGAAAGAGTGGTGTATGAACAAAGCATAAGCAAAAGCTTTTGAATAGAAATAGTGGGTCATTATTAAAACCAAGGCTACAGGTATTTATTTTACTAAACAGTAGACATTATTCTTAGAAATCAGAAATCTTGGAAGGGCAATTAAAAGCACTTAATGAAATTATTTTTCCTGGTTTCCCAGGAACAGAACCATGGGCCAGCCATGCAGACAGGCTAAGAGTAGGCCCAAGTCAGCTGGGAGATCTAATCAAGGCAGCTGACCCAAGATGACTCGCAGGTGTATCCCATATCACTTAATCATGCTCATTATAAAAGGAGGGAGTTCAGTGAAGGTCTAGTTCCTTTTTCTGGGACTTCTCCCTCTTGGCCTTCTGCTGCTGATCACAGGGACAAGGCTGAGTAGACTGTTGTATGCTTTATGTTGATATTTCTATTAGTTTCGTTATTTCATTAAATCTGTTTCTACTTCAACCCACAGGATTTTCCCCTTTTTTCCCCAATTCCCCTTCTCAGCTAGGAAGGGATCGTTGGGTGGTAAAACAACTGCTGCAGTGTAGTGTAGCTCTAGGGACAGGCTAACCATAGACATTAGACTTTCACATACAGCAGCAGTGTTTGGCTTGCCCTAGTTTGCAAAGCAGAATATTGAAAATGCTTTTGCACAACTAAGTGCAGTAATTTGTTTGGGTCAGTGTCATTTTTCCTCAGACTCATCACAAGATGAAGAAAACAATTGTAAGATCAGTAATCAGAGTCTGATAGCCATGGAATAATAAGTTATCTTTTGGGTTTTTTGGTAAGAATTAGAAAAATGGTGCAAATTGAATCATTTCCCTTGTTTTCATGAGATGTAGCTAAGGCCAGAGTAAAAGCTCTTATGAAAAAATTATGAAAACTTTGTAGAAGGATAAACTCTTTTCCCAGTGAAGACCAGTCATTGTCAGAGCAAAAATGACTGACAGATGAAAAAACTACAGAGTCCATACACCCTTTCATATTTGCTAAGTCTGAGCTAAATACAAACAATTGGATATTATGAATCCTACGAGGACATACAATTCTCTGTTGATTTCTCTTTATTAAAGAAGTTTATATGTATCTCTTTCAGCACAAGCCAGACTTTGCCATTAACAAACGTATGGTTCTTCCTAATCTTTCTCTAATAGTAGAAACATGTTAGTCAAACATGAACTAGAATTAATATTCTAAAGAAAACAGTCAAAATATTCAATGTCTTGCATATAGTTGATATTCATAGAATCATAAAATTGTTTTGGCTGGAAAAGACCTTTAAGATCATAAAGTCCAACCATTAACCTACAGCTGCCAAGTCTATCACTAAACCATGTCGCTAAGCTCCACATCTCTACATCTTTTAAATCCCTCCAGGGATGAGTACTCTACCACTGCCCTGGGCAGCCTGTTCCAGTGCTTGACAATTCTTTCAGTGAATAAATTTTTCCTAATATCCAATCTAAACCTCCCTGGCACAACTTGAGGCTGTTTCCTCTCATCCTATAACTTGTTTTCTGGGAGAAGAGACTGACACCCACCTGAAGTGCTGGGGTCTGAACCCCAAGCCCTGAATTAAAGTTGACATATGGGTGGGCCCCATGGTCCTTTAAGAGGAGGGGATGAGTTTGCCTTTTGGGTCGTGCTATGTCATTCTTAGGGTCGCTGGGGCTGATGTCTATTATTTGTGATCTATCTGACTTGTTTGTACCCCCAGCGATCCCCTATATACTGACTCCTCTACATACAATAGAATCTGCTTACTGGATTGTTTTTCTGCTGGCTGTGTTCTTTGTACTAGGCCTGGTAATTGGCAAAACACCACCTCACTAGAGCCTCCTTTCAGCTAGTTGTAGAGTGAGGCCAACAGGTTGAGGGAGGTTGTCTTCCCCCTCTACTCTGCCCTGGTGAGACTGCATCTGGAGTACTGTGTCCAGTTCTGGCATCCCCAGTTCAAGAAGGACAGGGAACTGCTGTAGAGAGTACAGCAAAGGGCTATGAAGATGATTAGAGGACTGGAGCACCTCTCTTATGAAGAAAGGCTGAGGGATTTGGACCAGATGATCTTCAGAGGTCCCTTCCAACTCCTACCATTCTGTGACTCTGTGAACACTCCCACACAAGTTCGTGTCATCTGAAACTTACTGAGGGTGCACTCAATTCCCTCATCCAGATCACTGATAAAGATGTTAAACAGAGCTGGTCCCAGTACTGATCCCTAGGGAACACCACTCGTGACTGGCCTCCAACTGGATTTAATTCCATTCACCACAAATCTTTTGGCCCGGCCATCTAGCCAGCTTTTTACCCAGTGAAGCGTATGCCCATCTAAGCCATGAGCAGCCAATTTCTCCAGAAGAATGCTGTGAGAAATGGTGTCAAAGGCTTTACAAAAGTCTAGGTAGATGACATCCACAGCCTTTCCCTCATCTACCAAGTAGGTCACCTTGTCATAGAATATTAGTCAAATATTATATTTTATTACTTCTGAAAGGTTTCCATAAACTTTGTGTCTCAAACTAGGCTTGCAGGAACAACCAATCAAGCTAAACAAAAAATAATTTTAACCTAAGAAATAAGAATGAAATGCATTGTCTTGGGTATTTGGGTAACATTGTTATTATTCACAAATCACAACTAAATATGTGCTTATATTTACGCTCAAACTACCGGAAACTACAGACACTTTATCAGTTCTTTTATGACAGACCTCTCTGGGTATCTTCTTACAGATGCCTTTGTTGTACTACAAAGTTTCTAAATAGTTTTTAATATATTCATGTATTCATACACATGTATGTACATCAGTCTGATTCTCCAGTCCAGTGCATTACTGAAAGACCAGTTTTCACACTGTCATCTTTACCAGTTCTGCTAAATTAATACTTGCCTACATTTGTTATAATAGGACTGTGTGGTGGGTAGGTATGTACATGTCTGCTAAACATACATGGTAGCTTGTATTACACAAGTATTAAAGAACTAGACTAATCATATAAAAATTAACAAGGTGGCTACAAAGCAGGAAGCGAAGCAAACTGGAAGGAGAAAACATTAGTTAAAGGAAAGCAAGTTATCAGTGAGTTATACATATTGTTCTTTTCACATTATGTCCATTTAATGAATTGGTAATATAACAGTGATCCCGAGCTTAAATAGAATATTTGTTATTTAATATGTTTTGTTAATTTTCCTCGGTCAATTTATATGTACAGAATTAAACAAATCAGACTGGATAGAGGTAGCCTGTGGACTGATTAGGGGACTTCAGCTGCCTAAGGCACAGAGGAGTCCTTCTAATGCATTTACATGTATTTTATATTCATTAACTGGTTGGATGAAATATTATAAGAGCCCAGGGTACCTGTCTCCAAGTGGAATCATCAAGACTATTTGCATACAAAGTGCCATTTCAAGAGACAAGCGGATCTGCAGTTGCTGCATGGTTAGGTAGGAGGAAACCAATATAAAATAGAGGAACTGAGACGAGCCTGGACTGAGGAATCCTATGACAAGAGTACTCCCTGAAAATGTTGTCACGAGCTCCAACATGTCCTAAACACAAAGAGTGGGATGCAGAACTGAGAATACTGAGAGGAGGGAACCCTGATTTGAGTATTGTGTCCCTAAGTCTCCCAGGATCAGTTCTGGGAACCATCAGCAGACTGATTTCACAACAGCCTGAACTATGTAGGTGTCATTCTGATTTTAGCTGTAGGTTTCCATCCCTTCCCTTGAACAGGAAGGAACTCACTGCACCCTGATGGGAGCCAGTTCAATATGCCCAGAGCAAGCTTTTCTGCATGAAAAATCTACCTTTTTTTTTTTTTTTCCCCTTCCTATTTGTGGTGAATACTTTCCAGATTCATCTGTTAAGATTTTATGCTCCAGTCATTCTGGTGTACACCTTCACAATGATTTCAACACACAGTTCATTTTCCTGACAATTTTAAAATGGACATAAAAAGATAACACATTCCACAAATCTAATACAGATGCATGGTTAAGAGTAGCCACCCTTGCCATGCCTACAAAGGTGACTGCAGTGCACCATAATACCTTTATTGTACCTGTTAATTCACTGACAGAGCAACATAAGTGCGAATGAGAGGAGATCAGCTGATAATGTTTCTGAGAAAAGATGAAGTTTAGAAATCACTTGGGACTTCAGCAATCAACCTCAGTGAAGTACAGTTCACTGGAAAAGAACAGGACACTGATAAGTTGACACTGGTTAGTGAAACCTGACGAAAGTATTTCATACACATTTCCTCAAATCAGATCTATAATACCATCTTGTTGATATTTGCAAACTCTTTTGTTTTAAGAGATGATTATGATTTTGATTATTTTTTTTAATTTATAAAGATTTCTACAGAAAACAATGTATCCCAAAAGCTTCATGACTATGAATCTGCAGGAAGTTTCCCTCTATTACTGTCCAAAATCGGCTTTTTATTCTATTCCATTATTTTATATTCTACCTCTACATAGGAAGCAAAAGGTATAACACAGGGAAAAAAAAAAATAAAAGCATTCAATTTCAGCAGATTCTAGAATATGGTCAAATACACAGTTTAGAAAAGCAATTTGTGAACACCAAACAACATAAAATGTCTGTTGATCTGAGAGGAAGGGGAGAGGAGGAGGAGTGTAAGAACCCGGACATTAAATATCAATGAAACAGGTTACTGTGGTGAGGAAGGATCTTCGTATCAATACAACCATTGCATTTGACAAGCCAAATTCTTGCTTTTTGAGCAAACTTTTTGAAGTTCAACTTCTAACGTATGCTTTGTGGAGAAGTAGTCTTTTTTAGCTGAAGGTGTCCAGCACCTATAGTCCATGTGCAAATTGGGCCATATTGTGTAGTGGCTGGACTAAGGAAATGAGCAGTTTAAATGCCATGTTAATACTCACCAAGATCCTCAAAATATTTCTCAAGATGGTATCTACATTTCAAGTGCCTAGATTTCTCTGCTAATAAAGTCAAAATGGCATAAAAGTGAACTTGCAGCTTTCCATCAGCTAACGTATTTTAGGTGCCGAATTCTCCGCCTACACTGTGTATGGACTGAGAATCCCACTCCCAGCTGTTCCTGCTGGGGAAGAAGACAAGTGAAGTCAAGGAATTGATAAACCAAATCCCAGTCTTGCTTTATTGTCTACACAAGGATTTAAGGTTACTGCTTTTCTGTTCCCATGTCCATTTGGCTAAAGGATTTTTGAGTTTGCTTAATAATAATCAGGCTATTTTTTTTAATAATATGTAAACTTACATCTTTTAGGAGTAGTTTTCACCACTGTAAACTTCAGGTCAACATTGATTTGACTGTCTACATTTCCAGAAGCTGTTTGATTCTCCAAATAATATAAAGGCACATTCATGGATTTATTTTTCTACCCCTTTGAAAGCTTCATTTTTATGTTCATTTTTGACACAAATGATTCATTTTTAAGGAGCAAATCTCCGCTTGAAAATAGTGCATAAATTAAACTCACATGAATTGACCTACAGGGCATTAATTAGGCACAGATTATTTTAGTAAGCATAAAAATCCCTTTGGCTTAGTTTGGCCTAAATGAAACAGTTCAACATACACCCACCTAAACAGGGGCAAGTGAGAGATGCATTCAGGATTACAGAGCTCTTCTTTCCATTTCTTCTGCCTCTCTCCCTTAGCTGATGGCACTTGCAGGGTATGCTAATGCTGTCATCATTACACAGCTCCTGACTCTGCCTTTAGGGAAGAAAAAACACAAGTCAGAGTGAAAGATTTCTCTCTGAAAGCCCGTTTGAGACGTCACCTGAGAGCAACAAACAGAACTCCACTGTGTTTTCTTACTTGGAGTATTTGCAAACTTATGAAAGAACCACGGAGATGTACAGCAGGGTATAGCTGAGCCATAACATTTCCATAAGACAACATAGGGGGCTCTAGGGAGTTAAAATTCAAGGGCTGAATAGAAGTTGGTCAAAGTTGTGAAAAAGGGTCCGGGAAAGCAAAAGGCAGCTGAAGTTGGGCTGGCTTCCAAGGGCAAAGCAGTAGTGATTGATGATTAACTAGAAGACCATATAGTATCCTTGTGTTTGTTTGAGAATTTTGTTAGATATTAATTAACTCTTTGCTGTGTATGGAGTCTACATGTTAAAAAAAGCCTAGGAAGCATTAGGTTACTATTAATTACACATTGGACACCTTCCCAGGCTGTTATTGGGTGATGACTCTTCATGATGATTCTCCCCAACACCAGATGTACTCCTAAAAGGCAAGATGTCAGTAACATTGACAAAATGCCCTGCACAGAAGTTGTCGGCAGTTCAGTGTTGGGCAGCAGGGATCCCTCCTGCAGTGTAACGTATTGATGCCTGGGAGCCAGCTACCTGCCCTGTCGTTAGCACGAGGGCACTCACCAGCACTGTCAACAGTAATGAACATGGCAGGGGACTGCCTGGGGGATACATGCCATTGACAAGGTGCCCTTCCCTACCAAACAGTTTACAACCACTGGCTGATCAAATGAGTGTGGTAGGGGCAACCTCTGACTTCAGACTGCCTACAGCTATTCTTGTTCCTGTCTTGGAACATCACAGGTGTGATGTCTCAAGACATTGCCTTGCACATGCTGTTCCGTCTTCTTACAAACACAGCTCTGTCCCTAAAAATATTAATTCAACTATCTCTCAGTAGTGATTAATGAGAAGGTTCCTTCATAGTAACTCGGTCTGCTAGATCAATTTTGTAAGGACATCATCTGTTTATTTGACATTAGCAAAAGTGTATTTGTGACAAGGCTTGTATTGCAAACAAAAACACCTTTCCTACATAGAGCACTTTGGTTTTTTACACTGAAAAAGAGGAGAAAATGGCCAGTAATTAAAGGTCTGCTTTTTGCAGTACCACAGGACAGTCTGCAGTTTTGGGGATTTCCAGGAAAATCCCTTGTGTGCCATTGCATGTGCACAGGGCGCTTTCCATCCAGGACTGAACTGTGGGTGAAGGTACTGTTGGTCCACCCATTGCTGCTATGGTTATGAAGAACACCAAAACTGTATAGCATGGGTTAATATTGTAAATAATAATTATTGTTCTGTTATCTGGCATGAAAGACTTTCAATTATATAATGCTGTACTTCTTCAAGTAAACTGCATACTGCTGGCCAGACAATGAGCTTTTGTTTGCTTTTCTAAAAGAACTGGGATTTCTGAAATCTATATTTTGTAAGAAAACGTTCTAATTTTAGCAGTCTTTAATCTCATAACATATTTAGTGATGTATCATGCACAGGCTGTTTCAAGCAGGATATCACGATGATTCAGAAGTGGAGATGCTGAGCCTATTGCTAGAGAAGGCTGAGTTCAAGCCACTGCTATGTGACCTTAAATAAGTCACCAGTCCTTTGAATCCTGTCTCCTCATCTCATAAAACAGGAATAAGTGGGGTTTTTCTGTCTCACAGTGTAATTGGGCAGCTAAATACACAAGAAATGGTTGAGAGCGCTATAATAATAGGGGCCACATAAGTACATAATGCTTCAGTAGGGAAATAGAAATGTTAGCCCTAAGAAGTACTGTGCTAAAGTAACATTTGTTTGAAGTTAATGTACCTACTTCATGTCTTTTTTCAGTGGAGAAAGAACTGTGTAATGTTATGGTGACAAGGTTCTGTTTTAAATTCCATGTGCCCAAGGCTTAAACTGTGAAATTACTGTAGGCACATCTGTAGTGCATTTAACCTAGAAAAAGTTGCTGAAAATCTGCAGTTCTAAAATGATGTTTTAAGAATTTACATGGATGTAAAAGGATTTACGCAATGCCATTGATGTCCAACTTTTAATACCTACTTTTCATTTCACAAACATTCATATACTGTTACCTTTGGTTTATTTGAACTAGATTAGGCAGGACTGAAAAATGTGAAAATGTATGCACCTTAGTCTCAGCTTGTGTTTCTGTGCTTCTCTGTTTGCTTCACCTTTTTTTCACCTCTACCCAACTTCTTAAGTTTTAAATATTTTTCTCAAAAGCAGGGCTTTGCCAATTTTTATCAGGTGAGGATCTGACCACTTTCTCTTTATCTCAGCTTTCTAAATCTCCCTCAAGCTTTTTAGGTGCTCTGTTGAGGGCAACATACTGGGTCCAGAGGCATGTTTCATTCTGGTTCCTGTTACACAAAGATCTCAGGTAAGGGTAAGTCATTTAAAAGCAGCAGCCAGATAGGACATTAAAAGAACTCCATGAATCTGGATGAACAAAATAAGGTCATACGTACTGACTGATTTTCTTCAGCATCAATAAGCCATGAGCTGTCCTCTGTCCCTGTTTATGTACTATGTCCCAAATTACACTTAAAGAGCAGTTTACTCTGGTACTAAGGATATGTTTATGAGAAGGCAAAGTTTGTGAACAGACAAAATTGCAGCACTTGAGTGGTCTAAAGTATATCCAGAGAGCAATGTGTTAACAGGAACTTCTCCTCCAGAACATTTTTCTTAGTGTGTGATGTAATCCATCCATTGCGTAGAAAGTTGAATTATCTAAACATTGTTAAGTCAAAATAAATTATTGTTGCTGTTTGTTTAGTTATGGAAGGCATCAAAACAGTAATGAAAAGACACAATTAGGAAAAGCAGGATACAGACACATTCTTTGTTCTAATATAGGTTGCATTTATGCTGGCAGGACTTTACATAAATATCTTTTAACCCTTAAAGGGATTAAAACAAAAGAGAGCATAACTCATGCTATTTTCATCACAGAAGGAATTTTGGTTTTAAAATTGGAAAAAAAACCCATAAAAAATGGCAGAGCTTTTCCATATTTCTTTAAGGGTCTTACTCCTCCTCTTGCTGAAAAGGTGAAGAAAATAATTTCTGAAGAACAAATTTAATTTTTTGCAGTATTTTGGACTTTTTCATATTGGAGAAAATAAACAGACATGAATGTGGAGAGGAAAGTGTTGTTCACCATCATAAATTTGTGGGTAACCAGTATGGGGCACAGAAAATTGTATATATGGACATAAACAGCAGCACGAGAGATTAAGAAAATAATTTTCATATGCAAATACCTTATAACAAGAAAGTATGACATGTCAGAGAATTTTACCTCCAAAGGAGTGGGCACTTTACTCTGAAATGTTGAAAGAAGATGAGAAAGGAAACAAATTAACCTAAAATAACAGTACCTTCCTCCCCTATGTGACAAGATGGATGGGATGAATGAATATGCCTTTTGCATCTCTAGATTAATTTACTCTGACATGAACTGTCCCCCTGAGGTAGATGACTCCTCATAGCCATTTTACTTTCCAAATAGTTTCTCTGATATACCCTAGGAAGGTCTAAAACCCTCTGAAGCAGAGACACCAGGAACGCAAATGCAAGGAACTTTATTTTCTGGGCAGCAGCCAGATTTGATTCCTGGTAATTTTTCAGTGACTCTGGCTCTTAAGAATTGTTTTGACCAAATCAACTTGTGCTGCTAACAGCTCTCTGTTCTGTACCACCGTCAGCATGTTGTCTAAACAGACTATTATCCCAAGCCCTCGCTTACAGAATGCTGCTACCGTGGAGCTGACAAGAGGCCAAATGGTAGGCTGGCGAACTGCCAAAGTTCTCCTTCCCAGCAAAGCCTGGACGAACCTTTGACATTTTTTCACCAGCAGGATAGTAAGATGTCCTTCAGGTATAATCTTGCCATCCAGTTTTCCTACACTGAAGTGTCTCTTAGGAGATGGAGCCCTTCATTTTGCAATGCATGCATTGGTATAGTACTCCAGCATTCAGTCTATTCAGGTTTATCACAGATTAATACAACTTCCGCTGTCCTTTTGGGCATGAGGAACAAATTGCTTGCAAATGTTGTTTGAGCCGAAGGAATTTTTACCATTGTTTGCCTTCTCATAAGGGAAAACACCTTTTTCTTGTATCAGACATTTGCTTCAATTATGGGAAAGGATCTGGGAGGTAAGAAAGTATCTGCCAAATCTGTCAATGTTGTAATTGTAGACTTTAAATTTTACTGAGGTCTCTCTTCTGTGTATGCAGTTGTTGAAACATCATTCATCTTTCCCCTTGATCATTTGAAGGGTAGACCATCTAGGCTTTCATAATTTAAGGAGAGAAATCACCTACACTAGCCAGAAAGCTGCATTGGGCAGGACATCAAATTTTGAGCCTCTGATTTTGATACGGAACAGAATGCTTGTACTAGTGGCAAGAAAGAGCAATCAGCTTCTTGGGTGAAAGTGATGACATTATTCAGTTCAACAAAAAATCTGTCTGTAGGTTTTTCACTGAAGCTGAAGGGTCAAAAAGGAAAACAGAGGTTTAAAGAAACAGGTCCAAAATCAGAACAAAATTCTTACATTATACAGTATTTTGCATATGATTGTATTCAAATAACCCAGTTGTTTGGGGTCAGTTTGATTATTTCATATAAGCTTTTAGCCTATTTAATTCTTATTATGAAGGAAGTATATATATTTTTGGAAATTTGAAGTCAATTCCAAAACCCACTCTTGGATTTGATTCATAGAAAGTATTAATTAGGGATCTTATCCAATGTTACGTGGTTTTCATGAAGGATTTTTGATCAGTTTTGTTATGAAGTGTTTTGATAGACTCCATTTTAGACTGTTAGTTGCATCTGTAAGATCTGAGTAACATTTTTGTTTTACATAGACTACAAAGCATTTTCATAAATGTGGTACTGTATAACTTGTTAAGTCTGGTGGTTTTAGGAGTGTCCCCACTCTCATCCCAAGACTTTTTGTCCACCATGCATCAGGCAAGACTCATGACAAGGTGAAGATCCATTGCCATCTCTTTCTTTTTTCCAGGAGGTCTGAACTGTGCTGTTAATCTTATATTACTGGATATTTGAGAAAGCCAATACTTTGCAGTCGAACCACATTGATGTTAGTATCTGTTGATTCTCTTACTTCTTACCCATCAAATGCAGAAATACTTTTATATATTTTATCTGTCTAGCTTTTAATTCCATGTAGCAGATAATGCAGAAAAACATTTCCCCTCTCTTTTCACTGAAAAAACAGTGTAGTAGTACGGTTTGCAGCAGCGACTTTTTGAGCCTATTTTTCTGTTTTGCACAAAGTGATTCAATTATAGTTTGCATAAAAACCAGCAATAAAGAAAGAACATTTTTGATCATCTAACTGGAGAGCACAGTAAGAGTAAGCACATTCCCATGCTAAGCATTTAGACTTGCAGTTTATCAGCATCTGAAATTGCACACCCAACTTTTCGTAAATCAGGACTGAAGACATCTTGATTTACACATGAGTCTGATTAGAGGTACTGTGTAATAAATGAAGATTATTTTTACTTCTGCTTTCAAGTCTTGGTGTTGTTTTCTCTCATCCTTGTGCACTTAATGACCCCTCTGTTATCTTTAGCATCCTGCGAGAGTAAACATGGTCTTTGCTTGATTTGTAGAATGTTTTCTGCTTTGTATCTGTCCAGTACATCTGGGTTCCCCAATTTATTTATTTTTTTCAGATCTGTAAAAAAGATGATGCTATTGGAATTGCTTCATGATTCCCTTCTCTAATCTACTGTTTAAACTACCATTTTTATCGGACAGTTTCTATTCAATAAACCTACTGCATCAGCCGTCTCCAATTCTGATATTTTTGGACACGACCTTCATTCTTCTATAGTTCAAAACAAAGAACTCTGAATCATACGAGAAGTTTACCTAACAGAATTGATTATCTCAGAGGTCTGCTTTCTTAAACACAGCTGCAGTTCCCAAGTTCCCAGTCCTGTCTGAAACACAGTTTGACAACAGCAAAGCAGACCGTGAACATATAGTACCTGGTTACCACATGTGCAGAGATTTTTATCTCCGCAGAGGAAGTTTGGTTGTTAAAATGGAGGAAATTTTCATGTCCTCTGTGAGATTTTACATTCTATTGATATGTTGATAAACCTTACCTAGTTTGAAAATGAAATATATCTTCACAAAGATAAAATAACATGTGGCTCCCATTTTTTTTTTTCTTTTTATTGCCTATGTATTTCATGGCCCTTCCAAAGGTTACATCTACTACATGTAAAATGTTGTTCTTTCTACAGGTGTCATAGGAAATAATCTAATTTGCAGTAATCAGAAGTTGTTTTGTTCCTCCTGTATATGATCAGTCTCCTTTACCCATGGGTTGCTTATCTGTTCAGTCACTAAACTAAGCTTACTGTGCAGACTTACCTGAACAGCCTCTATCCATACTAGATGGATCCCATGAGGGCTCATTATCTGTGATACAGGACCAGAAGACATGGATAAGCTCCTATCAGGGCCAGCTCAATTTTGGAAGCAGGTCAGTTATGTTAGTGTGTCTCTTTACCCAATCTATTTAAATGACTCTACCACACTCCCAGAAAAATAATAAACAAACAAACAAACAAACAAACAAACAAATAAATAAATAAATAAGCAATCAAGCAAACGTAAGTTCAAGCAACATCAGTTTGTGAAAGTGATTGTTCTGTAGGATAAGAGTCTTTGAACTTTATAAGGAGATGTTTTTAAAATTGTCTTTTGAGCTACAAAGTAGGGACTCTTCTCAAGATATGGAAAAAATTCTCCTGCTATGTATTGCTGCTACTGCCATCTCTCTTGGTCTGATTGTGGTGAGGTTTGTAGAGTGGCCTCATATTACAGCATTGGTTCTGTGCAAGCCTTTCTTCTCTCCTTGCTGTGATCCAATCCCCCTGGCTCACATTCCCAGACAGTGCATGTGCATGCTCTCCATGGTGGTCCTACTGCCCACTAAAATTCTCCAATTCCCATACAGTGTGATCATGCTTGTCTTGGCTGAAATGGATACTCAGGACCTACCCACACCTTTTAAGTCTTCAATTCAGCTAGTGGTTTCTCTTCCTTCAGAGGGCAATGGCAAACTCTTTCTTTCCCTGACTGTATTAGAAACCTAGACTTTTACTTAAAGGTCCTATATTGGATTTTTAAAGTTAGATAAAGTGAATAAAAATGTACAAATTATTTCTGGTTTTCAGCAAAAGTTTATGAATATATGTTAAATGCTTACCTTTCAATTAACAAAAAAATCCCACACTTTAATAAGGCTTTTACTTTATATGTTTAATGTGAAATTAGTTTCAAATAAGTTTTACACTTCCCTACTTTTTGTGACTGATCCTCCAGAAGAATATCACAGGTTACCTGTGACAGCTAAAATTATAAAACAGAACTTCTGATCTTACTCTTTATTATTTTGTGTCATCCCTAAATTCAGAGTCCCATTTCTGAAAACATTACATCAAAGCCACTTGGCATACACCTTATTTATTAATTTTAATAAATAAGCAATATATAACTTCAAACTAGATTATGCATTAGAATTTTATACCTTAAAAGCTGAAACATAAAATGCTTGCTCCAACTGGAGATTCATTACTGGCAAATCAGTATAGCATATGACAGCCAAACTTTCTGAATAGTGTTAAAAAGAAACCACAGAGTGAGTCTTAATTTGTGAATCCAACTCTAGAACTCACTTCACGTCTTTTAAAAATCTCTTGCTTGTACTCTCTTTATCAGGCTAATGTTATACTCATTATTTCCACAACTGCGGTTAGTACATCAAAAAAAAATAGTATTTTTTTTTTACTAAAAGCAATGCATTGGAGGGAGCTAAAAAAATATTGTGGATTTGAGTTATGGTCGGAGAAGAGATTTCTGCATCCTGTGGGAGCTATCACAAGGTGCTAATGGTAGGGCTAAGCAGGCAGGAGAACAGGGCTCATGGTTCTGTAGCACAGGTCAGTTTAGGAACAGAAACTCTGGAAGGAAAACAGAAGTGAGGGGAAATGGGGAAAGAGAAAGTGTCAGGGAAAACTGAAAATGTAGGGAAGGAAGTTCTGTTGTTTTTTTATGCACATTGTAATGATGCTAGGGCTCTACACAGGACCACATATCTTGCAAACAAAAAGATGGGTTTAGCAGTTGCCTTGAGGAGCTTAAACAAAAGGGAATAAATATGTGAGACTGAAGACAGCTATTTGAAACACAATAGGCTAAATGTGTGGGAATGGTGAAAGATGTGTCACTGAGTTCAATAACAGAGGGGAGCTCAGGTGCATCATATATCAAACTCAGATGTATCTGAGGTTCAAAGTATCACTATGCTCTGGAAAGGTCTTTCTCACCTCAGAACTGTAGAAAGACCAAAGAGACAAGGGGAGAACAGACAGCAGAGAAAGGAATATTACTGAAATCTCTGAGACAAAAAGTAGAAAACAATCTCTACTGGCATTTCTCTTTTAATCTGCAGTTACTTTTATCTTACAGTTAGGCTGGTGATGTGAAACATGCCCTCTTTTATTGATGTAAAAGAAGAGAACAGCTGATTTACTTTTCATTCCCAAGTACATTTTCATGATCAATCTCCTTTCAAACCAAGTATAACTTAGAATGCTATCAGAAAGCATTATTTGGTAAATTAAACTAATGTGTGTGTTTGTTTTTCATTTGCATTCTCACTGCAGCTACATTTTATGAGCACAATACACATATGCATCTCTATCAACATCCTGATCAGTAAGTAGCTGCTTAAGACTTTATTTGTGGGTATTTCCATTTTTCACAAAAATAAAGGCAGTTTTCCAGCATGGTTAAACAAGGAACTGCTGGGCAAACTCAGGTGGAAAAAAAGAATTTATGTATCATGGAAAGAGGGGCTAGTCACTTGGGAGGAATATAGGACACTTGTCAGAGGATGTAGAGAGGCAATTAGGAAAGCTAAGGCCTCCTTGGAACTTAACCTTGCAAGTCAGGTCAAGGATAATAGAAAGGGCTTTTTCAAATACATAGCTAATAAAACAAACACTAGAGGCAATATAGGCCCACTGATGAATGAGGTGGGTGCCCTAGAGACAGAGGATATAAAGAAGGCAGAGGTGCTGAATGCCTTCTTTGCCTCTGTCTTTACTCCCACAGGCTTTCCCCAGGAGCCCCTGATCCCTGTAGCCCCAGAAGAAGTCAGGAGAAAGGAGGAGTTTGCCTTGGTAGATGAGGATTGGGTTAGGGATCAGTTGAGCAATCTGGATATCCATAAATCGATGGGACCAGATGGAATGCACCCAAGGGTGCTGAGGGAGCTGGCAGAGGTCATTGCTAGGCCACTCTCCATCATCTTTGGTAAGTCATGGAGAACAGGAGAGGTGCCTGAGGACTGGAGGATAGCAAATGTCACTCCAATCTATAAGAAGGGCAAGAAGGAGGACCCGGGTAACTATAGACCGGTCAGCCTCACCTCCATCCCTGGAAAGGTGATGGAACAGCTTGTTCTTGGCACTATCTCTAGGCACATCAAGGATGAGGGGGTCATTAAGAGTAGTCAACATGGTTTTACTAAGGGTAAGTCATGTTTGACCAACCTTATTGCCTTCTATGAGGAAATAACTAGGTGGATAGATGATGGTAGAGCGGTAGATGTGTTTTATCTTAATTTCAGTAAAGCATTTGACACTGTCTCCCACAGCATCCTTGTAGATAAGCTGATAAAGTATGGGTTTAGTGATCAGGTAGTGAGGTGGATTGTGAACTGGCTGAAGGAAAGAAGCCAGAGAGTTGTGGTCAATGGGACGGAGTCTAGTTGGAGGCCTGTGACTAGTGGAGTCCCTCAGGGGTCGATACTGGGATCGGTGTTGTTTAATATCTTCATCAATGACCTGGATGAGGGTACTGAATGTATCCTCAGCAAGTTCGCTGATGACACCAAACTAGGAGGAGTGGCTGACACACCAGAGGGTTGTGTTACCATTCAACGAGACCTCGATAGGCTGGAGAGTTGGGCGGGAAAAAACTTAATGAAATTCAACAAGGGCAAGCGTAGAGTTTTGCATCTGGGGAAGAACAACCCCATGTACCAGTACAGGTTGGGGGCTGACCTGCTGGAGAGCAGTGTAGGGGAAAGGGACTTGGGGGTCCTGGTGGACAGGAGGATGAGCATGAGCCAGCAATGTGCCCTTGTGGCCAAGAAGGCCAATGGCATCCTGGGGTGTATTAGAAAGGGAGTGGTTAGTAGGTCAAGAGAGGTTCTCCTTCCCCTCTATTCTGCCTTGGTGAGGCCACATCTGGAGTATTGTGTCCAGTTCTGGGCCCCGCAGTTCAAGAAGGACAGGGAACTGCTTGAGAGAGTCCAGCGCAGAGCCACAAAGATGATTAAGGGAGTGGAACATCTCCCTTATGAGGAAAGGCTGAGGGAGCTGGGTCTCTTTAGCTTGGAGGAGACTGAGGGGTGACCTCATTAATGTTTATAAATATGTAAAGGGTGAGTGTCATGAGGATGGAGCCAGGCTCTTCTCAGTGACATCCAATGATAGGACAAGGGGCAATGGGTGCAAGCTGGAACATAGGAGGTTCCGCATGAATGTGAGGAAGAATTTCTTCACAGTGAGGTTAACAGAACACTGGCACAGGCTGCCCAGAGAGGTTGTGGAGTCTCCTTCTCTGGAGACATTCAAAACCTGCCTGGATGCATTCCTGTGTGACCTGATCTAGGTGTTCCTGCTCTGGCAGGGGGATTGGACTAGATGATCTTTTGAGGTCCCTTCCAATCCCTAACATTCTGTGATTCTGTGATTCACAGTAAAACTGTCACACCAAAACCATTCTTTCTAAGAACAACCCGCAACTTTCTGACATTCAGCATAGAGAGGTTATAGAGCCACCTGACAGCGTGGAAGAAGGCTTGTACAGCAAATCATCACTTTCAGATTTTATATGAAAGAGTGATATAGTCATTTCACAAAGTGGTTTCACAGCGTATCTGCAGTTGTTTATATAATTTCTTAATCTTTTCAGATACAACTGAGGGTGTTCTTTTTATTCATCCACATACCTTGTCTTTCCCTGTAACCTGTTTTGTTATTGTCTTCAATAACACATTGTGGTACTACTTGCACAGGTAAATTATAGATTATGTAAAGTTGTCTTTTATCAGTTTTATGTTTGCTGTCTTCTATTTCTATTGAATGTCCCCATTGCTCTTCTGTAGAAAAGGTCTAGAAAGCATCTGATTGAATCCCCAATAATTCTCGGTATTTAATACCTCATTACACTGAGCATTACAAGGCTTGAATTACGAACTAGAGAATACTGTCATTAAATTCATATATGTAATCTTCCAAATCATCTGCATCTTATATTCCAATAGACATCCGGAAAAAATGATAGTGTTATTCACATCTGTCAAATAACTTTTTTTTCTTAGTAACAACCAAAACTCATTTTTTTGCATTTTTCAGCTGAAAGGATTAAGCACCTTGAAACTAAAGATCTTTAAAACCTGTGGGAGTTGCAGCTGAGTAAAGGGAAAGTAGGAATGTATCAAATTCTTCCTACTTAAACCCTGTTTATTACATGCACTTAATTACCCTATAAATTAAGGAATTTGAGAGCTCATTCTTGAAATCTGTTGTGCATTGAAAACTGGGAGACTACAAACATATATAAAGACTATGAATAAGGAAATAAATTACTGGATATGTACCTGTGGTGTAAGGAAAAAAAAAAAAAAGATATTAGCGAAAGCTAAATCATAATTTATGTGATTACTGATAATTGAGAGCCTGACATTTCAGCTAACGCAAGAATAAACAATTTATATTCTATGATTTATCACAGAACAATTTGAATAAAATATTTTTAAGATAATTGGCAGTGATTTCTGATATTTTAAATACCAGCAGATTTTCTTTAGTGTTTGTGAAGGAATTCCATGAGACGCTTTCCAGTGCTAGATAGACCCTACAATGAAACGGTTGGTATGAATGATATTCACTACACTGAAGGGAAGTTAATTTTTGTATTCCCCATAACAGACAGTACTGAAACGTTTTACATGATATTTTTAATAATAATTTGGTAATAATTCAGGGGAGAAATGAAGCCAGTAGCTGTCAACCACTTCCGAAGACAATAATTTTGCACTAGTATAACCTGGGTGCACTTTTGTTGAGGTCATTAATCTACCCTTCTCTAAATCAGATGTGTCAAGAGGGGTTTAAATTGGTCGAGAATTTAGCCTTTGTTGCACTGTTAGTTAGTATTGCTTGAGGTTTGAAAGAAAATGTAGAAGAAATAGATAATATTGCAAAATAGGGGAAACATCAGAAACACAACCCGTACTAGGAAGATACCTTGGAAAAAACAGGATAAACATCTTGATTGATACAAACATACATAGATTTAAGTGGATTTTCTAGTAAAAGAAAACATAGAATCAATGGTTAACAGAGTTCAATTTTTTGTTCAGTAGGCAATCAGTTATAAGTGACAACAAAGACAATAAGAAATACAAATTCCATAGCAAATAAGATGATTACGCTAAAAGGTATTAAAACATAGGAAGACTATCACGATGTTTAATTTGTAATTATTCTTCAAGTCAGAAAACATTCTAAGCAGAATCCTAAGGATATAACTCATGTTTAGTGTTGACCAGTGTTTAGTATTGATATGTGTCCAGATCCAGAAGACAACTATATTTCACACAGCCATTTGCCACATTATGTAGGTTTTCTACTGGAAACTGTCTGAACTTTTAGCAACTTTCTTTTCCTTGTGTGAATTCTGTTTAACTTTTTTGCTTCATCCTAATAAATAAATAAATTGATTAATTAAAATATTTTACTTCAGAAAAGGGCAAGTATGACTCAAAGTACTTTAAATATAAGAGCCTTTCAATATGCCATTAATATCTTTTTGTTAATTTGAAAAGGGGAAGGAGCAAGGAATTTTTGCTGACATACGAAGCACTTTGAAATTGATTAGTTATCTCTTTCCTTTTCTTTTCTCCTCTTATGTGGTACTGGCATTGTACAGGGGGATTCTCTGAGATTGTACTCTGGTCATAATGCTGCTACCACAGCAAAAATGAATGGGGAAATTGGAGAGAATCCTGAAGTTGTTAAAAAAGGTTACGTCAAATCTGTCTGAAAGCAAAAGCAAAGTCTTCTGTGCCCTGGTAAGAGACCAGAGCTCCATCCCTGCCATGGAAGAGATCTTTTGTCCTCAGAGAAAGAGCATTCTGAAGTGCAAGCCTGTTTGTATGGCTTCCTAAAGCATGTCCTCTTTGTGTTTCTAGCTCTGTGGCAGATATAGAAGATCAAAAGGTGGGATTTAGTTAATTGTTACAAAGGTCCAAACATTGAGATGCTTGACAGACAGAGGATATGAAAAATTGCATTACATTAAAGTGATCTAATAACAGTGAAAGTATTATGTTAAAGAAGCCCAACAGATCAATGGCCTTGCAGTTAAGTGGACTTTTTTGAGAACAAGACATGTATCATTTGAATGCCTTTATCTAATCAAATCTGCAGACCATAAACCCTGGATAGAAGGACAGAGGAACTTGATATGACGGGGTTCACAAGTCAAGCAGTCCTGCCCATGACAAATTTTCAACAGAGTGTAAAACTTCCCTTTTTTAAAAAGTTGTGTGTGTTTCCAGAAGAAACAAGTGAGTTTAGGAATTTTCTTAATCAATTTTTGATGTCAATAGAATGATTCCTACTGACTTCACACTGTACTCTGCCAGCTCATATTTAACATGAGCAATACAGAAAGCAGTACATAATGCATGTATAGGAGAAGGTGGCTGCAAATTTGCCCTTTCTTTATAGTCATTGCTTTAAGAAGAAATACGTTAGTTCATATATTTTGATGTCCTAAGAATTCATATGATGAGTAGAGTTGGGATATGTCAGCATACAAAATCACTCTGAAAAAGGAAAGTTTAAGATTCAACATATAGAGCACTCCCTTCTAAGACTTTATTGTGTATCCTTACAGATTTGGGTATCAGCACACAAAAAAGGGGAAATCTCTTGCTGTATTTCTTCTTTTTATATGGCTAATAAAACTAAGACTTAAAAAAAATATTTGCATTAAATGTGTTAAAATTCTTTTTCACAGATAGGCTATTTCCAGTCTCTAGTATAAATAAATAGCCTTGGAATCATAAAAAAAATACATTTTTAGATCTGCCTCTTGTTTAGGTTACTACATAAACATAAGAGTAAGAAAATCTGTAGAGACGGCAAACATTCATACACAAATGTAGCCTAGAATAATGTTTCCATCTTTGCATGAGATTTACAACATATTCATACTGCTGTATGCTGTGACCTATAGCATAAACCAAACACTTTGCTTGTGATCAGACAGTGTATTTTTCTTTCGGTCTTGGCCACCATGGTGATATAGTAGGAGGTCATATGTCAGCAGTGAGTGAAAAGATATGTAATGACCATTGCTATATCATATTTGGCAGCCTTGCTGAGGTGCATATTGTGTTCCTGAACCAATTATACCACCCTAAGGGCCTCTGGAGTGCACTGGTGAATCTATATTTCCGCAGGAAGAGATCTCAAGTATGTACTAACCTTTTCACACTTGAATCCCATTTTCAAGGGTGAGCCAGAACAGGGTCTTCCTGGACACCAATGTCAGGCAGTGGGGGTGAGGTGGAGGAGGGTAGTGTCATTCAACAGCAAAGTTTGGAGAAGGAACACATGGTAGTATAAATTGACAAGTAACGTGGGGTTTAACCCTGTTGTATTCTCAGCAACTTTTCATCACTGGTGGTCCAAATCTGTGAATATAGTCATATTTACTTCCATCAGTAACTTCTCATTGTACAGGTACTTGTGCATTTAAAGTTAAGCACATATACTAACATTGTATGACCACGGTCTTAACTTTTTTCTTCACAGTATTTAAAATAATTTAAAATTGTTTATTCAATTCTTAAAGACCTCAAGGTGATGTAGCTGGAAACAGGTGTTTCTGCTCTTGTTCCTGAAGACATGCCAGTATCGACTTAGTGGTTGCAACCTCAAATTCCAGGAGACACTTAATGCCAGTGTCAGAGCAGTATATAACTCCTTTGTAAAGAGAATAAACACATTTGTTAGAAATAGAGTGTATGTAAACACAAGTAATAAAATTTTCAGGTGGAAATACATGCTGAGGGCTCATGTACAGCAAAGTATTTATTGCCAAAGGTGTTATCTGGATTCCTGAATTATTTCTGCATCTCTCTTCACAATAAATAGCTCCCCTGTGCCACTTAAAAAAGCCATGGCATTAATTTCATTTCATGGAGAATGAGCAGCTTGTTACTTGGATGGGATAGAATTTATTCCCATGCATCAAGTTCTTCTTTCCAATTATGAAATATTTTAAGATACCTGAGAAAAGGTATTTTATGCAATAGGTTAAATGAGTTTGAAATGGGTTGCACAAAATTTTTTCTAAAATAAAAAAGAGATGTTTAACTCATTATTAACAGATTTCTTTTTGCTCTTATAAAAGCCATGCTTAATGTTGTCTTTTTCTTGACAAATGTTCTGCTCTGAGATCCTGACCTTTTGCAAGTATCTGGATATATTTCTTCAAATTTTAAGATGGACCAGTGTACTGGGTCTGGCTGAGCTGGAATTGATTTTTCCCTATAGCAGCCCTCATGGTGCTATGTTTTATGTTGGGAGCTAGAAGGGTGTTGGTAACACATTGGTGTTGTGGCTACTGCTGAGTAGTGCTTACACAGCACCAAGGCTCTTTCCAACATTTCCCCCTCGCAGTGGGATGGGGTAGGCAAGATCTTGGGAGGGGACATCACCAGGACAGCTGACCCAAACTGATCAAAGGGATATTCCGTACCATATGATGTCTGCTCAAGTATAAAGCTGGGAAAAAGAAGGAAGGGGAGTAGGGTCATCCTTGGTCCTCCGAGGCAACCGCTACGCATATTGGAGCCCTGCTTCCTGAGAAGGCCCCACATCGCCTGCTAATGGGAAGTAGAGAATAAATCTGTTTTTCTTTTTTGCTTCCATGTGCAGACCTTGCTTTGCTTTGTTTTGTTTATAACTGCTTTTGTTTTACCCACAAGAGTTGGGTTTGTTTCCATCTTACTTTCTTTTCTCCTTTTTGCCCTGCTGAGAAAACAGGGGCCGGGGGGGGGGAGTGATAGAGCGACTTGGTGGGTACCTGGCGTTTAGCCAAGGTCAAACCACCACAACCAGATTCTAGTGCTGTAGAAAGCCATATGAGGTTGGATCTCTTCTTTATCATTAGCAGCATACCCTTCAAGCACTGACACATGGCAATCACATAAAGGTAAAATGCTTGATTTTATTCAACATCACAATGTATTGTTCCCACTTGCACTCTTCAGACTCTGCTTGAACTAACAGGTGAAAAAAGGATATTTAAAATTTTATTAATCCTATGTATTTCAGCCAATATTGTGCTTGATTCTGCACAAAATAGTATTTTGAATTTATTGCTCAGCACCAATGGATTTCCAAGCACTTCAGATAAAATTTCCTGTTCTTTACAGACAGGAATCTGAGACACATCACTGGTGCAAACTTTCCTGAGGTAACACAGCAGGACACTGGCGTTGCAGAATCCCAGGCAGATGGTTACTCTTCAGCTCAGTGAGCCTACCATGGCAGTAGATAATGCAGATCTTATATTATATTTTAACATTTTATGTTATATATTTATATATTTATTTATATAAATAAAGCTTTTCAGGGTCTCTTACTATTCACATGTATCCAAGTTAGACAGGCAGCGCAGTAACAGAGTTCAGAACCTAAGGAAGCAACAGGACGCATATGATAGCCTAGATGATTATTACAGTATCATTGAATAAGTTTAATTTTTCCCCTTCTGTAATTAGTAGAATGCTCATGATAAAATATATATTTTTGTGCATGGATTTAGGGTTCTTGTGAGATGTTGTTAACCCTACCACTTACAAGAGACAGAGAGAACATTGAAGTTTGTCAATTTACAGCTGACATCTATGGAACAAGAGGGAATCAGTATTAAAGCTCTGCTTGTGTACACAATAAAATGCATCAGAAAAAGGGAAATCACTATTCCTCTCCCAGCATTTTACTAGGTAACTGTTGCTAAGAAGAAGCAACAGTTATCTGAAACAGATAAAGTGATTTTTATATTTCCCTTGGCTCATCAGGAAAGTTATGTCTATGCCTGCATATTTTTATTTTTTTTTCCCAAAGACCTCCTTTCATTGGGAAATAAAAACAAATATATAGGGCTATACTAAGTATTCATCTCTCCAGTGGTAAGCAGTGATGGATGCCCAGGGAAGAGCAATGAGGAGATGATGAGCAGTCTGCAAGACTTCCCCAGGATGCTTCCACAGCCTTCTTCCCCTGTTATTGATGTTACAGTGGTTGAACATGTTAGCTTGCTTTCATACGAGCAGCGCTATAATTGAACTTTACGGATACGTTTTTCGAAAGTATTAGGTGCAAGAGTTCACCAGAAAATGCCACAGCCCTTTAGGCATGTGTTTGTCTTAAGAAAGAACTAGACTTTGTGAATGACTTCATGGACCAAGAGGATAAAGAAATGGATTGCAAGGCCTAATCTAAGTGATAGGTGCCAACCTGGGACCACAACTTCATTTGCATCCTGTGCTCCACAGAGAGAACAAGTGACAGGTTCACACCAAGAAGCTTGCTGATGGCATGGTGCAGTAGGGTGGTGGAGCTGGAAGCCCACTTTTGCATCCCATCAGAGGGTGGAGGACAGAGCCATTTCACAGTGGAAGGTAGGAACTTGACATTGTCTCACCCCTGCACTGACAGTACTGTAGTGGTTCCACTTGCATGGAGAGCTGAAGAATCTTGTCAGCAGCTTCCTTTTTCTGTAGGAATGCAAGCAATGTGGAAGAGATCACAGCAAAAGGAAGCAGTCATTCTACAGCTGTGGGACAAGGTTCCAGTGGAGAGACTAGGAAATGCTTGGGTGGTTTGGAGGATTCAGAATAAAACAGCAGTCAGAGATCCTTCTTGGGAGGACTTCAGTCAGTTGAACAGTGTGATTGGAAATGAAAGGAACATGTGGGAGAGTGTGAATGAGTTTCTTTCCCCTTGTGAGTATTGTTCGAAGGGGGAAAGAAAAACTAAAGGCAGGAGAGGTTAAACTGACTGTTAAATAGAAGCACATTTCTTGCACATAAAGTTTTATTGTGAGGGTTGTGTTTATGGGCCTAGTGAGAAGGGCTGATTAAATGGCAGGTTAATAAAGGGAGAGCATGTGGTTTCTGACCTAGGTGGAGAAAAGTTATAAGGTGGGAGAGAAAAAAGTCTGACTGTGGGCCAAGTATGGAAAGAGGAAATCTTACATCGACACAGCTCATAATCAGTGCTCCTTATTTAATATGGAGGAAGCAACAGCAGAGAGGAAAAAGAAACATGGCATGTTCCACTGCTTTACCACCAAGGCTAGTAAACTCATGACTAGCTAGGATCTATTACCAGACTATAGTCAATACCCCAGGTGACTGTGAC
Source organism: Podargus strigoides (assembly GCA_028020825.1). NCBI lineage: Eukaryota > Metazoa > Chordata > Aves > Caprimulgiformes > Podargidae > Podargus > Podargus strigoides. Next base: position 17,441,663 of record CM051621.1, on the reverse strand, counting down.
TTCTGCGTCCCTAAATTTCAAAACTTCTAGCCAAGCACAAAGAAAACGTTACAATACCACTGAAGCCAAATATAATAGAGGTATAAAAAAATGAAAGTTTTGTATGTAACTTTATATGTTAAAATTGATTCTTTTACACAGGTAGGTGACAAAAAAATGAAGAAGAAACAAACCAGTAAAAAATTCACAGTGATGCTTTTAGTATAAATCTGTACAATTATACAATTATAATATCACTGAATAGCAGAACTATAAATAACATAAGCTGGATGTAATAGCCACTGTAGAATTTGGTCAAGACATGGTCACATCTCCAAGCATCTAAGAACTAACATTTTATATGTAATTGTCATATGTCTGCATTTACAGGAGTACTGAAGGTCCCAACTACCTGAAGTGGCTCCTTTTGTAGTATAAACTCAGCCTAGTGTCTTACTCAGTTTGAATCCCTTGCCATCATTCTCCCTAGATAAGATAAAGATAAAATATACATGAACTAGCAAGGACCAAGGTAAATTCATTTGCTGTCTGTGCATGCAACCACAGATCAAACTGTCTAACATAACCAAGTTTTGCCAAAGCTTCTACACATCTGTGAAGTCTATGTTGGTATCTGCCAGGCAAATTCCATCTACTTGCATCTGTGTTACTTCTCCTTCTCTGTTGACTTAGCATTTCCTGAAATACAACTCTGTTTGACCTACGGTCTTGGAAAAGCCTATTTAGTATAGCAAATAATCATTTCCAGTGCTTCATCAGCACTTTTGGCAAATACCAATATTTTGGCAGAAAAACATTATTTTTATGGAAGTTTAGATGTGCTGCTCTTTAACAGAACATAATGACAGGATGCCCTCAAGTGGCAAAATATAAACTCCACCCAGTAAAAATTAAAGTGGTTAATATATAGACATTTCCTGATAGAAGATACCCTGTTGGTTCAGGTATTGACACTCTAGATGAACTTAAATATCTCCTCGTACTAAAATGGTGTAAGGAAATAAATTAAAACTACATAATATAACCTTTGCAAGACAAGAATTGTGGCAAGAAAAAAGTTCCCAAACATGGAAGGTTGTCTAGATTTTAGCCTATGTGGTTTGATTAATTTCTTGCCTACAGTATTAACTTCTAGTTCTTTCACAACACTAGCAAATCTTCATACACTTCCTGGTATTTCTAAGTAGGGACTATCAATAGACAGTGTAATTGCATGAATTCACATATATTTGCCGTAATTCAGGCATGAGCCTTTTATTTCAAAACCAAGCCCTATGAAAGTGAAGTATATTAATGTATTCATAAAGAATCACAGATGATGTTTTATAGGTTCACTGTTCTTTGTCAATGCAGCAGACATTTCCACAAATTGTTTTCTGAATTCATAGAAAGTTGGCTTGCACTGAGCGACAAACCTGGCAACAACAACAAAAAGAAATATTCAGCAGTTGGTATAAATTTATTTTTTTGAATTTCTTCAGCTCTTAATAAGAATTTTCATTCTCCCTCCCCCTTAAAAAAAAAAAAAAAGATTTTTCCAGTAGCCCAATAAATGTTTTGCAATGAATAACATTACTGCTTTGGTAATATAGTTAGTTTATCTTACGTGAGATAAAAACAATAGGTACTGTAAGTAAGTCAGAATATGCAAGGTTGGAATATTCATTAATAATTCAAGTACTTCCATTATTAATCTGCTAAATAGAACAGAGCAGAACTTTGTGGTTACTATTGCTTTCCTTTTAAAACTCTGCTTTTTAACTAAACAGATCTCATCTGAAAAAATATTGGAAAAGAAGTGATAAGTGGTTCAACTAATCCTAAACTCTTCCTCTATAAAGTCCCTGTTTTATCTAACATCTGAGGTTTCTCTTCATCAGGTCTGTAATCTTCTTAAAACCTCCTATTTCCATGAGAGCCACAAGTATTTCCACATAAGTTTTTTTAAGTAGGTAATTCTACATACATTCATGAGGCTCATGTGACATCATCCACACTGCTCAAGGACAAAGGACTTGTCTTTATTAAAACATCATGCCTTTCAGTCGTTTTTTGCTAGGCTAAGGCCTATAGTACTTCTAAAAGTACCATATTGAACACTCTGCATGAAGGCTAAGAGGTTTTAAAACAATGTAGATAACCTTATTCTGATCTTTGGAAAAAAAACAAAACAAAACAAAACAGAAAAGCTGTGAAAAATCATTAATGTTACCACAGGTGTGGGAAATGATGCTGGAATAATTCCCTTTTTGCGCAACACTTATTTCACTGACTCCCCGCTCCGGCGGCTACGTGCCCACATATTGTGGTCCTTGCCCTCTTACTCTCCCCTTCTGACTGCCTGGGTCAGCTTTTACATAAAAGAACCCAAGTTCCACCTACAAAGCCGTCTCTCTGTCTTTATTTTCATGGCAGACACTTTTATATCAGAGTACTTTCATCACAGTGGCACCCATACCAGAGCCACAATACTGTAGTTAAGGGTCTGTTCTTTGGCATTTCTATTCTAAAGCACTATTGTATGAGGTTGCTCAGCAGCTAAAATTCCTTCCATGCTGAGACTTGGCATACAAGTGCTTAGCTCAAAAGCAATTTAATTTTTTTAAAATTTTGTTTTTAACTCTCAAATGTCCCTTTGGAAAATGTAAAGGTGAAAAACAATAAATGCTGGCTGTCTTTGAGTGATTGCTGGCTTTGTGATGATGTGAGTGATTTTTACAATGAAATATTGCATGCTGTTTGTCAGTGATGTATATTAAATAGTTTTCAGGGACTATCTAAAATCCTTGAATTGCCTGCCATGAAATAAATAAAACAAGATACAGCAGTAATTTTGTCTTGTGAATGGATGCTACATTTGCTAGAGTGTGAGGGTATTCTCTTATAACGATAATGTTTAAACATTATGGTGATGGATATTTTAGAAGTACAGATAAAAAAGGAGTAGATAAAAAACAGAATATATTTAATATCAGAATAGCTTTAACCAGGAGATTTAGGAGATAAAATAACAGCCATTTGGAATGAAACATAATTCTTGTCTTCTAGTCCCCTTGATGAAACAGTCTATCTAGCAAGGTTCACTCTGAGGATTTCACACCATCCTTTGAAGCCATTGTTAGGGGTTTCTCATAGTGGCACTGTGCCAGACTGATGGACTTTTGGTCTGTTCTCGTGTGGGTAAGAATGGAAAGGGTGCCGAGCAGCTTAATGTGGATTAATGGTGCCACTTTAAATTACATCACTGTTATTTCAGAAAAGGCAGGAAAATACTGAATCATATTACATCAGCATATTGATTTACAGTTCTTATACACCCACAGACACTTTTAGTAACAAAAAAATATATTAAAAACACAAAAGATTTTGGGTCATTTGAGGGTTGGTTTTTTTTTCATCTTTTAAGAAGTGACCAAAACCTGGGGATTTTCTTTTAAGAATTGCTGGCAGATTTTGTAGATTTCCAGGAAGGACACAGTCATTAACTGACAGTGATAACTTTCTATTTAAATAGATTAGAAGTATTTAAATAGGTTAGATGATGCAATTTAAGTGTTTATTCCCACACTAGAGACAAGGCGAAGCTGTAACATCCCAGCAGGACACTCTCCTTGCGTACAAAACATGACTGAGGGCAGAACATACCCACTGTGGGAAGTGGTAGCATGGGAAGCCATTTCATTTCTTTTGGACATCACAGTTTTCCTTGAAATTTGACACTAGGAAGCCAGAATCCTTTATTTGTTCTCAAGTGTAAAATGCCAAAGGTAAAAGATGCACGCATTTTCCAGAAGACACTCCATTGCTCATATCCAAGTCATCTAGACTGGCTTTTAAGATGTCTGTTAGCCTGTTTGCATACTAGAGGAATGATATACAAGCACATGTGACCTTCAGTCCTTTCCACCTGCCATGCATGTTTTCCAGTAAACATTGCTGTCCACTACACTGAGCTGTCCCTAAAGATGTGTTAGTGTTCTGAAACCACTTTTTAACATATTTTCTTATGTGAAAACAATACACTTCTGTTTACTATCCCTTATGGCTCTGCTTATACAATACAACATACCTCTAAAGATACAAAAAACCCACTAGGTACCAAATGTTATCTATTCTAAAAAATATGTGTATTTATATGACATTTTTCTTTCCCAGTTTTTCAATATAAGCCCAGGAAATGTTGGGTTTATACTTTAAAGGCATCTATTTCTCCTGCTGGAAAAAGAAAATGGACAAATTAAAATTTGATGCTGCAGTTCCTTTGTGAGGATGACAGGTAAGTGGAAAAACTGTGGGCATGCATAAGACTTGAGAATTTAAGAGTGTCTTCTTCTGAAAATCAGGCTGTGATCACTAACACGATGGTTCTTCTAAGCTTCTCCTTCTGTGAATACCTAGCATCAATAGCACCCCGAAAATGTGGAGGCAAGATACTGGTGGTCCAAGAATAAGAATATCATGTGAGAGATAAAGTCCAAAAAAACATGTATCTAAATTCATAAAAATATGCTTAGTTCCACTATCTTCTATTTTACTAGAAAATCAAACAGAGAAATATAATTGGAATAGCAGCAGAACTCCAATTCAAAATCAATTGTCTGCTGGAACAGTAAAGGAAACCTTTTTGAATATCAGCTAGCTATGCTTTTTTGTGTGTGTAAGTACCCCCTTTTTCAAGCTTATTCTAGTGTGATAATCAGCTCTCTTTTTTAGCAAAATGTACGAAATATTTGAAGCAATTAGACTGCATTACTGTCTAATTGCACAAATGGTAATTTTCAAATCAGAGCTACTGTATTTTCTGTAACTATACAATCACAAATTAGTAAGTTCTTAAATTAGTGGGCTTTTGCTGGAATCACTGGCAAGGTCTTTAACTACAGTACAGCAGCATGAACACACTTCTGTAGTACGCCCAATTAGTAAATCATTCTGTTCCTCATTACCCAATAAAAAACTGCGTTTCTTTTTACGTGTTTTTACACATGTTTATGTGAGTTTGGATGTTTATGAATATGTATAGACTATGGAAGTAAAACAAGAACTACTCACGTATGGAGTATTTTTTCTGAATTATGAAACTGAAAAGCTCATCTTCACACACTGGATCTTTATGAGGTTCTTAACTGTGTAGCAAATGCAGGTGATGGATGTGTAGAGATGAAAACCAGATGTCTTAGTCTCTTGATCTTTAAATTGTCAGCTAGTGGCACTCTTTTCTTAACTAAGTCTGTTTAATCATTTCTTCTTTCAAAAGAATGTTCCGTGTTTTGCTTTAATGATGGACACTATTTCCTGCCTTACAAGCTGTGAAGATTGATGAGAAATTTTAACAAATTAAAAAAGAGGTAAGGAACATTTTGATTAAACATCCAAAATGTTTGAAGAAGAAGAGTGAATAAACGCATCACAAAATGACAGGATAGGGCCACTGTACAAACAGCTGAAAGAAAACCAGTAATGACATTTTTGTAAAGAAGTAATTACACTAAATGAGTCATTAAGAACATTCAAATTCATATGAATTACTGTAAGCAGAGGGAAAAACAGAGAAGAAAATCCATAGAAGAAATTTTGTATATCATATGGTTGTAATCTCTGACTATGTTTTATGTCAATAAAACCCTAATTTGAATTTCAGTTTCAGTAACGTTTCAATAACTTTGTAAAAATTCCATAGAATACGCAGAACTAGAAGCTGATTTACTTCCTTTATAAATAAATAAATAACACTTTGAAGGGAAAGTTATTTATGCTAGTTATTAGTTATTTGTCTTTCTGTTTTAAAAATCACACTTTTCTCTGGGGAAAAAAAAATGAAAGCGTGTTTCTTCATGTTCTAGACATAGGAAACGCGAAAACATATGCAAGGCTTTGATCAGTTGACAATAGGGAGGAATATTTGGGAATATTAATTGATTATAAGACGATTGTGAACCAGTAATAGGCTGTGGCTGAGAAAATAATGATGAATGATATCTTAAGCATTCCAAGGATGCATAGTCAAGTATCAGTGTTATAGTAAGGATCCCTCATCTGGAATTCTGTGGGCAGTGGCAGTGGAGGCTACATAACAAATATAAATCCAAACCTGAATGATTTCAGAAAAGGGTCATTAAGATAATCAGGTTAATAAATAATTTACCTTATGAGAAGAGAATTTAAAGAACAAAGCATACTTGGTCTAGTAGATAGAAAACTGGGAGGGATTACATTGCTATCTGACAGTAGCACAGACACGTACAGGCAGCAAAGCCCCTTTTCAGTGCAGGTAAAAGTAAGCCCAGAATCAAAATGGTTATTTCAATTCAGAAATTAAAAGGTTTTGAAGAAAACCCTTCAGTATGATCAGAAGGAAGTATGCAGTACATTTACATGCAACTTTGGGTTATGAATAGGTTATAGAGTATGTCATGGCTTCATGTGATGTGAAGAGATTGGATTTGGTGACATTGAGGTAAGTATGGCAATCGTGAGAGAGGTTGTGTGAGGTCCTGGTCTCACCATCTGTTAATACAGCACAAATTGACTTAAAAGATCTGACATGTAGCAATTCTTTTCTGCTTTTGTTCTAGATAGCGTCTGTGCCCATGAAGTTGCTTCCAGTCCTGCACCGTCTATAGCTAACAACTATCTCAATTTCAGTTAAAAGGACACAAAAAGTGTATGTGTTTTCAAAATTTTTCAATGTGTTGAGTGTAGAAACTTGGACTGAAAAATGAATGAAAATATAGACTCCCTTTCTTGAGTGACTTCTCTCATTTACTGCTTCTTCTCCAGCCAGGTGCAGCCTGGCTCCTGTAGCATTATAGTATGCCTAGGCTGATCTACTCACAGTTGAAATGAGTATATAAAGAGCAAAGCTAATGCAGTGCAATCAAACATACAGTAATCGAGATAGGGATTGTTTTGTGTTTGCATTCCACACACAACAATTTGAGTTATTCAGAGTTAAACTGCCCACCATATCTATCTGCATGGTTCTTTTTCCCCTATAATGAAGAATATGTAATTATCATTTACGTCTAGCATGGATGTATCCCAGACCCTTTGATTTCCAGCACAGTAGTCACTGTACAGATGCGGGGGGAGGAATCTTTTGCTCATAGAGTTTGAAATCTAAGGAGTCTTTTTAATTTGTGAAGTCTAGATGAGGGTCATTACTTGAACTGCTCACAGGTCATGTACATTTTACAAGGCAACCACAGGGATATAAGCATTCCTGAATCTCCAGAGGGAGGCAAAGGAATGGATCAGTAACGGCACACTCCTGAAATCTCACTCTAGACCTAAAAGTGAGACCTCCTGGGTAATGGTGTGTATAGGATATACACTTGATAAAAGGCGATAAAGTGTTTGCACTTCTCTAATTACTCGTGTGAGGAAAGGTTGTACACTTGAAGTCTGGGAGTGTTAGATTTCATTTCAGACACACAATTCTTTTTAGCATTTGTAGCTAGGGCTCTTACCTGTTACAAGCTGTCTGACAGCAGCTGATAAACTGGGAGATGTGGGTCGTCTTTCCAGCTAAGCCACCCATCTAATGTTTGGCAAGAAACCTCAGGGGAAAAGGACAATATTACAAATATATTTATGGGGACCCTCTAATTTTTTATGTATCCAGATAGCCCTGGAAAATAAATAAGGATACTTGGTTGTCTTCTCGTATGTCATCACAGCTCATATAGAGCAGATATTTAGTGGCTGAGCCTTGGCCATTGGTAGCAGTACAGGAGGAGCCATGTGAAAAGGTGGCTAACCATCAACTTTAGAGGGCTAAGACATTCACTCAGTACAGATATAGGACTGAAATGAAACCAGTAGGCCGGCTAGAAAGACTACTTTGTGTATAGAGACCATAAATTTGCTACTCACGCTGTATCAAAATATGCCTGTTTCATAGTCTGATATTACCTGGAAATTAAAGCGATCTGATTTGCCTTCCACAGATGCTGAGTAATGCTGAAAAAACAGTCAACCTGTTTAGGTGCCTGAATATGAACAGTAAAGCTTTCCTACTCTCTGTGTATTCTGTCAGACAGATGGACTTGCAAACTACTGAGCTGTGCAGATTCTGTGTTCTTCAAAGATGCTCCCCTTAAGGAAAACAATTGATTTTCTTTTCCATCAGACAGCACAGTGAATTGTATTTGAACATGCCAATTATATATAACCTATTCATTTTCCTACCTTCTGTCCCCCAGGTTACTTTTCATAAGGTGCAGAACTGAAAGTTCTCAGGGAAGAGAAGAAAAATATATTTTATTTAATTCTTGTTTATGCCCATTAACTTATATTCCAGCAAGATTCATTCCTTTATAATAAATTAAAACTAGTCACACCACAGCCAGAAAACAGGTGTGATTAGACAAGTCATTTGACTAAATAAATACAATTCTTGTATTATTTGATGCAAAGTACAATTTCACTCTATTAAAATATATCTGAAGCATATACTCCATTATAATTCTCTAAGTTTGTGACTATGCTCTTTAATTTAAAAACCCATCGTGCTGCTTTTGAGTTCGACACCTAAAATATTCCTTTTTAAAAGTCTGTCTGTCATTATAATTATAAGGGCTAAACAGCTAAGTGAAAGCTACTTTATGTGTTTTCTTATGGCCTTGAAAGTGATAGCAAGCTCCCGGCACTTTTGGGACAAAGACTGTTAGCCAATTTATCCAACTCTGACACTAGGAGAGGTTTTCTGTCTAGGTACAGTGAGTTTTTCCTCTTCAGCAAAGCTGTTTAAGGTCCTCTGCAAACGGCTGCAACTGGCAGAAGCCAGGATTTCTCCATGCTGACTCACAAACTCTGTTCTGGCAGAGCACGAGCCTGGGATATTTGTAAGTGTTATTCAGCAGAGCGGCAACCATGTTCAGCGACCACTGCTTTCCTGTCGCACCCAGGCAGGTCTACTAAGGTGCTCTCTCTCACTCTCCTTGCTACAGCACCTCTTACCCAGGCATAATGTATGAGCTGGAATTTTCTTCAGTTTATATAAATAAGTAAAGTATTAATAAATGGTGACATAAACTCGCAGTGCATATTATTTTGGTAGCAAAAAAAATTAACAAGTATATATTGAGTGGAAATGTTTTTATTTCCTTTTACTTCAGGTCACATTTTAACATTGTTTCTGAAGCCTTTAAACAAGCAATATTTATGCCTCTAAGCTTGTTCTAACACGACCAATGTCCTGGTTTCCCAGGAACAGAGCTGTGAACCAACTATGGCTGACAGGCCATGAGTAGCCCCCAAGTCAGCTGGGAGTTTCAGTCAGGGCAGCTGACCCAAGCTGACTCTCAGGTGTATCCCATATCACTGACACAAGCTGGAACATAGGAGGTTCCATTTAAATATGAGGAAGAACTTTTTTTCAGTGAGGGTGATGGAACACTGGCACAGGCTGCCCAGAGAGGGTGTGGAGTCTCCTTCTCTGGAGATTTTCAAGACTCACCTGGATGCAGTCCTGAGTGATGTGCTCTAGGGGATCCTGCTTTGAAGCAGGGGAGTTGGACTAGATGATCTCTGGAGGTCCCTTCCAACTCTGAATATTCTGTGATTCCATAACTCTGTGACATCAAGCTGATTATAAAAGGAGAGAGTTTACTGCGAGTGGGGAGTTCTCCTTCCTGGGGCTTCTTTCTCTTGGCCTTCTCCTGGTCCTAAAGGTGAGGCTGAGTATAACCTTGTATACTTTATGTTAGTGGTTGTATTAGTTTTGTTATTTCACTGAATCTGTTTCTACTTCAACCCACGGGGCTTCTCCCTTTTTTCCTCAGTTCCCATTCTCAGCTGGGGAGGGGTCATTGGGGTGTAGAGCAACTGCTGCAGTTCAGCCCTGGGTACAGGCTAAATGCAGAAAACCAACATCAGCGCTATAGTTCTCACTAAAATATATGGGCAACAAATATGGATTTCTAAAAGTTCAGAAGGTGTGGTTTAAAACTAGTGTTATCAGTTAGAAATTTAATCACTGTAAAATAGTCAAGACAGTAGTGATTTCTGATAAGTCATGTCTTATTTAATTGCTCTGTTACTACTGGATGGTTTTGCAAACATACACTTTTTTAATTTATTTTTTCACTTCTCTGGGAAAATACCACTTAAATTATACAAGAAGATAGAGTTTAATGGAAAGGACTGCAGAAAGTACTAGGAAATAAACCAAAAGAAATAGTCAACAATAGATTTGAATTTTCTTCACACAGCAGTCCCAGGGTTTACTGATTACTACTCTTTTGTCTGTAAGAGTTATAAGGGTCATTCTATCTTAGATGTAATCTCACCTGAAGTAAAATTGACTATAATATTAGTCACTGGCAATTCAATTATTTTCATGTTGTAGCTTTTGGGGTGGTGCCACAAAGGAATTGAAACTTAGTTAAATTAGTCATCTCAGCTATTAGTGGTTTGGGATTTTTAAGATATTGTCACATAATAATAGGGGAGAGGGACTCTCAATCAAAGAAGTTAAGAGTGTGACATACAGAAATGGAAGATCACATTACAAAATATAGTCCAAACCTGAGTCATGCTTTATGGAGTGGACTTTGTGTTTCACTTACTGTGAAATACAGAGGATTTTTTTTTCACTTTAGCTTGGACAATAATTCTAGAAATATCTTTATCACACATAAATTCAGTAGGAAATTCAGATATGGCAAAAAGCTTTTCTTAAGATGATGTGGCCCAACAATGATTATGTCCAACCCTTCCAATGATTATTTACTGAGCAAATGAGCTGTTTTTGTCCTCAAGGCTTCCCACTCTCCCACACGCTCTGAAGGACAGGGTGGAGGGGCAGGTGGATCTCTGTGTTTCAGATAGTGTGGATGTAAACTACAGCTGAACAAATTATCTTCCCACTTGCTTTTAGGTAGCAGAATCATTCTTAATAGTCAATAAAAAATAGTTATAATCTGACTTAAACATCCCTGGGGAGAAGTGAAAGGGAAGACCATAGTCAGAGCCAGCCATTCAAACCAAACTGGGATTTTGCAGTGCTACAAATCTGATAAATGTAATCTTTCTGAAAGTTTCAGTTAAAATAATTCTTGTTGAAGAATTAAACCCTTTTTTCATATTTTATTTTCCCTAGTGCACCTTGTCCCGTTGTCAGAGTCTTAACACTTCAGATAATTTTAAGGCAGTGAAACAACTAATATTACCAACACAGAGCAGAAGCAAGCATCACACTTTGTTAGCTAACCCTCAACCACTTTCAGTGAGAAGTCTAACAATAAGTAAGGTTTTCAGTTAACATAAGTGAAAATGAGGCTTACGTGATTGTTTCTTGACTGTTCAACAGAGGAAAGGCTCACTGGCATGATGTTAACTTCGAAGCTAAGGAGAATTATATGAAAACTCTCAGCCTCCGGTTTGCAGCTTATAGGTTTCAAATTTTAGATGAAAGGTCCCTGTGATAGCTATGGGAATACTTCTACTAAGACAGGATTATTTTGCATTGGTGTCTATGAACACTAGAACTATAAGCCAGATATGACAGGTACTATGATTAATTCCTATGCGTTCTATCTAGTAGACTGCCAACTCTGTTGACACAACTCAAAAAGGACAACAGACTGCAGTTTAGCATGACTGTTAGAAACTTCATCAACCTAATACACTTAGAGGATTCTCTCACACTGCCTTGTGCCCATTAACAATTATCTTTAAGGAGGTACTCATGGAGGACAGATATTTTTAAAAGGAGAAACTGATGAATTATAGACCATCTTAATTTTAATTCCTGGAAAAAATATTTAATCAAATTCTTTCTGACTACCTAGAAGATAATAAGGAAATAAGTAAGGACCACAAAGCATTTATTATAATCAAATGTCGTCTATTTTTCTTTTGAGGTATTTTTTAATGGGCTTCTATATAGTGTCATACATATTGACTTCACTAAGATTTCTGACAATATCTCTTATGGCTAGTTGAAACTGCTGTAAAATGAGCATACAGCTGGATAAAAGCAAGTTCTGAAGTTCATTGTCAACTTAGAAGGATATTTTATGTAGGATTTCACAAAGATCTGGATGGAAGCTATTCAAGAGTGTCATTAGTAGCTGTTTCATATAATACAGATCCTGCTTATGCAGGGTTCACCAGTGGGAGTGACTGCAGGCACATTTGAGTGCAGTGCTGGACTTCAGCATGATCCTTACATTAGAGAAATAATCCTTGGAAAGATGGATACTGTTCAGCAAGGACTAATGTGGAGTTTGACAGCTAGAAATAATCATCTGTCTCTCGTAGGAGTGGAAGGGTCTAAATTAGTTATGAAGAAGAGGACATACAATTTTTAGCAGATCAAAAGCTGAATGTGAACCACGGATGCAGCACTGCTAAGGAAAGGTAAATTATACCAGCATGTATAAATAATGTAACTGCAAAAAAAATGAAGTGGCTCTTTCAAACTATATAGTACTGGCCAGGCCAGTACTTGTCCCATCTTGGACATAATAGTTCAAAAAAGATTTTGACTAGCAGGGGAAACTCTAAAGGAGAGCAAAGAATAGGATCAAAGTTCATAGTGAATTTGCTTGAATCTTTGAGTTGTCAGACAAGCTGCAAAGAGGAAGAAAACAAATCATTCTCATGTCTGCTGTGGATGGAGTGCCATAGTATCACAGAATCAGAGTTGAAAGGAGCTTTGAAATGTTCTTGCCAGCAGCATCATCCCTTGTAAATATATTCTGTGTTAGACCTTGGGTCATTAGTGTGAGTGGAAAACTATTGTAAGAGCCGCTATATTGATATTTAGAAATCTCCTTCTCAAAGAATCTGATCATAGGGAACTCAGATGGCAGAATAAATCCGTATACAAAATGAACATATCTTACAAGGTGCTGTGTGAGAATTGTTACCGTTCCTTGTTTTGAATATCACTTGTACATAATGTCTGACACGTGGATATTGGCAGGCTAAGAGTGCAGACAAATCAAGAGAATTTTCAAGAAAATCAGTTTTTCCAGTCTCATTTTCTTTCAAAAAGATGCATCTAAGCACTGTCTAATTGGAAGTTTGTCTGAAATCTGAAAAGAAAGGTAAATATTAACTTATACAAATCCTTAAAAGAAAATATAACCATTTAGATCACTCCTGATAAAATTAGGTCCAGTTAGTAAACTTTTGAAAACAGAGAACAAGATAAACAACCCTTTCATGAGAGCTTGCCAGGCAGGCACAATTTATTCTTGCAATATTATCCTTATTTCCAGTGTAGCCAGACACAATCTGAACTGATACTTGATCTCCATTGTGTGGAAGAATCTTTACTTCATACGAGATTATGAAAATTATGTCTGTTAAATTACAGAAGAAAACAGGAAAATGGTGAACTGTGAATGAAGAAATTACTGATTAAGCTAGAAAAAATGTTATATTTACCCTATATAAACTCTGAATCTTATACAAGAAAATGAATTTTTTTTCTTCAAAAACAAGTTTTGCAAATAGGCTATACTTGGCCCATCCTTTGTGCTTAGCCTCTCCTATTTTTGCCTTCTTCCAAAGAAGGCAATTAAGAAAGTATCCTTATCTGAATTTACTAAATATATTAACAAAATGTATACATACAGAAGCAAAACATGGTCTCTTACCTTCTGTAAAATAGGCAGGAAACCTTTACCTCCTCAATCCCAGCTCCCCATGACCATCTTACATCAAATGCAGAAAGTAGAGACACCTTTTAAATCAAAAAGATAGTTTGGTCCACTGTACAATGAAAAGCAATCTTTCACAATTTACAAAGTCATAATTTTCTATCGAATTATATTTTTTCAAAATCTTGAAGTTTAGTAAAATTTACAGCCTTCTAAGATTGTCCCCATCCTCTTAAAACTTAACGAGTTTAACATCCTCTGAGAGGGATAAATACATCATTCTTGTCAGCCTCAATAATAAGTTTTCAATGAAAAAGCAACTTGATAAAACAAAAAGAGCAGTAGTAACATGTCAGATATGACTTAAGAGAAAACATTATCTTGCAAAGTCTACTCTGTGCTCTTTCAAACTTTTGTAAGAAGTTCTCTTGAAACGAGAGCTGCACTAAGATTTTTCTTAAAGACCTGAACTGCAGAGTTCCTTAGGGGAAAATCTTTTGAACTTTATATATTTGAATCATCTGTTTTATCTGGAAAATCTATAAGATTGCTTTTGGTACATGAATTCAGAACAAAAATGGTATATTTAATTCAGTACATGTACATTGTTGGAAGAGGATTTCTGAAATTACTTTTCTTAAGCTCTCTCTAAGCTTTCATAGCTTATAGGCCTTTAAAAGATAGTTCACATTCCTGCAGGTTTAATTGAGCTATATGTGCAGTTTTATGGAAAAGGAGGATTTTGAAGGGACGTTTAAGTGTTCAACATATCAAGGGTAGTTTGAAAATATTTTATTTAAGGTTAACAAGCAGTAATTCACTTATTATCCTAACTAGAGAGAAAGAAGCCAAGAGAACATTTTTGCTATTGAGAAAATGGTTCTGTATCACATTCGTGAATAAATGTCATTGGAACTTTCCTTTGCATCTAAGTTATTTCCAGCAACTTTTAACACACTGATTTAAATTATATACTTGGTCAGATTATTTGGCCAGAAGAGAACACTCTGATCATGTAGTCCACCCTCCTTCATGATATAGGCTCCTTGTCCTCCCTGAAATAATTACTGTTTTAACCAGTGGATGTCTTCTAAAAGCAAAACATTTTAAGAGTTGGAGATCTCACAATACTGCTAGTAGTCTGTTACAATGGCTAACAATTTTTACTGTTTCAAATTCTTAACATATTTCTGGTTTAATTTCTCTTGCAGTAATTTCTAGCATTTGGCTCTTGTCACATTTTTGGGTGAAATGTTGAAGAGCTTTTCATTAAGAAATTTTTCAGTCCCTTAAGATTCACTGTGATCAAATCTCTTCATAAGCTTTTCTTTGATACTCTAAACAGATAGATTTTGAGCCTTTGACTATGAGGCATGCTTTCCAACACTTTGATTATCTTCCTGGCTCCATTTTTAATCATTTTCCGTTGGTGTATTTGCATTCACTTTAGAGATTTGGGTTTACTTTAGAACAAGATTGCCTGATGCTTAAATTAGACTACAAATTATGTCTATGATGGTAACATGGTACTTTTCATTCTGGGTACACCAGTGAATGTCATTTGTCAGTTTGATGGCAGTATTAGTCTTCAGTTTTATAGAAAGAAAGAGTTTGCTGGAACTCTCTTCAGCAGATTCTTTTCAAATATGCTCTTCATACTGTTTTGCTGTCCAGTTTTTACTGATTTGTCTCTCATCACTTCTCTTCGTTGACAAATCTATGTTTCAATACCACTGAGATACATTTTTTAAAAGTAGCATGCCTTGGTAGGGTGCTCATCTTCCATACAAATTAATGATAAAGCTCCTGTTGACTTTGAGCAGCAGAGAGGAGGAAGTGCCAAAATTTCTGAAAGCCTAATTAATTTCTTCTAGCTACTTCATAATTAATTTAGTGAAATCTGTCTTTAAAACACGGTGCCACCAAAGTATTGATCTATTTCTGTCTGCAAAGCATGAATTGAATTAGAAGACAGCTTGAAAAGCAACAACTTTATATATATATCAATATGATTGAAGTAGCAGCCTTTACATTCTTAAAATCAACCTATGATTTAAATCACTCAGTGATTTTAAGTCCTGTGTCTTTCTAGGGACAACCAAAGTTTCAAATTTGCTTTGGAACCTTTTAGAAGCTATTTTTATGGGAGTCTTAATAATGTAAGGGTTTTAGAACAGAGTTTTAATTTGCCATTAATTCAAAGCAGTTTTTCATAAATTGTGTCAATTATCCACAGTTCATGCTTATGCCTTCAAATTTCCTCTTGTCTTTTCATTAACTAGTGACAAACTTATTCTCTCTGTAGAATGGAGAGAAGACATTGCCCTTTAAATATTGTAACCTCACACTAGAAAATTAGGCGTCTGGTCACTGTAAATGCACCTTTCTCATGGAAATAAGTAAAAGAAAAACTTCTACCAAGGCCTCCACAACTTCAATTTCAGTTTCTCTGGAGGATGCATTACCAGATTAGGGAACAGGTAACAGTCATGTGTTACTGAGGAAGCAGGTCAATAAGTCTAATAGATTTTCCTGTGCATCATACTATGATTTACAACTCTTATGTGACTTTGCAGGGAAAATATTCAGAGGATGTAATGATAATGAGGAATAATCTGTCATCTTGTTAATTGCCTTTCAAACAACTGTAGGCTGCTATTAGGCTGCCCTTAGCCTCCTCTTAATCCAACTAAACAAACCCAGCTCTCTCATGATATCTTCATAAATCCTGTGCTCTAGACTCCTGGCCATCTAGTAACACTCCACTGGATGGTCTTCAGTTTCTTAACATCCTTCTTGAAGTAGGGGCCCAAATGTAGATCCACACCACTGTGGACTTATTCACAGTGTCATATTCACAATGAGAACACAGCTGGCTCATGCTACCTAGTGTCCATCATAACCTTCAGGTGCTTCCAGGTGCTTCTCAGAAGGGCACTTAGAAGCCAGGCTCTTGACTATTTCTTTATTTATAGAAGTTTAAGATATTAACATGCCTTCCATGAATTGCAAATGGGTTTTCCTACATATTTCTTCTCCCAGTCATACATTCCAGCACAGAAGTATTTAAAATAGAAGTCTTAACTAAGTACCAGAAAGCAGTCAAATAAATACCCTGTGCCATTAATTGTTAACAAAACTGTATTGACTACACTGCTATTAAGGGAGGTGGTGGCTGTACATGGCATAGCATAATGCATTTTATGGAATGCTTCATTCTTCAGTGTGTAATTAAATAGCAATATGGGAAGTGGAAATAAATGGCTGCAGAGAGCTTCTAGGAAGTCTAGAATGTAGCTATGGATTGTTTTCTCCTGATACAGGGTCTCAATACTGTGCAGTCATGGACACCTTACTGAAAATCTTGATTATAACTTTTTTACTCTAGATGGTGAGTTTTAAGTAAGATTCCATATTTCATAGCTGAAAAATTTTAGCACCTCTTGAGCCACTGTGCTTTTTGAGTCATTGTGGTAGATTTCCATTGCTAGTTTGGAACCACACCTATGTAACAGTCCTGTGATGATTTCTAGAAAAGTAAGGAAGCTGGGAAGCCTGAGCTGTGCCCTTTAAATGACCAAAGAATCTAAGAAACCCTGACTCTGAAATGAAGACTAGAAGCAGGATACAATGACTGTCTCTGCTGGCATATGTCCTTAGGGGTGGGTGGTCTAATCTCCTAGGCATGTCAGAATAGTTGGCCAGTAGAGGCCTCTAATACCCAACACACCTTTTACATGGTGCAGCTGTGGAACTCCTTGGAAGCCTTTGTTATCTGTCTACTATGAACGTTCTCTTCCCAAAGACCCCCAAGGTATGTGGCACAGTCTTGGGACTATTGACTGTGTGAGGACTTTGATACACAACTCACAAGGTCAAAAATATTTTTTTTCCTAGATACATTCTGGTGCATATCACTTGTTTTTTTCAGGAAAGAGAAAACCATGAGAACAGACGTTTACAGGAAAGAGGATTTTGCCTTGTGGTACATTTCCCCATCTTATAGGAGAGTTTTGAGAAAAATTTGGGGTTTTCTTAGTGTTTCAAGGTCAATATGCTTTGTAGCAGAATGTTTTCCTTTTTTTTTTTTTAATTTCTAAATCTCTTTGCCAATTATACATGCTTCCATGTCTTTTCATTGAAGATTATATCCGTCTGTTTTCTTCTATATTTCAAGGGTTTCTATTCTAAAGTGTTACTTCTTTTTATGCTACTGCAATTTACTTCAACACAGTATTTAACAGATTGTGCCCTTCAAGTGACTAACCATGTTTCAGATTACGCTTCCTTATGTTGTTAAACCAAAGTTTTGCAAGATAAGTTTGATATTAGAAACTGCAATAATTCTCAACATCAACTTTACTATTTCTCTGTACTTGCTAATTCTTCATAAATTACAGCATGTTATTAATTTAGAATCAGGAGACATCCCACAATCCACCATTGAAATAGCCTCACTTGAGAGCCAATATATCATAATTTATAATTATTCATCTGTCCCATACTCTCTCATGTAGTATTACTTGGAACATTCATACCAGCATTCTTTGCAGCCTATGGATTGTGAAATGACTAAAAAACTTGCAAACATCCAGAGTCAAAATACAGTGACATAGTTTGGTTACCACCAGGTTTGAATCTCTAGAGTTCCCCCACTTTTATGTTGATGTCACTTCATTTGAATCAGTGGTGTAATATCCTGGAGAATCAGGATGCAAAGGGTTAGTGCAGAATCCAGCTTTATTTAATCTTCATTAGTGATCTGGAGGTGGAAGCAAACAGCTCATTAACAGAATTTGCAGATGCTAATAAATTGAGAGAAGTTATGTACCCGAGGGAAGACTACAAAATAAAAGGGCATCCAGCAGGGGTTTAAAATGTGGACAGAAAATAACAATTTAGCTCAGGAGAGCTCATATTAATACAATTCAGAAAATAATTTAAAAAACGAATAAGAATGAAAATTAATTCCATACCTTAAAGTAGAGAATAAGACTTTGCACCAGCAGAAGAATACCTTTTCCCTCAGAAACTTTGCTTAGAATTAGAGCCTGTCACCAGTGATAGACAAAATAGGTAGGCAAAACAGGTAGATAAAGGCATGACACTTCTGCTTTAGGGTTTTCAGTGAGCTGTTGACGTCTCTAACTCACTATAAATGCTCAGTGAATTCCAACAGTGGATTTTCCAAAACTTCACTTGTCTAAATATTCTCATTCTTTGATCAGTCTGGCAGGAGGGTAACTGGATTTAACCTTGATGAAAATTTGATAAATGCAGTTTGGAATTTGCAAATGTACAGTTTGTATATGCCTTTTGACCTTTATTGATTTTTATGCAATGATAAAGATTAAGAATTCTATTAAAATAAATAAATATAGGAATTGCTGTTAATAAATAAAGAGCAAGTACAACATCTCTTAACTTTATCAGAAAATCCTCACAATACTATTTCAGTCTTTTAGTAAATTTATTTACAGAAATAAATAACAATGCTATTATGTTTTAAGGTACAGATAATTGGATAAAATAATTCTTTTTAATTTCTGCCCTTGGACCTCAGTACCTGAAGACATTTCCATGTCTAAATAAATCAGTAAAAGCAATGATTATAAGAAAATCATGGTTGTTTATACATAATTTTTATTTCTACATTAGGTTCTGTGTTTCCTCACTGTAGGAAATAATATCTCAGTCACACAGAGAAATAAAAATTGTACTGCTTGCTTTGGCTAGCTGTAAAGAGAGAGTCATGAACTCATCAAGACATAATGCCATTCAGATGTGAGCCTGAGGTTTGCTAAACATTGCCAATGATTTTGAAAGTTAATCCTTATTTCTTTTATATTTAGAAAGTTAAAGTATAATTAAAAACTTCAGTTTGTTTAGCTCATTGTCCAAACATAATACAGGTCACTATATACCTAACATGTTTCACAGCAGCATCTTCCCTCCAGTAATTTCCTACTCAGGGCACTTTTCTCCTTGTAATCTTTTCTCCTTGTTTATTTATTCAATACTCATATCAAACCAGAAAATGTTCCCTTTCTATTCCCAATACAACTATTCTTCTTTTTCTTCCTCCTGGCTTTTATTAGAATGATGTTTATTGCAGTAGCCCTTTCTCTGCTTTTCCCTTCCTTCTCTAATTGCATTGAGGACTATTTGGAATGATTCCCTCTCTTTCTAAAGACTCTTTAAGACCAGATTAGTTGATCATTTCATCATTTTTGCAGTCCCCTAGTTGGAGATGGCTTAGAGCTTTTCATTTTGAGCTTGACTTAATATGATGTTCTCCTGTCATTGCCACTCGAGCATATGTATCACAGCTGTGAAGCTTCAGAACATGCAAGTTTTGGCACTTATCAAGCTTGCTTTGCATTTGAGGATGATGAGATAAAAAAGAGCTGTAGCATCCTGAGACACGAATGATCACATATGGAGGAAAAGGAAAGAAAATAAAGATTGTGCAGGCTTTGACCTCAAGTGCACATTTTTGTGTGTCTGGCTGCCTAACGATACACATCTGTGAAATCAGCATTGTATGCCCTCTAAAAAAGGGCAGTTCCATTTGTTGATGTTATTGTGGAATGACAGAGCATGATTTGATCAGCATTTGAACAGTACAATAGAACTCAAGAAAAATGAGGAATACTGAAAACATGTAGGCTTTGCAGACAAGCAGAGGAGGATGAGCAATGGAATGGAATTTCAGCTAATGTGTGTGGTATGTCCGGAATCTTTATCTGAGATATAGTATTAAAATTGAATTTCTCAGAAGAAATATAGGACTGTCAGAGAAATACCACTGGCAGCATGAGAAAAAATAGTCATTGCATTCATTCCGTTATTTACCTGCTTTACAGGCATAAATCAGTCATCATGCTTTAACATAAAATAGATAATATGTCACTTTCCCCTATGCAATTCCACATGTATGCAGTGAAACAATCTTCTTGGTTGTCAAATACAGATACCTTGAAATTGCACACCCCTACATTTAGGGCCAAGTTTGCTGTCTTGCACGAACTGGAGTCCTCTCATTCATCACACTAGGTCAGGTCACCAAAGTAGTGCTGGTGAGCTTGCTTGGCTGCCTTCCCTGCATGGCAGCTGCAGAGTGCTGACCATGATTAATCGTGTTGCATTTACAGTGCTGTATTAATTGCTTTGCTTTGCAGATGAAAAAAACTTTCAAAACTCTTAGGTGTCTCACAAGACATAAGTTGTCAATATAGTTTCTTTGTACCCGTAACACTGCATAAATCACAGCTGATGTGATACTCTAAGTTGATCAAAAATTCATACTTGTAGTTTAATGCTGGTGTTGTAACAGTGTTATAGCACTGAGAAATGGTATGACTCTCCTGTTTTCTCCTATGATTATGACTCAGGATACTAGGCATCCTGAAGTATCTTCCAGTCAAATAAGCTAACAATGTTTTGAAGATTCTAAAATAAGTAATTAGGAAATATCAAGTTTTTTATTTAATTTTAGTTTTTGTATTTTATCTGAAACCTGATTTCTATCTTTTAAGCTCTTGTCAATAACTTTTGCAGTTTCTACAAAACCTGGATGTTAAAGCCAAATTGACCAAATGCCTTTCCCCCCGCCCCCCACCACCATTTTGGCTGCAATTGAAAAAACCCCCACATTTTCTACATTTTAAAATAAAAATATAGTCTGAGATTTGAATAGGACCGTAATGCTGAGTCCAATATGGTGCTCCTTAAAGCTAAAATCAGGGTGGTGTCTTTGGCTGATTTATGGCCACAGTGTTTAGTACCATTATGTTGAATAAAGTCCTACCTTGTTTATTCTTTTCAAAATCCATGCTAAAGCTTTAGTCTATGATTTCTCATCAGAGATTAGCAAGTCTAATAGATGTTCCCTACCAACAAAGACAACACTGTTTCTCATTTTCCCATCCTCAGCTGAAGGGTCCACCCATCTTCCTCACTGCTGTTCAGCTGATACACAGTGGGTGAGCCGATGACCAGAAATTATTCACTTTGGCAGGGGAGGGAGGGAGTAGTTTTTCTTTACTGATATCTTAATTGGTTCACTATGGGGAAAGAGAAGTGCCCTCACTGACAGAAACCAAATAAGCACATATGATGAGGAAAGAGTTGCAGAGGGGAGGACAGAAATCTGTTCTGACAGCAGAAAGCATGAAACTCACCTTTAGCACCTGGTCCACAGCTTGCTGGGTTAAATAGAAATGTTCCACTTGGGTGGGAATCCTAGTAAATTCTGAATCATATTCTTATTGATTTTTATGATGCCCTCATAGTTATTACTCATAATACTCATAGCCAAGTGCCACACATAAGTGTGAAAATCCAGCAATACACAATATTATACTGCTTATTCTGCTTTCAGTTCAGCATAGTCCAGACAAATTATCACTGAATCTGATTCTTCTCTCATTTCTGTCTGTAAAGTCATAGGTATCTTTGCTGAAGACAATCAAATTATGGTGCTGTGGAAGTGGACTGAGGAAAGTATCAGAGTAGTGGTTCTTGACTGGATCACATCCACTTGGATCTAGCTGAGGATAGGGTGACATAGTAAGGAGGAGCTCCTTAGTTCCTTTTTCATTCATTTGGAAGCTTCTAGACCAAATGAGTTGCTTGTAGACCAAGAAAGCTGTTCTCTACTCAAAGTCTCAATTCAAAACAAACAAAACCAAAACAAACCAAACTAAATTCAGTGCATATGTTGGTCTTCATATCCTCTGTGAAATGTTATCTGTTCCTGAGAATCAAACTTCATCGTGACCAGAGAAGCTAAAGGCTCCACTAGATTTAGTTGCACTGGTTTACATTACTACCTTTGGCTGCGTGCCTTGCCTTTCTGTTCATGCTGAATATACTAGAACAGATGTATGCCCACCTCTCATCAGCCTTTCTTCATAGGTTTGCTTTTTACCAGAAATCCGCTGCCTTTCACTACTTGAATCAATATGTTGTGCTGTGAACTTGAGTGAATCAGGTGACAAAGCATGTTTCCTTCTGCCTCTCCTGCTATGATCCAGTAAATTCTGGTAGAACAGATAAGTGAATATCATGTATTATCATATAACCATTAAATCCATAGGTGAACATCAAAGAGTCGTGGTCAATGGCTTGATGTCCAAGTGGAGATCCTCAAGGTGGTGGTGAGGAACAAGTGGTGTTCCTGAAGGGTCGGTATTGGGACCAGTACTGTTTAACATCTTTGTTGGTGACACAGGCAGTGAAATTGAGTGTATCCTCAGCAAGTTTGCTAAGGTAACCAAGCTGTGTGGTGTGGCTGACACACTGAAGTGAACAGATTCCATCCAGAGGGACCTGGACAGGCCTGAGAGGTGTGCTGGTGCAAACCCCATGAAGGTCAGCAAGGCCAAGTGCAAGGTCCTGCACCTGGGTCAGGGTAATTCCAAGCACAAGTGCAGGCTGGATGGAGATGGATTGAGAGCAGCATTGAGGAGCAGGACTTGGGGGTGTTGGTTGATGAAAAACTCAACATGAGTGGCAATGTGGGTTTGCAGCCCGGAAGGGCAACTGTGACCTGGGCTGCATCAAAAGAAGTGCGGCCAGCAAGTCAAGGGAGGTGATTCTTCCCCTTTACTCTGCTCTTGTGAGACCTCACCTGGAGTACTGTGTTTAGCTCTGGGACCCGCTACACAAGAAGGACATGGACCTGTTGGAGTGAGTCCAGAGGAGGGTCACGAAGATGATCAGAGGGCTGGAGCACCTCTCCTATGAAGACAGGCTGAGAGAGCTAGGGTTGTTCAGCCTGGAGAAGAGAAGGCTCCGGGAAGACCTTATAGCACCTTTCAGTACCTGAAGTGGCCTACAAGAAAGCTGGAGGAGGACTTTTTATGAGGATGTGTAGTGATAGGATGAGGGGTAATGGTCTTAAACTGAAAGAAGGTAGATTTAGATTAGATATTAGGAAGAAATTCTTTCCTGTGAGGGTGGTGAGACACTGGAACAGGTTGCCCAGGCAAGTTGTGGATGCCCCATCCCTGGAAGTGTTCAAGGGCAGATTGGATGGGGCTTTGAGCAACCTGGTCTAGTGCAAGGTGTCCCTGCCCATGGCAGAAGGGTTAGAACTAGATGATCTTTAAGGTCCCTTCTAATCCAAACCATTCTATGATTCTGTGATCTGTCAGAGCCCTAACAAAAAGGTCAAGAAGCCATATTTTCAGCGTAGTTTGGAGGAAAGAGGGAATTCTGAAGCCAAATCTTAGCCTTAGAGCTCTGAAAAAGAAGCTGTTATTTCAGATACTTTTTGTCATCTCATTCCTGTGAAGTTCACTAAAACTATTTTCTAAATATAAACCCACATTTTGGAAGGAATCAGTCCTTTACCAATTTATCTATGAATTTTTACCTTTTAGGTCAAAAGAAAGGTACCAAAAATTTGTTCCCATGAAAGGCACTGGGAGACTGACAGGCATACTGACAAAGGATTTATTTTTATTCTGGCTCATCTAAGTGTATGTGATTATATCTATTTCAATACATCATATAAAAACAAGCAGAAGGAAAGTTTTATAGTATGCAATTGTAATCGTGCAGTATTACTAATACATGTGAAGAGTAGGAATGTTTTTATATGTTCCTTTAGAAACTGGGATAAAAATAAAAACTATACATTCAGATAAAAGTGAGAAATAGAACACGTCAAATTTTCCAATACTTTGGCTTTGCTCTGAAGTATCACTCCCATCTGGTCTGAAGGCCAAATAATTCAGGAGAGGAAGAAGTATCTAAGAGTGATCTAGGAGTAAGAGTGATCTCCTGGTGGAATAGAAGTTCTTAATACATTTGGTGTCACTACTGCTGACGGGAAATAGAGTGAAGATGAAAACCAGGGTGTATGGCTGAAACGGCAGCACTTTGATCTTAGGATGTGCTTTTAAATAGCTCTGCATCCTTCAGAGCCTGGCATATGTTAGATCAGCTCTTAAGTTTCTCCATCTGAGTGTAGGGAGAGGCTGCTACAGAGAACAGGGTTAAAAAGGCTCATTGGTAAGTTTCAAAACTTGCCTACAGAGCACCCTTCAATCCAATCATGATCATAACCAAATATCTGGCCCCATACATCTTTATTATTCCTAATGAGCAATAATTTCAACAATTAGAGCTATAAGTGCATGCTGAAGCCTCCCCAATCCCCATACATATATCCAAGATTAATCAGAGAATTATACTAAAAGTTTCTGATGACTGAATTAATGTATTTTATTTTTCATGGGTAATAGATTGTGGGATTTATAAAACAAATATGGATTTATTTATTTTTTTCCTAACAAGTTTTTAATGCCAGTTGTATACAATTGACACTGGAATGGGGTTCATCCCACCCAAAAATCAGAAACTTTAAAATCTTTGTCATACTGTCTTCATAGTAACTTGCAGTGGCAACATAACCCAGTGGTGGAAACATGTAAGGAGGAGGTAACAACCACAATAATGAAGACACCGTAGGACAAATTTCTGTACTTTTTTTTTTTTTCTGATTCTTGAAGGTACTACAGGCTGTTACGAAATTTTCTCCTGAGATCCTCACCAGCTAAGAAATGTTAGAGCTGCCTTGATCCTTCAGTTTAATTTTCTAAATCCTTGAGTTGATGTGCCAGCTACTCTGCTTCACCTAGATCATGTGGGGTATGTGGGCGACTATAACCGAAACAGTTCTGTAAATCTGCAGCCAAGTTTATTTCAGCTTAGAGAAGCTGAGCAACATTCTCCAGCTGAACTCTCTCCTGACCTCTTGTACTACAGCTAAGTTTTAGCATGGCCAAGCACATTTCCTTTCTGCTTTTCCATATTTGATTATATTCAAAGTGTTGCAAGAGGAGGGCACAGAAACAATTATTCCGTCTCTCTGCCTGCTGGCAGATCCATCCCTGTGTAGCTCCCAGGCTGACCCACATCCTTCCCTGCCTCCTGTACTCAGAAGGAAGGCAGAAAGCCTGTCCTTGTAAACAATTTATAAAGAACTGGCACAGATTTTCCTCTTTGGATTATTCTGCATACTTTCCTATGTATTTCCATTCTTATTTCTTTTCTTGCCAAAGAGATTGCCTGCATAAAGTGTGAAGCAATAGTGCTTCCTGTTAGGAAGGGCTAAAGTTTCATTCAAATGTCTGTTCTGATTTTGGGTTTTGGGTCTATTTCAGGAGAGCTAAGTTGTAATCGTGAAAGGAACCTAATCCAGATGTGCCTATCTTCCCAACTCACATTCAACTATTTAATTTCAACAGTAGCTAGATATCTAGTTGCTCTCAATACTACTGAAAAACCCCAGTTTACAACTTTAGGCATTCCATATAGTGATACTAGTTTAGATTGTCTTAGCTACAGAAAATTGGTTTCAAAATAAGGCACTCTAACATATTGTACCTACTCCCTGTTTGCTTGCATATTAGTTGGGTCAGCAGTTTTGAAATAAGTACAGCCTTGTCCACTAATGTGTTTGTTGTCATTCTGGCTACACTAAACTTGGCATTGAATTACTCATCAACATACTGAAAAGCTTGGTATGGTGGTAGGGTAATTGAATTGTCAGCAAAGATCAGTAAATTAATGTTAACATTTCCTGTTTGAATTCTCTAGTTCTTCAAATCTTGTTCATAAAACAAGGAGAAAGACTTAATTAAAAATGTTCTAGAAGCCTGATTAGAATTTAAATATGTGAAAAATGCTCTTCATTGCAGCAGACTTAGAAAAATGGTTGCAAGAATGAATCCCTAAATGTTTTCACGTATTCCTGTACCTATTAACTAACATGTTACCAGAGACTTAGTCTTCCATCTCACTGGCATGATTGTTGACTGCTTTTTCTTGCCTTTCTTTACCTTTTCTTGTTTTGTTTATTTTTTTTATATACTTGGAGATATCAGTAATATAACTTTTCAGTGCTTGTGCTTTGGTATGATGTCTTCAGACGAGATTTTCTTTTTCCATTTTTATATGTATTTGCAGGAGTATCAAAAATAGAGGCAGTCATTATTTTTGTGAAAATATTGAGGTTAGAGAACGTACAAAAAAAAAAAAAAACAACCCAAATTTCCTGATGTTTCTGATGTGATAAAAATTTTCTTGGCTGGAAAACTTGCTTCCCTTAATATGCCCACCTACCCCACAGTCTTTAAGTATATTTGTGCTGTATGCACTGCTTTTAAAGTAATATACCTAAGACAAGACCAAAGACTAGCTCTGCAGTCAAGTCAAAGATATAGCTGTAATACAAGGTAACTGATTCTTCAAAAGACAAATGGCTCAGACACAAATACTGAAAATATTAACATCCATCCATCTTTTCCTGTCTTCGTTTGACCTCTGTTGAAAAATGGCCTGTCTTCGAAGTATGCATTCCCTTACCATGAAGTTGCACCTGGTACTGAATATGAACTGGAAGGCACAATAAGTATGAACAAGACAGTTACTTATGACCCTCTTGAAAATAAATGTTTCTTACAAGTTCCACGGACATAGTTACACAGATGCCTATCTACCCTCTAGTCAAATGGATACTGATGGTACAAAAATTTTAAAAAATGTCTAAAAAATATCTACTCATGGAAAGAAATGATAAGATTCTCTTCAAAAGAAACAAATACATTTGATTGTGGAGATGTTTTTCATTACCATGGTTAAATATTATCTTTTCTGATTTTTTTTATTTTAAAGAGGAGCATGTATTCTTGCACGGTGTACTGCTGTAGGATCCCTGTCGGAGCTGAACCCCTGTTTGAGATCTGTTGCCTGCAAAATGGAGTTTGACTGGCTCCAAAAAAGAATATTCTAGAGGTGAGGGTGTTTATGCAAGGAAAGAAGATATGAGGGGGTATTTGAAGGCGATATGGAAGTCAATGTCTTCCTAGAGCTCTGCCTCAAGAAGCAGAAAAACTGATGTTCAGCGGAATCTCAACAGCCAATGCTGAAGAGCACTATTCCTTAGAGCATCTGGAAGAATATAATAAATATGCCATTTAGAAAGCAAGGAGACATATTGTAAATCTTGCCCAGTGTTCTCTGTCAAATAATCCTGTTTAGGCTGAACTGCTGTGACCTTGAATTTGCGTTCACACATTCGCTGCATAATGCCTTTCTCAGTTAGCAAGATGGTTAATGCCAAACTTGATAAATAAGATGATCAATTCTACTTCAGATATTTGTTTTGTCAAACAGTATTCACTGTGTAATATTTGTTACAAAAATGGGAGAAAGTATTTGGTGATCATCAAATTTGTTACATACCAGAGGCACAGAAAAAAGTTTGAATTACATAAAAGTGGAGCATTAAATGTGGTATATCCCATAAAGACCAAATAATAATGTTGTTTTCTTTGAAAAGCAGCTATGATTTACATGAAACATACAAGAGCCTAAATGAAAACTATGAATACAGGATTACTTGATTTTTCACAGGTATTCCAGTTTTAAATCAACATAATTTGCACCAAAACCTGATATAATGTTACAGGGATTTTGTCCATTAAAAGCACAACAAGAAAGGAAAAAGGGGAAAGTCTTCTTTTGAAAGTCTCTAGAATTTGTCATGTCTAGTTCTTTTGGATGCATACTGACAATACCAAGTCAATACTTTTACCAGCTATTAGTTGAAAAACGCCTGATGGCTCCAGTAAGCAAAATATTACTAAGTCCGCTTAAAAAAAAAGTAGAATTTGAGCTTGCTTTTCAATCTGAAAAGGATATGATGAATACTGAAAAGAGTACCTGTTTTTTTCTTTTATACTTTTCAGTGTTCACAAGGAATACACCGTCTCAGATCCGTATGATACATGTGATTCTTAGCTCCATAAATCATTGTGGGATGCTTTCTTGAAGATTCAGATTAATGGATTTTTTGGTTGACAAAGTAACTGGTTTTGGTATGATAAGAAATATGTGCATAAACTGAGCTCAAGAAGGTAAGTAGGTAGTTTTCTTACTTTCTTATTTGGGAATGCATGAAAATATTTAAGTTTACAGAAATTAGGCAGACAGTATGTAACAAGAAAACCAGTCCTAGTTCGTTTGAGTAATTTAAAGAACAAATGTGAAGGTACCATTTGTTCTTACCATACACACCTTTGAATCAACAGCTGAGCTATGTTATACATTATTAAATAGATTTAATCAAAGTAAATTTGAATCTTTGGCTGAATGTTATTCAAATTCCAACACATGAAGGAAAGGAGTTCTTGTGATTTTACAGAGGTTGAAACAGTTCACTCTGACTAACCTCAAGGTTCAGTCTGACGTTTGAAGCAGTTTCTAATCTGCTCCTATTGTCAAATGATGGGAAAAATAGTACTTTGTTCAAACAACAATTATTTCAATAGACTGAATGAACAGAATGAACATGATGAATGTTACATTGTGTATACATACATAAATACACACTCTACATAGTATAGAGGTGCCTGCAATTTTTCCTTATTGCAAAAAATGAATAGTTTTCAACCTATACAGAATGACTTATAATGAGTAATGTGGGTCATGGCAATACACCAGCTTAAAACCAACATTTAAAATATGTTGGTTAAAATATATTATTTTGGTTTACTTACTGTCAAAAGAAACTTGGTAAAGTTATGAAGTTCAAGTGCTGTGTCCCAAGATGCCTGGAGTGAAATCTTGAATCCACTGAGATCAGCAGGAATTTTTCCTTAACTTCAGTGTCTTAAGTTTATATATGCTTATGTGTCAGAACAGTGATTGGAAGCAAATCTCAGTCCCACTTGGGAGCCATCTCGGATAGTACAAACCTAAAGAATGACTCAACTAAGTACAGTAAAAACCTTTGCCACAAGATATGTAAGCTGCAAGACCCAACACTCTAAACACTAATAATTTTTCTTAGATTTTTCCAGTCCCTATGTCACATTCAAGTAGCAGACATACAAGAAATTTATTTCTAAATAGATCCAGTGAAAATATTAGCCTCTTATGGCTATGATTCTAGTGGATGTTGATTGTCTGCACTGATACTATGCTAATATTTTCTTTCCAGCATTCAAAATGTATTATAATAATGTGAATCAAAGTCTCAACTTTTCACAACAGGCTTTGAAAGAAACAATAGGCAGGTCCCTGAAGGCATAGCTTTAATTTACATACGGATTGAAGGTTATAACTGGTACTTATGTTATCTGAACATCCCCAGCAATACTGTCTCCTGAATTCTATGGAAATACATATTTAGTTAGGATGCAAAGATTTAAAAGTTGAGCACCTAGGTTATATTTTGCTGTGTTCAAAGGCTAGTCCTCATGTTCCATGAATGGAAAATAGTGCTTAAAAACTGAAAAGGAAAAAAAAAAAATCAGCTCCATGTGAAACACATTTTTCTGCAGCAATAGACATACCATAAGTAATGGATTTATGTCTGATGCCTTGCACTCTGAAGCAATTCTTGACAGAGATAAATCAGCCTGAGAAAACTGAAAGAAACATGAATCAAAAGAAGGGGGGGGAAAGAAAAGGTATCAAGACCAGATAAGTACAAAAATAACAAAGTTAACTGAATAAACATTATGAAAACAAAATATAGTCAAGGGAATAGTAAGGAAGTAACATAAATATTTCAAAGCAAGTCTTATTTTCATGGAAAACAACAGTATGATTAGTATCAGTTTTCTAGCCTAAAGGTATTTTTCTAGAATTCTTTTGTACATTATTCATATACTCAGTATAAAAAGCCATGTTGGCTCCGTTACGATTGGTAGTAGGGTAACAACAGAAAGCTATTTTGCTTTCTGCTTTGCATTCTTTCATTAAAGTGGGCTCAAATGGTAAAGTGGCAATGGAATTTGGCACTCAAGTGTCTACCTTTGGTCTCACAGCTAGAATTTGATTCCCAGCATTCACAGTATCTTTTGAAAATGATGAGTCACACAGATGCTGGCAGACTTCCAGATCTTGGTTACATGTCTGAAAGGACACTGCTTTTCTTTTAAAGAAGGGAAATAAAGAAAAAAAAAAAAAAAATCCCAGATGAGCAGTCATATTTTTGTGCCCAGCGAGAAGGATGAAGTGAATTTGCATTAAAAACCCCTGCACCCAATTAAGGAATAGAGGAATGTACAGTACTCATAAGAAGACATCTCTTGCATTTCCAATTTTCAACAGAAGGAGAGAAAACAAAGTTTATTAGACTAATTTTTATTTTAAAGAAGAATTTGTAAGGTTGAAAACAATCCTTTTAAAAAAAGTTAACTATTAAATAATAAGAGATCTATATATTGAAAGATTGAAGCTCACTTTTCACCTTTCACCGACTACCAATTAACATAACTA
This sequence comes from Podargus strigoides, assembly GCA_028020825.1. Taxonomy (NCBI): domain Eukaryota; kingdom Metazoa; phylum Chordata; class Aves; order Caprimulgiformes; family Podargidae; genus Podargus; species Podargus strigoides. Next base: position 17,410,743 of record CM051621.1, on the reverse strand, counting down.
TATTGATGTCAGAGATATTTTTCCTTATTTAAACCTACATGAGCTAGAGATATGATATGAATCTTGTCACAGGACAAGTGAAGAGCTTCAGGCAATGGTGAGGATCGAAACATACCTGTACCACCAGCAGAACCACTTTGCCAGTAAACAAAGGACTGAGGTGTGGAACCCGGGTCCAGTCTAGGTTCCAAAACTCACCCAAATACAGGAAAGGTTGGATATTATATTTTCCATTTAAACCAAAGACACTAATTTTCGATGAACTAGAGAAAGGGGTAAAGGGTTCAGATGCATTTTATGCCACACACAAGGGTGACCTCTTCTGGCCGAGGACAAAACTGTTAAACATTCTCCTCTGAGTCTGCAACATTTTTCCTTTTTTTTTTAAGCTTAAATCAAATTATTCCCATCTGAAAGGAAGTACCAAAAACTTCATTTACTAACACTGTGACTTTGTTCATCAAAAAGAGGATATATCCAAATGTGGATGGTAGTTACTCTGTCTGTTGTATCAACCTGAAATATGTGATGGTTTCTGGTGTTTACAGTGCATTTTAAATTACCCTAGCAAAAGACTGTCTGACTCTATGATTGCCACTTTTAAGACCAAAAAAGTTCAGAGTGAAAATCTGCAAGCAAAAATGAGTGCTGAATTGTCAACTGTATTTGCAGATACAATTGATGCAATTACATACACAAATATAAATTCCCTACTGTATTTCCAAAGGAGGTGTTTTTGGCAGTAACTGTTGCTGAATGTGGCTGAAAGGAGCTTAAGGACCACCCCTAAAGGGCAAAGAGAGTTAGATGACTGTCCAGAAGACTAAAGTGAGATCCTGACCAGCATAGACGTGAATGGGAGTTTCGCAATCAGGCTCAGCAAAACCACAATTCATCCCGAAGTCTTTAAAAAATTTTAAAAGTAAAATATCACATAATATGGGAAACTTTTTAATGTAAAATATTAAAGGAATAATATTTACTATTTTATAGTAATAATTCACTCAGATTTTCTCAGAAGTGATTGAAAAGCTTCTGCAAATTAGAAAGATAGATAAACTTGATCAGGTTTCAAATCATTTTGAAAAATAACTATCTTCTTTTGCTATTCAGATGAGAATACAGATGTAAAGTCTTAGTTCTGGTTAGTGGTTTCCATAAGACAAACATAAAATATATAAAAGGCCGCTTAAATATTTTCAGTGCAATGGCTGAAGTTTCTTAAATACTGTAGCTGTTACAACAGATTAAGTTCCATCTGCGGTTGAGAGTAATGCAAGTTTAATTCAATATCACGTTAAAGTCATTCTCTGGTTGATGAAGTTTCAATCTATCAAACACTAAAAGGAGTCCTCTTCCAAGACAAGGTTAGAAATCTTGTCCTGGAAGTGATGAAACCTGTGAATACCATTGCTGCAAGACCTTTTAATAATTAGTATTTTATTAAATCAGTTGTCAAATTCCAAATTCTCGAGACACAGAAGCAGCACACAGCTAATCAATTCTTTATTCTTTTGAAATCTTCTTTGCAAAATACATGTGTACCTATGTCTGAAGAGCCAGTCCAGCATCACTGTACTTCCTGGATAAACATCCTGATTATTTTTAGAGTTTTATTCAATTCCTCATTCTTTTAAGCCTAAAATTTAGCTTGATAGGATAAGAAATCCTTCAGAAATATCTATGCTGTGGTGTTAACTGAAGGCCTGAAATAGTACTTGAGGCAAAACACTCTCTTCCCCTTGGTTGAAGACTAAAGTGAGAAGCCACAAAGAGATGAACATATCTGAATTTCCAACGGGTATAAAGGCGACAGGTTTGAGTTTAGATCCCATTCAGGAAAAGGTTTGAGTTTAACAGACTTGTTCAGCACTGTGAATTCCAGCCAAGCTTGGATACAGATAACACAGTTGTCTATCTATAATTTTATTAGTTTAATTCATATAGGATTTCAATTTGTGGTTGAAAAAGGGCTTTGAATATATAGGGAAGATTTGGTTGCTGGGAGCTGAAATGCTTTATTGCGGAAACATCTGGAAAACTTAGATACTTTCATATACAAAGCTGGCAACATCAAAGCACACTCCAATCATATTCAGATATAATTGGGAAGTCATTGAAAATCTTTCCATTGTAACTTCTAAACTTCCCCAATTGCTAAGAAAAACACTGCCACGCTGCCACTGGCAGCCACACGCAGGACCTGTTTGAGGGCTCTGCCTCATACAATTCAAGTGGCTGGGAATCTTGCTGCTACTTCAGGAAATGGGTAATTTCCAGGATACCTCTATGCAGGAGGAGAGTCTTTGTTAAACACTTGGCTTTTTGATTGAAAATATGGAGCACGGTGGGATTAAAGAAAATCAATTCAGTTGCTGAAATGAACTCTTGCAAGTTTGAAGCTCATTGCCTGATTCCTCCTGTTTCTCTAGGGTTAAGAGAGATGGCAGAACATCACCATTTTTAATAGCTTTCAGTTTAATTTTCCCACATGAATTCATCACGTCTAACACTGAGAAATAACTAATGGATGAGTGTATATGCGTGGCTTTGAAAAGCAAATACTGGCCTTGAAATACTGCTTTCTTTTTTGATATTCAGCAGCAGAAATCCCAAGACTAGTTTGAGAAATGCCTCTCCACACTGAAGGACTAATTTTTTGATATTGTCCTGGTTTCCCAGGAACAGACCCATGGGCCAGCCATGGCAGGCAGGCCATGAGTAGCCCTGAGTCAGCTGGGAGATCCAATCAAGGCAGCTGCCCCAAGTTGACTCACAGGTGTATCCCATACCATTTATTCTTTCTCTTTATAAAAGGAGGGAGTTCATAGAGGGTAAAATTCTTTTTCCTGGAGCTCTTTTCTCTTGGCCTTCTGATTCTCTTGCTGACCCCAAGGACCAGGCTGAGTAGAAACTTGTACATTTTATGTTGGTGATTGTATTAGTTTTGTTACAGGTATAGGCTAAATGTAGACAGGTATGTGTTGTCAAAAGTATTTATTGGTGCTATTGTACAGCTTTTTGTCTGTTTTTGATGTGTAGGTGTAGATTTATTTCTTATGAGTGTTCTATTTAGAGTTGAAGTTTCAGTTGTACACTCAACCATAGGAAAAAGAAAAGAATGGATACATTTTATGGAGGAAACATGATATGAATTCTGAGACATTACAGAATTCACTAACCTTCTGGCAATCTTGCTTTACTTCAAACTTTACTATCCTGCATCTGAATTTGTGTTACATTTTGTAACGCAAGCACAAATTCACATTTAATAAAATATTTTAACTTTAAAAGACCAAATGCACATATAAAATGAGGTAGCATGCAATAACATTTTGAAAGCTCAGTGTTGGTACCACAGCAGGGATACATTAACAGTGACAATTTATCAATTTAGAAGAACTTTCTCTGAGAATTCTACAAAAAGCTTGTCCTACCAAAAAAAGGCAATTCAGGGTTCTCTTTTCATCAATACAGAAAAAAAGGGTTGCTGGGTATTAGATAAAAGACAATGCCAGTAAATTGCTTCTTTCCTAAGTTTTGTTTCTGCAATTTCTGTGTTAATTGGTCTCACCTTCTGCTACTCCAATGCAAAATTGCTTTGTTAACCACTCTATAGGAAGCAAAGTACTACACTGTAGTCTCCTTCAAATCAGACAACATTGCCCTTCAGTCTCTTTAGGTGATATATTAAGCTTTCTCTTTGCAAGGTACTGCCTTTTGAGCAATATATATTTATTCTTGTCCATCCATCCTTTCCCCAAGAGGTCTTCCAGTCTGCAAAGGGTCCCAATAGATGTTAATCTGTTGCTGTGCCTCTAATGTGTTCATGGGGTGTAACATTAAAAATACACTCAGTAATATATAAAACCATATACGTCTTACCTGCAATTAGGTGTTTTGTGTTCTCACACTAGATCTTCCTTAGGAAATACAGACAAATATGCCTAATACTTCCTAACTTCTCTTGAAGTCCTTCATCTTGAGGAATAAGCTTTTGGTGAAGGCTGGATTTGGAGCAGTATGTCTGCCATTATGCATGTATTTTATATTATCCTTTTTAAAGAATGTCACTTTTTGCAACTTCTAGGATAGAAGATTTGCTAGAAGACAGATAAGTGGACTGCAGTAATTGAAATTTAAGAAAAATCTAGAAAATAATTTACCTCTTACTCAGTGCAAGAATCAGGGCACCTGATCTACATTTTATATTTTCTTTCCCTTGACAATAAACCCCAAATGTCATCTTAAAATATCCAACAGAACACTTACCTGTATTACCTATGAGACTCACTGCTGTGTGGAACTTATGAATTTTTCCTATCTTTGAGCGTTCAATTTTTAAGTTGGTAATGGTCAGTACATGCATGCCTACAGTACAATCTAGTCCCATTAATTAGTCTTGAAATGATCCTATGGTCAGTGTAGAGAATATAGAAAATACCAAAATAGAAAATATCAAAACTGAAGCAATTTGTAAGAGGAAGAAGAGAACTTCATTTCTTGGGACTTTGCCTATATTAAATGAGGATATTTAGGTATCACCTCAGCTAATGATGAGACCCACAAAACCTTAATACTGTATTTGGCTTTCACACATCAGCAGAGGAGTCTGATATTCTGAGAACTTTTGTTCAAAGCATCCCTAATATCATTTGTCCATATCATGTAAATTTGTCATCCTTTATTTCCCATGATTCAGATTTTTTCACTGAATTGCATAACCATCATCATTCTATACAGTAAGTACTTAAGGGCTTCCTGTCAAGAGGTGTTGAAACAAACTTATCAAAAACTTCCCAAAATTCAGATCAAGGTAATTCCCAGAATTACTTGAGTCCTCCAGACTGTTAGATCCCTGAAGATCTGAGGGCAACAGCAGTGGTACCAACTTGGCTGAAGCACATCCCTTGAGCCTTCCCTGGTTTTAAACAAGTCAGCATAATATAAAAATGTCTCAGAGATCTAGTTCATTAAGATAACCTTCTAGTATGACCTCCAAACCTGTCTCATACTCATTCACTTGGCTATTTATTTCCCTGTGTGAATGGAAGTAACTTCTCATGCATACATGCGTGGGCATTTGTTCCCATCTTAGGAATCCAGTGTTGGATAAGATCTTCTCTGACAAAGAAGCTCACCATGTCTAGCTTCAAAGCTAGGTCAAAACTAGGACATGTCAGATCCTATTTAGACCAAAGTTTCTTCTCTGTGGTAGGTCTGTTGAAAGCCTAGCTTTACATAAAATAAAGTGTCTATAAACCGATAAACATCTGATATCTCCTGAACTGCAAACAAGAGACAATGTACAGTCCCATATCCAGTATTCCATAATTGTAAATTTTGAAAATATTCCTAGCACATAACACTGAACAGTTCTGCTAGTCTGTCAGGAGAGGATCCTACCAAACAGCCCTTTAACTGGGGCCAGGGTTTCTGTTTCAGACAAGATGGGACTGCTGAGTTTTCGAGTTTCTCTGCTAAGCACGCTGTTACATCATACATCAGATAGGTCAATCAATAATACTAAAAGTGCCTACCCATAGTGGCTTCCAGAAAACTGCACGCTCTGCCCAAACCTTTCAGATATGTTACATGTTAGACTGAAGAGGACTGCAGGTTTAGGTCATCACCTGACATTCTGGGCAACAAAGTTCAGGTCAGAAGACAGGTCAGCATCCACTCGTCACATCTGCACTCCCACAGACAGTTATAGCTCATATGTCATAAATCAGGTAAAAGATCAAATTCTAATACATCCAGGAAACCAAGAAATATATTTAAAAGACTTATATCATCCTGTCTAGGATTTCCCTTACCAAAAGAAAGGCTTAACCTCTAACTTCAGATCTGGAAGCTACATCATCAATTTAACACCTCCAACTCTGTTCATACAGCAATAGCCTAGCCACAGTCACTGACTTTTCAGGGTATGCAGGTGGACACATAGTTATCCACTATTCAAGATTATACTCTAATGTCCTGTTTTGAAGTAAACCTTCTAGTTCTGTGCTGTTCCTTTGATCCTTACAGAGTATTTTCATTTTACTTGTCTTCCTGCCTGTTGTTAAGAAGGTACAGACACAATTCCCTGATGCAGCTACAGAGGGGACATCTTGAATGCCATACCTCAGACTTGGCAGTCTGTTAAATATAAAAGACTATTGATAATTGGTAATTACTTCCCAAGGTTCAGATAATGCTATTCTGTCATGGGTAGGGAGCCCCTCCCATTGCACTGCCATTCCTAGTCCTACTCTTTATCAGTACTAACCTGCTTCAACCCCCATCATTCCAGGGGAAAGAAAAAAACCTAAAACCTTCTCCACCCACAAACATATATGTACATTTCTATGGCTTTTGGGGACTGGAAACCCACCAGCCCTGGATGATTCCCAGCACTTATGCATGATTTCCTTACAAAAAGGGATCACCTGCTTTTTAAAGGGCCCCAGAACTACTATGCTCTGTAATACTGGAGTCAGAAAGAAATAAATTTCTTAAATCTTACTTAAGCAATCACTAGAATGGAAGATAGAGCTTATGGACTTATGAACAGGAGGTTAAGCTGAAGGCAGCAATAGAGTAAAGGCAAAGTTGGGATGGAGTAACAGGATCTGCTGTAAATCAGGAAAGAACAGTGGAAAAAACCAATAAGGCTGAAGAAAAAATCTGGAGAAGGTGTTAAACATAGGCTAGAGAGGAACATTAACTGATCATGAGTAAGGGAAGAGGCATGAGGTCAGTAGAAAAAGAGAGACTAGAATGAATATAAACATGAGCAGAGTATACATAAAGGTGAAAAGTCACTTCTGCACATAAACAAGGATAGTAAAACCCCAACTGTCGATGTGTTCCATTTACTTGTTTTCTAGTGTAAAATTGTACAGAGGAGCCAACTTCAGAAATTATTTCAAAAGTGGGTTTGGACATGGTAGACCAGAACAGCTGTTCAGAAGCCATTACAGTCCATTGTGCAATTTTTTCTTAGTTCAGTGCTTATTGGTTTAATAAACTATTCAGCAGGAATCCTTATGTTCCCCTCTATTCATCTTGCTGTCAGCCCTGCACAAATTCCACACTTAAAAAATATATCCCCAACCACCCCTACACTTAGCACGACGAGAATGCAGAGGGAGTCAGACCCACTCTTCCAAAGAGAGAAGGGGGCTGCACAGTGAAGATATTGTGCATTGCAGAGGTAATGGGAAAAGGAGGCACATTGCTGTGCCTGACTTCCTCTCATTCTCTTTCCCTTTGTCTAAACACCTTATTTTTTCTGACTCTGTTGTTTTTCACAGAAACAGCATTTTCATCTCTTCTAAAGTGAAACAGATCTATACCTCATCACATCCCAAAACACAAGGGGCACAGAGTTCTACTCTTTGCTCATCCCTATCTGCCTCTTCCACTCAAAATGATCATATAAGTAGAGCTACTAGCCCAAGGACTGATAGACATCTTCTTGATGTTCGCTTGCACAGAACGTATCTTTAAAAGGATTACTGCAGGAGGGGGTATAGTTTTTCTCTCTGTGGTCAAAGCAAAGTGTATTAGCTTGTTTTTTAAACCCCAGATTGGTGTATTCACATAACTTTTGGTACCTCATATGCAATGTCCATCCACAAGGCAGTGAGTAAATGTGCATCAAATAGCTGGAGGAAAGGTTGCATTGAAATTGCATCAGATTTTTTCTGAAAATATCTTCATTCTCCAGTATATGCAAAATAGATCCTGAAACATCATTAACTTCATGTTCTCCCATCATTCCTGTACCTGATAAATTGTCGGACAGTTTTTCTTACAAATTAAGTAAGTTTTGATTTATCTTTGAACTAGGCTTCAGGCTGGGGTAGTCCCTAGAAAAACTGCAGAAAGGTGTTGACATAACCTTAACCACTGTGGTTCTGATGGTTTGTCTAGCATAGCTGTTTGCTTTGGAATAGGGAGTTTAAAGAAATATCTGTGCATATTGTGCTCCACAAAGCACATGAAGATCTGTGACTTCCTGCAGTGGTTATTGCAAATCACTTAAACTTTCATTGGGAGCTGATTGGTCCTCTTTGTCATAGGTATCAAAGACAACTGTGTAGCTCATTCTGCTATGCAACTAGAACTTTGGTGTCACTGCAGAGCTTTGTCCTGGATCCTGCCTTGGAACTCATCTTCTTTTGAGATTACTCTATGAAGAATGGTTACGATTACATTAATTTGTTCTCTCCCCCTTGGAAAGGCTTTTACTTATCAGAACCTTTAATGGTGCATCTGAGTTGTGCATCTGAAGACAAGGCTGAATTTTCCATGTGTAGTAAAATAGAATGAATAAAGCAACAGACTACAGAATGCTATGTAAATTATTCACAGGATTTAGGATGTTTGGTTATTTCTTGCATTAATCAGTATGGTTTTAATTACACTTGCCACAAATTGAGCACATTTTTTTACTAAAGGATCGAGAGTCCAAATTTAAAGATAATAGACTTTTCACATGTTTTGTACCTTCTGTCATGACAGATCAAGCTATCATTCACTTCATGATGTGTATTACTCTTTTAACAGTAATGTTAGTTTTCTTCAGGGCAATGTCATAACAAATAAATATAAAGCATAAATGTGATGTCTTTATATCCTTAGCATCTGAGGTGTGAGATCGCCTACATTAGCAAGTGCCCTTGAGCTAAACAAGAGAGCCTGAAAATTCAGATCTGTAGAGGATTTTACTGTTTTTCTTGTGGTTAAGAATTCATAGATAAACTGGTGCCAACTTTTACTATGTATGTAGCTTGAGTCTTGGATTTTATTCAACTTCTGAAATCCTGTTTTGACAGCACAGATTTGTCTATGGGTAAAGTAGTTTAAAGACAATCAGAATGCAGGTTCCCATGTATTTGAAAAGAACCTATGAATTTGAAAGGCTCTCTGAAAGAATGATTTAAAAAACACTAAAGGGCAGACATGGAGTTACTCGGAGTAAATTAACACAGCTCTTTCAAATTCAAAGAAGCCACACTGATTTATACCAGATGAGGATCTGCCCATGATAAAATCAGTTTAAAATTTAAGTATTTATACAACTGAGGTATTTAAGAAAAATATTTTACTTTTAAACTTTCTGTATCTTTCCAGTCAAAGTCCCATGACTTTTTGTGGTTACTGCTATGTTTCCACCATGCTATATTTTTAACTGAGTTACTGGCTCTTAATTTGTTGCAGGCCATCATGTATCTGTATCTGTGTGTAATCCTGAGCTGAACAAATTAAGCAGAATAAAAATAAAGTTATTTCTTCTTCTAAAAGAGCTTTAAAATTAACAAAACATAATTGCCTTTGAATGACAAATACAAGGTGATAAGTAGAAAGGCAAGGTTTGTTAACATCTATTATCTGAGCAGTGAAAAGAATTCTCTACAAAAAATCTAGGGAAATTTCAGCACACTTAGGTCCAGCTGAAGGCTCTCCATAAATCTGATGTCATCACCCTTTGAGTTCTCCCTCTGGATGGTGCTTGGGCCCCAAGTTCTGTAGATTGCTTTTCCCAGACATGTACTTGTATTTATTGGCAGCTCCCCTGAAGTCAATGGTTTAATCTGTGTTGGAATCCTTGCATGTAAACTGAAGGTATTTTAATAAAAACCTTTAGATTTAAAGTGTTTTGTTGAGGATTTCTGAGTAGAGTCTCATGTCCTGATCCATGTATATCTCAAGGAACATAGGAACATGATTCAGTAGTTTTAATGATTTGTGTAGTTCTTTGTGGTGATCCATAGTCCAGATGTTTCACCAGAAGTTATCTGGAAGCCAATACTCTGCTTGGGACCATTATTTTAAATACAAAATAATGAGTCAAGTCATCTGCCTGGAATAATGAAAAGAACTCCTCCTCCTCCATGAGAACAGTTCACTTAGTTCCTCTGAATTTTCACAGTGCCATCTGATTTTGGAAGTACATAGTACACACTGCCTGTTCAGCCAGTTGTCCGAGATGTCCAAATGTTGTTAAAAGTGTCTGTAGTTTCTTTACACGGATAAGTGTATTAGAACTGAGTTCCAGTTAAGAAAGTTAAAATGGTTAAGCATTGCTGGTATGTCAGCCATGTAGTCTTTGCTTTTGCTTACAGGAATCATACATAAGTTCTCCATTGAAGACCCACTTCCAGGGCTCACTTTTTCATACAAAGATGCCTGTACATAAATTACACATCTGGAGCTGTTGATCTTTGATTTATATGAGCTGAATAAGTTACCTAAATGATCATGCACTTTTCTATGGTCTTTTAGGTGAGTATGTAGGCTATCCACCTTAGTCATACTATAAGTAAACTTTTCTACATTTTAGTTAAAATTTCCCTTTATAATTTAGACTAATTCTTGCTATTCTGACTTTCCAGATGTTTTACTTGTCATAGGTTCATTTAAAAACTTTTTTTCTGTTACAAATATCACTAATTTGAACCATTCAAATCCACTAATTATAGATATTTCTGGAATAAGAATGACTTCCACATAGTAACAGCAGCATATTATATGCCTGTTTATGTAGAAAAATATGTAGATGAAAAATTAAAAGTTGATCCAGAAATATAAAATTTAAAATGTCTGTATGAATCCCCTTCCCCTCCCACAAAATATGAACTGCTTACGACCTCTTTAAATAGTAGTTTCAGAGGTTTTATTCAGAGTAAGATGCATTAGGAAATAATATATGTCTATATGTTCATATTTTTATTATGTTTAAATGTTCCTTGAATACTCTTACATTAAGCAGAATTCAAAACAGCTCTTACAAATAGAATGAAAATGTTTGAAGTGTTGTGTACAGCAGCCTTTTTGGTGAAGTGTATCTTTGATCATGTCAAAAAGATAATGGCCTGAAGTTTATCACCTCATGCATACTAGACAAACGTCTACTTCAGATACATATACTTACATCTGAATATACTACTATGGCCCCTCACAATCTTCAATATATTTGTTCTGACCAAAAATCCAATCAGGAAGTAATATTACTTTATTAATATATTAGTTTCCATTGACAGAAGAAAGATAAACAATGTGCTAATGAAATTCATGGATTATACCAATCTGGGAGAAACTAATTTTAGATTACAGTCATGATAATGTATGAATTTTTAGGCTTTCATTTGTTTTACTCGCATACGCACACAAAAGCATATTCATTAATATATATATTTAAAAGTGTGACTTACCTGATTATAGTAATATGTCATTGCAGAACCACTATTCTACAAGGTTAACCCTTCCTCTGTTAGAGGAGCCTGTTAAATTGCTGCAATAAGGACTAGTGGTAACTTTTAGGTTACCTTTATTGGCACTAGGAGCTCTTCAGTGTGGCATCTGTAGATGAGATAAGATAACACATTATAAAAGCTCAACATGCCTCAACTAAATGACACAGATGCACCAGTAGCATAACAGACTCTCACATGAAGCCAGACCATACACAATTAGGCAAACAACAAAAATTATGAATGACACAGAGCCTTGGGATTTGTCCTGAAAGATACTGCAACTGAACTTGGACATAAAATATTTGGGAAAGAATTTCAGTGATGCTGTCCCAGAGAGGAAAAGGCCTCACCACCAAGCCTCTCTGGGTTATATCCCAGGGGACTCAGCCACTCTGCTTTATCTGACTCCAGCTGTCATGATCAGAGACTGGGCAACAGGTGTGTCTCCCTGGAAGGAAGGGTCAGGCCTCCCAGGAAAATGGGAAACAGGAGAGTTCATAAAACACATGCATGGAGTCCTCCTAACAGTAACAGCCAATGAAGAGAAGACATTGCAGGTAGAAATGACTCTCTAATAAGTGAATAAAAAGCCAGAAGAATGCTTTCAAAAGAATGATGTAAAATCTGTGTGTGGTTAGAAAAAGATGTCCTCATTTTTAAAAGAAGATATCTCACTAGGAGTATTTGAGTGTTATGGAGTATGCATAAAAGACTGAGAAGTGAACCTGAGAAAAAAAGAGAAATATTTCTATCTCAGATATTCAAGTTTAATCCAGGGTTTTGTTGAGACTATACATAGAGAAAAAGTTCAAACCTTCCTCAAACTTATTTCAAAATGTGAAAACAATTGCAGCTAATTTCCTATGCATTTGCAGAACCATTACAGCTTTAGAGTTTTATTCAGTTATTTTTCTCTTTTTGAGTTGAACTTCCCCATTTTTTTCTTGTCATCTATAGGAATTGTCAACATTTATGGCCTTAAAACGTATAATAGCTTCAGGCAGAATTAATTCAGTCATGACACTTCCATGCTGAAGCAAATCATCAGTAAAATTAACACTCATTAAAACCAAAAATGTTTAAAACCTAGTATCTCATTGCAAAATTGTCCATTTAGCGAAACCCAATTAAAATGCAATTAGCTTTATAAGTGATGTATATAATATCTAAGAAGGTCAATTGCTCTGCACTTCACAGCTCTAATTTCCTTTCAGATTATCTAGTGTAAGAAAATTTAGAACAGCTTTTAAACTTTTCACTTTTAGGGAGTGTTTGTTGCTACACGTTGCCTTCACTCAAACATTGTTATTAAAAAGGTGAAGCCAAATAATTCATTGTGAATAATTGTGTTTGTCTGTTCTTCATGATGGACCTGAATGGTTGAATTCCTAGTAATAAACATCCCTATTTAAAGAAACCCCTTACTCTGAAAGATGCCTAAGTAGATATTTTAAACCACATAAATCAACATGTTCTGACTTTCAACGATAGTCAAAACCTAACAAGCTATCAATGGGAGGTTAGGCACCTGTTTGATGGTATGATTAGTTACTTCTCTCTAGGTAGGTATTTCTCTTTAACTGACCTGTGAAAGATCTGGACAGTTAGCTGAGATGAATTCCTAGGTTCCACATTTCTTAGATGATCTGATGAGATGAATTTCTACTAACTGTATATAGTAATCTAATTTGGAGAAAATTTTTTATGATATTATAAATCTTTTGTATTAACTCCTGGTAGCAATAAGATAAATTTCAAACATTTTTTATATTAAAAGATGAAAGAAATCTGTATTGAAATCTGTTGAAACCAATTTACTTTTCATATGTATTATTTAACAATGTATGAACCAGCTTGAGGTGGAAACTAAATTTTCAGCTATCTCTTTTATAAGTCTTCAGTGTAAACTATTTAACATCCTTATTCATCCTTACTGTCCATGCTACCAGGTTTTGTTTCTCCTTAATTAATAATGGGATAAAAAGATCTTCTTCCTTCATTTCATATGCATATTTGAACTTTCTACTTTTGAAGTATGTAAGGAAAATTTTTTCAATTATTCTGCATTTTCTGTATCTGTTAAAATGTCATTTTCTTTAGTCACAAATAGGTCTATCATTTTAGAATTTCTCTTGCTACTGTTATGCTAAAGCTACATTAGTTATTTAGATATGAGTCAAGTGGCTTTTATCTTCAATATCTCATGCATGCCATTCTCTTTTTTTGCATTTGCATTCCCATTGTGCTTTTTTTTTTCCTATCAGCTGCTTTCACTTCACTTTGGAGCCAGGAAAGCTTTTAACCAAAGTGGTCTTTGATTTTGAATGTGATTTGAGCTTGGGCTGTTGGATTTTTAATTTTTAAATATTCTATTAATTTAAAGTACAAAGAGATTTTAAAAATAAATTACAAATAGTTTTATGTTGGTACTAGGTTTTCTTGTTTGTTATGTGATGATCATAGATATAGTATTTTATTTACATACATAAATTACATCAAAGAGATGGTTCCTAGCAGGTAACTATGATTTTCATTTTTTTTCAATAAAGAGAAAATTGGTGTATTTTCTAACTTCACTGCTCGTTTGCACTAGGGAAACATCAGGGGAAAATTACCCTCTGGCCTTATGTCTAGTAAATTATAATTACAGAGCAAGCCAGACATTGTCAAGCTTGAAAGAATTTAAATACCTGTTGTTTTGAAACGGCCTTTTTTTTCCTCTCAAAATCTTGGACAAGCTATTTGGTAGTTTCAGAGATAGGCATCTCTTTTTATGTGAACGTGTTTTGTTATGGAATGACTGTACCTGTGTGAAACCGTTTCGGACGCTTGGGGTTTTAATGTTTATATACCCTTATGATAATCATAATAAAAGTATCTAAGGAAGTGGGGTTATGTGGGTGTGTATATACATATACATATGTATATAAATTGCCTTTTAACCTAAGTCATATGCCTGAGCCCAGACTTGTCCCACGTCCAATGCATCTGGGTGCAAGCCCAGGCTCAGCCACAGGTTCTGGATGTGCTTTGAAGCATGATGGGGGAGGTAATGTGTGCCCTTGGCGTGCGCTTAGCCCTCCCACCCAGGGCAGCACAAACATGCACGAGAAGGCAGCACTAGTTGTTCAGTGTGTTGATCACTCCTTACAGTGGTGTCAATCATCTGCCTACTCCATCACACAGTACACAAGCAGCCTCTCCTGGAGCCTTGAGCCTGTCTGAGCAGGGTGCAAGGCAGTTTTGTGTCATTTGCTTGTGGGTTTGTGGCTGTGCCCCCTCTTTGTATTCTGGATTCTTCGAAGATGCAATTCATTTGTAGTCTGTCTGTATTCCATGAAATGAAAAACATTGTATAAAAATAGGGCTTGACTTGTTGACTTGTTTCCTCTTAATGACTTTGAGTTTCTAATGGAATTGGGGGTTTGGGGTTTTTGTTTTTTTTTCCTGGTTTCTCATACCTTACTATTTTACTTTTCATGAAAAAGGAAAAGATAAAAAGAAGAAAAAAAAAGAGAAAGATAGAGATCCTCTTTTAAAAGCAAGTATATTGAATCTAATTAATACCTTTGTGCTTAGTCTGTTAACAAGAAAAACATTGCTTCTGAAAAAAAGCCCAGCTTAACACCATCAGAAAATTAAGACATCTCACAAAATAAGCGAACAGCCCATAAGTGATTATTAACATCTCATCTGCATAGATAAGTATAAGTACTTTCGTGGAAGATTACCTACAATGAAGAACGCAAGACTACTTCTCTAGTCTTTTGTTTATTTCGTCATTAATCTCTGTCAACTGTCTGGACAAATAGTAGGAGATATCAAACACATTTTTTGTAACCTTTAATTACTATCAAAGTGAGCCCAGGGCATGACTGTTTTTTGAGAGAAACAACCCATTATAAATAAGTCTATCTCTATTTGTGTGCTTGTGACTAGAGTCAAAGTTGACAGCTTATGACAGTGGTGGTATGTACATAAAATTCAGAATCATACCTCCAGAGGAAGAACATTGGCTTAAACAGATCAGAAGTTCAATTTTTTATTTCAGTTGACTAACATCCTTGGAAAATAACTTCATGGTTGTTTTATTTGATGACAAAATTGTAAGAGTCTTTGCCTGTAGGAATGTGGTAGATGAGAGGGATATGGACAGAAATAAAATCCAAGCAGAACAAAAGGTCTACAGAGGACCTCTGTGACAGTTAAACCGCCTTATTGATTGATGTAGCATTTAATCTCTTCAGTTCGGAGACTTGTACTTGGACACTCTGTTTTTACTGTTATGTTGTTACATAAACTTCTTAAAATAGGGAAAAAATAAGACTGACTCCTAAGTATGTCATTTTGGCAAGAGAAAGGAAATAGTTAAAGCCATATGCTCACAATATCTCCATGAAAATCCTGGTGATTTTCATTAACAGTGAGCCTCAGGTCTTCAGTAGTACTGATCCAAGAAAAGGTACTCCCTGCAGTAGATAAATATGAAAAGATCACATATTTTTTTCTCTTATTATTATTATTATCATCATCTTGTTTCATGATTATCATAAATTTATACTGAAAGGGAGTTTGGATGGCATTGCAGAAGTTCAGAAAAAGCAGTTCAACCAATAAGTTGTATGATCTTTGGATTTCAGATAAGTGAAAATAGATAACTTATTATATTTCCTCTGTAAATGTATATTTGGTAGAAAATATGCATGGAATTAAAAAGGACATCAGCTAAATATGTATTCATGTAGCTGATCACTGCTTATGAAGCGCAATTAAAACTGATAGTATGACCTGACTGGATAGGGTGCATGCATGAAAATTTAATGGAATATCTTAGTAGTGATTTTTAAAGTAATGAAATAGATTCTTTTTTTAATTATTTTTAATCTCTTCTGTAAAATTCTGTCAAAAACTCAGGTAGCAGGAGTTAGGATTTTAAGACTGTTTCTATTTTTGTATCACTTTTGTTTAGTATTTATTTCAGAAGCACAGAATGTTTGAGCAAAGGCCAACAGGCATTTAAGTCCTAGCTGTGATTGCTGCAAGGATGGAGGGCAACTGAACCTTTAGACATCACAAATATTTTGGAGGTGTTGGAGTAAAGGATGCAAAGTGTCCTGAGTATTTTCTTTTTCTTCATTTTGGGAGGATTTTGCAGAATCAAAGGCTGTCAAGCAATGATGTGTGTCTGCTGTTGTGAAGGGCATGACCACTGAGAAAGGGCAGCAACTCTGGCAATGTGCCAGACCAAGACAGACGTATGGAAGAAGATGTGATTACTCAAACACAAAATATTATCGTGTCTTTGGATACAAATTTTAATTATTCTAAGAACTCTGGTTCCTAATACTCTTTATCCCTATGCATGATGAACCCGGGTAACAAAGAAAAAGGATGTCCCATAACCTCCCATGTCCAGAGCTCATGGCAGTTTCCAGGCCTAAATTCATGTGAAGACACAAAGCATAGTGGCCTAAAGGAAGGAAAACAACTTATTTCTGCTTTTTTAGAATGCTTTTAAACCTATAACAGGATTCTTTAGTATTGTTCTTTTTTTTGTATGGGATAGGACAGTCAGATACTGGTACCATAAAAGACGTGAATGAACACACAGTGACTATTCACTTCACTGTTTTTTAAACATATTTGACCTGGGATATCAAGATGGTAGTTGAATGATGGAAATACATACACTCTAGAATGGAATTTGGAAATCACTAATAATGTCTCTCCTAATAACACAGAGGCTAAAATCCCTGTGAATAAAAGCAAAAATTTGGTCAAAACAAAAATTAAATTTACCCTTAATCCTCTTCATGTCAAGAAAGATCTTGACTCCTTGCTCAACATGAGAATGACCGCAAGGCAGGCAATGCCCTTCCAAACTTCATAGCCCCTTTGCCTTTGTGGCGTATTTTGTGCAGTATCAAAAACTGAAAAGCTTTCTTGATTCTTTTTTGTGCTTTAGTGTCGAATTTCATCCATTCTGTCACAGCTATTTCATTACAGTTTCAGGGTTTTCAAGCCTCATAATGACCTTTCTGGTTGACCCTGACCCACTCTTCATGTTTCCATGATGTGACGTCGTGATGTTTCCATGAAGTTCAATCCCCGAAGGGGTTAATGCTCCCCTGCCACTCAGCTGTTAGTTTCTCTTGAATTTCGCACTAGACTGTCACAAAGGATAACAGAGATGTAATAAGAAGGTCACGCAGGTGCTCCCACAGAATATGTTATCAATTCTTACCAGTGAAGGAATGTGAGTAGGCCTATTTGAATGAACAATGAGGAGACAATAAAAGGAAAGTCCAGTTGTAGACAGCAGGCAGGTTTGCACTAAAGGACTAAACAGGATTTACTGTATTCAAAGAGCCTGAAAAATTACACTCATTAACCGTGTATCAAGTAAATCAATAATACCATTATGTGTTACAATGTGAATTAGCTTTAACAGCTATTTCATACAACTCAGCAGGGACTCACAGCTAATTCAATTTCTACTGCATTGTGTTCACACTAATATTGCTTCAAAATGGTATTATTTTTGTTTTGCCCTTCATCTATTTCTTTTCCTTATTCAATACTTAAGAAATTAAAATATATCCATTAAGAGGTGAAGTTTTAACAGAAGTTCATTGCTACTGCATCTTGTGCCAAACACTGAAGACCAAACCTTTGTCTTGCCTGTATTCCTACTGATGCCTTCATTAGCTATTCGGCTTTCTATTCCACAATAGATCAATGTGAGCTCCCAATGATTCCTTAAAACAGGTCATCCATGAGAACTGCTGCAGTAAGGGTCTTCTGTCTACCTCTCTCCTTGCTTTTTCTTTGTCAGAGGCTTCCTGGATGGCTGTTATTCCCAAGTGCAGTAGCTGCATGCTTAATTGGGAGCCAGCAAATGAAAACAACTTGATGTTCACACCTTTAGCATGCTGCATGGCTTAATTTAGTAAATAAGGGCAGGAACAAGGGAGAGATACAAAAAGGTACTCTGTGAAAAAATTACCCAATAAATGTGGCTGATGGGGATACCAAATGCATATACCATGGACAAAATAATATGTAAGTAGTGAGTTGTGGCAAGGCAATACAAGAATGACATTTAAGACTTTCAATGTGAGAGGACTTGTGACAGAAGTCTCAGCCTTTATGAAAGAGAAACCAGGGCAAATATTTAATAGAGCATAACCAAAAAAGTCTGTCATAATAATATGCTAACAGTCTGCCACAGGTTCATTTCCCTTTGGTAAAGAGATCATAATTAATTTAATTTATGATCTAATTTTGCTTCTTTTACTCCATGAAGTATTTTTTTAACAGAAAAGGAAAGGCACACCGAGGTTTTTGATACCCAAAAAGAAAGTGAGGCAACTGGAGAGATTTAGGGAGGAAGGGAGGAGAATCATATATCATATTTGTTGCATCACATCCATTAGTCTTCTAAGATTTTGGCCTATATCTGATGGTTTGTTCCTCTGGACAGATATACAAGGCACTAAATTCTGAGGTATATGAGATAACTAAATCTTACACAATAGTCATCGAGGTTCACATCCAGAAGCCATTTCCAGCTTTCTAGTATTCATTGCAAATGAACCGCACAAGCCATATGTGCAGCCCAGATTTCAAACACTGCTTCGTAATGTGTTCAGCCTAAGATAAGCTTAGCGAACCCTCCTGAGTTGCTTCTGTCTCTGAAATTTGAGGTTGCCATCATTCCTTGTGTGCTTTTATCCAAAAAAGTCCTCTAATCAAATAATTGAAAAACAAGATACTTCTTATTAGACCACAAGTGGAAGCCTGCAAATAATCAACGTGATCAATGGTCTTAACTGATCACTAGATTTTGTATATTGAATTTTTTTCTTTGTGTCAAATAGCAAAAAGATTGCAGAAACTCTTTGTATACGAGAGTCCAAAACCAGGATTATAACTGCTGGCAATTATTTACTCAGTACTGTACATTACAGAATAATCCTTTTAAGTCTTTGATAAGACTAGCCAAATAATAATTTGTCATATGACACCGAGTACACACAGATTTTCTTTGGATACTGGTTGTCCTATTAGGTTTTTATCTATACAGTGGGTTTTGGGAATCCCAGCAAATACCAGGCTTCTAAACTTTTTTGTTGCAGATTCTTTGCACATGATTATGTGTTTAAAGTTTGACTGAAAAAAATAGGAGGGTAGTTATTAGGTAGTATTGGGTAGTTAAAATATAGGAACACGTGTCGGTTTTTAATGGGTTTTTTTGCTGTTTTTTTTCTTCCTGAGGCAATGTCTAACTGGATGGGGAGGCACCCATACTGCATGCTTGAACTGGGGATCATTTTCAATTGAAAACAAAGCTGCAGGAGGTCAGAATGGGTCATGTGTACAATAGTGAGTGTTTCTAAATTGGTTGTTTTCTTGGTGACTTATTAAGAGCTTGGTTTAATGTTTGCCAGTCTTTTCCATGTAGAACATTGCTGTAAGGGACACAATACAAAAATGTGTAAAAAACTGTCCTACCAAGGTAAGGCCCAGAGTTATAGTTTTTAGTTCGTCTTCAAGTTTCTCTGAACAACATTGTTAGTCATCAGAAGGCTAAGCATATCAGCAAATAAAATTAATTTCTTGAGAGCATGTGACATCTCTGCAAGCTATGTGTCACTTTAATTTAAAGTATTAATAAAATTAAATAGTTTTTTAAAATGTAGAAGGAAAATGTAAGAAAGCCATTTTGAGGTAGGTTAGGAAGCATGAAACAAAAGCCTAGAAGCAGATGAACAGAAGGAATGAAGGAAGAAAATAACAAGATCAGAGTTGTCAATATTTATTGTGAATAAATCTTTTTGCTACCTTTCCTTATTATTTCCAAAGCTGGTTGGGACCCACAAGATGGTAACATGCAGACTACACTTCTGTCTACATTACTCTCTGGTTTCATGCATTCATTCATTCATCTGCAGCTGCCTTCCCTCGTCTTCAAGGCTACATCAAGGCTTCCTGCTGCCAGACTGTGGCGAGACGTCTCGGCTCAGCCGTCCTGGAGGCGGAATGAAGGCACCCATGAGTGATTGAAGGTAACAGATAGATGGACTAAGTGCTCAGTAAACAATACGTGTGCCTATGAAAAATCTGGTGCCCCAGGCCAACTGTACATTTGGCCCAACCCCAGCATTTAACAGTTGCTCAAAAATATTTGTATTCCATTATAGTTCATTTTTCCCATATATTCACTGGAAAGGATTGCCATTATGGGTTCCTGCTTTTGAACTGGACTGACCTACCTTGTCAAAATCAGAACCATGTCAGAAGCTGAAGACTTGTAAAAACTACATGTGGAGCCTGCTGTACATGATGTATTTCAATACAACTTTTTTTCTCTCCTTGTGAAGCCTGCTGTCTGATGAGCACAGGGAGCTCTGTGAGGAATGTGTGTGCAATGAACAGCAACAGAACACAAGGATAGTATGCTGAGTTATAAAACTCCTTTTTTTCTGGTAGAATATGCCTTATGCCTTGTCTTATCCCCACCGGATACATGCACAGTGTTGTACATATGAGTGTTTGAAAGGCACTCACTGTTGGCCTATTTCTTATCACTTGTTTCAGGGAAAAAAAATTTAGACCAAAATTGAGCTGTGCGATTCTCATACTTTTTTAGATGTTATTTTCTGGAGAATAACTTACACTACACAAAACACTGGAGGCTGGCTTCACAGCTAAAAAAAAACCAATTACAAGAAAAGATATGACTAAGATTCTAAGACTGCTATAGCTTTAGAAAATACAAGTAATGTTTAATTAACTATGTGTGAATTTCCAGACTCTCTTTTCACAGCTCTGCACAGAATACATGAGTATAATTCTGTCAGACTTCCATCTCTCAAGTCATCTTTGTCTCTGTCGGGCTCTGGGGATAGATTTTGTCATGTGTAAACTTGAGATACTCATTGTAAAGGCATGTCTTTCAGACAGCATTTGTCTCATCCTACCCATTCTCGTCACTGGTAAGGAGCACTGTTGCTGTCAGCTGCTCAGAGGGCTGCTCCCCAAGCCCATGAATGTAGGGTCTCTATACTCCCAGACTATGCATATTGGGCTCTCTCATCCTCCCTGTATGAGAAGACAAGCCAGACCTTTCAGTTTTGCTGTGTTTGTTTTATTTTCTGTGATTATGTATGGAAAAACAGGCTGAAAAGGGGAGAGTGGTGATGCTTGAGTTACTTCTTACTTTCTGTAGGTGCTCAGAGGCTCCAACAGTGACTTGTGGTGATTGTCACAGCCCTGTTTCCTACATAGTCATGCTTCCTGCTAATGGAGCAGCTGGAAGGTGACTTCGCAACCAGAATGTTCCTCCTGAAGCTGTGAGTAATTTTTTTTATTCACTTGTGCTCAGTATCAACAGATTAGAAGTCTATACACTGGAAAATGTATCAGGGAACAGAGGCTGATGCTCTTGTAATATGTCAAAGTCTCCTAATCAGCATGAGGATGCTGACTATGCTCACAGATTAAATTTACCTTCAGATATAGGTTTTTAATCTAAAATAAATTCTGCTTTGATCCATTTCATAGTAGTAGATGTCAATACAAGGGAAAATACTAGTAGATTTATGTTACAGCTACATTGATAAATGCTTCTTCCTCACACTGTAAGCCCTTACTCCATAGGCAAATGAACTGAGTGGCTCATGCTGCTGCTTTCCAGGGTGAGCCACTCTAAAGCCAGCAGGTTACTTCTACACGTCATAAGTTCAAGTCTCACCTGAGCTGTGCATGATGCCCTTCTAGCCTTAAAATCTAGAGGGTTTTGTTGTTTGTGAAATCATTCCTTAGGCAGCTTGAAGACTGGTACCTTACAGTGTGACCCTAAGGTATATCCTGTAGTACCACTAAAGGAAACATTGGATATCTGCAGGTGGAAGGCCTGTTGAAATACCATCGTAGTGCTGGCAGGTTGGAAAGAGCTCAGCCAGGTGCAGCTTCATCCTTTCATCCATGTTGTCTTCAAGGAGGGGTCTCTGAAGTAAATTATCACCAGAATTATACCTAGGTTTCATCTCAGAGAGGAATGCGAGTACAATGTAAAGTCAGAACATGAGAGTTACCTGGAGTTGTCTTATAGCCTAAAGTTGTCCCATGTCATCTGTGTGTTACCTGAGTGTTGAGCCATGTTGTAGAATTAGTTCACACAGGAGCTAAATATGACAATGACATTCACTGCTCCTGCAAGGGCAAGCAAACAGAAGTTCTGGTGCCTTTCTTTCAGAAATAGCTATGTGGAGGTTGATTTAAAATAAAATTGGAGTTGCTTTTCATGGCTTTCTCTCGTGTATCTCTGTTAAACTAGCGTAAGAAAGCTTTTATTATGCTGTTATGTTTAAATTGAAAAAGAAATTTCCCTCATGTCCAAAATTTAATTTGTTACTGCCTTACAAATGTCTGGTAAATTTTAGATGCTACAAAGAATGAATACTTCACTTTGACCAAGTATTTCCATTCAAAAAGGTCTATTTTATTTGGATTGGATAGTATTGGAGTAGTCAACTGCATAATTAGCAAGGATCCCAGCAAGTTCAACATGCCATGTTGAACCTTAGGCTTTTGTGGATACACTCTTATCTATATCCATGCTAAGTAATGTAAAATTTGCTTGGATACATCCTATCAGCCACAATTATAATTTAGCATGCATATGTTAACCCTTGCAAACATATAAATGTATGCTTGTCCACTTTTGTGTATGTAAATTAATAAAAAAGAATTTATAAAAAGGGTGCTGGAACAATTAGAAAGAAATTTTAAAGGCATAACATTCATATTCTGTATTTGTCAGCTATTTTAAGTCACCACAGAAACTAGAGTAACAAGAAAAATCACAGAAATGGGTATTAAAAAAAACCCAGAGGAAAGTCAAAAGTTCTAATTTATAGCACTGGCAGTTTTTTCAGGGATAGCGTGCTAGTTCTACATTTTTCCCCCTGTTCACAACTCTTCCAGTCTGGTATCATCTGTAGGTTGTAAAATGGTACCATCTCACTATAAAAAAAAGTGTGTATAAACAAGTGCTAATTTCATAAGATACTTTTGTCCAATTTAAGCCACCATTTGTCATCGATGTTCTCCTTTTGTCATCCTTGTATCTGTTTGTAACATAATTTATAATAAACTTTGATTTAAAGATATAGAGCTCTACTACAAAGATATTTTGATCCCAGGTTGTCACTTCTAGAGCCCTATAGAATTACAGGCAATACTAAAAACTAAAATACCATCTTGTAAGATTTTTTCGACAAAGCTATTGTGTATGACCAACTGCTCCAAAGCTGATTTCTACTGCTTTTTTTAAAAAAGATTGTTCTCTTCTTCTGCTTATCTTTCCATTTATTACACTCCTATTTCGCTTATAGGTCTTACAAATGTTAACATCAAATATTAAATAAAACAGTATATGACAATTATTTAAACTAAAAATCTGTGTGTAGCATTCAACCAGAAAATGATACAGCAGAAGATAACAAGCCATAATTTGGTATTTATTTTATTATTGTAAAGTAAAAAAACAGAAGCCAGAAATATAACTTCAAATATCTGGGCTATTTCATACCATTTAGAAGAGCTCACCTGGGTCGCATCATTACAGACACTGAAATTTGAGCAGGAGGGATAAGGAAGGTACTGAACACAGAGTGCCTCGGCCACCTCCAGGATTCCACCTTCATACATCCTGCAGAAGACCATCCCCGCCAGCCGTCTCATTCCTTGTCATGTCTTATGGATGTGCCATCTTGAAGACAAGTCTAATCCATGTCACTTATTGCTGGCTCAACACATGACTCTTTAGTAAGAACTGAGATCAAATGGGCAGATGGAATGAATAGAAGCAACTTTCATTACAGAAATAATGTGGATTTGAAACAGATGAATGGCATGAAGATTTTTATATATAGGGCAATGGGCATACAGCTTCCACTTCAGAAGTAAAATGTGGTTAGTTAATTTGTTTTAAAGCAAGTGAATTTTTATGTAAATATGTAGCTCTTCTTACTGTTGCAAACAGTCAGTTGCTATGGGAATGTGGCATGCAAGGTTTCGTATTTTACCTCAGAAATGTCTTCACATATCCTGCTACCACAGACCTTAGGCACCTAGAAGAAACTGACAAGAAATTAAAGTAAATAATCAGAAGAGTGCATGTGTTTAATGACATTAATTTCTATTTAAAATACACTTTGTAGGTATTCCTTAGAGGGCCCTCAAGAGTATCTTGTCATATTGTGAGATTTTCTAAGTGCTGATGGATTTCTAATGACTGATAGAGACTGGTATTACTTTCCAAGTGATCAGTGTGGTTTCCTTTCATCTTTGAGTTTCCATGAAACAACCCCTCATTTAAAGTCTAATATCTTTCTTCTGTTCCCACATGCAGCAGACGGCACATGCGACTACATCCTACTTTCTAATTCCTATGTGACATTTATTATTCATCAGAAAGGAAGTTTTAAAAAATATTATCTTTCCAGCTTCTGGTTTGGCTAATCATATAAATTAAAGAAAATATTGCTTAAAAGAAATTATATTTGAAGATATAAAAAATATTAAATGTATAGCATAGGGGCCACCCAGTGGGGCAGCAGTGTATTGTTCTGTCAAAACGTAGTTCAGTTAAAAAGGACAACTGTTGAAAACCCTTGCTTGCCACAATTTTCCACTGTCTATTTCTGTGTTCATCTGGTCATATGTCTCCATTAAGTATTAAGGGAATTGGAGCAATGCTCAAGTACTGGTGACCATATATTCAAGTATACTCAAGTTTTCTTCTATTGGTTATTGCAGATTCATTTTATAAGGCTCTAGAGAAGTGCTTATTGATGTTCCTTTCCAAACTATGGGCAAAGTTGTTACTTACTCTTGCAGGTAATTATCTTTGCATGTGCTTCAGTTAAAGGGAAATATTCTTGTCCGATTAACTGAAAATCTGTATTTTTAAGTGGGTACAGCATATGTACCATAACACAGACTTCAAAAGTGAAGATTTTTGGACAGCAAGGCAAAGTAGACTGAGAAATACAAAGGAATTGCATGCTGGTAGCTTATTTTTTCTTTAGACTGAAATAGTTCTACTGTTGGGTTTTCAAAGACACCTGAATGTTCTAGAAAAAAAAAATTCTTGGTATTCAAGAGAGCTTTTCTTCTAGTAAATGACTAAGGTTTCTTTTTTTTTTTAAATTATACTGTAAAAAACCTAGATCTTGTCCAGGTTACAGAGTAAGAGTTCCAAGTTTATCCAAAACCAACTTCCCTGTAAAATTCTGACCCTGAACTGGAGTTTATATACTTTTTCAACTGTTTCCTCTGCTAATGATTGAAAAAACATTGGAGATGCTATCACAGCTTCTGTTTTTCTTCTTTCTAAAAAAAGTATAATTAATCTTGAACTTTGGGTTGGTTTAGATTCTAAAAGTAGTAAGGTGCTTTGGGTTATACTTTTCTGCTATGCCAGCTCAACCTCTTGAGCATGAAGAGATCAGTTCCATGGTAACATGTTTTAAACTATCACATACAGCTGTTCTTAAATACAAAAACAAGCCACTGTTTAAAATATCCTATAAAAATCTGGCCTAAAGAAAAACACAGAGTATTTCTTATAAATTCATACTGTTGTTACTGAATTGTAGTCATAATGACTAAAAAGACTTTTATGTGGTATCTGTTTGTCCCCATTAGAGAAGTCACATGTATCTTGCTGCATGTAAATAAGCATTTAAAGGAGAAAAGTGCACAGATTCAACATTCTTGAATATCATCTCCCTGTGCAATCATAGATCCAAATGTCTTAGTTGCTGTTTTGATGTTGATAATTAAATTCTACTGGCTATAAAGATAGATGTGCTTAGCAGAGTTTACTCTAATATATGATTTTAATCTGAACTACCTTGTAGAGAGTCACCCTGATAATAACAAAGAAAAAATAGAAGACATGCTAAAAATATGCCTTTCTTCCCTAGTCATACAACACCTATTTTTATGATTTTTTTTAGGCTCCAGAATGATGCAGATGTTTATGTTCTTATAGCTTCTGCTAACTTAATAGCTTCAGTGATGCTCCTCAGTAGTCAACTTGTAAAGTGATTCTGATGCAAATGAACCCAGTATCTTCATGTCTTGGAGTCATACTCTTCTCCAAGAGGCTATCATAATTTTTACACCTTCCAAATACTTCTGACAGAATATAAATCCTCAAAAATAATCAGAGTAAGGGAGACAGTATGAAAAAGACCTCTTATGAACTTGAATATTTTTATATAAATGTGTGGAATTCCGGGACAGCTTTCCCAAAGAGATGTCCCTCTGCAAGTAATCTTGAAACCATAACAGTTACCTTTAGAGTCTTTTTGAAAAAGTGAAAAACAGAAACCAGGATGGTCACATAGAGCTAAGTGGTACTGGTGTTACCCAGGTCTTCATTCATCCTTTTTTCACAGTGAATGAAAAGGCTCACCTATTTTATTTATGCTTATGACATTTTAACCTCTTTGTTCATGAAACTTGGATTAATTCTCATGAGGCTTGCAAAAGCTTTTTTTAAAAAAACCAGAAATTTTTAAAAATTGACTGCTATCTTTATCAGTAGAGCATACCTGTTTCATTTTCAAAGTAATGTTAACCAGTAGGAATCCAAACTAACAAACTTTAAGAATAAACTCCTTACATATAGTTTTTTCAAAGTTGATGTGGTAATAACATTTCCTACTAATATGTTTTTCTCAAAGGCAGTATATGTTTTTAGTTTGAATCAATTGCTTTCTTTACCTATGTGTCCTTCCAGTTCTTAACTAGTTATTAAAATTTAATTTTTTTAATATTAAAAAAGATACCGACATATGGATTAATAGGATCATACTCTAAAGCTCCTGAAAGATATTTGCCTTTGTGACTCAGAAATAAAACAGTAATTATTAGTCCAAGGATTCTGTAGGTTAATCTAATTAAAAATCCAGACTTGTTATGTCTTGGTTGGAGTCCTAGTACCAAAGGAATTTATAGCTCATTTCACTAGAAATTTGTTTTTGCCATCTGTCTACAGAGAAAAAAAAAAAGCTACAGTACCTACAGCTTGCATCACACTTCCACAATGCATCTTATTTTTGCTACTACATCCAGATGGGCTGCTCAGTCCCTATGTAGTTAGCAATAGTTTTCAGACGTGATCATAATAGGGGAAAAATATTTGTAGGGTATCCTGTAATTTTTTAATTTATTGTTTTGGTATATACAGAGTGACTTTCTCCTCTTCCCTCTCACACATTCTCCTTTTCTCTGTCTTTCCCTCTATCTCTCTCTAACACTGTACAGATATCACTATCATTCATGATGGTAGAGAAGTCCTGATAGATATTAATGTGGTAGCTCAATCTTTCATGTCTTTATTCCCAGAATATTAAAACTCTCAGGTTTATTTATGTGCATGCATATAATTTTCTTACTAAATTTGATTGCTATATAATTGCAAGGTTATTTATGTCACTTCTTGTCAATTGTGGTTTGGGAAACCACAGTACTTCCATAAAATTCTCATCTCTTTGGTGATAACTGCCCTCATTTATTATTTTCATAATTTATAGTTCTGAAAATTTCAGATTAAAATGGATTTACAGTCTGTTTCTATAGAACCTATACTATGAATGCGCTTCGAAGACAGGTAAAATAACCCATTATTTGGGCTCATTTGTTTTAGATAATGACTTTTGTTAAAAAAATATTCAGTAAATCTACTGGAGAAGGAAATATTTGCCATACCTATTTTTTTTAATCTCAGCTTTTCTGTACACTTTCTACTCATCAAACTTAATTCAACTGACAGGTAGGGAAGAGTCCAAATATTATCTTCTTTCCACTGATGATAGGCTGAGTAGTAGAATTCTAAGATACAAATTCCTTCAGTCATTTCTGAGGCCTTAAAAAGCTTCAATTAAACTGGGTTGAACAAGACAGGCAAAATATCTGCAGTTGATTATAAGAAATCAGTCTTTCCATCTCCCTTTAGTATGATCCCATTCTTTGTTTTCAGTTATGTTAAAAGGAAAGGAAAATCCTCATTTAACTCTTCCAAAGTAACTATTACCACCAAGTAACAAATGAAGCTTTTAATGCTTGAAAAGTAGCCATAATCTAAATGCTTGGTATTTCATAGCTCCTGCAGAACACTTCTTTACTTGATCACAGCCTGGTCTGACCTACAATTTCCCTATGAGACCAGTGTATACAGTAGTCTGCTTTCTACAAATGCAGGCATTCCCTCATCAGTATCAGGGACTTACCATATGTTCATAGTCCTTTTCATTTTACCCTTTGTTTTTCCCATCTAAATTAAGTAGTAAAGTCTTTGAGCCATAGGATCCCTTAAAGACTCCCTTAGCCCCTATATTCACTGGCGTGTAGGCACAACAACAAAAAAATCAAGGTAAAATGGATGCTGTCATTCAAATAAGTATGAGCTAGTTGTTAAACTTTGCTTCCCAGCAAGTATTCTCTTTAGGAAACGGATAACTAAAATTGATTTTGGATTGTTTTTCCCCCTCTGTGTTTCTGGAAATACAGCTCTCCCCAGAATGTGAATTAAATTGAAAAAGAATTTCAGAAGCACAATGTGCATAGAGTGTACCTTTTAAGTCTGATCAGGGTGGAATTGTTCACAGTAAAGTCCTTCCTATGCTGGTGCGGCACTGTGCATCCATGGATCCAGAACTGCACTTGTACAGATGGAGATCAGGAAAAAAGGCTGACTTCCAAATCCATTGTTTTTTGTCCCCTTAATAAATTTTCTCAGAAAGGAAAATGTAATGAAATTATTTCACAGGATTTTGTCTTTTTATCTCAATAATCATTTGGCTTTTCTATTGAGGCTTCATTATTCTCAACCATAATTCTGTATGATTCCCATGCAGATGAAGCACTAACATAGATGATAATTTAAAACTCTTATTATTCCTCATAAGAACTTCAATAAATCATTATAGTATTATCATTATTCAGACTTGTTTTGACAAGGCTACAACCTTCATGTTTCAAAATGAGTTAGGTCTGAATTTATCGAAGCCCAGGGTACTTTATGTGTTCAGAAAATGTCATGAAATTTTCACTGCTATATATCTTCATAGTGCTAATTTACCACCAGAACCATATGTTCCTAATCTTAGATTACAGCTGTATAAAACACTCAAAATTGTGTTCATTAAAAGTACGCCTGTGGTTAGGTCAGCCTATCTATATTTATTTTAGGTATGAGGTAGTGTTCATATTCTATTGCTAGTCATTCAGCAGAGACTGTAGCATACATAGAAATGGCACAGAGGAACTGAGAATTAAAGCAAACATGAGTACAAGATTTTTTTTGTCTATGAAAGAAAAGTTCATATTCTTATTCAAAGGAATGTGTACACATTAAACATTTGCTACACTCCCAAAATATAACTTAAGTGTTGGCACGGAAATAAAATGCCAAAGGTGATGTTTCAAAGTGTGTATTTCTTTTTATAAATATTCAGGGTTATATTTTTTGTTCTTTTCAACAAGTTGGAGAAAAATACTTTCAAGTACACTGAAGCACAAAAGAAAAACATCTGGAAAAACAAGCATTTTGAACATGTCAGCTTATTATGGTTAACTGTCCTGCTCTACTTTCAAGATGGTGCATGAAGTAGAGGTGCCTGCATTTATGTTGTACATGTAGGAATGTTCTTTGAAGGGAATTTCAGTGTGTTATGCATTACAAGAAATGCCATGCAGTAATGTTAATTTTTTTTTTGGTGGTGTTGTTTAAGCAAGTTAAATAGACACATAAAACTTACATGAGTTGTTGGCACGCAAGTTATTGCTTCCTGGGGACTGCAGCAAGTTACTGAAACCTTTTTGAAATGATGTCAGGATTTTTTGTAATTGAATATGCATATTTTACATGTTGGAGGCTGAAACACACTTTTTTTGGCAGGCTCTTTCAACAGATGCACATGCTGGGGCCCTCTTCTAGGAGGTCTTACAGCATACGTAAGTCAATATTTGTGCATAATTTATAAAACTGAGCAGTGGAACATGGCTTTTCCATCAAATTTACACTATCATATTTCCCTCACTTTGTTTTTTGCTAAAGGAAAACAGGACATAGAAGCCACAAAGATAGCAAGTTGGGAAAAAAAAAAAAAAAAGGATGAGGAGCTGAACATTATTGGCTAATTCTAATAGAAATTGACATTTTTTTCTGAAGGAAAAGTACAAATGGAAAACAGAAACATAGGGGAGTATTGAAAACTTGTAATTAGTCTTTCAATCTATACTCTCAAGTCTCTGAATGTTTCTCTTTAATTAGCCTGTCTTTCAATTTCTTTCAGGTTTTGATGAAAGAGATAAGCATAGGCAAGGTTGTACTGAGCAGAAACCATTTTCAAAACACGACTAAAATGTTCATAATTTTAGTTAAGGATTGCCTACGTATCTTCTAGTTCTTTATATTGCCATCGTGTATTCCAGCTATAAGAAAGGGAAGACGCACAGTAAACATTCTTGTGAGGAAAATTAATTGCTGTGTCTCAAACATGATGCTGTAGTGAAGTGACTGAAGGCCACTGAATTTAACCCACTAATTTCTGGTGCTGCCATAATGACTAGAAATCTATTGAAAAGGTCATGAGTTTAATACATAATCATGCATTTTCTATAAAGAGCAAAGGTTGCAAAGATATTAAGATAAACATTGTTTGACTTTTTTTACTTGCTGCCAAATTATCGACAATGAAAATATACCACACAAACTCAGTGAAGTCTTAAAAAGGAGTAAAGATTTTAAAGGATAGTGATGTTTTAATCTATCTCTTGTATTTTTCTAAGCGAAGAATGAGAATCATATGCTGCTGGGCAGAGGATCAATAAATATTATAATGAATATGGGCTATATCCAGTCTTTCAGCAATATTCAGTGAATGTTTGGTACAGAATAGTTTACATAGCACTGAGTACATTAAGGTAGGGGGTTTAGAGTTATTATTGTAGAAAATAAACCTGAACTGTGATTGTTGTGGATTAGAATACATTTTATTAATGACAAATTTTAGCAACATAGTGAGTGCCTTATCAGAACAATTCTGAAATATTTAAAAATCCAATGAACTCTTATGACGATCTTTCATTTTAATATGTTTTAAACCATGTATTCTTTCATTTAGTGACCAATGGTGCTCCTGGCACAGCTATGTGAATGTATGCACATGTGGACTTTAAAATGTGCTGGCTTCTCTTCTGCCTATGCTTTTTCTTTTATCTTTTTATTTTTTGTTTTCAAATCTTCTGATTATAGGCTAAGATAATGTCTTACCACTGATATTGCCACTTTACTATGGCATCTGAGTATATGCTGCATTATCACAAAACCTCAAGGTTTATGAGAAAAGCTGAATGAAGCCTCTGTTGTTTATTGGTTTATTTTGGCCAGTGATGACAACATGTCATTGATTGTTTATTATTTAGAAATGTAGGGCCAGGAGAAAAACTGAAAATCAATTTTACTCATCTTAATCTGCCACCAGTTGCTTTCAGATGCTGGCTTGAATTTGCTTTGTACTAAGAAACAATGACAGAGTGATGACCAAACCTCAGAATTTCTCATTCCAGGAAAATATATCCATCATTCAATACATTAGCTAAAGCTTTTTGATGTACAAATCTGAGAATTCGGTTATTCCTTTATTTCTAGTATGGCAAAAATCCTGCAATATGTGCCCTATCTATAATGTCTTTTTACTTCTGCTTCCAGAACTTGGAAATACAAAATCTGAAAAATGGTTATCATCATTTCTAGAGTTTCAGAAAATGTCTTATTTTGGTTCTGTTTATATTACCACAAATTGTAATGAGTAAATAGCTTTGCTTTGCAATGAAAAGATTTTTATTGCTGCTACTATTTAGTTAAACTCTAAATATCAAACCATCTAGAAGTCACTAAACCCCACAAAACTGGTGTAAACTTAAGATTCTTTCATGCAAACTTGAGTGGATATCTAGATCTTGTCAAAATGCATAGTAAGTCGTTTAACTGAAAACTGAGAAAAAATTCTGCAATTTCAAATTAGATTTGCTTTTAGTATGGATATTTATTCATATAGCTCTAGTTTTTAGTTTAGCCTTCGTTTTATACATTGCACAGGAAAAAAATTCGTAACAAAGATTTATTGCTCCATAGATAACAAATGAACACAAACTCTGACAGATTCACGAGAAGTTCATGCTATTGCATGGTAATGAAAAAGAGCTATTGTGGTGACAAGCATGGGATGACAATTTTGATAACAGTTTTCAGTCACAAAGTTTAGATTTGGATGTGAATTTTCTAAAGAATACGAAATAATCGCGTATAAGCCTTTAAGTTTTGTCTCCTGAGGTAGTAGAGGGTTTTTTTACCAAATACACTAGGTATTACACTGCTGTGCTCATTTTACCTATGAGTGAGCTGACGTACATAATGACTCCAAATAATACTGCAAAATCTGTGAGTGTCAGGAATATAAACTAACTGTTGTCACTAATTATAGCTACTAGACCACATTCCCATTAGTCAAAAGACTTTTCATTTCAGGAAAGATGTCTGGAGATTGGTGCTAACAAAATGTTATTTTCCAAAAATCATGTCTTGAAATACCTAAAAAATTCACTGGGGAAAATAGATCAAGACTCAACTACAGCTTTCACATTCCTGGCAACTTTTATTGACATTCTACTGCAGACATTGCTTTTAACATCTCGCTGTCATAAATTTCAAATAAAATGATAATGATGTCAAAGATATGGTGTTAGATCTGGCATCAGGAATGTAGTTTACATATACAGTGATAAATTTCCTTATCTGATAGAGAGAACTAGCTAAGAATTCAGCTTTGTCAAGTGTATTATAATACAAACAAATAGAATGATGACTCTAAGGACAATTTCCTGGTATGCAGATGTGATTGAGTGGAACATCAAGTAATGAGGAGTAATAAAGAAGGACTTGAATCACTGAAGAAAGACGCCTGAGCTAATTTATAGTAAATAGGCTTTGACATTGATGTATGTATCCTTAGGTGCTAAAAGGAAAGGAACCTCATCTGTGTGAATGGAATAGCACAGAAGTCTCCTCATTTCAGACAATAATTCACACCTCTGCCAATATCCTATATAGTGTACTTCATATGTAAGCAGCACTTTATATATAAATTCTTCCACAGCAACTGTAACATGAAATGAAAAGAAAGACTGTGAAGTATCAAAAGGAAGCAAATGGAAAGGGAAGAAAAAAAATCCCCAAATCAGAGGAATGACAGTGGGAAAAACTGGAAGAACAAAGTATTTCAAGTTCCTTTGAAACCTTCAAAGCTAGATTCAAACACAGATTGAAGAGAAGAATTCTGCATTAGTAGGAAAATTCAGTAGATACATACTCTTTTTTTTTTTTTTTCCCTATGTCTAAATCCTTATTATTTTTTGTAAGATTACCGAGTTTTGGTGGGTTTTTTCAAGTGGAAAAATATTGCTAAATATTAGTTTTGAAAATGCAGCAACTTTCTTCTGCTTCTCTTTTTTCTGCACTTCCCTATATGGAAAATTTAATTCTCAACAAAAATTGAGTTTGAAAGTTTACTAAAAATAAGCATGTCAAACTTTAGCTGCTTACCTAAAACTTGAAGCAAAGTAACCTGGACAGGCTGCTCAGAGAAGTTGTGGAGTCTCTGTCTCCTAAGGCATTTAAAATCCATCTGGATGTGTTCCTGTGTGATCTGCTCTAGGATCCTGCTCCAGCAGCGGGACTGGACTACATCTCCAGAGATCCCTTCCAACCCCTACCTACCATTCTGTGTGAAATAAGCAACCTGTACACACACATATATACCACAATATAATGACATTCTATTGAAGATGTGCATTTGGTGACTGCTAGCCTATATGATTAGATTTCACCAGACCCTTTTTATTCACTAAGGGCTCTTCTAGAAGGCATTTCTGTCCCTTTTTAATTACACAGATTGTACCTAACTGCAGTTTATTCTCCCTCTTAATTTACCAGAGTCACCACCCCTGGCCTGAATCCAACCCCAACGTAATTATTTATTTTACCTTTAGAGTGAGCTATCTTAATCTGTTTCTCTCTCTCATCTCTTCAGCCTGATATCTGAGCAAGAACTACAAATGAAACGCAATGTTCAATCTGTGCCAATATCTCCTTCTCCTGGTCAGTACACAGAGAAGCAGGCGGATTCAGAAAATGAGACCTCTCATTTTTTTGCATCCAGTGATTTCATTAGGGTTCTGAATCATATATTTAAAATCCAAAAATGAAATTAAATAACCAAGGGCTATCTATGCCCTTAATTTGGTCAATGTGAGTAATTCCCAAAGATATTGAAACATAATGTAAAGCAGAAGAATGACATTTCTTTTCCAGTTCTACATTTAATTTCCTGATCCTTGAACGCATTGGCTGCTTGTTACAGCTATCAATGTCTGTACACTAAGAAAGCAAGCAAGCCGCCTAAACGCTAGTGCTTTAATTTTCTTCACTATTGCATCTGGTCATCAGTGAAATGGACTGTAAACTGGATGCTTTTGTGATGTTCTGTTTGAATCTATTCCTGCAGTAAGTTCGATGACGTATTAAGATGAAATACAACAATAACAAGCAGAAAACACACGGTTTTCATATTGTCTGTTGACCATAAAATGAGTAAAATATTTAGCATAATAGAATTTAGGCTATACTGTTTCTTGTTCCTTGCTGAGAGAACTAAAATGACAGTTCTTTATGTTTTAGGCTTTCACTGTTAGAAAATCACTGCTGTACATAATGTAAGGTACACAAACCCTGCCTGTCTCATTTTGTCTCGTTTTTCAAAATAATCTCATCCACAAGGAAACTAGTTTTTGTTTTGTCTCTGAAGTACACCAGTTCCCACAGGAAGGGGAAGAATCAGTATTTTTTTGTCAAGAATAGCAACACACTGAAATATGGTTTAGGCATGATTATGATCTTATAATTTTATATATATATATAATGGATTAAATTAAAGTTTACTCTGAATAAGGAGTTGATTATGCAAAATTATACAATCAGCAAATTTCTGTAGTAGTGGAATACTCTGAAAACCATAAAATATCATGTCATAAAGACAGGACAATACTTGTATTTCCAGCAGTAAAAATTTCATTTGAACTGAATATTATAAAATAACCAGATCTAGCACCACCATCTTGATACTAACACAATATTTCTTCAGGATTTCTGGCATGCCTCAGGAGGTCAAATGCACTTCCCGAAAACAGCATGAAGCAAATATGACCAATCACATTCTACTGTGATTACATATGTATTTTCCATCAAGAAATATTATCATTATTGGATTTCAGCAGGGATACTTCACTATCAGGGCATTCTTGAAAGGGAAACTCAATAATAGAATTAATATAACCTTGAACAAATATCTCTTGTGAGAGACATGGCAAAAAAAAACCCCAAAAACCAGAACCACATTATGGCCATGCTAATACTAGTACTGCTTTTGCCAAGTCATTGCTTCCCTTTGTTTCTTTACACAGCCTCTCCATATCTCTTGGCTAACCTGATGATGCTTAGACTGTTGAGACTGTTTTTTTGCTGTTTTGCGTATGTCTAGTCTCTTTCTTTGATGTATAAACATGTATTTCTAACAGCAATTAGTATCAGAAGCAGTGCTGTTTAACCACATGTTGTGGTACCTTTGAATTTTCTGTCTTTTTTAATAAGCAAATATATGAAGTCAGAGGGAGCAGAAGACAAGAATTTGAAATCATATTATTTGTGTCAAAGAGAGTCCCAATGAGTCACTCTGTATTGAGTGAATGCACTGACTGTTTATATTTGTGGTTCAAATAAATTAGTAATGAGAATGGAAGCCAAAGGAATCCATAAGATTGCTTCATTGAGTCCTTTTCTTTTTATTTTTCCCCATTATTTTTCCCCAATATTTCATCATTTTATAAGATCAAAGAAATTAGACCAAAAGAGTTCTGTTGTGAGCCATTGAATAACTAAAATGAATAAGGAGTCACTGACTTCTGTCAATGAAGGATACACAACCAAGGAGTGTTCAGTAGCTGCAGAAAAGAAAGGAAGTGATACAACCAGTCACGCACTGGTTACTTAAGTGCTGTTATATGTACAGCATTCTGACTATACCATATCCATCATCACTGAAGATAATACCTCATAAATTATTAACCTGAAGACAGTCATAATGTTCAGTTAGAAAACTAAACAGGTCCTTCCCCCTCCATGCTTTCATTTTCTGTCTCTGAAGCATCAGTTTTAAACCACCTGACAAACATAGATGTGCCTTCGAGCACCAACAGCAGAATTCATTGTGATCCTGCTCTGAACCTCATGGTAAACCACATACTTAACCACCTGACTAAGTGAACACATCTCTGTATAACTAATGAAATAATTATCAATGTCAGTACCACAGGCAGATTATCCTTTCCTTAAAATGGGGGTTTTAAGAGTATATTATATAGCACAGATGTCAAAAGTATTTTTCCAAGTGAGATACCCGAGTTTGTTTTGTGTTTTTCTAAAAAATGTATATTATTATTAATAATAATAATTGTTGTCATCATCATGATCTCTATGCTCACTCTACCAAAAAAAAAAAATATTTTTCAAACACATTCAAACAAATTCTTTTTTTCAGATGCATGTCTCTCTGGGCAGAATATGACTTTGAGGGAAATCATTAAGTAATTCTGGTTTGTTGTGTATACAGAAAAGAGCCCAGCCCAAAGCACATTCAAGGTTTTTTGTCCTCTAATTCCAGTATGTGGCTACTTCACAACATTGCAAGGGGCATTTGAGTTCAGGTAGGAGGGAGTGAAGAGGTTAGTTCCTTTTTGAACTTGCATCACATTTGTTTTCCTCTTCAGACACTTGGTACAATAACAAGTTTGGTTTGTTGGGGTTTTTTTGCATAATAAATATTGGTTTGTTTTGATAGTAGCTGGAGGGTGTCTGTCAGTTTGTAGCATGATCTTGGGAATAAAAGAAGGATCTACTCTCTTGTAAAATAGAAAATAAAACTTTGCTCAATTTATGGAGCTCCCCGAGGTTCTGGGGTTGAATATTTAAATACATTCAGAAAACACTGGACTGAAAGAGTTTTACATGTTCCTTCAAGATGCACGGTGCTTGCTCCTAAATCCTGACTTTGTTGGCTGTGGCAAAAATATTTCTCGTATTTCTCCCTTTAGACTCCAGGAAAATGAAAAAAAGCCAAAAACAGAAACAAAAAACTAAAGCACACAGAAACAGTATAGCATCCCAGTCTATGAAGAGAAAAACACTTCTGCTGCTTGATGATGCCAAGATGGGCAATCAGCACGTTACACAATGGAAGACCATAAAAGCTGCTCATAAGTGTACTTTCAGGGTGGTTAGTATTGGTAATCGTAAGTGTTTTGCTGGGATCCTTGATAAGAATTGACATGTTTATTATTTTTGATTGACATGGATAAACAAAATACAATCATATTTATTACTATCTTTTTACTTACTTTTTTGCTGTTCAGAGGTTTCCAGGAACATGGAAAACATATTTTTAATACTGGTGGCACTAGGGAATTTCACAAAAGAGAGGCTTAGAAGATTTACTTTCTGATTCTGTTTTAATTGCCTGTTTGATGCTAAAGTACATTCACTTTGAAATCTCTAGTACAAAGATTTGCAATATTAATAGCCTCAAGCTATTTTGAGTCTTAGTCAGTCCTTATGGAGATAAAGCTTGGGCAAATTTTCTCCTCCCCACTCCACCCTTAGTTTTGTAGTAAACCAGTAGTTTAACAAGGAATTTGACAAAAAGATTCAATTAGGATCTTCATGTAAAACAATTCTTATATATTTTTTCTAAAACATGAATGTAAAAGGCTTGAAGCTAAAACATCAGTTTGTACACAGGAAATAATTAAATGAAAGATTTGCTGAGGCTGGAGTACACTGGAAAGAAAAGCGAAACATCTAAATGTTCAATGGAATCATTAACTTCTCTATTATTTGCAACCTAAAGTTTCTACATACCTACACATGCAGCTCTCTAAGTGACACTTTATTTTACTACAGCTGAATGTTACCTTCATAACACTTGGGAAAACATGGCCACTGTTTCACCAAAAGACCTGGAAAACCTGAAGATGTATAGTAGGTCTCAAGGTGATTGATGCCAATATCCCATTTCTGAGCTAAGACTTTCCTTTCAATTTGTGTCTGTAGAGTTTTCATCAGTCACAACATAGAATGATGCAATGCACTAAAATAGAGTTTTCCCATGGACTTCAATGAAACAGAGATTTTGCTTACAATTTCAGCATTTCTTGTATCTAACCCTGATCTGTTCCAGACCATCTGGAGATGTCTCTTGTGAGGCACAATTTTATTCTGGATTTGTTACTAGCAGTATACACTGGAGGCTGATTTGAGAGCACATGGCCCACTGAGGTCATTGATGTGGAAAGTATGGCTACTCTGACAGCATTCTCCATAGTGGCACATTTCCCATGGGAAATGCCAGATATACTCAAGAGACTCAAGCAACCCAACACACGACAGCCACAACTAGCAAGAATTGTCATTGAATATGGCTATGGTAGTCAGAATAAGGTTATGGACACCTTGGTTGCCAGCGCTATGACGGGCAAAGTATCTATACATCTTAATATTATGCTCATGTCAGTGGGAGGAAGAGGTTTCTCACTTGCTAAGGGATGCAGATAAGGAATTCTTGTGTATGTCATCATCAGAACTGCATTCT
Source organism: Podargus strigoides (assembly GCA_028020825.1). NCBI lineage: Eukaryota > Metazoa > Chordata > Aves > Caprimulgiformes > Podargidae > Podargus > Podargus strigoides. The sequence goes on along the minus strand of CM051621.1, from coordinate 17,371,649 downwards.
CCTGTCCTCCCACACTATCAAGACACTCTGGCCAGAGTTCAGTGGAGGTGCCACCTTCCAACTCAGACATGGAAGACAGACAGTTCAGGAGACTGTATTCCTGAATCATCCTGGCTCTGTCACAATACCCTTCAGTTCCTCTAAGAGCTCTCTGAAACCACCTTCTCCTTCTCTCCTCCCTTCCAGGATGACATGAGGTGCTTCCACACTGAGATGACTGGAGATACACTGGCATCACCACCAACTGCAACCCATGTTAAGCTGTGTGCTGCATCACAAGATGTACATAGTGTACACAGGTCAAGTCAGAGTGAGTGCCAGGACCAGGTCAGGCATGCCACAAAATTTGATAAATGAGACTTCTTCTTGATAATGCTGTCGGTGATACACTACGCATGCCCAAATCAGACCTGGAGTCTAGAGTGCCTCCAGAAGAAGACAAACCTATGAAGCTTTTGCATCCCTGTTTGAAAGACTACATGCACTAGACACGATATAGAGCACAAGAATAACCACAAATTACTTATGAAAGTATAATTAAGCCATGTTGTTCTGAATAATTTCTGTCTGCTGCACTTACAGGCAATTTTCTGGTCTTATGAGTCTTTTGGGACAGATGAAAACCCAGACAGATTGAACTGACGGAACAGGATTTTTGTCTAATGCTTTATGTACAGTATGTGTCTTTAAATAGCAGCAGGTGACCAGTATTTTGAGATGGATACAATTTTTTTTAAAAAAAAAATTGCACAAATTAAATTGGAATGAACTGTTCTATGGTTATTATTTTTTATAATGGTTCAAACATATAATCTGAATTGAATACTATATATAAAGAAAAATCTATTTCCATAAATGTTATTTATTGACCTGTCCATTGAAATATTTATACTGTTTATATAATGTTGATTGTTAACTTTTTCTTTGTTCCAGGAACTCAAAATAAAGATCTGATATTTTCTGTATTTGTCTTGATTGTTTCCAGATTTTCAGTGTATGCTTTTGCTATTTTGTGTAGGTTTTCTGTACTTAAGTACGAAGGCTGATTTATCTCAACAGACACACAAAGGGAGAAGTCTCATCAGGCACTTGGGAAAGAAAGTACACTTTTCACAAATGAACTGTTAATTTCTTTCCCATTTCAGCACCCTTGTACTCAGGGACATTGGAGCAGCTGTGATGAGAATGATGGATGTTCCAAATTGGTTTCCATTGACCTCCTGCAATTTTAAAATGTCACAGAGTGAAGAAAATGAAAGACCTCTCTTCTGGCGGAAACAAAGTTACCCTGGCATAGTAATCATGCTAACAAACGGCTTTGTGCTCATATCTAAAACAAAATCCTAAAACTATTTCTAAAATACTTTTTCATCATTTTCATAAGGCTATCTCTTTAACTCTTCAAGCATTTGAATTACTATTATTGTGTTTTCATTCATCTTGTGTTCAAAATTGGATCTTAATGTATTCATATATTGTAGTCTTTTATTTGCACATATTTTGGATCCCTCAAATATCTAGATATCACAAGTATTTCCACATAGTCAATAAATTCAATACTTTTCTGCCACTCTCTTCTGCATCAGTTCTGTACCTATGACCTTAAAAGAGATAATTCTGTTAAGATTTTGCTTATTTTCTTCTACTTGTCAGTCATATTTCTGTGCACATATCTGAAGAGAACAATACTTTCAGCTAGTATCTTACGTGAACATTTTCTACTCATTACCTTCTTTTGATTATGCAGGCCCAGAATCATGAAGGTAATTAGTTTTGTAACTTCTGTTTAGGCCTAATTTTCCAATGAAAAAAGTAGGTATACAGACCCCTGAATATGAGTCAGGTACACAGATACCCTTGCGAGTTTCATTCAGTAGAATAGAAAGATCATTTAAGTAGAAGGGTGCAAAACAACACCATATACATTTGACTCAGACCTAAATGTTTTTCTGTGTCTTTGTATATTTCCGTTCACTATTGATAACTAGGAGATCATTTTTATAATAATTTTAATGCTGCAGGAACAATTGAAACAATTAGAAAGAGACTACAGCTGTACCAATTCACATTTAATGCATTAAAACTAAGTAACATTTATGAATCCAGGTAGATTTATAGCTTCTGAACACAAATAATCTACCTGAATAAATTCTCCACCACTAACCTTGCTTCTTTAATTCAAGGGCATATATCTACATTTAATAAATAATTACCCTGAAAAGGACGTATCAGAAGACACCATAAGAAATCAGCATTAAAAAGCTTCTTCAGATGACTGGAACCTTTTATACCGATTTTTTTTATGAGTGAGAAATTATCTAAATATATACATTCCAGTCTTAAACGGGCAGATTAGATTTAAAATAAACCTATATTTTTGTACCAAAATATATCAGGAGAAAAACAATGATAATTATTATAAACTATCTGATGTAAAGTAGGTAGATTCCTATTACTAGCCCCAACTTCTCTTTGCCAAGGAAAAGACTCAAAACTGTCTTTGTGTTGGTCGATTCACAGGATATGCACATCTCAAACACTGTACTATAGTCTTGTCCTCTCGCTCTCTCTTTCAGAAGGGATTTACTAAATCTAGAAAAAGTATATGAATTGTAACAAGTTTGGTGAACAACTCACTGTATTTCCAATACAAGCAGTGATTGGAAAAGTGACCCAAGAGAGAAAAATATCAAAATTAAGAAGGACCCAAAGAAATTATAAAGCAGCAAATAAAAAACAGGAAACAAGTATTTTTTCACACAGTGTGTGAGTAAACTGTGGAATTCATTGTCCCAGAAAGGGAAAGACTCTTAGGTCTGTGCAGAAAGTAATTAGGCACATTTATTGAAGAAAATTCAGTCATGAACTCCCTAAATTATTTGCGCTAGAAGAGCATGTTTTCTGTCTGTAAATAGGGCAACAGGATTACTCTTGCTTTTTTCACTAAACATCTGCTATGGGTCATTTTCAGAGGCACGGTATTGGGCTAGATCAAAACTTCATTTGACCTAATGCAGCTGCTGTGCACATGTTACATGTAAATCAGGGAGGCTGACCTCATGGCCCAGCACGATACTCCATCAGTTCATTCCTGTGGCCCTTCAGGTCTACTGTCTGGACCTATAGAGTACTCAGTTTAGTTTCCATGACACTTCATTTCACCAACCCCGAAATTAGCCCACATGGTTCGATGAAAAATATGCAGCTCATACAAGTCACAGAATCACCACAGAATCACCACAGAATCACCACAGAATCACCACAGAATCACCACAGAATCACCACAGAATCACCACAGAATCACCACAGAATCACCACAGAATCACCACAGAATCACCACAGAATCACCACAGAATCACCACAGAATCACCACAGAATCACCACAGAATCACCACAGAATCACCACAGAATCACCACAGAATCACCACAGAATCACCACAGAATCACCACAGAATCACCACAGAATCACCACAGAATCACCACAGAATCACCACAGAATCACCACAGAATCACCACAGAATCACCACAGAATCACCACAGAATCACCACAGAATCACAGAATGTTAGGGATTGGAAGGGACCTTAAAAGATCATCTAGTCCAATCCCCCTGCCAGAGCAGGAATAACTAGATCAGGTCACACAGGAACATGTCCAGGCGGGTTTTGAATGTCTCCAGAGAAGGAGACTCCACAACCTCTCTGGGCAGCCTGTTCCAGTGTTCTGTTACCCTCACTGTGAAGAAATTCTTCCTCACATTTATGCGGAACCTCCTATGTTCCAGCTTACACCCATTGCCCCTTGTCCTATCATTGGATGTCACTGAGAAGAGCCTGGCTCCATCCTCATGACACTCACCCTTTACATATTTATAAACATTAATGAGGTCACCCCTCAGTCTCCTCTTCTCCAAGCTAAAGAGACCCAGCTCCCTCAGCCTTTCCTCAGAAGGGAGATGTTCCACTCCCTTCATCATCTTTGTGGCTCTACGCTGGACTCTCTCGAGCAGTTCCCTGTCCTTCTTGAACTGGGGGGCCCAGAACTGGACACAATACTCCAGATGTGGCCTCACCAAGGCAGAATAGAGGGGAAGGAGAACCTCTCTTGACCTACTAACCACTCCCTTTCTAATACACCCCAGGATGCCATTGGCCTTCTTGGCCACAAGGGCACACTGCTGGCTCATGGTCATCCTGCTGTCCACCAGGACCCCCAGGTCCCTTTCCCCTACACTGCTCTCCAGCAGGTCAGCTCCCAACCTGTACTGGTACATGGGGTTGTTCTTCCCCAGATGCAAAACTCTACACTTGCCCTTGTTGAAATTCATTAAGTTTTTTCCCGCCCAACTCTCCAGCCTATCAAGGTCTCGTTGAATGGCAGCACAACCCTCTGGTGTGTCAGCCATTCCTCCTAGTTTGGTGTCATCAGCAAACTTGCTGAGGATACATTCTGTACCCTCATCCAAGTCATTGATAAAGATATTAAACAACACCGGTCCCAGTACCGACCCCTGAGGGACTCCACTAGTCACAGGCCTCCAACTAGACTCCGTCCCATTGACCACAACTCTCTGGCTTCTTCCCTTCAGCCAGTTCATAATCCACCTCACTACCTGATCACTAAACCCATACTTTATCAGCTTATCTACGAGGATGCTGCGGGAGACAGTGTCAAATGCTTTACTGAAATCAAGATAAAAGTCCTAAGCTTTCATTCACCTGTGAGTATCCAAGAAGTCTCTTAGTAAAAGTTTATTTAGTTTAAATGCTTTCGCACACAAAAAAAACCCAACTTCTGTTTTGCCTCTTACCTAATATTCCTCTACATATGAAAGATTAAAAAAAAAAAAGGCAAATTTTAGTTTTCAAAGCAAAGAGTTTTGTTAGTGGTTGAAAAATTGGAATTATGCTTACAGAAGAGAACCATAAAAATGAGATACCACTCAGAAAACATTTTCCTAGTTTTCATTGTTACTTGCAGCTTTCTTCAGGAAACACTTTGCTGCAGAAACAAAATTAGCACAACTCTTCAGGAATCTTGTCTTATGCGTAGGACTTCTGTGAGACTTCTTTGGCCAAAAAGATAGTTCGATAGTTCTAGGTTAGAATATGAGTTTATAACGAATGAGTGCACATGTATAAATTCTTGTTACTTTTATGAATTAATATATTCCTCCTGAATTGTTCCAATTTGTATAATTTTTGAGACCACTACAATACTTTGTAAATCACATGTTCAGGGAAACTTGCACTGCACACACATTTTAGAAATCTTAACTCTTACCCATCTTTTGGACAGCTCAGTATCTAGACTGGTTTAGCACATGATGAAGTATCATGTTTGTGTATACTGTGATTGTCAAATCACCATCAAATGTTCCTGAGTTAGCTTTTTCCTTTCAGCTTTGCTAATCTTAAAGTTTCTGAAATAAAGGGTCAAGAGTGTTTACAGGAAACCATGTTTGCTTCACTGCTCCCTGTCTTGTGTGTCGCTTTGGGGACTGTGAGGGAATAAAACGGTCTCAGAAACAGCTGAAACTTTAAAAGGAATTCTAGTGAAAGAAAAAGTAAAACAACATGTGACTAATTTTATTTGCTTTGGAAAACTGACTCCCCTGCATAGACTGGAACTGATTCCCCTGCATTCAGTGGTAAACTTCCCTATTGTCTTCATGTAGATCAGGAATTTACCTCTGATATTCTGAGACTCAGAGATGAGAATGTTTTATTACCAGGTTAGTGTGAAGTTGAAAAACTGTTGAAAGGTTTTGCTAGTAGCTCATTGTACCTGCACAAAATTAGGCATGCTTACACTGCAAAAATAATTCAATATGAAACTTTGCAAAAGAACCAATGTCTACATATTTCCAACTTTTTTGGCAACTAGATCTCTGCAAACCAATATAGGCTTTCTGAAATAGAGTTTGTATCTGAAAGAGCTCAATCTTCCCAAGGTCAGATTTCTCTGTGAACTCAGATATGATTTATGCATGATAAGGTAGATCAAAGGTGTGCCAGAGGAAGGACATAATTATATGAGAAAAAAATATGAAAAAATAATGAAGTCATTTCTTACTCAGGTATCTATACACAGGCCTTAAACCCTTCCAGAGAAAGGAAGATAAGAAACAGGAATGCAACAGGATATTTCAGTTCCAATTTTATGTCTTGTCCTCTTGATTCTGAAACAAGGATTTTCTGAAAAAAAATAAAAATAAAAAAATAATTTTGGACAGCACTGATTTTTTCTCTCTGAGTTTAATAAGATATAAATTAAGCCATATATACAGATATAAATATAAAAGTATTAATGCATGTAAGATGTAAATATAGACACAATAGGGTATAATAGCTGGATGTGCACAATCTTGAATACAAGAGTTACTGAAATGTAGGAAAATCTCTATCATATGTGATCATATGAGGATAGAAAAGTAGATAGCAAAGGATTTTGTTAACACGACTGAAACAATATACAATTTCTCATTCATGACAGTAAGGGAATTCTTCAAATCCTGTAAGCACAGTGTAACTTTGAAATTAAGCATTAATAACACACTAAACCTTTAAAGAGAATGAGTCAAGGACAAAGTCACCTTCAAGTTGTAACGGGCAAACAACTTTTTACTAAGACAAATTTGAATAATTCTCAAATCTGATCGATAACTGAATGATACTCAGTACTATCACAGGTGTGATGAAATAAACTCGTAGTGGATTTGGATAGTGGTATTTGTTTAAAAACCTGGAAGATTCACTTACACCCCACTCAGTTAAGTCACACACCTGCTCACTTGCTCCCTGTGCCACACTTGGTTCCCTGCATCTCCAGTCCCCACCTAGGAGGAGGATGCTGACCCCGGGAGGTTGGGCAGAAAGTTATATCTGTACATGTCATGATGCAGCTTGCAGGTATCTGTCCTGGGCATCTCCAGCAAAGGTCCCTGGGCATCTCCCAGCATTTATATCTACAACAGCTTTGATCTCTGGGTCCTTTCCCTACTTCCCAGATCTTTCCTCTAGACACAATCTTCAGGTCTTACTTCCTGGACCCCCACTTTTTTTTTTTCCAAGACCACTTCTTCCTTTCAGTAATCTCTTTTCTATGCGTCACCTCTTCTTTCCAGGACCCAACGCTCCCAGTTTTCCCAATCTAGATAGTCTAGATCAGGAAGCAAAACTCATGACTGGCCCTCTAATTGGTGGGGTTATTCTCAAGTCTGTTTCTCAATTGGAAGAGTCAGGATGTGACAGCTTTGTTTAAGGCTAGTTTTATAAAAATGTATAGTCAGCCCATACAAGCTCAACTAACAAGTAGGAGGCTTCTGTCTGAGAGTTCAGAAGTTCAATTTTGGATATGCACCCTTCCCAAACACAAACACTCAGTTATGTTCTGCCTGGTAACATTAACAATTTGAGCTATAATTTTACCTGGAAGTATACTCTTTGATTGCTTTCCTGCTGAAGTTGAACAGCTAGTGCTTCTTTCCACAGCAGTATTGTAAGACCTATCCAACTTAGAAGAAAGAGCTGGAAGGAACAATATTTCCTATTGCAAGCATCTGCTCTTCTATCATAACCGAATAAATTGCACACCTGAGTTTGACTGTTTTAGAATAAATAAATCATGTGAGACAGTATAAAATAAATAGTCACAGAATATTTGACTTGGAAAGAAGGCTCATTTTCTTGGTTAGTTCACCATCACAGAAAGCAGAATTATATATTCTCTTGAGCTTAATACAGACAAGTTTTTGCATGTCTGTAATTATGAGATTTCCATTACTTTTCTTGAAAGATTTTTTTCATAATCTAGTATCTTGGAATATAACTCTGGCATTGATGATTTTTTTTTTTCACGTAAACCTATGAAACCTATTAATAGTTTATGTCACCCAGTAATCCACCTCTCAAAGCTTGATTAATTTTGGCTGGTAAAATTTATGATATTGAAAACATAAATGTCTATTTTTGAGGCAGATGCTCATTTTGCACTCAGGCACAGCATAGCTGATCAGAATTGTCCTTTACAGGCTAAAGACTACAGAAATCTGTGAAAAAAGTATAGCTGTGATGTTTCATACTGAAGAGACAAGAACCACAGGCAAAAGTTTTGTGTGCAAATCATGCTTCAGACAGACTGAAATCATATATGAAAGTTTGACATACTGATTCTATCCCGTGTGCTTAATATTAATAACTTTAAACATTAAAAATATCATAAAATAATTAAACTCTAAAAATAAATCACTGTCAATATTTGCTTTCTTATGATGAGCTAAAGACAGTTTCCAGTAAACCTTTCTTCTCATCTCAAGATCTTAAGATTCATTGAAGGTTTCATTGCATCAGGTATAGGTATCAACTCAGACATTTTAGCACCTAAAAATTAGTCACTCAGCAGGAAACTCAGCATGCAAGCTAAATACTGCACACTAAGAAGGTAATTGCCTATATAAAGGAAAAATAAATAATTTGCATAGGAACTACTCGGAACTTGTCACACAAACTAGGGTTTCTCCACCCCCTGAAAATTCAAAGCAGAGTTCACTTCCAGGAGTGCACACATGGTAAAGTAGAAGATGACATTTTGCACAATATCTGCATGGTTGAAGAAAATAGAATAGCTTACTTCCAGGCAGCCTTTTCCTCCTAGAGCTGTGGATCTGTAGTTTCTACTTCTCCAAAGCATGTCTTACTGATTAGACTACTAGAAGTAGCCTGAAGCAAGACCGAGATCCTTACAGCCAGTTAAAGCTGGACAACTATGCAAAAGCGCAAGGGAGGCTGGCCTTGCACCCTTCTCATAAACACAGAGCTGTTCAAGTGAGGGCACAATGCTGTTACTGCATGGTACTGGTCAGTGGTATTTTAATGAAAAATGTGTAATCAAAGAAAGATAGAAGCCCAAAACTCTCCCAGAGTTAAATGAGAGATTCTACCACAAAATCTATGCAGTTTTCGTTTCAACGTTAATTCTTTAAAAGCACTTTGGACATTTATCATGACATTTTCACATGTTTTACATATTGCCCAATTTGTAATGGAAAGTAATTTGGAAATCATAAACATGGCTAGAAAGGAGTTTCAGTACTTTTCTTTCTAACAGTATGTTGCGTGTTGTACAGAAGAGTCATCTTTTTGACACATTATCTACAAATATATGCTGTCTTTTAACTCTTTCTCTGATGGCTTCTGCCATCTGCCTGGAGTTTCAAATATCAATTGGGACAGAAAAATAAGAAAAGCCTCTGAAATCAAAGTATCAAAATATCAAGATCAAAATATCAGTAATGAAAGACATAAGAATTTTTTTATGAATTCAACAGAATTGATTTCATTAGAAGAAATCTAGGAAACAAATTTAATGAAAAATAAGATTCAATGCAAGAGAAAAGAAATACTGAAAAATCAGTAGTGGAAAGAGTGACCCAGAAGTCAAATATGTGTATGTATAGTATAGGGGCACTAAAGTGGATAATATATTATGGAAAGGGGATATAACAATTTATTATGTATCTGACACTTAATTACAAGAAAAGTAATATTGAAGAGATTTACAAGAAAAAAAAAATGTTTATGTTGTTTTTTTAAACAAATATTTTAGTTCTTAAATCCAGGTAATTCTCTTTAGGGAAATGTTACCAGATAATTTTGAAACCTTTTGAGAAGTCGTCACAATAACTAAACAACGTTGACAGCCTGCATCTTAAACCTTTCTGGAACTTCAAAATAGCTGGTATGTTTGTAAAACAAGAACATATTGGCAATGGCTTTTTTTTTTAAATCAAACATCTTTGCAATTTCTGTGCCACAGCACATCACAGCTGATGATATCATATTATAGTATGTGTTGATGTAACCATAGCAATCATTAAATTCATTCTTGGAATACGTAGGACACATTGATTCTCCAGACTGTTCAAACATTTGTTCTAAAAGTGTAACATTTTCTTTAAAAAAATGATTTCTTTTTAAAGAAAATTCAGAGTTTTTATAGAATGTTCAGATGCTAAAGGAGTTGTGTGTGTATAGTCCAGTCTAATGTACTTATTTCATGTTTACATTTCTCATTTGCTATTAATCAGTCTGAATTAAGTACAATCTACTGTGCCCGCTACTCATGATGCCTGGCATTGATCAATTCACAACACACATACTGCTTTAAAACTTGATCTGGAAGATATAAGCAGTAATTCCCTGGGGAGCCAAGAGTCATGACCCCTCAGAAGTACAATAGTTAGTGATAAATTAGATTGTTTAATTATAAACATGAGTACAGGTCATTTGTACTCTCAATAAATCATCCAACAATATCTACACTGGGTAGAATTTTAATTCACCCTTTCAAGGAAGAGCCCTGACCGATAATTTGCCTTTATTGAGCAGATAATGGAAAGATCAGATGAAGAGGCTGAAGAGGGAATACTCATATATTAAGGATAAATCTTTTATTTTACTTTGCAATGAGAATTTTTAAATGCCAGCATTTAGGATTTGTTGAACTGATACACTAATCCACAGCAGTACAATTGTTGTAAGGAATACAAGGACAAGTATATATGTACTTCTTAAGCAATGGTGAAAACCTTATAGGGTAGCAGACAAGACAACCATGAGATGTTTGGAAATGGAAATATGGGATAGCTTTCTAAAACATGCTTTAATTTGGTGGGATGAGCAGAGGAGCAGCCACAAGAATTTTGGAATTATTTCTCAGTTCTTTTTGTGATCATTGCAAGTATTTCAAGCCCAAACGTAACACTGTAACTAGTGGTAATTATTTTTATAAGCTTCCGTATGATCAGTGGCTGAAAAAAAATTCTGATCACTTAGTGAATAATGTAAAACTAGGCTTATTTATTCTGATCAAAATATACATGCAATTTATTACTTTCAAACACAGTATGAAGTAAGAAACACTTCACAGTGGGACAGTATACAAGTTCCTTTGATCTTTTTTGTTTGCCAACTAGACCATGCATGGATCTCTGGGAATTTTAATTAAAAAACTCTGGCCAAATTTTTCAATTTTTTTTTTCTGAAGACTGGCTACTAAAATAATGGGCTAATTTAGACTTTTCTTAAATATTCCAAAGTTCTCAATACCTTTCTCTGCAATTTTAGTGCTATTAATTTAACTCCATTTAAAAACAAAACAACTCTAGAAACTGAGTCTGCAATAATGCATAGTAATGACTTAGAGCATGTCTCCCTCCAAAGAAGCAATCTGAAACTCACAAGAATGGCATCCTTACACTCGATATCTGTGACATGGCCTTCATGTTATAAACAGTTTAAGCAGTTAAAAAGTGGTTTGCAGGCAGGGCATAAAAATAAATAAATAAACTAGTGTTATTCTAGAGACAGTGCATCTTGCAAGGGTAAGTAAAGGAGTGGTCCATATCCATCACATAATGGCATTATAAATCTTTGTACCTTGCAAGGCAATGACATGAAAAATTAGACTGAACAAGCCAGAGCTGCACTGTTTGTAAGCCTCAAAGGAAAGGTTAATGCAAGTTAAATATTGACATGTCAGCAATAAGGATTATAGCAATTATAAATTTGCACTAATGCCAGCTGCTGTTTAATTATTATGTGACACTGACAGGCCAGCCTAGTAGATTGACAGCTGAAAGCATTTGCCTTATAGGAATTATTCAAGATCTTTGGAACAGACTGTGATCTCAGTTATACCAGTTCAATTCTATGCACAAATCTCCTAGAGTCAAGGGAGTTAACTCATATTCCCAGTGACAACAGAAGAATGCTACTATGTCATGTGTTGTACTCATTTTCCTTAGTGTCAGGAAAGTGAATAATTAATTATCATGTAAACATACAATAACACACTTCCTCTCTTCTTTCCTTTAAGTCACTCTTCTAAGAACTGCACTAGAACATACCCAAATACTGTTAGCATCTGCCTAAGAAAAGCGGGGGGAAAAGGTCAGAAATATGAATGGGAATGTTTTCATTAATCTCAGTAATAATCATAAATATTGAGCTTTTGGGAAGTATTCAGAAAGAAAAAATATGCAGACAATAAAGGCAAATTTCACTGTTTTCTAAGGAAAAAAAATCAAGTAGTGTTTGTTTAAAATAGAGGAGTATTTCTGGAGTATGAGGAAAACTGTAGCTTGAATTTGCTGTAATGTACTGGGTTTGTTTAAATTATTCATTTGGGAAAATTAAATCCAATGACTGTCATTTTGCTGCACTTGCATTGTTCACTAAGCTATCTAGACATCTAAAAGCATACCGAAATTATGGCAGTAAATGCCTGCAAATGACCAACACAAAGGCTGTGAATCAACTATACTCTAATTAAACTTTAACATACTGAATGAACAGGATTTAACTTGTGGAGAGGTCTTATCTTAGTTCCACCACACGAGTGCATTTTTAAAAGACTATAAAATAGAAAATCAGGAGAGCTATACCTTTTTTCCCTTAAGTTGTATGAAAAAAACCAAACAAACAAAACCACCCACCATTAAAAAAAAACCTTACTGATTTCAATGGGAAAAGGTTAAAGCAAGTCTTGTCACTTTGGAAATTTCTAGATCATACCTTTTCTATTTTCAGTATCTAAGTAAAACCGAAGACCTGCCACAAAGTCCCATACAGTTCCTAGTAAAACTACAGGTTTCTGTGACAGAATTCTGTGGGTTTTGGCAGTTATTCATCTTTTTACCTGTATTAAGACATGTTTAATTCTGAATACAGCAAATATAGAAATATAGAAATATAGAAACATAGAAAAGCCTTGGCTGGAAGAGACCTCTAAGATCATCAAGTCCAACTGTTAACCTGGCACTGATAATTGACCACTAAACCATGTCTCTCAGCACCACATCTACACATCTCTCAAATACCTCTAGGGGTGGTATGCTGAAGTTCATCACATAACTTTCTCTTCAATACTTCAACTGTGTCAGATTATTGAAGGAGCTGCTAGATGAGCCTCAGCAGTAGTAGGTGGAACTGCATTTTAGTTCTCAGCTGTCTTCTATATACTCCTATGTTTCCCTTCTTCTTACACCCAGTCTTATGAATTCACTAGTGGCATGGAATCAAGGTTTTAACCTTCCATAGCATGCACTACAGCTCTTCTTGTATTCTTATCTTCGAGTTTAATTCAAATGTAAAATTAAATTTCTGGTAGGATGAAACATATAAGATCAGTGGCATATGACTAACCTGTGAAATACCTGACCTTAAACAAGAATTGTTGACATCATTCTTTCCTCTCTTCACTAAAAATTGGATGTTTCACTTGCTAAAAGAAAAAAAGTTAAAAGCAACATCCAAGAAATTTCAAATGTAAAACTATTTCATGTTAACATTTTACAGTTACAAAATTAAAACAAATCAGAGGCAACCACTGCAGCACACGGACCTTTGAACTTTATATTTGGGTCAAACTTCTGGTATAGGGTACCAAGAATGTATTACACATATTCGGTATTGTACGAAAGAAGGTCTATGTGAAGCTTATAAAGGATTGTAGCTCCTTGCTCTGAACCAAAGCAGCATGAGTGGTGGTAGTAGATTCCCTAAAATAACCTCACTCATCCAAACTAGAACAGCAATGGAGAATCATCCTGTGGTGTCATTCCATTGCATTCTTCACAATAAACGAACAGCTGAATTGAAACTTCTTTATGGCAATATACTGTGGCAGCATACCATACTGCAGCAACTCTAAAGCAAACCAAGGAGGTGATTTAATCAGTGTCTTTTACCCAGACCTTTCCTGAGCTTTGAGAGGAAATACTGGAGATATTTCTACACTGCAGTAGTTTAACAGAGATTATTTTAACAGCTTTCGTGTGATCAAAATGTAACCAGAAGTTTGCATTATTATAAAAGTTTCAGTGTTAGTAATTGACCTAATGTTTGCAAGTATGCTGGTAGAATGAACTGAGAGTCCTCTCTGATCAGATAAAAAAGAAATTAATCAGATACCTATGCCAGCTCTTTTTCTCCTGCACCCAAACAAAAACCAACATTATTTGATTTAAAACAAACATATCCATAAGTATCCTTTCAGTTAAATGGGGTAGGCTGTATTTTAATTAGAATGTTTTCTCAATTTGAATGCACAAATCCAATTTGTGCAGAAAACTAAAGACATTTCTCCAGTTTGAGGGTGGAGTTGTAAGGGAATTATGGCACATATTTCAAGGGCAAAAACCTTTAAAAGATTGACCGATCTCAATTATCTTATTAATTCCTGAGTGTGCTCATATGAAAAAAGTCATAACAACATCCAAGGGGTTTGGCAACTGAGTGAATGCTACTGCACCTGGCATTGTACATGTTCTGCATCACAAGCAGGCAGAAAATTAGAACTCTGCATTTTTCTGGAGCACATCACCCTGGTATAACAGTAGCAGTAAGTGCCGTGATAAACTTTCCAGGGAGGGAAGAGATTTCACTAATGTCCAATTTGGAAGAAAATTGTAAACAAAACTTGTTATGGCTTTTTTTTTTTTTTTTTTTTTAATGCAAAGATCATTAGCCTCAAGCAACCATAAGCACATCTTCATAGTTCTACTAACCTTCACTTGGTTCCCAAGGGATAAATCTTTATTTGTTTGTTGTTTAAAGAGTTTCGTGTTGTTTAAAGAGTAAGTAGATCTCTGTCATTTGGTAGTTGTAGGATGAACAGCACTTTCCAAACCTACTTAAACAAACTCATATAAAGACAAAATAAGATTTTTGCTGTCTTTGTAGTTTAATGCCAAGTACATTTGGGTTTTTTTAAAAGAGTGTGAAATGTTAGCTTTTAAAAACTACTGAAAATAATGAAATGTATTTATACATTTCTAAAAAAAACAAATTGGGATCAAAAATGACCAGACATATTCCTTGAGATTTTTACTCCTGTAGAAAAAATGCTCTACAGAAAGCTGGGAACTGCCAGTCTGGATCATACCTATCACATCTCTAATCTTGCATGCTGTCTGAAACTGTCTGACACCAGTGTGTAGATGTTGCATTATCTACCCTGCTTCCATTTTCCCAAACAAATCAAATCTCCTCCTTCCCATTCAGGCATCCCAGCTCTGTGGGCTTTTTGAGGATGTGTCTCTGAGTAGAGAGCACTATGAATCTTTCCCGAGTTGATACAATGCACATGTAACAAGCATAGGAAATTCAAACAGTCCCCTCTCTTGTGGATTAATCAGAATTTTTTAGTTCCGTTTGACCTTACTAGCTTTCTACTCCACTCTGATGAGACCTGGAATACTGTGTCCAGCTCCAGAGTCCTCAACACAGGAAAGACATGGACCTGCTGGAGCGGGTCCAGAGGAGGGGCACGAAAATCATCAGAGGGTTGGAACACCTCTCCTATGAGGAAAGCCTGAGAGAGCTGAGGGGGTTTGTTCAGCCTGGAGAAGAGAAGGCTCCAGGGAGACCTTATTGTGGCCTTTCAGTACCTAAAGGAGACCTATTAGAAAGATGGGGATGAACTTTTTAGTAGGCCCTGTTGCAATAGGACAAAGGATAATGGTTTTAAACTAAAAGAGGTTAGATTTTGACCAGATTTAAGGAAGAAATTTTTTACAGTGAGGGTGATGAGACACTGGAAGAGGTTTCCCAGAGAGATGGTAGATGCCCCATCACTGGAAAAATTCATCAGGTTGGATGGGGCTCTGAGCAACCTGATCTAGCTGAAGATGTCCCTGTTCACTGCAGAGGGACTCTAACTAGATGACCTTTAAAGGTCTCTTCCAACTATTTTGCCAATTACTAGGCCCAGTACAAAGGACACAGCCAGAAGCAGAAAAAGCAATCCAGTAAGTAGATTCTATTGCACGTAAAGGAGTCAGTATATAGGGGATCGCTGGGTGTACAAACAAGTCAGATAGATCACAAATAATAGATATCAACCCCAGCAACCCCAGGAATGACATAGCATAATCCATAATAGATGGAACAAACAAAGATACAAGGTAGCCCACAGAGAAAATGGGAGACAACCAAGACAATAGGGTGATCACATACGATAGAGGTAACCCCATGCTGCCTCCCCACAAAGCCCGCGTTTGTACGTGCCAGACCTGACTGCGATCCGGTTGCGTGAGGAGTCAGGCGGTCCTTCCCCAACAGGAAACTCTGCAAAGCACATCCACCTCACAGACACACACTCCAACTCTTCCTGCAAGTGGTCCCAGCTTTTATGCCCAAACAGGACACCTGGCACTCATTTACCCAATGCAGGGCACCTGGGGCTTGTTTACCCAAGGGCTTTCCTTACAAGGCTGGCTGTACCCTGGAGGAAAGCCAAAAGGCAAACTCATCCCCTCCTCTTAAAGGGCCATGGGAACCACCCATATGTCAACCTTAACTCAGGGCTTGAGGTTCAGACCCCAGCACTTCACCAACCCAAACTGTCCTATGATTCTATGACATAATGCCACCAAGTTACTGTTCACATAATCCTCTAATATTTTCTTGTAGCTTTCTCTGGATTTGAGTATTAATGAAATAATTTTTGATCTTCATGAAAATTTGCATTGCTAATATTCACTCTTAATATTTACAAATATATTGACACTGGACTTTTCATGGAGACTTAAAACAGTGTAATGTCAATCTGATGTGACAAAATCTTATCATTTATGATCTAGTTTGTTTCCTCTTGCTTTCTGTGGGAGACTTCTGAGTAAAGGCTTGTTCCTACACACAATTATTACTTTACCTAAATGTTCAAAGGACTCAAACGATGTATCACTTATCAAACTTACTTGATGTATTCTCCTGGAAGATACATCCTACTTCAAAAGCTGAATTGTAAAAAACAAACTTCTTAAACTGATTTGGCTCCCAGTAAAGCGGAAAAAAACCAAGTTATTGGTCCCAGAGAGTTTTTCAGCTTTATTGTGGCAAAAAAATGAATGTATCCCTGAAAATCCTTTGTGATATAGAATGAGGTTAGAAAATCATTGAACTTCTTGGAAATATACTTAACTTCCTTCAATGTTCCCTCAATCACACTTAAATATATTTTAAAAATGGCTCTGAACAATTCGGTCTGGCATTTACTGTGCAGTTAGATTAATTGTTATGCAGATGACAATGAAATGATGAATGGTAGAGTTTTATTATCATTTACAACTTTGAACACAGCAGAGTTAAGTAATGTCAAAGATAAGAGCTGAGCCTGACAGGTAGCTGAAATCAATGAAAGGCAGAGGCAAACCATGAGGTGAAATAGGCTTTTTCAAGCTTTTCATACGCCTTTATGTGTGAAAATCTCCCTCACACATATTAAGGGTTTGCAAATTACCGAATGCATAATATTTCTGGGATCACTGTAGGAAAATGGGGACTGAGAGGCAGAGAACAGAGTGAGCCAATTTTCTCCTTTATTGCATGATATGGAGACCTTCCTGTGGAGAGTGGGGAAAGGATTCTGCGTGCCCTCTGCTTTCTCTCTAGCTTGGTAAGGCCCTGGGGACAAGGATTACCAGAAACTTATTCTTACCACAAAGTTGTTTATAGAGAGTCCTCTTTCAACATTCTCCTGTTAGGTTTCCCACCAAAGCATGACAATAGTCAGTGGGGAGGTGGTATTCTCATCACCCTGTTTATTGTTGAGCATGTTTTCTTTATTCCCCTGTTCATTCCTATTCACTGGTTTTCACTGGTCCAGAGTGTTTTAAGGAGGGGTTTATTCTGTGGGCATACAAATGCCTGTGTCACCAAGAGTTCCGGGTAGAGCATTTATTATCTGTTTGGAGCATTTATTCTCTATTTATCCTCATCAAAATGGGATTCAGTTTGCATGCCTAGAGTTCCTACACACTACAGTAATCATGATGATCACTTTTTCAATCCCACATTAATCTAAATATAAAATTAGGTTTGTTGAACAATTAGTATCTCCCATAAATTCATTTTAGTTGGCATGAATTGTTCTCCTTTGTGTCCTTAACAGTGAAATTTTATCCACTTTTTCATCATTAATGATGAATGTTCTAGGCTTATAAATATTGTACTCCTCATACTTGTTTCTGAATATAAACTGTTCTTTAGTCTTCTGGATTTTTTCTGCTATCTCTGAGATTTATTACAAATCAACACTACCAAACCAGAGATGTCATCATCCAGCGACTTTTGTATGCAACTCTCCCAGCTTGATAATTTCAAGTGTTTATCACCACCAGATGTTATTTAACATCTTTTTTAGTTACTAATGGAAAATATCCATCTATCTAGACAACAGCCATCTTAATTCCTTCCAAGGAGTGTGTAGGAGTGTTCCTAAACTCTTTGGCTTTTTTATTTCTTAAAACATCTTAATCTTCTTCATTTAGTGAATGACCTCTCATTCCTAAGACTTTTGTTGTTCTAATGAGCTTTATATATATCCTTATTATATGAATCTTAAAACAGAATATTTAATTTTACTATCAATAATGTATACTTAAAAACATCTCTTTTTATTGGTTGAAATATGTTTCAGCTTTTAATATTTTTTATATATTGTGTTTACCTTTTGACTTCTGCTTTAATTTCACCACCATACAAATATTAGTCAAGTTGTCCCCTTTCTCATTTTCAGAATCATATTTTGTCAATGAATAAGCTCTCTTCAAAGCATTCCGAATTTTATTCGAATCATCTTTTGTCTTCTGACTGCTGTTGTAATTCTTACTGACAGTTTGTTTTCTGGTCTAGTTAGACACTAGTAGGGCAGTATGTACTAACGTGTTAACTTCTCTAAAAAGGTATAACACATTATTTAAATAAATTTAGAAGGGAAATGATTGATATTATGTATAAAGGAAAGTCACAGAGATGTGAAGGAAAGCAGTATCACCTGTCAGTCTTGACAATTATAATTCCTTAGTCTAAGTCAAACCTCTTACATATTATTTGAATAAACATTTTTCTTCTATGGATATCCTAATTTTTTCTTGCCCAAGGCTAACAACTCAGTAAGTTCTGGAACTGGTCCATCTGGAGCTGCTACTCAACAGTAGACTGCAAACTTCCGAATGTTACAACATGAGTTGAAAAGAAACACATTCTATGTGGCACAATTATATCAAAATAAATATGGAATGGCTGTAGTGGTTATATGCTCTCTAAACTGTTCAAAAGATAAAATGTTCTATGGTAGGGGGTCTGTATTTTTCTTTGATATTCTTAATATATTTTCCTGGTCTTTAAAAGCACATAGAAACTGTGCAATTCATAAAGGCATGTATATACATAGTCTTAAAGATCTGTTGAAGCACTTCTGCAAGGTGTCAAATTTGTAAATTATAATCTCAGTCTTGCAGATATTTATGAGGATATTCAGCTTTACACTAAGTAAATAAATACACTAAAGATAATGGGACCCATTACTAATTCTGTTCACTGTTTGCATATTGAGACATATGTAATATAATAACTTTTCATAAAGAAAGTATTACTGCTAATAGACTTTTCTTCTGTATTAGCCCTTCACATACAAGCATTAGTTAATAACTTTTTCCAGTCCCTCTGACCAGCTAGGACACTCCATTCAGGCAAATGCACCCTTAGAAATATACACATTCATCTTTTCTTGGCTAGAAACATGACAAAATGCAGATGGGAGTGAATCTGGAAACATGCAACAAATTGTACCTGAAAATTCAGGAGAGTTTAGGTATTCAGTATGAAAATTGAATACCTGGACTGCAACCAGCACATCAGCTGTTTCCACAGGTCTTCAGACTGTTATCTTAGATCTCTCTTACTAAAACAATCAATCAGAGGTGATAGGATTGCCTAGAATGAGATAAATAACAGACAGTTCTGCTTATTAGGCAAAGTGGAGTGATTTATTCCATCAGGATGGAAAGAATCTTCCCCAGACTGATTCAAGCAAGAATTCCCACAGTCTAAAACCCATTTCAAATCCATTTTCTATATAATAAGTGTTATGCCCAATAATAGAGTTACAAAATATTGAAGGCATTAAAGAACTAAAAAAAGAAATTTCTCATTTTCAGCTAGAGTTCATTTTAGGGTGATTTAAAATCCATTATTTTTATGGTGATCTAAACAGATTTGGAGATGGAAGGTTCTCGATAGCAAGATAAATAAATGTTACACATGACTTGGTAGTCTGCATCACACTTTCAAAACATTTCTAGTAATCTATTGACATTCTTACAGTGTACTAACAGAGGCAACTCTGGGTTTAAATTAATTCAGTTAATTTAAAAACAAGCAAAAGGAGTGTAAAACAGTCCCAAGACTAATTCAAATAAATATACATTCTACATTTCTGATCCTGGATATCAGCTGAAAACAAAAACAGAGTTCATTCCTGCTAGTATCATCAAAAAGCTAAAATATTAACTTAGGGTTTCTTCATAGTGTAAATCCAAATGTTGAGATTATTCTTACTTTTTAAACAGATAATACATACTAAATAGGAAGCTGAAGAGTTCCCTATGAAGTGCATAAATAAGCCTTTAATAACCTGTAAATTAATAAAATTATTACAGTTACAGTAATTCACTCTGCTTTGATTGAGCTCTCCCTAAGGCTAGCAACAAAATTGTTTCTGAAATGTCCTTTCCCCTAACACAGATGTATACGGAAAGGCTCAGGGACACCAACATACCAGTCTACAAACAAGGAACCTGCCAGCATGTTCATATTTTGCACAATTACATTTCTAATACAACCGCCAGTTCCTTAGCTGCTGTCAATCAAGAGAGCCCTGCAGATGTTTATGGAAGGAGTACCCTGCTACCAGTGCCCAAGCATTGGTCAGGATCTCCAGCAGTGGTCCCAGGTCAAAAGTGTACATCGGGAGTCCCAGACCTTCATGAATGCTTAACACTTCAGTTTGAGAAGGAAAGAAAAGTTTTTCCTCAGTATATCTCCTATTCTAATGAAAAAGACATTGATTTTTCAAGATTTGTATTTTATGCGTTAATGCAGAAGCTCACCCAGCCTTTCTCACTCCTCTGCAACTGAACTTTAAGTTCACATATCACATATCACCAATCAACATAGAGAACAACTTCCCCTTTCAGTTACACATCTCCATACCTCAGCTAAGGTATCCATACCTTATGTGGGGTAGTGTTACCCTGAGCCTGAGCGGGTACTGAGAGGGAAAGACAAGAAACCTACACCTTGAACTCAGCCCACCACTAGTCACTGTTGATCTGGAGATGAAGGTGTGTTTGTTCCCTCCATGAAATCTTTCCAATTGTACACAATATGAGTTTTAAAATAAAAATAACACCCTAATCCCTCAGACTACTTCCCTGTTGAAAACCTGGTAACAAAGAGTGCATAAAGCGTGTGTAAAAACACATTTATAAATGCGTAGTGAAATGCCAATTCATCTGGTAAATGTAATATTCACTGTAATACACCTTTTCTTAAGAAAAGTTGTATATTTGAAATATAAGTCTAGAGAACAACTCTTTCTTTTCATTTCAGATATATTATAGAATATAGAACATAACTGCCATCTCATCCAAATTTGAAAATGTTTGTGAGGCATTTTAAAGAGGATAACTAATATGTTACTTTTAACAAAGTCAGAATCTAAGAGATTATATATATTCATTAGTATTTCCAAGATAACATTTAATTTTCTTTGTAAAAGACCTTTTGACTAGGTAGAATTTACAAGTAAACTTTAGTATCCTACAATGAAAACATTTTTCTTTTTATGAGACTGCAGTGATTCTTCTATTTCCCCAATGGGATTTGAATTAGTTTAGCAAAATGTAGTTCACCCACAACAGCTGCAGCCTGCACCTGTGCAGTATTTCAGAAAATCATTAGGAATTGTATATTACTTTTTCATTGCTATGTTGTGGGGGAAAGAAATGGGCAGAAAGTGGTTACTGAGACCTAATGAATAAGAAACTAATGCAATATCAGTTTGAAAAGGTATTTATTTTTTGAGATATGTAACTAAATGTACAAAAGAATCAAGTTTAAGGAACAAAAATGTCGTATTTTCACACTTTCTTCTGAATTGAAACACCAGCTGAACTGGATATACAATGTTTGATGCTTCTAATTTCTTTCAAAGTGAAGTTGCAACCTTTTTTTTTTTACTTTTTATTTTATTTTATTTTTAGAATCAGTGATTGAAGTTCTGGGGTCTGAACCCCAAGCCCTGAGTTAAGGTTGACATATGGGTGGTTCCCACAGTCCTTCAAAAGGAGGGGATGAGTTTGCCTTTTGGCTTTCCTCCAAGGTGCAGCTGACCTTGTAAGGAAAGCCCTTGGGTAAACAAGCCCCAGGTGCCCTGCAATGGGTAAATGAGTGCCAGGGTGGAGTGTTTATCTGTGAGGTGGATGCACTTTGCAGAGTTTCCCTGTTGGGGAAGGACCTCCTGACTCTCCGTGCACCTGGGCCCTGGGCAGGTTTGGCATTTGCAAATGTGGGCTTCGTGGGGGAACAATATGGGGCTACTTCTATCCTATATGATCAGCCTCTTGACTTGGTTGTCTTCCTTTTCTTCTATGGGAGACTTTGTTTCTTTGTTTATTCCACCTATTATTGGTTGTGCTGTGTCGTTCCTGGGGTCAATGTCTGTTATGTGTGATCTGTTTGACTTGTTTGTACCCCCAATGATCACCCATATACTGACTTTTTTGTATGCAATAGAAACCAATTACTGGTTCATTCTATTGCTGGCTGCATCCTTTGTGTGAAGCCTAGTAATTGACAAAACAGTGATGAAGGTTACTTCATTCCAAATCTTAAAGGCATGGACACAGAGAAGCCTGATGTGTGGTAATTCAGTCAGTAGGTGAAAAACTCTCCTGATGCTATAAATTTCAGTCCACAGTGAATCACACAAGGGAGTGTGTTACAAGGGATTCAAGACTTACTCTTGCCAGCTGTTGACCTCTTCAACCTGTGTTCAAGTCATGGTGATCTACAAGTACCCATTACACTAAGGGAAGTGCTTTGTACATTTTAATATCTGCCAGGGTTGTATTCAACACTGTTTTAAGAGGCAGGGGCTACCTCAGTGTGAACCACATCAGGTCAGAAAGCACAGTGTGCACATGGCTGCTAATGAAAGCAAAGATGAAAATGCAGTCACACTGCGCCCCTTCTCCTCCTCTCAAACAAATCCATGTTTGTTTCCTCTGTAATGTGTTTTGTTAGTGACAATGTCAGATGGCATAAGCCATGCCTTGGAATTCCACCCTTTTCCTGAATTCCTAGTCTCTCTTTTGCTGACAAAAAAATAAGCCACTGACAATAAATTTCTAACAGTATTCTTGTAACTGCATTTGCAGCATTTTAGCATTTGTTAAAGACAGAAAATAAAAATAAATTAAACATACTTACTTTCACCTTTTCTTTAAAGAGGTTCATGGCAAGTTGCCCAGAAAAGAAACATAAGTACATCCCAGTTTAAAAAAAAAAAAAAAAAAAAAAGAAAGAAAAAAAGGACAGAATGTCTTCCCATTAAATGCAGATAGAGAAACAATCTTATTTTGTAGCTATTTGAAAAAACCTAAAGAAATCACTTAAAATAAAACATAAAAAGAATGAATGCTATTAAAGACTGTCACTAGGCTTGACAAGTTAATGAGGGTTAGATTATGAGAGTATTATTGTTTTAGCAGAGTATTATACTCCACTCAGATTCTCCTCCTGACTTCATAGACAAAACTTGCTCAGAAATCTGTGCCAACTATTACATTAGGTTAATGGGACCCTGACATGCGAAACAAGGCAATGTAGTCCTGTTGACCTACCACATGGGAAAGGGATACTGTAGCTACACATTCAGAAGGGACACTAGACAGTTTATGGTTTGTTTTTTTTCTTTTGAAATGAAAGAGGAAAAGTGATTAAAATTATCTTTAATACGGTGAACATCAATTAATTGTTGTACTCCAGCAATACATATAGGTGTGCCTAAGTGAAATAGGCTTTTTTTTCCCACCTCTAATTTTACTTTCAAAAGGTTGAATACTTCCTAGAAGACCCAACAGCTGAGAAAGTCTCCTAAAGACATTGCTTTCACTAGTGCTTTCTTGAGGATCTGAAAATAGCTACCTCTGTTTTCCTTTCTCTTAACTTAAAAGATAAGTATAATGTTTTTGAACCTAGGCACCTGAACAGCACACCCAAGCCTGCTAATTTGATTAACAGCCACAATTACTTGAGCTTTTGTTCAAAAACACAGCTACAGCATTGTTGCTGTTTTGTTTCACATAATCTTTCCCTGGCTAATGCATTCCTCTTGAATGCAGAAATTTACATTGAAATGTCTTCAGCCTGGCAGGGTTTATAGCCACAACCTGAATGCCAGGAACTGTAAGACTAAACTGTCTACTCCAAGACCTGCAGAACAGGCATAGCAAGTAACTCAGAACTAGGTACGCAGGAGATATGTCGGGCATTCTGGGAAGTGGTACCAGACAGCAGAGAACCGCATCCCCAGACATGATCCTATGGCAGGGATGGGCTGCACTGAGTATGCAGATGAGTTAAATGACAATTCACCAAAGAAATTGCTCCAGCCCATCTCAGCTCTCATTCTGCAGCTGTGGTGGATTCAGATCTCTGTTTGTGTGATGCATGTCCCATAGCTAACCGAGATTTTTGACCCTCTCTTGAGCTTGCATTCAGCTGAAGAGCATCATTCTGACTATTTATTTTTTGCTGCTTAGGAGGAGGAAAGATTACAAGGCAGTCAACCCCCCCGAAAGAAGGGCTGCGAGATCTATGTTTATATATCCTGTTGAGGCTCAACTAAAATTTATTGGCTCAGAAAAGGACTATGACTCCCTAACACTGTCACTATGTCATTTGCACAGAAGAGAGAGGCTGCTCTAAGTGGTTTTCCTGTATTTTATCATGTTTCTCTTTTCATTGTCACCTGTGTCTGTTTGTGGCTATTGTTAGTGGGATATTCTGCTTTTCTTGCTGCCTGCTTATAGCCTCTGTTCTCCTATGCCTTCCTTATACATAGTTGCTGTGCTGCATGACTAATTACTAACAAAATTTATACTCATTAGTTTCAGTTTGGTCTTCATCTGGCTTAACTCCTTAATCATTAACCCTTCTCTCCTCTCTCTGGCACATAGCTGTCTTTCTGTCTTGACTGCTGCACCTAGTTGAACAGCGATTCCCTTCACGATTTGTGCCTGGTTACACTCTCTGTCTCTTCCCTCAGACACAAGTGGGCCTTTGTTGTCTTGTCATATTTGAGATCAAGGGAGCTGAGCCAATTTGTGCAGTCCTTAATCAATGACTTACAGGACAGTCACTTGATTAAGGAGTGTGAACTTAGGATCTATAATGTCTGACAATACACATGAAGCTTGCCTGTATCCAGAAAGGTTACGCTATTCTTCCAGCTAATGTGACTTTTTTCTGGTTTTAAGATATGTGTATTTTAACTATGCATATTTTCCTACCCTTTTCCATGTCCTGATGACTATAAAAGCATTTTTCTAAATAGTTTAATACTTCAATAATTAGGTATGTATCCTGTTTCAGTTTCCTTTACAATGATTTTGCACTGTACTGTATTTCTTCTGCTCACAAAATGAGAATAGTTCATCTCTGGAAAGATATTATTTTTATGAATGTATGTATATGAATATAGATTAGAGAGAGTAAAAAGTGAGCAAGAATTGGAGAAAAACCTTTGGTAAACAAGTATCATCCAACTTTTAGGTAAAGGCAATTATTAATGGAAAAACTTGAATTAACTACACTGAGCAAACATTTATGAATGGAACTGTATGTGTGGCGTAACTAATTTCACCTGCTTCTGTAGGAGAGCTTGGACTTTTAAGCTGTGTCTGGGCAAAGAGCCATTTTTAAAGGCTCAGAATGCATATCAAGTAAAAATGAGAAACAGTGGTATAGCAGGTACAGCAAATGTTCAAACTTTGTGCAACACTTCATTTTATCACAACACTGCAAAATCTTTCAATTAACTGCAGTATTTCAGAATGATAGTGCAAGTGCATGAAAACTTTTCCTATGAACTGCAGGTTGATCAGCTTTGCCTTGGCAGCAGCATTTGTTTAATCAGCCTGCACTGACATTTTGTGAAAGGCACTCATGCCATAGTGTCCTGAGAGTGTGGCCTCTCTGGATTTTACTCGTATTTGATCATTGCTCAGATGTGCCCCTCATCCCATTACTCCTTAAGCTATGCTCTGTGGTTTTTTACTGATGTTATTTAAGCTGACATAGCAGCCAAAATGACAAGCAAACAAAGCCACAGAAGCCCCTCTGCTTACAGCCAGCTTCATCCTTGACAGTTTGACCTTGTCCTGCTAATTTTAACTGTCATGCCCATTGGATTTGAGAGCCAAAGCACAGATGAAATCAGTAATACAGAAATATCGTTCACATTTTATGTCCATGCTCCTGTTTACAAGGAGAAAGAGCAGAAAGAAATCATGTTGCCCAGTCAAGTTTGAGGATATGGAGGTCGTTTTGCCAATAGATGTATTCACATGGAAAGACTGCTATTAAATTTCAGTCTGTGAAATAAGCTTATCAGACTGCAAAGAATAGATCAAGGTCTTCTTCAGCAGAAAATGATAACTGTAGTCCTATCAGCAGGAACAGTTTCTACAAACATCTCTGACAACTGAAACAATGCACTTTAATTTACTTCTGATAAACAATGTAGCAATTGTTTCTTCTCTACATTTTTCTCATAAAGCTTCTCATATAAATTTTGAAAGTTAATTTGGATATAATTTGTTTCTAGTCATTCCTATGGTTTCCTAGCAGTGCCTCTCAAAAACATTATTTTCTCTGCAAATATTTTTATACTCATTTAAAAACATGTGTATTATGTACTTATATATATGTGTATACTTAAAATTCAATAACTTTTTATTTATTTTTATTTTAATATTTGCTGAAAGCTTCAAACCCGAAGTCTATTTTTAATAAATTTGTCACTTTTGTAAGAGTGATACGAATAAAATGTAGAGTTTCAGGTAGGCAGATGAAGAGTGGAATATAAGTACAATTTCTTTCTTGTTAAGCTTACTGTACTCAGGGATCTCAATAACTCTGTGCCATCTAACATGAAAGTGTCATTTGATATCCTGTTACCAGAAGAAACAGGAAAATCACTATGGCCATAAGTGAAATTAGACAGGAAGAAAGGAAAAAAAAAAATAATATGGATTAGAAAGTGATCACATTTCTCTATATTCTGTTCTGTCTCAGCCACCAATTTCTTCTAATTAATCTGCTGAGTGAAGTGGTATTTATTCATGACATGAATTCATGGGGGGAAAAAAAGTAAAATCTATCTCATGTCATTGGGGATCTCTATAGGAAAGTTCCTGTGTTTGAAGGATCTAGAAAAACTCCTGTGTCTGTTATTATCCTTAGAAGTTTTCACAAGGAATCAGAAAAGGAGGATTTTTCATTTTTTTCTTTGACATTTTCTGATAGAACTATTGACCAAATCTAATACATCTTCCTCTGTACTGTACTCCTATTGAGTTTGTGTTTACACATGGTCTTTTGCCTCCTCAGTAAAATACATGAAAGAAACAAAAACAAAAGTCTCGAACAGTTCCTTCCCCATCTGTCTACAGAGCTGTCAGCTCAATCAGTGGCTGACACATTCACGTGTTTCTGAAGATGCAAGAACCACACTGACTAGCGATTGCAGGCACAATGGATGTAAAGACATTCCGCATTTATCTGCAGGATGGTAACAATATTCAATTCAGATGTGAGATTTTAGTAAAGGCGCTATTATTGTGATATTTGTTTGTACAGTTTCCTCATCCCTGCTGGAGACTCCTCAATGAGACCACTATAGATATTAAAAATAATGATTCAACCAAAGGAAAGGTGCTTTGTTCTCATTCAGACACGCTTTCAAAAAGGTATCATCAGTGCCTGGATTTAGTTACGTATGGCAGAAATCTACAGAGAAAGCTATTGTATAAGTAATGGATTTTGAAGAAGTGGCAAAGATACAAAGACAGAAAAATATGACAAATCATCCACTAGAAAGAATGGTTATAAAAAGGCTATGACTTATATGAGCAAAATTCTAATATGGTCATGGTGCTAGCTGATTCTTTTTCTACAATGTGGCAAATTAAGAGTCTATTACTCTTCCCTAACTCCATGTACTTCATAACTATTGAAGTCAGTGGACTTTCAGAGGTATAACACTGGTGTAACAGAACAAAGAATCAGACTCTCATTTTCCTGTCTGTATACAATCTAAGGGATTCAAAAAAGACTTTTTTTGGTCAAACTTTGACCCTAACATATACGGGAAAATCGGTCCTACCCACTTAAACAAAAGGGTGTTGTAGTTCAGCTGATGGTAATAACAGCTTATGGCAGTCTGGTGAAGTGCCCACTGGCTGGAAAAGGGGAAACATTGCCCCAGTATTCAAAAAAGGGAAAAAAGGAAGACCCGGGCAACTACACGCCAGTCAGTCTCACCTCTGTGCCTGGCAAGATCATGGAGCAGGTCCTCCTGAAGGCTCTGCTACAGCATATGGAAAATGTGGAGGAGATTGGTGTCAACCAGCATGGCTTCACCAAGGGAAAATCCTGCCTGACAAATCTGGTGGCCTTCTACAATGGTGTAACAGAATCAATAGACAAGGGAAGAGCAACTGATATCATCTACCTGGACTTGTGCAAGGCCTTTGACACTGTCCCTCATGACATCCTGGTTTCCAAGTTGGAAAGACATGGATTTGATGGGTGGGCCACCCTATGGATAAGGAGTTGGCTGGAAGGTCACACTCAAAGGGTTGCAGTCAATGGCTCAATGTCCAACTGGAGACCAGTGACAAGTGGTGTCCCTCAGGGATTGGTGCTGGGACCAGTACTATTTAACATTTTAGTCAGTGACATGGGCAGTGGCTTTGAGTGCACTCTCAGCAAGTTTGCTGACGACACCAGGCTGTGTGGTGTGGTCGACATGCTGGAGGGAAGGGATGCCATTCAGAAGGACCTTGACAGGCTGGAGAGGCGGGCCCAGACCAACTTCATGAGGTTTAACAAGGTCCTACACCTGGGTCAAGGCAATCCCAAGCACAGATACAGGCTGGGAAATGAGTGGATCGAGAACAGTCTTGGGGAGAAAGACTTGGGCGTGTTGGTGGATGATAAGCTCAATATGAGCCAACAGTGTGTACTTGCAGCCCAGAAAGCCAGCTGTGTCCTGGGATGCATCAAAAGATGTGTGACTAGCAGGTCAAGAGAGGTGATTCTGCCCTCATGAGACCCCACCTGGTATACTGTGTCCAGCTCTGGAACCCCCAGCACAAGAAAGATAGGGAGCTGTTGGAGCGAGACCAGAGGAGGGCTACCGAGATGGTCAGAGGTCTGGAACACCTCTCCTATGAGGACAGGCTGAGAGAGTTAGGCTTGTTCAGCCTGGAAAAGAGAAGGCTCCAGGGACACCTCATAGCGGCCTTCCAGTACCTGAAGGGGGCTACAAGAAAGCTGGAGAGGGACTTTTTACAAGGGCATGTAATGATAGGACGAGTGGTAATGGGTGGAAGCTGAGAGAGGATAGGTTTGGACTATATATAAGTAAGAAGTTATTTACCCTGAGGGTGGTGAGGGACTGGAACAGGTTGCCCAAGGAAGGTGCGGATGATCTATCCCTGGAAGCGTTTAAAGCCAGGTTGGAAGGAGCCTTGAGCAACCTGATCTTGTGTGAGGTGTTCCTGCCGTGGTAGGGAGGTTGGAACTAGATGATCTTTGAGGTTCCTTCCAACCCAAACTATTCTATGAATTAAAACAATCCAGGGACTTGTGTTATTTCCTGTTACAACCTATTTTTGTGCAGAACAGCACACATCCACAGAATGAAAGATTTTACCAATATGACTGAAATACATCCATGTAAACCATATATATTTTTTCATTTTAGAGATAAAACTATGCAAGTTACATGGTTATGAAATTTCCCAGCAGCTCAGATAAGATTATTCCACCAAACTTTTAAGGAATTTGATTTAACTTGTAAAAGAATAAAAATTGATTTTTAACTCTTTTTTTTTTTTTTTTTTTAAATGCTGTCTAGACGTTGAGAACCTAACCAATTTCCTTTTAAACTCATAATGACTGAGTTACCCTAGCAGCACAACACAACTGCTGCCTTAAGTGCTGGTTATATGGAGTGTCATAGTATGCACAACTGCATGCCCTTCTAGTACATACACAATTAATCTATTTGGAAGTTCAACAATGTCTTAAACAAAGGGGAAGGGAGAGGGAAGCCTCAGTACTGTTTTTCAAAAGTTCTTATCATACAGTATCATAGAATCATAGAGTATCTCAAGTTGGAAGGGACACGTAAGGATCACCGATTCCCACACCTTGCTCCTCATAGGACTACCTAAAACTAAGCTATGACTAAGAGCATTGTCCAGACGTTCCTTGAACTTTGACAGGATTGGTACCGTGACTACTTGCCTAGGGAACCTCTTCCAGTGACCGAACACCCTCTCAGGGAAGAACTTTTTCCTAATGTCCAGTCTGAACTTCCCCTGATGCAGCTTCATTCCATTTCCTTGTCCTATTGCTCGTCTCCAGAGATAGATCAGAATCACGCAATCACCTGGGTTAGAAAAGACCTTTAAGCTTATCGAGTCCAATCATTAACCTAACACTGATAGTCCTCAATCATATCCCTGAGCACTATGTCAACGCAACTCTTAAACGCTTCCAGGGATGAGGACTCTACCACTGCCCTGGGCAGCCTATTCCAATGCCTGAGAACCCTTTTGGTGAAGAAATTCTTCCTAATACCCAATCTAAACCTCCCTTGGCACAACCTGAGGCCATTACCTTTTGTCCTATCACTTGTTACTTAGTTAAAAAGACTCATCCCCACCTCTCTACAACCTCCTTTCAGGTAGTTATAGAGGGTGATGAGGTCAGCATCTCCCCTTCCACTGTGCCCCTTGAGGAAGTTGTAGACTACAATGAACCTCGGCCTTTACTTCAAGCTGAACAAACCAAGTGATCTCAGACACTCCTCTCAAGTCTTGTCCTCCAGGCCTTTCACCATCTTGGTCACCCTCCTCTGGACATACTCTGATAGTCTGATGTCCATCTTATATTGAGACACCCAAAACTGCACACGGTACTCAAGGTAGGGCCACATCAGTGCAGTGCAGTGCAGAGTGAGACAGTCATCTGTCCTCCAACTCCACAGAATGACTGGTTGTGTTGGGCTTAGCTGCTGGCTGGGGTTAAACCACAACATAGGGTCTTCCTTCTTACCCTTCTTGAAAATTGGGACGTTTGCCAACTTCCTGTTGACTGGGACTTCTCCAGATTCCTGAGAACTTTGAGAAATAATGGAGAGATGTCCTGTGATAACATCAGCCAGCCCTTTCAGTACCCTGGCGTCCTGGTTTCCCAGGAACAGAACCATGGGCCAGCCATGGTAGGCAGGCCATGAGTAGCCCTGAGTCAGCTGGGAGATCCAATCAAGACAGCTGCCCCAAGCTGACTCACAGGTGTATCCCACACCACTGACATAAAGCTCATTATAAAAGGAGGGAGTTTACTAAGGAAGTTCATCTTCCTGGGGCTCCTTCTTCTTGGCCTCCTGCTGATCCTAAGGATGAGGCTGAGTATAACCTCATATACTTTATGTTGGTGATTATATCAGTTTTGTTGTTTCATTAAATTTCTTTCTACTACAACCCACAGAGCTTCTCCCTTTTTCCCACCAACTCCCCTTCATGAAGGGTCATCAGCTGGTAGAACAACTGCTACCATTTAGCCCCAGGTAGAGGCTAAACATAGATACCTGGGATGAATCCCTTATGTAAGAAACCACTTTTCCAATCAAATTTGTCTATAGATATGCATATATATATCTGTATCAGCTTTGGCTAAAAACTGGCTTATTTCACTAACTACAGCACAAGTGACAAATTATCTCTTGACAGAATTGGTTATTAGTATTGCAAGTGGATGCATTTGGACATGTGAAAATATACATATGAAACACAATGTAACTATCAGACAATGACAGTGTTAAGAATCAGTGACTTTCTAGCAAGAAAAAAAGGAACTGGGAAGAGATAAAACTCCAGTTCTTAGTACAGAAGTGACCATATTTTCTGAAGACCCTAGCTTTTCTAACAGTAATGTTTCAGACTGTCAGCTGATGCAAATATCCATACTTCAAATTACAATGATGAAACCATATGAACTTGTGATAGAGGGCAAGTTCTGTTTTATATAGATTGTGCATTTATGTAGATTATACACTTATCAAAAATGCAACTCTTTGCTAGTTCCATATAAGATTATAGTAATATTCAGTCATCCCAAGACGTCTAGATTTAAACTGAAAGACCAGAATACATCTCTAATTTTAAATATATTATACCTGTTTCTTCTCCAAAATGGCCCAAAACCAGTGTGTTTTCTAGAAACATGATTTAATAGAAAGACTTTAAATCAGCATGTTGAAACTGTTCATTATTGAACTGCGCTGCAATTGCTGTATCAAGATTTTCCTGTGCAGCTACAGAATTGAATTACATGTTTACTATAAAAGCAGAACAGATTCTACCCTGGAACGGATTCTTATTTACATATTCTTTGCTAACTTGGGCTTATTTACCACCACTGGGGGTTTACTTAAAGATTACTAGGGTGATATGATGTGAAGCCATGTTTGCTTATTAAAGGCATCTTCCCTTTCAAGAACAGTGAGCAGATTTAAAATAAATAAATAAATAAATCTACTTGATCTGCAAAACTGATGATACCATGTCTGAAGGATGAACATTTACTACCTATCCACTCTCAGTTTTGCAGTTTCTACTACAGTAGCCGAAAAGCACTATCTCAAGTAGTATAGCACTTCATTTTTAGTTCCAAAACTTTTGGAGTTTCCTTTTTTTTTTTTTTACTCTACAGTAACTCATCTCCTAGCTATTATTTCAATATCATTGCAGTCATTTAATTCCCTTTGAGCATTTTAGGTGGGTGGAGTCATTACAGCAGTACAGAGGCAATTTGGAAGTATATATTAAGTACTTAATAGAATCTAACAGTCTATCATATCATGTCAATTCATAGTGTTAAACTACTAAAATATTTAGACACGAAAGCATTGGGGTAATTCTTATGTACAGCAATCAGCTTTCAAACATATGCACACTCAAGGGAGAGAATTTTAGAGGTAGAATTAAAACAGCTTCAGGTTTTAGAAAATATTCTCTTTGCTCTGTAAGAATACAGCAGTGCCATCATTCAGTAGTGTTTCATCCTGAAATAAGATTGCCATTAGCACAGATTGCTTTTTTTTTAACAGCCTTTTTGGTGTATTGCTTATGTCAGAGTAAATTAAAAGGGAAGTTCTATGTCATAGAGCAGAACAGTTTTGTTTGACAGGTATACATATGGAGAAGGATGAGGAGGCATAACAGGAGAGAAGAACAAGGGGCTAGAATCTAGGAGATAGACAATAATTTTAAGTTTTGCCATTGCATTGCTTTGTAAACTTAGACTTGTGCATGGCAGTCCAACTGACTCAGTAGAAATCCTGAAGTGATCTGAATGAGTATTGTCTGTAAGGTTTGTAGCATTGATGCCTCAGACCGATAGAGATCCTACCTACTCTTTTTGTATGCTCAGGTAAAATGTGCTTTTCAGAGTAACTATTTTTTAAAGGGAAGACCACAGGCTGTATATAGACCTTAAAATGTTTCTCCACTGTCATCACTCACAGGCTCGACTCTTAACAAAGAACCCAAAGGACTACTACAGTCTCTTTCTTCCCCTTTAGACTAGCTGTGACCAGTCTTGGCTCTAATGATCTCAACTTAGCTATCAGGAAAATCTGAGTTCATAATTCTAAGCCAGTAAAGAGTGGTTTTCAAAGTAAGCCAATTATTTTCAGTGACACCAGTTACTACAGATGGTTTTATCTTAACATGTATTCTTGTAATTGACCATTAGTTCCTTTTCCTAAAGCAAGTGTGTAATCCAACAACAGTCCTGCCAGATGTTCAAGCTCTGAACATATATTTTGTGGACAGTGATCCATGCCTCCAAGCTTGTCTTAGGGAGCCATTCAGGATTTCCTGTTCTTTGGAAATAGCCTGGTGTGGACAGATTTCATACTCATTAGAGGAGCTCCCCTTTTCTTAGACAAACTTCTCATAAGCATTTGAAAAGTGCAAGAATCCAAGCTCCCCATTATATAACATTTTTTTAACCAAACCTACAAGAGTAAAGAGTGAAATATGAATTAAAAACCACTGGAACAAAAGCCTCTATCTCACAATAAGAAGCTACTAATTAGAAGGGATCAAAAATCCATTCTTTTAATCTGTTTTACAGAAGTGCTTCATACAAGACTGTTTTAATTGTTGTAATCATTCTGGCCAATGTTATTTCAGTAATAAAATATCAGGCTTGTTTTCTTACTATAATTTTTTCATAACAGCATTTTCAGTCTGTCAAATAGGCTAATGCACATACACTTGACAGTAGACAATTCGACACTATATAGATCTTTAATAGGCTCCTCAATGTACTAACAAGATTTTAAATATTGTGCAGCCTGAAGTAACACCAAGAAAGGGGGAAAGCTAAGCTAAGTTGGCTTTTCCTGGGTAGTACTCTAAGCCTTTCAAAATCATTTTGATGCAGTTATTCAAAAAACTAATCTTCTTGTTTCCACAGTCTTTACTACGTAAAGATTTTTTTCATCACAAATGCTACAAGTCACCACCCCTATCAATGCAATGTACTGTAATCATAAAGAACAATCTTTAAATCTTTAAATCTTTAAAGAACAAATAAAATCCTCTGTGCCGAAATTGTAAAATACTTTATTCAAAAATTAATTCTAAATTCCTGAAAGGAACATGGCATCAAAATAAAAATAACAACCAAAGCTTGAAAACATTAAACACAGCCAGCTCCAGAAGGAAAACAGAATTTTTGAAATATCAACTGATTTATTTTGATAGCCTGTTTTAGAAATATTCAATACTCATATTTTGTTCCTATTTATAGCTCCAAATTGACATTTATTCATATGACAACAGCTATAACATTATCCGTTAAGAAAAATTTGGTAACACTTATCAAATAATATGTTACCTTATATCATGTTTCTCTTTGACCTGTCACATTAACTTCCTTTGCATAGAAACATTATAAAAAAACAAGTGACTAAGGACCAAACCACCTAGGACCTAAAGCAGCACATGTGACAAGACCAAAGAAATGTAAAACTTACTTAGGAATAATCTTTCCATGAGTCGTTTTGTCATGAACAGGACTTTACTCTGCAAGTAATGTGCATGTGGATTCAGTTCTCAGATCCAATAGCCTTTGGGAACAACTAGGAAACAAGGTCTCTTGGAAAAGGCTGATATTCCTAATTAACTCTTCATTTTCCTTCCACAGTTCTGGACAAGAGAGATCAAGTTCTCCTCTGGACAGACATTTGGACAGATTTTACTTAGGAAAGATGGTCTCAGCACAGAGCTGCTCCAGGCAGCAGACACCTCTGCAGTGGCAGACAAAGGCAGCAGATTCTGAACACAGCTCTGTCAGCCCAGAAGAAACCTGCAGAGGCAGATCACAGTAGGTGGTTATCTGGTCATGTCACCAAGCTGCCATTTCTAGAATTAAAAATAGGAATTCGTAGAATAACAGCAGAAAAGAATACTACCTATACCTATAAACACAGCACCTTACTATCATCAATAACAAGGGCAAGTGTAGAGTCTTGCATCTGGGTAAGAACAACCCCTTGTATCAGTATAAGTTGGTGACTGACCTGCTGGAGAGCAGTGTAGGGGAAAGGGACCTGGGGGGTCCTGGTGGACAGCAGGATGACCATGAGCCAGCAATGTGCCCTTGTGGCCAAGAAGGCCAATGGCATCCTGGGGTGTATTAGAAGGGGTGTGGTTAGTAAGTCAAGAGAGGATCTCCTCCCCCTCCACTCTGCCCTGATGAGGCTGCATCTGGAATATGGCCACATCTGGAACTGTGTCCAGTTCTGGGCCCCCAGTTCAAGAAGGACAGGGAACTGCTTGAGAGAGTCCAGCGTAGAGCCACAAAGATGATTAAGGGAGTGGAACATCTCCCTTATGAGGAAAGGCTGAGGGAGCTGGGTCTCTTTAGCTTGGAGAAGAGGAAACTGAGGGGTGACCTCATTAATGTTTATAAATATGTAAAGGGTGCGTGTCATGAGGATGGAGCCAGGCTCTTCTCAGTGACATCCAATGATAGGACAAGGGGCAATGGGTGCAAGCTGGAACATAGGAGGTTCCACATAAATGTGAGGAAGAACTTCTTCACAGTGAGGGTGACAGAACACTGGAACAGGCTGCCCAGAGAGGTTGTGGAGTCTCCTTCTCTGGAGACATTCAAAACCCACCTGGACATGTTCCTGTGTGACCTGGCCTAGGTGTTCCTGCTCTGGCAGGGGGATTGGACTGGATGATTTTTGAGGTCCCTTCTAGTCCCTAACATTCTGTGATTCTGTGATCAAATGCTGATGCATGGTGCACTGAAAAGAAACTCTAACAGTTGTACTGCAAACAGATTCACCAAGAAATTTCTCCGAGTTAGCTGTCATCATTTTTCAAGTCATATGGTTTTCCTCAACAGGCACCTTTGTTTCTTTTTTTCTGATAAAGGTTAAAATTGGAAATTTTCCCCATCTCTGCCTGCTAGACATTTAAAATTTAGAAGAAGGAAAGAAAGAGGGGAGAAAAAAAGAGGCAAAAGCAACATCAGCAGTCACCAGGCTGTTCTGCAGGACAACTGTATCATTTATAGCAATCACAGTATTGATATCAGAACAAGCAAGGTAAAAATTATGTCCCAGAGGATAAAAAGTGCAGTCAGTTTTTGTTAAGTCGATGTAACACCGTGCTGTAGCCCAAGGTTGTGAAAGACAATTAACCAGGTGAGAGATTCTAAGGTGCATCCTTTTTGCTTTGGTTTGTTTTTCTTTTTTTAACCTTTTAACCATTACCTCCCCATATTGTAAAATTTTTAGTTTCTTCATACAACGCTGCTTTTTTTCTGATGCTACAGCCCATAGTATTTGTATTTTCAGAAACTTTCTTTTCAATATACTTCTGTAAACTCTATCTCAATTTTTCTGCCTGCACAACTCCATAACAAAATTCTGTTTTCCCAAATATGATGTTGCTGCATTAATTTTGTTATATTTTGTACCAGTGTTAGTGTGCAAAATGGTTTTAAGTAAAGTTAAGCCCAGTAAAACTAAGACAGACTAAGCCGCTAACAACGGGTATTATCCAAAAATTTCTCCTGTCACTAGGCATCCAAAGGATTAAAATAATGGTAACGTCATAGATGGATCAGAAACATACTCAATTATGGGTTTGGTTGTTATATTTCAGTATATATTTTATCATAAATACACTGATCTTCAGTCCCTAGGTGAAAAATGACACCCTGTGATGGGTTGACCTTGATTGGCTACCAGACAACCACCTAGCTGCTCTCTCAGCCCCACTCCTCACCAGGACAGGGGAGAACATAAGATGGAAAAGCTCATGGGTCAGGATAAAGACAGGAAGCTCACTTGTCAGTTACCATCATAGGCAAAACAGACTTGACTTGGAGAAAAATAGTTCAATTTATTGCCAATTAAAATAGATTTGGGTAGTGGGAAACAAAGACAAAATCTAAAACACCTTCCCTTCAGCTATCACTTTTTCCCCAGACTCTAATACACACCTTAACTCCTGACTCCTCTACCTCCCCCCTGCACCGACCAGCACAAGAATGATAGGGAACAGGGGGTTGTGGTCAGTCCCTAATGGTTCATCTCTGCTTCTCCTTCCTTCTCATACTTTTCCCCTGCTTCAGAGTGGGGTCCCTCCCATGGGCTGCAGTTACTTCAGAAAATATCCTGCTCTGGCGTAGGGTCCTTCGTGCAGTGAAGAAAATCTGCTCCATCATTGTCTCTCTGTGGGCTATGGAGGAATCTCTGGTCTTCCCCTCCTTCTAGTCTGACCTTGGTGCTCACAGGGTTGTTCCTCACCCTCTATTCCTCACTCCTCATTGTCATGCAGCACTGTCTTTTCTTAAATACATATTCCCAGAGGCGCCACTAGGATGACTGATGATGTGGCTGTGCCCTGCAGAGGGTCTGTTGGAGCCAACTGGAACCAACTGTGTCTGGCATGGGGCAGCCACAACCTCTGCTCACAGATGCCCCTGCAGCCCCCTGCCCTACTGCCAGTGCCTGAACACAACCTACACCCAGTACACACTCCCATGGCAAGCATGGTCTCTTACCACTCTAGTCACATGGCTTTCACAGCTTTAGACACTGGCTGTGTTGAAGAAATAATAAGCATCATCTATCCAATATGGAGCCAATAAAGAGATGCTTAAGTTACTTTTCCCACCACCACTCCCCCCACCCTTCCCATTTCTAATTTAACAAGCATAATCTACATCTCTGGCTTACATGGCAGGAACAATCTCCAAACGCCCCGTTCCTTACTGGACCTGGCAAAGCATTTGGATGAAGAGCTGTGATGGAATTACTCTTGAGATACATGCTTTTTAATATTACATTTTGAGGCTAAAATCAAATACCTAGCCAGAAAAACCATGATTTGTTAGCCTTTCTTTTTCCATTATTCTGAATTTTGTGAGATATTGTTTCTCAGAGAAGCTGAAAGAGAAAAAAATTAATTCCCTTCAAGTACAACAGAAAGCAATTAGAGATGTAATAAATGAAAAAGAACCTAAGCAGTAGGTACCATGATCTAATTAAGGTTTATAATTAGAAATAAATTGAGATTGAAAAGGAAAAAAAAACATCAGGATGCTTAATGTCAGAAAGTAATAGTTGTCAGATTAGTTAATATATTCTCAGGGGTAAACAGGCTACCAAGCAATGAAGATAGAGTAATATATGGACAATGCAGATGAATGATGCATTAAATGCAACCAAAGGCATAGAAGAGAGGAGTACTCTTCATCTCAAATACAAAAACAAATTAAAGACCATTGAAATAAAGAGGTGAAACAGGGAGTGAAAGAAAATAACTCAGAAACTGACAGTAGAGAACAAAATTGGGAATTTCAGTCTATCAACACTGGACACATAATGAGGAAATTCCAGTGATGAGTAGTGGTAGAAAATTAAAAGCTTTCTAAAAGATCTCTGATGCATTCAGTGACCAGCTTTTATTCTAAATTAATGCAATTGTTGTACGTTACTAGTATTTTAACTAATGCTTAGATTTCAGGAATGCTATTCTAGCTTTTTACACTTTTTTTTTTTAGCTTTAAATTTCCCATGCTCTAATCTCTGTTTAACTCTATCTTGAAACTAAAATTACTCATCAATGAAAAAGATTTAGACGAATATGTCACAAAAGGTCTGTTATCCTCATACTGCTGCTTAAAGTTGGGTGATGTTTTTTTTAAAGAAATGCTTTTCCCTTCTGCAGTGCCAAATGCTGAGAATCAACATTCTGTGGGAATGCAGCAATTTCACTGAAATGATCAGGAAACCAGGCAGGCAGCCAGGCTGACCATCCCGGCCAGGCTGAAGATCCTGCCCAGCCTTGGTCTTTTTAGACTCATGGGGTCCAACTTTCCTATGCTGCCCAGCAGAATCTTATTTCCTGCACAGCTAGCTGTGTTTATACTTCTTTATTATTTCTTTATCTAGTAGACCACAAAGACTGCAATCCACCTAGTATATTATGGATGAGAAAAACTGGATATATATAAGAGAAAGATAAGTTGTGTTTTGAAGTTATTACAATTAAATGAAAGACAAAATTGATTCCTTCATGGGAACTGCCTTAGACAACAAGCACAGTTGTTACAAGATCTATAAAGACACAGTACAGTTGGAAGAAAATGTGGCTAATACTAGATGACAGTGTGCCTAAGACTTGGTCCTAAATGTGAATGTATGTGTACTGCAAGACAGCAAGTGAGACAGTAGTAAGTGATCTGGGATATGAGGACATGAGGTAGGATCTCAAAATTAAACCAATTATGTAAACGCTTACAATTTCTATGACTTTGAGAGTGGTTAGTCTCTTAGCCACTTGTATAAATATGTGACCAAAAAAAAAAAAAAAAGCATTTGTAGTAGTTCTTCTCTTCAGTATTAGAAATATATTTTTACCTTTAATATATTCTGCACATACCGTTCCAGATTCGGGAGCCTGCAGTTCCAGTACACACTGTTTCTAAAACAGAATATATATGTTTTTTCCTCAAGGAACTTACTGAAAGTGAAATTGCAATATAGCAAAAGATGGTGTAACCAATAAGAATTCATGTAGAAGAGAGATCTGAGAGATGGGGAGGATGACAAAGGTAATGTGAAATCTGAGGAAGTGAAAAAACATTGCTTGAATATTTGTGAAACACATGAATTAATCTGAGTCAAAGTTTGCAAATACAGCTTCCAAAATGTTCTTAGTTTATGTGAGTTTTATTTTAGTAATTTATATGACTTTATAGTGTGTATATATGTATAAAGAAATATACATACATACAATTGGCTGATGCAACAAAATAAAGATCTGGAGGTTTTTCTTTCAAATTTAGGATTGGTTAACACTTACAGTTAGATACTCCTAATAGCTGCAGAAATACTGTTCATTCAGGAGTACATTTTCTTCCCCTTTTATTTAGTACTTTTTTACTGAATGAGTGTCTGCAAAGATCACAATTTATCATATATCACTAGAACCAGGATTCAGACCTTCAGACACTGAACAGGACTTGAAACAAGACTAATCAGCACATCCAAGAACCAAGTGCAAATGAGTTTGGGTCTTAGTAAAAGTAATAATAGCACAATAAAATAAAAGTCAATTTCTCTTGGTATAAAACAAAGTGCAGCTGGCGTACGGAACTGCTGGGTGAGACTTTCATTCTCTTCTTCAATCTCTCAATCAGAGCATCAAGACTCTTATTTCTAACACACATATTAAGTCTTTTAATAATAGTGTCAGTATTTAAAAATTATCAGACAGTTGTAACTCACCTGAGAGGACTAATGGATACGAAGGATTTAATCCTAAAGCAATGGCTTGTGCATGACACATCCATCATGGTGATTGATCAGGATGTCCTTGTCACTAAGACAATCTATGGATCTTTCCAGGTAACACTAAATTTAGCTAATACAGAAAGACTTGTTCTTTTTCAAATCAGTGCAACACACTTGTTGGGACTGGGATGCAACTGGGCCGTAGCAGATAATCTGTATATACTAGTCCAACCTCTGCCTCTCTCATGATGAGGTCTGGACTATGCGCCTCATTAGGATGAAAAATATTTCTTTGATTGACTAGCTTTCCTAAGCTTATCTTTGTTCTCTACTAATAAGAAACCAAGAGTGAAGACAATTTTATTCAAAATAAATATTCTTCAGATGCACAGTGAAGGTAGAGCAAGAGGGAACTCAGAATTAGCTTACTGAATCATTGGGTAGTGGACCATATCACAGAAAAGAGAAAATCAAAGAAGAAAAACAAGTCACTATTTCTAAGTGGGAACTTCTACACTGACAAACAGCATCTGTGCTGATACAA
Source organism: Podargus strigoides (assembly GCA_028020825.1). NCBI lineage: Eukaryota > Metazoa > Chordata > Aves > Caprimulgiformes > Podargidae > Podargus > Podargus strigoides. The sequence continues at coordinate 17,330,064 of CM051621.1, read as the reverse complement.
CTGAAAAACCCAGCTTTTCTCACCTAAAACTGTCTTGTCTTTTCTTTTCTTTTCTTTTCTTTTCTTTTCTTTTCTTTTCTTTTCTTTTCTTTTCTTTTCTTTTCTTTTCTTTTCTTTTCTTTTCTTTTCCTTTCCTTTCCTTTTATTTTATTTTTTTCCTTTTCTTTTTTTATTTTTAAAATGAATTACAGATACTCATGATGGGAAAAAAATTACACCATTGAGAACCGTTAACCTATCATGCTGATATTTAAACCGTCATCCTGAATTACCTGTAACAGGACTAAAGTTCTAGTTAGTATAGAGTGTAACTTCAAAAAATTGAAACAACCTAAGCAATGATCAGGGTCATCTTATCTAATGTGAGTGGTATTTGGAGGTTGTCCGAGAACTTGAGCCTATTATTAAGAATAGCCCTGCTGTCATTGTTTAACCTCTTATCTCTCATGAGTTCTAAGGAAATCAAAACCAGTGCAACAGTTTTCCTTAAAGTGGTATTAATTGCAGGTTTAAGTCCTGACTTGAAAATTCTCTAGAGAGGTATCTTCATAAACACAGAATTTAAGGTCAGGCAAGACCATGATAATAATTCAATTTGACCTTGTACATAGCACAGACCATACCTTTCACTCCATAAAGCCTATATCAATTTCTGATCAACTTAGAGCATATGTATTTAAAACATCAAAACTTGACGAGAAAATGCAAGTAAATGCAAGCAAATATTTAAGTGTTACATTGAGTAAAATATGCACCTTATCTCCAGCTTGATTGTTTTTGTATTTCCAGTTTCTGTCTGCTGTCTGTCATTATGCTTTTTCTCTGTTAAAGCGTCTCCATGGACAGAAATCTTGTCCTCATGTAGATGCTGTCAAACATTCTTGTTACACAGAGAGTGCTGGGACTCTCTGATACCTTTAAGGCAATTTGATCGCTTTCACTCAGAAGACCCTGCTTATGCTTAATGTCTTTGCCGAAAGTTTTTTTTTTGCGTAGCATATATTTGACTCAGGATCAAAATTTTAGGGAAAATTCAGGCTTTCCTGAAAAAGAACGTAAGAAAATGAATGATGTTTCACTGTGTAAAAAGTCTGGCTTCTTGCTTCACATTGTAGGAGTTTGCTGGATTATGCTGTATCACTAGATGAGATGAGGGTCTGAGCAATTGAAGGGCTAAAATGAATCATAGGATCACAGAATAGTTGGATCTGGCAGAGACTTCTAGAGATCATCTAGTCCAACCTCACTTCTCAATCAAGGTCATCTAGAGAAAGTTGCTCAGGCTCATGTCCAGTTGGGCTTTGAATATCTCCAAGGATGGAATTCATAGAATCATAGAATCACCATGGTTGGAAAGGACCTCCAGGATCATCAAGTCCGACCTTTATCTCATCATCTCCCTAACCACTAGACCATTAGACCATGGCCTCAAGTGCTTCATCCACTGTTTTTTGAACATCTCCAGGGATGGCAAATCCACCACCTCCCTGGGCAGCCTGTCCCAGTGCCTAACCACCCTCTCAGTAAAGAACTTCTTCCCAATATCCAACCTAAACTTCCCCTGATGCAACTTGAGGCCATTTCCTCTCGTCCTATCATTAGTAATTTGGGAGAAGAGACCAACACCAGCCTCACTACAACCTCCTTTTAGGTAGTTGTAGAGGGCAATGAGGTCTCCTCTCAGTCTCCTCTTCTCCAGGCTAAACAACCCCAGTTCCTTCAGCTGGTCTCCATAAGGCCTGTTTTCCAGACCTCTCACCAGCCTCGTTGCCCTTCTCTGGACCCGCTCCAGCACCTCAATGTCCTTCTTATACTGTGGTGCCCAGAACTGGACACAGTACTCAAGGTGTGGTGGTCTCACGAGTGCCGAGTACAGGGGCACGATCACCTCCCTACTCCTGGTCACACCGTTTCTGATACAGGCCAGGATGCCATTGGCCTTCTTGGTCACCTGGGCACACTGCTGGCTCGTGTTCAGTCGGCTGTCAACCAACACCCCCAGGTCCTTTTCCACCAGGCAGCTTTCCAGCCACTCTTCCCCAAGCCTGTAGCGCTGCATGGGGTTGTTGTGACCAAAGTGCATGACCTGGCACTTACCCTTGTTAAATCTCATACAATTGGCCTCAGCCCATCGCTCCAGCCTGTCCAAATCCCACTGCAGAGCCTCCCAACCCTCAAGCAGATCAACACTCCCACTTAATATTGTGGCATCTGCAAATTTATCAACATTTCCATCAACCACTTTGGGGGAAGGGGTAGTTTTATGAGTTTCTCTAGCTTTTAATGTTAAGCAGCTTTAGACAACACAAATATCTTTTCCAAGTATTTTCTGAAACATTTCCAATTCTGCACAGCCTTTTGAAGTCTGGACACCAGAACTGGACAAAACATTGCAGAAATATGGCCTTACTAAACCTATGATATTATCCCTTTGTATATGAGAAATGAAATAATTTCTGAGACAAGTTTAATTTCCAAGTTCTGTGGTTTGCTTGAACACACATGTGCTCTGACATTCAGTGCACTTTAACTTATTTTGTTCATAAATCATCCCTAATGCACGAAAAGCAAATTCAACACACAAAACAACAAACACAGCATTAAATATATCTGCTAAATAAAGACCTTAAATAAAAGAATCTCTGAAATAAGCTTTCTGTTAGTAATGTCTATTGCTGTTTGGAATGTAGTAGAATGATTTTTCAAACCATGTCCAAGAAACATTGAAAGAATTTTAAGTATATGACAGAGCTACAGCTTCAGGCTTTTTTTTTTTTTTTAAATAATTCATCATTGTTTTTACATTAGATATTTCAGAAGCTACAGAACAATTTTTGGCTAGAAAGTTGGTGAAATCTGGTGAGAGAAAGCAGCTTTGTTGGAGTAGTAAAATGTCATGTCTTCCTGGGATCCCAAGTGAGTCCTAAAAAGACTTCTGCTTTGCAAAAAGACTCGTACAAATGATATCTTCCCTTTTCTGCATTAGCCCTCCAGAACATAAATTTCCCATAAAATGTGTTTGTTTCTCAAACATCTCTTTCTGTGTTCTTCAGTGATGACATTAGAAGATGAAGGAGATGGCCACCATGTGCTGAGTGGCATGGACACAAGCTTACAAACATAAGAAAATAATTATTCATCAAAGTTGTCCTTGAATTTCTGCCAGCCCTGGAAGTATGCAAAAGGAACTAGAAGCTGCAGCTCCCTACCATGGTGGAGGGGCTGACCTAATCAAAGCCCACCTTGGCCATGGACCTGTAGCATTTCCAAGGAAGGAATTCAGATGAAATAGGAGCTGAGGCAGCAGCAGGCAGGTGCTGGAACAAAAGCTTTCTGACCCGTTGGTCATCTAACTCCTCTGCTGGGAGATACTTCTGTGTGCTTTCTATCCAGCTACTGAGTACAACAACTGAATATTATGAGATATTTTAATAGTGGAAAAGTGAATGAGTGCAGAGTGCTATTGCATTGTGAGCAGTTTAAGGCTTTCCTTTCACCATCTAACACAGGCTCTCTCACTCCTCTCAGTCAGCCAGAATTTGCAAGGGAGCATTGTTGTCCCATTCCAAGCTGCAAGTGACAAGAGGCACTAACCTTCTCAGTTGCTCTATGCTTAACACCTAGTATAGAAGGTTTCTCATACAGAAGGACTTTAGATGGACCTATACCTATCAATTGCCTTGATCAGTCTGGAATATAAAGCTGTTCCAATAGGAAGCTAATTACATGTATTGTAAGAAGAACTGAAGACCTCAGGAGTCAGCACTACTAGTATATATACTAGTTTATAAAATATATTTCTCACAATTTTTGTATTAAAGAAGATAGGGGTTTTTATTGAATTAATGAAAAAATAGTTTCTCTTTTGCTTATAATAGATATGTTTTTTCCAACACTGTAGGATTATCTCTTGTTAAAATTTCAGGAATATTTTAGTGACCATATATTTTAATGTCTATTTAGTAAAGAAACCCTATAATATCATTCTTTGTTTCCTAGATTTTCTAGGGCTTGGTCTAAAAGCTATTCAAGTTAACAGAATTCTTATCATCCACTTAATGAGTCAGTCAGGCCACAGTGAACATAAATATACAACAGTAAATAAAACACACATGTTCACCTGCATTTGGCAATTAACCCAGGAACTGAAAGAAAAAAAAGTGTCCTGCAAACAGCAAGTTTTAAGGTGTTAACATATTGTTGCACTTCAACTCCAATGTTTTTTTCATTTGAGATACCTTTAAACAAAATACAGCTTTTTCTCTATAAATAATATTGACTTTGTTTCTCAGCTTGTAAGATATCTTTTATTCACTTCACTTACTGAGAGAATACATTTGATGAAACAGTATACTAACTTACCTAAGTGATAAGATTTTGCTGACAGAGGCAAATAAAAAAATAGCTTTCCATCAAGACTGCCTGTATAAGCAACTAGTCTACAAAATACTTCAGAAGTCTCTAAACAGATTTTTCAATACTTGAGGAAGTCTCCGTGGTACAAAAGATATGTAGGGTATCTGGCTAATTTTTCTTTTGGTAACTATAATACAATTAATGTACATATTTTGATACCTTCACTGTGTCTGAATAATGCCATACATCTCAGGATGGTGTTCAAATAAGAAGAAAGAGATGTAAAAACCCTTTATTCAGTCATGTTCATTTTACTGTAGGCCTACAGGATGTTCTTGACTGATGTATCTAGACTAGATTTAAATTATTCAAGAAATTGAGCTAATTGTCAGCCTAATCTTGTCTTTGCATAGTGTATCACATCACTCTCAGTTATGTCCCATTGGACTACCCTAAACAGTTCTTTTTCATCTTTTATTCTTATGCTCTTCAGTACTCCTAAATGATTTTTACAGTCCCTCTGAAACATTCTTAGACAAACTAAGAATGTGAGACGTGTTCAGAATATTGTCTGCCATCATGGGAGTAATGAAATAAATCATTAATAGCACAGCTAAGGGCTTTGTTTCTTTCCATGAATTTTATCTAGCTGTGTTGTTTTAATCATGGACTGGGCAACAAATCAATAGACTGTGAAGATCACATTTGCCTGTGTTCTTTTTTATGGGAAAGCTTAATGGGGACCTAATAGTAACATTTCAATATCTTTGACGAGTTTATTCAGAAAACCTAGCCAGGACCTTTACAGTGGTATCTGGCAGGAGGATGACAGCAAGCTGAAACAAGAGGTTCTGGCTCGGTATCAGTAAAAGCTTTCTACCCATGAGGACAGTCCAGCAGGGGAGAAGGTTTCCCAGAGTTGATATCATCTCCATCCTTGGGAGCATTCAAGATCCAGATGGACAAAGTCCTGAGCAACCTGGTCTGATCTCATAGTTGACCGAATTTTGAGGAAGTTGAACTAAAGACCTTCTGAGGGCACTTCCAGTCCTGGAATTATTTTGTCATTCTACATGAAACAATGAGGAAGTAAACAAGCGGGGAAAAAAGAAACAGAGGAAAAGAGAAAAATAAATAATTTGCTGACACAAAGTTTCTGGGACTACCATTGGCTTTTTACCATACATACGAATTTAAGGAGTAAAGATATGAAAATAAGCTTTCATTCCCTAAGGTGTAATTTAAACATTGTGTCACAGTTGCTGAGTAACTGTTTAAAAAACACATTCAGATTTTGGAGGAGATGAAAATTTTTTAGGCTATTTCTCATAATTAACAAACTCATGGAAGATTTCTTGGTCGGACTCTGTCAGAAAGTCATTTATTGAAAGAATAAAGATGCAGGTAACATATACATCTAGGGCTCAATGAAGCATTCAACTCTCTTAGCCCTGCCTACTGTCAAAGCCTGTTTCAAGAATTTCAGGGTGAGGCTATTAGGAGCTTACTGTAAGTCACCATTATGCCTGAACTTACTATTCTAAAATATGCAGCATACATTCCTGGTTATGTGTTGTGCATTTCAATCCACTTTGTCTCTGTGCTCAATTAGTTATTTAAACAATACTAATCACTACTGGAATTCAAGGAATGTCACTTTTATTCTGAGAAAGAATTATTTTATCTCTTTCTAGATACGTTTCACCAAAATAAATGTTTAATTTTTTATTTCAGTGATAAACATATTAGAGACACAACAACTTTAAAAATATAGGGATCTATTTTATGTAAAGGTCCACCACTTTGCTAACTATGTCTGAATACAAGTAAAACCAAATTATAACATATGTAATTATACTGTTTAAAATTTTAAAATTGCTTAGGCTATAAAGAACAAAAAAAGCTTCATAGAGTGTCATGTTTCTGGTTACATGAACATTTCCATATCTTCTTAGTTTACTTGCCCAAACAAATTCTATATTATTATAAAGGTCAAGCTCTTTTTTCTCTCCTATTCAGCTTTCAGTCACACACATGAGACTCTGCTGTCTGGCTACATCATTAAAACTGGGATGGTACTCCTGCTGACATATGAGCAAGGACAGAATCTCCCAGTCTGCAGTCTGGGTCATAGGCAAATTTATTTTTTCACTAGTTAAATATACCTGAATATACCTGTGCAATAGCCTTGTGGATCAAATATCATTAGAAGGGAGATAATGCTATTTCTGCATATATATGTATGCCTCTAAAGCTCAACAATAGCTCTTCTGAGAACTCTTGGTTACCAAAAAGCCTTGCTTGTCAAATGTATTAATTGACCTTTATGAAAAAAATATACAGAATAGTACATCTGCCATTACACCACATACTTCCTTAGCTCACTAATAAACTGAGAGTCAGGCTGAGAAACAGTCACACTGATTGATGGCTCACTTTAAGGCAGTGTTCTACTAATCAGTCTGCTGTGACACCAAAAGAGTGAATGCCAGGAATGTACGAGAATTTTTACCAGTGCCCTCCTCAGCTCAGTGGTATGGAAATGCTTCTTTAGGGGGCTGATCCTCACAAGGTGCTGAGGAAACCCTTCTGGAGTGCCCAGTTTCTGCAACTTGCATTCACTCAGAAGGGAATTAAGAGCATTAAGTCCTTGGAAGGCAAAAGCTGCTCACTGATATTGCAGCTTTGAGAGCTAATATGTGCATTAAATTGTTTCTGAACCTTTTATGGATTTAAATCTAAATGCTTTTAAGTGGGAATTGATGCCTTACGATTATCTCTAAGGAAAAGAAAAGACACTGTGATTATTTCAAACTTATCACAACATGAATTCACCAGGGAAAAATATGTTGATGTGCTTTTTCAATTCTAAACTAAAAATACATTGCTAAAAAGAGATATTTAAAATTGTACTAGCTTCAGTAGGGATTTTTTCACATTTCTAACTCTCATGCAGAGATCTATAGGCTTTGGTGGTGCAGTTATCCACTCTGAAGGATCTGTGCAGAGACTAGAATGTTTGCTTCATTTTGTGTTTCAGTTTGAACTGGAAACATAAATGTGTCAGAGGTCAAGGCTCTCTCCTCTGAGCCCCCTCCCAATCCTCTTGACAGTGTCATAAGCCTATACAACAGGTCTCATTTAGTAAGAATTTATGATTTGTTGCCATGAATGCCAACTGGTGTAGAGCAAAAATGTTTGATTGCTGAATTGCAATTTAATAGCCAAGTTATAAAACCTATTATAGAAAATGACCTACTGGCCAGACACACATGAATATTTTATCAGGAGTCAAGACTTCCTTACACTTGCTCTTAACAGAACAGCTTCTTACAGTAAGAGAAATGGAGATTTTTCAAAGTGCATATGGTAAAATACCTCTGAAGTGCAGTGCTGTTAAGGAATGGATTTTTTTTTGTTTTGAAAAGATTTGCATACATACAGGTACTGTTATATATACTATACAAATATTAGAAACAAACAGAAAACAAATGAAGTTGTAAATAATTTTAAACATTTCAACTCAGGTTTAAACAATAAGGTTAAACATCTCAATAAAAACCGTACATTATAGTAAGGCAACTATGAGTACATCAGCCAGGCCTTTCATTATACTTCCTTAAGGAAAAGTCAGTGTGATCTTAGAGATAGCGTGTTGTCTCATGTTATCCAAACCCCGCTGTTAAGCAATATAAATGCTCAGCTCCAAGGCTCCTCAGGGACATGGAGCTATAAAACTGGAACAGGATTATACTGTCATGGACTGTAAAAAAGAAATCATCTCTCTAATTTACTTGCAGTAAATGGGAATTGAAAATTTATAAGAAAAGGGGGGGAAAAATGGAATCTTGATAAAATGTATATTGAACGGAAAAATACAGACTTTGTCACAGCCTCCAATTTTCTTTAGTATAATTTGTATTTTGTTCTCAACTGAAGTGCTATACCAACCTCAGGACACTCCAGACAGAAAGAACTAGCTTTAGTCTTTCAACACCTCTTTCTTTTATTATGGAATGTGAGTTAGAGCAATTAGGTAGTATAAACAAGCTCTAAATCTCATTAATCTTGCTGCCCTTTCTGTTCCCAGCTGTGCAGTCTTCAATATGGCAATCATATTTTGCACTTAGGCAGTCACCATTTACTCAGAAAGAAGATGGATCTCTAATTTTAAGAACATTTGCTGAAACAGTAGCAAGTACAATATTGGCTTTACTATCCAGCATCTATAAATTGCAATAGTTAGGGTTATTCTTCTTTTCTTTTTTCCACACACAACAAGAAAGAAAGAAAGAAAAAAAAAAAAAAAAGTATGATAATTTTCCTGTTTCTAGAGATCAAATACATTTTCAGTTGGTTTCATGTAGCCTAAATCAGAGATGGGGGAAAATGGAACCTGCCACCCAACTGCTCCAAATGTCAGCACAGGGTTGTTGAACTGATGTATCTCCATGGCTATGACTGGAAGGGATCTGTGCTTCTCTTTTCTCCTTTGAATCATGCAGTCATGTGAGAAGAATCATGCTAACAGGATTTCAGACCAAACTGGCAGTCACCTCATAAGAAACACTAATCTCAAGAGATTTCCCACCATTTATGGCCAAGAAACAGTGAGAAATGTTTACAATTTTCCAGCTAACACTTGTGAGTCTAAATCTGAACCCTGGCCTGAGTAAGAGTGTTGCTTCCCTGGCCAGTTTCCATGGGCACATGCCATGGTTGCTTTGTTGCACCAAGAAGATAATAAAGTAAAACATAGAAGAATGGTATAAGCTGTATCAAAGTTTAAAATAATGTCTATTAGCTGTCTTTGGCACTTCAGAATAAGTTTCTAAAGCTATAATAGAAAAGTGCTGTTGAATAAATGACTAATAGTATGTGCTACAATATTGAGATAGAATGAATGTGTAACAAATTATGTCATAGAGTATGTCTGAAAATACTGTGTTGACTTTTCATTTACTTTTAGACAAGGGGAATAATAACAATAAGTTTCTTTTTAATTCTTCTTAAATAAAGTTATCTTAAAAATTCATGTCATCTGCAACACATGCATTGATGTACAGTTAGGTAAATAACACTTTGCTATTGTCTAAAAAAAAACTTATGAATTATTGGATAGAAATATATGGCTAAGAATCTTAATAAGAAACTGGCTTAATTCCATAAAAGTAGAATAAAATAAGAGGAAATTCATTCCCAAGACATATCTTTCATTCCTCAGGCTGATATGTCCAAGCTAGCTGTCACAGGATTTTCCTGATATTTCTTGCCATATATACTAATCTCCAGCCTGTCAGGTCATAAGTACAGCCTTGCTCCTCTGTAACCCTTGAGCTTATTCTATTTGACTTGCTGAATAGTCAACATCAGATGGATGAAAGATTTTGTTTTGCTTTAAAGAAACAACAACAAAGAAAAGCACTCACCAGCACATGAAGGGCTGTCTCAAAATTATGTGACCTAATTGGAGTCTCTTCATTTTCCAAAACAGTTATGGCAAATCAAGCTTGAATGCTGTTCAACCGATTTCCAGCCTAGGTGTGATACAAAACCTGTTAGGAGTGTTCTTTCTCAAGTAACGGGCCAACAGAAAAGATATTTTTCTCTGGAAGATTATATGTGAGAGAAATGGGGATAGAAAACTGAACTATGGATATCCTACAGTTAAACAGTTGTCAGAATAAAAAAAAAATGGGGTCATTTTTCTGCAGTTTGTAAGAAGAGAATGCACAGACACAGCCTGCTCAGAGTGCAGGCTGGTATCATAAACACCACAAATGCAGTCAGCTTGGTTGGGACACCATTCAGCTATCACATAATTTTTCTCCTCTACTAAGCAATTAAAAAAAAACCCAAACAGTACCAGTATTGTCATACCTATGTAGACCAAAATCTCTGGTTCCAGATTGGCATGTTTCTCTTGCACAAATTAATTTTTGGTATGTAAAATTAGGTCTATTAAGTTAGGTGTACAAAGACACTTGAACAAGTTTCAGTAGTTAATGATCATCTGAATTAGATCATCACATACTTCTTCAGCTCTTTCTGCTCTGCAGTTAACACCACAGTTACAAACAGGAGATGTGGTCTCATCTGTTGAGGATTAATACATGGCATTGTAAAAAGCAGAGAAGTAGCTAAACTGTGAGGAGGATATTTACTTAAACAACTACTCTCTTTAGTAATATCAAAAGAGCACAGGAAGATACAAATAGTTGTATTTGGCTTTGCTATAATTATTCTTTTTTCTGTTTTTTTTTTTTTCTTTTTGCCTTGCTGTAGTGTAAGCCTACCTAATTTCACCCAGTTATTGAAATTTCTTTGGGAAAAAAAAAAAGTGAAACATGAAAGATAATCTGTAATTTGGAACACACATACAACATAACCAAATAGTAATTTTGAAGTAATTTAACTTCTCTTACCTTGGTGGAGCTAGAATATTTCATCTTTAAATCTAGCAGCTACTGTTACATATACATGGTATAAAAATTACATATGCTTTAACTAGTATGAACAAAACTAATCAACTAGTCTAAGCATCTCTGAGTTTCAGAAAAATTTAGTGCTAGAACACGTTCTAAGTCAACTACCTAAAAACCAAGAAGTAACTAAAAGTAATAGCTTCTCTTTATATATGTTGTTATAAGAACTATAGTCTTCCCTCAGGTTTCACAGTTTCTCTAACATACATATTCAATCTAAGATGTGTCAGGTGTGTCTCATTATAAACAAAACACATTAATTAAACTGAGGGATTTTTCCATTCTTCATTTCTAGTCCTGCCTTTAATTCTTTAAAGTTATGCTGATCTTTTTTTTTTTCCCAAGAAATGTGTTAAAGGAGTAATTGCTTGTTGCATATTTATGGTCTTAAAAGGCACAATAGTTTAATATTATATACCCTGTGATAAGGCATTGAGCACAATTGTCCAGCTACTCCATACAGCATAGCTAAATATTAGGACATTTGTAAAAGTTAAATAAGATTTAGATCTTCTCCGGAAAAAAAAAAAAATAGAACAGACATCATCCCTGAGCCAGGGACTGTTTTGAGTCACCTGTAGTCACGTAAACTGTAAAGATGCCAAAAGGTACTAGATGAATGATGAAAATGAGGATTTTGACTTAACAGTACTTCCCAGAAACCTCCTGCTCTAAAGAGCTGCATCTATGTATCCAAAGGACATCTCACAGTCCTGATCTTTCAATTGAACAATGTAAGCATCATGCTAGAATAAGTTCTCCTCATTTCTGAGCCATGTCCCTAGTCTCCTTTCTCTGGAAACAAAGCCCCAGGATACAGGCAGAGTATGCTCAGGTCTTTTGCTAAATCGGTCATGAAAACAGCAGGGGCAAGTGTCCATGGTGCTCAGAATTCCATTGCCTCTGTTGATATGTCTGTAAACTACTGTGTTCCTGTGTAGTACATCCCTCTTTCGATGTCTGGATCATACCTTTAATGAAAGGATTAATCTTTTTCTTTTAAAATACACCATTAGAAAAGGAAGGGGAGAGAAGAGAAAGACGAACACCTTTATACCTCAAGCTCATATTCAGTCCCTTTTCCTGCCTGAGAAGACCAGCATCTTCCTTATTCTCCCTACCTACTGCAAAGAGACTGAAATACTATGGTAGACTGTTCTTAACTACTTGGCACCACTGTTGATACTGCACAGAAGAATGTCCAGAAGTCATTGTTTTATAAGTAGGCAATAATTACACCTGATTTTATAGCCTGCTATTTACAGAACCACTTGAAATTTTTAGCCTTGCGCTTTGGACGCTATTCCCAGACAATTTGCTGCATTTTGCTTTAAGCAGCCATTGCATAAAAGTCATGCATGTATCTGAAAACAAAGATGGAACACAGATTCCTCCTTCACTTGAGGAGGGCTTTAAATTGAGTGAAGGGCTCCAGTTTTGTGCCTCCATTGTCAAAACAGAGATGTTGATGCACATGTGTAAAGAAATCCTGGTGGTTAAATCTGGGACAATGTAAAAACATGCAGATTCTGTGGAGCTTGGGCAATCTCGGTGTTAGGAATGAACAAAGCAGAGACTTTCAGAAAGGCAAGTTCAGTCTTAAGCATCTAACAGTTGCCTGCATCTCTTGTTGGATCTGGTCCATAGTTTTGTCAAGGAATCTCATACAGGCTTGACTGTAGCTTTTATTTGAAGACAAATCCTGGGAGAGACCTCTAGTTCTTAAGTAAGTCCTAACCTTTTCCTGTGTAACCAGAAGTTCTTCATTCTTAAATGTGTTTCTACACATACACTGTGTGAATCTCAAACTGCAGAGTATTAATGTCAACAAAAGGTTAATAAAAAATAAGGTTTCCAGGCTTTTTTTTGTGCTTGTCTGTTCCCACCTGATTTGTTTTATTACTGAAGCTGATGGTTTTCAACAGCACTTACAGCAGCAGCAGTGGAGTTTAACTCTCACTTCTTATTGAAAAAGCCAAATCAAGAGCTGAGTAATGTCTGTTACTTATCTGTTCTTTTTAAAATAAAAAGTGAAAGTTAAAAGCTGACAGGGTCACGGGTAAGTGTTATTCAAAGTCACAGTCAGCAAGCATTTTGCAGCTGGAAGAAAAAAGTCCTTTCCCTTCCTTTTCTGCAGTCAGTCATGGTATCGCTGTTCTTCAGTGTTTTTTCTTCCCATGCCCATTAACCAGCACTGATGGTCTGTCTTGAAGTTCATCTCTCTTATTTTAAGATAAAAGGTAGCATGATCCAAGTTTTGTTCTTAGACCAAAGAATTCTACAGTCTGGATTTTAAACCGCATATTTCTACTGAATCACTGTGCCACTCATTTCTAAATTCCCTCTTCTCTTTAAATTCCCAGTTTTAGAACAAGAAATAATGCATAACAATTCTGTGGTGAAGCAGTTTGACATCTTTAAAGAGAAGGGGTTAAATATTATTTCTTCAAGGCATATTCCAATACTGCAGTCCGTAGGGAAGCGAGAAGATAAGTTGTGTGGAACATTTGGGAGTTCAGAGATCATTAAAAAAATTGCAGCCTCCTTTATCTGATCTAGGCAGGGGAATTGGACTAGATGATCTCTTGAGGTCCCTTCCAATCCCTAACATTCTGTGGTTCTGTGATAATAAAGAAAATCTGCTGAATCTAAAACATGAAAGAACTTATCTGACCAAGATACCTTCCCTCACTCTTACTGTTAGTGGGGCATTAATGCTAACACACCTAAACATCACATGGGATATTCACAGATGAAATAAATAAATTGTAAAATTCATAAGAAAAAGAGAGAGAGAGAGAGATCCAAGCACTAAGAAGATATGGATGTTTCCCTTTTAGTAAATCTGAGTGTTTCAGCAAAACACTGTTCAAATTATTTACTGCGACGGTAGGTAAATTTTCAGCTGTTCCATAAAAGATCTTTACTGATCTTTATTTTTAGCTAATCTCTCAAGGTCATCAATGAAAAACTTTCTATGGACAGAGCATTGTAAGAGATGCTAAAAATTTAGATATATACATGGTTTTGACAAACCAGTACTGCCTTGGTAAATGCCAGTTCACCAACTCCAAAGCATTATATGGAATTATGTATTTCAAGAAAAACTTATCTGTGAAAAAATTTAGGTCCGTAAAGAAATGTATGGACAAAATTAAATATAACCTCCAAATAGTCAGCTGACAACACTGAAACCTAACCAGTCAGTTAAGACAATTTTCATTATATAAGTGAGACCAGGTTTCAGAAGAAATGGACATCAGTGTCACTTTCCTTCATTCCAGGAAACTGACTTGCCCAAATAACAGTATGGTAAAGGCAGAATTGTACTTTAAAATCTGGTTTCACTGAAAACGTATTAAAAGGATTTATTTTCATTGTGCATTGGAAAAGGATGTCACTTTTTTCCTGAATTCTCAGAAATTTTCCGATAATCAAAATATCCTACCTTTCTTTTCCACATTTAAACCTTGCTAACTACGTCATTGTTCAAAACAGAGTTTGTCTATATTCATTTATTTTTTGACTGAGCCTGACAATATTGGAATATGTAAAGTCCCTACTACTGGCAAAACATGAAAATGGAATATTGATTTTTTTTTTATATTCTTTTTTTTATTCACAATCGTTTTCAGATCATCAGTTACATGTGTTTAGCATCCTTCTCTTTGATTGAAAAGTACAGTTCTTTTAAAAAGAACCATGCTGTTTCCTTCACAACTTCCTGCTTAACAAGGTTGCAAAGCATAATGTTACAGTTTGTTACCCTCCTGACAGATAGAACTGCCAAAAAGCCATTTTCTTTCTTAAGATTCATTGGAGTGTCAGTCTTTATCCTCAGTTGTTCCTCTTTTCCATTTACATCACAAAATGAAATTATATTTACAGAAGAGAAATTATTGTTCACATTACAATTTAATTAATGTTGAATTAACAAGTAATTTTATTAACAAGCTTTGAATCAACATGTTTGTTGTGCCCTGGTGGAAATCCTCCAGAACTGATTAAAGCAAGCTAAGGATTAAGCTGGTGATTTATTGACAAGAAGAATGTCACCTTTATCTACAGGCAGGGATGTTTGTCTCAGCCAGAGAGTTCCCAGTGCATTTCACCTCTCTTTTTGCCATTATCTTCCTGCTTGTTTCCCCCATTTTCAGACAAAAAAAAAAAATTCTTAAATTTTGAGATTATTTGGGGTAACTGTAGGGGTGGGAGCTGCATCTATCTGCAGGATCACATGGTTTCTTGGGCTGATGGAAACAAAGTTTAAAGCAAACAAAAAAACCAAGCCAAACAAACAACAACAACAACAAAACATAATAGAAAAGGCATTTTTTAATATTTTTTATTCTGTTTTCCAAGATGAATTGCCTAAAACCCAGATGTACAAATGGGAAGCTTATTCAACCAGAAAACTTGATACAGAATAAGTTGATGCCATCTGGCTTTATTCAGCTTATACTTATTACCTTGTTTTATATAGCTCTAGTGGATCATTGCTCCTGAAAGATGCACTTTAATAATATGTGTTGGTACATCACTTAATAGACAGCAGTGGTGATTCATCAAAATGCAGATCAGTCAGGAAGAAGCCTGTAACAGCAGCATAAAGTTATTATAAGGTCCTATGAATCACAGCACTGGGTATCCTACATGTGATATTTTTTCCAATAATCAGTTTGACTGCACTTTGCACTGGGCTAGCTGATTTCCCATAGGCTGTGTTTCACGGCAATATCCAATGTAACCTGCTCAAAAAGAAGACAGATATGAAGGTCATTTCAAGCAGAGTAGGGAGAACTTTCAAAAATCTGCCAGTTGAGCAAGCTGACTTCTCCTTATAATTTGTAAAATTAAGCTTCCTCTGCTGCTGAGGAGAGCTTACTTTAAAGTTTAAAATTTTCCTGTAGTGAGGGATGAACATAAAATACATGAGAACACATGAAAACCTATTTTCACCTTTCTCTATTCAAAAAGGTTCTTGCTACAATCAAAATACTGAAAATACATGTAGGCAGGATTTAGAAGTGTCCTTTTCCACTCATTTTTCAGTTACAGATTTACTTGAAATCCAGATTTCATGGCTATCCCTAAGGGAAAGCACAATATGGGAGTGTCCAAAGAGTCTAATGAAATATCCTAAATGCTATCTTGTCTACCAGTTTCTAGTGATTATCACAATTGTGGTGCAGATAGAAAAACATAAGTAATTATGGACCTCTTATATTATAATTAAGAGGAATGTTATTTGTGCTCTTCTTTACTAAGAACAGGACCAGATCAGTTATTTGAGGCAACAATCTATCTGCAACAAACATCTTTACAGCAGGAATCAGCAGATGTCCCTGGTCTCCACATGAGTGTCACACCTTAAAAATTAGATTCTTATTTCAGCTGTGTAACTGTGAATGTGGTCAAGCAATGCCATTGATTTCACAAAACTTTTCTCAGAGTAATCCTGGTCCCACTCTGCAGTGTAGTCTGGAATTAAACTTACATTTTCAAGAGTTTTTTTTCATTTTATTTGAAATAACTGATAAGCAAAGTCTTGCATATCTGTTTCCTGAAATCTAGAGATCTTTCAGAGGGGCACCAGACAGCATCTAGAAATAATATTAGCTCTGAGGCTTGCAATCAAGAGCTGCTCATGACCATAACAACCAAGTAGTGATAAAATATGACAGCAGGGAAGAAGGATTCCAAATGGTTTCACACTTCTCATCTTTACTATTATGCTTTGGAAACAAGACTACAACAGTTTTTTCCTCAGAGAATGTTTAAAGCGCTCAGTCAGGAAAATCAGATGGACAAGCAGACTCACACTCCAGGGAGCTGTAACAATGAATTACTTCTGAAATCTTTTGACAGATAGAAAAATGTAGGCTTGTGCTCTGTTTTAGTCCTCTACACGGTTCATTTCTGCAGTGAAGGGTGTGAAGTGTTTGACCCTTGCTGTTTGTAAATCCAGACTATGCAGCAATGGCAATAGTCACCACCCACTGGTCATCCAAGTTAATTGTCCCTTTTCCACAGTGACACCATTTGCAATAACTCAGCCTTCAAAGGATGTACTCAGGACTTTAAGAAATGTACTACCCTCAAGGCAGACTGTCTTTGATCTAGTCTACTCAATAGAGTCAGATTTTGTGTGTGACTTTTGTGAGGGCCATGTGTTTAGTATACTTGAGAAAGAAAGAAGAGGAAAAGGAGAAAGAAAGAGGAAGAAAAGGAGAAAAATTTCTTCTGATTGTTTCATAACTCACAGAATAAAATGTCAAATTCTACAAATGTTGCTTCTGATCTATGACCTAAAAGAAGTGTCATCAATTATAATATTTTAAAATATATTATATTGAAAGCCTCAGTCATTCACTCTCTTGGACCTTCTAAAATAAATTTACACTGCTCTCTGTGTTCCTGTTTATACCATAAAGGGTTTTAGTATTCCTGACAACTAGGACTGAGTTTTCATTTGCTTAGATTGTTTGGAAATAAACGGTTTGGACTTTATGCAAAACGCTGGGGAAAAAAGTTACACCTCAGAAAAGTAAGTTTAAAATACTTAAGTTCAGCTGTAGAAGCATAAGGCTGTCCAGGCTTGCAAAAGAATAGCAAGTTATGTTACTGCTTGCTTACTCCCTTGAACTTCAGGGCACATTTATTCATTTCCCTCGCAGTTCTTGCCTACACTGCAACAAAAATGTGTATAGTATGTCAGGGGCACTTTATTCAACATTTCTCTGCATTGGACTGACAGTTCTGGCCCCCTAAGGTGACTTCTGCTCAGCATGCCAGGTCCTTGACCACATCCTACATCTTATTCTTGTAGGTGTGACCAAGCAACAGTCAAAATAAGGGAGAATAGTGTGAGGTAGGAAGAGAATGGAAGAATGTGCAGAAATGTAGGGTCATCCCATTTTCTGGTCAGATACAAAGTCTTTAACTTGACTTTTAATGAGCATCTCTTAATAAAAGTAAAAATATTGGTACATACTACATTCCTCAATTTTTCTTTGAAATGTGTTTCTGTTTTCATCACCTTTAAAACCACTGATAAACATCAGGTTTAGCACAAAAGGTATGGGATGGTGGAAAAGAAGGTAATGTGGTCAATTCCTTGTTTTCTAGATAGCTACTCAAAATATTTGAATTCTTCCTGAACAATCATGACATGTGAGAATTCACAAACTAAAATACTAGAAGTCTTTATTCAGGTAGTTTAACCGGAGTCAGCATCATTATTATACTTAAGGTTACAAGACTTAAAAGCACATTCCTAACCTACAACTGTAGCGAAAGACATTGGAAAACTTAGAAATCTATGACTGAAAAAGCTGGGGCTCCGGTAAAACATGGGTCACACGCACGGCACTAAAACAGTTCAGTGTTTTTTTAACTTCCCGAAGAAAAATCTGTATTTTATTTCTTTCTCTGTAGTTATATATGCATCTTCTTGAAATATATTTTCTATGTTTCTCCTGAAAAAAGACATTCTATAGAGTGAGTTATTTAAATTCCATCACACAACTAGACCCAAAGAGACTTGCAAGTTTTACTGATTACACATCCTTTCATAATTATTTTTAACAACACAGTACTTTGAAATAAAAAAGTTATTTGCATCTTTATGGGTTTCTAAAAAAATAAACTATGTCAGACACTTCAGCAAAGATGAGCAATATGCAACAATTACTGAGCTAATACACTACAGTTTTACTTTGCTAATTAAAATTAGCATAGTGAAATAATTAAATTAAGCTCTCAATTAAAATTGGATCAATATACCAATAGATAGAATGACTAAATCACCAAATTAATACAGCAAGCAATCAAATTAACAGACTGATACTACAATGGGTTATTTTGCATTGGTCTTTTCTGTGAAGATTTTGAGAACGTACCTCCTCAGTGAAAATCAGATTTATTTATTTTTTCCCCATAAGCTGAGAAAAAGGTTGGAGAGAGTGATTTACAGGAATTTTTGCCAAGAAAATGTGCCCGACCTCTTGGCTGAAGTAAGAGTTACCAGAATAACAATCAGCAAAAACACTCTTTAACAAGGTATCTAGTGACCTAATGGACACATTTTCCATACTTGCATTGTTAAGGGTAATTACTATGCTGTTTTTAGCATTTAAAAAATATCCTGGACTTTTTAATGTCAAAGAACTGGAGAACAAATATGAGCTCATAAGTCATTCTAATGTCTGTTGACAAAACATGAGCTGCTTTTACATTTATCAGAATTCTACTCATAATTAAGCAGTTGTCCCAGCTGTACTCAAATTTCTGCTTAAATTCTTCACATGATTAAGCCCCTTAGTAATTCAAATGTTGTATCTTTTGTTAATTCCAGGCAAATAGTCCCAAGAGTCCCAGTTTGTGGTAAAAAAGTCCAGTTATTTTTCCAATTCAGAGACATTGTTTATTTCAAAGCACTTCCTCTTCAAGTAGTTGTTTTCTTCAGTTAAATCATGAGATGAGAAACCCTGCTGCTCTTGTTGCCTGAAGGTCAAAGGGTTGTGTGGGAGAGAATTTACCCTTTAAGAAACAATCCAGCTTTACCTGGGTGACAGCAATTATGCAGAACGACAAAAGGAGAAGTTAAGTTACAAGATGAGAACTCTAATACATTCTCCCCAGGGTCTGCCACTCATTCAGCCATGAGAAAAACAATGCCAGACTTCATTTTAGTAGTTATGTCTCTATAATGCTGAAATAGTAAAGCCTATCATACACACAGCATACTTTGTTGTTTTACATCCCGGGTGTCTGCTCTTCAGGTTGCCTCCTCTTAGGGTGTCATTCCTTGAAGAAAACAAAGAACAGAAGCCCAATCAATTTTTAATTTAAGAGTCCACATGAACAGATAGCAAAGTCATAACTTTCTCCAAAAGGCCTGACCTGGGCATGCCTTTAACCTGCAGTGAAAGAGAAATGTGGGAAAACATATAGCATCACATTCACAGTATATTAATATCCAGATCAAGAAACAGAAATGTCACTGGGGAGAGGATTGTGGAGGGCATGGACTCTTCAACTCTCACAATAGGAGAGGTGCAGCAGGAAGGACAACATGTTGTCTTGATTTGGGTTGGCGCTTCAGGAGGAAATACTTGGAAGAAGTCCTCACCCACACACATTCCCTGCAGTCATTTCCAGTAAGTCCTGAATGTAACTGAAAAGTGAACAAACAAAAAATAAATGCACCTTTACCTCTTGTGTATTGTGTATGAGAATTTATTTATTTTCTTAGGTCATTGTTTGAATTACATTTTCTCACACTCAGGCATTTTTGATCTTTTAAAACGTAGGTAATTTTTGTCATTTATCTCAAGTCACACTCGCCCCAGGGTGTATTTTAAACACTCTAGAAATACTGATTAATACCACGTGTAAGACTATTAAGAATCAATGTCACTATTTCAAGCTTGAAAAAAATGACACTCAGATAGGTGCCCACAAAATGTGTTAGGTCCATGAAATATACTTCAGTGGCCCATGAAAGAAACCGAAGTGTTCAGGTGCCTAATCTTGTCTCTAAACAAGAAAAGCCCAATCATTCTCTGAAGATCACATTACACAATTACTCAGACAATTACTTTATCCCTTTATTAACAATTATTGACTGAAGCACAGCCTAGAGACAATGCGAAATCCAAGAAAAAGAACTTCCAGAAATTTATGTGGCAGTTAAATACTCGTTTATTTTTTAAT
The DNA here is from genome assembly GCA_028020825.1 of Podargus strigoides. Lineage (NCBI taxonomy): Eukaryota > Metazoa > Chordata > Aves > Caprimulgiformes > Podargidae > Podargus > Podargus strigoides. Next base: position 17,309,506 of record CM051621.1, on the reverse strand, counting down.
GCAATGATTAAAATAATTGTTTGTATTCCCAGATAAACAAGAATATGCAAAATGGATATAAATCCTCTCTCACAGAATATATTTAGATAGTTAATCATCTATAGGAGTCTTCTATAAAATACATCTCTGTCAAAAACATTTTTCTTTAAGTGATTCAATAATACTGCATACTGGACAACATTAATACTCCAAATTAATTTAGATTATCTTTCTTTAGCAAAAAAGCTTTCCCTATAAACATTGTTATGTATAGAAATATATACATTATTATTTCAGTATCAGATGAATTTCAAAGGGCTAATTCTCTGAAACTGAGCAATTTTATTAGTTTCAATGTTCAAGGTTTTTTTTTAATTCTATAGGGAAACATTTATATTGATTATACAGGTAAAAAATAGCATATTGCAAATCCTGTATTTTGATCCAAATATTTATATTATGGGGATCTTCTTCTGATGAGTACTATTAAGGTGCACGTTTGACTTAATTGTGAAAATGGAAAGCATGTCTTTTTCTAAAGGGCATTTTCTCTGTCCTGTTATAAGTGGTAAGTCAAATGCAGGCCAGTGGCATAAATGTGTGGTCTTATTTGAGGTCTAATCTAAAGTCAATGAAGACTTCAGTTGTCTTTCTTCAAGTTTAGTAGGAAGCTCTTGGAAAAGCACAAGTCCTCTAATTAAGCTGTATAAAAAAAACCTCTCTCGTATAACATCCTATGTCTTAGTTAAATTTTTATCGTTCTGCTAAACTTTGCTCTCTTATTTTTGTAAGATCATGCACATTTTACAAAACCAAAAAATATTTTTATTTTGTTCTTATTATTCTTGCTGGTTCCACTACTTATTTTTAGCAAATGGAATAGTGTATATTATGTGGATTTACTTTTCTCTCTTCTGCTCCTTAGGTGGTTAAATATGGAGATTGAAAACTTCTCATGCTTTCATTCTCAGCTAGAAGCTTTCCTAACAGTATTTGCACCTGTGTCATGGGCCATTAGAGAAATCCTGACCACAAACATCAATAATCTGAAAGACAAGCAGAACACACCTGAGGTAAAGCCACATTCTTAGCTTTCATTATAAATTTATGTTTAGGCCTTCCACTGAATGCTTCAGAGGGAATGAAATAAAGATTTTTTTCAATATTTTGCAACACATTGCTTTTAAGAAACATACATGCATGTGTTGTATGTATATATATCTCCACATTTGAATTATGTTGTATATATAGGCACCATATCCATGACATAATAAAACTTACCAGTCAAACACCTTGGGGGACTTACCAGCACCTGGCAGTAGCACCATAATATTGCTCCTTCCTGACATCAAATGGCATCCTCAAGTCCAACCCTTCTTGACAGAGCAAGGCACATGTAAGAGCACACAGTCCCTGCTAGTATGTGGTCTTCATAGCTACCAACACTGGAAAACAGCTAACTTGTCACTACCAAGTTAATTTGGTGTCTCCAAGAGTGAGATAAGTGAGCCTGGACTCAAACTGTGTCATTAAGGTGTTTAAGTTACCTGTGAGGGTTTTAACCACATGCACAGTAGAAATGTGCTTCCTGGAATCCATATGGCTCTGGCAAACATAACACCACAGTGAAGTTACTGGGCTTTTTCTACAGCATCTGCACTGCATTACTAATCTGTCTCCCACTTCACACTGCTCAGAGGGTAAAACAACAGGTCATTTCTTCAGCAGATGTAAACTGATGTTTACCATTGATTTAATAAACACAGAGCAAAGCAGTGGAACCAAACAACATACACCAAGGATCTGGTGCATGCCCTATTTTTTGAGTCATCTTACTACAGAAACAGTCTCTTCATTCCAATCTCAGTGAAGAATTGTAGTATTTTCTTCAAAGTTATTCTGTTCTGCTGAGCAAAATGGATCAATGTTATAGCTCAGAAGCAGCCTCTCACCATTTCCCATGTCTGGGAGAAAACTGTTGTCCCTTGGAAAAAAAAAAAAAAAAATATTTGTCAGCTGCTGCTTTCTCAAAGGTCTAAGTTTATGGGAAAATTTATATCATTGACTGTAAGGATCTAGTATAGGATTCTCATCCCTCTATTGTCTCTATACATTTAATAGAGCTGGAGAGATACTTCTGCATGGTGCAAATAATTTCTAAACTGAACTGCTGTTCTGAATCATCCTCTGGAAGTCATAAGTGCACAAATATTTTTGGTCCATACAATTTCCCCTTCTCCACTTGTAATATTTTACAACTAGGAGATATGCTCTCTCAACTAAGACATCTGAACTAGACGTCTAAAAGAGCAAGGTATCAAGAATATCCTGTTCTACACCCAGAAAGTCTCAAAATAGTGCACATTACAGTAGGAGATTTTAAAAAATACCATTTAGGTAAATAATTTCAGGCCATTTATTAAATTTTTTTCTTGTTGCACCTTTTAAGAATATTTGTATGTGTAATTAAGTGAGAAAGAAGTTACAAGTTAAAAGTTGTAACTTGGAAAATGAGGGGGAGAATATTTTAACCTGTAGGTAATAGTGTATTCTGTTCTTGGTTTATGACCTTTTTTTAAGGTAGCATTCTCAGCTACCCTTTTCCTTGAAGACACATTCATATAATTATTACGTTTGTAATAAAGATATGCACAGCAAGCATTTTCAGTGATATATTGAATAGGAGAAAGTCATCTTTGCAAGGATATTTGCTTTCCCTGAAACAGCTAAGACTGTGTAAATATTTAACTATAATTATGCTAAAGCACTATTCTTTTATGCCACAGTCACTCACAAAATACAATCCTGTAAATGCCTTTCTCGAGATTTGTTACATGCTGTCTTTTGGTCTTATGGGAACAAATCTCTCACTGCTATTGATCTGTTCTTTAAATTATTCTCCCATGAGGCTTTCAGCTAAGAGAATCTTTTTCTTGAATCTCTTTGTATTTTTAATTGGCTTATGCTTGTTTAAACAAAATCACACCAGTGCCTTAGGCAGCAGCCATCGTCTCATTGCATTCAAAACCAGACACACTGCTCCAGCAGCCTTCACTTCTGTCTTCTACTGGACTCATCTCTTTGAGGATGAGATCTGTCACAAGGAAAAAAAAAAGGCATACAAAATTGCATTTGGAAGGGTTGCTAGGGACATAGCTGTGATTTGCATAATGCTGTTAGAGTCCTAAAGATGAAAGGAAGGGTAGATTGTGCCATTTGTCTGCAGGTTCTGGCTAGGGAGTGGCGAGGAGACACTGGCCCACAAAGAGTGCTGAAGAGACAGTGCCTTAGGCAGGCACCAGACCTTCCTTCCTGCATGGTCCCCCATGCATGGGGAGAGGCTCTACAGCCTGTGCTCATCTCTCCCACAGCACTGAGGGCACTCTGCACTTCACCCATCCTACTCCCCTAGGTGAAGTAAGGCTGTCCACACTGCAGACTGAGCTTTTCCCTGAACCTCGTTCATCAGCAGATACTGGAGTGAGTGGTTCCCCAGCTCCCTTCACTGAAGGGAGCCCAGGAACTGCCCATGTGCTTTGCCCTCACACCACTGTACAGAGAAGACAAGGTTCTTATTTGCCCTCTGCCCCTCCTTGGCTGAGCAAAGAAAGCTCAGAGCCAGAACCCAAAATAAGATAGACAGTATAGGTGGCTAAAGCAACAGACAATAGCATTTCTTGTCATTCAGTTTTAATCTTATGCATTTTGACAACAGATTATTTAAATAGCATGAAGTGAGGCATATTCAAGGATTTTTTAACTGTATCCTGTTCTTTTAACAATTTCCAGTCAATTACCAGCTGCTAAAGCACATTTCTTCTGTGGCATAAATATAAGAGGAAGGAAATAAAGTTCTGCTTATACTCCATTACATTTCAGTTTAATTCAGTATGAAGCTCAGCCTGTACAGGCCACATGGGCATGCTAACTACACAGTGAGGCTTGGGCTGTATAGCCCACCTTTGTGCAATACAGCCTCACACAGCAGTGCCTTCATATCACATTCTCTGCAAAGAATTAATCCCTAAAACCCCTTGATCCTGAGTGTAAACCTCTAGTACAGATGCTCTTCCTTTGGCTTCATGATCCTATCCCCTTCATGCAGTGTGGATACTTCACAGTGGGGTAGGTATTGCAGGAGGGATACCTACTTGCACATGTCCCATTATCAATCCTCAAGTGACCCCTTGAGCACCCACTCACTTCATAATTTACAGGCAGATGGACATACAGCTAGAGATAGTAACATTTTTCAAGAAAAATAAAACTACACCTAGCATACACTTCTAAAAGGTACATACTTCCTGCGCTGTGGGCAGGGACTGAAATACAAATCTGATGATCTATGTTACCTGAACCAACAATGTTTGTGGCAAGGTTCCAGATCCTTCATGGTGCCAACCTCTTGGTTATCTCCATTCAGCCCAAGCTTAAGAATTCCCAGGCTACCCACTCTTGCATGAACTAACCACTGAAGCTCAGTATTGAACTATTCATCTTAAATAGTTAAGCTTATCACAGAATACCCTTGATTGGAAGAGATCTCCAAGATCATCAAGTCCAACCATTAACCCAGCACTGCCAAGTCACCACCAAACCATGTCCCTTAGCATTTCATCTGCACGTTTCTTAAATACCTCCAAGGATGGGGACTCCACCACTGCCCTGGGCAGCCTGTGCCAGTGCCTGACAATCCTTTCAGTGAAAATTTTTTTCCTAATATCCAATCTAAACCTCCCCTGCCACAACTTGTGGTCATCCCTCATCCTATTTTGCTGCTAGATTAAGTGAAGAGACATTGCTGGGCTCTGAGCACTGCACTGCTATTTCCCACCCTGGGATTTATATAATCAGCACCATGTCATCAGCCATTAAATGAGTAGTGAATAAGGTAAATGTAAAGCTGCTACTCACTGAAGCCCATAGTAGTAGAACTGAACAGCACACAGTTATACTAACAGATTGATTTATGATACCTAGAGGAACATACTTCCTTGTCCAGCCAGTGGTGAACTTGACAAGGCTGCTTCCACTATAGGCTGGAGAAAGAGTTGAAATTAGATCAACAAAGAGACAGTCACTAAAGCTAACATTTGCATTTGCCATTTACTCATTCCAGATTCAAAAGCAGGATAAACTAATGCTTTTCAATTAACAATACAATGCAACATAAAACAAACTTTGTCTACATTTAGCCTGCATACAGGGCTAAATTGTAGCATTTGCTCTATCACCCAATATCACCTCCCCTATTCTCCCCGGGAAGGGGAATCGGGAGAAAAAGGGGAGAAGATCCATGGGTTGAAATAGAAACAGATTTAATAAAATAACAAAACTAATACAAATACCAACACAAAGTGTACAAGTTGATACTCAGCCTGGTCCTTGGGAACAGCAAAAGGACCAAGAGAAAGAAGCCTTAGGAAGATGAACTTTCTACTCTCCTAAACTCCCTCCTTTTATAATGAGCTTGATGTCAGTGGTGTGGGATACACCTGTGAGTCAGCTTGGGGCAGCTGCCCTGACTGAAACTCCCAGCTCTCTCGGGGCTACTCATGGCCTGCCTGCCATGGCTGGCCCATGGTTCTGCTTCTGTGAAACCAGGACAGTCTCAGAGCCCTAGACTTAAAAATACCTGATTGTAAACACTGCTCATTATTATCTTGATCTCAGAATCTTTTGGCACCCTTTATCATATGCCATCCTCTAAATAAAATCATTTAAAGTTTTTGTGCTGAGAGTAAAGCTGATAAAAACATTCCATTAGTGCCAGGTGTTGTAACTAAAAGGTGAAGACTTAATTGAATTTTGCATCTTAAATTAAAGAACTGGAATCTGTTTTCCCAATGGTAGTGTCTCCCAATATGCAAAAAATTACATATAATATTTGAAATAAGCAGACAGAAAGGAGACCATTCCATAGTTTAATTTACAGTTGAATGTAAAGTCTGAATTCAGGTAAACATTTGAAACTTACAACATCAAGTCACTCTATTTTATTACACTGTTTCCAGCATTCCCTCGTTCCAAAACTCTCTGTAAGATTGGGTACTAGTTAAAGAGTGATTTCTTTCTTTACTAAAAAGTAACCATCCTGGTGATGCAAAGGTTAAAAAAATGACTACTGGAAAAGATTAGGAAAAATATTTAGTGCTATCATCTTAAAAAGTATACAGATGACACTGAAAATACCTATAGCTCTGAAAGGATTGGAATACTATTATTGTTTCAGTCTTACTTTTTCTTATTTATTCAATAACAAAATGGTTTCTAATGCACCTATAAACAAAAAAAAATCCAATTCCTAATTATAAGTTTTACATATACTAATATAAGTGATGTATACAGAGAAAAAGTGTTTTACAGAAGTGTGAGCTCTGGAAGTGTTTTAATTAGGCTTAAAAAGCATTGGTGCTTATCACTTGATGACTATTGAGCTGTATGTAGACACTCACAGTGACAAGCGGCTGCCCTGGGATATGGCTGCCTCCCGGCCAAGTGGCACAGAGGACATACCACAAGAAGAAGCAGTAATGCAAGAGAAAGAAAAAGGAAGCCCTCTGGTAAATCTGCCACTGACCACTGTCATGTCCTATGTATGTTACTCTCCTCTGTCCAATTTTATTTTCTTCTCCAGTTTCTGTTCTTATCTATACTGACGTTTACCCTTGGAATTTCACTCTATCAGATCAATGGGAGTTGATGTAAGAGGGCATATCAGTGTGGTGAAAATGTGCCTTAGCATTTTTGATGGACCTTAAAAGCAAATGGCCAATATCATAAGTGATACTGGAAGTTCAGTGTGGTAACCAGCTCAGCAAGGATGTGGTATAAGCAAAGTAGCTAAAGCTTTGTACTGGTGTCTCCATGACTACGTGCTTATACTAGGCATTATCTTGAACAACTGACTGAATCAAGACCAAGGTATTTTTAATACACTGAACTCCAGAGACCACAAAATCTGCCTGAAACTAAGGCAAAGGTTGAAGAAGGTAAGCTAATGGATCAGATCAGCAAATTACTATCACACACTTTACTGTTAGTTCAGTCTCATCCAATGCAGACCATGCATTTGCAACTTTTACTCCACTTTCTTTTCCACAACTTTTTGCACTTGCTTCTTTACTAGATTATGCATCCATCTTGCATATGCCGAGTGGATTTTTGGTGTAATACTCAGCTGTTAAAAGTGTATGCATGCTAGGACATGAATAAAACAACAGCAGCAAACTGATTGCTGGATGATATTTGCAGCAAAGGAGTCCTGGTCAAGAAGGTTTCCACGTACCTAACATACATTAATCAGTATCTTTTACACATGAGTTATAATTTAATTTCAACATGGATAGCAGCTAAAATTGGACTAACTCTAAATTCAGAAAAAAATCCTTCTCTCCCTAAGATCCAATTTTTTCATCTTTTCTGTTCATAAGTGATATTTTTAAATAAATACCACCGAAGTATTGTAAAGAAAGACCTCCATTTTAACCAGAATTAAGTTCAAAAATTAACTGGTACAAAATAAGAATGGCAACTAGACAGAAGCCACACAGAAAATTTAGATGTCATAAACATTGTGAAAAGTTAGACTAAATACACAGTCAGTTCTGAAGAAAAGGAAATAAATATATTCCCCACTGAAGCCAACGCAGATGAAATCACTATTTATTGCTTCATGTCACTGTTCAGCTGTAAATGCATTCAATATTTTTCCTCCCAATCAAACATTTTTCTTCCCTGGATCAATGTTTTGATTTTCAATGGGAGTTGTTAAGCAGCAACAACCCATAGTACCAAAGTCTTACACCTACAAATATCCATGGGCATTTAGAAAAACAACTTCATATACTCTGCTCTTGTGAAAATTATTACCTTGTGAACCAAAGCATCTATGGAAACCAAGGAATAAGATAAACCCAATCAGAGATTAAAAAAAATAAATAAAATAACATCAGTTGTTAGTGTTGAGTACTCTCCATTCAACATGTATAACAATTAAGTCTTTCGGTTCAAATGAAATTATAGTCAATGGTCATCATCTAGTTTATATTTTCCTAACGTTTGCTTTTAGGCGGTTTGAATTACATATTCTTAATAAAAGCAAGTTTTAAACATCTTCTTGTTATGTCTGCTGTAAAAGAAAAGCAGATGGAAACTGAATGTTTAAAGATAACTGAATAGGAGTATTTTTACAGAGAATTATTTTTTTCTTAATGGTTAACTAAAACTATTGAAAGTGCTAAGGAAGTCAACCATCATTCTTGGGTTAATATTCATATCTCTTTGTAACTTAGAGTTTCTAAAGGTCTGATTGCTGGATTCAGTAACTGAGAGCAGAATTCACTAAAGGTGTTGAAGGATGCTGCACACTCAAACCTTGCAGAGGTTTACACAAGGAGGTAACATCATAGAAATGGCCTGTGCCTTCTCTGCATGTTATATGAGGAGCTGCACTTCAGTCCACTGGAGTTTGTGCAGGGATCTGGGGATGCAGTGACATCCTGTATTCTGGGCTATGCTCTGCAACTGTCATAAAGGGAACAAAAATGTTGGGCAGCACAGCTGTCCTGTAGTCTTGGGTCATGGGTCCTTAGTCACAGATAACTGTGGACATATGCAGCATAGACACAGAATAAAGCAGTGTCTGAGGGAGGAGGTGAGAAAGACTGTGGGGGGTTGTTGTGGAAGGAGCCAGAGTTCTGAGGACAGAAGATTTTAGGGTGAACTATACAGCAGAGAGCAATGACAGGCAATTTGCAGCTTAAGAGTTCACTCAGAAGTAAAAATCTTTAGACAAGCTCAGAGAGCAGAGTTACGTTTAAGCTAAGGAAGTGAGTTTATTCCAGATGTGTTTGACAGCATGAGAACAGAAGTGGAAGTAGTGCTTTTGGTAAGGAGCCAGTGCTGGGGATTAGTCAGGTGGAGAGCACTGAGAGGGGAGTGAGGAGCTGAGAGCACAAGAGTGGGAAGAATTGCAAATACAGGCTCTGGCATGAAGCAAAGGGAATGAAAACAAAGAGGGAAGGAAAGGAATTAGAGAAGCAGAGAAATCAAAGGGAGGTTTAAGAGCAAAGCCAGCTTCAGTAGAGATCACAAGGAAAGAATAAAACCAAGAAGGAAGGGAGAATAAGGGCTGCTGAAGGAGGGATGCTGGTGGTTACAGGGAGGAAATAAAGGGACTGGAGATAATTTGGGGCTAGCTTTCAATGAGTGAAGATGAATCTCTCAGACTTTCCCACGTTATGCCCTGTAGAAAGGGTTTTACAATCGCTGTTGATCTGTGCATGTATGCTGTCATTTCTGTTGGTCTATCTGATTTTGGATTCTTTTTTCCTTCCCTTTTCTCTCTCAGACTTGCCGCCTAAGGCCTTTATTTTTATAACAGTGTCATTCTCTTACATACAGTCTTCCTTGTTCATACTTTTTAGCATATGGTCAATACACTGTATTGTTGGAATTTTTGCTACCAGCCTACCTACCTACGCCTACACAGGCGTCCCTGAGAAGGATTTAGAGAAGCAGCAAGCTCTCTGCCACAGAAAAGGTCTGTGATCAGAATTATTTCTTAAGGCAGAGATGGCTGACCTGGACAATGAAATATGTATGCAGTTCATAAAAGAGGCGGCAACATGTCATCTGAATACCTTTTTGAAAAGGTTTAATTTAGGCAACTCATGTACCTACACTCATGTCTGTCTTCGAACAGATTACTGAACAGATTCTAAGTATATGTCCATCAGCTTGTATGCATGCACACGCAAAATATAGGCTATAAACATATGTTAAGTATATTACACTTCAAGCACATCTAAACTTGAGGCAGCAATTGCTTTTTCAAAGAAGAGTAAATTCCCTGGGCTGAGAGTGAACACTTTGCAGAAAAATTATAGTAATATTGAAATGAGATTATGGTGTCAGAAGAAGGGATAGTGCACCCTCACCTTGGTATCTGGACACCTTGATGTCTGCATAGAAACCTTAAAAACATGGGAGATTGAATACCAGGAAAGCTCTAAGTCTCAGTAGTCATTGGTTTAGACAGCTGTTGGTATCAAAAATAAAATAGCTTGTGAGCCCTCTGGTGGTATTTATCTTTTTATATCTCAGATGTTAGCAGGATCCTGCCATAGCAACAACAGTGGTGTGTAAGTATTACTATGCATATTTACATACACATACATATCTATGCATACATAGGCATATAAATACATATACAGACATAAATATAAAGGATTAATTAATGGCAGAGAAAAGTACCTTGGTACATTGTGGGAGTCACTGCCAGAGCAAAGGAAAAAAGAAATCACCTGCCATCATGATCTGGGTATTTATGGGTGTCTCATTCACACATGGCAGTACACACTACACACAGGACACACATGACATCATACCGTCCATCTGAAAGAGGCAATATGATCATAAACTAATGACACTATTAGAAGAAATTTAGAAAGAACTTTGTCTTTCCACATCACAAGCTCTATCTATAATATAGATAATATAGTGCCGCCTCTTGAAAGCGAAAGAAGTCACTATTATGGTCCCAAGGAACAAAGTGTAAAATTAGTTATTTGCAAGGTTCTAGCTGGATTTGACAGACATAAATCCTTAAAAATCAGGACACTAATCAGAAATATTTTAGAATTGCTGTAAATCACAGCAAGTATCTGCTTAACTTAGTAATAACAGCTTTCCAGTTAGGAGCAAAAGACAGTTTCCATTTTTTCTATAATTGCAAAACTGAAACGTATAAAAAATCTTTTCCGATACTGAAGTATTTCATATTATCACCATGCTACAGACACCCAGACATTGTAACATTAAGAATAAGAAACAAAGAAGAACCTAATGGAATGGCATGTTGTGCTGAAATTGATCTTCAGCAAATCTCAGTTAAGTTAATAAAAGTCCACGCTTACTGTAGTAATTCATTATTAGATTGCCATCATCCCTTTACCTAACTTGTAGGGTAAAATTCGCTTTTTGGGAGTTACTGTTTGACAAGGATAATAACCAAGTTTCATCTTCAGAATATTACTTGTTGTTATAAGTGTTTAGGTATTCATGGTTTATATTTAAATGTTGAACTGTAATACTTCAACAATTACTATTGACAGTAGATATAGAAACTCTGCCACAAGGGAATTTTCATAAACCCTCTTTTCTGGATGTATTTAAGTATCATGTATCTTTAGGAGGATCTTAAAGTGGTATGAGTTTTCAAATTTTTTCATATTTTCATCTCATTAAAAAATCCCAATATATTTATCAAATAAACAGGTGACTAAAGAGTATAAGTAAGTTGTTACATACACGTAATGATTGGAGGGATTTTCACTCTCAGACTTTCATTTATGTCTTTCACTTGTAGGATCTGGAGTAAAGTGTCATGCTTAAAAATTGACAAATTTGCTGGACTCTAATCATCCACTTCCTATTGTTCAGTGCAGGTGTTCCATTTTCTGGCAAGAAGAAGGTTTGAAATGTCGGTGCTGTGCATTTCATTTAATGCTCCACTACATTTCATGTCAGCTGGGAGTCAGGAATGGTGAGTAGTTACACCTCCCCAGACAGCTCTAGGAAAAAACATCATCTCATGAGGACGTCCCTGAAATTCTGGAGTGTATTGTGCTGTGATGCAGCTGTGCTTTTTCTATTTCTTTGGATGGGAAGAAAATAAATGTATTCCTGGAACTGCAGTGCCTTTGGAGCTCCCGTTCTGTTCCAGGAGGGAATATTTTGTATCAGACCATCACTAGAGGCAGCCCCCTTTTCCCACCCATGCTCTATGCTGTTTAAGGTATGCCACTGCTCCTGAATACAGTGAATTGTAATTACAAAATTATTCCAAGGAAGTTTTACCATTGGAATGTGGGATACTGAAATCAACATTTCTGGATGCCATTTGTAGCCTCTTCATAGTGCAGATCAGTGTCTTTGGGAAATTATTAATCACTGACCTAATGGTTTCTGTGGATTTTGTTTCACAGTCTTTACTCTCTTTGCATTAATCAATGTATCTACAAAACTAGTTTAATAATATCTGGATTATATCCCAAAAAAGGCTGTGAAGTTTAGATAGCAGTTCTTTAAGAGTATCAAATCCTTTGTTAGTCAAGGATTAACCAGAAAAGTAAAATGTGACTGCGATCATGACAACTCACACAGGACACATCTGTGTTGAGCAATAAAATTAGAAGAATCTTAGAACAGTAGTGATAGAAATGACCTTTGAATTTGAACTTTTGACGGATGATTTCACTGAGCTCATGTCTTCACCACTCTTTGTGCAAGGATAATTCTGTCTGGTTCAATTTTAAAAAAATACATCTATTTTCTCAGCCCTACCTCATAGCACCTAATTGTTAGAGAGTAAAAATTATGTTAAAAATTAAGAACTACACTGAAAGCACTGAGCAAATTTCATTGAAATACTATCTAAATAGCCAGTGTATTGTACGTGACTTGCTCACTAATGATTTAGAGTTATTTTGAAATACCATTTGTGAAATAAATAGGCATGGGCTTAATTTAGTAAAATAGTCATTTGTCTTCCACAACTCCAAATTGCAAATCAAAATACAATAAAATTTAAAATGTTTATTAAATCCAGATGGATCTTCAAGTAGAAACAAGACCTATGGTAATGATAGCCTTTAAAGGGCACTGTCAACTTAAAAACCATAAAGCAACTGAAAATGCTTTATCCCCTTTTATTGCAAATAACCATTATTTGATCTTTAAAAATACAAACCAGTTTTCTTAATTTTCCTATAATTTCATTTTTTGTAAATTTCTTAATAGTAATTTTTACTGTTTATTCTCTGCAGTAACTGAGCATAATTTTACTTATTTTTTCTAATTTCAAATTCTATCTACTGAGATCCAGTGGGACTTACATAAACACCTTAATATATGTACAGAGGTGTGTAGTGGGATTTAGGCCCATCATTATTTTGTTTAAAAAAGAAAATGTCCTGTAGAAGTTCATAGTTCAAATTTTACCAAATAACTTCATTTGTCCCTCTGTATTTACAGAGCTGCAGCAATATTCTTTACAACAACCTTAAAAAATAGATATTGTAGGTATTAATTCCTTCTTGGGATATGCAAGATAATTCAATCAACCATTAAGTTCTACCAAAAGTGCTCTCTAATAACTTTTTTTTTTAAGAGATAACATTATTAGGCTCATTTATTGTGATATTTGTAGTGAGCTGTGTGCTGCTGGAAGTGTTGGGTGACTACTCTTAATATTTTGCTTTCATATGACAATACATTTATATCCTTAACACAAAGTGACAGAAAGCAAATCAGGGACAGTGGCATGGCTGGAGATGGCACAATATAAACAGTTTTTGAAAATAGATAGTGTTTTATTTGTGTACATTGCATTCTCAACGGAAACATTTGTGTTTGGAATGGATTGATATAAAATCATGGTGACATCCAGAGGTAAGTCCTCCATAACAACGGATTTAGCACTACTGAAGACCAGGTCACCTCCACACACAAAGAAACCATCAAAACCTTCCCTTTGATACTTTAACATAGAAACCTCTAGGTTTCTCCTGAGTTACAGCACGGGGTGTTTTGTCGTTTCAGGAGCTCTAGAGGTGCACGAGATTATCACAAACAGATGGCAGCCAGTCGGCTACATCACGTCAGTCTTTCCTGCTCATTTGTTGGGATAGTATCCAGAAGAAGAAGTCACGACTGGCACTTGCTAGGAAATGATATATATTATCCTCAAATGAAATTTCAGAAGCCAAAAGAGAGGTGCACAAAGATCAAGCAGACTGAACTTTCCCCTTGCCACATCACTCATCAAAATTCCTTCTTTCTTTGTGTATGTATTTATATTGCTAAGAGTAGAGGAACATATTAGTTACCCAGAACATCCATTTTGGTTCCTACCTTGTCTAGCTGAGGAAGTGTTTGAGCCACATGTGGCAGACCACATCCTTTCTCTTATGCTAGCAGGATGACGAAGGAGCACATCTGGATTCAAAATTTCATTTTCACCCTCAACATTTTTGTATTAACACACTGTCATACTTAATATAAATTGGAAAACACTTAGTCCCGTAGCACTTGATTTTCTGGAAGAAGACAAAGCATGACATTGTGGAGTCCATAAACAGCAGGGGGTATAATTCATAGTAAAGCTATATAATATGTTCTATATACATTGCAGCTGTTGATAGATTTTATTACATTTCAGTTAAGGGCCTTATTACATTTGCAGGCAAGATTTATTATATTTGGTTGTATTACTTCTAAAGTTCAGGATATTTTCACATTTGTAGCTGGCTTATTTCATCTATGATCGCTGAGTTTACATCATAACCTTGTTATAACTGTAGCTTATGAATAATGTCACCTGTTGTTATGACGCTTGCAGTCAGTTTTCATTACAACTCTTCCTAATACTTCACAATATTTTGCAGGTGCTGGATATTACGTTGCGGTTTTTAAAGACATATTTTGAAGCTAACGGAACATAACAGAGTAATGTCTGAAGTAAAAGCTCCTGCAACACAGAAATGAGGAAGCCGATCAGCAGCATGAAAAGAGAGGTGGGAGATTCCTACTTACTCGCATGCAGATTACGTATAACCTGGAAAGTACTTCTAATTTCAGAGATTTCAGGTATAGTATTTTGACATAAAGAATAGTGTCGTATGCTAAAAATAAGAACCACATTCTTTCTTTTAATCTTTCTTTGTTCCTAGAGGTCAAAAGTTCACCCATACCTCAATGTCCCATGGCCTTGATTAGGTGAAGATCAGCTGGTTTTTTTGAAACATCACATGAACCTGGTTGATGTTGTAGCTATTTTTTACAACCATCTTTACTTATCAGGTCCTACAACTTTTGCCCAAAGATGATGAAGGGAGTGGAACATCTCCCTTATGAGGAAAGCCTGATGGAGCTGGGTCTCTTTAGCTTGGAGAAGAGGAGACTGAGGGGTGACCTCATTAATGTTTATAAATATGTAAAGGGTGAGTGTCATGAGGATGGAGCCAGGCTCTTCTCAGTGACATCCAATGATAGGACAAGGGGCAATGGGTGTAAGCTGGAACATAGGAGGTTCCACATAAATGTGAGGAAGAATTTCTTCACAGTGAGGGTAACAGAGCACTGGAACAGGCTGCCCAGAGAGGTTGTGGAGTCTCCTTCTCTGGAGACATTCAAAACCCTCCTGGATGTGTTCCTGTGTGACCTGATCTAGGTATTCCTGCTCTGGCAGGGGGATTGGACTAGATGATCTTTTGAGGTCCCTTCCAATCCCTAACATTCTGTGATTCTGTGATTACCACCCAATGCCTTCCTAATGCCTTCCATATAAATGCTGTGTTGTTCTGAAATCTTCTCCTTCATCCTGTGTCACAGCTCTCTCCCTCCTCTTTAATCCACAAATTTTAATGAAAAAAAAATAAAACTTCATAAACAAATGTTATCAATTGTCTTATCACCAGTGAAAAACATTGAACTAGCTGCCCAAAACCTAACTTCTGATTAATCCAATTAATTAAAATGCTTTTACATTGTTGTAGTATAGAATAAAGATGCAGAGGATCAAAGCCCCTTACTTCTGTCTACTCATTTATATTCTAAGACAGCTTCTCTACCCTTTATAAATTCATCTACAGGAAGATGGAAACATGCTTCCCACAAAAAGGAGGAAATAAAAGGTCACACTGATTTCATGAAAAATCTTCAGTAGTTTAACAAGACAGTAATTGTATAGTTTCAAAAAACATCAATTCAAACTAACGAAATCACAGTGTTTCAACTGCAGAAAAGACAACTACCCACTGTTTAACTTTTTTTTTAGGAACCACATTGAACTGGGTCTAAGAGATTCCCTTGTGAATTCATATATTTTAAATTGTAACTGTATTTTGTGTGTAGATATCTTCTGCAAGTCAATACAGGCATATATTGCAGCATACATAAGACAGCTCTATTCCTTTGTAATTTCTCCTTTTATGATCCATGCTGAATCAGGTGTGCCCTTAGTATAGGAGCTTTTTTCTCTCTGATCACTGGGGCAGAATCTGTTCACCAGAAAGTGTTCTTGTAAGCAATTTTCACAGGAGTCTATAAGAAATCTTCCTGCCTGGGTTTAAGTCCTGTGTTATGTGTTGTAGAAAAGCAGAAGAGGCACTGTGTGTGCCAGATGAGTTAAACTCTACAGTTCATGCAGTGTTTGAATTCTATCCAGAAGACTCTACAATTATGACCATCTTTCTGTACCCTTAGTCCCGTATATAGCCCTTGGCCTAAAGTGTTTGAGAACAGCATTTGTATGCTATTATCATGGGCTTTAATCATATGATTAGTCTTCAGCTGAGAAGAAAGGAATTAAACTAACTCTTTTTAAGACAAATATTTTTCTAATTTTCTTCTCTCTCATTATCTAAACATGGTTAAAAAACTAGCCCTGACTGTAATCTAGGTACACTTTCTTTGCAGAAGACTTCACTTGGATAAAACCATATCAAAGAAAGGGGATGTCAGTGCTCACAAAGGCAAAAGACATTCATAAAGGAGAGAGAGAAGCAAAGGTGCAGAGAAGCTGTGATCAGGAAAGGGGATTCAGAATTCTGAAATTACACCAACCCAAATGCTGTAGGACACTGAGGAGCAAGGAAACTGAGGAAGGGAATTACATAGAGGTGTTTTATTCATTTATTTAGGTTCTATTTATTTCCCGTGTTAAGGAAAAAAAATGTAAATTTGGTGCTGTTCTTGAAATATGTTACATGCATGATCTGGCACTTATCTTTTGAGATATTTACTAGAAATTAAAATGTCCCTGTCCTGGTTTTAAACTGAGACTCTGTACCCAGAAATATGAAGAGTTCAGAAAAGAGGAACTACATTGGTCTGGGAAAGCTAAAAAACACCTGGGTCTATTGTGATATGACCTGCACAAAAGAGTCTATCGTGCATCTGTCCAGAATTGAAAGTTCAGCAAATGCCATGAAATCCAATTGTATTTTCAGTATACTGCCTTTTAAATGTAAAGCATTACTGTTGCAATCTGCCCCCCCAAAAAACCCGAGTAGAGGCAATTAAAGACAACCCCTATGAAATGAGTACAGTTGCCCTTGTTAGTTTCCATCAGTAGACTATTTTCTCCTTTTTTGCCTTTGTTTTCCTCTCACAAAACCAAAATAATCCTGATTGCGAGCACAAGCTGCAATACTTTTACTTAGAAAAACAAGATTCACTGAGAACCACTGAGCAGAAGCTCTTCAGCATGTTACAAGCAAAGCAACTTTGCAGACCAAGCCCTTTGCTGATTAATTTCATTCACCTAATTAGTGATGCTTCTTGAAAGAATCCTTCTTTTTTGTCTTTTTGCATTGATGGTTTAGGTTGGAACAGGCTTATGTTTTCCAGTTACATGTTCTCCAACAAGCATAACAACAGAATTTACATCTGAAAAGTTCACAAAGCGCTGTGTTGTAGAGTGAATTAATCAGTGACCTTTCACTACCAGAAGTGTGCATGTCCTGATAATGTAGCTGAAAGCCCTTCTGGAGGCAGGAGGGGTGAAATAAAGAACATTGTAAATTAAAGGAGATTGGGACTGGGAGTCTCATTTTCTGTCTTCTGAGTTCAGAGATGACTATTTCTCACCTTAAAGACTAGTCTTAGCAGGCAATTATTCACCATGCCCAACATATTTTAATGACATAATTGACAACATTTGTTCAAAGGACTGAAGAAGCTGGGATGATAAAAGACTTTCTTGCATGACTAGTGTTTGGTCATTGTAGGTCAGGGTTCAGGTGGCACGACAGAGAGTCTGGCACCCAAACTGTGAATAAATACAACATATTTCAGCTGGAGTGTCTCGTCTTTGAATAAGAGGTTACACTCTCTACAATTTCCCAGCATTATATGTATGATAGTATATATCTACATTGGAAGTACAGCTGCATATTTCTAAGAGATGAGGGAAGTAATTGATGTTAATTATAAGAATTCAAGATTAAATTGTCTCGCATAGTCTATATAGACTGGACCAATGCTGCTAGTCCAAAGTAGTTGGAAAAAAATTTTACTGAGTACTGTAGCAAACTCAGGACTTGATATGTAAGCTGTAGCATTATTGATGCTCTGTGGCTGTTCCTTTGAAACTATGAATGGATTTATTTATTGTGTCTCAGTGCTCAAACTTTTCAGAGATGCACAGGCTTATGGAGTTTAATTCACACATACATATTGAAGAGGAGCAAGGAGGAGTCAAGGGTTTTTTTCAATTTGAATTTACTTAGAAACAGCAGTTAATAAGACTCTCAGCGCTTACCAGGTCTGTTTCTCAGCTGTAGTAAGACAATTATTTTCTGAGTGACTGTGGCAAATTCAAAGATCACATCTCAGAATTCAAGAATGCCAGGCAAAATCTACTACTCTACACTTCCTATGTTCACCTGCACAAAATGTCTGAGAAAAAAATAAAAGTAGATCTTACTCTATCAGGAAAGGCCACTGGACAATGGCATTAATACTGACCTGTTGGGATTACTTTCCAATATATGTGTACAAACCACATGGCCTTCCTGATATTTGTATCACATTTCTTATTAATATTATAAATCATAGAATCATAGAATACCAGATTGAAAGGGACCTCAAGGATCATCTGGTCCAACCTTTCTTGGCAAAAGCACAGTCTAGATAAGATGGCCTAACATTCTGTCCAGCCAAATCTTAAAATTGTCCAATGTTGGGGAATTCACCTCTTCCCTGGGGAGATTATTCCAATAGTTGATTGTTTTCATTGTGAAAATTTTTCGTCTTGTTTCCAATCAATATCTCCCCAGGAGTAACTTGTGTCCATTACCCCTTGTCTTTTCCATGTGACTTCTTGTAAAAAGGGAGTCTCCATCTTCTTTGTAGCCACTCTTTAAGTCCTGGAACATGACGATGAGGTCTTCCCTAAGTCCTTATTCCTCAATGCTGAACAAACCCCATTCTCTCAGCCTTTTCTCATATGGCAGGCTTCCCAGTCCTTTGATCATCTTTGTGGTCCTTCCCTGGACCCTCTCCAGCCTGTCCACGTCTTTGTTCTATAGCAGGGACCAAAACTGAACACAGTATTCCAGGCATGGCCTGAGAAACACTGAGTAGAGTGGGATAATGACTTTTTTAACTCTGCTAGCAATGCCCTTTACTGATGCAACCGAGCATCCTGTTGGCTTTTTTTACTGCTGCAGCACACTGTTCACTCATATGGAGGTCCTTCTGTGTCACATAGGTGGAATTCTCCATCTTCATCTCTAACAGTACTATTCTCACTAAAATTTGTTGCTTGTTCAAAAATATGATTTTAGAATCCAGATTTCCTTCAGAAGGGACTGAAACACCAGAGGTCAACTCAAAATCTAAATTAATCATTCATTTGTATTTCATTATTTGATTTATTCCTATTGTTCTAATCTGTAAGCACATTCAGCTCTTATCAAATTCTTTTCTATATTGATTCTCGACTACTTGTCACAACATATTTTAGTAGAAGTTTTCTTCCTTTTCTGTCAAGGTGATTAATGAAACTAGATTGTCCTAAAATGATTTCTACTTGCTTTAAGCCTCTGGTACACTATGCAGTTGACTGTGAATTTTGTATGTACGACTGCATCAAATGCTTCATGGAAATCCAGACAATTCTCTACCTTATTTTCTCTGTTATATTACTATCTTATTAAAAAATAATCCATTTCTATCTTTTTTTTTCTTTTTCCTTCTGACACATGTCCTTTCTATTTCACAATGCACTTCTTTTTTTTCTTATACATGTGGCCATAGAACCTCTGAACAGTAGTTTTAATATCCTTTGCAAGGTCTACCTCAGCTCGAATTGTATTTTTTTCACTTTATCTCCAAACCTCTACAATATATCAATTCTTGCTGATCAGTCCATTCTTTTCCCATTCTTTATAGCCTCAACATCCTTTCTGAGAGTATTAGGCCATACAAGCAGGTCTGGATCTTATCATTTTCTTTTTTCCCTTTCTTTGGAGTTCACATTTGAGATAGCTTAATGCAGTTCTACATTAAGAAAATGCCAAGTTTTTCAGTCAGTTTTTGCCCCAAACCTCCCAAAGGAATTGAGTTCAGTAACTTTCTTACATTGTCAAATTTATCCCTATGAAATTGTGAAGCAATTTAGAGAGTGTACTTTTAGCTTTCTATTTAATTTAATCCGAGTTGGCCTTGGATCGCTCAGTCCGAGTATGATAATCCAAGAGGAAATGGTTAATGACCTGCTGCACCACATAGACACACACAAGTCTACGGGGCCAGATGGGTTACACCAAGAGTGCTGAAGGAGTTGTTGGATTTAACACAAAGATTAAAATAGCAGTTTCCCTACATACAGCGATCTCCAAGGGAACTAGACCTTGCTAATCTACACAGTTTTCTCACATGCTGAGCTCTCTCACCTTCAGTAATTCTATGATTAAGACTTTGCTACTCTAAGGAAATTTTGAATGTTTTTATACATCTAATATTCAACCCACAAAACATTCATTTTGATTTTTGTTTGAAATTGCTTGTTTATCTCAATCACATATCTAAAAATCCTCAGAAATGTAAATTCTAGCGTATAGCCTTTTCTCATTGTAAAGTCCAATTACTCCATCTAGTTTTATATCTCCTATCCTGAACTCTACACTTTTCACCTCACAGATCATTAGACTTAGAGAAGAAATAATTTAGCTAATGCTTATTGGCTATACCTATTCTTAATTTCCATAGAAAGTTAGTACACCTAGCTCCATGGATGACTGACTTGCCTAGCAAAAGGGTCAGCCATGCTGAAGAGATTTTCATTGTCTAAGTGGATTAGTGTTCTGATGATCCTCAAGGTAAGGTGGAGGTTAAGTTGCCCTCCTCATGTCTGTTTAGGTTTACTTTGAAACCAATGCTCATAAGAGGCACAAAACAGCTTCCACTTCCATCCTCTATTTTTCTCTTGGTTTTCCTAAAGAATCATCTTCAAATTCTCCATCAAAGACATTTATAAAGAGTTTAAACTTATTACATCTATTGCACAGAATCTTTGTCAATCCGAGGATTAGGAGATACCATATTGATTCAAAATTTACTATTTTAGACGTGAGTTGTTTCAAAGCAGATGAACTAAGTGGCTTAGAAAACATATCTTAGATTGCTCAAAAAAAAAATCTTCTTTAAGTAAAATCTCCTTTTAACAACAAAATTAGGCACACACAAATATACAGCCTAATCTTATACAATATGTTTTCAAAAGCTTGATTGTCACCATTCTATACTTCACTTTTAGCCTTGAAACCAGTCCATGGAATGGAAATTATAAATTGCTCATGAGAAAATTCATGGTGACAGCTTATATTAGGGTTTACATAAAGAAAATTAATATTATCACTAAGCTGCCTACTCTACTGACTTTTTTCCAGTTCAAAGACATATGGAAATTCACTCCGTAGGTCAGTAAACTCAATTAACTTATTTTTTTTCCCATTGTATTGCTGTAGCTCAATGTACTTCTGGACAAGGAGGACTACTCTGGCCCTGTGGTGCAAGTCTACCTCCTAGGTTCTAGAAACACAAGTTAGGTCACAGCTGTTCAACAAGTGAATGCCACAGAAAAGTCCAAGGGTGAAAAAACCACTTCCTGCCAAATGAGGAAAACTACTTGAAATTCCCCATAGAGATACCATTCCATAGGAGATTTTAAAAAAATAAATGATTTTATTTTGAAAAATGTAGTTAGTTTCATTGCAGAATGGAGTTAAAATATTTCTTTGGTAATTTTATAAAAATGTATGTAAAAATGTGCAACTAAATGTACTGATAGAATATTCGACAAAAGTAATCAATGCACAATCAGAGCAAAGCATATTCAGAATGAAAGAAGACGTCTGAGATGTTTTGACTTTCTCACATCAAGGAATTATGGTCAACACTTGCTAGATATAAGATAATTTATTTTTGACAAAAAACAATATTTTCCTTTGAATAGTTTTCAACAACTTTTCCTCTGCTTCCAGCCAAGACAAAGCAGGAGGGAAGGCAGCTGTACCTCCCCTGAAAATAAGCTCAATTTGTAACTCTCTCAGGGCTGAACCTAATAAATCAGTCCAGCCTTTTGTGAACAGGAACTATAACTTAGTATGGTATTGCCATAAAATTGTTATAATCAGTCAGACTGATTATGCTTCTTTTAACAAATGGAATTATAGAACCAGATCCTTAACAGTATCAAATAATGTAGCTCCACTGATTAAATACAACTGTTTTGATTTATATGGACAGCCTAGCCCATACCATTTAAAATCAGTTTACTTTCCAATAAACCTCTTGAAACATAATAAAATCTACTAGTTTTCCCTAAGAGTGTACATTCTCTGAAACCAGTTACACCTTAGTAGTATAAATGTAATTGCTTTGGAAGAAATTCAGGTCACTGTACCTCATGTACCTCAAACCAATGCTTATGTAGATCTAACAAAGCTGGATGTCACCAGGTGACTTTGTTGGTCATATATTGCTTTTCAGACCTATGCATTACTGAATTATAACCTTACAGTAAAATTAAAATTGGATGGTCTACAGGAAAATAAAAACTAGTAGGGATAAACTTAGGTATCAGGCAAGGGATACAAAATCAATTTAACGTGTTTGATTGTACTCTAACTTTTTTCTATCACTTGTGGGAGAATAAGGTACCGCAAAAAAAGTAGTTACAAATTCGGTCATTCTGATTTCCAGATGTTTCCACCAGCATCAATTCTACTCACACCTGTGGATAAAGGACGACATTTGAGACACGAGACTCCTCTTTCTTGGTGATACTATTTTCCCTGTCCACTGGACACCACACACAGCGTGTTGGTGGGAAAAGTAATCATGACATTTTAGTTGTCCTGAATCACCTTCTGGGTAAGTAAATCCTACAATCATCACTCCAGCATCTGACACAGAAGTTCCCCCACAGAAGATCAAGACACTGATTTGTCACCCTTGCCAGGAGGTACCCGGATGACGCAGAC
The DNA here is from genome assembly GCA_028020825.1 of Podargus strigoides. NCBI lineage: Eukaryota > Metazoa > Chordata > Aves > Caprimulgiformes > Podargidae > Podargus > Podargus strigoides. The sequence goes on along the minus strand of CM051621.1, from coordinate 17,286,470 downwards.
ACACTATGCCTTTTGCTTCCCATAGATCTCCTGCAGGAGGCAAGGGCTGGCAGTGCAGTTGCTTTAGTACTCTGAACTGTCACATCGAGAAGTTACAGTAAGAGAACAGGAAGGTATAATTATAGGATGAGAAATAATAGGATTAACTGAGAACTAATGCCAAAATAAAAAGAGTAAAACCGTTTTTTATGAGACATAAAGCTGGAATTCAGTGGCTAGGTATAAAAAAGGGAGTTAAAATGTAAGTATTTAAAAAAAAAAAATTATAAGAAAAAGAAGGCCTATACTAACAGAAGCTGAGCCATCCAGAAAAGGAAATGATAAATATAATCAGAAATGTCGGATAAAATAATGAATTCTATGTTTTGCAAACTTCTAGAGAAATGTTGAATTGTATTCAAAATTGACTAAAAGAACCAAATATTTGGGCAGCAGTGATAGGATCCTGACTATGAGTCTGGTATAGAGACCCAAAACTCAAAAACTGAACTAAAGAGAGCATTAAGCAAGATGCAAAGAAAGAAGCAGAGATCCAGCACTACCAATAGTGAACATATATATATAGAATATTGAAGTTTTAGATAAAAATATTCTAAATAATTGTTGTTAAATTGCATAAAATTTGTTAAAATTGTTCCCTCAAATATAATTCTGAACATTTTAGAAAGTTATTAATTTGCAAAAATAAAAATAAATAAGGTGATGTTTCACTGAAAAATTATCTTCCCTAAATAAAGTGCATGAGAATTTTCAAGTACTTGTGACTTACTAGATGTTTTACCTTCAATAGACAGGAATAAACTAAGAAACTTAGGATTTAATGTTCCATTTTCAAAATTTTCATGTCTAAAAATCACATTTCCAAATGTTTTTAACTGCTGAGGGATGTGAATAAGTATCTAGCAGAACTGTCAAAAGCCTTTAATCAGATTAGACAACCAAAACATTGATTTTAAGAGATTTGTCTGTTTGAAAATCTCAAGAGATGTATATTTTGATCATTAATTTCCCATAAAACTATTAAAAACCTGTTTACACTACACTTTTAAATTTTTATTTACCTGCTTTTGAAAAATATGCTCCTAGAGTCATCTGTAGACATCTTATGTTGAAGAAAATAAAATAGGTATTTACAGTAATAAAGTTAAAATTCTCCTCTGATGTTTGATTTCTCCAAGTTATTCACCATAGAAAAGTTTATTTCACAAAAGAATAAAAATATACTAACTTACTCAAATAAGCATTTTTCTCCTAAGATTTAAGCATGGATTTTGACATGGTAAGACTGTTCTTTTTTTTTTCTATTGCCCATTTTTGGTATAACTACCATTTCTGGACTGTAAAAGGGCAAGTTTGGAGTCCTGTATGCAAGCTCTTCATTGCAAGCAGAGCAGTCATATTCTGTTGCAGATGGCAGGTAAGCATTCAGACTTCTAAAGACTAGGAAGCTTCATTTTGTCATACTGCAACCACTGGGCCCAAGTTATTATGTAAATGAAAACATTTCAGACAGGCTCAGAAAGGCATGGTAAGGACTGTCATGTTCAGAAAGCAATGTCATTGCTAACCTCTAAGGTCATACTAGTCTATTATTGAAGTGTCAGATAAGACTGTGTTGATAAGTAGATTAGACAAAGTATGACTTTGTTATTATATGAACAAACATCAGTCTTACCTGAATAACTTTTACATGCATCACATTTTCATCTTTTTTCTGATGTATTGTTCCTTTAAATCAGCCAAGAATACAAGGAAGAAAAAGACACACATTTTTTTGTTGTTACATGAACTAATAAAAACACTTTAATCAGTGTCTCCTTTTGTGTAGGACACAGCATCAAAATTAATTGTTTGTATCCCAATGCAATGGAGTGCAATGAAAGTGTTGTATATTTTTTGAGTTTAATCTAGTATTAAATTACTATTACATAAAAATAGAAAAAACTGTTATAAATCATAGATATTTTATTCCTTTCCAATCCCCTTATTCCCTGTACCAGGTGAAAGCTAAATCACGTCCTTGAAAACCTAAGATAGTACATGCTATGTGGTAAATGTTCAAAGCAGTATGCTAGAAATCGGTTCTCTGGCTACTGGTATCATTAAAAGAACTTGCCATCCTAATTCACAATAAATTGTGCTACAATATTATATCCATTTATAGTAAAAGCCAAATGTGTAATACCCTCAGAATTGCATCTCTCAATACCCTTAGAATTGCATCTCACTTGCAATTATTTCTGCTATGTGTTATGACTTATCTATTTCTTCTGTAATTTGGGTAGGATAAAGCACACTGTGCGAACATTTTCTTGTGATACATTTGTGTTATAGAGGTATTTGACACCTGAATAAAACCTCATAATAGGAACAACCAAATAGAAAAGTGTTGTCAGGGAAACAACAAAGAAGGCAAAAAATTTCTTATATACCAAAGCATATTAAAAAAAATAGGCTGGACAGTATAAGGGCTTGATTATACATCCACTGAAATCCTAAAGATTTTTTCCACTCATGTCAGTGAATTTGGACCATGGTCAAGAGAGGCTATGTCTCTCACTAGTAAAGTTGAGAAGAAAGGCTAATAGTAAATATAGCCAGGCTTTTGTTAAATTTATCCTGACTGAAGTTTTTATAGCACCAGTAACAAATACTTAAGTATCATTGATGTAGTGACAATCAGAGGGACAGTGACACCCCTTTTATCTTTTATCTTCCCAGATAGCAAGAAAACAACTTCTTTTTTTCTTCTGGCTATTGCTTCCTCTAGATCTGTATTCCTTCTCTATGCAGGTTTGTGTCAGGAGAATTGGAAAAATATAGAGCAAATCCCACAACAGGTACTTACAAAACAGTGTAATCACAAGAAAGATTTTTTTTTTCTTTGTATATCCCTCATTAGTTTGAAACTGACTTATTACTTGATGGAAAAGGGAAAGCAATGGTAAAGCATTTAAGAGGACTCTGGAGACTGACAAGAGTGGGCCTTTTTCCACCCACTTGCCAAGGCTGATCACAAACTACTTACCCAGGTGTAAGCGGACACCTGGCCACTACAGGTCACCAAGTAAGAGTAGCCACAGATGATAGCAGTCACACTGCTTTTGTGACGTTTCTTCTGGAAAATAAGATGCCCTAACCACCTTCTCTGTTAGACAACCAGGCTCAAGCAGATCTGTCTTTGCATTACTTCCCTGCAGTACAGGTACAGAGCAGTGACTTTTCTTCATATCTAGATTTATACCTCATTTAAAGACTCTGTAATATTTTTTACTATATTTCCATATTTTTAACCCAGTTTCAAATGAAATTGGATTTAACAATCATGTCTTTCCGTCTCCCCCTGACAGAAACATCTCTCTTCCCATATGCTCCTGTCTCTACAGTTCTATAAAAGAGCACGATCAATGTAGAAAGGCAGATACACAGAACAAAAGCTCTTATAGAATACCTCCTTTTCAATTTTAGTGAAGACTGAACTTCAGAAAACCCAAGGTGAAATGTAAGAAGCTTAACTTCCAATTGTTCCTATGTTTGACCTAAGGCTGGAAAAGAGAAACCACCGTATTTTTAAGCATCTTTGCCATAAGTACATTCAGGTCAGGATCTTACAGTTGCTTGTACTTATATTTTAGATCCTGGGGCCTTTTATGGGTCTTGCACAGTATGCAATAACCAGAATGCAATGTAGCTTGTCCCGCCCATCTATGGCACATTCCTGTTTTTCCCAGTTGCTCTGGGGAGCAGAAATTATCCAATTAAAAGCATTTGTCAAGTCCATACTCCCATTCAGCTGGGGAGTACCTCTGTGCAGGAAACATCCAATGGGCCTTTTTCTCTTTTTATAAAGGCTTCTTCTACTCCCAGTATAAAAGTCAATTAATCTAAATAAGCAAGATTAAGACCTCCACAATTATAAATTTTCCTGCTTAAAACGAATCTATTGGGTTTGACTTTATTAGTTGTACAACTCTATGTGTATTCAATAAGTCATTTACCAGGGAGGTGACGAAAAGAATCTTGCCTATGTTTCATTTAATCTGAGGGGGTTTATTGTACCTTTTCACATCTATTGCTTTGCTAGTACCTAATCAAGAACAGGTAGCTAAGGTTAGTGTTAGAACAGATTGAAATCAAAGTCATTCGGGTGATTCAAGGACAATTGGAAGCGAATCAGGACAGACAGAAGTTACCAGGTGTGGGGAAGCTCTCTGACAGCATCAAGCTAGTGGAGACAGCTTCTGACATGGCCTCCCCTCCTGGATCCCCAATGGTAGGGAGAAAGAGGACAATATAGTAGCTCCTTACATGGCAGGACAAGGCCTGGGGTATTTGCAGCTCTGGAGTGAAACACTCCTGAAATGCTGAAGACAACCTCATTCACTTTCTAATGCTGAAATATTTGTTAAATTCTGTTATTCTTCTTTAGACATTAAACATATAAGTGTGTTTGCTGTACCTTTATCAAATTTGTTAGTTGTCTCTATTAGATCTCTGACAAAAAAAATAATCCATAAGAAAAATGATTAAAAATTTTAAGGAAGCAATTGAAAGATTAATAAAGAAAATTTCATCTAGTGTTTACCATCAAAAGGTAGAGCAATGTCTCTGAATTTGTTTATCTCCTTATCAATAATAAAACCATTGCTGTGGCCTTCCCCTCAGTGAATGGAGGCTTCATTTCATTGAAACAGCCTAGCTCTGCGTAGTTTGACAGGAACTTGGGTGAAGGCATACCAGTCACTGTACTCATCTCAGGTCTTAACTGCTTCATGTGACCTGTTATGCTGTGTGAAAGTCGTGAAAATGCTCCAAGCACCCACAGAAATTATCTATCACAGTTTCATTATGACTACACAAAGACATGATGTCTCTTTACTCCAACTGTTAAGATAAAGCACACTGTAATCTTAGCAAACTTTATTGCTAGAAAGACAGAAAAGTAAAGCAATGCTTATCATAACTTCTCCCAGTTAATGAAACCTGTCTGGAGTCAAGTTTCATTTTGTGAGCTACAGGTCTTAAACGCTCAGTGCATACATTTCAGCTCTCAAGGGTCCTTTTCAAAGAGTCAAAGTAAGAATTTAGTCAAGCTTTTCAAAGTTTTCGGATCAAGGTTTCCCATGTTGGTATTTCCTGTCTGGGGACTGTGGTGCAAAGGATTTGATAAAGGAGTTTCATTTTAGGACAATTTCCAAATATTGGTACTTGGGAGAAGACATACTTCTAGTCTAGACTATAGAGGAATGTTTCAAGAGCTAAGACTCAAGCATAGCATCAAATTTTTCCCTTATGGCCCAGGAAACATAAATCTACGAAAATTTTATCATTTTATCCATACCATTCTGGTAACTGTTTTATTAAATGCCTTACCAGAAATGTTATATTCCCTTCACCCATCTGATGGAAAAAAGGAGTAAAATCTAATACACCATACCAAACAAAATCCATACTATTGCAATGATAATCCTAAACACTGCTGTTTTCCAGCTACATTTATGACAGCAGAACACTAAGAAGGTCAATGAATGTCACTGGACAACCGCACATAAAAATCGCTGAAGATGCAGACATGTAAGTACATGTCACTGTTTAAATCACCTGCTGTCTGAGAATAGCAAACTGGTCTACAAATATTAACTTTGTCCATCCATAATTTTATTTTTGGAAGATCAAATGCTGTCAACCTCCCTTTACACAGTCAGGAAATGAAACGCAAATGAAGAACTTGACTAGAGAATCTTTTGCAGCAGTCAGAACAGAGTCAATTTTATAAGCCCTTTTTAGGTGGAAAACTTGACCCATAAATACAGCCAGCCTATTTATAATGATATTGCTTGCACGTAGCTTTTTTTTTTGCTACTATAAAGTTAACTGGCTGTAGCATACACAACACATATGGTGATACATGGAAAGGATGAAAGAAAAGGCAATCATGGCATAATAAGAGGTGCTCACATCACAAAATTCTGGAATCGTGCCTCAGTCTGAGCTTCCCCAAAATTCAGATATCTTTGGACTCACATGTTCACTGATCTTTGAAGGCAGATCTAATCTGATTCTACACAAAGAAGAAATAAAATGAAGATATTAGAAAAAATATATGCATTCTCCTGTTCATAACTCTTGATGTCTCATCTATGTTAGTACTTAGTTGTTCTCTCATTCAAATTGCTGTTTTCTTGTTTTGTATCGGCTTTTTCATATATTAATTAGATTTCAGTGATCTGAGTGTATCACAGTTTCAGAATTTATTTTAGCTCTAGAAGAATATAGAGAGCTAAGAGCCCAATACACTTGTATTTTGTCATGGATTTCCACTGAGATACTGCATAGCATTAGCAAAGCTTCAACACCTTCTCTAAACAGCTATATTTCATAATTCTCATATTTAAGAACAGCTATTTCATAGTAATAAGTGGTTCCAACTGATACTACAGTCCAGTAGTGTTACACACTGTATTCGTGAGCAGAAGACAATCCAGGTCTTGGTACTATTTAGAAGGACAAGACACAGGAGTAAAAGCGGAAACAGTAGAAGGAAGTTAAGTGACTTTCTCAGGACCTCATGGTTCCAAGTTCAATGTTTAAAGCAGATAACATGGCAGCTCAGGGACTGCATTTCAGAATTTTCACAGTACGTACTTGGGCTTACAGATTTCTTGTCTCATTTTTAAAGGCCAGTTCCTGAAACGTGTGGAAAACTTTCTGTGGGTTGAGGTCACTCAGCACCTTGCAAGACTGACCCTGATTTTCAGAGGTGTTGAGCGCACACAGCTCCTGTTGACTAGACCAAGAGTTCACAGTACCTCTGAAAATCAATTCATGTCTAATGGCCTTTTCACCTGTCAGAAATAATTGCTGTTTCACAGGAGCATACTAATTCAGTCACTGTATTGTTTTTAAAGGAGTCTTTATTTTTAGCTTCCTTGGAAACTGATCTGCTGGGAAGAAAGATTGGGAACAAATTGTGTCCAAAAGGAAAATAGATTTTATATGAAACACTCATTCTGCTGATTGTCAGTCATAAAAAATGCATATTTTAATAGCTCTTTCCCTTGCAGAAAAATCTAAACTGATCATATAAAAAAATTTTTTTCTTCTAACATTAGATAGTTAGCTGGATATTCTCTGCTGGGATATATATTTACGATTTAAGAGAAGTCCTTAATACCAGTAGGAGCAGACTAATGTGTAACAAGGGGTGTCCTTTCTTTAGCTGGATCTGTGCCCAGGTGTTGGAGAGAGCTTTTTCAATGAAAGGTATTATCTTCAGTCTTTCTCCTGATGCCTTCCTGGCTTTAATGTTCCCAAGCATAGCACCTTAATGTAATTTTCTGCTATTGTAAGACAGCTTTGGAAATTAAAGCAAAGCTTTTAAATTAGCAAAATGTGTACCTTTGGAAGGATATAGCAGCAGGGCTACATCCTAAAGTGCAAGTCTTTTAAATGGAAATTAAAATGCACATTAGGAAATAGTAAGCTGCGTGCCTTGGCTGTAATAGTTAACAAAACAACTCTGTTGGGATAATATAATGCACACAAACTCAACAGAAGGTTCTAGATTTCATGTCCCTGCAAATCTATCCTCACAAGATCAAATTTCTGTGTGGTTAGAGGCCTATCTTTTCAAATGCAGCACCAAGGGGGCATTTCTCCTGTCTCTAGATCAGATCTTCAGTTCCCTTATCTGCTAAACCTGTATTTCAAGGACAAAGTGAAATTTCACTTTGAAAATTCAGCAACAGATAAGAGCTCCAAACATAGTTTTTATCTTTGCATCTATTTACATATATATATGTCTCTGGGAACAATCTGAGTGAATTAGACAAACTATGCAATGCAAAAACTCCAAGTACATGGTTTTGATGCATGGAAAATATTTCCATATGGACCTGCTTAACATGTATCCCTGGGTAAATGCCATTGGTATTCAGATTTTAAAAGCTAGAATGGTAAATCAATAATGTGCATATATCATAAGACTTATTAGCCCCTAGTGTCTCCTATCTGTCCAGGGACATATTATGGCTCAATCCTATTTCCAGGGAAGTCAATGACTAAATGGTATGAAGGACAAGAGCTCCCTCCCTCACGCAGGTGTTGGAGATAGAAATTAAAAATTACTACTCTTTGTACCCTGGAGGTTGAATGCCCCAGAGCAGTAGGGCTATATCCCAAGAAAAACAGCTGGAGGCTACTGTGATGAACACTGGCGGGGGGGCGGGAAGAGAAAACAACCTCAGTTGTCAGTGAAATAATTTTTTTCTCACGAGTGTTCTAACACTGTGCATCACCAGCATTCTGCATAAACACCTTTTCTAACATAATAGTCTGTATGTTTCTGGAGAAAACATACATTTCACTTTTAATTTCTCACTGTGACAGAAGTAATAAAAGACCACTTAATCCATGTAGTTCATCCTTTGATGCAGTTACAAAATGTAAAAACTGCACTTGACAGTCTGTCCATGCAGTTAATATAGGTTGTAAATGGGTATTTCCCATGGCTAATCTTGATATTTTTGTTTTATTTATGACCTGCTTGGTTTTGGGGTTTTTTCAGCCTACATAGTATTGCAGTGTGTGACTTTCTTACCTGCACCTTATCACTATAACTCTTACTTTGTTCCTCTCTGGAAAGGAGAACTACGCAGTACTATGCAATCATACGGTCTTTTCTTTCTGGCTTGTGCTCTTCAGCTCCCATTGCTTTAGGACCCCTACTTTAGCAAAAGAGTTCTTCAACAGAATTAGGAGATTACCTCTTTCATTATTTTTCTGTCTGGATGTCATTCCCATTGAAAATATTTGTCTACTTAGAAATTCACATTGTAAATGGCATTGACTAAGAAATTATCTGTTATGGACCAAACTGCATGTCAACTTCAGTTCCTGGTTTAAACTGGTGTACTGATTGATACAGTAAAAAATCAACGTGTTCAGAAAGTTCTTTCCCACAGTACCTGCATGCACTGAGTTGTCACTTTTACAACCATGTTTATATCACAGAGTATATGTATCTCTTCAGCATATATTATGAGAAATGTATACAAATATGCATTTGCTGGTTACAAAATCTATGTTCTTACTTTTCTTAATGTCTTGGAAATCAAGGCTTAGATATATCAGGAACAAGCTAATAACCCTGGGAAAAAGATATGATTAAATAAACAAACATTTTGTGTAATTATATTATTTAATGATTTTGCTCAACTGCAGTGCTTATCCACTCTCTCTTTTGGGATGTGAAAGGTATGTCAATTTGCATTATGTGATAAGATTTTGCGGTAAGGCTAAATATTCCTTGGCAATATACCCTACCTCAACTTTTCATGTTACTGCAGATCTGGAATTCTCATCCATATAAAAGTACCATAAGTACACAGATTCTCTATGTACAGATGGGATATGTAACACTACGATATATTTCAAAATTTCAATCAATGAAGTGGAGTTAAACTGGGGGGGGTGGTGGGGAAAGAAATTAAACATCCCTAGTAGTTATACCTTAGTCCTCTCGTCCTTAAATGTCCTGACTTTATCAAAGGCAAGTATTTCTCCCATGATCTCTATCATAGCATTTCAACATCATCTTAATAACAGGTTTCCAAGTAAAATAATACTTCCAACCATTTCCTGACATGCTCCCCAACATCCATTTGCAACTCTACGCTGAAGATTAACAGCAAGCTGACTTCTAGTGAAGATGTAGTGATCAGGAAACAATCTATATTTCAGGTCACTGGAAAGGCCATGTAGAAGAAGCATTACAGACATTTGCTGGATGATGTGAAGCTGAGAGTGTCTCACTCTAGATCAGAATTTATTGCACTCCATTTGTCAACAAAAGTGACAAATTACTGCAGCTGGGGAAGCTCTTCCATTCCAAACAAACAATATATTGGAGAGGCTGGTTGATTAGTCATCCATCTTTATTTCAGCATTTCAATTTAATATAATTGTAATTAATTTTGTATCTTGGAAAATAAAATTTTAGAAAATTGACTGCTGACTTAAGAAAAATGTTTTCCATTTTTACAGGTTTTGATGATTCTCTTTTGACTGACCTGATATAAAAAGAGACAATGCAATTCCAGCTCAGTATCTGTTCTTATTTTGATAAAGACATAGAAGTATTGACTTTACATGGATTTAAGTTTGCATCAAAGCTGTGCTTGCAATGCAGCTTGTATTAACAAAGAAAGACTATGACTTGTCCTCCATTAAGAGGCATGCTACAATACTTAAATAAAATGAATTGAGAAGGAGTTATAATGCTATAAGTGTCTTAGATTTTGATGAAGGTCAAATACTTTAGACAGTGCAAACTCCTTTGCCTCAACAAGAGGAAAAAGATGTGATGACTGAATTCCAAAGTCCCAGAAGTAACATTGTCAAAGATAAACAGCTGCAGATTTGGGGTAAAAAATGCAAATCAATCAATCAGTCAATCAATCAATCAATAAATAAATAAATAGGAAAAGTAAAGACTAAATGCAAGCTTTCAGTAAAAAGAGTTTTCAGGCAATTACCTCAAATTCTTATTGCCTACCAGGTGCGTTAAGGTGTGTTGGCTTTGTTTAAACTGTTTATAAGGAATGCAATCCTTCCAGGAAAGGTTACATGAGAAGAGGCCTTTTCTCAACAAGACTTCTCAGGTGCACAGTGTTCATTAAAGCTCAGCTCAGCACACAAAGAGAGGGAGGGAGAATCGGTCTCTGAGGCCTGGAGTCACTTCCCCATCTGTCCTAAGGGTATAGCACAGACAAGAAAGAAAGCTTCTTGATGGCACTGCTAATCTGTTTCAGGATAGGGGTGTTGCCTAACTCTTCACCTTTTCAGTCTGAGTCTTATCCCCCATGTATGAATGCCATTTCCTGTACTGAAATGTACAGCTGTAATGTCACCTAATAACTAATAGATTTTTTATAGCACCATATTGTCCTCCAGCAGTGAACTCCCCCCACAAAGGTGACATAGGTTTAAATCCCATTCCTGAAAGCGGCTCCTGTGTTTATTTAGACTGTTCTCAGCCATGGAGAGCTACATAGGGCAGAACAAACCACATGCTCCTCAGAGGCTCAAATCCAGCTCAGCTGAGCTCACTGGAGAGGCAGTTTCTCAAACCATTCCCAGTGTCTTTTCCATGGAAGTAAGCACCAATTGCCTAACTGTAACTACATGCATACACATGGCCAAGAGCACTCAGTGCCTCAGTGGGGATACAATAAATGCCACAGGATTTGGATCTCCAAGATGAAAATAGTAAATAGAGATCTGTAGAGACCAAATCTTCACCTGAGCTCCTTGCAAACTTTCAGTTGGTACTTAGAAGGAAAATAGAAATGTGATCCGGTGCTTAAACAGCATTTGTCATTTGCCTCAGGACTGAAACAAGCAGCACCTGTAAAGGTTTCATGCAAAGAACACAGCAGCACAATGCAGTCTAAAGCTCCCTTTATTCTAAAATTAAACTTTTCTATAACAATCTACAAAATCTATTGATACAGAAGTGTTTATTCCTTTATAAAACTCTGACTAATGCCAGTGACTAAAATCCTGAGGAGGAAAATCAATGCAACTGGTGATTATCTGTCCCCAGGTGTTATTTACAAAGATTATACCTGTTCTTAACACTGCCTATCTAAGCATGAATTTAAGTGTCACATGTATAATTCCATCTCTTCATTTTTAATGATGCTTGAAAATCAAAAGATTGAATGACAAGGACTGAAAAAAAATAAAGATTTTAGGTTTTCGTTTTCAAAAGTATCTGGGAACATTTTTAGCTATAGAAAGGACCCATTCAAATGTTGTTATGTAATTCTGATTACAGATTTCATCATGGTAACTGGGGACATATTTAGGCTCACATGATTACAGCAATTTGACTTTGGACACATGCCTTTTTTTTTTTTTTTCAAACTGATGGAATTCTACACAATTGGATAGGAAATATTCAATCTTTCTGGAGAGGATTTCACCTTCCTACTTTTTCTCAGGCTTCAAATATCATAAGAATAGGCTTTCCCAGAGATATTTCAGCTTCCACATAAATTACAAACTAGAAAATACAGCAGTACAAACCATAAAATTTTATCAGCTAAGAAGAATTTTTATCCTATCTCCAAACTATGTGGTGTTTCACACAAAGAGTCTTCCAATGACTTTAATTGATCCTATCTCATCCTATGATATATTTGTACTTTGCATAACATTCAAAAACTTTGACACTTCTTAAGCTAAAGGCAAATTTTTGTGCTGTTGCTCACATACCTTTCCTAGTTTATTGTAATCTTTTTGTTCATATACATATAGCAAGTGGGCAATTCCTATTAAAAATAAGGGGTCACAACACATGCCCAAGGCCCGTGGTGTTCTTATCTTGGAACTTCTGCATTCACTTACTTGTACAACATTATTATTCAGGTACAATGATTCAGTTCTCATGATATAAATCAATTCCCAATTCAAATTTAGTAACACTGAACAGTTACAACTCTCATTGAATTTAATGGTATGTGGGAACACCCTGCCAGCATAATGGGTAAGGAAGCCCTAATACTCTACCAATGAAAAATCAAACTGCTACACAAAAATGAAAAATCTGGGTTTGTTTGAGTCTTTTCTATCTGTATATATGCATCGTAGACACAGTTCTTATTGCTGACAGAAATTAAAATACTTATTAAATAAAAGGATCCTGAAAACAGACTTCTAAGAAATGTGAGTAGCATGTTTTCACAAATAGTAAATTGTAAATCCCAAAAGTCTGTTACGCTCTTCCAGTGTGATGTCTTGAATGCTGGGCTTTTTCAAACTAGTTATTGTGAAGTAGAAGATAACTCTCAAAAACTCTCAAACTGATGATGAAAGAATAGAAAACCCTGAGGTAATGGTAAATTCACAGCAAGATATGGTAAGGGTTTCAGTGGGCTACTCTCCAATGACTCATTTCTAGTCTGGATTGATCTAGTTGTAACATCCACAATATTCTTTTTGACTAATCTCTTTCCATCTTCATTGTTAGACCATGCAGCTGCCTTTTGTCAACTTTGTGCTCTCCTTTACCAAAGGAGCTATGCAGACTTTATCTCCTACATTAGCACTGCAGATAGGGTGCAGAGACTCATCTCCATCTCCTATGATTGCGCTTATGCATCTCCTGCACTTGAATCACAGATACTTCTACCTCTAATTACCACCAAGGTCCTCCTTAACTGTCACTGTCTGAACTAAACAAACGTAGTTTCTCACGATTCTCACTGCCAGGTATGTTTTTCAAAACTTGTGTCATTCTTATAGATCTTATCTGAAGGCTCTCTAAGTTAACAATTTTATTGGTCTGTTATGAGACTGGATAATAATTCTGGTAGAGATCATAATTCAGTGCCAATATAGAAGCAATATAACCCTACTTCATAAACTGTTTAGTTTAAATAATAGTTTTAAACAATAGTAAATAATAGTTTAACCTAAATAGTTTAGTTCAATGATTTAAGCTATTAAACTGCTTCCAAAGATAATACCTCCTCTTCAGTTATCATTCTGTACTGGAAGTCTGCATTTCACTGAAGTCTCAAAATCACAGTCACTTTTGAATTCCAGCAACAACTGCATTTGAATACTTACCAGTTAGATAGTTTGTAACCTGTTCAGTGCCTGCCATGTTGATCACGCTGGACTACACTGAGCATTATGTGAAAGTTTTTTGGGACAATTTCTTCCTACAGTTATTCCCATAGGTCTTACTCATAAAGACAGGTCTTTTTTTTTCTGGTTCCTGCAATGTTTTTCACAGACTGTTCCTTATTTTGATGTACCTACTCCTGTAAGAGGGACTTTTTGTCTACAAAGAACCCTTAAAAATTATCTGATTCTTCTAGAGAAAAACAAAATATACAAATAAAACGAGTGAAAAGACATTACAGAGTGAGGAAAAAATGGCCATATGTTTTATATACATGCCAAAAACCCAATGACGACCCTTAGAGAAAATTTGGTGAAAGTAACAAGACATAAATGGCACTCCCATGGATATATAGTTAACCTCCAACATGGTTTTGAATGTTGAGAGAATGTTAGTATTTTCAAATATTTCCCGATGATTCCATAAATGTATAATTCAAATCCAATGTAAAAATAAAGAGGTTTGGCTTGAAAACAGAGGGACAGAGTTCTTGCCTGACATTTGCATCATAAATCCAGCCAGGAATCAGAGTGCACTAGCCCACTGAAAGCTGGAGGACTCTAATGATAAACAAGCACACTGGGAGGCACAGCATTATCGCTAAATGGATTATTTATGCTAGTTCTCAAAACAAGGAAGGGAGGTGAATAATCCTCTTCAAATCTCACGGCTGCTGATCAAATAAAAATTTCCAAGTACAATAAAAAATTTGGCTCCTAGAAATATATTTGAGCTCCTTGAGCTTTTCTTCCCTCAATTCAGGAAAGAAAAAATTGTTCCACAGCTGCAAAGAATCAATTTTTGGTACTCCCGAATTAGGATTTAAGTTCCCTGAGGGACTGTTTAAGCTTTCCATCCCCTTCAGCTCTCTGTGGGAGGCACCCATGGTTCTGAGGAAAAACACTTCTGAGGCCAGGCCAAATTTGGAGCTAGACATCATGGCCAGGTGTTGAAGCCAAGTCTATGAACCCCCATGGCACAGAGGTCCTCCAGACTCAAAACTGGGGTGGGGTAGGGGGAAGATTCACATCCAGAATTTCCTGCTTTTCTTCCCACTTTGTGATGGACTTGGCAGGATTTTGTCTCAGGTACATGGGGGGAAGCACATTTTTCACTTAACTTTCAGTTATGTATAACCTTGAAAAACAAGGCTGGTCACAAACCTGGTAGGTTTGCACAAGATTTAAAGGTGAAATTAACACCATATGTACAGGCGGTGATCGAAAGCCTGGTGGAAGCAGTGGGCAATTTTCCACTGAGATCAGTGGCCTCTGGATTACACCCATAAAGCCTGACTAACGAGGCGTTATGTGGATTAAAAGCACAGGTTCAACTAGGAAATACGGTACTTCTGTGCCAATGGGATTCTGGATCTCTTCAGCTTCCCATAGACTTAGCGGTGAATAGCACAAAGGGAACAGAAAGTCCCTTGCAAAGCTATTGCGTGCAGTCAGACCCCGCGCTCTCAGAGACCCCATGGGCTCCAGGCCTGCAGGAATAAGAACATAGTTTGCAAGATCACTGAGAGATCCTCGGTGTCACATACATTACCAGTGTTCCATGAAGTATAACACTAACAGCATGCATTTTTTTCTTTTTCCCCTCTCTCCCATGTGTTTGCACCTGTTGAGCATAGAAAGGTGAGATTATATACATCTTAAAATGTCTATACATGTCTAAGACAGGCAGAGAGAAAAAGCACTGTTAGACATTTTGAAGAAAAGAGTCAATATCTGAAAGTCTTGCAGAATGAGCATGTGACCAGACTGGTTTCCACAGTCATATATCTTGTAAAAAGCACATAATGAGATGCAATAATCTATCGTAGGAAGATTCTTACTGCTTTGCACGTAAATGAATTTTGCTTATCAAAACTGATGCCACACTACTGTTCTACAGATTTGCTATCACCAGTACTGCTACGAGGCATTAGATAGTGGCCAAAACATTGATATACTTCTCTTTCTCACTGCATCTCTGCAAACAGAGGATTTGTACCAGTTAGGGAACAAAATGGATGATATGATGTCTGGGAGCTGTGAGCTTATTGTCTTTAACAACAGGGAAGATTTTAGTCATGTAAGTGGCCAGCAGGAACAATGGTTAGGCATCCAAAAGTACCTAATTCATAGAAATGAAGGATACAGCTTGCAGCACAGACCAAAAAGAGGAAGGTGGGCACTCCTGCCATCTGCAAAGTATTGCCTTTCAGTTATCCCACCAAAGCTACAACACTCAGCATGAATCATGACCTTGCAAGAAGCAGATGATTTTTCCTTCCTCTGCAGGAGGCCGTAAATCCCACATAGGCCTACAGGGACTCAGAATTCTGCTCATTTTAAAAAATGCTAATAAGCTGCTGGTTTATATACTGTCCTACACAGACTGCTGGTGCTGAGTCAGTTCTCATCCTCTCCTTCCTGTCTTTCTCAACACAGAGCAGCTTGGAGAGCTGCTACTTCACTTAAACTGTTTAACTAAAGCTTTAAACATTATGTCAGGAAATGTCAATAAAATCAAAAATATATCTATCAACTAGAGAAGATTTAATTGAGACTGTGAGTCTTAGTGTTTCCATGCTAATAGAGCAATTGTATAGCATATTTACCATAATGTACATCAAAACACCAGGCATCCCCACTCATCCTCACAACATAGTTCATGGAACATTACTGAAAATAAGACGTGACAGAAGCACAAATGATCATACAAACCACAGAGACATCGTGCAGAACTAAGAACTGCATCTAAATCAACATTTTGCATTTAAAGTATCATCTCATGAAGTTTGTATGTCTTCAGTCACGAAGCTGCAGCTACAAAAAGAGGCTGTGGATACTACAAAACAGCACAGAGATAAATGTAGCAGAACTCCTTTGTTCAAACTGCATTTCTGCCCTAAACAATATGAAATTTGTTTAGTATCAGTATTCTCATACATCTAATTATTTTAAATAACATTGACTTTATGCAATAAAAAATATTCCAGCTGCTTAGAAAATAGCTATTTAAGCAAAATATGTCTATGGTGTAAAGAGAAATGCTGGACAAATCACTGTGATTCTGAAAACAGCAACCTAAATATGACAGACTGAATTGGACTACATAGTCTGCATTTCTGAATCTGGATCAAACTATTAACATCTTATTGCCTTCAATTATTCAAACAGTATTTGCAAATATGGCAGCATCAATTCTACAAAGAAATTTGTAAGTAACTACGTTTCAGGAGTTCTCAACATAAATTACTGCAGAGAGATAATTTATTTTTAACTTTGAACAATTTAGTTTTCCTAATTTTGTCACAGTCACTGATCACTTGCAATCAATACTGTGTAAAACCTGCAGAGAAAACTACTGCTTGCAGTGTTCCTTGGCCTCTTTTCTACCGAGCAATATGCTCTTCACCGTGTTCAGCACGGAGCATGGGAAAGCGTGGGCGTACGATTCTCAGCCCTGAAGTCAGGAGCTACCGCTGAACTTGGCAAGGACGGGGATCCAGCGGCAGCTGCTTCTCACGAAGGTCATGCAGTCCCTCCCGTGAGAGGCAAGGCAACCTGCTTCTCCGCTCCCCACGGGGGTTCGATGAAGCAGAACAAGAATGTATCCCTGAATGGGCAGGTGTCTGCCCTCCTGCTGAGGTCAGAGTTCACTAGGAGCAGTGACACAGGTCCTGCTGCTCCTCTGAGCAGGCAGCACCACTGTCATGCCTGAAGAAGCTCCGGGGCTGGTGCCAGATTCCTCTGTTGACCCAGCTGAGCAAGTGGGTCTTACTGACGTTCCTGTAGCAGGGCTGACTCTCACCCTGGGAACAGAGCGGTCCATTCCAACTGGAGCATTACAAACCTCACCAAAACCTTTCTTTGTTGCTCTCTCTTCACAGTCGCATGCAGTCACAGCATAAAACAGAGGTGTAAGAGAACAAATAAGAAACAGTGTAAATTTTTCACTATCAAGACAATACAAACACGATGAGCATATTTAGTTGTTAAATATGGAAAACCAGAAAAAAAGTCATTATTACATGTAACAAGTTTCCACACACACTTCCTTTTACAAGTGCTGAAACACATTGCAGAGTTACTGCATCTGTGCAGTAACCCTTGGTGGTTTCTCAGGTTGTCCCCCAGCTTGCAAAAGTAGGCATGTGACAACTCAGTGTAAAAAGGGCAACCCTGAGGCAGTTATAAACTTCTGATCCTTTTATCTTCAATCCTTCCCAATTTGAGCACTGTATACATACAAACTCTATTCAGTCATAAACAAGGATTTCTACTTAGTTCAAAATAAAGCCATGAGAAGGAAGAAGTGTGTCCTGTGATATGCGTAGCACAGATAGGACACACAAGTAAGCACCACTTCAAAGCTTAGTTCTGAGTAAACTTGTTCCAGGTTCTTGCATGCTCTAATCCAAGACAGAGCTATAGGCTCAGACCAATTTAATGTTTTTATTATCTCTATACCCACTGGTTTAATTTTCAGTATTCTGTGGACTTTCACATTAAATTCCATCTTCTACAACAAATTTCTGTTCCTGGGGAACAGAAAATAAAAATAGCAGATGTCTCTGCTCAAGCATATTGCAATTCTTTTTCTGAAAGTATGTAATTTATTTTTTTTATTTAAACAACCTCCGTGCATTCCCTAAGAAAAACAGACTTAAGCTGTTTCTTTAAAAAAAAAAAAAAAGAAAAAAAAAGTTAAAGCTTTGATGTGATGGATGCATTGAACATGTCAGGAAGAGTATTATCAAAAGGAGAAGTTTAAAGCCATTCCCTGGGGTATATATGTTTTGATGTCCTACTGTCCTTGTCACACATGAAAGTATTTGGTCTATCTAGAAATTCATTTGACCCAGAAAAAAACAAAATGTTCAGAGTTAACGGAGAAAAAAACCCACACGCAGAACAAGGACTGGGACTATGATATGCTCAGTATTACACTGCACTCTCTGTTTTAAGCAGATTAAGAAGAAACAGTAGCAAGTAATTAAAATGTTGGTCCCATACTACTATCTAAACACTTATGTAATAAAAAAACACCAAAGGACTCCAACTCCCAGATGTCTTGAATGGGTTTCTTCATGTCTCTACCTGGGAGTTCTTTCATATGGCACAAGCTTCCTAGGTGACAATATACCTGGAAAACTTTTTTTTAATGGCGGGTAAAAGTGACCTGAGGGGAAAATCAGCCTATATTTATTCTGTATGAAAATACAGCTGTTAATACTTGACACAGATAACAGAAAAAAAAAGATTACATCAAAAGTGATGGTACCGGCCTCCCTAAGATTATATGATATTATTTATTATTTGTCTGATATTAAAAAAAAAGTCATTATTTGTACTTCAAAAAAATTACTCTTAAGCGTTTGGCAAAGGCATCTGCTCCAAAGACATCTTATAAAATGCAAGCTCAGAAATTTTTCACTCAGCTTCAGTGTATTTGTTGAAAACAAGCAGATAGCTCGATAGCAAAATTCAGTGCAACTTCCAGGACAGCTTCTGTGTCCTAATAGAGGGTAAGGAGAGGACTTATTTGCCACATATTTCTGGAAGTCCTGATTCAGTTCTCATTACAGTTAGCAGACAGACTTCCACAAGCTTTAACATCAGTTGGGTCAAAACTTTATTCGGAAATGTCACTTGCTGAATGCCTATTCTGCCATAAACTTCTTCAGGAATGAAAGAACATGAGTGTTAGAGCAAGGTGTGTCAAAACTCAGTGACTTAAGGATAAAACTGATGGCAGCTATATTCATAGCAGGGATCTAGCAATGAACTTTTCAAAAAGCGGTTTGCCTATACAAGAGTGAACATCGTTTCTGTCAAGCCAACAATCAGCCAAGGTTAAGATTACGAGTTCAGTGATCTCAGAATCATTTTCTTAAAATAGCAGAACAGAAAAAGGAGAGCCAGCTTGCTTTGTGGGCTTCAACAAGCTCTCCTATTTCCTGTTTTGGCAGAATAGTGGTACAAGTGAAGAAGACTTAGAACTGAAGTAAATCATAGAGATGCCCCTAAATCTGATACATCACATCTAAGGAATGATGAATTACAGTCTTTAGGGAAGGTCCACTGTAAGGAAAAGTGACCTTGAATGCTAGTGCCAACAGTCCACCTGGGAGTGACTACTCTGATCCAACAGTGAGAGCCAGTCCGGCGTAACCTCAGCATCCTGAAACTCATGGTTCACTGGTGGAAAGAATTTGAAAGAGACAGAGCTGCAAACTTTAAAGTAGTTCCAAATCTATCCCCTGGCTCCAGGCTCCCTGAGCACTTGCACGTTCTCACATGCTAAAACACGGTTTTGGAGAAGTGGAATCTGAATGTTTCAATAGGTCTTTCTTCCAGAATGAACAGCATGAATGAATATACATAGCAAATTCCAGAAGGCCATCACAGGTGTGTCCTAGTTTGTACAAAATACACACTGACACCTTAGACAGACTCTTTCCCACACCATAAATAGTTTACTACTATGTAGAGAAGTCCTATGTTACAAACAGATTTATTAGCATATGTACAAAATCAACATCCACATGAAAATATTTATTTTAAATGTAGTGAAGCTTGCCTTATTAAAGTGATTAATTCTTTTTATCACTTTTCCTTTATGTACAGATGACAGCTTAGCAACAGACTTGAACATGAGGTGCATGGCTAAAATGCTGAAAATTGTGGTAATGTAAGAGTATACTGCTGACTTGTCTAATGATAAAACGTTCTGACATAGTATAAAATGCAAAGCGTGTGTTATTGCCTTAAATTGTTCCAGTTCATTTACCTGGCTATGAGCATTCATTACAGCTAATTATTGCAACAGATTTTTATTGTTCATAATTACTTTTTCACATTGTAATGATCATAAGTTTTGAAAATTCCGGTCATCATCTGTCACCATTCATGCTTGTCAGATCTTTTTTTGTACAGTACATTTTGCATACTCGTTATCATTAATATGTTTGTAAGCTGTTATTATTCAAATCTAGTCAGGATCTTTTAAAGGAAATGCAGTACTGTTTCTTAAATACATCCTTTAAGACCTAATGACAGACTGATGCTTATCGTAACTTAGAAAATGAAATGAAATGCCGCTAATTAAAGGTACAGTTTACTCTTTGCACTCATTCTGTCAGGCTCATGAATGCACCTACAGTTACATGGCAATTATTTCACCATTATTATCATCCGGACAGCAAGGCATTTTAAAGACAAATTTGTAAAATGAAAAGATTTAAAACATTCCTTTAAAGCATTCCTTCCCAGCAAAACTGGAGAATGAGAGAAAGAAAACTGCCTACAGAGCTGCAAGCAACAAAATGCTCACAGAACCAAGAAACACTCAATAACTTAAGCTCATCAATCTGGTCCCATTTTATGAAGCAGTTGTAGCTGGCAGGTAGCTGTCTCATCAGACAGACTAAACACAGAGGTTTTACGGTTGGGACTGCCACTATTCTGCAGTTGCACTTGGTTTGCTACTTCTGAATAAGCCAAAATACAAAGTCAGTGCTTCTGTCAGAAAGGACTATGATTTATTCTTTGCAGAACTGCAGATATTACTGGATATTTTTATAAAACATCATAAAATGGTTCAGGTGACTTGAACTGATAGATGAGGCGAGAAATGAAAGAAATTAATCCAATCAACAACAGTAACATCTTGATTCACTGTGTAATTCAGTGCCATCAGAAGTTCTGAATTCATTTATTCCTCATTAACAGTGACACAAAGAGCAGTAATGATGGTGCCATGCTAACATATACTACGGTCAACAGAGAAAAGGAAAGAATACACTACATATCAGAAACTCAGGGGGTCTTTTATTAATATTTCACAAGTCTCTGAGGAACCTACTGTGGATTGAAGCTCACTAAATATGCTTGCTATTCACAGTGCAGATTAAATGACAGACAAAAGAAAGCAATTACAAATTTCACTTTTTCATTCAGCATGTGCATAAAATTTGATACCAGCAGAATCAGGGTAAACCTTTCAAAACCATTTAGACAGAACACAGGCTGGCAGCTTTAAAAAAAAAAGAGCTGCACATGTGTTGATAAAACTATTGTACCTCTGACAAGAAAAGCAGAAGATAAGGAGGTTACCAGTCATGGTTGACTAAATAAAGCCTTCGACAGAACTTGACATTCGATGATCCAACTTGAAAGGTTATAGAACACATTCCAGGCTGATTAAATGGGTCAGGGCTTTTCCTATGGACCATAGCCAGCAGGTTCAAGTCAATTGTGTCCCTTCCAATTGGCAAGCGATTAATGGAGATGTCTCCCCAGGGCACTAAATTGAGACCTTTACTCTTTCTGCTAATGATTAATGACCTGGTATAATATAATGCAGCAATAAAGTGTAAGCACGAGATGATTCCCTTATGCAGTCTTTTCTAAATCACTGCATTAGAGGTCTCAAACTTCAAGAAAAAGATAACATAAAATAAACAGTTGGGCATGATTTTAAGAGTTGCTAGCCAGTAAGAACAGTACTCTCTGTTCGTAGCTGAGCAATACAAATGCAGAACGATTCCACTTATTGCATTAACTTACTTGCTTTACACAGTACAATTGAGATCAGTATTTGGGCTTTTTCCTCATATTCCTAGAAGAAATACATTAGAAGAGTATGCAAATGTAATTAGGAATAGGTGAAAATATTCCTTGATTTTTTTGTTCCTATAAAAAATCAATCTTGAAAAAATCAAGCTAAATTTCGATCAGCAAATACAAGATATTTTTAAGGAAAAGTTCCGTCACTTAAAGACAGTGTGGTCCAGATATTAGGACCACTTTTTGAAAATTCACAACCCATTATGTGGCCACACTTCAGAAGATGAAGCCATAGATAGTCGAAAACTTTCCATTACAGTTGTGAAAAGAGAGTAGGAGACAATCAGACTACACGCTAGAAATGGAAACTAGCAGCAGTAACTTAGGAGAAAATCAAATATTAATTAAAAGAAGGCAGAAGAATCTGATTTGCACAATTATTTGAAAGTACTTTGTTAAGCTGGTTCTTCACTAATTTTGTACATAACTAACTATATCCTCATTTGTCATGATGCAAGTAAAATGTGTCTTTATTTACTTAAGCTCCCTTCAAACTTCTAGATAGCTTTTCAAGCTATTTTCTATGGGGGTGGGGGTGGGGGTGTATTTTGTGTTGCTAGAAATAGAATCCAAATGTGCTATTTCAGGTAGAGGAAGATATAATGAAAAAAGCTTCAGAAAAAAATCAGTCTCAGGCTTGTTGTGTGTTCAAAGGATAACACATTTAACCGCATTCATCAGTTTGGGGAGAGATGGGAGGATGAGCTCATGACTGACTCTGAACTAATGTCCCCACTTTTTTGAGCAGATCAAAATTAAATCACCACACATAAAATTTGTGGGAAAGCTCATCATAAGAAAGAAGAGTGGAAAAGATACATGAAAAAACTGATTGTGATGAGATATGTTTTTCAAAATGAGATGTGACTCTAAAAGGAAGCACTCAGCTAGGTAAAAAAATTTAAAAAGCAGACATTAAGATTTGATAAGATTAATGGATGGGTCTACATAGAGTTGTGAACAGTGAATTATTACCAAAAGATTATGTTTCAAATGAGGAATCTATGGGATAGGATCTCAGAGTTATGAATTGATATCTTTATAAATGAACAATAAAAAGAAACATCACATCACTGGAAATAATGTCTGAAAAAAATTAATGAGTGAGGAAATGCAAAGACTGAAGAGACATGGTCACTCTTGCAATTGCCAGTCTTACAAGTTCACTTGAAATGCCATATTGCATTTAGAAGCTTTTTCCTAAATGATGTGTCTACTTCACGCAAGTAATAATTTGAAAAAGCACTGGAGTCAGGAGGATAGATTAAGTGCTGACAGTTATCCTTTGCAACATCACAATCTATGAATCTCTAAATCTAATATATGTATTTCTTCCCATTTGTAGAGCTGTGCTGGACAACAAACAAAAAGTTTTGGGTTTATGTCATGTGGTTGTTACATGAAATATTGAGAAGATAGGAAACTTGTCATTAGTATGTTAAAACTCGGGCTTTTAATACAGCCATGTGATAAAATATAAGAAAGTAAAACTGTATTAAATTAAAACACGTAATAATTCATTTTGTATAGTGCATTTCCTCTTCTTAGAAGCACAGAAATGTTTGTTGAAAGGGACCTACGGTGGCCCTGTTGCTCAGAGCAAGGCAACTTAAATGTCTCAAAATGTAGTCTGAAGCTGTTGCCCCTTATTATGTCATCTGGTGCTACAAAGAAGAGTATGACTGTGTCAGCTTTGCGACTGCCTTTCAAGCAGCTGTTAGCTCCCAGATCACCCTTTAGCCTCCTTGTTACCTAGCCTTATCACTACTTAGATACTTGTCAAACTCTAAAAACAATGTTATCAAATAGTGCAATTCATGTATTTGTGAAAAGGGACACTTTGTTCTTTTTCTCAGTAATGAAGAAAACACTTAGCTTGCACCTTTCCTGTCTTATGGTATTTCACCAAGATAGCATACATCTCAAGCATTTCCAAAAGCAAAAAGGTATCTTTCCAAACTTTTCTGGTTTCTTTGAAGCATCAGGCTGATCAGAGGTAAAACCATTTCTTCTTGTCTGCTTCCTGGTTTAAATGCCCAGTAATCTGAAGATGTAAATATGCCATTAGATTCAAGAGTACAATACAAATGTTTCGTACATGTAACACGCATATCGAAGCTCGCAAAGGAATTATTTAATAACCTGTAAGATTCTTTCAGACTCTTAGCAGCTCACTTCAAGTTATCTCTTCTACCTGCTATGTCACATCTGACTTCAGAATGGCAAAAGTGGGAAGATGTATGGCAGAAAATGCCTGCAATAGAATTAAACCTAACTAGTATCCCCTCTTATTGTCAAAGCCCTGAATAAATTATGAAAAGGTACATCTAGAATATTCTTCAAACCAAGACTAAAACATCAGTGGATGTCTGCTATTAACCTTCAGCCATCTTAGAAGATTTCTTGAAAGCTAGAAATCCAGGAATTGCCCGGTGGCTATTGTAATCAATGGCAGCAAAAAGAAAAAAAACAACAAACCAAACACAAACCAAAAACACCACCTAGGGAGTGGCTTGTCTCTTCAATCACTACTTTTGACTGGTATATTATTTGGAACTAAGATAACTCATTTGAATGGCCAGAGTTTTACATCTAATATGCATATTCCACAGTGATGAATTGCATGGCATTTCTTTAGTATCTAGCTGTAGCGTCTATCTTGAAGGCAGCTCTAAATCATTGTTATTCCAGATCATCCCGTGCCTGGACTGTAGGGAAGAACATGCAATCTAAGATAAACATGACCCAAAGATTTAAAGTACCATTGTCCAACATCTTAAACTGCTTAGGTAATGAATTAGAAAGTAGTGAAGTCTATGAGGCACAAGTGAAAGTATGAGATAAATAGTGTTACTGTCTGAAATAAGACTGCTAAATGAAAATTAAATGAAACTAAATGATTACTTAAAATGAACATATAGTAACTCTTTTTCTCTGTAATTTCACACAGAATAAGTTATTAAATCTTCCCATTTAAAAATATTGTTTCTGTTTATCATGTGCTGTCTGAGAGAGCAGTGGGAAAGTAACACAGAGCTTCCGTAAAACATCAAAGATAACCTTGAAAGATTATCTTTATTAGTCTTTAAGATCCTCTATGGTTGTCTAATGATATAAGCATGTTTATTTTCCTAGTTCTGCAAGTTATGCATGTTAGTTTTAGCCCTGCTGTCAGTTTGCACCCACAACGTGGGTGCTCTGATGTCAGTTCGCACCCACAATGACCAGGATTGATAAGAGTCTTCATTTAAAAACATGCTAGCAAATACATAAATTGGCAAGCAATATGTGCAGAGTGCTATGGACCTCATAATCAATAAAACAGGGCTGAAATAAGGCCATCCCAAGACTATGCACACAAATAATGAAACACATACAGGACAGCATGATGGGGAATGTGCTCTGACATCTCCTGGGAAATCAGCATTAGTTGAGCCCATTTGAAGTGCCTGTACACTAATGCACACAGCACGGGCAACAAACAGGAGGAATCAGAGGTCTGCATGTGATTGCAGGGCAACAATCTCCTTGCAATCACAGAGACATGGTGGGGTGGCTCATAAAGCTGGAGTGATGTCATAGCTGGATACAGGCACTTTAGGAAAAACAAGCCAGAATGGCAAGGATGGGCAGTGGCTCTTTATGTGTCAGAGCAGCAGGGATGCATGGGGCCCTGCTTAGGGACTGGTTATGAGCCAGCTGAGAGCTTATGGCTTGGATTTAAAGAGTGGACCAACAAGAGTGATGTTGTGATGAGTGTCTGCTACTGTAAGTATATCAGCTGACTTAATAGAAGATAGTAGTTCTCCTGACAAACCTTGCCTCATATACATCTTTAGATCATGTAACACTATTACTGCTTTGAGTCTCCAGCATCCTTTCAGAATACCATTAGGCATTAACACCCTGGCTATCATAGAATGGTTTATTTTCTCAGGAAATCTAGGTTTTGTCTTGATAATGAATGAATCAATTGTTGAAATCTTACTTTTTGTTTGAGAAAAAAAAATCTCATTTTCTGAGCATGTACCAATAAATCCAAAATAATCAACAAACAAACCCAATTTTTGTTGATTGTTGAAGCAGACGATGAGCAAAGTCCACCAAAAAGAAAGGCTAAAAGGTACAAGGAGTCACATGACAAAGTTGATTAATTAGAAGTCTATAAAAATGTGCACCGGGAAAGGAAAATTGGGAATTTATTTCTTAGGTTAGTTTAAACAATATGGGGAGACTTAATGTATAATGTTTACCCTTAATGTTAAATTTATGACCAAATTTGGAGTTTCAATCTGCCTGAACCCATGGAAATCTGCCTACCCCTCTAGAGTCAGTAAAATGTCATGCTGAGGTTAAGACTGTCTATGTGCAGTTCAAATGTAATTAAATTAACTAGCCCCAGATACTCTAATTTGTCTAGCCTCTTTGTGGGGTATTTAAAGGATGCATTATTCTTAATTTGTTCTGTTTCACAATGGCACAATACGTCTTCAAGTTTACCTATGGTTGTCTGTCATTTAACAAGCTTTCGAATGTTACCTTAAGCACCAAACACACACACACACACAAAAACCCAACAAACACATGACAAATTATCATAATTAAGTTAAATTTGGAGCAATTGTTCTCAACCTGCATTCATTTTGAAATTTGCTGCTCCTTCTGCAGACACAAAGTACTTGTATGCATAATTCTAACAATTTTTCCAACTGAAGATTTTTTTTTAACCACACAACTTCTCTTCAAAACAGCCTGAAGCAAAATTTAGAGTCTTTGCATGTTTTCAAGAGAGATTAGATGTTACAGGTGCTCTGGAGAAACAATTGAGGAAGAAATTGTGACTAAATGCTTAGCCAGGCTAAATGAATATAAACGACAACTGCTAAGGTAAGCAAGATGTCCAAAGGTTAAGAGAGCACTGCACCCTGAAGACTGGAGAGGCCATTCATTTATTACCATAACCAGTTTTTGATAGTTGAGGTTGTGGACTCCATGCACTAACCTGCTGAGCAGGAGACTTTGTTGAGAGCCACTTTGTTAGCAGCCATGATGTCAACTGATCCACTACCACCTCATTAAATCATCATTAGATAACCACTGCAGCAGTTTGAACAAAACAGAGGTGCGTTCAAATATATTGAAAAGAAATAAAACATGAAAAGACATCTGCTTCCTCGAGCAGAGATATTTCATGTAAGAAACTTGGGTGCTTGTATCCTGATTTTTATTTGATTCACGTAGATGCTAACATGCTGAGTATTTTTCTTATTACTGTAACACATTCTTCCAGCTTCTATCAGGCATTGACATGGCATAGCTCTATCTGTCATGCCTGATGGCATGAAACTCCATGTGACAAAGTGTGACTGGACAGTGGATCTGGAAATGTTGGAAATACAGTGACAATGTATTTAAACCAGTGAAGAGTAAACAGTAAAAGTTCAGGTGAACTTTAAGTTCAGATGCTTATCCAAAGCTACTTGGAAGTTATAAAAATATGATTTTGGTTTCATGCTCCTTCTTCAGATCCCAGTTCAGCAATGTTTTTTTTTTTTTTTAAATTAGTCTCCAAAATAGTCAAATTCTTAGCCTGAAGCCATAAAAGTCACTTGTAAATTATTTCTATGAAATGAAAACTGATTTGCACCTTCACCTATTTAATCCTCTTCTAAGCCTTTTTTATTTTTTCTTCCTGGAACCACAGTTCACAGACACACTCCTTTCCAGCTCTGTGTCTTCAACAGGTACAGTATTTTGTGCTCAGCCCAGCTACCATACTCAGACCTTTAGGGTCTTCCTGGGCCAGGAATGCACTGTTCAGACGCTGCTGCCACCTTCCACCAATTCAGAGCCACGTATCACAACATTTTGGCCAGCCAGAAATGGTCTTAGTCATTGCTCAGTTTCTGATTTATATTTCTGTCATCTTGCCCTTTCTAACTTCTGTCACTGCTATCTCTCTACTGTTCCAGCTGCATTACCCCTTTGTAATATGGAGGAGCAGGAACCAAACCCAGGACCCAAAATGAGTGGTGTATTGTGTCAACACAGAACACAGAACTGCCCAGCAATGAATCTAAATGATTGTGTGTTTGTAAAGGGTAGCCAGACAAGTAACCCACAGACAATGCACACAATATAATTCTGATTCTGCCTACAGCAAAATGTCAGCTGCTCTAATTGTGGCACATCCCAGCAAATATTGAAGGTGAGATGATAAATACAGATCAGCTTGACATCAGCTGTCACAAGGAAAACAAATGAACTTACAGTGATGGGAAAGGTGGTGAATACCAATAGCACAGAGAAACTGGGAGGAAATAACAAGAGTCAGATCTTGCCTAGTTATTTTAATTGATGACTAGACAGAAATACCATGTTTAAAGAAGGGCATATAAGGCACTCTGGAACAACTACAGCCTATGTCTATCGAGCCTGGAAACCTGCCTCTGAAAACAGGGTAAGTACAGTGATATTTCTCCTACATAGGCTCACAACCTCCAACAGAGAGTTAAATTATATGTCATGTAATTAAAATACATGGGGTCTGTGTTTCCAACCTTTGGTGTCATTTAAAAAGCACCAGTTCTTAGTGTCTCGGCTGTGGTTTCAATAGCAATAGTGGCTTCTCTGATGTTACCCGCTGTTCTCTGTGCCCCATATTAACCTTTCAGTTCTTCTAGCAGAACCACTTCTATGCTGAGAGCGCATCTGGGCAACTGCTCTGCCTTAAAGTTTACTATGATAAAAAACAGAGAGACAGAAGGAGAAGAGAGAGAGAAAAGTATTTTTGAAGCCAAATCAGTTTGCTGCAAGCTGACAGTGCGGGTGCTCAGACATTTGTGCCAGCACAGCTAAGAGAGCCATTCATCACAGCATGATGAACAAGCAATTGAGAATGTTTCTACCTCTTGTGATTGTTGACAAAACCTTGACAATGAAGGGGAAGAGGATAAAGTTTTTTATTTTTTAAATCTTCCCCTTACAGACCAGGAGATGCCAGCTGACTTACAGAACAGGAGCTGCTGCAGGAACTGGAAGTGCCAGTGAAGGAGGCAGTTTCAAAAGCCAAGGGAATCCTTAAAACAAAAGCTGTTGAAGTAATTCCTTACTGAAAATTGGAATGAGCACTTGCAACTATGGACCCTTCTCATAGCAGCTGGTCTGGAACCACTTTTCTTATTTTTTACCAAACTTTTCAGCCCATCTTTACCCTGTCTTTTCCTCACAATTGTTGAATACTGCCTCAGTCATAAAACAGACACAAAGCAGGTACGCTGCAGCACATAAGCTGTGCTGTTTTCAGTTTGTAGTGTTCAATTTTTCGTACAATAGGTGAGTACCCTTTCCTACTGAGATACTTTCAGTTATAAATGCCTCCATTGTAGAGGGTGCTCTGGAGGGAACTGGTTCAGATAATGCAATGCTGAAAGGCAGGGGAACATTTTTCCTAATTGGACTCTTGAGTTTGAGAAATCTTTCTTTACTGGCTGGAGGAAATACTTCAGACTGAATGTCAGGACAAGAGATGATATATAAGAAAGGCAGACTGAAGGAATCTAAGGTAGAGTCCAATTTATGGCTCTTGAATAAATCTTTTTTGATTGATTGCACTCAGTCTGTTTTTGTGCTCAGCTGAAACTCCCTTAAACAGCAGTCCTGTCTCCTTCATTTGCAAAGATTTTTAAAATATGCCTCTCTCTCTTATCTTTGGTGTTCAAATGACTGTAAGCATTTTTCAGTCTAAGAATACTGCTCCATATTAATTCCTGGTTTAATACTGTGGCTTTGTGCCAGAGATCATTTTGACCATTATATATAACATAATAAAAGAAGCACTGTAGAAGGAAAGAAGATTTAAAGAGCATGATGAAGACCTGCAGCATTAGTAAAGGATAAAAATAGTTGGGTAAAAAAGAGAAAGGAAGAAAAAATATCTTGAGACAATGTGTAGAGAACTACAGGGCAATAACTCCACAATTAGAACAGTAAACAACCATCCTTTCATTGGAAACACTTGGCAAAAACCTGAGAAAGACAAGCTGAAAATGCTCAAGAAAAGATGGAATTTCTCTTCTGTTACAGCAAATAATATGCACAAGATAGTAGAACTAACATCAGACAAAGTATTTTCTCCTTCTAGCTGCTTTATATTTTTACATATGGGAGGTCTGTGTCAATTCCAAACTTAACTGGATGCTCTTTAACTAAGTCTAATAAATTTACCCCAGAGGTCCCTATTTCCATGAACAATAGTCTTAGGAAAACTCAGAAGTCAATTCTCACCTGCCTGAAAACTCCCTAAACATCTAGATTACATGCTTGGTTGTGCACGTATTCCTGGGTTTTTGCATTCTGTGCAAAGGAGGACTTAAGTAGTCTGGACAAGTTAACTTGGAAGAGAGAATGACAGGAGTGAAGTACATTGACAGAGATTAACTACTCAATAATATAGTACAGAGAATAAGAAGTAATACTGACTCAATGTATTTCTTGCATTAAAAGAACTAAGGACCCCTTAAGTGAGAATACTGTGTGTGTATCAATCAAATCATAATTCATATAATTCAGCTGTATAACTCTTTGTAACAAGATGTTGTAAAGGCCAAAAGGGCAAACTGGTTCAAGAGAGGGTCAGGCAAAGCCATGGATTATTTTATATCTACTAGTGGTTAATAAATACAGCCTTTGAGATACAATCTTCCAGACTGCTAGAAGTATACCATGGTAGGGCCACTTTATATAGCTAGCCATTGTTGGTCCAGAGAGAGATGGGCTGTTGAGTTGACAACTCATATGTTGGAGTCTGCTTTCCTTTTGACTATTTTTTAGTTTGATGATTACTGTGAAGGGAAACACTGACAGCAACCCCTTCAAGATTAAACAGAAAATACTTCTAACATTTCTACTTCTAGATAAATGACCTAAGCATTAGTAATACGTAAATGTACATGTGTGTGTATATATATAGCAGAAAACAGCATCACCTGTAGTTTCAGGCAGCTTTTTAAAAGAAGAGCAAACTATACCGATTTAGGACCCTGAGTTACCTACCTCGCAACATCATGTGGAGACTGGAATTGTAGGAAATATTCTAATGCAAGTTATGCAGGCTGCTCATACACAGGTAACTTCTATGAGCCTTATGAGTTTTTTAGGTGACAGCATCTTTGATTTTACTTTCTGATGGTGCATTTTGGATTGTCTCTACATAATGTTCATTTCTCCAACCTTAACTATCGTTTTGCTCCATTTTTTTTCCTAATCTTTTTTCTGTTCTGGCTGCTGTCTGATTCATGTGTAAAGTTCTTCTGGGTTTTTTTCATAGTCTTTTTCAGAGCAATGAGAATAATTGAAATTGCTCCTGTTATCGAACATGGGAAATTTTTTGTTTCCTCTTCATATGAGAGCATCTCTGTCCAAGCCAATATGGAGTAGTTGCTCCAGTCATATATGCATTAAATTGCTTCTGTCTACTAATTTTATACAAATCATATTGCTTACATTTTTTTCTTTATTATAACCTTGGTGAAACTTCACCCAAATCAACATCTTTATTTTCCAGCTAATTATGCATGCACTAATTGTGTATTTGGTGCAAGAACATAGCCAGTGAAAAACTGTTAGTATTACTGTGTCACACAACATTATCATTATTTGGGTTCCATAGCTAAAACACACTAGTGGAAAATGCACATGGCTTCATTATTATTTTACCCTGGTCAAAGACTAACAAGAGATGCTAATTGAACAGAATTATGAAAACTTTCTGTCAAAAACTAAGTACTATTTAATGGAAATTGAGTAAAATGTTCATCAGCTTCAAGACTAATGTAAGTGAAGCCAAAAGGAGGCAGGACATATGGCAGAAATTTGACTGTGCAGTGGATCATAAATAATGAGCTAAATTACTTGGTTAAAGAAATCTTAAAGCAGCCAAATTCAAGGTACTCCATCTGGAAACCAGGAATGCAGTCTCTGCCTCAAGAATGGTTAAAATTGTTTTGGAAAGCAGTGATTCAAAGGAAGACATATGGGTCACTGTAGATGATTACATCAGCATAGCTGTCAGAGCGATCCGCAGAAATCTAACGTAACACAGCACAACCTGAAGAACATCAAGTAGAAGTAGGGAGTTTCACCTTTGATACAATTTAGCAGAAGAAACTACCTCTATGTTGAGTTCTGTGGTCCATATCTGAAGAAGGATATGGAAAATATCACTGAAAGATCCATGAGGAGAAGAGCCCAGGATACAAAATAAGCATTCTGTAATGGGGTTTATGAAGTCAATGTAGCAAGACAGGGAAAACAATGGCATTCTAGACCTATTCCTGAAAATACAGAGAGAAAACTTTGGATACTTAGTATGCATAGCATTAGCCAAATTACATTGGTTCTAACTTGTCTAAATTTACTGAAGATTTCTGGGAATTAAATTTTCCCAATTCTTTTGATACAGACAGACATGAAAGACAGATATTTCAGAGTGATCAATATTTCACAAAGATGTAAGACACTTGTAAGTCCAAATGTGCACATTTCGGAGTCTGAGCAGTAAGCAATCAGCAAGTTATATGATCACTCACTAATGGATATGAAGATGTACTCAAGAATGACACGGGGGGGGTGGGGGGGGGGGCGGGGAAAAGACAAAACCAATTTTTCTTTAAAAAAAAAAAACTAAATAGAAAACAGAAAAAAGCAACCACTGCAGAAGGCCTGCTTTGAGAACTCTGCTGTGCTACTGGTGAAGCACTCACCTTATTGAGAAGTCTAGAAAACTCAAAACAAAAACACCCTTTAATCCTTTTTTTTTTTTTTTTTTTTTTTGCAAAAATCTGTGTCTAGAACAGCAAAATAAAGATTCAATTGAACATAAAGGGTGGTGATGCTGTCTCTCATTAGGCTTTTTGCTTCATGCAAGAACAGTGACAACACCCAGAAAACTGTGGTTCATATTAGTGAACATTTGCAGTGAATAGACAGGTATGTAGATATGACAGGTGAAGTAAAGAAAACCAGTGCCAAACAGAGCACAAAAAGAATCAGCTAAATGCAGCCTGGAGAATAAAGAACCTGAAATTATATCAAAGGTAAAATTGCATGGCAGTTCTTTTATAATGCCCTATAATAACAGACAAACAAATGCAATACAAAAGGACCCTTTTCAAAGGTGCTCTGACTGTTATTTACTTCAATAGCACAATAACTGAGGCAAGTGACCTTCCCCGTTCCCTCAGGATTGACCTAGAGCTCTCACTTGTCAGTATCCATGTATGAGATATTTTTAATGTCAGCCCACCTAGCAGTATTCAGGAAATTGGCAAAAACTTATAACCCTTTGCAGTAGACTGGTCACAGTGAAGTGCTACTCTCAGAAATTAAAGTTGAAGGCATGCCTAGCCTGAACCAATCCCTGGTTCAATTAAGCACCAAAGAATCTTCGACATCAATGAGAACACAGTGGAACTACAGTCACTGAGAACAAAGACTTCAAAGTTAGATTTTGTTTTAAGTGTATGCTCACACATCCTTTTTGCAAATGTACACATATCACGTGCATTTGTGCATCTTAGACATGCAGCTGTGACACAAATGTACTGTCTGGCCTTCTAACTATGTATATTTCACAAGCTTCTGATGAAATGCTCTGAATCTGTAGTGCCATGACCACAGAATCATGGCTCTGTGAGCTTACTAAAAAAGGAGAAAAATGAACATACCTTATGAATTTAATCTTTTCAATCTTAAACCTTTCAAAATTAAAACTTAGTGCTCCAAAAGAGGCATCCATTATCATCAGTGTGCCATACTGACACTTGGAATATGTATATTGATAGTGAACTGTCAGTGCAGTCTATGATACCTCGGAATTTAATATTTTTAAATGTTTTTTCTTGATATCTTCCTGGATCAAATTGCCTACAATAATCTATAAACATTACTTCACATTTTTTCTAGATGACATAATACTGTTGTTTAAAGGATTGTACTCTCTGATGGGCCATGAATACTTTGATAATATTGTTTTTATAGCAATACTGCCACATGGAAGAAGATGAATTTAGGAAGCTTTATTATCTTAGAAAATCAACTTTGCAATTAGATGTTATCTCAAGAGAAATTTGGGATCCAAAGAACAGCAAGGAACAGAGTCATAACTTTAAGTACTTGAAGAGATTTGCCTTTTGCTAATGGGGCAGCATTGCTATAAGTAAGGTTTCCCGAAAGAAAATTCTGTTAACATTTTAAGACCACACCTAGTCACAGAAATAGCACTTACTGGCATTATGTAAATTAAATTACAGAAATGCATTGACACTGATCAGTCTTCCTCTTGATTTTCCATGTGATCTGAGTTCAAATTGCATTTGAAAGTCTCCCCCTGTGGCAGGAAATCTTACGGCCACTGCACTGTTTAAGTAATGCAAAACAGGCCCATAGCTGTACTATCTTAGGCTGTGATCCTGTCAGATTTCATAAGGTGAGCAATACCAGGCACTGAAGAGGAGACCTCTTCAAAGTAAAACCAGATGGTGCAGGAGGTGCTGCTGGTGACTCAATAATAGACATGCTTCCCTCCATGTCAGTGCAGAGCTGAAG
The DNA here is from genome assembly GCA_028020825.1 of Podargus strigoides. Taxonomy (NCBI): domain Eukaryota; kingdom Metazoa; phylum Chordata; class Aves; order Caprimulgiformes; family Podargidae; genus Podargus; species Podargus strigoides. The sequence continues at coordinate 17,251,547 of CM051621.1, read as the reverse complement.
ACTCCATAGCTCAACACGGTGCTAGGGGTACTGTCAAGAATTCTGTCCATCAAATTCAATGTGAATCAAAACTTGTGGCTAGTCCTTCTCCCTAACAGTATGGCTTTAAAAATCTGGGAGCTGAAGGAACTATTTATTACCAAGAACAAAGGACGTGCTTTTCCAGGTTAGGGAACTGATTTCATAGGTGAGCATTCGTGTATATGCGATGGGACTCCATACACAACATGCAAGCCTGAAGGCACAGTGAATTTAAACAAAGTATAAAATGTGAGTTTCCTTAAATACAAATATCTGCTGGTACTAGTAGCTGTTCTGTAGTAGAACCACTATATTTCTCCTCGAGCTACCTTTAGACATGTTTTTTAGGAAAATAGTACAGTTTGTGCTGGAGTTTTGGTCCCACGTATTCACCTTATTTATATTGCTTCTCTAGTAAATTTGTCCATTCTTGGGCTAATAATTTTTTTCTACTTTTTTTGTTGTGAATGTAATCTGCCTTATTGGGAATAAAATATTACAAAAATGTACACTCTGAAAAGGTTTGTGACCCATACGATTTTCAACACAAGTTTCAGAGAGTCTAGTTGTAATGGCCCTTACAGAGTGGTCATTGCAGACAATAGCTTGGAAACATAGCAAACCCTGGTGGTATGCATAAAAGTTCATTGCTACAAAATGTTCATGACTTAGAAGGCATCAACCCTTTTCCACTAACAAGTAAGAAACTAATCCTCATTCATTCCTTGTATTTGCTCAGGTGACTATCTACAGTGAACAACGCCACAAACGGCAGCCTGGATTGAAAAACAATACCTTTTAATTTATTTTACTAAGACCACCAAGCTGTTCAGAAGCCTGAAGACTATAAGAGATCTCAAGCAGCCAGCAAATACAAAGCCTTGCAGACATGTAGTCAGATATTGAAAAGATTAGTCAACAAAGACCCAGAACACTCAGATACAGCACACATACCACCTTTCAAAACTTGCTATATTTTTAAGAATTAGTTTATAATACATTCCTGACATCACAGCAGCTGAGTTAGCACAGAGTACCACAGAAAATAGAAGGGAAAGAGGTTCTACTGAGGAAGCTCCATGTCCAAAGTCCCTTTGTCTTACTTATATCATCAGTCTTCAGACTGGAGCCATTTTTAATGTGGTTTAAACAACATGTCATTAGGAATTCACTAACATAGCTATATTCATGGATAACACATTCATCCATTAAAGGCATATGTAAATATCACAAATATTTTCCTAAGCGGTCTACTGTTGTTTTAGCTAGAGGTAGTTATCGCTTCAAAGCAATGTGGAGTCTGGCTTTCAGAACTTCTGTAATAAAGTCTTTCCTTTTTAACTTCCTATAGTGTGCTTTTCCTAAACCACAAACAAGCAGTATGAATGAAATAGTGGTGATAGATGCACTAAAATTTGCTATGGAATTGTCAGCCTGCTTTTTTTTCCCCAATGTGCCTTCTTTACATATGGGTCCCAACTGGGTATTGAGCAGAAAATTATCCCTACCCAGAGAGACAGGCCTAGCAGCCTTCTAAATTGTTTCTTTTAACAGTTTGTTTTCTTTCCTCTACTCTCATGAGAGCCTAACAAGCCATGCACTCTCATCACATGGTGATTACAATTAGTGTGTAAGAATGAAAATGTAGTAGGAGTAATATATCGTGTTCTGTGTTAAACAGATCTTCTACTGAAAACTAGAAGAAAAATGTTATCCCAAATATTAAAAACAAGTAAAAATTTAGTGGATTAATTGATAGCAGTTTAGGTCCTTCCTGCACTTCGCTAATTCATTCCTGACTCATATCTTGCCAAAGGTACAGTCTCTTTCATTCAGCAGTTTTTAATCTGACACAGCATTTCTGGTTTTCACGGGTTTACATTTTATTGGAAACACAAGGAAACAAATTATGTCTGAGTGATAAAGAGATGGAAACAATGTCAATGAAGTATTCAATAAGAAAGCGTGTTTCCTAAATTTTCTTTCTGAACAGGGATGAGTTTTATGTCTTTTGAATTGCCCTTTGAGCACCGCTGCTTCTGAGCTGCACATGCTAGTGCCAGTGTTCTGGGCATTTGTGGGCTCTTGCTCTCCCTACAGTATTTCTACAGTCATTCCTTATTTTCCCTTGGTCCTCTTTGTAACAGATGAGAGGACACAGGCTTTGTTATATTTAAAACTTTGAAAGAGAGGAAAGATAGAAGTAATTTGAAATTATGTCTTTAGCATTTTAATACTATATACTTCTGAAATAAATGTTTACAAATCAAACGTATTATTATACTAATGCTTTCCTTGTGCTATAACTGAGAAATTGTCCTCACATCAAAGTATTACCTGTCAATACACTCTCCAGACGATAAAATAAAGAAACTTTTTGTATTCACCCCACGTAAATCCACTTATCTCCAAAACTCAGGGCTTAAGCCTCACATTAAAAACATAAATATAGCTTTGGCAAATTCAGGTCCACAGACATTTCCAGAGACAGCTAAACATAATTTAAGAAGAAAGAAACATTACACCTTCCATTTTCAATCAAAAACTAATTATGAAATTTCATTGGAAAGGTACCAGTGAATTGGGATTTTTATATATCTGTCCATTTTACTAATATATTAGAAGAGCAAAAATAGTATTTTCTTTCAATAAATCTATCCATTTGACAAATATTTTATATCACTGGATAACTAGTCAGCATGCCTGCCTTTTGTTAACGTCATTGACAAAGGAATAGACACTCCTCTGGGGTACCCAACTGTGTATTATCTACACTACAAATCACCCGTCTTCACTCGTTAGCTCCTGTGTTGAAATACACAAGGGAGCTCAGGTGTTCATATCACCATGGCATGAATTCTTAAAACTATTTTTCCTTAAACTGACTGGTGAACTATCATGGGTGAATGGGAAAGCAAAAATAAGAACAGGTGCACTTGAAACAGAGGTTGACACTTTTATAAAAGCAGAGAGTGAAAGCCTAGCCACAGTACGGTTGTTCAATAGCTGGAGTCACAGAGAAGGCAGAATGTGAGCTGACGTCTTCACTCCATTTACTCTTAAGTGCAGAGGACATCCTGCTCTAATAGTGACATTTTTTTTGATTCCATCATCTTGGGGAATACAGCTATAGGATCTTTATTCTATAAAGGCCACACAAGGAAACTCACACCACTTTGTGAAATATCCTATTAGCTTAAATCATTCTTTATCTGAGTATTTAGGTTTTCCTAGATGTCATCTACAAGGCAACATTAAAACACCAAAATATGTTTAAACTTAAGCATGTAAGCTGTTCTAATGAAGCCTTCCAGATCACTTACATGCTTAAACTTAAATAACTGCCTAACAGTTTCATTAGAGGGAAGCCAAAAGAATACATTTCCTTTATTATTTCAGATGGTCTTCCACACAGATACAGAAGAAAAAAAAAAGGCAGAAAGTAATCATCATCAGAAAACCATAAAAATCTGGGAAAATAAATTCAGAGAAGGGTTTCATTTTTTTTTAATTCATAGTTTGATACTGGCAATATTTCAGTGGGTCTCTACCTTTCTAGCCCTAACAGCTGTTAAGGTTTCTGTTTCTTTGTTTCCTTGTTTTCAAAAAATTCTTTAAACTGGTTCTCGAGCTGTCATGAGTTTACATTTTCACACAAACTCACCCATACACATCCCCATTTGCAAGCTGCAAATCCGTTGTGCTGTGATGGATTGGAATCACATACTGTAGCTTTGCACAGAACAACAGAGAGACAGTGGTTTGTTGATATGCAGTTCTTCAATACTTTCTCTGTGCTTTTCAATATGTGTCCATAGGCCTTATTTATTGGACAGTATTCAAATCCTCCTTGTGGACCAAATCACTCATTTTCTCAGGGGCTTTTCAGTCAGGGTCTGAGTACTCTAGAATCTGAATACTTTCTAAACCTTAATTAATGTATTGTTGCACAATCCTGTGAGAAAAGAGGATTATACTCCCCAATTAACAAACAGGGAAGTGAGAAAATGTACAGTAAAATCATCCATTACATCAAAAGCCTATTCTAATATACCTATAACTGATTTTCTCACAGTATTGAGTCGTCAATAGCATCATATATTTTGAGAGTAGAAGCCCTTTGGATTTAGCTATAGCTGAGACAGAACATTTTCAAAACAAACATGATGTGTTCTAGAAAATTAAAATTAATATGAGAGAACTCTGTTCTAATTGGCTCACTTGCAGAAATTCAGAGATAGATAAAATTTATTTTTTTTCATGGCAGCATATTCATTTGCTTCAACTGTGAAGATTTCTTTTCTATTCCACTGGATTTCTCTTTCAGTCATGGAAAATATACCTGATCTTCTGCAGACAACAGTTCCTCTCACTTCATAAGCCTTGCTAAGCTAAATAGAATCTTTATCCAGTGAGAAAGGAGGAAAATATTAATAAAGCAAATTGATGATGATACAAAGTGTATGACATATATAAAAGTTTAGGCAATTAAGAGAAGCTCTGTATTTGATATATACTGTAATGGCATAGATTTTCATTTAAAATTCAACAAAAGATGTCTCACAAGCACTAAAGATGGATTTCAAAGATAGTCAATGTTAATAAGTAGTTCTGTCACAAGATTTCAGAGAAATGCAATTAAATTATATTATCAAGCAATTAGGCAACATAGGTCAAGTGTAGAGGGTCTGACTTATCGCAAACTAATTTCTTGATTTCATCATTGTCTGACTTTGCAGATTTCAGTATTTAAACAGATAGCAAGACAGGTGGGGCAAGGGACAGTAAGGCTGCATCTATTAATTGCCTAGATAAATTAGAAATTAGAAACAGAAATCACTGCCAGAAAACCTGTGGGGATTGTATGAATTAATTGGTCTGAATGGCTTTTGCTTGTTCTTTCTGCTGGGCAGAAAGGTTTTCTCTTTTTTGGGAGCTGTGAAGAGGAGGACAGGACTGTTTTCCCATCAAGAACAGACTCATCGGTGTAGGAACAGAACAAAACAATAACTCAGGATAAAATTCAGTTCAATTACAAATCTGGTAGCTCCAGCTGTGTTATATTGGATGCACTGTTACAGACTACATCCTCAGAATATTAAAATTCTTAGATGGTAAGAAAAAATAAAAATATCTCATATACCTGGAAAATGGCCACCAAAGAAAATATTACTAGCTATTCCAGCTAACTCTCATAACTCAGACAGCAACTGGCAACAGAACTCCAAAAAACTGAGTTTTTTCATTTAACTTCTTGGGCTTTTTTTTCCCCATTTGTTCCTACTCTTGTGAAATATTTTTTATAAATAAACTACCGCTGTAACATAGTAAAAATAGGGAAATAGGTAGAGCATATTTCTTACTTTCATACTGACAGCTTTACCACAAATACCAATTTCAGTTTGAATCAGAAAATAAAACACAGTCTCTATGGCCATAATTAGTTCATTTGAATCATGAAAATTATTTGCATATTAAGCCAACAGCAAATGACGTTGCTTTTCTCTGAAGTATTATATCACTGGTTGGTAAACAACATAATTCTCATTAGACTGACAGAGTAGGAAGGATTTGTATATTTATACTTGATGTGGGACAAGTACCAATACTGTAAATATGTACAGTTCAGTAATCCGTGTCTATTGACCTTGTCGTTCCGATTCCACTGTGAAAGTGGGAACTGTATTTTCACATCTTTTATTTACTCACAGGCTCGAATTAGTTCTATGGCCTATAGGCTCCCTGAAGCTACTTCTGTGATTCACTGAATTGCTTCTGCTGTGTTATTGCACATTAGAAATGAAACAACTGCTAACAGCAGTGGCTTTCTGACCGATACTGCAGGCCAGATACACTTACATTAAAACACATTACAAGAGATGCCTTCAGAAAAAAAGTGAATATAACAATATTTAACTAGCCATTATGGATGAGAGCAAACTGCACTTGAGCTGTATTTAATTTCAAGCCCAGGAGAATGTTCCAGCTTAGGTTTAAGCCTGGTTTTATTAACTGTGTCAACATTATTTCCCTGTATCTTACTGGAAGATTAAAGTACTTTAGCCTGAAGCAATTTTGAGCCATACCTAAATAAAAAGGTAATTTACAGCTGCTCTTGAGGATACATTTTAAAATCAAAGTGATCAAAATCTAGCAAATTAGAGTAAACCGATCCTATGGGATCCAAGATTGTTCCTAAACTCTCAGTCACATCCCAGCTCTGTGTTAGGATGAGACCCAAGCATGAAAGCCAGAAAAAGGAGCACAGCTGAGCAGTCTCCCCAGCTGGACAGCCATGCAATTAGCATTACAGGAGCACATACACCTCTCCACACATAAAATCTCTCAGTAGTAGTAAGTCAGAAAAAGATTAAAACATTTGCTCAGAGACAAGTAAAGGCTGCATAAAAGAGCTTTTCCAGACCAGGTACATTTCTTACCTTTTTTTTTGTATCAGCTTATAGTAAGTACTCATTTAAACTTTGTATGCTGCCTATTTTAAGCATGTTTGTAGCAATAATAATAGCAAAATTTATTGGTTAAATGAATTTTTAGCACTCTGGAGCTCCTAATCATCTGTGCAAATACAGATAAATAAAATATCATGGGATGCATCCACTATTTTCAATAATAATTTATATAAGCATTTATACATATAAAGCACTGGGCAAACATGATCTTTACCCCTTTGCAATATTGTCTTCATTCTAATCAGTATTTTCTTAAGTCACAGAGCACTAAGAAAATGGACTGATATCCAAAGCCGTAATCTTTGGAGCCAGATACTTTTCTGCTTGTGCCCACACTTGCAGTGATTGTGTGCCAGGCTGATACTGTAAATTCTGAACACTTTGAAGTGAAATCCTAGCAAAATATTTCATGTCATTTCAAATTGAGAAAGACAATACAGCTTTCTTTTATCAGTGTGGCCATGTTCCAATGTTAATAAAATCATCATTTCTGTAACACATAACCCTGGGCCACACAGCCCCCTAAGTAACAAATTATTTCATGACAAATTTGACATACTGAGTTTTATAGGCTTCATACAATTTTAAACACAAAAGAAATAATGCGCCGTGCACTGTGATCATTTTTAGAAACAACACAACCACAGCTGTTTAGCTCTTTTTGTGTTTGTAAAGAGCTTTATTTTACAAATTTAATCCAAAAATCATGGAAAAGATCAATACACAGTAACATTAGTAAATGTATTACACTAGTATATAATACATTTATGTCACATTTGCTTCTCAGCAATAGTAAATCCACCAACACCATCAAAATGAAACAAATATTAAGATATTATCAGATTACAGACAGTAAAAGTTTAAAACAGCTATCCTTGGAAGAAAAGAGTTATCATTAAGAATCTAATGGCCATTGAAAGTTGACTATACAACACTGACAAACACAATAATAATGTTTGTGAGATGCTACTGCATAATTAGATACTAAAAGGAAAAGTGGTAAAAAAACTATAGATAGAAAGGTTTGGTTTGGTTTGGTTTTTCCCCAAAGTTTAAAATTATTTTGTCTTCCATAGTGACTTATTACTTTAACTGTACATGAAAGAAGAGGAAAAGTTACACTTCCAACACTTAATAAATATTCAGTATTCTAAAGAAAAATGACTTGTTGCATTTTTAGCAAAAGTACAAGCACATTCTATAGTACTGAATCAAAGCTCTTATATGATTCACTAAAAATGTGAATGAACAAACACTGTATTTGGAAAAATCATTTACAGAAGTTTATAAAGTTCCAAGATTTCAGCAGTAATAAAGGGTTTTTGTATTAAAAAGCACTTTGTCTAAATGAAAATATCTATGATGGCAATTTTCACAAGAATCCATCAGATCTTATTCTCTGTTCTCTAGGTAAAACACTAATTTACAACCGTCATATTATTTTATGACAATTTATGACTTCCATGAAAAACAACATCCTGGAGAAATATTTGTTAACATACAAGCCCAGATTCTCCAGCATGCCTGGTAATGACAATGCAATGGCATAGAGCTCCTCCTTGTTTGTGCCCTAGTTCTCCTGTTTTCATCTGTGAAGATCTGAAAGTCACATAAAATTTGAAGGATCAACTCATTGCCCTCAAGACCATCTACAGAGATCTTAAATAGCTATGGACCTTTTCTCCCCTTTGTCAGCTTACTTCCACTCAGGAAAGTGGCATAAAGTTCTTTTTGAACACCTCAGCTTTCTAGAGGATCAATCTTGACATAAAGTAAGACAAATTGTAAAGTCAAATTCTAACAGTGAGTCAAGATTTATGGTTGCCAGAAAACTCACAGAAGTCTGAAGACAGGTTCTGAAGGAATCAGAAATGAATGCAATAATGTTCATACTCTAGCTATTTTAATTTGTCATCCCACAAACGGTGAGTCAACTCCAAGCGTATATACAAAATCTCCAAATAAGGGTGGAAGAAAATATGCTTACATGGGTTTTGTCAGGACAATATCATGATTTGTGTACTGTTTGCAGTGTTATCAGAGAACCTGAATATACTGTAATGGATATCAAAAGAAGATATCATTGGGTCTGGTATAAATTAGCAGTTTTCCAGTGAGATTTTCTTCATTATTCCACTGACTGAGGAAATTATATATAAAAAGCCCAATTTTCTAAGCAGCTTAGAAACCTCTGTTTTGGTATTTTAAACATACCACTAGAAATAGGCCTACCCTAACATCTCTGCTACTGATTATTCTCAACAGACGAATGCTTGCTAATGAGACAAGTGAAGGAGAAATGTTATGGTATGGAGAAGATTTTTCCAAACTCCTAAGGAAACAATGCAAGGAACGCCTAAAGGAGACATTAGAATACAAAAATTTCTTGGCAGTCTGGAGGAAAAGTCACTTCAGAAGGCCCATGCAGGAGAAAAAATATGGAATATTGCAGTAAGTATTCTAATGGCACTGAGGATCTTCACCAAAACCTTGCTGGAAAGTCCAAGGGAACTACAGAATTTAAAAATAGCTATCTGTTTTGTTAACCAGTTCAGATTTTCAGGTAAATTTTCACTGAAATTCATTTTATTTCACAGTACTTGTACTGACCTGTAAAGAAAAGGGGTAAACATGATATGACAGCAAAAAAAAATATGGCAGCTTTCTACCAAGAGACACCAAAGTGTTCATTCCTTTGTTCTTTCTTTTTTAGACCTGTATCTTCTCCCATATAAGACAAAACAGTCCTCCAGATAAGGAAGAGTTGTAGACGGGCTGATAAATTGTAAAAAAAAATTTGCAAAATAGACACCAGGAACTCAGCTTCAAATCTAAGGTTTTAAGGCCTAGAAAAATAAGTTTGGGTCAGACTTCAGTGCAGGCAAGAGTTTGGTTCAAACAACTTGCATAGAGCCGCATTACTGTTACTCCTCCCCTTGGAAATTCCACTTCATCTTTTGAACCAACTTAAAAAAACGTATTCCTTTATCTGAATAGAAGGTATTTTGCTGTAAACTGGAAGAAACTGATGATAAATTTAAGAAATGGAAGGTAGGAAACTAAAATTCTATTGACATATGCAGATAAAGAATAGAAAAGGAAGAAACACCCTCCAGCAAGAAAGTTTCAACAATTTAGACGCACAAAACATAACACTTTGCACAGTGCAGCTACCACAGTAGACACTCTGAAGGCGGACAAATTCTCATTCAGCCTGTAGTAAGAGCCTTGTTAGCACCTTAGGTTTAAGGTGCATTAGCACCCTGAGAACAAATGGGACTTGCACCTACCTTTTCTATTTGCCCTATGCATGCTATTTGATCAGCAATCAATCTGTTGTCCTTCAAACCCACCCTTGCTTCCAATGAATTGTATGGAGGAAAGCAGGGGGCGAGTAAAGATGGAAGAAATTTCAGAAGCAACCAGACAACACTCTGGAGCTTAAGTATCAAGCTGTATGTTCACATCCTAGATTTGGTTGCACTGATAAATTCTCCACATCTCCAATTGGACTTAGTTCTGTAGACAGAAGATAGCTGCTCATTTAAATTCCAGTGAACTATGTTTTTATCAAACAAATTCTGCTCATCTGTGGGTGGCAAGGTGGCTGTGACAGTATTGAGAGGTAGGGGAAGAAACTCCTTCATTTATGTAAATATTACTTCATTTATGTAATGAATAGGAATTGAAGCAGAACATTTTGAAGATATTCATCACTCTGACAATGGCAAAGTTCTCTATTTCATGTTACAAGAGACTGCATGAATAAGACCTGATAGATTAGCAACGACAAAACTTTGTCGAAGTCCTGAATTGTTTAAAACGATTTTCTCCAGGAGAGAAACGAAATCAGCATAAGAGAAATTTAGTCACATATACTATCTATATGAGTCCTAGTAAATTAAGCAAATCATTCTGGGGGGAAAAAACAAAAACCAAACACCACCCACACAACCATATCTTTGTCAAAACCAGGAAATACAGATTTCTCAGATACATAATTACTGAACGTGTTTTGCTCCTTGAGGTCCTAGGTATACTGAAATACACCAAGGTTTGCAATATTACATCAGAACACTTAGTTTCTCTGTGTATATGTGTGTTGACTTGTCTGTACTAATAATGTCTTTCGTATAGATGGCATACAAGACAAAGAAACAGAGTAAAGAACAACAATAGGTCTCCAAACCATTTAAATCATATAAATTGTGAGAACATAAACTTCTTTGAAACAGTAATAAAATCACATGCTTGATTTCACTTCATTGGATTAAAACAGTACTCTAAAGTTAAGAACCTTCATACGGCATCTGGTTAAGTATAACTACTTGGAAGGACATTTATCATAAAATTAAATCTAGCTTTTGGTACAATTACAACAATTATTATAAAACTGTGTCCTTAGGTTGTATCTCCAAATCAACAGTTCCAGCATCATACCTCAGATTTTAATTTTGTGACTCCAAATATTTGGAGAAGATGTAGAAATAACACTTTGTACTTCCAGCAGCAGCAAAACAAAACTTAAATTCAAACACACAAAATTATTGAAGTTAAGGGCTGTCAGTACAGCTATATATACCGTGGGTACACTTGTAATATAGTTCACTATCACACAAAAGAATGTTTCTTGCCTTTCTGTTATGAGAAAATAAAATTATTCAAATAACTTTATTCATACAATTAAAAAAAAACAACCAAACAAAAAACAACAACAGTCATGGAATAGGTCTAAAAATAATTTTGTTAAATTGTTGCTTGTATAAAGGCAACCTTCAGAACTTAAAATTTTTGTGCAGATGCAGAAAGTAGAAAAGAGTGTAATTCTAGAAAGTGAAATATAAAGCCATAAAAAAAATCTAAAAAGGATTTTAAAGAACTTTTTGTGAAGATATAAAAACTATTAATAAAATCTTTTCCGCATCAAAAGCAGGCAGTCTGCCAAAGACTCTGTAGGACCAATAGATGATTGAGGAGCTGTAAAAGAAGATAAGACCAAAGCTGAACAGTTAAATTAATTCTTCATATTGGTCTTCTCTATAGATGATATTAAACTGGTTTCCACATAGGAACCTTTTTTTATAGGAGAACTGTAGGAATTGTCTGCAGTTGGACTCTCAGTCAAAAAATTCTTAGAACAAATCAATAAAATGGATATAACAAATCACAATGACATGATATTTACCTACGAGTCAAAGAAACTCAAATATGGAATTGCTAGATGATTAATACTACTGAAAGTGATCTCAGTACCGAGAGAATCAATGGTAACAAAAGTAGGCCAGTTCTACTAACAGGTTTCAGCTGGAGCAGAAGGAAATATGCACTTCTGACTTCTTTATCAGGAAAAAAAATACAATGGAAACTAAATTTCAAAAATTGGTAGACCTATAGAGAAATATGATATAATGAGAAAAGTTAAGTCAGCTTTTGTAGTGTTTTATTGTGCCTCACGAATATATTGGAGCTCTTTGAAAAATTCAAGAGCACAGCAGCATGGGAGATGTGGCTGACATAACATATGTGAATTTTCAAAAAGCTTTTAACGAAGTTCCTCACCATGGGATCTTACAGACAGTAAGTTACTTGGAATAACAGATGCAGTATTCCCTAAGATTCTTGATTTGTTAAGGGATAAGAAATAAAGAATATTAATTAAAAAAATGTTAAAATTCTTCTGCGAAGGGCGTTTTCCAGAAAAGCCAAAAAAAGATGTGGATATCTCCTCTATTCAGAGTTTATATGCAAGATCTAGGGGTGCTGATAAAGAGGTGACAAATTTTGCTGGTAATGTTAAATTATTTAGAGTTATGAAAATAAAAGCCAGCTGCAACACACTATGGAAGGTTAACATAATACTGAGTGTCTGGACAAGACAATAGTTAACAAAGATCAACATCCATTAATACAAAGCAACTATTACTATGATGAGTCTAAATTAGCTACACCCACTCAAAATAGAATTTTGGGAGTCTTTATGAACACATCTATACAAGTATCAGCTCAATGAGAGATCATGAAAGCAGCAGAACGGTAGAAAAGGAATACGGTATAAATCTTGTTGAATATCAAACACAGATCTACTTCCCCACCTCTGAAAATGGACTCAGGAGAAATAGAAGAGATACAGAAAAGTGTATCTAGGATGATAAGAAGTTGTTTCCTAACAAGGAGAGACGAAAAAAGACTACATGGAAAGAAACACACATGAGATTAATATGAAGAAATCCTATAAAATATTGACTGGAATAAAGAAAGTACATAGAGAACTGTTCCCTGGTTCCCACCATGAAGGAACTTAGGAGACTTAGTTATCAAGTGGCAGGCTTAAAGCAAAGAGGAAACACTTTTCACAAAGCACATAATTAAACTGTAGACCTCATAGCTACAGGATGCTGGAGATGTCAAAACCTTAGGTGGGTTAACAAGCAATTAGAAAAACTTAGGGAAGAAAAAATTCAAAGGCTATTATATAACACACACACACAACTTTCCCACTCACAAAGTCCCTGAGCTATGGTTTGATAGAAGTTAGAAGCAATAGGAGGAGAAGTTTTATTTTCTATTTGCCCTGTTCTCTTATTCTCTCCAAAACATTTAGCTACAGGCCACTGCCAGAGTACTGGTCTACTCAAATCTTTGTACATGTTCTTATATTTATGCTCATCACTTTGTTTCACAGGGGGTTTGCCTTTGATCTTTGAGATAATCATTTGATAAGAAGTAAACTTACTAAAATAAGAGCAATGATCACTCTGCAAATATATTTTTTCTACATATGCTTGATGAAGCAGTCTTTTACCCAAATCAAATGTCTATCCTAATTTGCAGGGAGCACACATTATGATTTGTGGCAGTCTCAAGACAGCTTTATCTAGCAGTCTGTACCAAATAAGGGTTATTGTCCCTGTAGCCTGTAACCTGTATTTTTCTGCAACTGCTTCTAGGTGCATCTCTGGACACTAACTCCTTGTTTCACAATGGAGTAGTTTCAATCAGTCTGGGAACTTCAGCTGATAAACTTGAATTTAAATAAAGACAGCTGCTCTGAGGGAGAAGCCCCCAACTCCTGAAGAATTTTCAGGAGTACTGTAAAAACATGCTTTCTGAGCTGACAGTAAACAGTTGAACCTTATTAAGACCTTCTTAGTCATTTCTCTATTGAACTCAATGAATTGTCACTTTTGCATTAAAAAATAAAACTACAAAGCTCTATGGCTGGCCTTTAAAAAAGCAGTTAACATCAACTGGCATTGTTAGGCTTCCACAGACTTTCCAAGAGAACTTATAGTTAATGAAAGTCACAGTTAATTTGCATATGTTTCACAAAAAAATCACTTTTGGTATGAACTTTGAAACACTTTACCACTACTTGTTTAGCAACAAACATTATGAAAAAGTATGATTCTTATGGTTTTTTTCAGATGTTAGACCAAAGCTATCTTATACCAGAGTGGCAACACATAACATTGATCAGTAGTCAGATGATATAAATCAAGAATAATTCACACTATGGAATTACACCATTTGCACTTTGAGAGGATGTAACTCACTGTCATTAGCCTGACAATCTATGTGAAAATTTGGGTTACATTTGAACTCATCTGCACACAAAAAAGAAGATTTCAAATAATTATCATTACTTCTTACTATAAATTATTTACATATGTCTCACAGGTACAAAAAATGACCGTACTTAAATTTAGATTTACATATAAGAATCAGTCCAGTTGGAAGCCAACAGGGGTTTTATGTAACATCAGGGAACTGTTGATTACACAATAGTGCCCTTAGTTTCAACCCTACAAATGCTTGTGCAGGTACATTTTCCTAGTGATGATCCATACATATCAGGAAAAAGTAAATCAAATGAGTGATATAGGGTGTCAATGAAGAAGTCAAACACAAAAAAGCAGTAGAAAAATACTGTCTTAGAATAGGTTGGATATTCCAGTAAGAACCCTGGAATAGTTCAGGGGTGCTCTTTCTACAAAGATCACACTCTATTTTCTATTAGGTGTTCATCTGATTTTTATTCAATGTAGGATGCTCTTCAATCTGCAAAATGAAGCCAGAACTTCTTTGGTAACAACACAGAGTCATGCCCAATACAGCGAGTACCAGAGTCAGTGTACCTTCAGGAACCAAACTCCCTTTAGAAGGGCACTAGGCAAAGCAGCACACCTGCCTATGGATGTCTATTCCTTATTTAACATCTCTTCTCTCACTCCCGTAACATGGGAATATATATCATCGTCTTACACATCACATGTGCATGCTTATGTACATCAGTCTTTCAATAAGTGTTTTTGGCTACCTGAATAACTGATATTCACAGAGATATGAGCTGTCTAAAAATAACCTGCGGTACAGTTACTATGTATGGCAAAATTTCTAGGAAGTGTTACCAAACACTGAATATCCTTGGGGAAACGGTTTAATGATTTCAGACATTGCCTTACCTAACTTGCACCTCCCTCTACAATCCTTTCAGATATGTAAGTGACATATGAAGTATTATAAAGCAGAGAAAAAAATCTCCATAGCTTAAAATGCTGAGAACTTTGTTACCTGCTCTAGCTCCTGTATTTTGCTGTCCTACTTCAGAAAAAGCCTGGATCTAAAGTGAGTAGAAAGAATATTGTCTGTAATTTTGACTGTTTTGCAATCATGAACAATTTTGGATTGTTTGGTTCATTAGTGGTTTTCCCTCTTTTTCTCCTTTGGCATGCAGGGTGATTTTTAGGCTGAAACCTGCACTGAGGATATGCAGAACCTGAACTGAGCAGTGGGTTAAGGTCAGGATACCTAGCAAGATTAAGATAGGCTAGCAAGGAGATGAAAAGTCCACAAGCAGTGCACAAAAACACAAGCATAACAGCAGCAATGTTCTTAGCAGAGTGCTCACACAGAGCTCATTTGTAGGCTGCAGAAAAATATTCATCTAGCAAAGAGTGGTGACAATTGAAGATATTAGCAACCCTAAGAGTTTCTTCCTGTCTCTTCCCAAGAGGCTGCCAGTTCTGCAGCTTGTTGGCAGAACGGGTCATATGAGAATTCCATATGGAGCCACAGTAGTATTAATCAACTGATGAACACAGTTTGAAAAGAGAACTGACTTTGCCTGAAGTGGATAAGGCAAAGCTCTCAGACTCCTTTGTCTGAGAGAGCTGTGGGAATGGCAACTTCCAGCTGGTGGATTATAGGTTTGGAGAGTTGAGCATAGTAACATCCTCATTCAGCACTGCTAGATTTAGAAGAGGTCTTCTCATGACCCTATTTAGCTTAGACAGTCTAAATTATTTAGAGGTGGGTTTTTTTTCTGACCACAAATTAACACACACAAAAAAAGGTGAATTATTCAAAAATAGAAAGGAACCACTTTTTCTTTATTTAACCGTATTTTAAAGGGGGTAAAGATGTTTGGATGTATGTCTTTTTGCCCCTTCATGATTGTCTACAATTAGGCTGTACAGGGGGCTAAATCGTAGCAGTTATTCTACCACCCAATGCTCCCTCTCCAGCTGAGAAGGAGAATTGTGGGAGGGGGGGGGGGGAAAAAAAAAAAAAAAAAAAAGGAGAAGCCCCATGAGTTGAAGTAGAAACAGATTTAATGAGATAAAAAAAACTAATACAACAACCAACAAAACATATGGAAGGTTCTACTCAGCCTGGTCCTTGACTTTGACAGCAGGAGCAGAAGACCACAAAGGAAGAGTCCCAGGGAGACAAGGAACTCCACTGTTGCTGAGCTCCCTCCTTTTATAATGAGCATGATGAGGTGGTATGGGATACACCTGTGAGTCAGCTGCCTTGATTGGATCTCTCACCTGACTCGGGGCTGCTTATGGCCTGCCTGCATGGCTGGCACATGGGGCTGTACCTGGGGAACCAGGACAATGGTATGAAAAGAAAGCTTGAAGATTTTTATTTTTCTCTCTTCTTTTAAAATGAGAACATTCAGTCTTTGCCTATAGAGTATTCTGTGACTGGAAGGAATAGTGAAACAATGATTTCACAGAAGTCAGGAATGTGACCAGAGAACAGAAAGCATTTTCAGTGCAAAAGCTAGTATTTTAATATTTTTGATAAAAATGTGTTTGTTAAAGCTTAGAAAACTTCTCCTCCTTAAGAATATTCTGAAGGCGCATAACAGTTAAAGACTCATAAAAGTTTCTAGCAAAATTATGTAGGATTTTCCATATTACCACTAAATGTATGTAAGATAGCAAAAAGTCATTAAAAAAAAAAAAAAAGACATGCCTGTTCTCACAAATTCTTTGTAATCACACTGACTTAATCTCTTGTTTTATCCCAGATCTCCTTCATTATCCAGCCTCTAAAATAAATGCCAAACATTCTAAGGAATTTACTTAACATCATTTGGCCAGTGCCTCATATTACATTATAAAACTAACATATCTCAGGAAAAAACAGCTTCTTTTACAATACTGTGAGTTGTACTAGTCCTAAAGTTATTTTATACTTAACCTTCAAGCCATCATGCTCTAGGATATAAACCAATCATCACTGACAGAGATTAACAAGAAACTTCCTCTGCTGGCAGTTTATTTCATAAGCGCTCACTGTAGGGTTTCTTACACTTTCATCTAGAGCATCTGGTAACAGCCATTGTCAGGTGGAGTAATAGCATAAGAAAGCTGCTAGTCTGTTCTGGAATGGCTCCTCTTGTACTCTAAAGCTTTTATCCCTAATCTTCCTATACATTCTCCCCGCAGTCTGAAAGAGGAAATGCAGATACCTTCACATCTGTGACCAGTTGACTAGCAAAATCTTTCTCTTACCCTTGCATACTTTGATAGAAATGCAGCAACTGCCGTCACAGAGAATCATAAATTCATCTTAGCTATCATATGCAAATTCTGGGTAGTGCTTTTTTTTTTTTTCCAAAATGCTTTTGGAAATGCATTTTAAATCATGAAGTTTGATGTAGGATTCATCTTTCAAGTGTTTCTGAAAATTTTACTGTTCTCAGAAAGAAGACGTTATGTAAATATTTCTTCTACTGAGAGAACAGAAGCAAATAAACAAGGTTAACAAGAAGAATGACCTACATAGGCTCATAGAATTTGGACTTCCACGTGTCAAATTAAATAAAGTACAACTTCCTTCAGCAGACACTTGAATTAAGAATTAACATTCTTCTAAAGCAGTTGTCCACACCACTAGTTTCCTTAGGAATTAACTAGTTCCTTGAGGAACATCTCACATCAGCTTATTTCTCTGACTAACTGTATTTTGAATTAGCAGTGTGGAATGCACAGAGAAAAAGAGAGAGGCTAATTTAAAATCTCACCATGTAAAGGATTATAAGGATGTTCATGTACCTTTAGCAATTACATTCTCTAGTTTTCTTCTTCTGATTTGACTGTAAATCCTGAGAAGTACCCTGAGGAAAACTACAGTTCAAAGATGGGCTATACGCATACCTAGACAGGTACATAGATATACATGAATATCTGTGACTGGGTTTGCATGTCATTTCATACCTCTGTGACTGAAAGAGATAGGCGTACATCACAAAAGACCACATTTGATAAAAGATGTTAAGCAAAACCCTTTTTTTACCTATTGCTGCTCAGTTCCTACTTTAGTGATGATTATTAACATATATAAGTTACTGAAATTCCCATACTAAAGTATTCCAGCAATACAGTTTTCAAAAAACATGAAAAATTATGAACATGAATTCATCAGTCACAGTTCAACAAGTTTGTTGTTCTGACTGCCTGCAGACACTGAGGGGGTTTTTCAAGAGATTTGTCTGGGAAAACTAACTTATTTTGCATTCTTAGTACTATGAAAAAAGTGTAGTATCTTAGATACTACCGTGGTAAACACTGGCATCTATAGAGGAACCAACGCTGCCACTGACGAACAACAAAAACTAATGATGATATTACAATGTCAGTACAAGATTAGTCAGCAGTAGCAACAAGAGAACTCAGCCGTGGTTTGTGCTCTTTGGCAGTGATTTGCTAGCTAAGTGCTAATGAAAACTCTGTTTCCAGAGGAAGAACTAATAGGACAAAATGATAAAACTTGTTAGTGAGGTTCTGAGTCCAGTATATCACTGTCTGGATTTAAAATATGAGATAGGATAGTTAAGGTTTTTTTCTTGTATATATGATGGGTCCCAATGATTGATCAGAACCATGAAGGTGGTGTTAACACATGGCTTGTTACTAGGTCCCTTTTTGTATCTTCCCCAAATACATCAAGTTTTGCATGTATGAAGCATAAAATAAAATGACCTGGAAAGGACAAATGTAAAAGCAGATATTGTCACTTTCCTAAAGTCCAACCCATTGTATTAAAAGTACTAACCCAGTGGTATTATTCTCTAAATGACTGCCTTTAAAATAATTAATTTTCATATCATAAATATGTGGATATTTTTGTTTTGTGCCTTAGATCGTTTACCAATGTTTTCCAAGTGTTTTCTCCCATAGTCCTCAGGGTTAGAAAAATTTATTTTAAATCAAAACTGAGATTTCTGTGTATTTGTATAAACCAAGCTCATAATGGAAACATACAATGTTATGACTCCCATCCCAAAAAACTACAGAATTGCCAAGCTTGCTTCCTTGGACAGGGAGGTCAGCCAGTACCAAGCCTTCCCACCTTGATGAGCTATGCTCTAAAAGAGAAGAGGTTTTGAAAGATGTCAAGCAGAAGTATCTTGGATTCTCACCTGTACAGAAGCGAACTTCCAGCTGCATGTGAAAGCAGCAGTTTTTTAATACTCCTCAAGCTGTCTGCAGGACAGCCTACATGGGAAATATTTAGATTAATATTTTGTGTGAATTTCAGAAAAAATATGTCTTCTCCACATTTCTCAGTCTACTAAAACAACATAGGTTGATGTCAATTATTTTGAAGAAATATATTTATGTTTTAAAACAACATTTCCAACAGGTTAACAAATGTGTCAGAAAATTGGCAGGATTACCAATGACGGAGGGTAGGATGGCTCAAAAACACACAAGACAGCTGAAACACAAAAACAGGCTTCTCATAAATTCCCATGTTTTTAAAAATTTAATGGAAATTTGGATCCGAAATGCCATATTATAGCTGCAAAAATAGACAAAGTTCAGGGTAAGCTTTTTTAATTCTGTGCAGTTTTGTTGTAAACTTCTCCAGTTTGAATGAGAATTCTGCCATCTCGTGGTCACAGTTTTTTCTACAGTACTTCAAGGAGTCACAGCATCACGGAATATTCAGAGTTGGAAGGGATCTCCAGAGATCATCTAGTCCAACTCCCCTGCTTCAAAGCAGGATCCCCTAGAGCACATCACTCAGGACTGCATCCAGGTGAGTCTTGAAAATCCCCAGAGAAGGAGACTCCACAACCTCTTTGGGCAGCCTCTGCCAGTGCTCTGTCACTCTCATGGAAAAGAAGTTCTTCCTCATATTTAAATGGAACCTCCTATGTTCCAGCTTGTATCTGTTACCCCTAGTCCTGTCACTGGGAACCACTGAAAGAGTACTTGTCTTCATTTGGCAAATTACTGTTGAATCTAAATACACACAACTCTTGCAAAGGTTCATTTAAAATAAAATCATGCTTTAGCAGCTGTAGGATTACTTGATAAATCTGAAATATTGCCTAGTCATACTAATGTCCTTCAGCTCAGTGAAGTTTTGCACAGCATATACCTTAAAAAGATAATTTTATTCTTCTTGCCTCTTTTTTCTACATATTTAGAGGATATACACAATTTTTATTTGTTTTATGTTCACTAATTGAAAGTCTTTCGCTGCACTTTTCTGTATATTCTGTGAGACATGCCTCAGATTTATGTATATTTGGCCATTATATGTAATTTTCTAGCATGCGAGATGAAAACTTCCAAGCCTGATGCTCTATGAGAAGGTGGCTCCATTTTGAGATACAATAAGTGGTGATGATAATAGCCTACAAGTTCAAATTTGAGTAAGATTAGGGAATTATCGCTCACTGTTTGGATATAGTGCAGTATGTTTCAGTGCTGCTCCAAGGGAACATACACTCACATATAAGGTCTACATGGGATGATGAACAGAAACACCTGGTGACTCTCCTGGTGTTCGCCATCATAGTCTTGTGACAGTTAAAGTTCTGAGGTAAAAAGCTACAAGTCAGTCATCACCTTTAAAATAAAGGCTTTTGAACTTGCTCAGACGCACAGAGTTAACACATCAAATTCATCCCAGAGAAGACTGAAGTTCTTTGGAACAGCAATTTTCCAGTATGTCTACCCATTCTCCAAAACTATCTTTTCCACCACCTGCTTCCCCAAACACACTCACCCCAATGGCACTGCTTTCCTGACAACCCAAGAATTTCTCACTCTGGCAGATTTTCTTTTCTATCTCTCTCTTCCTCACCAGTTCACTTCCACCCTTTTCATCCTCGCACCTTATGCCTCCTTTTTACATTTGCTCTCTTTGCATTTCCCCCAGGTTCCTAATATGAAGTGAATGAGTAACTCCAAGTGTGAGGCAGAATATAGCATGAATTAGTAGGTGACTGAGTCAAACAAGAGACAGAAATGGTAAATGAAATAAAACCATGTACATGGGCAATTGTTAGCATGAGGAGAAAAGTAAAGCAAGTGGGTGGATGAGGAATGAACAATCATAGCTAAGCTGAAGAAGAGAAACAAAGAACAATTAAGGAAAACTGTGAGGAAAAAGGACAAAGAAACAAACCTAGTCAGGAGGGTTTTAATGAAAAACTTGGGAAGGGGAGAGAGGCAATTCAAAGTAACTGGAGTAAAAGCCTTTAAAACACAACAAGCCATTAGGCCCCAATAAAAATAATAGCAAAGGGCTTGAACTAGGAAATACTACAGTAATAAAAACTATCTAAATAGAAGATAAAAAAGGAAAACCAGAAAATGAATGACATGTTGAAGTGCTGGGGTCTGAACCCCCAGCCCTGAATTAAGGTTGACATATGGGTGGCTCCCATGGCCCTTTAAGAGGAGGGGATGAGTTTGCCTTTTGGCTTTCCTCCAGGGTGTGGCCGGCCTTGCAAGGAAAGCCTTTGGGTAAACAAGCCCCAGGTGCCCTGCATTGGGTAAATGAGTGCCAGGTGTCCTGTTTGGGGATAAAAGCTGGGCCCACTTGCAGGAAGGGTTGGAGAGTCTGTCTGTGGAGTGGATGCACTTCACAGAGTTTCCTGTTGGGGAAGGACCTCCTGACTCCTCATGGAACCGGGTCCCAGTCAGGTCTGGCACATTCAAACACGGGCTTTGTGGGGAGGCAACATGGGGTTACTTTTGTCATATGTAACTGCCTTGTTCTCCTGGTTGTCTCCTATTTGCTCTGTGGGTTATCTCGTGTCTCTGTTTGTTCCATCTGTTACGAGCGATATTGTGTCATTCCTGGGGTCGCTGGGGTTGATGTCTGCTATTCGTGATCTATCTGACTTGTTTGTACCCCCAGCAATCCTCTATATACTGACCCCTTTATGTGAAATAGAACCTGCGTACTGGATTGTTGGTCTGCTGCTGGCTGTGTCCTTTTTACTGGGCCTACTAATTGGCAAAACACATGTTCACCCCTTTCTTTAAAATAATTTAGTTTCTATATTAAAAGGCAGGAAACTGAAAAGGAATGAGGACTTGGTTCAGGACTCATAACTCAGCTTCTTATACCCCTCCACATGAGCCTTTCTAGCTATCTTCAAATAAACCCTACGCCAAAGACCAAGTCCAGTTCTCATTATTCATTTGAATATCTAGTCACTTCAGCACTGCTCTTTTAACCCTCCAAACACCAATTATTTCAGCCAATTCCTTGATGTTCCTTCCTCCTCATTTATCAAACAACTAATCAATTATCTGTTAGGTAGATGCTGTTCTTGAATCTTTATATTCTCATTGTTTTCCCACTGCTTTTAATGCAGTTAAAGGAGAAATTTACCCTGTGCTTTAAACTGACACGAAAAGAAACTGAAAAGAAAGCCCTGATAGACTTCATTTCATTTTTTATACCTTTACCTGTGAACAGAAGAGGCAAACAGTAAAAAACTAGCACTTTTTTTTTTTTTTTTCCCCTCACTAAATAGATACGATCTACTAGATAGATTTGGACATACATCCACAGACTCTCATATATAGAGAGAAAATCTGATGACTGCAAACATTTCTCTGCTTTGCTACCATAGGTTATGACCAGTTATTTCCAATAATGGTATCATGAAAACAAAGTCTCATAGGCTTCAAAACAGTCTGCACAATCCTGCCCATAACCTTTGGGTAATTATTCAATATCTATGTAGCTATTCTGCCATGACCATTCACGCTAGCTGAGAATAAGGAAATTTAGATATCTTCTGCACATGTTGTCTTTACCATCTGCCTAGGACAATGACACAATTTCTAGGCGCTCTTTAAAAACAAAATCTCATTTAAGGAATGCAAAGAATTTAGCCGAATGATTATTTCAACTGCATGCTAAGACAAATACTGAAATAACAAGCTTTGATTACAGTACACCCTAGCCTTCTACAGGTCATGATGGATTTCTCATCAGTTTGACATGGATAGACAAACCATTCAATAAAAACCCTGTATTGGCATTGAATGAAGTGGCAGAAATTTCTACCTGTAAACTGAACTCAAAATAAAGAATAAACTGGGAAAATTGCTTGTTTACATGTTAGCGAAAAGTGATCAGTAATACAACATAGTCATAAAATACCTAGTTTGTGGAAAACCAATTTTCTAAAGCTAATATTTGTAAAACAGTTTCCAGAAGGATTATTAAAAATTCCAAGCAACCTAACCTCAGGGTTAGCTGTAATACATATGCAGAGCAATTGAGACTAAATATTCTTACCATGTCAGTTTATTGAAGACTAGCATTAGTATTTGTACCAAAAACAAGCTAAATTATGAATGCATGCTCAACTGGGATAAAAATGTTGTTTTTAAATTGTGTCTTATGAGGTCATGTTGTTGAATAACCAACTCCAAACATCTTCTACTTAAGGATATCGTGTCAAGTCTATTATCTGCTAAATGTGCCTATTAGAGTAAATGTATTCACTTACATGCTTCAAATGTTGCAGTGGGGTGAAGAACAGATTTCAAAGTAACAGTATAGGTACATCAGCCAAACCACTTCAGAAACCTTGGAACATGTTTTGAAAGACAATAGAGAGCTAGCAGAATCGATGAGCTAAAACATTGAATCTAGACTTTACCTTATCTTAAATTAAGCCAGAAACATATCATGCAGCAGAAGCAATTAAGAAAACCAGTAAAAAAACAAATCACTTCGTTTTTAATAGAAGACTTGTCTCATCTCTCCATTAGGAAATGTTCATGAGTGTTTAATATCTGTACACTTTGAATCATCTTCGTGGGTAAAAGTGCAACTGGATATTTATGCAATATTATCTAATGACAGGACATGTTAGGGAATCAGATCTAATTTAGACTGAGTAATCTTGTTCAATGCTGTCTGCTTAATATCAAAAATTGAAGCTAAGCCAGAGGTTATTATGTGTAGGTCACTGAAGAGAGAAGTGCCATTAAAATTACGAGACATCAGTTCTTTTCCTGGCTTTGTTACTGAGTCAGTCTTTGGGATTGAGTAAATAATTTATAAATACATATATATATGTACATATATATACACATATGTTTGTAGATGTAGATGCATGTGTTTGTGCAGACACAAAATGTGAATACAAATTGTGCAAAATGTGAACACATGTCTTTAGAATGCAGAATGCTCTTTTAAAACCCTTTCAAAATAGATCCCAAAGCACAAAGTATTTCAAGGACTACAATACACTACTTACCAGATACCTTTTTTTTCTTAGCATACTATCTTATGGGGCATACTGATGCTTAAAAGTCAGTACAAAACTTGAGCACTACATTATAATGAATGCTGAAAGAGCCTCAGAGGAATTAATTTATCCAACTCCCAAATATTTCATGAATCCAGAATACACTTAAGCAACAGGTAGAGAGTGGATGTGAACTGAAGACTTCACAGCCAGATTGCCTTAGACACATACCTCACAAGCATCAAAGCTGGCACATTTTTTGTTTGTTCATATCAAAGTTGTAGATTTGAACAGCTTTAGGCTCAAGTCATTTCTAGCTACTCTTTTATCTACACAAACACAGTCTGAAAATTCAGTTTAATATTTTGCAGTTTAGGAAGTATCATATCAATGCGTGTGTGTTTGCAGAAGACACCCAGAAATCTTACTTTGAAATCAAGAATTCAAAGCACAGTGATTTGTTGCTTGTATTTTCAATAAACAAATACTGGCACTTTTTTGCATCTGAACAGGGGGAAAGTTAAACAAGTGTGACTTGCAAGTAGAAAGGTTTTTCTTTTCTTTTTCCCCAGTTATATTTTTGTGGCCTTCCCTGGAGTCTATAAATAAAACAGAACAGTGGCTCTGCTTTGACAAGTGAAAAATCAGATTTCAAGAAGAACTCAAGATCAACAGACTGTTATTTTGTAGATGATGCCTAGAATATTAGTCCCAGAAGGCCAATATATGTCTTTAGACAGAGCTCCTAAGTTTTATTTTCTTTATACTTAAAACATTTATGCATACACATGATACTGCCAGCTTTAAAAGCATTAAGTATAATGTCTATCTGTATGGGTTAGGAACATGTCAGTGATGCTCTTCAGTGAAATTATACAAAAAGTTTCACATTCCTAGAGAACAAAATCTAGGACACACAAACATTCATTGTCATAAATACCCACAGCATCAAAACAGGGAGTAGAATAACATCCATTAAGCAGGTGACACAGGGAGGAGCAGAGAAGTAACCATGATTTAGACAGTTTTAGTGTCCAGAGATAAAACAGAAGATAAGCCAGAACTAGAACCCACAAATTCCAGGTGCTAGGTGCAAACTCCACCTATCACACAGCACTTCTGCAGAAGAAAAGTCTTGTCTCCAGAATAAGCCTTCTTTCCAGGACACCTCTGGCTTCTCCATTAAAAAGGAGATAAATTTCACTGAGGCATCCAAATCTCTCTGACACTGCCAGAGCACAAGGATTTCCATGAGTTTAGTCTTACTGCAAAGGTTTCCACTGTGAACTTTTCAGGATATAGCACTTGGAGAAGGAAAGTGACAATACTTTGTATTACTGTACTAGTCAATTTTGCCTCTCAATGTCTTATCCTTGGTGTAAGGATGTGGTTCATGTCTCTCTCAGATAAAAGGAAGAAATCAGAGAATTTTAATCTTTGTTGGGACTGCTTAGAACTACTAGAAAATAAATAATAGAATAAAAAGGCATCCCTGATTGTGATGAATTAATGGGTGTTTTAAAGCATTCTCAGCATCTTAAAATTTCAAGTTGCTGATCATTATGACAGTGTCTCTATTCTAGTTACAGTCTACACATGAAGGGGCATGAGGCTAAATGGGTCAGAAGGATTAGCAATAAGCTAGAAAATCAGCCTTTGATCTCTAGAAAATGTGTGCTCACTTCCTATCCAGATCTTACCTGAAACTTACTATTACTATATGGAAGGAGAGTATCTAAAGTGAATTCTGGGATCAATCAGAAAACTAAAAATAACAACAAATATTATATTACTTTGGTAGCAACTGTGTTTTGTTGGTCTCAGTAAAGACTTCATCCAGGGATTCTCTCCCTAGCACTGATATATCAGGTGTTATATCTGCTGCCACTGGTATATGAGGCATTAATGTGCAATAATACACAAGAATGACTGGAACTCTGGATACGTACTTTTCAGCTTTGCTTTAACTGACGATGTAGTGAGCTGTCTTTCACATTCATATTATATGGACTGAGAACAGCCCAGAGGAGAAGGGCTTGGGGCTGCTAGTTAATGAGAAGCTTGACGTGAGCCATCAATGTGCAGTTGTAGCTCAGAAAGCCAATCATATCCTAAGCTGCATCAAAGGAAGTGTGGCCAGCAGGTCGAGGGAGGTGATTCTCTACCTCTGCTTCCTCTCATGAGACTCCACCTGGAGTACTGCATCCAGCTCTGAAGCACCCAATGTTACAAGGACATGGACCTGTTGGAGCAAGTCCAGAGGAGGGCCACAAAGATGACCAGAGGGCTGAAGAACCTCTGCTATGAAGACAGGCTGAGGGAGCTGGGTTCGTTCACACTGGAGAAGACTCCGGGGAGACCTTATAGCACCTTCCAGTACCTGAAGGGGGCCTTCAAGAAAGCTGGAGAGGGAGGGAATATAGTGATAGGATGAGGGGCAATGGTTTTAAACTGGAAGAGGGTAGATTTAGACTAGATATTAGGAAGAAATTCTTTACTGTGAGGGTGGTGAGATATTGGAACAGGTTGCCCAGGCAAGTTGTGGATGCCCCACAAGTGTTCAAGGCCAGGCTGGATGGGGTTTTGAGCAACCTGGTCTGGTGGGAGGTGTCCCTGCCCATGGCAGGGGCATTGGAATTAGATGGAATTAGATGATCTTTAAGGTCCCTTCCAACCCAAACCATTCTACGATTCTATTATTGACATTGTGATGCTGCAGTTCTGTGAGCCTTTTTAGTATGTACACATGGATTACGCAATTCCATTGTTAGACTTTTTAAGTATTCTGTACAAACACAAGAAGTTACAGGCAAAAAAATAAATTGTAGGAAGAATTTTGGATTATCACCATGATGGATGATGTGCAGAGTTCTTGTATCATTAAGACACATGTTCTAATATGAGGACCCTTTTCATCATGATCTGAATGCAACCTAAATGACCAGGGTAACTGAACCTCAGGACTTACAGAGATCACACACTGTAAAGAGATGTTAAAGTTCACTTCATAGCCAGTACTACCAAGCAGCAAAGAAAGGGTTAAGACGGCATTTGATGCATGAGATGTGAGAGTAGGAGCTAGTCAAACAGATTTCTCTCAGACCTGCTGTATAACCTTGTCAATATCTAAGGAAGGACATTGTAAAAATATATTTCCTTTTCTCATTCTCATGCCAGATGGACCTATAGTTCTTTGCAGTAAATTCCTTGTCGTTATATTTCTGCATATTAAATAAGCTGAGTAGAAGCCTTGTCCATTGTTTTCAGTTACTGACCCAGCCTTTTGTCATGAGTTCTACTTGCATTATTTGTTATAATTAATTGTTACACTTCACCGACTACTGAGAAATTTGATCCAAGGACATGCATAATCCTTGAAATTCATATATCTTCATATTACAAGGATCATAAACCTTAAATTAAGAAAGAATGGACTAATGCACATAAATTGCTCTCGTGTACTTTAGAAAAAGCATTAATTGTATATACCAGGGTGATGGTGTATTTCTGATATCTGTCTATCTGCCACTGATGCCCTTGCTCTTGCTCTTAGCATAAATTAAACAGAACTGTTTATTCCCATAGTTGCTATAATTATAAACCAGCCCATGCAAGAAATCATTTCAGCATATTTATTACTCAAAAATTAGAGAACTTGCTCAAGAAGGCTAGGTAAAGCAATGAGTTAATTAAGTTCCTTAAGACAGAAAATTCCTGTATTTAATCTTCCTTTAGTAGAATCGTTTGAGAAATATAAAATGTTCCACTATTCTATTACTATACCCTCATTATAATACCTTATCAGATTCAGCAGAAAATACAGAAATATAGTAGGCTTGAGTTCTCAGTTTTTCCATTTAGTATTTGCAGACTTACCAAGTAGTGCTGCTCACAATGTGCAATAAACACAACAGGAGACACAGTGCTGCTGAAACCATTTAAAGTTGTACTTATTTATGGTTGGGCTTCAGCTGAGCCTCCAGCCGCCTGCCAGCTTCCTCGAGGATTTGCAGCTGAGAAGCTAGCTGTACCTGCAGAAAACACACAGATCTTAGGGATGTGATAGTGAAGGATCACAGCTTTAAAGAGAGATTATTTTTGTCAACTCACTTTTAAACTTTTCTGTCCAGGATGATGTTAACTCAACTTTTTAAGTAAGATCTTCTTTGGCTCCAAACCTACTAGGCAGAGTGTTAGATTCCTATTATTTTTTTGTTTGGAAAACAAATTTCTGCCTAGTCTCTGAATCCATTTCAAAAGATGTGAGGCAGAAACCCTAAGCAAAGTAAAGGAATACCTTTTCCCAGAACTGTTTTAGACAATAAATTCGCCAAGAGACATACAGGTCGATTTCAAACAGTGTTACATGTCAGTGGAGCTCTTATTGGAATATTAACTAGGCTTAATGATTTTTAGAAATTTCTTTACATCTTCTTAGAAAAAAACAATTTTTGAAAAAAATCATTATAGCTGCTCATTGATTTCATTGAATTTACAAAGCTCAGTTTTCCTATGGAAAGCTAATTGATTAAACAATTTACAAAGTTATCTCCTCAAGAACTCTCAAATTAAAAAGGGATCTGAGCTGAACACACCACTTCCTTCAAATAAATCCAGCTATATAAGTAAGTCTGGCAATGTCCCTCAGATACTAGAAAACTAGTATTTTTTTCCGACAGGACACAGCAGGTGTTTGTGTGTTAATGAGTCACCTACAAATGCCCTGCTGTTGCCCCCACACAGTTTAAAATCCTAATTGATCTCAACTGCCAAGGCTTGGGAAGTTCACCACAACCTGTATCGAATCTGTCTCCTAAGTGGACAGACTCAAGCAGCCTGCATGCCATGTGGCCCCAGTGGGATAAGATACCTCTAGGGCCCCTTGGCTAGCTCAGGCACAAGAGGCAGGGAGGCATCGCTCCTTCAGCTTTCTGCCAGAGCTAATGTGACAGGAGCTGTTCCTTCTTTGCTGTGTTAATCTTTGCATTATGTTCCTGAAAACCATTTTTTATTTTTTCTCAATGCAGACAGGTGAAAAGAAAAATTCCAGCCTAACAAAATGTTTCCCCCTATATTTTGGTATTTATTCTCCTTAAAAAACATTTTTCTGGGCAAAAGGAAACATATTTTTCCAATACTGATTTTAATTTGCTATTCTGTCTCTCTCACTTATATACACACACTACTTCAAGACACTGTCCTCTGACAGCAGAGATCAATAGACTCTTCATATCTTACAAACCATCAGGTAACACTTCAGTGATTAGGGGATTGATTCTGCTCTCTGTTGTGCTGTTCTCAATCTGGAGTAATTGAACTGAAACCAATGAATTTATATTGTTTTAAGTGAGATCATAATCCAGTCCCCTGCCTAAAATGATTCCCTTTGCTTCTCAATCCTATGATAACAAGAAAAAAAAAAAAAAAAAAAAAAGGAGGGGAAGGATAAAGAGCTCTCCAAAATTATCACTTTTATCTTTTCAACGCATTAAATTTAAGAATTATTTTTTACCAGTGATTGAGTTTCATCAACATTGCATATGTTTTATTTATAGTTCATACACCAGGAGAACATGTCTTTCCACAGAACAAAGAGCTTCAGGAGAGTAATCTCACCTCTCTCTCTTTCAACACATGCATACATATGTAAGTATATATGAAATTTCAACACATATATTGAAATGTCTACACATGCACACACACACATATATATAAGCATCTCCATATAAATAAATATCTGTCATAGAAGACAGTGAATATATAACAAATATATTTTTTCTCCTCTTCTCTATTTCCTTCCATCTTTTTGAATATTTTTTTTATTCTTCTCCATGCAAAGTTTAACATTTTCTTTGTACACAGGACCTTGCTCCCTCACTATTTACAAGAGACCATTTTCATATTTAAGCAAATACCCTTTTTTCCTAGACTTCCAGATACATTTTAATAAATAATTGTCTAAAAAGGGATTGCTGGGAAACATCCAATCATCTGACATTAAGTGGGAAAGCTGTAAGTGCAGATTTCTTGGTTAAATATTCCAAAGAAAGATATAGCCATGAGTCAAGAAGGGAGAAGACATGCTGTCTCATTAGCTAAGCATTGGAGAAATAGAAGCTAGACTTCATATTATCTCAGGCAGATCAGTTTCTTAACCCCTTGAGAGTCTTTTTAGTATGCAACCATCTCATTATTTTTACTTGCAACTTTACTTATAATGCTTATTCATCACTGCTAATTACAAAAAAACAAACAAAAAAACCCCAAACCACCAAACATTCTGGCAAGTCCTCAAGCTTTCACCATGTTGCCTGTAATAATCTATTTTTTGCCTCAAACAATTGGCTCTGGAGCTGTGCAAGACAAAGAATGAAAATTTGTTCATCACTACACTCCAAAAAGGCCCATGTTTGATGCTCAAATCTAGAACCTCTGCCTCCCTGGTCTCAACTTCCAAAATGGATAATAAGGTAAAATGCAATGTGGAAAGGACACTTGCTTTCCCCAACCCCCCACCCCCACTCAGTTTCAGTTCATCTCCCCAAAAGTCAATGAGTAGAACATGTGAAATTTAAGGATGTTTCCATGGGGCAGCCATCTGTTTTATGTTTTATTCTTTTCAGAATACAATATTATATTTCAGCTTTATGTGCATTGGTTCAGATTTATAACATTTTATATAACTGTGACCCATCATGATGAATATCACAGATGATGATAGGCTCGTTAAGCGCATCTCATTTTAGTCAAACTGCAAGTGGCATTTTGTTTATATGGTTCATTTCGCCAACAAATTAGATTTCAAATTGATTGCTTTCTGAAATGACTTTATTCATCCATTTCTAGACTAGGCAATCACAAAGACTATACTAGTAATTAATAAGCCTCTGTATCAACAATGTTTTTAAACTGCTTGGCAGTAGTAGTGAAGTTTAAGGGAATTCAGATGTTAATTTTCAAGGTCCATCAAAGCTGCCCAGAATCTGATAAAAGAATATATCACAGAGATACTTTTGCACAGTGTGAAACTGAAAGTCTAATACCTTTTAGTGAGATAAGACCCTCTTTTCCTCTTAGCCTTAGGTTGAGGTGGGGGGGAAAGACAATATATGTCTAATTTGTGACATATTCAAGTAAGAAACTCGGTGTAAATTTTTTCAGTCATAAGTGAGAGGATTCACAGGACCTAGATTTAAGTTTTGATTTGCTAGAGACTTGGTGAATGACATTGGTCAAAAGCCTAAGGTTTGTTTACATATAAAAATCTAACTCGGAAGGAACTAGTTCAAGTCAAATGAGCTTGGGCAGAATGCCACAGTAAAGTCAGAACTCTGCTTCTAATCCCTATGCTTGCAAAGGAGCCTTTGAATGTACCTTGCAAAACACAATACAAGTGTCTTGTCCAAAGCCAGCTACAAATCTCATATTAGTGAACTTTAATTGGTGTTTCTGTTCTTAGTATGCTAAATAAGGAAAACAGCATTTCCTACCTTACAAGACTGATGTAATAAAAATAAATGGTTGTGAGGCTACCAGACATCATAGCAATGTGCTCCATCTAATTAATGTAAAATTCTTCTTAAGTCTTCTAACGATAGTTTTCATTGGTTTTGTCTGGGAGACAGTTAATTTTCTTCACAGTAGCTGTATAATGCTATGTTTTCAATTTGTGACCAAAACAGCAATGATAACACAGGAATGTTTTTGTTATTGCTGAGCAGTGCCTACATAGCATCAAGGCCTTTTCTGCTTCTCGCTCTGACTCACCAGCGAGCAGGCTAGGGTTGCACAACAAGATGGGACAGTTCACAGCAAGGACAACTGATCCCATCTGACAAAAGGGATATATATATATCCCATACCATATGACGTCATGCTCAGCATATAAAGCTGGGGGAAGAAGAAGGAAGGGAGGTGACGTTCAGAGTGATGGTGTTTGTCTTCCCAAGTAACCGTTACGCATGAAGGAGCCCTGCTGTCCTGGGGATGGCTGAATATCTGCCTATGGATAGGTTCTTATTTTGGTTGGTTTTGCATGCAGCTTTTGCTTTACCTATTAAATTGTCCTTATCTGAACCCACAAGTTTTTTCACTTTTACCCCTTCCAATTTTCTTCCCCATCCCACCAGGGGAGAGTGAGCAAGAGGCTGTATGGGGCTTAGCTGCCAGACAGTGTTAACCCACAACACAGTTCAAATCTAGCCTAAGCCCAGAGAGTTTTTCCCACTAACTTCACAAAGTTAAAATTTTACCTAGTGTACCTCAAGATCTCAAAAATGTCTTCATGGGAGTCTCTACATGTAAGACTATCTCCTGCTCCTCTGTGCTGACGAATATCACCTTCTCCATTGTGGGACAAGGTAGAATGTTTTGCAAGATGTTTCTAGTGAAGGTATTCCACTGTATGAGACATGACAGTTCAGAATGAATTATACCAGGTTTCTGTCCAAATGCCTAGATGATTTCTAAATTAAAATTTTGAAGGGCTATTAACCCAGAACATAAAGCAGAGCCTTTGGGATTCAGGATAAAAATTAGGAAGGGAAATGTAAAGCATCAATTTTCTCACCATTTAACAGAAGAGCAGATATTAACCATCAGCATTTACTAAAATTGAATGTAAACAGTTTATGTCCTTGGAAGCTCTGAATATCAGGCTGTGGCAGCAAACTATTAAGCTGGCTCACAGTGTGCATCCCTCAGTAACTAAAATGCCCATGTATGGAGAAGAGCCAGCACCTATGAAAATGTAAATAAAATTTGAAGAGACTGTAAGGATTGCAAAAGCCTGGGGTGAGCAATGAGATGACAGAGTAAAATAACAAAAACTCTAGCCTAATGCACACTTTAAAAAGTAATAAAAATAAAGAAGCCAGCACAAAATGGAAGCCTCAGAGATCCAGAAACTGGAAAGAATAGAGACAACTGAAATGCACACACTTGTATCTTTAATGTCGTTGAAGGAATTTAAACTTCAGCATTGAAGACTACATTCTTAGCAATACAGTCAAAAACTCTTTAAAAAGGATGATTTATTATAAACAAATATTATTAAGCTTAGCCTATTATACCCCACTTTCTCTTTGGACCAGAATTTTCCATTGTATTCAACAACAATGGAACAGCACACACACTGGAATTATCTGCTAATTTTTCAAACTCTTTCTGCTAACCTTTGGAGTTTAGCCCATTTTAAGATATCCAGGCCGCTCAAGTCCCTTTCTACAGCTGCTGTTCCAGGAAAAGAAATGTCCCTTTTCTGACCATTGTTCTCACTTCTATAATTCTCAGTTTTCTTGAAGAAGTCAGTCACAGTATGCATAATTACCTGAGATATCCATCTAGTATTCAACTTCTTGTTTTTTTCCAGGAAATATGTTTGGAATCCTTGCGAAATAATTAATCAGAAGTTAACTGATGGATTTCTCACCGATAAACTCCCATAAATTTTGTTCCAGGTTTGACCTTCAAGTAGATTTGCACCTGATAATAAATATTACCTTTAAGCTAAGGTATAAATAACTACATAATCTTTGTCAGCCATAGTTATGATCCCCACTACAGACCAACAAGAGAAATCAAGATTAGATATTATCATCATGAAAAAATTATTACAGTGTCTTCAAACTTAACTTAAAAGGGCAATTTCTGCTTAAAAAAAATATCCTTTTTTCTCACTAGTAATAACATTTCAGATTTGTACAAACTAAAACCATGGCTGTTACAGCGAGTATTACCAAAAATATATTCCGCTTGGCCTTAATCATTTGGGTCATGTGGAAGACATAAACCAGCTTATGAAATAAAATGAGTTCAGTTTTCACTTAGATGAGAATGTATTTCCTACATCAGAAAAGTTTATTTTACATGCTGTATTAGCTGTTTAAATAGATTCAGTGCATATACAGTAATGAATTCACATATAATACACTGAGGAATTAAAGGCTCAGAGTACTGGAATTAAAGGTTCCATTATTTTTCAGGTAATTTATTTTGCATCACTGTATTAGAAGATTGAGGACAGATGCTTTGGCCTTTTGCCTTAATTCTGCAGACGGTTCACCTTATTTATGTGAGTACTTCCTATAAATCCAACAAGTCCCAAGGGTATAGTTAAACATGCACGTAATATTGCTGGATCAGGGCCCTCATCTTGATTTGCTCTGCTCACTGGATGCAATTTTTTTCCTGTTGCTGTCAGACTCCTTGTTTGTTAATCATCTTTCCATATGACTGCTCCAGCTTTCCAACTCCATCTCTGTGTGGGGCCACGTACACACCTAACAGGTAACTCCTACCTATTTCTGCCTTATTTCATAAGCTTGATGTTTCAAGGCATCCAATACTGTTCTCTACCTGGAACTCACCTTTTCTGAAACCCCCAAGCTATTTCCTCCTGACCTCACCTTGATTGATTGCTCCTAGTCCTATACAAAATATTATCAAAGATTTTAATTTGACAATATTTTATTTGAAAAGAGTGATTTCTATGACTACACTAACAAGGACTTGGGTGAATTTTAGACACAGTGCTTATCTTCTTACTTTAACAAGACTTTTCAAAGTCCTTTTTTATGACCCTGAAAGCTTATTACATTGGCTTGTTTGGGCATCTGGACAGACTAGGGGGTAGGAAATAAAAAAGAAGTAAAAGAATTGTATGCTATGTCTAATCCAATTTCCTCATACACATAGTCCTTCCCTTCTTTTAGTTGGCATTTCCATGCTTGATAGGTTTTCTAGCCACTTCTGAGGATAATATTACTGCAAGTAACAGAGATGCATTGTGTATATTCTGTCTGTGCCCTATAAACATTTCATACATCATTTAATTGTTACAAAGACTCAACAAGGTCAATGTATTTTTCTTAAAGTTAGGAAACGGATTATTTTTACTGAGGTTGATGGTTCCATAGTGTTTGTGGAGTAGTCCATTTGGCAGTGGGAAACTGTCACAGAATTCATTTTTATTGCACTGCAATAGCATCAAAGTCACATACTTTTCACTTAATAAATGAATAAGAAAGAACTAAATTTGTTTTAACCTTGGCAATGTCTGTAGTATTTCTGGCTAGGTATATCAGCCACTGTCTGACATCCTTAGATGCAATATTAAACTGAGGGCATGAATATTTAGAGGCATTTAATTTTCCAAATAGCTCTGCTCACAAACATAATGCAATAGTCCCTGTGTCCTGGACATATTCGAATAGAATCATTTCCTGTTTTTAACTACTGAATTCCAACCCACTATGTGGTTGCCCATGGCTATATTTTGCCCAAGATTAATGCATTTCATACATAAATTGTATTTTTTCTGTTACATCAACTCGCAAATATTACATTTAAGATTTACTTGGATAAAATGGATAAGTCACTTCCAGGTAAATCATTAGTTACTAGTATCTATTATCCAAACTTATTTGCCCCTAGAAAAGCATGCAGGTATGGAAAATAAACAATGTTGGCCAATGGGTTTTATAAAGATTAACATTATGACCGTTCTTGTGCTTTCAGAGTACAAGATCAGAAAGAAATTAAATTCCCAGAGCAGGCATGTGACATTCCTCAGTAAAAGGGAACCATGCTGGAAGACAAAGGAAACCTGGTAATCTTTTTCTTGCCTTTCCAACAACAGAGAAGAATATAGAAAGAATCAGCTTTGGCTGTAGGTTTGTCCTGAAAGTTTTTGGCAACTAAAATCAGTTTTGTTTCTCTACTTTCTTTCCAAAGCAGCTCTCTTTTTGGATAAACTTTTAACTGACTACTGATGGATAAAGAGGGGAATGTTTTAGACCACTAACATCCCCAGGAGCTGTCAAACAAACACTTTGGTTCTCAGCCCAGAATTCAGTTTTCATGCCACATAAGGTGTTGGATGCTCAGGCTTAGAGTATTAATATTTCCTCATAATAAGAAAAAATATTCTAAGATTACCAAAATAAACAAAAAAACCCCAAAGAAACAAACAAAAAACCCTCAACCAACCAAAAAAACAAAAAACCCACCACAAAAAAAACCCACAGTATTTATAGTCGTTAATTTACTTTTTTCTTGCACTAAAGTAATGGTCTGATTTTTAGGAAAGCTGAACTGTATGTACCTTTTCTGGACTGGCTACTACTTCTGAACATATTTTGAAATTTTCATAGAAAACTAAGAGGAGATTTAAGAGACTATATGGAGATGAACCCTGTTTAATATTCTAGACATTTTGACTTATGTTTCTTCTTCCAGTCTTCAGGCAAAACTACTGTTTTATTTACCTATATCTTAAAGATATATTCCCTCTAGTAAAAAAATTTAATCTATATATTTTATTCCAGAAAATCTTTTTTCATGATTTATCTTGATTAGAATATTGTAGATTCTTTTAAACAGACTAAATGTATCTTTAAATTAGATTGCTATCAAGTCCCTTAAAATCACACTGACATATCAAAACCTTTCCCAAACAGATATAGCTAGAGAACTTACAGCTGAGTTTACAGATGCTTTAAAAATGTAAGTCTGCCTATAGTCTAGACAATATAAGAGATACTGAATATGAAAAGCAGACATCAGTTTTGTTCAGAAACTGGGTTTGGTAGGTACATAGTATATATGAGCTGGAACACTTCAATAATGAAAACAAAGGCATCAGCATTTCAACTGAAACAAAGCTGATAGATTGCAGCAGTAAACATCCCAGTGGCTTTTTTCATCACACAACTCTAATATTCCATGAAGGAACAAATTAGCCTTCTTAAGCTGTTCCTCCCCAGTGAATACTAAATACAAGGCTTAGGATTTATTGATTGCAACCATTCCACAGGGTAAGTACGCTTTGCAGTGTGCCCAGCAGTCTTAGTTTTGATTGATCCAGTGTGGGGGACATATTGAAACACACTTGTAGGTTTCTCTTTGGCTGTGCACCCAACTTTCGTTTTCTTTTTGTATTTGGAACATGGCCAAAGTGCAGAAAGTACTTGCCTCACAGTCTAGACAGAGCCAATATCAGCACTTTCTGAAAATAAATGTAGTTTTTTTATTTCCACTCAAATTTGCAAAGCTTTGCAAATCACTCCCAAGCATATATACCAGCAGGAAATCTCTGATAGCAACCTACTTTTATCTTGTAGGAAAAGGTATATTGGAAATGTATGTTGAAGCTAAGCAAATTCAAAATAAATTGTTTCTTTTTTGAAAGTCCCAGTGGTATTTATCCTTTGGAATGGCTTAGATAGGAAAGTGACAATTTCATAGAATTATAGAATCATAGAATAATTATGGTTGGAAGGGACCCCCAGGGTCATCAAGTCCAACCTTTATCCCATCATATTCCTAACCATTAGACCACTAGAACATGGCCTCAAGTGCCTCATCAACCCGTTTTTTGAACACCCCCAGGGATGGCGACTCCACCACCTCCCTGGGCAGCCTGTTCCAGTGCCTAACCACCCTCTCAGTAAAGAACTTCTTCCTAATATCCAGTCTAAACTTCCTCTGACGTAACTTGAGGCCATTTCCTCTTGTCCTATCATTAGTAATTTGGGAGAAGAGACCAACACCAGCCTCGCTACAACCTCCTTTTAGGTAGTTGTAGAGTCTCTTCTCCAGACTAAACAACCCCAGTTCCTTCAGCCGGTCTCCATAAGGCCTGTTTTCCAGACCTCTCACCAGCCTCATTGCCCTTCTCTGGACTCACTCCAGCACCTCACTTTTGACCTCACTTTCTTTGTCACCTGAAAGTTTTTCATCAATACTAAACAACTTTCCAAAGGATGAGCTATCTCACAGAGATAGCTTGAATTTTATGCTTACTGGGAGAGTTT
Source organism: Podargus strigoides (assembly GCA_028020825.1). Lineage (NCBI taxonomy): Eukaryota > Metazoa > Chordata > Aves > Caprimulgiformes > Podargidae > Podargus > Podargus strigoides. The sequence continues at coordinate 17,213,427 of CM051621.1, read as the reverse complement.
CTATCATCGGTGTAATGCCAGATTGAGGCAAGGTTACTGCAGAAGTCCTTTTGCCTTCAAGTTTACAATGGTATGAAGAACATCTCCGAGTACTGTGGACATTCTGATTTTTTTTTTCTGAAGACACACACTGAAAACACACACTTGCCTTTTATTGTGTGCTGTAACTGTTTATGCCTCTTCTCTATTTAAGAAAAGGGCATTTGGAAAATATATTTTCCTCTTGTATTTTTTCAAGAGATTATCCGAGCTTAGTTTTTATTTTTGATGTTCTCACTTGACAAAGAATTGCTTACAAATATGACTTTCCCAGATTCAAAAAAAAAAAAAAAAAGAAAAAAGACAACGAAAAGAACAAAACAAATAAATTATTATTTACTTTTAAAATATCAGCATCTAATTCACTCTTTAAAGTTTTAAATACTTGGCTCATAATTCTGCTGTTTCTGTTGAGCATGTGCTATAAAGTGATTTCTTCAAGGACTAAATATGGTTATTCCAGGAGTTTTGGTCTGAAGGACACATGAATATAAAGGAGAAAGTCTTGAACAAGAAGGGAAAACAGTTTTAGAAAAAACTGTTAACATTGACGGAAGAGGAATGTGCCCCACCTAGAAAGAGACATGGAGGGAGTAAACAAAAAGAACCACACCGGTGGACAAACGGCACTAAATGAATTGAAGAGCATACTGTAAGCCCTTGCCTCTCCCCTTAAGATCAGAATAGCTCATGTATGGTATAAAAAAGTGAACTACATCAGAAGATAACATAACATTGATTTCTATAATAGAGCCTGATCAGTTTCAAATATCACAGAATCACAGAATATGTTTCTGATCTTTCCAAGCTTTGTTGTTGGGGTTTTTTTTCTTTTTCCGTAAGGACACTGTGTCTTTTATTCAACTTCTTTCCACAGTATTTATTGCCAAACATCCCAAAGTTATAAAAAGTGCTTTTCCAACAAATGAAAATTTTGCCTCTCGTCTGAAACTTAGAAAAACTAGCAAACCAGTTTTGGGAGTGAAAAACTACATGGAGAAATGGAAGAAAGTAAAATTGTCATGTTAAAAATTTACCACAGTGCTGGGCTGTTCTCTGTCTGACAGGAAAAGGCCATGAGCACTGCAGTGGACAACAAATGGGCTCAGTGCTAAGGCAAGAGTGTTTTTTACTAAGTTAGAAATTATTCTATAGAGTCTAGGTTTCCTGAAGAAGCCTTTTATCTGAACATTTCCTTGGCCCAATCTATTGTAATGTATTTAATGTAACTTATTTGTGGTCCATGAGAAATGTAGAACATTAATCACGTCTCCTTTTAGTTTTCTCTGCAATTATATGAAGCTTGCTTTTGCTCTCTCACACACCATTGTAAATCAGAAGTAAATTTATTGAATTGGGTGGAATCCACTGGAACAAAATGGTATAAGTGAAGAATCAGGTTCTTTGTACTTTAATTCATTGTTCCTGCTTTCTTTCCTTTCCTGCCCCCCATCATTATTTTAGCACTAAGGTAACTAAGGTCAGTATATGTTGCTTTCAGCCTTGATCATGGTTACATCTTCGCTATATTTATAGTGAATGAGACAGATCAAAGAACTCTAAATCAGCTGCAGAAATAGCTAAAGCTTGCTTAAACAACAGCTGAGAAACACTTTGCACGCACCATTTGACCTAACCTCAACTCTGCCCTGATGATGGATGAAGAAATGCAGCTTTCTGGCTGAACAACAAAAGTAGTGGGGAACATTTACCAACACAAATTATAATGGTAGATGGAGTACCATGTTCATTTATGAAACCTCAGACTTTCAAAAAAATTCTCTTTCAACCAGACAGCAAACATGGAAATTCTCGGGTTTTTTTCCCAAGAAAATGCAGATGACTACTGAAAATTGCTGTTTCTTTTAACTAGAACCACTACCACAACTCCAGAAAAATCTGAAGTACTTCTAGATAATAACACTTTAAGCTCATTTTATATCTCAAGGGATACTCACCACACATAAGAAAATGAAGCAAACATTTAGGGGAAATGTTTCCCTGACATTTTGGATGCAGTGAAATCAGTACACAGGGGAAATGGTGGGGTCAGATCACAGCATGTTCTTACATAGCATGTCAACAAAAGTAATTAGTTGATGCAGGCTGAGCTGTGGTTTCTTTTTTTAATTCTGAATTACTATTTAAAGCAGTTACTTGTAGAAAGGAGAAAATCATTCATTGGCTAGCTTCCATTTCAGATGCATGTGCCAGCAATTTCACGTCTAAATATTTGATTGATGTGATGTTCAAGTACTTCAGAAAGCACCCCCTCATGAACTGTCATAAGTCAAAACATGTAGTCTTCGAAGACCCTCGAGTCTACTGCAAATGCCCGACAAAATTTCCTGTGGAGTATTCTTGGCTTTGAGGAATATGTCTGCATGATATATCTCACAGGATAGCATCATTCATAGACATTCTTCTCAAATCTCACTGTTCTACAAAATATAACAATAAAGCCTTAAGCATGGATTTCCCTTCTTTTTCAGATTAGCATTATTTAAGATTTTGAAGAAATATCTGCTCCAGAGTAGAACATTTGTAGCCTGTGAATAGTTTCTAGATTTGCAACAAGTGTTTCAGAAGAACAAGAGCCAAATAGATATTCCTTCCCAAAGAGATGTTTCAGGGGCCAGATCCAAGTACATTAGCTGTTTAAAGTAGGGAGCTGACATTACTAGAGCTGTATCATCAAGTAGGCAGATCAAAGACTCTCCTATGGTGACAGCATTTGGCACTTTTCATATGTACAGTTGCAATCTAGTGATTATTTTTACTGTATGTTTCATTACACACCTTCAACACACAGAAAAATAAGCTGAAAGCACCCCCAGTGGTCTTGGATTCACCATCTACAAGAACTTCATGATTAGTATAACTCCTGGCTTTTGTTAGCATTTATGACACTTTTCTTGCCAGAAAAATCACACTGCTAGAATATCTACTGAATGTCTTTGCCTTGGGATCTGGGAAACAAGTTTAGGGAGTTTCCAAACACAATTCAAAAGGACTTAAAGTCTACTTGCTTAGCATCTGAATATAATCATGTAGTTAGACTTCTCATTCAATTTGCAGCTTCACCTAAAACATTATGAAGAGAAAGTCTGTGTTTCCTATCTAGTTTACTTGTCTTCTGTGCAATGTTTTATATTGAGTGACCAGCTATATGATGATAGAATATTAATTGATTTTCTCTCTCTTTTGTAAGAATCTGTAGGATACACCTGGATATGACATAAGACAAAAAAGTAGAAAAAGAAAATGGTTCAAAATGAAAACTAACCCTTCTGACTAATTTATAAGACAAAGTCTGTAAAAATCAAAGAAGTTTTAAAGCTTACCTTCAGGCCTGGCATCATATCTCATTGTGACAGAACACCCATATTTGGTTGATTATGGTTAGTTTGGTTTTGCCTATTGGAGAAGAAATGTTGTCAGGCAATGAACATAGACAAAACATGAAATTTTCTGTTCTGGGTTTTTTTTTCCCAAAGTAGAACTCTCACTTCACAGATCCACCTAAACAGAGAATCATGAAACTTCCCTTTCCTTCCCGCCCACAATGTCCTAATTCCCTGCTAGATTCTGATACTCAATTTCATCTCTATTTGCATTTGTGCCTATGCAAACGTTTTCTTATTTTGTGTGGAAAATCAGTGCATTTGTGATGCATGATAGGCCTATATATTTACCCATAAAATGCATAAATCATACTGCTGCTGTCACAAGGGTAAAGAGAAACAAGACCTCATTTTATGATGATGAAGTCCTTAAAATCTAGCCTCTTCTTAAAGGTTTGGTTTTCTGTTATCCTTTCACCACTTGGAATGGGAGGAAGTACCAGGAGGTATAGTTCAGGATTCTCTTCTCTTTTTCCTCTTCCAACATTGTTACAGCATTCTAGGTCTGAATCCACATTATGCTCCATTGCACAAGTATCAGACCACCTTCAGAGTGTCAAATGCTATAGAGATGTCTTCCATTTTGTGTGTCTGAAGAGTGTAACTATTTTCCCCTTGTGTAAATGTCTATTTTCTCATTCTTTCATTTGTTAAAAAAAATCCACCTACATGTAAGATCACTTCCTTTTCTATCTCCTATAGTAGGATTTAGATCTACCATGTCACCCTGTGACACCAGGTCTCTCATAAAGCATTTTTTGTTCCAGACCGAGGCTTCCGTCAGTAGTCTATCAGAGCATCATGTTAAAGGTTAAAAACCTATCTGATATGAAGAGCTTTTAATCTACCTTTGCATTCATGGGAAATGGGAAATAAGATTTAACATGCAGGAGAGTCTACAGGTTTCATCAGCAGTTTGTTGATTGCTTGTTTTTCAGACATATAGTTCTCCAGTGTATGGGTGCCAACATAAATAAATAAATAGATAATTTCTAATACTTTAGTCTGCATGTTAGTTTAAAAAGAAACTGTACACTTTTCCCAAAAGACATATCAGCTGCATGGTGTTTGACATCAAATGAAACAGATTATATGCAAATCCAGAAATGTGCTACTCTGGCTTTAATCCTCTTTTGTTTCTGGTATGCAGCTGCAGTTTTAGGCAGTATGATGAAGCAAATGGGCCACACCAGATTTGATAGCAACAATAAAATGTTTGAAAAATATTTATGGTAAATTATTCAAATGTTCTTCTCCCATCAAAAGTTCAGAACATTAACATATTTCAAATGCTAAATAGTTGCAAGTGCTTGGGATCTTAAATCATTCATTAAAGGAAGTGAGTGAGGTCATCTGAATGTTATTAATTATGGAATGGTTATAATGACGTGCTTCTTCAGTTATTGGTCATAACCCTGAGTAGGGCTGAGCACCTTCAACGCAGGCAGTTTAGTGAAAGCTGAAGCACAGCGAGTAATCATGACTCCAGCAGTTGTTTGCAGAAGGACAGTCTGTTTTAGTTAGGCAACACATTTTCTCTAGACTTTCCTGCACAAGGACCGGTTCAGTATTGCTTGCAAGAATGTCAGAAATACTGAAATAAACTCAACTGAAACATTTTTCACTAATAGCATTTGAAATACCTTGCACTCTCATCATAAAGTGATGTTTACAAACGGCTCAGGAAAGACAACTTAAAATAATTGCTACATATAAAAAGTCTTGTTTCTCAGGACTTCACCCTGTGAAAAATATATGGCCAAGCCATGTGCTGCAGGTCAGACAAGGTCCACCCTAACACACTGTACACAAAGAGGTTTACATCCTGCCTTTCTGTTCCAGCATTTGCATCCTTCCTATAGTCTGGACTAAGCAACTGGGAAACATGCAAATGAAGCCTGCTAAGTTTTCTCTGTGCATCTTATGGCCAACATAGGACATTCAACTCCTCCTGCACTAGCACTCATTCCACCAGTTTGGAGTGCAAAGCAAGCAGCAGTCTTTCCACCTGCACAGACAGAGGGAATAACTGACCCAAAAGGAACAGCCACTCTGATCTCTCATGCTGTTTGATCTGTTCATGCTCCTTCCTAAGGTTTAGCCACAGGGAAGAGGAATAAGCCTTCCAGCTCCCTGGAAAGATTTTCTGGTATGGAGGCTGAAATCTGAGATAGGCTCTAGTTGATGGAAGCTGACAGGTTGAAATGCCACATGGGCTTTCTCCTTCTTTGACTTTTCCATCTCTTTCCATCTGGTACTATACTTGCTTTTGATACTTACAGCAGGACTGTCAGCCTTTTACTTGTTTGAAGGAGGGACTCTGTGTTTCTTTTTACTCCCTTTCTCCATTTACTTATTCCTTTTTCTCACAGGCATTACTCAGTTTGGCTGAGTTTGTGCTGCTATTTCCTCCTACAGAAACCTGTAGGACTGCAAACTGCAGTGAAGTGGGAGAACCCCTTCACTCCCCCCCAAAAAAAAAAACTCCTCAGATATATTATTTTTCAAATTTCAAGATTTTTCAAGTAGTTTAATAATTTCAGACTCAACGATATACTGATGCTAGATACAAACTAGTGAATCCATCCTTCCTCTTTCATATACATAGGCCAGTTCATAGAATTCACTTTTTCAGTTCTTGTTGTTGTTGTTAGAGGATTCTCAAGTTAAAATCTGTTATATTTTTCCAGTGGCCCACAACCCACTTTCCATGTGTTGCTAGTCATATGGTGGAGAAGGACTCTGAAAGGCTCTGAAGTGTTCCTGAAAGGCCCTCAAATGCCAGGTAGCCCACCTTCACAAGCTGGGTATCAGTTCTGCTGATACATGTGCATGAATGAGTGAGAGCAGAGAGCTCATCTTGGGCTGTAAGAAACACTTGAAATACTGAGTAGAAATTTGGGTAGCTGGCTTACACTGAGCATCCAGCTGCTCTATACAGTACTGTCCTGTTTGTCCCTGTAGGTAATGATAGTTATCAGATAGTTCAGGAAACACAAGCTGCAGTCACTGCAATATAGGTATAACCACAAAAGGTAGCATTCTTCATAAAATATTGTTGAAAAAAAAAAAAGAGTCTGCACTCCTCACCCTAAAAGGTACAGGTAGATAGCACAGGAGCACCAGCTTCTCTTTAATGTAGCAATAGACAGTGTGTTGACAATATCATGCTATTAACATGGTTCTAAGTGTGTATCATCAATAACAAGTCTCATAATTCACTGGCAGCATGGCTATATTCTGGAACAAGAATGAAAATGCAGAATGGACAAAAAGTTGGTTTTTTTAAAGGCACTATCCAAAAAATAAATAATTAAAATACAATAGTTATCTTAAATCCTTCAAGTGTGTTTAATAGAAAAAAAACCTAGTGGTATAGCAATACTTTCTTTCACAATGATGCTATGAAAAGTTTAAGTGTTCACTTCAGTATGCTCTGAAATTATATATAAATATTTATGTGTTAATTATGGAAAATCCTGTATAGAGGTGAAATTCAACAATGTTGAAGATTAAGATGATGCTTTGTTTATTTTTTTTTAAACAGACAGGAATCCGAAAATGCATGGAAGTGACATTTCCTGAGCTGGATGCCACAGAAAAGAACCCAGTAGGCAAATGTAGAAACCAAACGTGAAATTTTTGCCACAGATGAAAGAATGGGAAAAAAGAGCAGAACCATATTAGCATCTTTTGTGGCAGTCAAGGGAAGGGCAGGGATGTAGAAGAAAAATTCATCATGTTGGTTTCGCTCAAAACTGATTTTCAGACACAAGGCTGGTGAGATTTGATCTTGCAGGGCTGTGACACTCAGTATGAGTATAATGATGTGTTTCATAATATTAGCAGTATAATGAACAAAACACAGTAAAGTTTAAATGACAAATCAAAATCCGTATGCCAAAAAGTGTGCGGTACAGTGGAACACACTTAAGGAAATAGCTAGGATAAGAAAATATAATACTACGCAAAAGGGCTGCAGAGAGAAGACCTGTACCTGACACATAACCAGAAGCATATAAATTATTCCTTGACATAGTAGTTTCATTCCTTCCTAATTCTTAAGGATTTATGGTGACATTTCTAATTATTTTTTGAACAATTTTTTTATAAATGTCAAAATTTCAACCCGCAATCCCTATTTGGGAAGAAAACAGTGTTGAAATGTTTTAAAATAGCTTGTAACCTTATGACCATGCATGAATTTAAGGAAAGTCACATGAAGTCCAATCTTAGTCTGATCAGCAAAACTGTAGCAGTGTCTAACTTCACTCAATGAATCAGTCTGGACAGTGAAATAAATTGTTTGTTCACGTGCTAAATAAGGGTCTCTCGATGGCCACTATGTCTGAAACAAATTGGACAGATCTGCTGTATTGAATCAATGTATTGAAATGACGTATACATTGATAAAAATGGCAATGGGGCAATGGGTTTAGTTTGGGGTTTTTTTTGTCTTGCACTTTCATTAAGAGGTTGAATAAAAACTCTTGGATGTATCTGGCAATATTGAAATAACTTCCAGTTTTATTTCAGCAGGAAAATTTCCAAAGGAAGTGTCATGTAGTAGTCTGAATGAACAGCAGAGCCAGGATACTTAAATTCTGTTCTCATGTTGAGCACACTTGATGCAAGCCAACCTTTTCTGATTTTTAAAAAAGTTGCCAACACGTGATACAACTCCAGAGAAATCCAGTACAGCTTTCTAATTTCTTGCTGCCTGCTCATTTCTCACTGTTTTGGAAACATGTAGCCTCCTTTGTATGCAGCTGTTGTGGGGCACTCTGCTCCTAAGTTTTGCCTTCAGCTTTGGTTCATCTGCCTAGTGGTATGGGTAATGAAATAAAGTGAGCAAAGAGTAATTAATATTTATGAAGTACTCCAAAATGCTTTGTATGAGAGTTGCAAAGACCCTCTGATATAAGGAAAAGAAGATTATCATGGATAAAATTTGACACTAGTGCACAGATGATGATGACATCTTTACTTTTTCTAAGTTGAAGTACTTAATGAAAAACTCTCAACGAAATTCAAGTAACACTTCATGATATCTTCCAGACTACCCTCATTGTTCACCAGAGAAAATTCATGATCCTCTGACCAGAAAGACAGGTCATCTACAGATGAGAAAAGAACATTGGAAACTGAACCTGATACAGATATAGTATCTGAATTGCAGTAGTATAGCTGACCACAGTGAAGTTGTATTCTATGTTTTAGGTAGTACCACAAGGAGCAAGGTGTTGGACTTCACAATCCTTATGAGTCCCTTCCAACTTGAGATATTCCATGATTCTATGATTCTACAAAGCTGGAATGGTAAAAAAACTTCACAAACTCCCAAACATTAAACAAAGAAGATTGTTTTGAAGAGAGATGGATATTTTCGTTTAACTTAATTTTGTTTTATATACTAGGTTATGTTCTCCTAAAAAGAGATGCCTAATTCAGTAGCCCTCTCACTAAATGCAGAGCTGAAATGAAGCCTCTGGGCCCACAGGCAGTGAGTATGGATAGAGGTCCCAGGTGTGGGTGGTAGGGCCATCAGGTCCATTGGCACCCTCAGGGTTCTCACAGGAACTATATCTTATTCAGACTCACAATATTAATTTCACTATAAAAATTATTAAAGGACTAAACAGAAAGAAACAGAAGCAGCACTTCACTCAACATTACCACTGTTGCACAGAGTCATCCAAGGTTTCTGAAATCCAGATAGATTCAGATTCAGATGGTCTCCACAACCAAGCAGTTGTTCACTTGTTTCCTATGTCCAAAATGTTTGTACAAACCTTTGATGAACTTTGCTTTTTCTGTTACAGAACATCTGCTAACATTTTTCAGGAACTGTTTATAAAATTCTTTAAAGGTCAAGTGTGATTCTGCTGAAATGCATCGTGTCATCTTGTGAAGTTGATCGCAGAATATTAACCCTTTAATTTTAGTTAGTTTCGTTTGTATGACTGCAAGGGGCGTGACCATACTGAAAAAGCTATTTTCATGTTTGCTCTCAAAGTGTGGATTCCTTTGGTAGGTATATTGGATGGAAAACTCCTGGAGGAAAACCCTGTGCAGGACCCCACCTCTGTTAGATTCCAGCAGGCAGCGATGTAGTGCTATATTACCTTTGGTAATTTTCCTAGTTCCTGGGAACTGGCTCATTACTTTATATTTTGGCACACAAATCCAGACTGGAACATTTCTTTGAGATAACTCTTGCATCAGAGTTGAAGGTTAGTCTCTGTATTCCTGGCAGAGATCTAAACACTCCAGTGATTCCCTGAAGTACTGAAACACCCATTTAATTTGACTTTAGTTATTAGCTCACATAAGTATGATAAATCAGTTTACAAGGGCAAATGTATCTCTCTGAAATCAGAGGTATGTTATGACATCACCCAGATACACTGACCCACTTCCTATTCCAGGAAACCAGCTCAAAAAGGTCATTAGCTAATCAGACTTGAATCTTACTTCAAAACTTGAAACTATTTCACAACAGGTTTTGATTAGATGAGAAATGGAATTGCTTAAAATATCTTTTTTCTTTTTTAACTTCACAAGTGAATCTATATATTCCATGAACATTGATGATAGATAGTATCCACAAAAGATTTATGGATGTTTTTTCCTAGGTGTTACACAGCCAAAAATCTAAAACCACTTAGGGAATTAATCCTGTCAAATTTGAAGTACTGTCTCATTCTCTAATGTAACATGAATAACAATTTGTTGTGGACCTGAGATAGATCCAAAGATCACCTCATCAGGACAACTCCAGTTTGTACTTCAATAATATTACTGGATGGTCTGTCATATATGGACAAAAATGAAATCAGAAAGGATCACGTTTTTTAGAAAAATAAACAAATTCAGAGTATGGTAAGAGCATGTGATAGCTGGTAATATCTTTGCTGCTTATTCATAACACAGAATAACAGAATAACAGAATATGAAAAGTGTAAGAAATATGACACAAATGTTAGCAAAGCACAAGTTACATTTATAAACAGTCAGAGCCAGAGGACCTCCTTTGAAGGCATGTTAGTTTCCATTTTTTATGAACATAAACAGGGGTAACTATATAGACCTCCACATAGCAGATTTACACTAGCAGATAGATTCATCCATTGTCCAAATTTCTATCATAAAACAAACAAAACTCTCATAAAAAGAAGAAAAATAAGATCCCTAACATGAATTATTACTTCTTGGGTAAAATTTTTAGACTCTTCTACTGGAAATATTAGGAGTATTTCTATATATGCCAGAAACTTCTTGTATAACTTTAGTCTCTACTGTAGGCAAGAGGCTTTTCCCTTGGATAAACCCAGTGCAGAATTGGATTGGTGAAGAGTCAGAGCTAAGAAGTGGAAGGCACTGAAAGTACATGATAGTTTCCACCAGTATGTTTCCCCAGTTCCTCTGAAGTAAAAGACTTTCAGACCTGTCAAACAATAATCAGCTACAGTAGCAGAATATTGTCAGCGTAGAGGACACCAAGAGCTCAGTTACTGCAGACACTGAAATGGTGGCTAGCCCCAGCAAATAGCCTAGAAGAAAGGGAATTGCCTTGTGCATAAATGGATGCATAGCTTAGACTTTGAATATCTGGCATTTCAATGAGCTGGCTAATGTTATAATTGCAGGAAAAAAAAAAAATACACACAAAGCACACACCAGCAGAATTAAGGGAATTGTCAGGAATAGCAGGTAGCAAAGTTTGCAGCTGTTTGAAAAATGCTGTCCAAGGCAAGGAACCAGGATCTTCATTACTACGACAAGATTCGCAACAAAGCTAGTGCATGTTAAAAGCAAATCAAGTTATCACAACTGTTGTAAGATCATACACAGATTGATACCATGGTTCTTCAGATATCATTCTTAGTGCATCCTTTTCAGTCTACTGCATTTTTCCATTGTGATGAGATCTCCTCAGCTGCTGTTTTAATGGGGTTAAGGTTAAGCTTGCTTTCATCACTGATCTATAATTAGGAAGGCTGTTATTCTATGTTTTCTGTAGAGCCATATGGTTATCTAATGCTAACAAGACCTGCGGTGCTTCAGAATCTGTATATTGCTTCCTGTCTGGCTTCTGGTTTCCTCATTTTCTGCAGCATTTCTTCAGTTGTCTATATAAGCAAGGAAAAGGAAATCAAAGTCTGTGTTTATTGTGCTTCCTGGAGATTAATATTCCCATATGAATAGGTTTGAAAATATTTCAGCCATGCTTGACTTGCTTTTTTCTGCAAAAGAATATACCCTAAGAGCTACATGGAAAACTGTTCAAACTTGCTTCTGTGTATTTGTCAGAACACTATTTGTTTTATTTTACTGAGTTGCACCAAGGGAGTACATGCTTCAACTGATACTGCCACTACAATAGATTTGTTTTTCTTCTTTTATTTCCTGATTTTGTTTTTTCCAGTACTACCCAGAAGGAGCTAGGCATCAGAAAGGTGTAAAAGGAAAGATACTTCCTAATCCAAAAACAACAAGACAAACAAGAGGCAAGAAAGGAGGTGCAGTGCGGTCAAGGAGGCAACAGGCCCTGTCATGGCAATTTGGTGTTTGGTAACAGAGAGATGTGGCTTTTGGAGAAGGGAAACTCACCACAGATGTTGACATTCTATTCTCTGCCAAAGTTGGCAAGGCTTTGCACTGAGAGAACAGAGAGTTTCATATAGGACTTTCTCCCTCCCTCTGGAAAAAAAACCCAACTGTAGATATTTTGTAAAAAATTCTCTGTTTCTTAGAAATGAGCTTTTCTCATTTTGCTCTAGTACTCTGGTTTACTTCCTGTTTCCTTTGGGTCCAGTTTTTATTGTTTCAGTGCAGCAGTTTCAGTGCCAATGTCAGCATAAAGACAGGAGCATTTCCAGTTTATGATAGGTCTGACAGTCATGCTTTCAGTGCTTCTAGCTGGAAGCTGAACCAGTGGGCCAGTCCAGATGTTTTTGCAATGAAAGCATTGACTGAAGAAAGAAAACAGACACTTTGGACATTAGCAGGAGCTTGGAAAGCAAACACCTCACATGAGAAATAACCCAGAAAACGACACCATGTCAGGGCACAAACTGATTCAGGGTATCTCAGAGGAGGAAGAACTGGCACTAACCAGGCATAAGGTTAAACCATCCTGAATTTGGTAGCCATCTAAACTTGTGCAATGAGGTTGAAGATTGGGTGGAATATAAAAGCAGAAAGGGAAATGAGGAAATCTTAAGTAGAAATTACCACAGCTAGAAAACCTTCTGTAACACATTAGACTGGATGCTGTTATATAAGTAGCTGTCAGTATCATAATATAGATCTAGTCAAGATTTCATTTCACTGATTACAATAAATAAGCTTTTGATTCATCATGAAAAAGAAAAATTTATAGGAATGCATTAAAAAAAAAGTTCTGTTTACCAGCTTTTTGCTGGTTCTTTATATGTTCAGAGAATTTTCAAAGGAGAGTAACAATTAGTTCCCAAATCCCCCGTACAGCACAGACCTCAGCTTTTTTGTTCTTCTTGCCCATATTGTTTGTATTTAGGTACTACTTTGCTCCACCTCCTACCCCATAGTGCAGTAACAGATAATACATTTGTCCTTGCAAGTAGAGCAGTAGTACTCTTACCATTTTACAAATGGAGAACTCAGGAACGGAGGGATTAAGGTACATATGCCTCACCACAGGCTGAGGTAGCTGGCTGTTGGCACTACATTCTTCAAGGATTTAAGAGTTAAGTCTTAAAGTCTTTCAGGGCAGAAAGGAACTGAACTTGATATTCTGAAGTCCAGGCTAGAATCTTTGCCTTTTATCCATATTCCCCCTTAAGTCTCAGCTTTAGGCTCAGAAGTTTTAAAAGTTATGTTAAGAGCAAAGCAGAGTAGCACCTAATACTCCAGGTCACAAAGGAGAGTTTCTCCACAGGACTCCAGTAGATTGTACATGAGAATTGTTTCTCCTCTGGAAAACACTGTGGGGGTGGATTTCATCTCCCCACATTTCAAGTAGAGGCCACATAACAGATAGTCCATCAGAAACATATTTTTAACATGAAAAAAAAAAAAGAAAATGTCTTAAAAATCAGTGTTTCCACATCAAAACACAATAAGTCAAAATTAGATACCATTCTGTAGAGAAGCCAAAGTGTCTTATCTCTTTATACAAACCTAGTAGTTGAGAATGTTACAGTTGTTGATATGAACAATAAGTAATCAAATGCTTCAACAGATTAACAAACAAGAATATAATGGAGGACGTCAGCAATAACCTGACAATTATATAACCCAACAGCATTTGCACTGAAAAAAAAGGAAAAATTCACAGTTTGAGTGGGCCTCTAATCCCTAATCAGTCTGCAGCTTGTGTAGCAGACCCCTTCACTGAAGATCAGAATAATGTAAATTATAGTACTGCTGCCAGTAAATTTACCCTTACTTTAATTTGAAGATAACAGATTTTACTGTTTCTAAAAAGCTATTAAAAATCCTGCAAATTATTGAGCGCCATCTACTGTTTCATTAACTCTTAGTACACTAGCCGTGTTTCAGAGCTGCATAGTTGAATCAAGATTTCATTCAGCAACTAAAGCAGAAATTCAGATTTTAGGATTTATTTAAAAGCTGTATTGTATTCTCTTCCAAAATCGGTGTTCATTTTTTCAAGTAGAGAATGATTTTTACAAACATTAAAAAGCAAAGTCATTAATTAGAGATTAAAACTTAAGTTTAGCATCAGTGTCACTCTTTATTTTATCTCAAATATTTTAGAAAGGAGATAATATACATCCTTAAACACTTTCATATCATTAAATGAATTCAAATATTGGCTACTGGCTACATTTGGAAAAAAAAAACAAAACCAAACAACAGCAACAACAACAAGTACAACACACAAAAGAAAAAAAAAAAAAAAAAGAAGCAAACCACAAAAAAACACAACACCAGACATTAAGCTAGCAATGATTGTATTCTAATGAATATAAATATCCAGGGAATATTTTTTTAAAAAGAGATAATATCTTAGTTACCTAAGCGCAGTGTGACATCAGATGTAGTTCAGGTAGGCTCCTACCTTCCAGAATAACTAATTTTCAAGTAGTTATTCTTCAAGTTGTAGTGAATTTGCATGAAAGGGATAAGACAAATGTCAAGACTGATGAACTATATGGACAAATTGTTCCTGCTCTCCTGCATTTTTAATTTCCTTTTTTGCATTCATGCTTGCAAATTGTTCGCAGAATTTCTGTCTCTGCTCATGAAGTGAGGAGGAACACAGGAGGAAAAAACCAAATGCCACTAGGCTTACCGGACACTCAAGCTGTCATTTGCCTGCCTATTCTAGTAGCTCAATATCCCTTTGATGATCTACATAGCCAGAAAACAATCTGTGGTGGGCAGCATTCACTGCTCTGCACTCTTTGGCTTAACAGTGAATAAATTCTATGAAATTACATGTTTTTTTTTTAAAAAAAAAGATGAAAAGTGATACTGTATCCTAGAAATATCACGTTTTCACTGCTTTTCATCTCCCAGTTCAGGGCAGATTTCATCTCTTGCCCTAAAGTTGAGACATTAACTCACAGCTAACAGTCTTAGCTCTGAAGTCAATAAAGAAAGGTAGGCACTTCTAAAAGGCAGTCTGTCTCATACTGGGAAAGATGTTAAAGAGACACCAACTTCTGTGTATTTTTTTTTTAATTGAGTAAATTCAGAAACACTATACCAATACCTTTGAGAATATTTAAGTACATAGGTGGGGTATAAGCAACAACTGTCATCCTTCTAAGCAAATCTCCTTTGCACCGACTGACAACAAAAAGGCATGTTGTCTCGAGCTCTAGTGCTCTGTCACTTGAGTCAGAAGGGTGAGGAGCAACAACAGATACTACAAAATATCTAGCTTCTATGCCCAGCTGGAAGGATGAGCATGGGTCCTGGAAATGATAAAAGGTATCAGCAGAGCAGTGCTCTCAGGCTCCCATGGAGAGCTTTTCTGAGCAGGGTCAGCCTCCTCTTGTTCCAGATTTCAGTTATTTTGAGACAGCTTAGGTGTCTTTAAATGGCACCATATAGCCTCAGATAAATACACTGACATGAAGAGGACTCGGGAGGAAACTGAAAGGAAAAAAGTTAAAACCTTTCTTTGAGAGGGAAAACTGGTGTCTGATTCCTCAGTTCTTTCCACGCGTCTTCACCCAGGAAGTTTACCCATAACAGTTTTGCAATGAAGAGTCTGCATACACGAATACTCCAAAATGGAGCACAGTGTGGGTATGATAAGAGCTGCAAAGGTCACACAGGTGATACAATAGTGGCAGCATGGCATGGCTGAGGGACAGTCTTTGTTGTCTTGAAGCCACACAAATGGGCTCACACTAGTCTATACAGGTTAGCAGCACTACTTAACTGCTGGTGTTGTTAGTTTATATCCCTCTGCATTACAGTCCATTCATTGCACACTCAGTCTTGCAGTCTCATAGCATTCCAGTCTGCCCCTCGCTTTTGAGAAGTTCTAGAAGGGAACTGCAGAGGTTTACCAGGTTGTCATACTCTGAGGAGGGAAATAGCAGAGTTTGTATTACCCTGCAATCTCTAACACTTCATTTCCAGGCATAACACAATTGCCAGTGTTCAAGCTGAGCTTTCAACTGAAACTCTGAATTTGGACTTCAAGCTGGGTAATTTTTCAGCCATCACTTTGCATGAATACAAGTTTATGTATGAAATAGAAAGCACACTGAATGCAATATTACCGTCCCCAAGCCTTAAGTGTTCATGAGTCAGACCTCCCATGAGCTATGACTAATCTAGAAACTAGTGGTTTTTTCTTTTATGCACGAGTAAGTTGTTTTTTTCCATCTACCTTATGAATTATCAGGAGATCAATCAGGACACAGCATGTTTCTGCCTTTGGCTTCTGCACTGGGCAGAAAATTCCCAGAGGGGTTCTGCACTGGCTGAGATCCCAGACAGCTGGGACCTGAGAGGCTCCAAAGACTCAGTAAGGGTAATTTGAACTTCCACACTGACCTCCTGATCTTTCAGCTTTGCCTAGCCAGATGGCTTAGTTGTGGACAGGTAAGAAAAAGGGTCCTTAGCAGCTGGGAGCTATTACAACTCCAGGGCATCATGAGACATAGTAGTGGCTACTGGCCAGTAAAGGTTCAGGCTGTGAAAGGCAAGACTTACTGGGGTGTAGGAGGAAGGCTACTACAGCTCCTGAACTCTATGTGGATATCTTCAGAGTCTTGGCATTTGCCAAGTGAAGAATGAACCACAGTGGGATCTGCAGTACCATTTCAAATTCCAAAATCTCAGTGGAGGTTGTCCGACTCCTCAAACTGGCCTACTGGATTCCTGCAGTAGCTTGTCCAACTGAAAGCATCAAGCTTGCTACTGTCACCACTTGTTCAGAAGCTTAAGAGACTGCAGATAAAAGATTTCCCTAGAAATCCACAAAAAGCAGAATATTTTTTTGTGAGAGACATTGAAAATGTCAAAGAACCCTGCTTTTAATTGAGAAGTTTTAGTAGAAGAATCAAATGACTGTGTTGCTTCCCCAACCTTATTCACAGCACCAGGTATTTCTCAGTTCAGAGGGAGCATTGCAAAACCAAGACTATGTCAAAGAGAAGACATGTAGATTTCCTCAATACAGCTGGATGCTTTATGCTGAATAGTTATTACTTACAATGGAAGTTATTACCACTAGTAATGCTAGCACAGTCAAATAAATAATTATAAATATATAATGTCCATTTGTGGACATGCTTAGTTTAGAATGAGAATGCTTTTTCCTACTTAAACTCCTGGAAACACAGCATAAGAGAAACTCTAAACCAGTATTTTATACTGATACAGAGTCCAAATACTTCACTATGTACTGAATCTTTTAAGTGAACATTCAATCCTAGGGATAGTCCAAATGACAGATACAATGGTTTACTCAATACAGACACCTCAAAAGCCAGGCAAAAAATACCCCATTTTGTCCATGAATGTAAATTATTAGATGAACAGTAACACCCTCAAGCCATTGTAGTTGCTTCAAGCAGTGCATTGCCAGACATCTCTCAAACAACCTCAGTCATGTAACGATTTGCTAGTCAACATCGTGGCCTGAAATACAATAGACCACTGGATTTCTTATGTGGGTAGCCCATCTAGTTAACCAGAAGTAGTTTTCTGCCAGTATTTATTCTTTGCCTTTCCAGTTTATAAATCAAACCTCTGTCACTTGTCATGTTCATCCTGTCCTCCCTCTTGCTCATGTTCCAGGTTCTCACTGAATCCGTTTAACCTTAACTTTGCCTAAAAATAAAGGGGTTCAAAGAGGAAGTGCTCTATAAATCCTCCATGGATATTTCATCATTTCACCAACAGCAGAGTTAAAAACTTATTAGGATAAAGTATAGCCAGAGTGTTCATACTATTGGCAGTGTAAGTTTTGGGGGACAATCAGGGGGTTTGGTTTTTTTAAGGAAATAGTTTATCCAAAATGTAAAATCTATTGCAGCAGTGTTTGGCTTTGTCATCAGTCAACTTTGTTAGTGCAAGAAATTTAAAATGAATTGTCAGACTTCAGGATATCCCAAATTTGCAAGCTCTGCTCTGAAGTTTCTTGGATTTATGATCTTGGTCAATGATGAAACCAAAGGTACTGTAATATATTTTACCCTGAATTGTAGTCTTGCTTCTAAGTCAATTTTTCAATCTAAGCAGCTTCTCATTCCTTTCTCTCAGATTCTCCCTGAAAGCATACAGAAATAAAACATTTAAAGATCAGGAGTCATCTTTGTCCATGTCTTCTATGTGAAGTGCACACACCCACAGTTTTACTAATAGGGATAAAGATTGCTCCAGAGGTAAACAGATACAAATGTAAATAATGATTACTGATGCAAACTTGAACAATGGACTAAGGAAATAATCTTGAAAGTGGAAATAACCTTGAAAGCATAAACAACCGTAGAAAGAATTGTTATGGTGAGCATTTGTTCCTGGTGACAAGTTTTCATACCAGATAGATACCTCATCGATTTTCTATTATTTCTATTAGGACTTTCTCCCATAGATCATGCTTTGTTTCATGTTCTCTTAAATTTCCATCCTTTTCACTCGTACAAAAGAACTTTGACATTACTGTATTGTTTTTCAGCTAATACATTAATCCATGGTGACCTTATTTGCATAAATTTAATCAAATCCAAGAATGACAATGAAGCAGCCAGAGGCTGAAGACATTTCTTTAAATCTAATTGGCACACAGAGGATCCCCTTACTAAGAAATGAGCTTCCTGGCTAGGAACAAAACAATTGATAGATTTTATTGGGTTTTTTTCTATCAGAATTCTTTTTCCCATACAAGGTAATGTTTCTTCCATACAGATTTCAGTTCCAGTACATTCCTTGTGGAGCTATCCAACTCCTACATGGCAGCAACTGACAAAGTATTAAGGAAGCATTTGTAAAAAGCTATAGTTACTGTGCAAAATGTTTCCACCACCAGAATGAATTGTCTTAAGTGCTGTTCAGTTTTAGCTGATGAAACTGCAGCTTTTGACAAGGCAATAAATATTCTAGGGAGTATTGTTTTGTGTGCAGACACACAGAAATACCCATTGTATTGAAGTATGTCCCAATATTTGAGCTGCATGTGGAAATAACATCTGTTAATGTTCTAAATAAAAGGTTTTGCTGCCCTTTAAACATCTCCTTTCTAAATTAGTTGGTTAAAGGTACAATGACTACTCCAAAATGTCTAAGAACTTTGTGTATTCTATACACACACTCATACGTGCATATACAAAGCCACGCACAACATAGTGTCATATGGTCAAGATATCATTAGCCATAAATAATGCTTGTGCACTTTCTATCACAAAAGTTAAGCCTAGTCATCAAGCACGTGAAATAACTTAGGCAAAATCTACAAAGCAATCCAAAGTATGCCTGCCAACATGGCATTTTCTCATAACAGAAATCCAACACCTCTTTAGGTTTAATATTTTATGTAAGAGATGCTAGAAAGAAGAAGGAAAAAAAATAAAAGAGCATTTCCCTTTTTACCAGGGATATCTCATTTACTTCTGCAGATTTTTCTGCACAGAAAACAGAGACTAAACAGCCTGTGAGTGCATTGTCTTCCCACGTCAAGCTGTTAGCCAGGAGCCGGTGCTCACCCAGGCTGGACTGACAGCACAGAGGGCAGTCGCATGGAAGAATGAGACGAACTGGGACGGCTCTGCCCAACTTGGTCGCCACAGTAGAAACTGCTCAGAAACCACTCCTCTAAGGCAGGGTATAACTGGGGTCCCACCAGGTACTGAGCTAACTGTTCCCAGAGAAGGCATGTTTCCCCTCCCTGAACCCCATGGGGCAAAGGGAGGCACAGCATATTGACTGCCCCACACAGCCACCCGGCTTCACCCAGCCTGCAGCTCGGGTGAGAGGCACGTGGCAGCCCTACCCTATTGCTGGTGTCACCTCTCAGACAGCTGCCCTTGCATTTGGGAGGGATCCTGCCCCTGACCCCAAGAACACTCCAAGGGCACCTACCACACAGCCTTAGAGGGCATGGGGGTCACAGCAAGATAGGGCTGGCACTGCTGGAGGCCCTTCATACGCAGGTACTCCTGGGCAGGTGTTCCCCCACCAGGGCCCATCCCACTGCACCAGGAGGGAGCTAGGCAGGCTGGAGACTGTGACCAGGCCAAGAGTCCTGATCATCAGGCAAGTCCTTGGTGATGGCAGGGTCAAGGTTCAGGCGGAACATGGGCCCACAGGTCAGCTTGGCTCAGCAGGGCCCATGGCCAGGCAGGGCCGTGGGGAGCTGGACACTGTCCCAGCTGGGGCAGGGATTGATGGCCCTGGGGGGCTAAAATGGAGTCCTGGGCCCTGAGCAGGCTGTGGGGACCCCCGAGGGGGCTGGCAGGGGCATTCAGGGCTAGCAGAGAAATGCTAAGACCAGGCACACATTCATTTCTTCAAAGACATAGCAATTCCTGCAATCTGAGACAACAGATCCAAACATGGACCATGTTGGTATTCTGAAACATGTTAAACTAAAGCTTTCTTTCTGAGGAACACCTTGCTTTCCCTCTCCAGTCACGGTACACCTCTGGAGAGCCATACATCTATCCCCCCAGCAGGATCATGAGCTGGCTTTAATCAATGGCAAGTAATGAATTGCTGAGTGATTTAATTCCAGGTGCTGTTGTTGAGTAGGCTGACTCCAAAAAGATGTTTGTTCAGAGGTTACAACTGTTCAAAGGTTACAAATGTATTTGCATGTATAACGAAACAAGTACACTGCAAAGAACAAATTCATGCTGAAATTTGTCTGACTGTGATGCCAATTATTTCTCAGTTCAAATCTTTATGTCTGGCAGCAAATTTTGAGGGGTGCAAAAACTAGTGTCTTTATTTATTTGCAGTTCAAATTTTTGTTTTGTTTAAAAGTGGCACAGCAAGGAAGAAGCTTCTGTGTTTACTTCATCCCAGGTCAGGTAGACCCTCTGGTGGGGGTCTGCCTCACGAACAACTAAGCATGCTAAGGTGAGAGAAACTTCCCTGATGGCAGACAGAAAAGAGGGCAAGACTAGCAGTTTCTCTAAGTGGACCAGGGAACTTATAAGCAGGTCAAAGCCAGAGGCAAGAGAAGGCAGAAAGAAGGAATGTTTCCCAGGGCTCCAGACAGAGCTGTCAGAGAAAGATGTTGACTACAAAGTCAGGCCAGAAGGGGATAAAAAAATACACTCTACCAGCAGTAAGCAGAGCAGAGAAGAGATTAGTTTTCAAAACTTTTGTTTTAAACTTTTCGACTCAACAGATGCAATCTGTCTTTAGTGCAAGATATTTCACCATTGAAGTTCAGATGTCTGATATCTTTTGATATACTTAATTTAAGCTGAAGCTAGAATAGACTCAAGGCTATTGCTAAAGTCCTACATCAGGATACTGGACAATTGATTATTCAGCAAGCAAGAAAAAGAAAAAATAATCTATCTTGTAACAGATAAGCATATACTGTGTGCATATACAGACAGGGAAAACTGAGCAGTGGTGCATCATCTTGCTAACAGAATCTCACCATGTCCTGAGAGTCTTGGCTGTATAGAGGGCCATGAAGAGTCAGTTCCTATAGATCCAAATTGTTAAGAAGTTCAAAGTGATCATTAGATTTTTGGGTTTGTCATTTTTTGTGTGTTTTGTTATTCTTTATACAAATCTAGCATCACCTCCACTGACATCACTTGTCATTCTTTAGCTGCAGCTTCCATACACTAAGGTCTTTATGCACTTGCACCTCTGAAGTAAGATGTGTGCCTTTATTTCAAAATTTCACCTAGGGTATATAAAAATGCATTTACTGGAGATTCTAAAAAAAATGCAAACATCTTTCAGTGAACAAAGTGGGTAAAACAAATCATATCTATGCCATATTTTTAAATTAATTTACATGTGATGCTTAAGTCCCAGACTTTTTTGCTAGTAGGTGCAACTTTTCACTTCAGACTCCGTGACTTCATAGAAGTCTTCAGTCTGTAGCAACATTTATTCAAGGGAGCCAAAACTATGCACTAGCATAGAAAACAGAAGTTAACTCACTAAATATTCCTTAGAATTTACTGGGCTATGACCCAAGTAACAATTACAAGATGACAAATATGACTATAGGTGGGGCTGAAATTCAAAATAAGTAATGAAATTTTGAGCACCATGATTCCCTTGGATCCCTAACAATTCTGCAAGCTGCAAAATGATATAGCTACTACAGTTGTAAGTGAATAGAGCAATTTGTATTCAGAGCTAGTTTAACATGTAATACTGATTCATCAAAAATAGAAATCCTCTGAAAACTTAAACATTGACTGATCTATGAATCTATATGAATTATAATATTTAAAGAATTTCATTCTGTGCAATGGAACAAGATTAGGTAACAGAGTTTGACATTTTCAGGCACCTGAATAATACTGCTTACTGCTTATCTATTATTTTTGTTCACATAGCACCTGTAGGATGAGATTATACTCAAAACAATTAAAACAGATGGGAATAGGATACCAAATCTGTCTGTTAATAAGGAATTCTTAATTTCTTCTCCAGCCAATGTCTGACAAAGTAAAGCAAAATATAAAACAACCCAACTTACTGAAGAGTTATTCTGCATAGGGGCTTTATCCAGGTTTCACTTACTTTTCTAGCCACGTTTCTTCCCATCTGAAAGCTGAAAATGTGCCGAATTCCGCAGCTGCAGTCACAATGGTAAATACTTTTGTACAGGAGGACCCATTCTGCTCATCCGTAAGAGATGCATAGCACATATGTAATTTAATTCTCTTTGGTGGATTGTTAAATGTTGACACAGAATTCAAGAAATGTAGTCACAAAGGCACAAGTTTCGTTTGCCTAATAAAAATATGCATATCTTTTGATTTGCATCTTTGCTGTTTCCCATCAGACTATCTATCAGGTGTCCCTGTCCTCACTCAGAGATTCATGTCTGTTAGCCATGCTTACATGTTCTAGTCACAGTCTTCAAGGCTACCTACAGATGCAGACTCCATAGCAGAAATGCTAAGAAAAATCTGACCCTCTTTATCTATCTATAGACCCCAAAACTGTTGGATTGCCTAAAGACTGGGAATTCACATGTTCTCTGTGTGACACCATGACTTCTCTGACTCCCTGCTCCCATGCAGTGATTACGGGAACTGGAGAATACTTGAAGCGTAGCTTCATTACACAATCTGAGATGAGGAGGGTGTTTCACTTTTATCTAACATCAGGACTACCTTGTAGGCACATTATTATGCATTGGCAAAACATTAACAGCACAGACATAGGTTCTATCTGCCAAACCACAGACTTTAATCCATATGGTTTATTCTAGCCACAGAGAAGAGAAACAAGTTATGCAGAGCCAGCCTGAACACAGCCAAAGTATGGATGAGAAAAATTGGCCAGATGTGCAATAATCACAGCATCACAAAAATCAGAAAACACACACTTTACAGCAGGAAATGTTAATGGGGAGTTGTAGACCTTTTAAACCCTTTTCTAAGTCTGCAAAATTAACAAGTCAAATTTTGCCACAGCATTTTAACAAAGGGCTTTTTATGCCTTAGCCACGTCAGTCAGGTGCCACCCTCCCTCTGTAGCTGTGTTAGCAGAAATCTGTAGAAAACTGCATGTGGGTTATGCAAAACTCCTGGAATAATGCAAAGCTCCTTCAATAAAGACCATATTCAATCTAATCAAAACATGATTCATACTGTTTCCAGTGTTCCTATTCTCCCCCACGAATCATTTCAGAGATTTTAACTCTTGGATCTCATCACTTACCTTATAAAATTCTGCACTTTTACTCAATCTTCAGTGCTGGGTTCCATCAAATGTCAGATCTTCCAAGGTAAAACATGAGCACTTGAAATCTAATGGCTATTAAATCTGAGAGTTAATTTACTAGAGATGAGTAAAGGAAATATTTTTTCTCCTCCTCTTTTTTCTTAAAAAAAAAGTAAAAAATAGAGGAAGAAACAGGTAAGAGAAGAGATGTGATTAACTTCATTTTGGGGTCCAACATTACAGAAAGTATCTTTTCAAAAAAATAATACGACATCATTACAAATTATTAAATTCACCGAACTTTCAAGAGATATATTTCGTTTCAAATGGGAAAAGTCAAGTGCTTTGAAAGCGTTCCCTCATCTTCTTCTCCTGCTTCTAATTTGGAGAGGATGCTAAATGTGAGGAGTAAAGGACAAGAACTTAAGGAGATAAAACTGCAGATGACCTGATCCTTTAAAGTTAGTCCTTAAAAAGAAAACCCCAACTCTTACTTAAATTTCTCATTCGTAATGCAGAACAGAAATTTCATTAAAACATGTGATTCTGTCCTCCTCCAAACATTTGAGTCAATTTATCCAATTCATCCTTCAAGTTTCATAGAAACAGAAAGGAAAAGAAATGCACACTTCTTTTTTATGACAACCAGCTATAAGACCATAAGAAACAGTGTCTTCAGCACAAACAAGTATTAGATTTCCCTTAGTGATGATACGTGAGGACAGGATGCAGCCTGCCTTTCAGATCACCAGCTGAGCTGATCAAGGGTACCTTTTTCTTTCCTTCAGTATCCCCTGCTGTGTGATTTCTGCACCATTCCCTGAAAATTTAACTGGTGTAATGGCAGTCCTTAGAAATTATCTGTTCTCTGTGTAGCATGAGCCACCCCTACCAGATCCCTTAGCCTTCTGGATGTATGGCTTTGAGCCCAATTCCAAAAAACCAACATGTCAACATAAGCCGAAATTTCAGGATTTTGCAGTTCATCTAGCAGTCCTATGGCCTCATTAAACACTGTCCCCCAGTCCAAAAAGGTATTCTTCCTTCAAACAAACAAACAAAACCAGAAAAAAAAAACAGCCTCTCTCTAAACTGTCACATCAGTTCATCCCAATAAATCTTTTCAAGAGAAGATGGTATTTGAGCTGCTTGTATAGTCTGCTTTATCCTAGTAGGTTTCAAGAGAGATTCGCAGGGAGTCTTCTTCAATGAAAGCTCAGCAAATTCAGCAGTCCAAACGGGATATACTTTCTCATTAAGGATTAGCATACTTTAACATGAGGTTGTCGATTTCAATTGGCATGACTCAAACTGAAATGTCAACCCACTTGCCATCTGGTTTATATGTATCTAGTCTGGAAAACAGCAATGAAACTGAAAGACTGCTGCCATAGAAACATTACATATACAGTAAATGTTGCCTAGATGTCTTTTAAATTCTTACGAAGTATTGTACCAGTAACCTTGTGGTCTGGGTTTGCTTCTTTGGACAGAGACAAGTTTAGAGAATATTTAATCTAAAATACAGTACATTGAGGCATCTAAGCTTTAGAAGAAAGAGAATGATTTTTCCAGGGCCTGAAATAAAAGCATCCTAACTAATGAGTCCAGAGGGAAAAAAAATTAGTACTTTAGTCATGTATTTTAGTTTGTTACAAAGATTAAAAAGGCCAACAGTTTCTGACAGACTATTTTAAAGGGGGAAGTCAACCTTCATTAAGCACTATTTCATATGCATTCCATTTAAACACAGTACAAGAAAATTTCATAAGAATTGTCAAAATTTCTATCGACAGGACTTCTGTATCCACTGCGATACATTGCATAGATCATAATGCACTAACCTGGGCCAAAACGTGTCATTTACTCATTTTGCTGAGCAGGACTGGCTACAGCCCTGCTGTTGACCTGTCCACATCACAATATTCTGCACCCAGAATGACTGACATTTTAAAGAGATGCTAAGAATTAAAGGCTATCAAAGAAATTGAGACTGGAAGGTTTGATATATTTTAGATAGTGGGGAATGAGGAAAGAAGCAAAGCAGTTGGATGCCTTTCAGATAAGCACCCAGACTTTATCCAAACTAAGTGCTCTGCTGTGCAGTACCAGAGCACAGAACGTGTGCACAGCTATTCCTATTGACCTAAGGTGCTCTACAGCCCACACAATGAATAGCTGTAGCTAAAAAAAAAAAAAACAAAACAAAACAAAAAACCAAGCAATTTTGGTTTTTTTGAGCAAGAATTCTGTCCATTGTTATCACAGGTCTCAAATTCTGAGAGAACTCAACATTCATCTTGTGATGACAAAATGTGGAGCTGGGCATCACGACGTTACAGGTGGTCACACATTTTCCTGTTTCTTCTGTTAGTTATTCCTTCCCTCTGTATTTAGGGACCACAGCAATCTTTAAACCATACAGCACTAACAATCAGGTGCAATTAACCACTCCAACATCAATTCTGTCAAATCATCACTTTTCAGAAGGGCTCCATGCTGATGGATTGAATGCAAAACAGGCACTCCTTACTTCCTAGCATATTACTTCCTTTCTAGCAATAAAGATCTTGTTTCTTTCTTCACTTGATATTACCAACAGCCTGAGAATGATATTTTAAGTTTCATTTTAGAGGATTAAAGTTTGATATGATCTCTACCGTTTCAAAGCCTTGACGACTCAAATTCATGTCTCATTAATGTCACTTTTTGTGGATTAGTACGAGCAGTATATGGATCGAATAAGAAGTTGTCTTCTTTGGTTCAAGAATCTTACCAGTATATCTAGAAAAAAAGGATGTCAGAGGTAGGGGAAGAAAAAAGATAACTTTTACATTTAAATGTTAGAAACTCCAGCATTATAGTGAGAGTATTCCCAAACAAATAACATTATGTTTTATATTGTAATAAACATGCTAGTAAATTATAACATCTTATTTTAAGAGATGTCACTGTCCCCAAAGCCTCTAATTTTCTCCTAAGTTTAAGATATTGATGAACTAATCAAGTCATTTTATGGATTGAAGGCTTCACTGGGATTCTGACAGAAAACAGATTAGTGGTCACAGAAGTCAGATGTTACAGAGAGAACTCCAATAGCCATGATTGAGACAGGATCATATCCTGGAAATAAAATTCACAGCTAACATTGGGAAAATAGACAGAAATTGGAAGCACATTTTTCCTTGATAGGAGATTTTTAAATGTAATCAAACAAACAAAATTAACACCTACATTTTTGGATTCTACTGAGCTGCACAAAACTCCACTGAAGTCAATGGAAATTCATCACAAAGATTTCAGCCCTGCATTATTAGTCAGCTGAAGCTATGTTTCCAAGACGGTACAAGATGAGTTTGCAGGAGATCACAGGATGTATAAGAGAGATAGAAGGTGTTGGCTAAGACCAGAGAATACCATCTGATCTCTTAACACTGGAATTCAGAAACCAAATGCCTGAACTTTCTAGAATAAATTGCAAAAGATCTTCTAAAGACTCTAAATGCCTATCTTAGCTAAAATCTGCAAAAATCTAGTATTCACATTCTTAGCAAGTTCCAGTTAATATGCACCAGTGGCATTGTTTCTATCAAGTCAGCATGCTCAAACTGTATTTAACCAGACAGGTGTGCAAACTCCAGAATTAAAATCTTGACAGTGGTATTTTGAATACAGGAGTGTAACAAAAAAGTCATAGCCAGAGGAAAATGCAGGTTATCTGGAGAAGTTCTTCAGTCCTCCAAGGTTCGAAGTCTCACAAATTATCTATTTGTCCAAGACTCCAGTTTTTATACAATATATTTTTATTATTATGGATACAAAGCCAGATCTAATAAGCAGATGAGGAAGTAAACTCTTTTGTCTTTTCCAGTTGTTGCTCTCCCTTCAGCCACAAGATAGCAGTGTTTTCTAATTCTTGCCGTTCAGAAACATTCTTCAGCAAACCCAAAGCAATTCCCATTTGAGAACTGCTAGACTCTTCAGAGGGAATGTCTATGGAAAGTGAGGCTCATCATACAATCCCTGCCTTCCTGTACTCCCCCAGATATGTTCTGGTATCTATCATAGCAGGAGATATTCAACCTTTTGCTATTGTTCATTGTAGCACAGAAGCAGATAAAAAGGAAAGCCTTTCAGTAAAGACTGCAAAAGTAACTTCAGAGAAACATGCTCTGAAGAAATGAGAGAGTGAGAAATACTTCTGCCCTCTCCCATGTTACTTCTGCTCTTTTTTAGTCTTATGTTCATGATTTCCCTGACAAGTTCAGTCACAAAAACTGGTTCAGCAAAAACTATTGAAATAGAATCATCAGAAAGATTTTACTGTAACTGAGATGTCAAATTTATGAGTACATGCACCCTGTGCCTGTCTAGTGCAGACACTGAGTCAGGAAAGTAGGAAGGTGATTGCTCTCTCTTTTCCTCTGTCTTTCCCCCAATTTTTTTTTTATTTACGCTCATGCATAAAGAAGCTAAAGATTTCTGTAGGGCTGGGGAAGTATAATCAGAAAGACTTCTCAAATGCCTAGAAGCATCGTATACACACTACTGTACATGCCTGTTGGGCATTTATTCTGCTTAGGTCTTAGGGACCTAAATACTCAATTCCTGCCTATGCTAGGGTTGTGCTTTGAAGAGGCTGGTTACTGCAATAGCAATAGCAGGAGTGGTCGTATTGCCCAACTTGAAGCACAGACACTCAAGAACCAATCTGATATTTTATAAAGACAGTTCCTACAAGAAAAATCAGAGCATCTGCCTTAGATTCACAGTCCAGATCACACCACAGAGAAGTATCTCTTACACTTCTTCCATTCACTATTTAAAAAAAAAGAAAACAAAAAAAAACCCAAAGAGAGTGCAGTTATCTGAGGCTAAGTGCATGAGCATAAACAGTTTAAATTCTTTCTTCCTCTTAGATCAAGAAGAGCTTCAGTAATTGTATATGAATTTCTGGAAACCTTCTTACAGCTCTAGAGACTTGATTTTGAGGAGTGAGAAGTGCTTACAGCTGCCATACAAAATGTCCTTACAAAAATCTCTGTTAACTCTGGAACTAGAAGTCACCAGGATCCTTCAATGGCTTTCGTCAGCATTTCCTTTCGAGGCTGCTGCCTTTAAATAAATTATTAAACGTTTTCCAGACTGGGGACTGGAACCCAGGTATCTTAACCCACGGGCTGAAATGTTATTCATATTTCACACTGAACATTAAAGTATTGCATGCAAAACAGAAAATTATCACACAGAAGAGACTTGAGGGGATACAATGCTGATACCCTGTAGCCCAGTGACTGTAACACTTGCATGAGAAAGCACATTCAAACTCACTTTCAGTTTATGCCTACCTTCTCAGACTCATGGAGATGGCAGTAACCAATACAACCTGTGTTAACTGGCCTTTAATTTTCCTTGTTTTTCTTACATGTTTCTCTAATAAAATATTACATTTTGGCCAAAAGAACATTTGACAAAAAAGGATATTCCAGCCTATTGATTTAAATGTGAAAAAGCATGGGCCACAGAGCAGAAGTGTGCTTTTGCTAGTCATCATCACTCAAACAAACAATCAGAAATGCTCTGATTTGAATAAAACCACTTCAGAGAAAATCTTCACACTGTATTTAATGATCTGTAAAGAATAATTTCCTTACATATTCTTAATATATATATATTACTGTAAGATACAAAGAAATTAAGACGTAGTGAAGCAAATACATGATAGAACTGCATATCAAATAAAATCTTACTAAATATGGAAAAAAAACACACAGTGAAAGGATGATTTCTTCTCATTCCAAAACTGAAGTCAGGCTGAAAGAAGAAAGGGGAGCTCAGATTTTCATTTGTAATGTTTATATATTGCTAAGGAAACCATATACAAAAATCTAAAAGTACATTTCCAAGATCAAGTTTATGATTACACAAATATATATAAATATTTTGATACTTACAAAGCATTCTAAAATACTACTTTTGCATTTACATCAATCTAATCCAGTGGATAGTTTCAATTTGCAACAAAGAAATCCATTCATTGTGTAACTATTTAAAAAAAAAAAAAAAAAAAGGAACATTTACCAGGCTTTTTCTTTCATATTTCTAGTTTAAGAGTCTTTTATGTATCTGAAGACTTAAAATGTTGATTGACCCTGTTCTACAGTTGGAGAGGAAAAAGGCAGCACATGGAGAGTTAATCCTTTTTCCATCTAAGACACAAGTGACTGCATAATTAGCTACACCCATACTTTCACTTGTGCATGTGACTGGAAACAACTGGGTCTCCCATTTCACCAATGAAAGGCTTCCACATTAATTTATAATGCAAACAAGTATGTGTGAGAGCGAGTGTGTGTGTGAGCATGATCATTCATTCCTCCATGCTAGATTTGTTACACATGCAGTTGTTAATAGACCTTTGATATCTGTTCTCCTTTAATGAGTATTCTTTACATTAAAACATATTTTATGGTGTGATTAATTTTATATTGCAGCTTACAATTTTTAACCTTATTTTAACAAGAGAAAAAAAAAATCACTATTCAGAAATCTACTCAGGCTGTCATTTTTTGCTAAACCTCTTTTGTTGTGATTCCAAGCAGTTCCTAATAGCAAGCTGAAGACAGAACCAAATGTAAGTCAACCACTGTAAACAACAGCTTAAAAATATTTTGAAGATGCAGTTTCTCAAGTTAGCACAATGGCTTTTAAGCAGTTGCTGTCTTGAAACAGTTTCTTTGAAACAAGTGCAAAATGATGTACCTGGGAAAGTCACAAGCACAAAAGCAGCAAGACACTCCAGGGAAGAAGCAAACAATAAATGTTCTTTAGGTTCCTGCCATACCATAGTTGTTCATTGTTTATAGTTATTTATTACTGTATAAATGCCAGCTCTTTGGGAAGGACTGCACCTACCACAATAGAGCTGGATCTGTCATAGGGTACCATTATCCATTCTTAATAAACAACAACTGCTAAGTAAACTACGCTTGAACTCCCTCTCAACAGTTACATCAATCAAACTGACAGCAGATAGGTACAAGAAATTCTGCCTCTCTGTCTGCAGGGAAAGAAAACAGGTACTAATTTCCAAGTATCCCCTTACCTGATTTTTATCAGCAGCTACAGAATATTTAAAGGTATTCTTTGTTCCTCAAAAGTCACAAATTGTCACTGATCCCTGTAGCGGACTTTCACAGACTCTGGTGACAATGCTTTACAAAGAAAGATGATACTATATATTTTTAATTACTGCCATGCCATTTTTGTTTGCCTGTTAAAGGCCAATTG
The DNA here is from genome assembly GCA_028020825.1 of Podargus strigoides. Lineage (NCBI taxonomy): Eukaryota > Metazoa > Chordata > Aves > Caprimulgiformes > Podargidae > Podargus > Podargus strigoides. The sequence continues at coordinate 17,182,345 of CM051621.1, read as the reverse complement.
CAGAGCATTCAGGAAAGTTTTTTCTTCTGTTTGTTCATTTTATTTCTAATATCTTTTTAGGGTTTTCCATAAAACACTTGAAATCACATTCACTTTTTCTCTTCTACTTCTTTATATCTAAAACTTGTAGGTGATACTTATTACCTACGACTGTTATTACCTGATTCTCTGTTCTGGGTTCAGATATTAAGCAGTTCACCCTAAAACAATTTACTTTCTCTTTTGGCATTGTATGTTCTGCTCCTATTCTTTAACGAAAAGTCTTGCCTTGAATGAAATGCAGAAATATTTCTCCTTTCCATTTCACAATGGGTGACCTCAGTACGATCCTATCAGTGGGTGTTACATATTGCAATCCTAACCATCTAACTCTCTCATCTTCTAGAGACTTGAGGTTCTTCTCTAAATGTTATGGTTTCACCCCTGGGCTCAGGCCCCTGAAAGCTAGGCATGCTAACACCAAAGCAATAATTCTATAACAGAGAAGCTGTGGCTGTATTTTGAGCTTATGAAGTTCCCACCATAGCATATCTATGTTGTGCCAGTACAGCTGTTTGTAGAGCTGTTCTCTGAGTCAAAAAAATTGTATTAATCCATGCATTATCCATATATAATATATATACATATTTATACATAGATATATACACATACCCATGCATATATACACACTGATATGATGGAGAGAGATAGGTCTTCCTTAAAATAGCATTGCTTCCAAAGCTCTCATACCCCAGCTACAGCCTGGTCATCACTACATCTTAAATCATTTAATATCTGGGTATAACATTCAGGACATCAGACCTGTGGAGTTTTTGAAGCACAGTGTGAAGCACACCTATCCCAAATTTAGAGTCTCAGAACTCTATGTTTAGAAATACACTTCCATATATCACCTTATCTGAGAAATATTTCTTAGTTAAATTAGACCTTCTCCCTTCCCTATTGTGCCAATATATATTCAACATAATTCCACTGGGAAAGGGCTAATGTTGCAAACTTTTATGAGTGTTTAATTTATTTCCGAGAGCAGTCCCACTGGAATCAATGGGAGTATTCATAGCAAAGATAAATGCATGCAAAAAGTGTTTTACTCCGGAAAAAAAGGCATTCCAAAGCAGTTTTTAAACCATTTTGATTAATTCATATTTAATCAGAGTGCTATGGTTAAACTGTTTCTGTGATTTTTGTAATAACTGCATGCATGGACAAGGCCTCTATTTTGTAACTTTTGATGTGCAACGTTCTGCAGCTGCACAATGGGGAAGCTTTCTGCAAGCACGCTGTCCAGCTGCTCGGAACACTTTTCCTGGGCTAGTTGTGCTATGCTGTTGTATTCCATTACACAATGCTGGCTCAGCCCAACTCATTTCTGTCAGTATTCAAAGCCCAAAGAGATCCAGAGAGATTGTATGCATTTGAGCTGGCAAATCTCTGCACCTCATGGAAGCCTCTTCCTAGAGAAAAAGCTGTGATTCCCAAGCAAAACTGTAATAGTTAATGCCACTAAAATATTTATTCCTTTTCCTTATTAAGCAAACATCACTGAGAGAAAATAATGGCCTTTCAAATATGTTTATTTATTCAAGGAATATTTTACAGCTCCATTATCAAAAAATGCAGAACGATTTTTGTCAGCCTGAGTTTAATGAAAGTTTAAGGCTCACCAATAATGCTGTGAGTCACAAATTTGAAATAATGTTCTTTTTCCTTTTTACCCTTTGAAAAGTATGTTTTCAGAAAGCTTTTTTTTTGAAGCCAAGTGACAGAAGTAAAAAGCAGTCAGGTGGCAATTTCATTCCACTTTTAAGAGAAAAAAATTTTGGGAGCTAGGGGGTTGCCTGCAGGATGTGGCATGCCAAGATCAGCCAGCCCAGATCTGAGGAGGCCCCAGGAAAATGCTTTGCCAGAGGCAGGATCCGTACTGGCAGGACAACCTGCTCCTGGCTGTTCCTTCATGGATCTGGGGAGCACCTTGGAGAAGTGGTTAGTCAGACTGTACATATATTAATGTGTAGATTCATAAATCAGCTGTAAGTCAAATGCCACAGGGATGAGTCGTGGTGCTGAGGAAGAACTTCCTCTACCACAGGAATCATGTTCAGAGGAAATACTGGATTTCACTGGTCAGCTTCTTCCTGCAAGGTAGTTTAACCATGCTGCACCAGTTTTAACCCAAGCAGCTCAGCAGCTGAAGGCAGATGGTTACTTTGCATGTGGATAGCTGCTGAGGCTGAAGTTTAACACTGGAAGCCTAAAGCCCCAGAGACATTGTCTCTGCTCAGGTACATATACCAAAAAAAAAAAAACTAATGTCCAGAGATTTTAGATAGCAGTGTTGATCTAATAAATACTTTGCAGGAAAAAAAGAAATTAGTTTAATTCTTTGCATATCTTTTCAATAATTGTCTTAATTTATGTCTTGTAATCTTAAAAAGGACAAAATATCCCTTATAAGAAGTTGGTCTCAGCTTTGCAGAGCTTCTGTCTTCTGCTGTTCCCTACTTACTATTCCAGTGATATTAAGGTGGTGAGGTTGCATTTTATGTACAATAATATAAAGTATGTATCTTTCTCCTCTCTCTGTTATGAAAGTTTAAAAAATAATCAAATAACAGTTCTTAGTTGTTGTTGTTGTTCTGTATTTCTCTTGCAGTTTATACTGGAAAATGATAAAATACAAAAAAACTGAATAAAAATGCTCAAGATAAAAATCTTTGCTTCATTAATATTCTGAATTTGTCTTTCCACAGCTGCACCCAGAATTTTTAATCCCAGAGAGCTATTTCAGTACAAAGTGCAGTAATTAACTCATAAATGATTAGAAACAGATCTGTGCCCGGTGTTTTAGCCTTTAAAAGTGAGAAGAAGTTTTTAAACACCCTTTTTGCAAGCCTGCTGAGGAAAGATTTTTTGCTTATTTTTAAGGGCAAATTTCCCTTACTGTGTGGTTTGTCTGTTTATGTTATTTTAAAAAGTTCAGGGGAATGGTAATGTGTGAAATAATCCTTACCAGGAAAGCAATTCCACTAAAATGTATATTTAAATTAGATCTGTTTACTATCTTTTACTCCCTTTCAATTGAAACCGGACCCTCAACCCAGCTCCAATGTAATTTGAATTTAAAACAATTTAAAACAACCTTTTCGTTTTTTGAATACTTCAAATGAGACACATATACAAAGTATGTTAAAAGAAAAATAAAGTTGTGGCATTGAGCAATTAGAAATTCCAGAATTAGATTAATCTGAAAAATTCATTTCACCTCCCTTTTGAATAGGTGTTAAAATAGATTTTTAATTACTTGATCACATATTATTCCTCCCTAGTCCCAACACCTTGCCGTGGGGACCAGACAGGCGCGCAGTGCATCTCTCTTCCCCAAACTGTTCCAGTCTCTGGTCCCACCCTAGCAACTAATTGATTCTCTCACTTGCTCTCACTACAGACTCTCCTTCCTGTCTCACTGAACTTCTTGCTCTCACCGCCTTCTCCCATCAGGTCTTTTGTCTGAAATAGATAAAAATCAAGCAGCTACTCTGAACTGCTTCACAGCAGAATGAGACAGAAGGCTCCAAATTCCAACGTCTGTCCTCAGCTAACCATGAAGGATCATAGCTTGACTCAAATTTGCAGTTTGACCAGGTTGCCAAGGTGTCCAAATGAGTTTTGAATGTGTCTGAAGACAATCTGCTCCAGTATTTTAACCAGCTCAATGAGACAGGTTTTTTCCTCATATCTAAGTAGAATTCTCCATGCTACCACTTAAGTCCATTAACCTCGTCCTTTTCTTTTTGATGAAGAGGTCCCTAACTTGATTTTCCTCTAGCATGGGTAGTACTTCACTCCCCCAGAGTGTGCCAGTCTGCCACAGGGACACAGAAGGCCTGAAAGCCGACTTTACCCCTAAAAATCAATGCCAGGAAGCATGGAATACTTCAGCTTTTTTCATGTCCTTTTTCACAAGGGTCTCTCATTTTCTTTGGTCTTCCATTTGTTGCTGCTGTACTGTGATGGGTTGACCGCTGAATGTCACATGTCAAGCTGCCCTATCACTATCATTCCCCTTCTCAGCTGGACAGGGGAGAGAAAAACACAATGAAAGGTCAGTGGGTCTAGATAAGGACAGGGAGAGATCACTCAGCAACCATTGTCACAGGCAAAACAGACTTGACTTGGGGAAACTAGTTTAATTTATTGCCAATCAAAAGTCAGTGCAGGGTAATGAGAAAATAAAACAAATCTTAAAACACCTTCCCGTCACCCCTCTCTTCTTGGCTCAACTTCACTCTCTACTTCAGCACTCCCAAGCAGCACAGATGGACAGGGAATGGGGGTTGCAGTCAGTTCATCACATGTTCTCCCTGCCACTCCTTCTTCCTTACTCTCTTCCCCTGCTCCAGCATGGGGTCCCTCCCATGGGAGACAGTCCTCCATGAACCTCTCTAATGTGAGTCCTTCTCATGGTCGGCAGTTCTTCATGAACTGCTACAGCATGGGTCCCTTCCATGGAGTGCAGTCCTTCAGGAACAGACTGCTCCACTGTGTGACCCACCACAGGATCGCAAGTCCTGCCAGCAAACCTGCTCCAGCATGGGCTCCTCTCTCCATGGGGCCACAGGTCCTGTCAGAAGCCTGCTCCTGTGTGGGCTTCCCACGGAGTCACAGCCTCCTTCAGGCATCTACCTATTCCAATATGAAGTCTTCCATGGGCTGCAGGTGGATATCTGCTCCACCATGGACCTCCATGGGCTGCAGGGGCACAGCCTGCCTCATCATCGTCTTCACCACTTTCAGGGGAATCTCTGCTCCAACACCTGGAGCACCTCCTCTCCCTCCTTCTTCACTGACTTTGGTGTATACAGAGTTATTTCTCTCACATATTCTCACTCTTCTCTTCCACCTGTTGTTTCACAGCAGTTGTTTCTCCGTCTTAAATATGTTGTCAAAGAGGTGCTACCACCATCACTGATGGTCTCAGCCTTGGCCAGTGGTGATTCTCACTTGCAGCCAGCTGGCATTGGCTCTATTGGACATGGGGGAAGATTCTGGCACCTTCTCACAGAAGCCAACCCCTGCAGGCGCACCACCAAAACCTTGCCACACAAACCCAATATATGTACCTACAGAAGTTTGTCTTGTTACTGTCCTCATCCTTCACCAATTTCACTTCCACCTGAGCTTTGACTTTTGCAACTCATCCCTATGTTTCCAGGCAATATATCTCTTCTGGTAGCCCATAGCCTATTCTATCCTCATTTCTGAGTTTGAGCTTAATCAGGAGTCTCCTATTCAGCCAGGCTGGGTTGTTGTTTACTTCCTGCACATCGCAATGCATTCTTGTGCTTTGAAATGTTTGTGGTTTTCCTTGAAGATCAGCCAGCTATTCTGGACCCCAGTAATTATCTTCCCTCTGCTCCCCCTAGGCAATGACATCATATCTCATAGTTTCCAGAAGAAGCCAAAGTTTTGTTTCCTACAGCCTAGAAATATACAGCTATTCACCTTCCTCACTTCCCTCATGACTTTAAACTTAACCGTCTCATGACAGCCCAAACTGCTATCCATCATCACATCCCTGATCAGTTCTGATTCATGAGCAACAGGTCCATTGAAGTGCCTCCCCTATTCAGCTTGCCCACCAACTCCATCATTGTCCTCAAAGCACCCCAGAAATGTGGATTGCTTGCACCCTGCAATGTTACCTTTCCAGTAGGTGTCAGGATGGTTGAAGTCCCTTATGAAAACTAGGGTTTCTCCTAGTCTTCTAAGCAAAGTTTCACCCACATTCTCTTGAATTTGTATCTGTAGAAAATTACCAGCATGATAGCCTCCTCACTGGTCTCTGCTCTGATTCTGACACCTAAACTCTTGACCAGACTTTCCATAGAAAAGCTCTGTGCATTCAGGCCCCTCCTTCATAAAATTTGTAACCCTCCCATCCTTCTAGGGGAATGATTGGGGACATTGGAAGGAGAAATATGGGGAATGACATCCCCTTTCTAAAGAGCCTGTATCCATCCATTGCAATGCTCCAGTGGGCTATCTAACCACTCTGTCATCCCAATGAGGTAACAGTTCTGTACATCAGCATCTCATTCCTCCTACTGGTTTCCCATGCCACATGCATTCATGTACAGACACTTGAGATAGGCTTCCAATCACACTGCTTTCTCAGGAGAACTGGGAGAGCCTCCCTCCTATGCTATCCCCCATCCAGTTGTCTCTACCCTTTTCCATGCTTTTCTTCAGATTTTAGCCTTCATTCCCCAGCAAGTCTAGTTAGAAGTTGTTCCCCCTAGGTTAACAAGCTGTTTGGCAAAGGGGCCTTTGCAACTCTTTGTCAAATGGATCCCTTCTCTCACCAGCAGTCCTCATTCCTAACTGCAACACCAGCTGTGCAGCAAGATATTTCCTCACAGGATATGTTTGCTCCTGCTCAGGCAAGTCCTTCCTTTTGACTCTCAGGATCAAGGAGAACATCACCTAGACATTACCTTTGCCCTACTCAGGGTTTCCCTTATCAGTGTCATTGTTGGCCACATGGCTGACCAACAAAAACCAATAACCCTAAGGGGTGGAGAAAGTCCAGTAGTCTCTCTGCAACGTTCCAGATCTGGACCCCTGTCAAGAAGCAGAACTTCTAAAATAGCAAGTCCTGGGCATTTCGACCCCCTGCAGAAGGATGCCTCTGGTCATCATCATCCGTTGATGTTTAATATCTTCATCAATGATCTGGATGAGGGGACCGAGTGCACCCTCAGTAAGTTTGCAGACATCAAGTTGGGTGGAAGTGTTGATCCGCTCAAGGGTAGGGAGGCTCTACAGAGGGACCTAGTCTCAGCCATATAAGTTAATGAAGAAATAAAGCCTTTCTCATCCACCCTAAGGTAGAGAATAGTCAACGATTCATAGTGCCTCTAGTAATTCTTCAATCATCTAAGAGAAATTCAACAGAGGAAAAAGGTCTTTTGAAAGAAAATTCAAAGATTAGAAGTTACATTATTCCAATCACTAAACTTATTAAATGAGAGAAGTTAAAACCTTTCCTAATAATACTTGGGTTTTTGTAAACAATATAATAAAAATGTGAAGAGTTTTTTCACAGATGCCCTACCTCAAAAAACAGCTGAGTCCCACTAAGTGTCTCCATTGCGGAGAAGACAACAAAATCAGAAATTTTGAGCTTTTCGGAAGAGAAAGGATTGAATCATGCACTGAATTAAAACTGAAAAAGTCAAAAGTATTTGGCCCGATCATGATTTGCTCTGTCTTTAGTATAATGAAGAGCTGCAACCCATCTATGCGTTGTCAGTTGTCACCCTTGATGCAGTCCCCATAGAAGGTATCACAGAAATAAAAATATGTTTGTTTATTTACTTTCTAATTACATAGACAGACTTGAGTCATGTTGCTCTGCTAAGAATGTTTGCATTTTAGGCAACCTTTATGGCTGCCATGACCTTAAACCCCACCACAATTAAAGAGATTTTCCAATTATGTGAGTAAACAAGTAAATGACAAACCAAAATGGGATTTACACACAAAAGATCCCTTCCTGGTGATGGCAAATAGATAATACTGCATATGATACTGAAGGGAGCAAACAGTTGAGGTTGGTGATGGGGATATTGCAAAAGCAGTTATCTTTCTTGAGAAGTAATCAGTATACTCATTTGTATCCTATTACTATAGGATGTAATATCTTAAGCAGTTCTCATTACAAGAGCTATGGCCACACAACAGCAAATACTGTTACGACACAAAGTGGACATTCAATAAGGAACTTTACTGAGCTAAAAATAGCACTAAACCCATAATTTTTTTTCATTACCAAAGAGAAAAATAAAATATATACATGACATAAATTACCTAAAAAATTTAAGCCTGTTCTTTAGCAAGTTATTATGCCATAACAATACCCTGAAATGGATCCATCCAGATGGGTGAACCTCATTAAGACTGAAACTAACCCTATTTTACAGGATCAACATAAGACCAGATCAATTTTGTGTTTAATAGCACTGAAATGTTCTACAAGATCTTGTATTAGCTCTTTTTATGAACAGAAAATTCATTTCTTGTCTTTCAGAACAAGTAAGACTCCAGCATATCCAAAAATAGATCCTGGTTTTCTACCTTTTTTTCCATATATTGTTCCATACTGATCACCAAGACAATAAATTATGCCAGTAGCTTGTATCAAATCTCAAAAATATGGAAAAGAAAAACCAAAACCCAACAACCAACAACATTTCTCAGGGTTTTTTGTTTGATATTAATTTCTGGAGACTTAAATCACTAATGGACTCTGGTTACAGATCTATCTTCATTTTTAAAATTAACAGTACCAAGGTCACCTGTCAGTACTACCTGAAACTAAAGTATTTCCTTTTTAATAACCATACACTGTATATGATTCAGTGTGTTAAAGAAACGACTTTTTTGTCAATTATTAACTCACCTTTTCTGTGGCATATGTTATCATCTGGCACAGATCTATTTTTTCCGTTAATATTTCATTTCCATTGAGATCTGTTAATTTCAGTTTGCTCTACAAGAAACAAAGTTAAAATGCAAGGGTTGGAAATGTCATAGGAATGTATAAATGCATGAACCAGTTTGTGCACAGTTGCTATTATAGTTGCTTCCAGCGTGAATTAAATGTATTTTTACCTTCAATCTCCAAATGAAAAACAGGAAAAACAATGCCTATTATTTAAGTAGTCACGCAGAGTATTTAGATATTTTCCACACCTCAAGTTTGACTTTGTTGTATAAAATCAGAGAATTCCATTTGTTCCTACATCCATTTCAGCAACAATACTTTGGGCAATGAAATATTTTGAGAATCATTTTTCTAGGACTGTTTAGCAAATCATTGCTCATGTACTTTGTAAGAGCTTCTTAGTTAAATAAATTATAAAAAAATAGTGTACACAGTAATGGAAGAGTAAACTAAGTAAAATGTTCCCAAAAGAACCAAGCATAGTGTAAAATATTAAATAAACATAGCATTAGGAACTTAGTTATTGAAGCATATTTTGGCTCTTACTGATCTGTGTTTTCCTTTTAAGTCTTTTAGAAATGCTGGAACAGTTTGAATCACTTTTTTTTTCAAGGTCAAGCTCAGATAAACTGTGAACCCTTCCTAAAAGCATGCTGTAATATGTTCTTAGTTGTTTCACAAAGCTATCAGCTTCTGTTTCCTTCTTCAATTTACAAATTGCCACGTAGCCTTATTTCTTTAGTTTGACATTACAACTATTCATGTTTGCAAAACCACAGATTTCTCATTTCTGAAATTTAAGCTGTTTAGTAGAAATTACTCTGAAAGATATATAGAGCTAAATAAAGCACTTTTTGCCTAGTCCTACTGTACTTATTTACTAGAAAGTACATCATAATTGGCCATATAGCATCACTCTGATAGGAAAATTTTAAAAGCTATGTGATGCAGCAACAGAGCAAGGAAGAAAAGGAAGGGAACGTGCTCTTTGTTCTTCCAGGTTACACCATGATATTCATAGCTAGCACAGCATGCCTGCTGATTCCACAAACATTTGCGAAAAGAACATAAGCAGAGGCAGTGCAGAAGATGTTATGCCTTGAACTGTCCTATTCTTTGCTATCCTAAATTAGATGTTTTGATGGTTACAGCTGCACAGTATGTAGAGCTAGTGCTGCTCCATGAGGGCTTCCAATGGGAAGTGATCAGAAGTTGTATCAAATCTAACTGTCCTCTGAGTTATCACAGGAAGAAATAGAATAATGCCAGGAAGAACACAAAGAAAATATTATCAATTACCTTCCACCTTTATGGATGATATTTTATAGATATGGGATTCTATGTGCTCTCATACGTGTATAAAAATTAAAATTAGAGATCTCTGGTTCAGACAAATTGTCAACTAATTAGGCAATTCAATAACTACCTTTGCCAAGAGAAAAGCCAAAAGATATCACCATATTTCCCCCTATCCCTCTTTCTCCTCAAAATACTTTCTCCTTATGTGAGCCTGAAAACATATCAGCCACCATGGTAGAAAGGCTCAAACCAGAAGGCATGCGTGTAAATGAGTGTTGTGTTCTGTGATAATAAATATTAAACTATATTGCTTAAGTCTTTTCATTTTCTCACCCTAACTGCTCCTGAATACCCAGTCTTTCTACCATTTCAAAATTAAGAAGACTTGTAGTATACATTATCCTTTCTATTGCTATAATCAGGTTTTTTTTATACTAACTAAATTGATAGTATAAGATTCATTATCTAAGTTTCAATAAAGCTCAACAGCTTTAGCTCTATTAGCCTGCATTTATCTCTGCAGCTGTTTAACAAGTCTCCAATATTTTTGGGGGAAAAAGAAAATCAACAGGAGCAAACAAATGGAATTCTGCAGTTTCTATGTGCATTCATTAAGTTCAAATTGAATGCAGTTCAAGTGCTATTCCACTAAAAGTGATTTTATTTCTTCAAAAGTTCACTGAGAAATCTATGTTTGATTGTGCTACATTATCCAAGGATTATATCGAAAAAAGTAGATATCAAACCCATGTATGCTGAAGAGTTTGAAAAATATTCTTAGGAACAGTAGCATCAAGGTCAAGTAAGGGTAGTAGGGAAGATTGACTTCCAAATTACATAAATTCTAGGCTGCTGTGAAATAAGTAAGTAGAGGACATCTTTCACAAAGGTAGCTATGACCCTGATTGCTGACTGATTACCATAATATCCTCTATCCTCAAAGCCATCTCTGTTCTAGAAGGCTTCCAGCTATTCGAGAATGCCTTATTTGATATGATACTCCTTATTCCCAGCTTCCACTGACATCACTGCGAAGCTTGGGAAACTTGCAAGGTGGTCAAATCTTCAGCTGTCCCTCAAAGACATCCTCCATCTACTTTTGAGATGGGAAGCCCCAATTGACTCCCTAAATTATTTTAGACACAAGTTATTAGAAGTTGAATTGCAAAGTGACATTTTGCAAAGTTAATCACTATTGCCTCTTCTTCAGACTGACTCTATACTGTGGTATTACATAAGTAATCAGCTTCACAACTTTCATCACCCATTTCTCTTGCACTGCTCACTTTAAGGCATGGTACAGCAGATACCAGTATATGGAGAGATCACATGATTTCAACATTTTGAACCTGAATACAGAACATGAATGATATTTGTATCTCACACATAAGCTGCTTTTATCTGGAGACTTTCAATCCTCTAGGATGCACAGTTCACCTTTGTAGTATTTCCATAGTTACTTTTTTAAGAGCAACAGACATATGCAAACCAGCCTATTGCCTGTAATTCAGGTGAAAATTTGGTATAGTCACTGAAGAAATGAAAAAACCGAGCTGTTTGTCTGGCCTTTCTTTTTACATTTAGATGTGTGCGGGGGACAGATTCCTCCCTACCAGTCCTGTATCTGCTGTGTTATGATTTTAGCTACATCTCAGCAAGTAGCAACCATTTTAGTATTATTATTTTTAAGATGAAATATATTCAAGTTGTATTTGATAAGTGTTGAGAACCTGTAAAGTCACTTCAGTGCAGAGATGCATCACCATCACAGTACTGCATAATCCCCAAGGAACTGAAGCATGTGCATAGCTTTTAGTCCGTGCAAAGTCCCACTAAGTCCTAAGAAAAAAAGCTTCTGAAATCAAAAGGATTATCCAAGCTGTTAAAATGAAGCCTGTTAATGCAGGCACCCTGTGGAAACAGGTTCTGGAGCAAGGCACGGCCATTCATCCCATTCCCACTCATCATATTGCTTTCATATCACACAGTGTGGACAAAATGGAGTCCAGCGCTCCACTGACAGATAGACCTCATGTCCTACCTCAGTCTCCACAGTGCATAAGGCTCAGCACATATACATAATCTATAGTGATTCCCTGGCCTTAGTACAGAAATAGAGAGAACAAAAAGACCCTGGAAAAAAATACTGTTAAAAGAAAAAAATGAAAAGGCAATTACGATAAGGATGAATTAGGCTGTTAACTTGCTCTCCTGTGTTAAGCATGGAAAACTACTACCAGTTTTGACTTTTCCCATCTGTTCTACTCCAAGCTTGACGAAAGGCTGATATTCTGACAGCAATCTGAAGCACAGTTTTGCCAACTGTTTCTTTTTGAAAGTCCATGTTCCATATGTTCTTATTATGCTTCTTTTTATTGCCTTGAAATTACACAACTAGGAAGGAAAAAAGTTCACTGTTTTGTACAATTATGTTAAATATATGTCCTGGTTTGAATTAGAACATAACCAATTTTCCTTTCAGTGATTTTACTTTTCAGTTAATTCTCTTCTAAGACTGCACTTTCTGAAGTTAACATGTTTGTCAGATAGTGTCTGTTCCTAGAAGTGATAATGCTCTATGTTTATAGTTAGTACTGAAGTAATGGTACAATGGTATGCAGAAAGGCTCTTACTTATACTTATTCCTGTAGAAACCACGGTCACTGCTGAATTTCTTATGTGCCACCTTGAAGTGACATAAGTGTAAGGGTGCAAAAGGGTTGCACCTGCAGGGAGGAGCAGACAGGACAGGTAACCCAAACGGACCAGCAAAGTGTTCCATTCCATACATGTCAAGTTTAGTATAAAGCTAAGGGAGATCAGGGGGCAAGCTCTCTTCTATAGAGGACTCTGTCCGTTCTGCCTTCAATCCTGATCTGTGCATTCCTGAACCCAGTTCCTGTCTGCTGTTGCACCCAGGATTTTCCCAGTGCTGCTCTGCAGCACCAGTGGTGAAGTGAGCATCATCAGGAGGGGGGAGCACGAGATTAGAGGGGAAGCTTAATATTGGATTTTGTATATATTTGTACATAATTTATTATTATTATCAATAGTAATAATGATTTTATTGTTATTGTTTCATTAAAGTTGTTTTAGCTTTTTGTCAAACCTTTTAAGTCTCTTTCCCTTCCCGAAATTAATATAGAGGTTAATAGAGAGGGTTAATAGAAAGCATCTGTCATCCATTTAGTGGCCAGCCCAGCCTTAAACCATGACAATATAAAAAAAATTTTGTGGAAAAGACCATCAGAATATACTTATCTCTTTTCCCATGAGTTACATCATTTTCTTGTCATAGCATATATTCCTATCGCTTAGAATGATTGTCTGTTAAACTTCACATACAGTTTCTGCAAAAAATTAATGATTTAGAACAAGGTATACAGTAGAGCGGGAGCACGCGTGGGGTTTATCTCCTCTCTTTCAAATTAGAGTTTTAAATATGTATTGACTTTCAGCAGTTAAGAAGAAATATATCTATTGCATACACACAGGAAGTATTTCCACCAGCATTCCTAAAATATTATCAGCTTCCAAGCAGTTGGTGTTTATCACAAGAATTTAAAAAGAAAAAATCCTGAATTCTAACCTCATGATAGCCTTGCAATCTTATGTAATAGAAAGCATGATCATAAAATCTATGCAACACTGGAATCATTGATGCTTACATATTAACACTGATTTTATATCCACTGAGATCTCATCAACTCAAGGCAAATCTCTCCAGTTGTCATCTATAGCAGTATAGGCTAGAAGTAACTGAATAAGCCACCAAAGGAAACCACTGGAGTTTCGTATCAATTTATAACAATCTGCCTGACACCAGGCCCAGAAAAAGACAGTAATCAAAAATTAAACTTTTGGAAGAGGGTTTTGGTGTGACAGGATACTGATGATATCAGGCACAAGCTTAGTCTTATCAATAAAGGAAACACTGAGGAAGTGGTATGTTTTATTTGCTCACCTGATTGGATAAGAAACAGACAAAGCTTTGCAGCATGCAACTCCTTCTTCAGAGCTGAAATGGAAGAATCAGCCTTCAAAACCGAGAAGCACAAAATCATGTTGGCGGGCAGGGACTCTGAAGATCATCTTGTACAACATCCTGCTCCAAGCAGAGCTGCAGCCAGCACTCGATCAGGTAGGCCAAGGCTTGATCCAGCCAAACCTCAAATACCTCCAGAGATGGAGATCCCATAACTTGTCTGGTAAACTTGCTCCAGTACTGCATCTCCCTGCTAGTGAAAATGTTTTTCATAATGTCTGAGATACATATATAGGCATTGCCCTTGTTACATAATCTGTCCTACCAAGAAGAACCTGGCCCCATCATCTTCATAACTACCCTTGAAATAGTTGTCAGCAGATGTTAGATTGGCCCTTTGTCTCCTTTCCACGAGACTAACAAAACCAGATTCTTCAGCTTCTCTTTGGAGACATTCTCCAGGCACCAGAGCATCTTGCTAGTCCAGCAGTTGGATCCTCTCCCATTTCTTTATGTATGTTTTGAATGTCAGCGGCCCAAATGGGATTAACTTGTCCTAAGTGGCCTTGTCAATGACAAGAGGACATTAAGTTTTCTGTCTGGTGGACACCTCCTCAAAATCAGCCCAGTACAATGTTTGCACAATTTATTCTCAGTGAGAGCACACTGTTGGCTCATACAGCCTGACACCACCTGTAACATAGCAGCCCTTTTCTGCAGATCTCTCAGCCAGTCACTTCCCAGTCTGCGTAGCGTAATTCCATGAAACAGAACTTTCCACTTTTCCTTGTTGCAGCTTACAGGATTTCTGTAGGCACAGTCCTCAGATTTATTCAAGTCTCTCCAGAATGAGGTGTTGCTATTCCCAGTCAGCTGCTTTCCCACTACAGACTTGCTGAGGGTACTCTGTGTCATCATCCATAACACTCTTGAAGGTGACTGAACAATATCAGTCCCAATATCAAGCCAAGGGTATTATGGTCATTACTGATCACCAGCAAGATCTCAAGCCATGGATTATTGCCCTTCAAACTTGTTGGTCCAGCCAATTTTCTTCTAACAGTCCCATCAGCCAGCCCACACTTCCTCAGTTTACAAGGAAAATTGGTGTGGGAGATGGCATCCAAAACATCATGAAAGTCAAGCTATATCACATCCACCACTCTCCTCTCATGCACAGCACCAGCCATATCACTGAAACAAAGGCAATCAGCTTGGTCAAATCTAATGTGTCCTGGCAAATCTGTGTTGAGTTTCTTGATTATGTCTTTGCCCTTCAGGTGCTTGGGACTGAATTCCAATAGCTGCCTGATTTTTTCCAGGGAATGAGCCTTCTAGGGCCTCACAACTTCTCTGACATAATAATCACCTTAATCTATTAGGTTATTGTCCCATCCCAGACAATAGTCTTCTCATTTCTCTGCTTGAAAATGTTACCCTTTGCTTCAGAGGTACAAACCCAGTCACCTTTTCTCTCAGATTGTCTAATTATTTAATGAAATTACATTAAACTAAAAGTAATTATTCTCCAGTTGTATTCAGCTTGAAAGATTTTGCTTCAGTTTCAGACTTGGAAGAAAGATTTACATGACTATAATTTTAAAAATATTTTTAAAATATTTTACAACTGTACCAAGTGGGTCTAATAGAGAAATATCTTTGTTCTACAAAATTAACCTAATTTATTTATTTTTACTGTCACAAGTATGACAACAATAATACTAGTAATAGGTAAATACCCTGAAGCACTACTTCACACAAGCTAGGAGAATTAGTTTCTAGATTGTTAAGTAGTCTTCAGGTTGTTGGTTATAAACTAACAGTCAAAATTTGTCATCACTATAATTATTATATCAGTATTATTTATTTGTCATAAAATATCATTTGGAGTTGCAAGCCTTACAATCTTCTTTTGTATAAGTAACTATAAGCTCTCAGAAACTATCTCATCTTTCTCTCCATTCAAAGCCTACTGCACTGCATTAAAGCACTCTAGATGATTTCTGAGGCTTTGATGCAAGTCAGAAATCACCAAAATGACCACCCTCAAAATGAGTTTCAAGGTTTTCTTAAGCTGTTCTAAACCTCTGGCCCCATCTTGCCTCCCTGCCCTGCTGCTTTGCTTGAGCTGTGGTGATTCTGCAGTGAACCAGCTCAGCTGATTTGTCCAAATGAAAACATTTTGCTGCAAAGATCAGCTTCTAGTCAGATCAAGAAACTAATACAGCTCACCACAAAACTACTGAAGATAATGGCAAGAAAAAAGTGGGCAAGCATGTCCACACTCCTTTTAGGAGTAATATAGTCTTAGAAGTCATCTCTGATACTTGTGTCTCACAAGCCATTCATGAAAATATTCTGTTAACAATAAGCTTGAAATTGATGTCACCAATAACTCTGTTTATACTAATGGAAATCTACACAGTTGAAAATTACTTTCCCAAAAGAAAGAAGCAATTTCAACAGCCTTCCTTTGTATTTCTTTACATTTTTTTCATTTTGATGGATTTAGAGTGATTGAATAACTACTTTCTGACTTCCATTTAACTGGTTCTGATATATATTACCTGAAATGCACACAAAACTCACAAAATCATTGACAGAGGAAACCAGAGGCTCAGGAAACAAGGACTCCAAGAAATAATACGCACATACACATATAACCTGGACTGTAGATAGGCTGAAGGGCAGTGTTTTGTTCTTAAACCAGATAATCCATTTCTCTTATGATTGCTAGGATGCTGATTATGACCTGATTAACAGCCAATTTCATGACGAGCACTTTATTCAAATTTATAGCCATTTGTTTGTAATGTAGGCTATCAGTGAGCTTTGCTCTTAATTACACTGATGCTTTAATTGTATAGTTTTACAAAGCTGATTAGAATTGTCATTTTGTGAATGCAATTATTGCCCATTAATGCTAAGTATACAGCGATGTTCTTCTAGTATGATACAAACATGAGTTATGTTCTTCCTCTTTATCCTACTGTATTTAATTATCATTAATATATTCTTTACTAGAAGCAGATGGGCTGTTCAATAGAAGCATTCTTGTACTGTGTCCCTGCACCTATCCCAGCAATCCAGACTATGACAATGAGTTAGGATTGCATTGCTGAGGCTCTGCACGTAGTTACTGACTTAAATCCAATGCAACACATTTGGCTGGAGTGGGAGTATTCTGGATTTGCAGGAATGTTCTAAGAGCTGAACAGCAAACAAGCTATTATCTATTGATGCATTTGTTGGTATATGTTCAGCAGGCTAAATTTTGAACTGTAACTACAGTAAGACCCTTTGCTCCAATCTAACCTTACAATATCGGTATTTGTCTGGAGACAATTTCATCTGATCTTACTTCCAAAGCATTTATTTAACCTGCACATTTAGGTTCATTACCTCCTTATCTGTACTATGCTGAAATGAAAAACTCTGTTCAGTCAGCTACTGTGACAACTAGGTGACAGTCCTGATACCAACCACTACAAAAACTTGCTAGCACTGTCTATTGCCAGTCCTACAGTGTAGGCTTAGTATTCCTTTTAAAAAGTTTGGAAGCCAAACTAACTACTGAGGAATAGTTAATTTGTTAACAAGTCCCACAGAGATGTTTCCCCTCAAAAAAGAAAGATTAGCCATCGTGACTGACTGAAGTCTAACTATGAGGAATGAGGACTGGCTTTCTCCATCTCATATATGTATCTGCTATACCTTAACATCACCACATGTCAGGTCTACTTGTGAAACCAACAGAACTGGCCTCTCAGATGCCACAAGGAACCTGCCCACCAGTGCTGCCAAATCATCTCTACTTGAGAACCTGGTCCAAGGCTCAGAGTACAAAGAATGTGACACGATGTCCTTAATAATTTAAAAGATCAGATAAATCTTGTTAGTGAGAGAGAATAGTTTCCAACTACTCTTCTTCCAAAGACCTTTATTGGGGAAAATCATGGAGAAAACATTTGTAACACATACTGGTTTCTTGACAGCTATGGCATTATGGGGTGCTTCCTTCCCTGAAGGAAGTCTTTTTTTTCTCTGAGAGCAGTCTTTACCAGCTTTCATCAGGCCCAGATGGCAGGTATCTACATCCCTATGCTAGCACAAATATTTCAGCAGAATGTAATCTTTTCCAAACACATTAATTTGCTTTTTATAAGTAACCGATCAGCTTAGTGTGTGCTTATACTGTTGGATGTAGAAAGCCATGGGCTAGCCCCACCCACACTCCAAACTGGTTCGATGCAAGTCACCTCGTGTCCAAAAGCTATTTAGGTACATTAATGCAGGACTATGCCTGAGCTAATAAGACCTGCTGAGAGTCCTAGTATTAGTACAATTATATTTTCACAGCAGCTTGTTTTTCTTGTATTCTAAAATATTAAATCACACAGGCTGATGATTTCATTCTTTACTTCAGAAACCAAACAGAGTTTAATATGTATAGAGAGACATTATCACAAACAGAAGCTTAAATAGCCAAAATAAATCTTCTCTGAAGTAGTAATAATGGATTTAGCAGCTATGTGGTAAACAGAGAATTAAGGATTTCATTCCACTAGTCCTTTACTTGTCTTTAAGCTGACAAGCAACATAATTTTGCTGTTCACAATAACAAACCTTAATTGATAGACTTCTTCCCAGTATTTTATTCCAAAGAATTAATGTTTGCATTTAATATCATACTGTCATTATCTTGTTTCCTCCACAGTGAGAAGAGTTGTCTGGTTTCTGCAGGTGCAGAGGATCAGCTAAATACACCACAGCCCCTCCTTATCCTTCCTATCAGCATACACAATGATCACTAGTTATTATGCATAATTACATGGTTGCATGTATTGAATGTTGTTATATTGCACAACAGTATGTTTTAACAGTTTGGAACTTACATCTTAAAAGCCTTATAGGTATTTTAGTCACATTTTGAAAGGCAGGATCTCTTTCCTGGAATGAAATGTGGTTTTAGCACAAGTTAACTTATCTAATGAAAAATATGAAAACACCATTAAATAAGTGCAGAAAAAACATGTTTTTCTCTTTTTTTTTTTTTTTCCTGTGTGTTACCATCTGGTTCACTGGTAACCTAGAAACTAGATTTATCAGCTGTTAGCTACCTGAAGGCTTGGGAGGAGCAGAGAAGGGAAAGGAAGGTTAGTATCAGTATTTTTTTTAACACAGTATGCTACAAGTGTACTAGAGCTAGTATTGTAGTTATATAGCTGTATACAAAAACATAAATATACAAAACACAAGCATAAACAGAATTATTTTTAATTAAGATTACCAAGTCAATATTGATTTTAAGAGGGATTACTGATCTGAGGTCCAAGCAGTACAAAATTTGAGATTCAACTTTGTTTCTCCATCTGTATAAAATGGAAGGTTGCTCCCCACGTTTATTTGACAGCAGAAGGAAATTCTGAGTTAAGATTACATTTAAAAGAAAATCAAGTATTTGAAAATGTGTCAGCACCTAGACAAGACATCCTAAAAACTAAGAAAATTGAGCCAAGGAACTAAGAGGGGTTTTATCTATTAATTATCCCAGAATTTCAACCAGCACTTACAACCAGTAAATGCAGTTAAAGATACACACTACTCTCATAATGTGTTAACTTTCTCCCAGCAGCTGGCACTAGCCATTGGTTTCCTCACATGGTGGTGTAAAAAGAAACATTAAGAACTTTAGCTTCATTTACTCTATTGACTGCAAAGTAAATCTATGGAGTAGTGGAGGGATTAGACAGAGTAGATTATCAGGAGAATCCAGTGAAGATGAATGCAAATAAAGATGGATATAAAAAACTTTGGATACCAGGTATTCTTCAATTTGGCAATAAAAAGTAATGTTTTGTAGTTATTGTTATATTACTGTGAGACTGAAACCTGTAGCTGTGGTTTCTAAAACCTACTAAAAGGCAATGATGACTGTTTTTCAGGATGGTTTCAAGGGCACAGAAGATGTGATAACAAGGTATCCTACAGATGCTTTTTAAAAAAACTGTTCTGTTTTTTGTCGTCTTTCCAATACTTCAGTATTTTAAACTTGTGCTGGCTTTATCTCAAAACCAGAAACATCTTGAATGAGAAAAGAAATTTACTCAGGCCAATCAGTGGCATCATTAGGTGAGGAAAAATATCAGAGGAGAATGTGCAATAACAGAGACTAAATTCATCTTGGTAACTCAGTGACTTCCTGTATGCCAAGCCAATGTGATTTCAAAAATCACAAGCCAAAAACATGTTCATGCTCAAGGACAAAGCATCCATTAAGATAACCTTAAAGATCTGAGAAAGAGAGGAAAGGTTCTCTGTGGAACTAGAATCAAGTTTAAATAAAGAAATCTGCCTTAATGTAACAAGGCAGCATCTCACTAGGAAGTTAAGTAACAATGTTATTGCAATGTAAAGTCACAAAATAATTAAAAGTGTCGGGGGGTTGATCCCTGCAGGCCTTGCAACAATGAATATTGTCATCTTGCTGTATTTTCACTGCCAACGCTAGGGGTGATCAAGGGATCAAGTCTCTAGAAAAGGTCAGAGGATTAAGAGGTGTTTAAGGGAGTATAATAGAACTAAAGTGGCAGCTTCTACGGCAACAGCCAGGAAAAAAAAAAAAAAAGGAAAAAAAAAAAAAAAAGAAAAAAAGAAAAATACATTATCAAGGAAAGAAATACTCTCACAAGCCAGAAGTAGGTCTGGGATGTAGGGGTGTATGGGTTGCCTAAGCTACCCAGCAACGACCAATAACAACTTTTTCAGATACAGGGAGGAAACTAAAATAATCATTCTGTCCATGTGTTTTGCTTTTCTCAAAATTTAGTGGCAATGAGGAAGTGTTCTTTCAGTAGGAAAACTGATTATGGTTCAGTTGAAGGCCTTCCCTTGGTTTTAATCACTGTGTCCCAGGCCATGTATCTCTGCGGAGGGAAAGATCAGCAAGACTAATGATAAACTTCAGTACAACACAACCTCTACAATCATCTTCTAATTACATTGGGGTTTATTATACTACATAGTATTTGGGAATATTAGGGTAAAATAGCCTAACCAGAATTCCCTGAATGCATTCTTAAAAATTCCTCTTATTACAGTAAGGACTACCAAGAGACTTTTCAGAACGAGTGAAACTACAGAAAAGGCAACCACTGAAAATGAAGGCCTTGAACAAGATTTCTGTTTAATCTAATGTGGTATCTTTACATGTTCTTACACTCTAACACTTCATTTTAAACTATTTCCAAATATAACAACATGCATTTAAAACCAAAAATAGCCTCTCTTGCATGTGTATATTAGCTATTGATTGAAAACACATTTTTCCCTTTCTTTTTTCTGTTCTTTAATCTCTTTAGCTTTGGAACAGATTGTACAGAGTTTGGATAAGATTATGTTACAATGCAACTGTAAACTGACACCTTAAAAAATGGGAAGACTGCCAACTTATTCACAATTAATATAACTAAGAGTTCACCAAATGTTTTCCTTTAAATTGAGAAAAGTATTGAATTACATGCCAGTTTTATTATCCATAAATATTTATGCAAGATTAACTGTTCAGTTTTATGTTTCAGTAAGCAAAAATTGCAAAGGGCGAACTGCTGAAAATGTACAAAGTGGCCCAGAACACAGAGCAAAGTGGGTTGTAGAAGAGTGTGTAGGGCTTCAAACTGTAGTGAGTTCCCTAAAAAGAGAGGAAACACCTATTTTAAAGTGAATATTAAGGCAAGTTAAAAGTGGACACAAACCCTTAAAAATAATCTGTATTCAATTCCTTAATAAATATTTGTCTATTTATACAGATACACAGAAATACAAGAAGAATTCTTGAATCTGCTCCTTTAAGTTATTTTAATACAATTATATTTGGTAGTTGGCATTGGATATTCATTTAAACTTGAGATAAAGATGTTAAAGTACCAGAATTCTGCACCCAAGTATGTTACTAACTTCTTGCTAGAGGGAAAGAAAACTTCTGGTTGACATTATTGATAATTTGTCTCAAATGCATTTTGATTTCCTATGGTTTTGCTTTCAAAAATTTTCATGAATTCTCAGCATGAATGCTCAAGAAAAGGGAATTTTCATTAGACACATGCAAAAACATGTGTAAGATAAAAGTACTGTTCTTTTCCTACAAACGTATTCAGCATAAACTGGATTATATTTACGTCTATCTAACCAGAAAACTAAGGAAATCAATTGTGACTGTAGGACCAGTCCTGTAGCGAAGAAATAGAGCTCAAATTTCAATCAGCAAACCAAACTTATTCAAACTGCAAGAGCGAATTATTTAAAATAAATAAATAAATAAATAGAAAAAGAACACATTTACAAATACTGACTGTTTATGCATTTTTCAAAATCAGAGAGCAAAAGTCTATGTGTAATTTTGTAGTTCTTCACCTCAGAAATTTATCTGCAGGAATGTTTTAAAGAAATTTTAAAAATTCTATTAAAGTAGGTTCTCCTCCTAAACATAAATAAATCCATAAATATCTAAATGAAAGCATTCTGAATGTGTGGTCAGTTGTGCCTTCAAATATGTTGCAAATTCCAAAATGCAGTAATTTGAAATTCATCTTCATGTCTTAATATTTGATTGCAACAATACTTAAGACCATTTCAGAGAGAGCTGTGAAGCATCTTTCATTTACATACGGGCCTCCATTGCCAGTAAAAACATCATTGTTCAAGGGAAACATAGCTCAGTCATTATCAAGTACTTATGTTACAGAAGTCACTGGAAAAGCTGATATGTAACTTGTATCAGTTACCTAATCTAATTAACATAATACTAATAAAGAATCTTATTATTTATAGAAAACAGCAACAAAATTTGGAAAACTTTCCTAAATATAGCAAGTCATATCAGAAGTTTAACTTGTTTGAATTCCCAATAATTTTAACTGTTCAGACTTCAAATCAAAAAACAAACACTCTGCACATAATGTGAAAGTATTAGGAGATGTTTTGGAAATGTTGATCAGCTAAGAACTGCAAATTTTTTGTGCAAAAAGAAGATTTTTGCTAGCTAAACTAAAAGACATTCAGTTTTTCAGACAGCAAATCGCACTAAAGCTTTTAATCAAAAATATACATGCCAATATTTATAAGAGCTCTAAATAATTTCAGACCTAGACAAAAATCTAGGCCTTCTGTATTTCGTGTGGTTTTCCCACTTCTATTCTTTCATATCTTCCACTCTTTTTTTCTTTCACTGTTAGTCTGAATGATTCATTGCAAATAATTGACATGAGCTATTCATACTTCTGCTGCATGCTGGTATCCACCAGTAGATTGTAATTTATTTGTCATTTTAAACTAGCCATGTTTTTATAAGTTGTTGGGGTTTTTGTTTTCTGTGGGTTTTTTTCTCCACAACTAGATCACAAAAGTGTGAGCCTTGGACACTGAACATTTCAAAATTCAAACTGTGTTGCTTAGTTGCTATGCCACAAAAAAGAAAAAGGCTGTTGTTTCTATTCTTGGATCTTAATAGTATAATCATATAGTGGCTTGAAGAAGCCAAACCTTTTGGGGAAGGAAGTGTTTAGAGAAAGACTGAAAAAAAGTAGGATACAGGGAACATTACAAAAAAAAAAATAACCATTATCTTTCCAGCCTACACTGACATATTTCAGGTAACTCCAATAATTGCAAAAATATGAATGGAAGAGATTGTAGCATATCATCTATCTCCTTTAGGTTTTTTAGTCTTTGGATTGCAAATATTTGACGAACTATGGATTTCATTTTAAATGGATTGTGAAAAGCAAAATAAGAAAAGCAAGTCAGCTGTTATTATGCTTAGAATTGCTATGCTGAGATGTGAAAAGGTCAAAAAACACCTAGAAACCTGCTACAAGCACCTCCACAATTCCTTCTAGACAAACTTTTCCAGAAAAATAGATAAAAGTATACATATATATAAAGATAGCAATATAAACACATGCAAAATGCATATAAAAAATAGAAAAATAATTTTAAACATAAAACCTAACATAAAGCATCTCATAGTTCAGTTTAAACCCATTATTTATGGCCTGCCCATGGTGACTGACCCAAAACCAGAAAGCCCTAAGCTGAGCTGCAGACCTCGCCTTCCCACGGAGCTGCTCTGTGAATGCCAGTTCCATTTAGCAGCTGTAGGGTCAGGGGGAAACGTGTGGTTTTGGAAACACAGTATGTCAGTGTTTCCAAAATATTTTCCTGGAATTTTTTTTTCTGAAGAAATTTTTCTTAAAAAAATGGATTTGTTCCAATTTGAAATGAAGCCAAATTAAAAAGAAAAAATAAAATAAAATAAATCTGTGAACTGTAAAGCCTGATATTCAGCCAGCCCTGTTGCTGTGGCATACTGTTTTTTCCCAAACACTCTGGTGCCACCATGGTCTAATTCCTATTCTTCCTTTCTCTTGAGTCTTCCTGTTTCATTCAACAATATTTTTTTCCCCTCTTATTACTCTTGGAGTTTCATACTAGGCAGCTTTCTATTATCTTAACCACTCTCTGTTGCCCTTGTTGTTCTTTGATGTCCCAATGACAGTAATAAGAAGATATTTTAGATATGACAATACATCTGACTTCAGAATCATTAAAAACCTTCCCAAACTTTGCAAATCCAGCAATAAAATCATGGTAATTGCTAATTTTGTTATTTCCCATCTGCTGAAAGTCACTTTTCCTGGAACAATTATACTGATAATTAAGTCCAAGCTTTTATCCTGAAATGAAATCACCAGAGCAATGCTACATTCCAAGATGGGTGCATATAGGGCACCTATGACAAACTTAAATAGGAGAGGGCAAAGAGACATTTCTGTCTAAGTAGAGAGCCGAGAAGACAGACTGTCAAATTATTGAGCCTCACTGTCATCTGAAAACACATAAAGTAGGAGTGTGTTTTTTTTGATTTCAAGTATATTACTGGGCTGATTTTTAGTGACAGGTAGGCACCTAAGTTCCTTCTGTTGCTTGCAAAACTCCAGCCCACTTTTCTCTCTCTATCTCAAGCAAAAAGCTATAGAATACGGAGTGGAAAGCATCTGAAAATAACAATCTCAGGAGAAGACAACAATGGGCACTGTTTTACATGATATATACCCTTAGATGGATTTTAGCTTGTGGACAGATGAGGACACTCCAATGTGAAATTACCAGTTCAAAATGACAGTATACATGATTCAAGCCAGTATTTTATATATTTTGTTACACTTCATAATGCAGTCAACTAAAAACCATCAGTTAACTTTCAGTTAAAAATCACTTTGCCCAAAACACTAGAAATCTGCAACAGATGTTAAGTTTCTGCTCATATAAGTGTCTTGTTCTGCTGGCTGCAATTCCTGTAGTCAGATGGCTCTCTTTCAACTCCATTCATATGCTCCAGCAGGTCATACTTTGTGAAGCCTCTAAGAACTAATTAAAGTTTTATTTCAGACCTCTAATAGCTCAATCAATAATTTAGGGTGAAAAGAAAACATTTTCTGGGAAAGCATTAGCATAAGATTCACTGAAGCTGTATCACTCCCGGCCATATTTAATTTCAGCAAGATGAACGAAGAGAAAACACAGTATAGCTCGATGCCATACAATTTGTGTTGCAGTGTCAGTTTTGTATCTTGGAATACTTCTAAATAGCTTTTCTGCTAAAGCAATAATCAATTAGTATAAAGCACATCTGTAGCAAAACAAGATGTTCTCCTTGGAATTGGATCAAAACTACATTTTACAAATGTTATCTCATTCCTGTACCACTTTAATTTGAATGCTACAATTAAGGAACTTACAAACTTCAGTTCCAAATTCCATTGGATCAGTGATACAGAGTTAGAAAAATTTTGAAATAGTAATCTCCAGAGGGAACTTGGACTTCCAAACTTATTTTAACTCATTTATCATTAATATCTCTGGGTTAAAGGAACCTTTGTACTGATGTCTAATTGCCAGGAAATTATTTCTGAAGGCAAAACCTATTTAAGCAGTCAGAAGTGCATCTGATTGTGGACAACAGAAAAAAAAATCAGTTAAATGGACTGTAAAACAAACACTGGAAAAAAATGGATAAGCAATGGGCTCAGGTACAGTTATTAGCTGGGGAAAAGATCACACAAAAGCTGTCTGAAATGGCTTATAACTATGTTTCTATAATATAGAAGTCTCTAAAATTGATAACAATAACAGAAATCTACAAGCAGCTGGTTAAAATACTAAGTATAATGATTCAGTATAAAAGAAACTGGTAAGATTATAGACTAGCGAATACTTGTTTGATGAAAAAAGGGCAAAGATGAATCATACTTTCAGTGAAGGTCTCTGCCTATCCCCAGTTTTAGATTCAGGTACTGCATTCATGCATGGAAATACATGTTGGACTCCAAAATATTTCGCTCTGGTTTGCATTGCATTAGCTCAGCCAAGGAGAAAGGCACTATCTTTCAGTCTTAAAAAAGGTGGGAGAAATCCCCTATCCCCAGTGCACTCATCTACAGTTGAGGGAGAAAACCTCTGGTCTTCTCTTCCATTGTATCAGTAATAATAAAGAGGAAATTAACTTGATAAGAAAATGAACAGCCACATTTAAAGAACTCTACAGAGCCAGTCAGGAGTCCCCCATTCCTGCCTCTGGAGCAGAGTTGTCTCAGATCTGATTATGCCTGGCAGCAGTCTGCCACGTGATTTGGACAGAGCGTTGGAAGTTAAGTCAGTGAGCTCGTCTGCTCGTGGTGTATTGAACAGGCTGGCCTTGCAGAATCTGTACTTGGCAAAGTGGAGGATCTCCAGGAAAAGCTTCTGCTGTAAAACTAAATTTGCTGATCTTAGAGGCCTCATATGTCCAAGGATTCTAGCTGTCCATGAAAATTTTTTACCTTATGTTTTGGCACGTGGAAGGAATAAGTTCATAATGTACTCGGAGTTGTATAAACAACTGAATTTTTTTGTGCTTGGGGATTTTTTAAAAACATACTCCAAAACGTCTTTCTTCTCCAGATTTGCTTCCAAGTTTCTTGTTTCCTGGATCTATTATTCCTCTGGGCAAAGGAACCACACTATTAGCCCTAGCAATTCCTTAGATCACCATATAATCTGGAATGCACCACATCCTACTGAGAATTATACTGGAGATATTAATTACATAGGTTTTAAACTAATTTCTCTGATACTTTTTACTTTTTCTTGCTATTTTTTTTAACAAACTGAAGACTTCTCCCATCATTAATGATTGTTTGGTATTGCTGCTGCAAAGAAATAGGATGTTGGCAGATCCTCTATATAAATATATATAGCACAATTCCAGCACAATCGCATTTGAAATCCTCATTTACTCAAGAGAATAATCAATTCTCTGTTAAAGCAGCTTCCATGTGAATAAAAGATCCTCAGAGTTTGACATTATTCATATGTCACTACCATTGGAATTTCAATGCAATACAGCAATAGAAAAACTAAAACAAATTAAGACAAGTACAGCATTCACATTGGAGTTTGCATGTTTATATTAAGAAAATCCCAAACAATGAAGCATATAAACTTTATGTAGCTCATCAATATATTGAGGTTCATTTCAATAATAACATTGCAAGGAAGAGTGTTTAAATTCCATGTGAAAAGCTGGACTTCATTAAACCAAATTCAGCCAGATTTTCATCCAAGAATTTTGTCAAAATGTGCTTCCCTCAAAACTCTTGCTCACTTCAGAAAATTTATAGAAAGATTCTGGATGTTTCTTCCCATTGAAAAAGGAATTTCTGTTTCCTTACACTTCCTGAAGCATGGTCTGACTTTGAACTTCTGCAAGTGTCTTTGGTAAAAGATGATCAGAAAGCCACCAGGAGCAAGGTGTTTAACCTCTTAACCTGTCTGAGATAACACAAAACTAAAGGATGCAGCTCTAAGAATGCATCCTGTAACTAGATAGATTTTATTTTCTTTCTTTAAATAAGAAAAAAACAAACAAACCAAAACAAACAAACAAACAAAAAGTTTAAGGTTTTAAACAGAATCTGCATTTAATGTCCCAGCTTTCATTGGGAAAAGGACTAAGTCACGAATATTTAGTAGTTTCTGTTTCAGTAGCAGTTAATTATAGCTGCATTTCTACTGAGGCATACCAAGTGTGGAGTAATATTCTGTGGATATTTTTGGCCCTTGACTTCAACAAGTTAGTTAATGTTCAGACCTTGTAAAAGGCAACTTTCTTATTTGTAGTCTCTATGCTTTTCTTTTTCATATCCCGTGTACCTGAAAAGCACTGTTTCTCTTCTATCTAAGGACAAATAACGATGCTTTCTGCTGGATGGTTCTTGACTTCCAGGTATATCTCATTTTGGCAGAAGACAGAGGTCATCAAAACCCCACACACATAACTGTCAGCAATGGAAAACTTTCCAGCTTTACCATGACGGCCCAGGCTTTGAATGATGGCTTCTTCTGATTCGGCTCTTAGTAAACAAAAAGGACCCAGGAAACAACAGGCCAGTCAGCCTCACCTCCATTCCTGGAAAGGTGATGAAGCAGCTCATTCTGGATGTCACCTCTAAGCATGTGGAGGAAAATAAGGTTTTCAGAAGCGGTCAACATGGATTTGCCAAGGCGAAATCATGGTTGACCAATCTGATAGCCTTCTATGATGGCATGTCTGGCTGGGTAGATGAGAGGAGAGCAGTGGATGCTGTCTACCTTGACTTCAGCAAGTCTCTTGACACTGTCTCCCATAGCATCCTCATTGATAAGCTTAGGAAGTGTTTGTTAGATGACTGGACAGTGAGGTGGATTGAGAACTGACTGAAAGGCAGAGCTGAGAGGTTATCAGTGGTGCAGTCTAGTGGAGGCCTGTAGCCAGAGTGTTCCCCAGCAGTCAGTACTGGGTCGAGTCTTGATCAACATATTCGTCAATGACCTTGATAAAGGGACAGAGTGCACTGTCAGCAAGCTCGCTGATGACGCAAAACTGAGAGGAGTGACTGACACACCAGAGGGCTGTGCTGCCATTCAGTGGGATCTGGACAGGCTGGAGAGTTGCACAGAGAGGAGCCTACTGAAGTTCAAAAAAGGCAAGTGCAGTGTCCTTCACCTAGGGATGAATAACCCCATGCACCAGTATAGGTTAGGGGCTGACCTGCTGGAAAGCAGCTCTGCAGAGAAGGACCTGGGAGTCCTGCTGGACAAGTTAACCATGAGCAAGCAACGAGCCCTTGTGGCCAAGAAGGCAAAAGGTATCCTGGGGTGCATCAAGAAGTGTGTAGCCAACAGGCCAAGCAAGGTGATCCTCCCCCTCTACTCTGCCCTAGTGAGGCCACATCTGGAGTACTGTGTCCAGTTCTGGGCCCCCCAGTTCAAGAGAGACAAGGAACTTATGGAGACAGTCCAGCAGAGTGCTACAAAGATGATTGGTGGACTGAAGGAAAGGCTGGGAGACCTGAGTCTGTTTAGCCTGGAGAAGAGATGACTTAGAGGGGACATGGGCGGGTGCGAGAGGATGGGGCCAGACTCTTTTCAGTGGTGCCCAGTGACAGGACAAGGACAACGGGCACAAACTGGAACATGGGAAGTTTCATCTGAACATGAGGAGAAACATTTTTATTTTGAGGGTGGTAGAGCACTGGAACAGGCTGCCCAGAGGGGTGGTGGAGTCTTCTCTGGAGACATTCAAAACCCACCTCAACACAATCCTGTGCAACCTGCTCTGGGTGAACCTGCTCTGGCGGGGGGGTTGGACTAGATGATCTCCAGAGGTCCCTTCCAACCCCAACCATTCTGTGATTCTGTGATCTACCTGATAGAGCCGAGCACATGCAGCAGCTTCTCAAAGGTCTCTGGCTGAAGCCATTATGAATCTTCTTGCTCAGCAACATTAAGTCACATAGCAAACAGGACTTGAACTTTTAGGTCTAATCTATGCCAGAAAATTTAGAAGATTAATGTTGGATGTGTGCTTAAAGCTCAGTAGGCACTCCTGATAATTCCATGTGTGAACACTTCTACTCTGGAACTGGTCCCTTCATTCTAGTTAGCTTAATTTACTATAAGATATTTTATCATGTCCATTTTTACATTCCCGTGAAATACAGTTATAAAATTTCACTTGCAACAATGTCATGAGGTGACTAGCTACAGAAAGAGGTATGAATGGGAAATTTTTTTTCAATTACTGCAGTCACGTTCCAAGGACATAATACACAATAGGTACTATACAGTGGTCCTTTCTCAAGAAAACACTTTAATTATAGGTTGCTGGCAGAGATCCAAAGGAAAGCTGGCTATCATTACTGGCTGAAGGCTTTCATCTAGTTAAATTCAGAAAAAGCAATGCAAAGCGGACAAAACAAAGTAATTACCATTTTCAGGAGGAAATACAACAATACTAGAGCTGGTCTTTGCTCTCCACAAGAGATGTGCTCTTTTGTTAAGTCAGCGGACTTGACCTCTGTGTATTCACACAGCTAGGCTAGAGCATGTGTGAATATCTAGTAAGCTTTTCTTTCTTTACAAACAATGCTTAGCAGGGCAAACATCATATGTTTGATGTCTCTCATTAACCACAAATTTGAAGCAAAAGCACCTGCTCTTTAGTACATATACAATTCCTCTGTGAGTATTACCTACATGTACCTAAGTAGCTGCATGATATTGATAAGGGGACCTTCATCTGTTGATCCATAATGAAACAGATATTCAAGCTGCTATCATACAAAATAAATTGGGGGAGTGGTATAACCAAGTCTACACTGTTATTGTGAAAAAATAGTAACGCACATGCACAAGCTCACATAAACAAACTTATTAGAACAAACATTAGGAAAAAAAATCCCTGATAAATTTTAATTTCATGCAGGTGAAATGTATCTCTCCTTTACCCAAAGAACACACTGCATTTAATCTCTGGTCCCCTATGACGCTAACTGGTGAGGAAAGAGCTAATTACCCGAAAGCTTTGTGACCATTTAATAAGTGTGCCTCCAGAGCTGTAGGGAGATGTTTTGCTATCCGTGAAAGGACAACATCCCACATACAGTCATTTCATCAGCTTTGTATACATATCTCAGTTGCCTTTAAAGGCACTGCTCAGAACATCATCCTACAGCTGGTGGCTACTGTACTCCCAGCATGGTCCCACTTGAAATGGGTGAGTACTCTCAGCCAGTTCAGGCTGAGAATGGCCTGTACTGGTGCACAGACAGTCTGTCTCCTTAAAATAACGCTATTCTGACCAGCTGGAAAATGCCACAAAATTCCCATTGTTAGCAAACACGGCCTACAAAGAAAAGAGATGAACACCCTTCTCCAAGCACTGGGTGGTTCAGACTCATTTGCAATTCTCTTTTGCTTGGCTCTTGCAAAGACCATGGAAACACACTGGTTTGTTTTGCTTTCTGAAATAGTTGGTGCATTACACTGAAATTCAGGACAGAAGAAATGTTTTAGCTAACAAGAAAAACGTTGTGTTTTATGCTTAAAACCTTATGCTTATTTCATTTATCATATCATCTGGGAGAGACTTTTCTCAGATTAATTTGTTTTGGCACGATAGAAAATGAAAATGTTTTGGAGTAAGTGCATTGCAAAATGCTTCCAGCACCTCTTGAATTTAGCTTTTCAGATTACTGAACTACTGAACTCAGCCACCAATAATTACAATTGCAAATTTTCCAGTATTGTTTTATAACCTGATAAGGAAATACGTTTCCTGTCCTGGGAAGAAGCGAATCAATCCAGTACAAGGAGCACAGCACTGGCCAACCATTCCTGACAAGATACTGAACCTCTTCAGCTTCTTTTGAAAAACAAAAACTGTAAGCTTTATTTCATGAAAATTTGGTGATTTTTTTCTTGCCTGATTTGTGGATTGCTTTATGGTTATATTATTTCTTCTGTTGCTTTATGTAAGTTAAGATTTTTTGGAAACTGATTTTCCGATGATTACATAGGAAATTTATAGCTATCTAAACCATCGTGTTTTATTCGTCTTTTTATAAAAACTTTAGAATGCTTTAGTAGAATACAGATACAGACATGTTTTCATTCTCTTTCAGAATGATGGACTATGGTGAATTCTTAGCATCATCAGGCAAATTTCTCAATTATTTTTCAAGGACAGGTGAATCATTCTTTTCTGTGATTTCATGAATTATGTATTGTATCAGATACTATGCTCAGTCATGTGATTATTAATATCCCTCACACAGTTCTTAATCATTCAAGGTTGTCTTTTTTCCTAGGCAGGTGCATAATTTCTTCTATTCCATCTGAAGGTTTTGATCTTCCCTGCAGTAGTTTGAATTGTTCAATACTCCCTTGGGTCTGAAGATGGAGGTAGTCATCCAGCCAGTTGCTCAGCACCTCCTGGGACTACTGAGATCCCTCTGGCTCCTGAGGTCCTCTTGCTCCGGCTTACAATGATGCCAGATGTCAGGGAAGTGCTGAGTGCTCCCTAGCAAATGCACAGCAATTTCTAGAATTGGGCCCAAAATCCAGAGGATTGGGTGGTTGTGTTGCATCTCTTTGATTAAGATATCAGAGATGTCCCTCCTGGGTGTCACAGTCATTTTCAGCATTAAGTACTGTATAAAGAGCAACTAGAGCTAATCACCAGTCTTGAAGCCCATCCTCTTATTCGGCTGTAAGCTGGGGTGACACTGGGAAGCAGAAGTTCCATTTGTTGTTTGCATGTGTTCAGTAGAAACACAAAAAATTCTTTTCCCTCAAGGCCCTTGAGACACCTGGGGTGATGCTGCAGCCAGCTGCAGCGGAGGCAGAGCCTCCCTGGTCCTCCTCCAGTAGCAGCCACAGAAGCAGCAATTCATTGCTTCTGATTTTCCTCGCTCTCTGCTTGTCCCCACCATACAGGCATTTTTTCCTTCCAGCTCCACGCTAAATTACAACCATGAACTTCATTTATCTCCATGTGTTACTAAAATCTTTGTACTGCTACTGATTCAGCAGGCTTTGGGGCATATTCCAAAGCTGCTAACAAATAAGAAGTATTAAGTCTTTTTAAGAAATTATGTCTAATGCAGTAATATTTAAATGAATATGAGCATATCGTCTTTATTATAATTAAAGACTTCAGATAAGAAAGAGAGTATCAAATGAAAAAATGTATTTCATTGCTCTTTGCATCTTACGATAGCAGCAATGGACCATTTTTTCTGTGAATGTTTTCAGGAGCAGGACCTCATTGAAAAAATTGATCACTTCTCTATACTTTGAAGGCCAATATAAAACCCAGAGTACTAGCATATTTTGCCTACTTGGACTATATCCCTGCAGATATAAATTATATTTATATTAAGGAATATTGCAGGGAACTTCAGAGAAAGCTCATGTAACTAGGAAAAAAATCAGTATGGCAACAGAATTCATTGCTGATTACTAGAACTGAGTAGAAGGTGACAGATCTGGGTTTTTGCCCCACATTTAAATATTATTAAAGTCTTGCTTTCTTTCAAAGACAGATCCTAGTCAAAAAAAAAAAAAAATCTTAAAAAATTGTATTTTTCACATTTATTGAAAAATCATCCATAAATGCAATCTATTTATTTTATACCAGAACTTTACACACCTCATCACTCACAACCTCAAGACTTGAATGTAAATGTCTCACGTTCCTAATTTGCTAATCCTTATGCATGGCAGTGAGTCTCAGACTCCCATTCTTGTTTGACTTTAGCAAAATGACATATCCTGACAAACTGAAAATATATCAACTAGCTCTATTAATCAGTTTAATGTAGGACAAATTGAAAGGAACATTTTGATTTATTTATACATTTTGAGAGTTTTAAATGAACCGCAAATATGGAAAATAAAAATTAAAATGGGGCCCTTGTACAGAGCATTCTGTGTAGTGGGAAGAAGGGTGAACTGAACCACTTCACTCCCAGAAAAGGAAGATGATGTCCTTCTGCAAAGAGAAATTCCAAAGGCATTGCTATATATCCTTAACGCACAGTCCTCTTGAGCCAAACACAACCTTAATAAACTAACTGACCAAACAGGAGCATATAGCTGGATTATTTGCTGTATTACAAATTTTGTCCTTGTAACAGTAGCAAGATCTGTGGATACTGGAATACATATAAATTTCATACTGATACTGACATGCTTTCCCAAACTCTTGAACCCAAAATCTGTGCCAGGAACCACAGGACATTTCTAAAAATATCACAACAAGTAACATTTGGAGACCTGATTTCTTCATGGAATTTCTTCCTAAAAAAATTACTAACTAGTGCAGATGCTGTTACACTCGAGCAGGAATGACCAGTACAAGATACCAGTGAAATAATGGCAAACCATGACAACAGTGTATCCTGATCCAGCCTCTACCCTCTCTGGGTCACCTCTGTGCCCAACAGCTGTTCTACAGAAAGCTAAATCTCTGTAAAAATTAAAGAATCATGATGTTATTCAGGCTCTATTTGAAACAGCACTGATGGACTGGAGAACTCTGTTTTAGCATTCCAGTCTAGATGGACTGCAGGAATGAAAGACTGACTTAGCCAGAAAATAGACCATTGCAGGGACTGCCCCAGGCTCTTGCCTTACCAGAATGGGTTTTGATAGTTACAGCTCTGCCTCTCATTTTGTTTCTGCCCATTGCTTGATCAAGGGCCTTTATAGCTAAGTCTCTATGTTATCTGTTTTTGAAGTGGGTCAGTTAGTTAGGAAACTCATTACAGGCACTGCTATTAAGTGGTTTACCTCTGCTGAGTTTCTGCATTTCTCTTTAGTGTGCTTCTATTTATTCCATTAAATGTACTCCATAAAACTACATGTGATGGTCACATGGTAAAAATACAGCATGCCATTTATAAAAACAAGATTTCATTAAACAGTGATAAATATGAATCTTTTTTGGGGAAAGGAATTGGTCTCTTCATGGTATAGTGCAAGCCTGATAGTCAAAGTACCCCTGCACTCAAAAGAAGAATTACTTTGAATAAGTCTAATAGGAAAAAAGATTAGATCACGTCAGAACTGAGCAAAGAGTTCACTTGGAAGAAGGTCCATTCAAACTCACATTTCAGTAGCACTATCTGTGATGTCTGGCTAAGTTTTGATGCAATAAACATGTTTTGCTCCTATACAAACACAGTATTTTCATAAACTGATATTATGCAGGTTACTGATTATTCCAGTAACTTCAAGGAGTTTTTCATATCTCTGCTTTAAAGAGAAGTGCTGCAATTTTAGAGATATTTTCCTCTTAATGGAGGCAAACCACTTGTTAATATCATGTATGACATCATCTGCAAATAGCATATTGCTGAACTAAAAGGCTTTAATGTGTTAGACCAGTGGCCAAAGAACTGGTCTCCATGGTAACTCTGTATTAAGTTTCCCTGCTACAACAATTGTGAAGACTATTCAATCACAACTCATTTGAGCTGAATTCTTCTCTGTTTCTAAATGGCTCTCATAAATATTTCCACTTCCGACATTTTGTCTTAGGTTTAGAAGAAAAGCAAAACATAGGGAAATGAAAGGCTGAATGAAAGACTGACTTTGGAAAGGTCAATACGAGTCCATTGTACAGCCCTGGTCTAAATGAAATTAAAAAAAAAAAAAATTAAAAAGAGTGTAAGTGTTATAATGTTAGATACAGCACCTACCCACACAGCCTCAGCAGAGTCCATAAGCTATTGCTATGAAGATTTTATCAGATCAGTTATCCATATCTGAACTTTTATCACTTATCTGGAGGGCAGACTCTTCTTAAAGAGAAAAAAATACTTTTTTCTCTTAGCACCGAGTGTCTGTACCCACGTGTGGATAGCAGCTTTCTTATCATACACAAGCAGAGCCATCTCTTAGGTTGCTCAGGGCCTAGCAGGGGTCAGCAGCTGGACCAGTAAAGGGAATACCTGCAAAGTGGAAAACACCCAGTTCCAGCTACCTTCTGCACAATGCCCCTTTCTATTAAGGGCTACTCCTAAAAGCTTTTCAAGTCCATTTATAACTGAATATCCAAATACACCGCTCTTTCCCACCTGTGGGATGAGTAGAGATCTTTGCTGGTCAGTTTTAAAAGCAGTTTGACTGGTGTGAATTCCCACGTGTTTGATTCCTGAGCTGGATTACTGCAACAGGTAAGCAGGGAAAGAAATCATCCGTTCCTGAGAAACCTCTAGCTGATACAAGTGAAACTGGGCATCAGCTGAGGCCAACATGGTTCCAGTTTCTGCACTGACTCTTCATTAACAATGGCCAAATGCATGGTCCATCCCAGCAAAGACCAAAGCTTCAGAGCACCAGCTGAAGTGAGTCTTCAAAGTTTTGCTTATTTTCTGTATAACTGAAAATACTAAGACAACACACTTCACCTTTTTGTGGAGTAGAGCTCCCACCCCTTCTTATACAGATGCATGCTGCCTGTAACAATGATATATTAATTACTTAAAACGATATACACCTGCCACCATAGCACTAATAATTAGCAGAAATATTGATGAAATTGAGGGTTACTGTAGCAGATTTAGTCATGAGGTTAAAACCATATATTCACCTAAATTCATTTAAAACAGGAATCAGGTTAGAATGAAAGATCTGAAAGTTTTAAATCTATTCCAAGTTTTAGTGCTTTGCTCATAAAACATACAGGCAGGGAAATGGTTTGTGGTTTTGGGTTTCCTTTAAAATACTTAGCACATGTCCATTTGTGATTATTAAAAAACCCACACACTTTAATCCAACCATCCCTAAAAGACATAGGTGGGATGTTTTTAGTTTCCAGGCCACATCTAATTATTTTAATGAATTGATACTACAAAGCAAAAACAATAACATCCTGAAACCACATCAAGCATCACATGAAATTAAAATTTGAGCTCGAGTCATTCTGTTTATCATTACTGATCTTACCAGTCATTATATGTATTTCTCCTTAATCCTTCTTTCCTGTAATATCTTAAGGTTTGACTGCAATATGGGGGCAAAGTCATTTAAAAACATGAGACACCAAGCGAATGTCTACAGGTAAAATATTTTATAGCAATGAAGTGTCCATTTATTTTAAAAGCAGTAAGGTTTAATGGAACATTACTGAAGCTTTTAATCTTTCCTCAAGATATTTCAGGCTTTTTCTCCTGGGAGCCTTGTCTGCTGGGATCTCAGAGCTAAACTGCAGTCAAGCTGTTATTTCAGAAAGGGCTGAGGTAGTTCATGCTTAAATTAAATTGCAGAACCCTCACAGCAGGAAACTACAGTTACATATATATATATATATATATGTATATATCTTTACATAAAAGCCTTTGTATTTAATCTCTTTCATTAGATTAGAGGTTTAATTACAATAAATTGCAGTAGGGCCAAACCCCACTTCCACTGGAGTTAAAATGGCTTCAGAGTGACCAAAATTTTGCTATGAGCAGCAGCCCGATACATTTCAGAAAGACTCTGTACCTCAGAATCTCCATGATTTAAAGATATTCCTCCTAATAAGCACAACTTATTAGTTTGCATCCACTGGCTCAGTAAGTACAGCTACATTGCTTTTGACTCAGAAGTGAACCACATTCTCAGAAAACAGCCCCACAAACAACAGTGTTTGTAAAATTATTCATTAAACATATCCATCATCTGCTTTGTATTTGAGATACAGGTACATAAATTGAACAAAAGCACCTACATTCTCTACCTACCAGCTCCTAGAAAGCAGCACCTTTGCTAAGAAAGTAGGCTGTGCCTACACTAGTCGGCTCAGCTAAAGCCCAGAACCTTTCCCAAACACAGAAACACAATTATGTGTACTAATAAATTGCTAGAGTGGTCCTTGGAATACTTCTTTTTTGCCAGTTAACCATTTCCCAAAAAGTTCCTGGGGGCAGTTCAAGAGGCAGAGCTTTCCCAGAGCCATTTCCAGGAGGCACCTCAGAGACATTTAGCTGCAGGGATGCGGGCTGTACCACTCCCCTCAGCCACAGTATCCAGAGCTGTTCTCAAGTATGCTTTATTTACAGTACAGATGTGGCCTTTAAGATTACTTAAAGCAGAGTCAAAGCAGAGACTACTTAAAGGCAGTCACTGGGTTGAGCCAGACCGGTCATTCTGACCGCTGCATAGTGCCAGGTCTCCTGGAGGATTCTTCTTTCTTGCTTTGAGCTCAAGATGACTCTTCAGAAGACCAGGTCCAAGTGTGTCCCCTTTACCTCTTTGCCAGGGTCCCTAGAGTCATGTCAAAAAACCAGGACTCCACATTGCCATGGCCTCTAAGCAGAGAAAAATCCAATCTTTTGCAAGAATAGTCTGAAAAACAGACCATTGTATTTACAGCTGGGGCCCACAGCCAGGTAAGTAACATATTCTTCCTTACACTGTTACCCTGTCCCTCTTACTTCTGCTGCAGAAATATTCCTAATACCAGAGTTTCCACTTAATTCAGTGTGACTATCAGATGGTACACTCAGCAAAACCTAGTTTTCTAGAAACAAGAACATATGGTGAAAGAGCATTGTAGCACAAATTGTAATGTTCAGAGTACTGAATCTTTTCAATAAGCAAGTGAAATATAGATAAGATCATTCATGCTTTCTTTAAATATTACTATGGGTGTCTCTTTGGGGTAAACTGTTAGTATGCCACAAACTGAGTATTCTATAAGCAGTCTCAAACAGACGTTCTTTCTCCTGTGATACAACTGACTGGTTAATCAGTTGAAGTCAATGCATCTAGTATATTTACTAAGCTTAATGAACAGTGCTTTTTAGGAATCACTAGGTCACTCCAAAAGCAATTTGCTACAAAGCCGGTAAATATAATTACACAAGTAACTATGAGGTGAATTAATACATGATAACATTCACAAATGCAATTTGGATTTGAACACTACAATATAATTCAGACACACTTGCAAATTACCTAAACTAAGTAAAGTAGTGTATTTTTGCAGCTTCATTTTTACTTCAATCTCTCTCATCTCCCACTAAAGCCTTCTGTAACTTGAAAATGCATTTCATGAATAGAATACTGTAAATTACAGGCCTTTTATGGTAAAAACAGCAATTCCAAATGCCCTTGTAATTCTTTAGATCATATGCTTAACATTCTCATTTTCTTTTTTGCGTGAGAAAAATCAAAAATAAAAACCTATTTAAAGATTATTGTTCAAAATCCCAAAGTAATTAAGAAAGCAATACAGAATGCCTTATGCTCATGAGTGCATGTGCACATATGTGTATATACATGTGAATACATACTCATACAAGACTTTTTAAAGTTATCAAAATACTTGAGTTCTCATGCAATAATGAATAAGCAGGTACTATGACTATAAGGTCTCCAGGCACTGAAGAAAAAGAGTACTTTCAGCTCCAGGGAAAAACAGTGGAGGAGAGAACTTGCACATTTCAAAGGAGAACATGGCCACTTCAGAGCCTACTGCAGTCAGGAAAAATTAAGATCCACACCTTTTTTTTCAAACAGCACTTCAAAAATGAAAAAGGAACAAGGAAAACCTGAAAGCATTTTTAGATGTTATGACTGAACTTTTAAGACCCTGAGAATTACTCAGGTTGTCTATTAAACAGTTGGTTTACATCCCTGTGTAAATCCCATGATCAATGAGGAGCAGTTGCACTGTATGTTTATTGGTCATGAAACGCTCAGAGAACACCTCATCTCAACATCACTAGAGAGTAACTGTTGAAGGCCAGGTGGGTGTTGGGTTGCCTGATGCAGAAGTGCACATTTCTCAGAACAACTGGTCTGAGGGGCACCAGAAGGAGGTCAGAAGCTCTGCAGCCTCATCAGAGCTACTTTGAACCTACTGACTCTCACAGGGGTTACTAATTTGGGAATATCATCGTGATACCACAGATAAACAGCTTCCAAGGCCAAAGTGGGCTGTGCTGAAGCACAGGCCAAGTAAACACATTGCTATTATCTGCAACATCAAGGTAGACCTATATAGATTTTATTATGTAAAGATTAATGCATAGATGCTTTAGCCTTTCCCAGTAGGTAAACACTTCTCTAATCAGGTTTACTGAAATGAGGGTCTTCATTCTGCTGAAAATCTCCCTTTCTCTTCCCAATTAATAGCTTGACGAAAGACATGTTTATACAAGAGATTGACAGTAATCTAAACTGAGGAGTCCACTCTAGTTTCTTTGTGGGTATATGCACATAAACAGTCACAGCTCAGACAACACCTAGGTAACAGATCTAGATGACCTTGTTTTTACAGCTTGAATTGGTCCAGAGAGCAATTTAATTTAACCTTTATATATTCCTCCCACAAGCATTCTTACTTTGAATTCACTATCGCCTTTTTCAGTTTTAACTAGTAAATAAAAATCACCAAAAATATTAAAGTAGTAGAATATCCTTTGTCCAAAAGAACTTTTTTCATACAAAGAGAATTTAATTAAATCAGATTTTAATTAGTGTTCAAACTGTGCTCAGACAGCCCTAAAAAGTATTTGTTCCATGGTCTGGATATCCATTTACGAATATATTATAAATCATTTCATTTTGCCTGTCTTCTAACAGTAATAATTACAAAACCAGAGCACATTTTTCTAGCAGCTATTAATACTTGTCAGGAAAAGTAAGAATGATTATTCCCATTTTACAGGTGGGGAAATCTATTTCCCCTTTTGCTAATGATCCCCTCTTTCTTTGCACTTCATTAGGTCATTCACAGCAGTATAAAAGGAATCTAAAATAGTGCCATGGTAGTATTTGTAGCATGTGCAGTTTTTCATCATTTTGCCCTGGAATTACTAGGTTCAGTGCAGTGTTGGATCAGCTTTGAGGACTGAGATACTGGGGTTTATTAATGATATTCACATCTACATGTGCCTAAATACTGCTCATATAGAAACCCTCCACCTCATAAACCCATAGGGAGAAGTCCTTACTAACTGAAGTTTCATGAATGGCAAGGAATGGAATGTCAGCTGTTTGTTTCATAAGATGTCAGAAAGTAAACTAATGAGAAAAACAACTTATTTTATTTCTCAGAATACTTTACATTTTAAAATCCGCACCTCTTGAAAAATTCCAAACTCTTAACTTAGTGTCTCAGATAACAGATCAGACAGAGGAGGTGTAGTGCTTAGATGACCGCCCTCTTACAAAAAGTAAAAGGTCTCTCCTGAATTCAGCACATACACAGATATGCATCAGTCCCAGGAAACATTATCTTCAAATGATATCTGAATCACAAGATAAATAGGCTATTCACCAATTGAACTTTTTGGTTATTTTAGCTCTTTCAAACAACTGAAATTGCTACCATAGCCATTGTAACCGCAGCTAGTTTCTGCATTATTTCTTTGAGTGACAGCTGTGAAAATGTCATAGTGACCTTGAAAACAGAACTAGTGTGGGGGTCCTGTGGTAGAGAAAAGACACTGAACCACAGAGACTGTTTTGGATGGCTCCATATCAGACACAGTCATGTTTCCATGCTGCTATTTACAGCTGAGGGAGGGTGATATTAGATTTTCCTTCAAGCCTCACCCACTTTGATGGCCAGCAAGATGTAGCAGAAGAGTCAAGCATCACGCAGAAAATGAACTTCACTTTCAGGGGAGTGTGTTAAGGAATAAGCCCCATGCTGCAGGTAAGAATGGCAGCAGAGATGCCTCTGGAGTACCTGGATGTTATAACTCCTGCCAAACTGCCTTAAAGGCTCTGCCCACCATCCAGTCTACTGCCACATCTGGCATTCTCAAAATCTGCTTCTCATACATCTCCAGCAATTCCCTCATTTATACTAAAGGTTTTTAAGAAATAAAACAAGGAAAAAATACTTATTTTCTGTTTTAGAATTGCATTCTGTATCATCTTTCCCATTTTTAGGCACACTGTATCATATTTAGAAGGTTAATCATTTTGGGTAGAGGCTGTTTATGGTCTTTTTCATACAGTATTTTGAACACCTAGGGCACTTTATACAAAACTCACAAAAGGTTTGTTGTTAACATAGGCCACTGATATGATACACTGGTAGGATTGCTGCTTATGAAATAAATATCTACTTGTTTGGGGTATTTTATTGAATAAAGCTCTAGTTTTGAAATGTCACATTTCATTCTTTCAACATGAGGGTGGTGTGCTTATTCTCAACAGGGAGAAATTTGGCAATGAAAGTATAAATTATATTTTTATACGTTTAATGCCACAATATGGAAGCCCATATTTAATTAGATTATATCTTTTTTGGCATTTCTTTCCCATTCTAAACATTCTGAAACTGTACACATGTAGACATTTCTGGTTTTGACAACACTTTGCATTCTTAGAGGCTTCTGAATTCCTATCAGAAAGGACTACTCCATAGTAAATGTTACAAAAGCTCTGTAGTGGGAAAAGTAAGACTAATTAACTTGACCTTAGGTTGTACTGTGACAACAAACTCCTCTTAGAAAAGAGAATGTCTTCTATAAAGTTGTAATGTAATGCAAAGGATGTATTGGCAACAGGAGTGAAAACTTCTATCTGTGTGCTCAGTCTGTTGCTGCTGTTTCTATGATTGTGTGGTGCAGGTATGTTTGCAAACATATAGATTGATGAGCATCATTAGTAAAAATCAGCATACTTAG
Organism: Podargus strigoides; assembly: GCA_028020825.1. Taxonomy (NCBI): domain Eukaryota; kingdom Metazoa; phylum Chordata; class Aves; order Caprimulgiformes; family Podargidae; genus Podargus; species Podargus strigoides. The sequence goes on along the minus strand of CM051621.1, from coordinate 17,139,993 downwards.
TAAAAATCTCAGACAAGTACTGACAGTTTAAATCCAGCTGTTATAGTGCAAATTACCTTACTAGAGCACTTCTCTGAACACATTTTTAATCTATTATATTTTTAATTATAATATTAGTATTTCTAATGTAATTCTATCTCTTTGAACCTTAATTTCATTATCTCTTAGGAATTAGTATGACAAATGTTTTACAGAAGAGAAATAATACATGTATTGAACAGCATTTTATTACCCTGCCACATCACCGGTGAAGATTTTAATGCTTCTCTAAGCAGCACAAGAAAAATTTCCATACATTTCCACACAAGGCCTCATAAATGGAAGAGAGAGCTCACTCACACCTGCCATCTGTTCTGTAAGTAGAAATCCTCTTAGTGAACTGAGATACTACCTTCTCTCTTAACCTGTAAGTATCTCACTGTGTCAAATTAGTCTGTGTGGAATTACTCAGAAGAAACATCAGTTGCTAAGGTCAGTCCCACTTCCAATACATCACCCCTCCAAGCAAGAAAATTTTGGAGACACAGAAAAAAATTTTTTTGCATGAGGAAAGTGAGAAGTGTTAGGAAGGGAAAAAAACAATAAAAATAAAAAAGAGAGAAAGAAAGAGCAATTCAGATTGAGAGTAAGATGAGCAAGGGTTATGTGAGGACCAGCAAGCATAAAAATGGATTGTGACAGACAAAATAAGAGGAGGCAATACATTAAAAAGGAGGAGAAAGAAGAAAGGAGAGGGAAAATGAGATTAAAAAAAAGGAAAAGACAATGCAGATAGTTGGAAAACTACATTAAAAAATAAGTTAACAGGAAAGAGGGGAAGTAATGTATTTTCTGTCATTTTCCACCTATTTCATACTGTCTCTTTTATTTTATTACTCAAGCATTTACCCGAACTTCTAGTTGCTGAAAAAAATTGCCTTCCATTCTCAGTTAATTCAAATTTTTTAAAAAAATTTTTACATTTCATTAAATTGTCTTCTTTAAATTGGAAGCTGGTAAAAAGAAAAGTGCACCACCAAAACTAAGTTGATCTGCTTTGAAAAATTTTCCTTTAAACCATAATCATTTTTCTGCAAAATACTTTGAAAAATATTCAGCAGAAATACTCATTTTTCTAGCTAGTAATGAAATGCAAAGAGTTTTATATTTAAATTAGTTCTTAATTTTAATATATAGTACTCATCATTAGTATTCAATACTTAATCCCTGCATTCAGTGCTTCAGTAAATTATTTTCAAAGGAACGGAAGTCTCTGAGGATTTGCATTTAGACATCACCTTTTTCCCATTTCCTGCTTCTTCACCTCTCACCCACTCTGTCTGCAGCTCAAACATAAACAGAATTTAGCATTTCCTTACAGTCCACGGTTTTCCACCAGACATTATAAAAATGTCTTTTTATCCTTTCGCTACTGTTAAGAATTAAGATTAAAATATCCAAAAGAACATTCTGAATTTTTTTTCAAATTTGGGAGTTCATGTCTCCAAGGCACTTCGTGCTCGTATCAGTTGCAAACATTCAGTAGCACAAGATGTAAGAAGACCTTAGAGACTATTTATAGACTTACTTATTAACTACATGGTGGTTTGAAGCCACATTTTAACCAAGGTAGCCTTGCTCCAGTTAGTTAGCTATTTATTCGTATAAATCCTAATCATGTTGAATTGTACTGAGCAAAATGTCTCAATTAAACTTCTGACTAAGAGTTCCATGGGCTAATTTTATACCATATAAATAACTATTTTCTATCAGGCTTATTTTTATAGCCTTTTTTATTGTCACTAAATATATTCGTTTGCTTGTTCTCTAACAATGTTATGCTCTGCATAGCAATACTCATCTATACTGTTATATAAATCCAGTAATCTGTGGCCTCTAATTGGGATATTTATATAACTATGGACAGCTTCATACATAAGTGCATCTTTAGTATATTTTCTGTTAAGCTCCTAGAAGTGTTATCTGCGGAAGTACTTTTATCTTTGTTTACAAAAGGACAACCAGGAGACAAACTTTATGTCTACACCATGCCATTCCATGTTAGGAAACTGAACATATTTGCATCCATTCTCGGGCAGTCCAGCCATGTAGACTAAATCAGTCTGTGCTCCTATTTTTAAACAAGAGTCCCACAGAAGGTGATTTTTAGGAATGGTCCTCTGCTTGTACTTGTTCTCTAAGCAAACCCCAGAGATGTTTAGGAAGATGCTGGTTAGCACAGACCAAAAGAATGACAGGGAAGACTCAAACACTGCAACAAGTGATACTTTTTTGATCCTGGCCCTGTTTAAAGTTTGCTGCTACAGTTTTAGCTGAAGAGAGTAGGTTCTGGTCTTCACCTTGAACAGAAGGACAGCATTTTATCCAAGACTGCCAATGCAATAAAACTGACTTGAGAAAACAAATGCTGAAAAGAAGTCTGTTGCCATTGTTAAGAAAAAATCTGGTTTTCCCTTGAGTCAAGGAGCATGAGGCCTGCAAGAAACACCAAAGGGTAGCTGGATCTAATAGCTAAAATGGGTGCAAGCAGGAGAACTGCCTGGGAAACTAGGAGAAAGGGAGGGTGTTATTCCCTTCTCCCTAGTTTAAAAGCCTCCCAGTATAGAAATGGTGAGCTGTTGAAGTGAGAGCAGCTACTTCTTTCAGAAGGAGCTTAAGTGCTTCGGCTGGAGTCACATCAAGTTCCTTACTGTTGCTGAGGTTAACACAGCAGAGCAGAGTGGCTGCATTCTTGAATCATAAATATCAAAACCTGCAGTATTTGGTGAGCTGGCTAGCAGGAAGCAAGACCAGCCTACACTACAAAGCTTTTAACTCTTACAGTAAGTGCAAACTGCCTTGGTTTTATCCAGAACCTGACTAAAGGCAAATTTGAGTTAAGGGTACACTATTCCTCTTTTCTTAAAAGCAAAGACAAAACCTAACTTAAGTGAATCAGTAGCTAGACTGAAATCTGGACCTAGGACCCTAGCCACTAAACTATTGATATTGTGTCAATGCACATATATTCTTCAAAAAAGTGATTCTCAACATTTGCTGCCTCAAGAGGAAGAGTTTTTTCCTTGCCCCTGAGTGCGTTTTGATATATTACATGCAACAGCGAGGTAATACTCAGAATACATTTAAAACTGGATCCACTCTCATGTTATCCCTTTATCATAAAGGCTGAACATTACTCTCATAGGTTAAATGCTTACCCTATAAATGACAGGAACTATAAGGAGGACCTAACAAACACAACGAATGGAAAATAATGTCACCATGACCTGGAGCAGGCCCAATAAAACCAGACATAAGTTAATTAAGTTAATTTAGAGAGAACATTGAGAACCCTGCTACAGAACAGCTCTTTAGTTGTCAATGATCAGCTATGATCACAGGACTACTCTAGGTAGAAAGGTAACCTCTAAGCTATCTGGTCAAAGGAAAGGCACTTCAGTCATTTTTTATCACAACTTTAAGACAAGCTAGAAACTCAAGAAGTTGATGCAAGTATTGACCCTTTGTATCTCATTTTAAAATGCCCCAACTCCCATTAAATTTGATGCATTAAGAACATCGAATCTAAACCAAGATCATCTACACAGAGACAGATTAACCACAGCTCCAATGAAAAATAAAATAGATATTTATCTTTTTTTAGAGAAGCAAGGAGCAGTAGGATAGCTATGGACTACGTCTAAAAGCTATGTGTTATTAGAAGGTTTGGTATAGACATAGGCCATATTCATTCTCATTCTACTATTATTCTAAAACTGGCAATTAAAATAAATAAGACGAAGTTAACTGGTCTAGAGCAGATGGATAACTTCAATAAACTAACCAATAATACAAAAAAGACACTTCTACTCTGTGGGTATATGGGGACTATATAGTCATGCAAAGTCACAAAGAATGAAAATACATTCCAGTTTCTTTTTCTTAAGGTCAATTCATTCAAGATACATTTAATTTAGGTTTTCAAAACTAATAAGGCTGTATACCCTGTGCTGCACAAGTGGGAGTTGGCAATATGCTATATTGCCATCTGGTTGTTTATCATGGATTTTAACTATTAAACATTTATTAAAGACCTTATTGGTTAAGCCATTCCTCAATAATTGTGGTTATTATTTATTAATCATAATACATCTACCTAATTAGTTAGAGCCTCCTTCTGGTATCCTTACTCACACTGACTAATAATTTACTCCATGATCTACCCCAGTAAAACAAACCAAAAATCTGGCTAACTCTCATCACAAATTTGGAAGCAAAACTGGTTTTCCTGTGACATTTGCACAGTATATATTAAGTTAAATGGTCACAGGCATTTCAGTTATCTGAAGAGCTGTGTGAGGTTCTGCTTAATAATTTCAGTTCAGAGGTGTGTATGTTGCTAATTTTTCTGACATAGTAAATAGACAGGAAGGGCAGGTCAAGATCTATCACCGTTAAGAATTTCAAGTGTGTTATTAACTCAAATTCTAAGACAGGTGATGTTCTGTTTCTTAAAATACTTTATCTGGTATCATGTTCAACACCTACTGCTATCTGGTTATTTTGTAAAGCAGACTAAGATTCACAGCATTTTTTCAGACAGAAGGGTACAATTTTGTGTAATTTGGAGATCTGAACATTGGATGGTCTGCTTGATTTAATCATCGCAAGCTGAAGAGAACAACCTGACATTAAGATACACCTTAACTAGTATCAAGGAAAATGTTATTTCGCCCCTCAATAAGGAAATCAGGTATGTCACCCAAAAACTCTACCAAACAGTTTGACTTAGTATAACGGGAGCCGAATAGCCTTCAAAGGTGTTTTTTCACTGTACACACAAGCCAGTGAAAGTAAAGATAACAACGTACGTATTTAGGAGGAAGGGAGCCTGACATTGCACAGATAATCAAGGAAGAGATTATTTTGAGAAAACAGCATGTAACACAATTAAAAACCCTTGAGAAACAAGACATCAGGTCTCTGCTTGCCATTTGTGAATGAGGAAGACATGCCACAGTCCTAATGAGTCTGATCCAGACAAGAGATTAAATAACCCTTTTTCTTACCTCAGGCTGGGAAAACTGTAAAGGCCAGAGCATTTCAATATGTTTACAACTTATTGGATTTGTGCTGTCATATATAGATGAGAACCTGGGGCGTTAGAAAAAAAAAAAACAAAAATAAGTTTGTTTTCCTACTGTCTTTTAGTTCTTGATGATGAAAATGATGCTAAGGGTCCTTTTTTTATTGTTAAATGATTTTGTTAGTTTTAGCATTGTCTCCACAATTCCCATCTCAGAGCTTATAAAATCCACCAAGAAAACATTTTAAAGGGATAAATAAGTAATTGAGCTAGATTCATTTGATTTGTACATATTATTAATATGTATGTGGCCAGAGATTTAGGAAGAGATATGAACACAAAATTGAGCTTGGAGAGGGTTTTCAGTACTGTCTAGGAAATGCAGTAGGTGGAACTTTGTCTATATGTAGAACTGTGACCCTTGATCAAGGGGTTTCTTAGATGGAAATTAATTTAGCAGAAGCATTCTGAAATTAGAACAAGTAGCTGCTGAGAATAATAGCTTGCCCTTTAAAATGTCCTTTTGTTTTCAGAGATAAAATTATTTTTCCTTTTTTTCCATATTTCACCTGGTCATTATTCAAAAGCATTGTATGTGCAGTATTAAGATTAGAAGCTAGGCTCTCCTGCCGCGATTAACACAGATGGCAAAAGCGAAAATAAACAGAACACTCAAAGGCTGTAAGCACACTTTTGGTATATTTTAAATCATTTTCATCAGGCAGAGAAGTCTTAATCACAAGCACTAGACATTTTGCCTCAACAGAGCAGAATACTCCAGTACTCAAATTAAATCAATTTATGTCAGCAGATTAAAAAGCATGGTATAAAAATACTACAGCACAACAGAATGAAAACAATTGTTCTGACTCCCAGCCAATTCTGATGCACTTTTGTGATATGCATTTCTCTAACAAGTTTGTTCTTCTCATTAAGCCATCTAACCATGTAAATACCATCAGCCCTTTATGAAAACAAAAGAAGATTTTTGGAAGGAAAAATTCTGCAGTAACATTATGCAGTAATACTGTGCACAACTTCATACTGTTTTTTTCAAGTTTTACCTAAGCATTCTTTTCTTTGAGCCCTTTATTTTCATTTCTACCATCTGCAACAAAGAACCATTCAGGTACAGGACAGCTAACAAGAAATTAAACTTTGAAATTCCATTGTAGGCCCTGAAATGGTACCTCATACTTTAATGACTACATGCAAGTTTAGTAGTTGCTGAGAATCTCTATGGGCAAGATTAATGCAGTCCCATCTTTTCAATAATCTCTCAGGCTTGGCCAATGCACTATAACTTTCAGTCAAGCATGCTGGCTAGCATTATTGGTAATGCAGTTGGGTTTCATTAAATCATATTTTATTTAGTTGAAAAGGGCATAAGAATCAAACTGATTCCAGTTCACAGAATTTTTAGCAAGCCACAGGGGATGAGGCTGTTTCTTTAGCTATTAATGCTCAGTGTTTCAATTTTACAGCACACGCAAGAAGAGTGTCCCATTGCTAAGGGTAACAGCCTGAATGACAGGCCTGGTCTTGCATCCTGATTAGCCATAGGATCACAACCTAACTTTGGGCAAGATTCTTTGAACCAGGCAGATCTCATTTAACTTTGGATGATGCAAAATACCCAATCTACACCAGATATCGAGGTTTCCTTCCAACAGAGCAAAGAAAAAGACATGCATCTCCAAAGAGAGATTTATTTCATCCTAAATGAGATTTCTAGGAGAAGTGGTAGTGATACTAACTGACCTGTACTCTACTAACTGAACTGTACTTGTAATGGTAATAACTGACTGCAAATGGAGCTTAGAGTTTAGGATTTTGCTGAGCTTTGGATAGCTAGCATAAGGTAAAATGGCTTTATCTATGCTAAGTGGTCATGCCACTAGACAAGGTGCCAGTGGAGAAAGCAACCTGATCTGTGCAAGTTATCAGAGAAGAATCCTCTCTCAGGTGTTAGTCCATACTGAACTCTGTGCCACTGGGCCCATGCTAAGTGGTCTATACTTTCTTTCTGATAACTTGCACAAGGCAATAAAGGCAACCTATAGGTGTTGTCTTGAGCTCCAGCTGTGTCAGCAACAGCAGTTCAGAAGACAGTTTGAGTACTAAAATCTTTTGGGGACCTAGCTATTTGTGCTTTAATTCTCCACCTCACAAAAGGAGAGTAGCACTCCCCTGTTTTATTGCATGTTCCAAATACTAAAATATAAATAACATAGAGATTAGAAGATGTAGCAATTACAGTAATAACATAGTAGTCAAGAAAACAAGATTTTGTCCCATTCTTACGTATATTTGTCAAAAAATAAATAAAAGCTGTCTAAAATACAAATTACAAAAGGCGAATTTACTCTGATGAGATGTTTTTTCACATATATATGTCTTATTTGCTACAAATATTCCTTTTAATCATGCTTTTTCTTTTCTACTGAAGTTTTTAACACATTATTTAGACCATGCTCTGAAATGTCATCACCATTTAATTTGTACAGAAGAGTGAAAAAGGAGTACTACAGTCAGCTTTGTGTTCATAGCTAAAATTTGAAACTATGGAATGTTTTTGCACTCTATTCTATGAGAAATTGTTGAAATCATGTAATTAAAGACTGTATTGTAATGCATATATGACAGGGGCAGAGTAAAGGCCACTTTAAACTTCAACATTTCCTGACTTTGAGTGCACAATGCAACAACAGTGCAGTTCAACAGTGAACATAAGGATTTTGCATTTAATAGAGTATTCATAATTCGAGTCAGAAGTAGTACCTTCTAATGGCCCTATTGGCAGTTGTCATCAGATGTTAAGCTAAAGACAGAATGATGTGTAACAGAAATGTGCTGCTGCAGTAAGAAGGAACATAAATTACACTTTGCTATAACTCAGTAACTCAGCAGCCAACCATAAAGTACTTGACTGTGCAATATTATATCCAGGCCAGTCTCACAAGAGTAAGGATTGCAGGAGTCTTCCCAAAAAAAAAAAAAAAAACTTTTTTGAAAAAAAAAAAGAAAAAAGAAAAAAAATAAATAGATAAAATAATACAGAGAAAAGTTTGGACTGCTCTTGAAGTGACGTTTCCTAGCTTGCTTCCAACTCAGACTGGTTCTTAATACTTGCAGTGTCAGCCAAAACATCCCAGATGGTAGATGATCAATAAGCTAAAATGGCTGCAGATATCAAGACTAATAATTTAAAATCCACATTTCTAAACAAGCTTGGGATGGCCTTGTGTTCAAATCAATTCACTTTTTGGCAATTATTTTTAAAACTATGACCCTGACTGAAGAAAATTTTAAGCCAATTTAGCTTTCCTCTGTTGAGCATTTGTATTTCTGGAAAATTAACATGAGTTATTTAGGAAAGGAAATAGGAATCCGACTCAAAAGGACTGGCAGAGAACAAAGGAACCATTCTTTAAAATATTCTTTAACAATTACATAAAGTGTTTGCCTACAACTTTAGAAATAACATTTAGAAATCAGTAATTCTCCTAATACAAATCTCTTTTTCAAAAATGGCCACCTTAATCATTGAGGGAATAAAATAGGAACTGCTTTTAGGAGAGAAGTTGAGGTGTGATTTGAAAGTCCAAATTGTGTCCTCTACACATAGTTGATTAAAGCAAAATCTTATGTCTGAATGCACTTCATTTTAGGACTAGTGATTTAGTGTTCATAGCTCTTTACAAACACTAGTATATGCTCTTCCATTCTTCTCCTGGATAATGTAAAACTGAATCTGAACAATTAACGGTGTTTTCTAGAGATGTAATGAGTTTGTTTTAATATCATCACATATTTTCCGCTACCTCAGTTGTTTCTAAGCTTTTGCTAATGCAAACTGAATGTTCTGGATATGACATTTCCCCTGATATATACCTGTTTGTTAGAGACACCTGGTCTATTATTTAATTGACATAAATGGTATTTTACTTAATTTGAAAGAACATCTCTGCTGTCTACTGTCACGTCATATCAAATATCAGGTGTGAGAATTAGGAGTGATTTCCTTAGTTGTGCAAATATTTTGTCATGTTTCATTCTGCTTTTGTAAAGCACTATAAATTCTATAGGGAACACTAAAAAGATAAGAAACACTTTGTAGTGTTTTGTGTATAAGTACTCACATACATGCGTGTACAGAAACTTGGTGCAAATTTGAAACACTAAGTCTGGGGTGAAGCCCAGTAAAATCAATGGCAGTTTATGCATTTTTTGAATTTTTTTGTAACCAGTCCTATGTAACTTACTCTGTTACAAAATTGTTAGGTTCACAGAAAGAGTGATTTTTTGTTTTGTGTTGACATGTTGCTTAAGACTGGTAATTTCTATCACAAGATGTAAAAGGCTTACATCAGAATCTCCTAAACAGTGTAAATGATTATCCTGCTGTTCAGACCTCATAATAAATATTGCTGGCTCTCCACTGAGAGTGCAAGCTAAACTGAATAAGGTCTCCATGGGGCACAATTTAGAACAGTAGGGATGTCTGACTCAATAAGTGGCTGGATGATTTAACAAAAGGGTGCATGAGATCAGAATGACAAATTAATTTTGGCTAGGTGAAAAGCCACGTTTTTGGATTTTACAGTCCCTTTACCTTAAATGTACAACACCCTGATGTAGATTTTGCCTTTTGAAACTTTGCAAACTTTCATAGGTTTCAGAGAAAAGGTCAGGGTTACACTGTAGCCAGAAGTCTGCAATACCAGGGAGTATATTATGATGAAAATTAAAACTGTGTGCATGTAAGAATTTTTCTTTCCGTGCAATTTCATAGAAAGCAAACACAGCATGAGGAGGCAGAAGGAAAACTTCTCAGTCCCAAAATCTGTTGTTTTGTTCTGACAACTTTTGCCTGACAGTTTTGTATAGAAATATGAAAGATGTTGAGATTCCATATGCTTAAATCCAAAAATGAATCTTCAAGGAGAAAATGCTTTTGCATTAAAACCAACCACCATTACTTCTTTCTTCCCCCATCAGCAAAGGAAGGTTATGTTTCAAGGTATGTGGTCTACCTTGACTTCAGCAAGGCTTTTGACACTGTCTCCCATGGCATCCTCACAACCAAACTTAACAAGTGTGGATTGGATGATTGGGCAGTGAGGTGGACTGGGAACTGGCTGAAGAACAGAGCCCAGAGAGTAGCGGTCAGTGGGACAGAGTCTAGTTGGAGGCCTGTGACCAGTGGTGTCCCTAGGGGTCAGTACTGGGTCCAGTCCTATTCAATATATTCATTAACGACCTGGACAAAGGGAGAGAGTGTATCCTCAGCAAGTTTGATGATGATACAAAGCTGGGAGGAGTGGCTGACATGCCAGAGGGCTGTGCTGCCATCCAGCGTGACCTGGACAGGCTGGAGAGCTGGGCAGGGAGAAACTTAATGAAATTCAATGAGAGCAAGTGTAGAGTCCTGCATGTGGGGAAGAACAACCCCATGGATCAGTACAGGCTGGGGGCTGAGCTGCTGGAGAGCAGCTCAGGGGAAAAGGACCTGGGAGTCCTGATAGACAGCAGGCTGACCATGAGCCAGCAATGTGCCCTCATGGCCAAGAAGGCCAATGGTATCCTGGGGTGTATTAAGAGGAGTGTGGCCAGTAGGTCAAGGGAGGTTCTCCTCCCCCTCTCCTCTGCCCTGGTGAGGCCTCATCTGGAGTACTGTGTCCAGTTCTGGGCTCCCCAGTTCAAGAGGGACATGGAGCTACTGGAAAGAGTCCAGCACAGGGCCACTAAGATGATGAAGGGACTGGAGCATCTCCCATATGAGGAGAGGCTGAGGGAGCTGGGTCTGTTTAGCTTGGAGAAGAGGAGGTGGAGGGGGGATCTCATTAATGCTTATAAATATCTCAAGGGCGGGTGTCAGGAAGACAGGGGCAGACTCTTCTGGGTGGTGTCCAGTGACAGGACAAGGGGCAATGGGCACAAACTGGAACACAGGAGGTTCAGTCTTAACATAAGAAAACACTTCTTTACTGTGAGGGTGACAGACCACTGGAACTGGCCAGAGAGGTGGTGGAGTCTCCGTCTCTGGAGACATTTAAAATCCATCTGGACATGTTCCTGCGCGGTCTGCTCTAGGATCCTGCTCTAGCAGAGGGGTTGGACTAGATGATCTTCAGAGGTCCCTTCCAACCCCTACCACTCTGTGATTCTGTGAAGGTAAGTTCAGCATAAGACAAAATATAGCTCATTTCTTTCCCTGGAAAATTTAGGAGACAATTTTATGCTTCTTCTTCATGTTGTATATGAGCGTGTGCTTGTGGATTTGTGGGTTTTATCTAATCACAAACATTTTACATATAATTTTCTTACATCCTATACGGACCACATATTGAAAAACTGATGTCAGATAAATCACTAGTGAAATGTGCTGTGGTATGAAATTCAATAGGCAGCACTGCTACTTTTCCTAAACCTACAGACCAGAGGAAGAAACAAGAAAGGGGGAAAAAAAAAAAAACACAAACAACAACAAAGTGAATAGGACTCACAGAAGTAAGAACAAATGAAAAAAATAGCTGAGGCTGCATTTTATCAATACATCTGAGCACATGGAAAGTCATACAGCTATTTATAGCAAGCAGTTCTTTTCTGTTTTCTACCAGGTTTCAAGCCCAATAATTAGAGTGCATAATCAAAAGTGTTAAACTCTCACAAAGCATGAGTCTAGACCTCAGAAACATAGTATTCTGCTATCTTACAGTTCTTACAGCATGGTTTGTCAGAGGATGTTTTTTAGGCCTTTTACAAAACTGCAGGATAAGAATCAAGCCCTTCTCCCTAGAACTTCAGGCCATTCTGTCACCTTTCTGCCAGTAGGTTTGCTTGGACCACTGGCTGCCAGGAGAACCTAGCAAAGCTAAGAGGCAGCACCATCTCCCTTGAGTGTGCCTTAATAGTGTCTGCTGCAGTGTATGCGGGGGAGCTGTCTCCATCTGTAACTAATTCTCCAGTCATTTAAGGAACACAATTAAAACAGAGATGGGGGAAGAGGGAAGAAGAATCTATATCAAGCTTTCATGTATGCTTCTGAATGCACCTTAGGCCTACTGGGCACCATTCTTCCTCCTTCTGCAGCACTGCTGCAGAGTTCTACTTTGCAGGGAAGATATATCAAAAGCAGAAAATACTCAAATAGCAATTTCTATAGCAATCTCTCCCTAATATCTCACCACCAAAAAGAGAAAGTCTGTGGAAGGCTATGTAGTTCCGTTCCAATCCACAATACCCTCTGAAATAGCAATTCACAGGCAGCCAGTATGGTAGGAGGGCCTCAGGGAGTAACAGAGACAAAGGAAAAGGGGCACTCAAGTGAACGTTTAATTTTTCCTCCAGATTTTCTGATATCGAAATGGACCATAAAGAGTCTGGAATCTCAGATGTGTTCAACTTAGAGACAGATGAAATCATTTTCCCACTGCAAAAAAAAATCAAATAAAATTGTAAACACTCATGGAGCAAAGAATCACTGTTGTTTATTCAGAAAGGCTTATGGAAGAGCATCAATATCTTTCGCAGTCTTAAGGACCCCCTGCATTACTCCCTTAGAAACATTAGCAAGATAAGAAAAAAACCAATGATTTTTAGAGACCAGAGCCTGAATACTCTTGGCAATTACAGTAAAAGTAGGCAAATTTATTTCAAGTGCACAATGTAATTGTGTGATTTCACTCATGATAAATGAGACTTACATTATTTTGTTTTTAATGTAGAATCAGTTTGTATTTAGGTTGTTGGTAAGGAGGGTAAACACAACCTTTTTGCAATGCCATTCACTGAATACATTCATTGAAAAAGCAAATTCTGGCAGTGCCCAGCCCAGATTCTGGCAGTCCTCTTAAAGATCAGTATGATTATTTTTAAAACAATCACAATATTTATTATTAGAACCACTAAACTGAGAGTCAGACTGGCTTTCTCATCTCTCAGTATCTCAGACAATGCTTCCTGAAAGGAAAAAAGAGACAAGCTTTGCACTTGCCTGAAAGATTAGTAAATGGGGGAGCCAAGTCTGAAACCTTGTCCTAAAGTGCAAGAGGCTTCAGGATTAACGCCACCTCCCTCTGCCAAAGTAGGATGGTAGTCCATCTGAAGGTAGTAATAGCCTGCAGACTATTGCTATGAAGAGAATGAACAGATTTCAAAGCTTTTTACAAAGGATAACCATTATCTGCATTTTACACACAGGAAACAAAAACATTTGGGAAGGAGATATTCTCTGAGGATGAGAACAGGAGAAGAAACATCGCCTCCTTAGTTATCATCCAATACATTTTCTGCTAGACTAGCAACTTGAAAACCACTGGAATCCCACCAAAAAACAAAAACAAAAAAACACAAACAACAACAACAAAAAAACACAAACAAACAAAAAATAAATAAACAAAAAAAAAACCACAAACAAACAAAAAGAAAAACCCACAGTGACTGAATGATTTCAGCAAACTGGCAGTTTCAAACATATTCCAGTGCTGCAGTCAAGTATAGTTACTCAAAGTAGAAAATCATCTTTATAATAAAACCTTAGCTTTGGAGAGATAATGTCCCCTGTAGCAAACTGAAGGAAATAAATACCTTTTCAGAGATTAACAATACGTCTAACCTGAGGAAGAAAGCTAACAGTGAATATGACTTTCTCTTGAAAAAAATCTTGTCAACACAAAACTTTTGTGCTGGTGAGGTAATGCATTAGGTGACCTCCTAAGTCTTTTCCACCTCTAGCATCTGTGCTTTTGAGAATTTCCAAGGTAACCAGTACTTCAAATAGGCCACAGGAGCCAAGAGGAAGCCGAGTATTTTCTTAGTATCTTTATTTTGGGGTGGAGTGAACACGATGTCTTGTTCCTCACTAACGTTTCTATTTTTCCATCTATTGAAATTTTTTTCTATATAAAGACTGGCTTTAGTTTATTGATGAAGTTAAGACAAAATTAAGACGTGATGCGTATTTTCTGCACATCCCTTTAGTACCGAAGCATATCAACAGTAGTGCTTTTTGTTTCACTCCCTTTCCTCCTTCTGTTTTTCCTGCAAAGTACAAGTATGTTTGTGACATTATAGCCACCATAATGGAATATGACAGCACAGAGGAGGGAATGTCATTGTATTGCCATGGCAATAGATAAACAGTGTTTATTACTGATAGTTTTAGGCTTTCACTCAAACATTGGAAGCACTTTCTAGTTCTTTCTTCTTATGCAAACATATTTTGTTGATTTTTGGCTAGCTTTATCCTTGCTGGCTCAAAGAGGTGCAAATTAAACAGCAGTTCTGTGGGCCAGTAAGGTGTCCTGCTCCACTGAGGAATAAATCACCTTGTGATGACAGATTGCATTTCCACTGCCACCACTTCCATCAGTCATGGCAGGGGATGGTATCTATATTGGATCCAGAAAGTGTACGATCATCCATTCATGGTCTCCCTGCTCTTGAGTCATTCAGGTTTATGAAAGTTTAAAGAAGAGATTAACTTAGTCACATCACTTAGCATGTCTGACAGCAGCATTAAAACCAGTGCTGCAACTTTTGCTGAGTATTACTTGGGCTAAGGTTTGATCGACATACTGTCCGAATCTAGACAGATGCTTATTTAACATACTGGCATTTCAAGTCATTACTTAAACTTCTGAATTGCCTACACTTATATTGATCCCACTTAATGATTTTCTTAAGTGAAATGTAAATTATCCTATAACTACAATTGTCCGGATTTATCATAAGAATCAGCATAGATGGAAGAGCCTTGGAAAAAAATGATCCTACTGTAAGGCAGCCAAATTAATTAGCAGGCTAAAGAGTGCTTATGATTTGACTTAGATTCTGTAGCTAATATTCTATCAATATTAATTTCTCTTCTAGAAATATTCCTGGTTTTTTTTCACCAAAGCCAGTAAAGTTAATTATTGGGCATTTAAACACCTACAAAGTAAGTTCTAGTTTTAAATGTTAACTGGAATAAATTGATACTTTCAATATCTGCTATGACCTGAAAAAAAAATATAAATGAGAGAAAACAATGAAGTCACAAATATTTTTTTGTTGTCTTGTTCTTTCCACAGAACCACAGAATCATCTAGGTTGGAAAAGACCTTGAAGATCATCGACTCCAACCATCAACCTAACACAGACAGTCCTCAACTACACCATATCCCTGAGCGCTATGTCGACATGACTCTTAAACACCTCCAGGGATGAGGACTCCACCACTCCCCTGGGCAGCCCATTCCAATGTCCAAGAACCCTTTCGGTGAAGAAATTCTTCCTAATATCCAATCTAAACCTCCTCTGGTGCAACTTGAGGCCATTACCTCTTGTCCTCTCCTTTTCGCACCTGAGGTAAATTCTGCATGCATGTATGCAGTCCCAAAGAAAGGAATGCTACAGCATCACTTATGATAGAAACATCTAATCACGGGGTTGAAGGAAATCTCAGACGTTTAGAAAGTGCCCATGACCCCAGTCAGAATCTATTATATATAATACCTGGCCAGTTTGTCCAGCCTGCTTCTTAAGTCTTCTAGTGAAGAAGATTCATATTGCTCCCTAGACAATACATTCTAATATTTTAAGGGCCTTAGCAAATCCTTCCTAACATTCCATCTGAACCTCCCTTGCCTGGGGTTCATCTTGTTTCAGCCACCATGGAGAGAGAGCATAGAAAGACTTCTTCTCTGCAGCAGCCTTTACATACAAAAGACTGTTACCACACCACTCCATAGTCTCCATCTTATAAGGTTTGAACTCATTGCTCTTTTTTGGACTCTTTCAAATTGCCTCTGTTGAAAAGAAGTGCCCCAAACTGGATACAATATGAGGCCCTATTAGATAACTGGAATAAATTTTTAATAAGATTTAAGAGTTAGTTAATATGAGCAGTCACTCAGAAGCTTTTGTATCTCTTCATCACGAAATTTTTCGTCCCCTTTTCTATGCATTTAATAAGTAAATAGATGCCAACATTGCAGTGTGATATCTGGGTAACATCTGAAAATATGCCATTGACACAGCACGTGCTACAGTGCAAACTATGAACTAACAGGACTGTGTTAAAAACTGAAATTTGCGTAATAAGTCTAGAGAAGCTGGACCTATCTGAACAATAGATGGGCAACTATGGGATAATAAAATGGATTATATTAAGCCAGAAGAATAGTAAAATCAATTTATTAAGACCAAGTAGCAAAGATAAAATCAAGTTCTGGGTAAAACAGAACCTACAGAGGGAGGTACTCACAGATTATGGATAACACCCTAGTAACCTCTTTTCATACTAGTGAGGATAGAAAGCTTGAAACAACCCATTGAAAGTAAATGTCCTAAAATTAAGTGGGGTCATAATCAAAATAAGGAATTAGAAATCTTTCCAATATGAACATCTCTTTAACAAAAGTATAGTCATAACTGAACAAAAACTTAGCTTCGTGGCAAACCCCCAAAGGGGTTGCAATTTACCAAGACTCTGATCCATTTTTCCACAATCAAGTCCTTTAATAACACACATCTGTTCATCATTTTCTATTTTTTCCTTTGTTTTTGATAAAATAAATATCTGCTGACTTGGCTTCATTTTGAAGCAAAAATTGTATAGTGAAAATATTTTACAAGAGGGTTATTTCTCTGGTATGAGTTAGAGTCCTCTGTCTCAAAACCTCAATCACAGAGTCCAGTCTGAAAGTTAAACCACACAAACAAGTGTATATTCAATACCAATAAACCACTTAATAAATCTAAACTGCAAATAAAGCATTGATTGACTTTAGAGATAACATATTTTGAGATGTTCAGAAGAATCTGCATTAAAGAATGACTGCTTTGCAAACTCCCAAGAATGCAACATGTTGCATATACTCAAAAGTGACAGCAGTTGTACCTTTGTTGAGAGTTTGGTCATTTTTCACAGGTCCTTTGTTCTCGATCGTTTTTGTCTTTCACTCCCAAACACTGCAAAACCTTGTGGTCACACAGTCCCTGCCTATTAATGCAAAAGATGTTTCCCCAGGTTTAGGTTCAAGTCCTACCAGGTACGTGTCGCAGCTCTGAAAATGTTCCCCTCTGGGAATATTTTAAGGTAATTGCTGTAATAAGTTCTGTCTTTCATCACCTGCCAAAAGGTATCCCCTCTTCCCTCTACAGCATATTTACCTCTATGAAAGGGCCCACCAGAGTCAGTGTTAAGGGCAGATTTGTCTCTAGACTCCCAGAGAGAGTGGCACATGGGACTATGAGGACCTTTGGGAATTCCCTTTCCAAAACCTGCTGACAAACTAGTAGCAGCCCTACAAGGGGGACTTCAGACAAATTTGTTAGTTCTGACAGCACGGATGTGAGTATTCAGATGTCAAATGAGCACTGAGGATAACGTGGTCTGCCTTGAGCACCTCACAGCTTGTTTGCTCCACAGCACAAGTATTAAAGGGAAACAGATGAGGCATCCACTGCAGTCTGAGGCAGTGCACTGTACCGATGTCTCAAATCTCAACCATGACCCCTAATAACTAGTGGTCATGCTCAGCTGCAGTGGTTTGACTTCTGCTAGGAGGTAGGGATTAACCACTGAATAAATTAGGACTCAGTGTTTTGACACAATGCCAAGAATAATGGGTCCTATTTCTGGCTTCAATGCAGCGCCTTTGTCCTGCTCAGCTCCTGCTTCAGGCACTCAAGCTCTTTTTACTGACTGGTCATTTGTCTAGAGCAAGATACTCTAAGATGTACAAGGGCTTAAAATTATACTTATCTGACCCTTGAAGGACTCCAAGGCAGGAATACCGAATCCTTCTCCCTCTGTCTCTTGGAACTTGCACTCCCCCAGGTATGAGAATTATGCCCATTTTGTTTATTAAGAGAACAGGATTTTTTTTTAGCCAAAGAGATCTCACTGACTTCATAGACACTTAACACTACCGACATTTTGTAGCTCATCATGCTGGAAGTATCAGAAAAAGATTAAAGAGGGAATAGGCAATTGGAAGAATACCACAAAGCTTAGAAACAGTATTTATTTATTCTCAGCAGCTCATTTTCTTGAGGGCCAGAAGAGTGAAAAGCCTCTGTTATTACTAACTACAAATGTTTACATTATTCATGGAACTGCAAATTCCCTTTAATTGCTGATAGCAGTTCAGACACTTGAGGTAGAGGACCTAAAACATAGAGGGAATAAATTCAGTCAACACAGTCAGTACTCACTCTTTCATCCTAGGGGGAAACAAGCTGCTGTGAGCACAGGAGCAGTACATGGACAGTTAGGCTAAAAGCTAAAAACTTTCAAAAAGTTGAAAATAAACCAGCATGTTGTGGCAGCAAGCTCATTTGAAAAATTATGGAATAGCACCACAGATTTCTACAGAGCAGATTATAATTAGCCCACATATAACCAAGTTTTTGGTCCATAGAATAAGAATGCAAGCTCACCAGGCAAAATTTCATGTTTGCAGTGAATTTACCTTCCTTGAAAATTCCCTTTGCACACACAATTAGGTCATACTGCCACCATTTGCTTTCTTACCCTTGTAAACTGTGTGGCAGACAAAATCCCAGCTATGAACTAATAACATATCTTAAGAGCCTTAGCAAACCAAAAAATGTGTAACTACTGAAACAAAGCATTCTGCCTTGAGAAGGTATCCTACACTTAGAAAAGTACATTGCATTTTACATACGACAAAGTAATATTGAAACACCTCTGAGCTGAGTCTTGTGGGAAACTAGGATTTAACATCAGCCACCAAAAGCAGGCTGTAAATGTAGTTTTGCTTGTTACCAGTACTGGGAATTTTATTATAATATTTATTAACCATTGTGTTTATCAGAGACCTTATATCTACTTAACCCATGGCACCCTGGAAAAGATTTCCTGAGGATAATTAAAACCTGAAATCCCAGGGGGATTAACATCAGCAAATACCAGCCCACTAAGTCTAAAGGGATTGGTCTGAGGATTCATAAGTGTCCTTTACATAGTCATTAGTGTTTCGCGCTGCCAGTTTCATGTACCAAAAAAACCAGCCAGTACAACTTTTTGTTAAAGTGAATAAAAGTGAATAAAAGTAAAGAATGGGAGGGTGTGAGAAAATTCCAGATAGTAGCAGAAAAAATGCATTACAAAGATTTTGAGAGGACATAGAAATAAATTAAGATGCCATGCTAGGTATACAGTAAAAGCCAGGGGACTAATAGACAGGCATTTTGGTCTAGGAAAAGAAGAAACCACATCTAGGACACATATTTATTTTTTCATTTAAAAGAATCATGTGCCAATCATATTTTTTCATGGGTGGCAACTACTGGCATGGGGTAGGGTGGGCAGCTTGTACCATAAGTTAAGTAAGAGGAGGATGCTCCTAAAACCAGATAAATTGACAGATTCTATTGCCACAAAATGACCAAGTAAGCCACAAATTTGGCTGAAGTAAACTCATGGGGTTATGGAGATACTGACATGGTTCTTGAGTCACAGTCCTGGAGAAAAAACTTGTCAAAATGTAAAATATTAGGTCTCGTGAAGTCTTTTTTCCCCAAAGCAAATGTGTTAGAGCCCTAAAAATCCATCTCTATACCAGTAACACTGCTCAAACAAGAGTGTGAGAAGACAAAATGTCATCAAAACTTCTAAGTAATTAATGATATTCATAATCATATGAAGGAATAAAATTTTAAAAAATATGAAAGCTAAAGACTTTCCACGAAATACATAGGATATACCCACAAGGGAGCACGAATCCTGATGTGTTGACTTTTTAGATATTTTGTTTTTATTAAAGCTTTCACAGGTGCTACAGTTACCAGACTAGAAAGAAAATATTAATACATTAATAATTTGCCATAGAATTGTAAGATACTTCCTAAAAAAAATTAGTTGCAATTTGCACAACCCCCCAAAAGACAGTGTCCATTAGGTATAGTTAGAGTTCCTCACTACTATATGTTGTACATATACTGCTTGTCATTCGTGCTTGGAAAACAAATTAAAGAGTGAAAATCATTTGGTCTTACATGCCATTTTCCTGTATTCTCTCCAACAGGCTGGCAAAGTTCAATGTATTGTGAGGATCCATTAAATATGTGCTACCCGGTATTGTAGCGCATCAACAGCATTTTTTGCAAGATGTGGAGAGCTACCAAGATGGACAGGGGCTGGGGCACACGGCATACATGGAGAAGCTGAAGGTGGGTTTTTTTAGCCTGGAGGAGACTGAGTGGGAAACTTATTGCTCTTTACCTTGTGGGTGATCATAGGGAAGACAGAGCCAAACTCACCTTGGAGAGGCACAGTGAAAGGATGCAAGGCAATGGACACAAGTCACAGGAAGGATAAATATATGAGGAAAAAAATATCTCCCAATTAATCCTAGAGCAAGTTGTCCAGAGAGGTGATCTCTGTCCTTGGAGACACCTAAACCTCTCCTGGATATGGCTCCAGGCAACCTGGTCAACTGCAAAGACCTTCCTTGAGCATGGGATTGGACCAGATGACCTCAGAGGTCAAATTCTGCAGTGCCATGATAACTAGAAAGGTATGGATCCATTTGCATAAAAGCAGCAATTTTCGAGGAGGCCACAAAAGTGGGAATATATAATAGTAAATGACTGATCTTAAAAGACACTAAAAAATACTCTTGATCATATCTTACAGTATTTTATAAACTAAAGGAACTCTGAAATTCTGATTTACAAATGAATTGCATTTCTGAAGAAGAATACATAAAGTAAGAAAATAGTTCAAACACTGATAAACTATTAATTCTCTGGAACATAAAGTACAAGCAGAATGCCCAGCTGGTTAAGGTAGCAAACATGGGGGTGGAGAGAAACACTAATTATACATTAGCTCAGTTAAACTAATTCAAGAGGGGCTGCACCACATGAATTGATGAAATAAAAATTAGCATATTAAATGATGGAAGAACTAGTAAACACGTAATCATGGTAAATCCATCTCTGTGATAGGTTGCCTGGATTTGTAAATGTTACAGTAAAAATGAGACTGTAAAAGAGATCAGACCTGTTCCAACCTGCATATATCCTATGATTTGTTTTCAATATCAATTAAACTATCAGTAAAATCAGCAGCAAAAGATTATAAACATCAACTGCAAACAGAAGGCAGCCCCTAGGAACTTCCTGCAAAAGTGATGATAACTGGGGGAAAAAACATAGTTTAATTATACAGAAAGACAAATTAAGTCAATGAAATCAAGGTGTTTTATTGTAACAAAAGGGAAATAACTTGGATGTTAAAACAAAAGATAAAGAGATTCTGCTCCAAATCTTTACCTGATGTAAATCCTATAGCTCTAGCAAAGTCAGGGGTAGATCATGGCTATATAGATCATGGCTAGGGATCCAAACTTCAATATGTTTATTTTGGAAGAAAGTATGGTGTAGGTTCATAGCCCTCTTTTCACATTGAACAGTGTTCTGCTCTTCAGACTCCTCATAACTTCAAAAATTTACTTGCAAAACAAAATAATATTGAAAGAGCTGAAACTTCAAGATTCAGAAGAAATCAGCAAAAATGAGCAAACCTTATCGCAGAACATCAGCTTTTGTGCCCATAAACAAAGCTGCTGCTCCTCTACATTCCTGAGGTCTAAAGTATGTGCTACATACACTGTCTATAATTCAAAACCTGTTATCACATTTCTTTCACCTGGGAAGACAAACACATGTTTCTGCAACTTTGATAAATGCTCTATTTTAGTAAATTAAATCAGAGCATATTGTCATGAACAGGTACTTTTAGGATAGGCAAGACGCATTACTATGTAAAAGTGCTTGTGTACATTGCCTATGTGATTATGCTTAATTTATAGAACTCACCCTCTGAGAGTGGTTTTAGTCATCTATTTCAGAGTGTATTTACATAAAACACAAGTAATCCCATCAGGATCTGTAGGTTAGCACTGAGGATATCAGCCAGCCTTGACATTCAACGTCAAGTTCACCCTCTCCTCCACAATTTCTCCTTTGTGACACTGAATAAATAACAGACCTGTAGTTTTTGATGGCCCCACACAAAGGTTTTGTGGTAATTTTCTGAACCTGATCATAGATTCTATGATTGGTTGTGTAATTTAGCTAGAATGTCTTTTAGAAAGACTTCACATCCTGATTTTGAAACTTTGGGCAATGACTTTTTTATGAGACGGTCCAAGAGCCATTTCCCTTCAGCTTAAGAAAAATAAATCTACATTGAAATAGGAACTGAATTTCAGCCTTTGAAGTAAGCCACTCCATTGCGCTGGGCTTCCTTTTCCACCTGCTATATTTTGTTCACTTAACCCAGATTGAACCAACGTGCTGCCTGCAAGCAAAATTATCCTGACTGATTCTTATATCAGGGGAAGGAGCATCTCCTGCACAGGCAGTGTGCATGTGAGAGCTGGAGGAGGAGGAGGAATGTGTGCTTCCTCCAAGGGCCCAGCATCGACTGTGCCACATGGCTGATGCTGCCGCCACCATGTTGACCAGCAGAGAGGGTCCCCGACGCATGCTGGAACTGGCACATTTATATCACAGCCTTTCTGGGAAGGAAGTCTTCCTCTACCACTGCTGCGCAGTGTCCATTACAGTGCCTGTAACAGGTAACGCAGCATGGTGTCACCCAAAGAGAAGAAAAAGCACTGGTGCTGACTTGCAAGTGGAATCAGTCGTTACATTTATTCTCGTAGCCTGCTGTGACTGAAATTCCTACTCAATGCTTTTTTCTGCTGTTTTCTAACTTGTGTTCATTTAGGGGAAAAAAAAACATTTAGATGGCTTAGATGGGTAGGAATCCTCCCACTCTTAACACACTTTCAACGGTTTACTTTCCTAGCTAGATCTTTTTCCCTCTATTACTCAGGTAAATGTCAAACAGCAGTCTTGGCCTGCATACAGCAGGTAATGCATGTTGACTCTGCTTCTAAAAAATTAATGACGTATCTTTGGTAAGATACCACTTTCTGAATATTCATTTTCTCAGAGGGATTGGATTCTTTCTGCTGATTTCAGCAGCCTTTGTTCTCAACAACCAACCGCCACTATTATAATCTAGTAAACATGACACACTGAAGCAAGGGTCGACCGAGTCTAACAGAATTCTGGCAACACTCGATTGACTAAAAGAAACTCAGGGAGATACCGAGATGACAAAACATTTTAAATGTTAGTAAATTAGGACCTTAGTACGGCTGCTGCCAATGGAGAAAAATGTCGTGTCTAAATAGCTGTAAAAAAAAATGGTAGGGGGGGAGGATGGAGAGCTTCACAAGTGATAATTAACTCAGTGAACTATATCACAAACAGTATTGTAATTTTGTAATAGATGTGAAATGGAGAAAAAGGTAACATGCAAAATTTTCTTAAAGAGCATTTAAACACAAAGTCCCCAAAGCAAGAACTGAATCGCCAAGGGCAAGTCTGAGCCAAATCTTACTGACACCTTGCTGTCTCCTAAATTGAGGTGACAAGCTGTCTGCCCCTGGGAGAACAGCGAGTCATGAGCTGATGAAACAGGGGAGGTGTACCTAGGCAGGAGTACAGCCACTAGGTTCTAATCTCTCCCACCAAAGATCTTGGCTGTATAACCCTTGGCCTTGCACAGGCTGCCCTAATTCTGACTGTTCAAATGCTGCACCTAATGCTTCTTTTGCCTTTGCTTTTCAGGAGTTTAGAGTAGCTCATAAGGGTACAATAAATTGCTTACTTAAGTGATGAGGTATTTAAGTGCTTTGCTGCATAGATATATACCTTAAAGAATTTTCCAAAGTACTTACTCGGGTAACTGCCATCTCTGCTAACAAGCATGAAGCTTTTCAGTATCTTGAGACCTATACTTTTCTTTAAAAATCTCAACTATATGCTTGCTGGATTATATGCTCATGGTGAGCTGTGTTTGAGGAATTAAGCCTCAAATGGGCTGTACTTTTTGTAGCTGCAACAGTACTAGGGAACTGGATGTAATGATGAAATAAAGATGCTAATGAACCTCCTGGTGATAAACCTTTTAGACCAGCTGGTCAGTTTGTCTCATTTTGATTTATTCTGCATAATCAGTAACCTCTCAAAAATAATAGACAGTACATGTTTTGAAAATAAAGACATATACTCACCATAGTAGTCTTAATCCTGCAAATCTTCTTGCAGCCTACCACACCACTGGACTTCAGAGCAACTGTAAATGGAAATGCCACCTGGGCATAAGTAAACCTGAATGAGAGAACAAGCCTAAACCTCAGTTCTTGCCCATTCCCTGGGGACCAATGCTGCAAATGACTGTCTCCTAGTACAAGGAAAAGATGGGTAAACCAAAATGATGGTGAAATAGTTCTCGGAATCAGACTCATTAGTTACTAGACCACTGATTCAAACCCCAATGAAGATTCAGCAGAATGAAGGAATGAATAACTTTATCTCAAAAGTTGGGTTTCACCACAATTGTTTGAAAAAGCAAACCTTCAAAAATAAATATCTGAGTACTTCATGGTTTTTTAGTCCCTTATAAAAACAATTTAGTATTTTTATTTCTATTTCAAATGCTTAAGAACACTCATTATGAAAAGAAATATAGCTCAGCAGGATCCTCACACAATATGTTGATTACAATTCTATGGTATTTATTTAAGACTGAGAAAAATGTCCCTGGCATAATGCCAGTATATTTCACTACTGTCTACAGTCAGCACAGAGTCTGCATAACTGCAGAGGTTAAAAAGGCTAAATTTTGGATACATTTACTAGCTTCCTTAATTATGAGAAGAAAACAGTTGGTCACTAGAGGCTGATAACATTCCTACTGTTAAAGGCCTTTTCATCTCCCAGGGTAATGAGAGACTTTATTTTTTATATAAATAATTATCTCTGTATAATGATAGGGGTTTTACATATGTCAAATTTTGTATTCATTTTAATTAAAAACAAGTATTTATAAAATCAATACAGGGCGATTATGCAAAGATGATAAACTACAAATTACTGATGATTTAATATTACATGTGAAGGTACTTAGAAGTATTCATATTTATAACTAAAAATCATCTGAAATAAAAAGAGGTATATAAAAACTAAGACTGATTATTGTATTGATTGTCTTCCTGCCAGATCCTACTTTCTCTTATGAAATTATTCATATAAAAGCTTATAATTAAATATTACAATATTTAAATTTTTTAGCACATGATCAGTAAATTATGAGCTTTGCTTTTGGTACCTCCTTACATTCTTTTTTATTCTCATGGCTCTAATACATGTCTTGTGACATGTAACTGAATTTTTCCAACATTATGATTTACAGTTCTCTGTTCTGTTGGTAATCTGGTAATTGAATATTTTGTGCATGGCTAAGCTGTTGTGGCAGTTCATCTAGTCTGTAATTTTTAATATATTTTTTAATTATCTCTGATATGGAGAGATTTGTGGAGTTTTACAGGGAAATCTAATTTAAATATTTGCAAATCTGGTTTGTATATAAAGTGTCTTTTGACAATATTTTTACTTTTAATATTCATAAAATACTCTGAGTTTACTTCAGTGAGATTTAAGAGATTCCAGGTTTCAGAATGTCATACTATAAATTAAAGTGTAAGGAATTTTGTTAGATTGATGTGAATCTGATTTTCAGAAGTGTTGAGTCCTGTCATATCAGTTCAAGCTAATAAGAACAAACAAGCTTTTGCTTCTCTAAAAGAAAAAAAATCAATCTATTATGCAGAGGTGCATTTTTAAATGAACATCCATAAATACCTCATAAAATCTGAAGAATAAAAGAGAACATGATAAATGGAAGTAATTCTGTTAGCTAATGCGCAGCATGGATTTGCATTGATGCTAATAGCAGAAAAAGGGGTTTAGCATCAAATAGGTCTTTTTTATTTGTTTTAGATAGCACCATTGTTAATAGCTGTCACATCACAAGTGAAATGTGTGTGTATGCATCTGTGTAAAAATGTGCAGTAATAAAGATGCAATAATTCTGTATGTGCTCACAAACACAAAGTAAATCTCACTGTCTTTGTTTGAAAGACAGCATGGCTCCAAACATTTACGCTTTTGAAGCCTCATAGACCCTTTCCCTTTCTTCATTTCTCACTCTCTAGGGTGAAGGACATGAGGGCATGTATATTGCTGACAGGAAAAGCATTGCTTAATGAAAATAAGCTGAGCCAAAGATTCTAGAAGAAGGATACCTCAGCATTGAAATGATATGTATTTGCTTTCTGTGCATTTTAGCACCAAATGGATGAAACACTGGTGCCAGCAACTGGAGTGTAGATAAGGAAGAGATCAAGAGCTTTTCGTGTGGAAAGATTGCATTAGCCTAGGGAACAATAGACTCCAGATACTGCTGAGCTACAGTGTAAAGAGGAAATATAATTTAAACAAGTGAGAGCAGGTATATATTACTCACTGACCTACTGCGATAGTTCTCATTTCTTAACCTTTAAAGAGAAACATCTATTTCTTGGAGGACAAAAGAGTGGTCCTGGTGTAGAACAGAGTGTGACATACCCACAGTAAAACATGGCTTATGTTTATAGAGCATTCTTCACACAAATGAATACAGACACATACAAAGCCTATCATTAATTTTGCTTTCTTCCCTGAAAATAATAAAATATCAAAACAAACCCCAAATGTTTCTATGCAAGGGTTTTAAATAAATGTTTCACACAAGAGAAGCAATCTTTCCAATTTTGTAAGTCATATTACATGGCTGCATAAAGGGTGTCTGCAGTCACATTTTATCATCATTATGGGCGTTCTGCCTTTTACTGTAATAATAGGGTTCATCCCACTTCTAAGCCAACTAGAAAGGGCACATTCATCTCCATGGCCCAGTCCCACATTGCTGCAGAGATCCCTCCAGCACAGGCTAGCGACCTGCAGGGTGAGAAACCGGGAACCAAGTCAGCCCAATTCAGCAGCGTTCAGCTAGGTGAATCCCTAAAAATTTTCCCATGGCAGTTCAGATCACTTTAAAATGTTAGCATGACGATATTATTTTATATTCTATATTTATAGAGAAATAATTTCATGAGTTGTGGGATCTCTTTTACAGGAAATCCCCATGAGGAGACGTAGTCAAAGGAGAGGCTTCTCCCCAGGAAAAGCAGCTAGGGCATCCAAGCTCATCACAGTCTGCGCAGAAATGCATACTTAGAAGACAGATAGTTCTGCTAAGCTTGGTGTCAGAACAGACCAAAGCCTTGAAAAAAATCCAATACAAAGTTTATGACACTATTTTATTGGAGTTTTAGAGATAACCTCTTATGGATTTCTCTGCATAGAATGAGTGATTGTGCCTCATTTTTCTCTTTTCATTATGTTCAGTTTTAGTAACACTACCACTAGCTCATCTTGTGAGGAATTTTAAGGAAATAGCTGTTATAAAAATAGCAAACAGACAAAGGGCATTAACCTGGGAACTTTTGACATCAACAGGCCTACTTGCATTTATAAGTATTGGGCACCACAGAAAATTTTTAGTTAATATTTATCCTATCAGCAATGTATTACCTTAAAACAAGAGTCTGTTAGTGAATATTACTTATCTTAAGAAATCAATCTGTTTGATCTCCATATTATCCTGTAATGACCCCTTTGAGATGATCTTTCAGCACCATCTGCTACCAGAAAAAAGCAAGCACATACATGTATACCTTTTCAAATCTTCATATGCAGTTAATACTTTCCCTTGGTACAGTAACATAGACCACAGGTAGGACTAGTCATTTTCAGAAAGGAGAAAACCCCTATCCTGGTGAATGTAATATTATGTAATAAACAGCTACTTACTGAGTTTTATGCAATATTTGAAACAAATAATTTTACTATATACTATAGAATACTATCCAAGAAACTATATCCATCCTCCTAAGACCAAAAGCACTCCTAGTCCTCCTAAACCTAAAAATATCAAGTAAATAATACATGCTATTTCCAGCTAATTCCATAAAGTATATTTACAAATGTGTCTGCCCTATTTAGAGTTTTAGTAGAGCAGCATGCCTCCTGCCCTTCACTGTCGGAGCAAGATCTTACACCCATGTTCCAAGAGACACAGTTCCTGACAGATTATTCTATCTCTCCAAGATATTTAGTAGACTAGCAGTACAGCCACCAGCTCAGCTTTTTTCCTTGTTCTGTTAATTCAGGTATTCCAAAATTAATATGGAGGGGGAAAAAATCAAAATAAAAATAAAAAACTTGGAAGCAGTGGAAAACATTCAGGTAAAGCAACAAGGGGAAATTGTGGTCAAAAGGAAAACGGTTTAAAACCACTGTGTCTTATTTTATTCCTTTCTCTCTTACTTCAAGACTCATCCTCAAGTATATGTGTGGTCTACAGAGATGACATACACCCATGGTTGTGTATTTAAAATGTGAAAAACACAAGTTCTTTCTCTTTGCTGTTGTAACCAAACTTTAATATCTCATGACTGTGAGACACCAACACAGAAGCACTATAAGCACTATGTGCAGGAAGGAATAAAGTACCACTGTCTCCACTGAGAAATCTGAGGGCACAATTTTGTGTTACAGCTCTATGGTGCCCATCTGAACTGGCACTCCTGGAGTGGGCAGCCCCACTCCCAAAACACCTGCCCTACCTGTAGAGTCTGCACAGCCACATGTGATGGAGCCAACAAAAATAAGGCATGACTTTGCTGGGTGGTGTTCTGCTGTACTGGACAGCTGAATCCAGTTAACCCTGCAGTTGCACAACCCCAATTTCCAATCAAGGGGAAGGGGTCAAAGTCAGACAGGGGGAGCATGACTGCTGCTTTGAGAGGCAGTCACTGTTAGATGGAGCTACACATGAAACCTGTACTGAGATATAAAGCTACCAGGGTACGACATAGTGGCAGAACCCAAAGCTGGTGCAGGTTCAGGTCTCCAGCCTCATGACCAAAATGCTGGGAGAGAAAACTACAACAAATATAGTTGTGAGGCACTGAGAGAACCAGATCAAGACTGCGATATTTTAGGCAGCTAGGTCATTTGCTGAGTGGGGATGGGCTTAATGTTTAAATGCTTCTCTGAGCTGCAATGTTAATGAACTTCCATGAAGAAAGTCTATGATGGGAAAGGAAGCTGAAAGAGGAAGATGCAGAAAGAAATTATAATGTTGGGAGAAACCAAAAAAAAGCCTTTCTATCTCTGATTTTCCTCCACAGGAGGAGGGAATAAACAATACACATTGCCTGATTTATTGCCAGTCATTGAATTGGCTGTAGTGTTTATCACTCTCTTAATCCACCACAAATTCTTTTTTGGACCCCACAGCACAAGCATATCATCAGCCAGCAAAAGTCTCTTCTTCCTCCCTTCATGGATCAGAGCACACAAAGGGACAGTACCCACCATGCCATGCCTCTGCCCCTCTGTGAAAGCTCAGTGAGGTGGTGTAGCAAAAGTGTGTGACCTTCCTTCCTTTCTATCATTCGCTTTCAAGCAATTTGCAACTTTATGCTGGGATGGCTGCTGTACCTGGACCTTTTGGAGCAGTAAATGGAGGGTAGGGACCAACAAAAGTATGGTTTCTTCTGTTTTTTTCACCTCCCTTTCCCAAACACCAGCACGCACACCAAAGACAATTTAACCTATATTGTTCACAGAATTAGCATATCCACTACATTTTGCTGCTCTGATTATGTGCTTTGTTTTCCTCTGCTTCTGATTCTCCTTCTCACTGGATCGAGTATATTGTCGTGTACCATTTGAAATTCCTGGAACACAAAACACTAGCATACATTTCACAAAATTATACATTTACAGTATATGTCCCAGCTTTTTAGCATGGGTGACAATTATGTACTTTAGTTACAATCGAGAACATCAACAGATTGTATTACAATCTGTCACACATTCTCAGGAGGGAGAAATTGGCAACTCGCTGCACTGAAGAACAGTAATCAAGCATCTGGAATGCTACAGTACAAGTAGATTTTATATGATCTGACTAGTTGAAGCAATTTATAATAATGACTTTTTAAAAATTAGCTTGCCAACAAGAGGTCTCTGTAACAAGCTTATGTTCATATTGACACCAGAATACTTAATGAATGTGTCTCACTGATCAATGGTATCTCTCATCTATTTTACTAATGACACTATTCTAAATTATTTGCATCCAAAATAAATGCATCTTAAAGGAAAAAAAATCTCTTGGTGCTAATCAAAAGTAATAGACTATTTTCATAGATGCCTAATGCTCAGGAAGAACTTTAAGAATGCTCAGTAAGCAAAACATTTGTGTCATTTTCTGCACTATTGGCAAGTAAAACATAATAACTGCTTTCTCTCATGTGAAGAAAATGATATATTGAACAATCTGACTAAAATAGAAAGGCTGCCAAAAAATAATCTAAAGAGGAAAAAAAATGTCTTCTAGTCTCTATCACTCTGAGTTTGGACCATTACAATAGTTCCTTTTGTTAAAAAAAAACAAAACAATAACAAAAGAATCAAAGAAACTGTGAATATGATGTTTAATTCCTGAAAGCACAAGTTATTAATGTTCTAGCTCAGGTGAAAAGCTCAATATAGTAGCCTACACTGACAGGGATCCAAGGCCAAAAACACTGCTAATCTGTTTCCAAGGTTGTTTCTGTCAATCACCAGAACACAAGACAGAAAGGAGAAAGCCAAAGAGAATGCTACAATGTTCTTTCATGATAAATATTTAAAACTGAAGGTAATATGAATTCAAAAGTGCCCTATGAAATCATTTTAAAATGCAGTTGTGTACAAATAGATTTATTCAAACAGACTTACAATTATTCATATCTCCCAATTCAGAAAAAAAATGTACGTAAAATGGAGACTTGAAACAGAAATTTTAAGGCAGTCTTTAAGAAGGATGCAGTTTATGAAATGCTTATGAATTACATAGTAAGGTCAATTAAATAGTTTTGATGTATTGCTAGACTTAAAACTAAAATAGCTTTCAGAGCCTTAAAGCCATGATCTGACCCAGTTCTCACAACCACTGACACCTGTGCAGCCAGAGGACTGGGAACAGGACAGGATATGAGCTAAATGAGGGCATCAGACTGGCCATATATCATTCTTGCTCCTCATCCTCCTCCTTCATCTTCTTGACCCTAAAACAACTTCCTCTCCAGACAGTCAAACTAGTCCAGATCATCAAGACCCATGCTGGGCAACATTAGGCACAGGAGGAGAGAATTGCTATACCTCTCCTTCCCCTTTGGTCCAACAAGTGAAGTTTCCCATCACTTCTGTCAGTCATACATTGCTGAAGGACAAAACTTCCTTAGGGATACCCATTTCCTTGTGATCACACTTGGGAGTGGCGAACCTGGCAACAGGCACGCACATAAATACACTCTACCAGATTACAAGCATTTGGTGTGTCTCAGGGTCAAGAAAATCACCATCTACAAGGAAATCTTCATGTGACTAAAAGCTCTAACCTATTTACAAATCACTGTCATGTGAGACCTAGGAGACCAGGTGTTCCTCTGACCAACAGCCAGCCTTACATATCCAGTGCCTCCTCTCCTACTGTTACTTTCTGAATCCTGTAGACCCTTTCACACTCATCTCATGGCATGTGTCAGTTGATTCCCCTCAAAAAATCACTAGATCAGTCTCATCAAGAGTTAGAGCTACAGGCAGAACTCTGAATTCCTCTGGCCTTTTCTGGAGTTGTCTTAATGCTGACAAGGGGCTGCTAGAGCTAGATGCAGCTTAAGAAGGACCACAGTTTTCAGGGGAAGCCACCACTTGAGTTTGGCCTAGCTCAACATTATTACTCAGTTGAGCATTATTAGATCCATTCTTATTGACAGATGATCCCAGAGGATATGGAAGCCCTAAAAGCCTTATGAGTTATCAGGCGGAAGATGGGGAGACTTCAGTTATAACACTGAGTGTAAGGGAAGAACAATAGAATCTCAAAGGTCCTGGTGTGATATAGAGGTACAAAGGCACAAGCTCCTTTGTGTTTGCACACAAAGCCTAAAGAGCAGAGAAGGAGCTTTCCTGAGCACTTGGAGTTATTCAGACTCCTGTGAAAAACAGGTACAATCAGCTCTTAAGACTTGTTTCGAGCAAGGACAATGTCCTTGAGCTAGAAATGCAGCAACCCTTGGACCTTTCAGTTTAAAACTAGTTTTTGCATGTTAAGATTGGCAGACAGCCTGACTAAGCTGCAGGTGCCTGCCTTCTGAACTTTCCTCCTAATGTTTGCTTGTTTACCTGCTGTTTTGCTTAAAAATGTGACACAGACAGTTCAGACTCAGAGCACTGACCAGTTGTTCTGACTTGGAGATCTCACTGCCTGCAGATCATCTTTGGGGTGCTCTGTGGAAGACGAGAGAGGGAGAAAAAGGGAAGCAGCAGCGTATGGATTAAGTCTAGGAAGACAAAGACTAGTAGACTGATGGGGAAAAGAGTGTCACCACAGCGCATTCACGGAGAGCAAACTGTGCCTAAGGGCTTCAAAGTGACTCCCAGTATGAACACAGACAGTGTGAGTGATTTGGCAACTGCCAAGGAAAGTAGTGAGAGGAATCAGGCAGTGCCTAGGGCATCAGCGTCTGATGTGAGTACTACAGAGGCAGTTGGCCCCAGGAAGAGGAATGAGGCACTGAAGTCCTGGCAGGGAGTAATTGCTTTAACATCAAAAGATCGAGTGCTACAGTAGCTCATTTGTTTTTACAATCTGGAAGGCTCCACAGGGGTAATTCCTGCTCTGCTCCCTTGCCAAGGAGGAAGCCGAGCACACATGACCTCTGATAGATGTTTCTCCCCCACTGTTAGGGAGACACAGAAAAGCACCTGTCAGGTTAGGACATTCGCAGAGGCATAACTAACCCCAACACACATGCAAAGGAGTCCGACTACTCCCTAAAAGAAAGAGCTTTCTTTATGAAGGGAGCCTGAATAGCTGCTTGAAGAGCAGAAAGTTCTAGAATACATTAAGATGCCACTTCTTCATGGAACAGCTTAAGCATAACCAATAGGGCTGTGTCAATAACAATGTGTACAGGCAAAGCTGTTGCTTATCTGCTGCTGTTCTGCTTTTGAAGCATGAAGAACCATAACCAGCTATTTGCATTTATTCAAAGGGGACTGAAAACAAGAACCACAAATACAGAACTGAAAGATCAAACAGGGGCCAAAAATGAGGGCAAATCTTGGACTAAGAGGCAAAAAACCCAGTATGTAGAGCTCTCTCAGTATTGAAAGCAGTGCTAGAAGAGTTAGACCAGTACTCTTGTTTTGAGACTGGGAGCAGAAAGAAGATAGAAAGGCTGGTGAGGTGTGATGAAACAGTATGAGGGTCTTCACATTTAAGAAGGGATGAGCAGTTAGGGTTCTCCTCTTTGGAAGGAGGATAAGCTGGAGCTTGAAGAGTGTGACAAAAAGGAGAGGGAAAGATTCCTAATACAGCTTTCTAATTAGGGTGTTAAAGTTGTGTTTCCTATGGCCTTGAACAGATTTTAGTGGACTAAAATGTTGATACTGATTTTGCAAAGCAACAACTTCCAGACGGGGTTTTCTGAAGTCAATAGAAATTGGATCACTAATTCATTTGTGTGAATTTTATGGCATTTTCTTGTCGATGAAAATGAAAATTAGGGTTGTTTGATTTGATTTGAAGGAGGTCTCACTGCTATTAATGAAATTTGGGTGCTCAGTGTACTGGAACCAACTTAAAATATTCTATCATGCCTCAAAATTTACATAAATATTTCCCAAACCATTTCATTAGACTTTAGAGAAATAAACACAATACATAATCATAAATTCATTTAATTTCATGGTTAGTTCCTTAATACTCTTTTAGTAAATGTCCTCTAAATATTTTCTTTGTATAATGAATTCTTCACAAAATGAGATTTGACTGCAGCATAATGTTTGTTATTAAATATTCACAAAGGGGGAAGCTACGTTTTTAATGTAGAGGTTGGTAAAGTGTAAATATGAAAGACTCAGCTCTGTCAATATGTTTGTTGTATGAGTCTTTATGGGAGGGACAGGAAAACCTTCTGACAGAAAACTGCTTAAGAAATCAACCAAAGCATTCTATTTTTTGGTCATTTTATGATATATTACTTCATACAGCACCAAAGCCAAAAGCAGATTCATTAACATCTATCACACCATTTTTCAAAATTGCTTCAGAAATCTGAGCTCAGTGTTGGATATTGTAACAGTTTTTTTCCATTATGTGTGAGAGTATAATAAAATAGTAATAAAAGTTCTTTATTTACACAGTAGCTCCACAGTCCTGCTTACACAGGACATTTTCATCCTACTCCATTTTTAACAGTTGTAAACACAATGCTGATTTTGCAGCTGATATAGCAAAGGACAAGTCATGCTCAGCATCGTGTCAGCTAGCTGTACTTAAATTCATTGAGAATACAGCTTCAGTTGAGTGTATGATATGATTACTGCCAGAGCTTGTCCTTTTCTACACCGCCTGCAAAATCACACCAAGCTCTGTCAGCTAACTTATGTATTAAAAATTACCTTTAAGGAGGATAATATTTGCACTCTCTCAAGCTACATTTTTTTTTCTCAAAAGGACTTCCTTCATAAGGATGACTCACTGGGTTTCAAAAACTAAGCATTTTCTCATCTTTTACGAAGAACTTTCAGGTACAGCAAAGATACCATCACAGCACTGTGAGAAGTGAACTTGTGTTATTTTCACTTAAAATCAACTCTTTCACTTTGCTACATGATTTCTCTGTATTAATTGAGAATAAAAAAAATAGAGCTACCTCACTGTTCCTGTTGTATTTCATTATGAATTCTTCCCTATCCTCTGACCACATACGCCCACTGATGTAGCTGAATGTGCAGTGAGGCTCCTGCGTCTAAAGCTTAGTGCTCCACAAGTCCTCATGGCCTTTAGCATTTGCTCTGTCTTCATCCATTGCCCTAATACATAATCCTGGTGACTCTGAGCCAAAATCTGTTCTTAGAGACAAGAGGGTAAACCTGAAGCCACAGTGCTGCGAGTGCTGGCTCACAGCCTTGTTTGTCCCCAGCTGCCCCATCTCACTGGGCATTGCCCTCACAGCAGACAGGGGCCGGAGGGCCCGCGGGGCAGGAACTGGCAATGACTTGCAAGGACAGTTGCTCATCAGCAATGCACCCAGATAACTTTGTTAATACCTCTGTGAGTCACAGCAGAACTGCTTCAGGATGCCAGAACAGCAGTGGGATCCATTTAGCTGCTGTAATGCCTGAAACACTTAAACAACTGAATAATTCACCCTTGATCTTTCTGAAACTAAGCTGTGGCTCCTCCCTAAGGATAAAAGAATACAGCAAGTATCAGTGGCTCCCAAACACTTTAACAACAGTCCACTGTCTAAATATTTTTAAGGACTTTCATATACATTTCTCATATTCTATATCGGAAACACTATAGACAATAAGGTTGCCATGGCTAGCAATTGCATTAGTGTTTGCAGAGGACACTGACAATCTATACTAAATCCTACTGGAAGCATGATAATAAAATGAAGCTTTCCAAGAAACAAAAGGTATTCATTAGGAGGTCTCAAAATTCAGCTGATAATTAAAACATTCTGCACTAAGGCTTCATCCTTGTTGTAAAAAGAGCCTTTAAAAACAGCAATGGAATATTTCAGTTATATATATTTGATCAGAAAATGCCTATTCATTTGAATCAGGAAATAACCGACCATGGAAAATCTGGAAAACAACATACAAAAAGTCCTGAAAACTTCAAAACATTTCATCCTGGTGCTTTGAAATTTTAAAATTACTTTTCCTGAACTAAAAATAAGTTTAGAATATAGTTATAATAAAACAAAAGGTTCAAAAAACCCCACAGTCAAATAGAGGAGAAATATTTGAAGTGATTAAATAAAGCATTTCAATTTAATTGAGCTGACTGTTTTCCTCGGTTTTGGTTGTGAAGACTTTTTGAGATTTTGATATTGCATTCCTTTCTTGAATAGGACACATTTCAGTCTCCAAAAATTCCACAGGAAACAAGCAAAGAAATAAAAAACCTTCCTATCCTAAATGAAAATTCATACTTTAAGGAAAAACCTTATAGCTGTGTCTCCTTGGCCTGGTGAAGGACTACCAAAATGCTCTGTGAAGCTCCTTTGTACTGCAGAGTTCAAAACAGTCCAGCTTTCCC
The DNA here is from genome assembly GCA_028020825.1 of Podargus strigoides. Lineage (NCBI taxonomy): Eukaryota > Metazoa > Chordata > Aves > Caprimulgiformes > Podargidae > Podargus > Podargus strigoides. The sequence continues at coordinate 17,103,766 of CM051621.1, read as the reverse complement.
TGACACTCATTGTTCTGCCTTCACCATATAAAGCTCTCCAGTTTCTTTGTTTAAGACTGCTTTACAAAAGCAATTGCAAAGAATACTATTTTTGGACTTTGAGTATTCTTCAGTCAATTAAGGTTACAATAACATTTTCTTTTTAACACGGGTGCTGAGCGAAAGGCCTAACCTTGCTGCTTCACAGCTCTGGAAACAATTGATCTGCTAGCTCTCTCTGAAAGGATGAAGCTAGCTGAAGCGAATGCAGTATCACGTGGCTTAGAGGTACAATTGACCAGTATGTACACTATGTGAGTACTTCAGTGATCCCCAGCCTTGTGATGTTTAATATATTTATCTTGTGAACATATTAGTGAAGATGGCTAAGTAAGGATAAGAAACAGAATTATGAGATGTTAAAGGACAGACTGACAGAGATAAAAATGCTCATGAACATTTAAGAAGGATTCTAGGAAGGGGAGGTTCCTAATCTGGTTGATTTGAAAAGCAATTAGGTGCCTAAAATTTATTATCTATTAGTAGCTAGATCCATAAAAGCTCAATTATTTCTTAAATACTTAGCTCCCACATCTTTCAAAGGGAATTAAAGACTGTGTAGACTATGCTGAGCTGCAGGTTTTTAGTATACTCTAAAACAGGTCTAAGCAATTTGACCAAGATCCACGCCCAAGTGCTACCTTGATCCCATGAATTCCACAGGGGAGTTCCCAGCGTCGGCTCGCTCCTCTACAAATTCTTTTCTAACAGAGAGCTCTGTGGCTAAATTATTTTAAAAAGCTCACAAGAACAACATAGTCCTAGAATATCACTGCTTTTGGTATGTTATTGCCTGTCTGCTCTATATAAAAGGAGCACAAAGAGTTGCAGGCCAGGGCAGCATTTGCAACAAGAGAAATCAGACTAACCTGACAGTAAGATTTGGATGATACACCTTCAATGTACACCTGTGTGCTTGCTGAATTTAGTATAAGACAGCACGGCTGATACTCCACAGATAATTTATCATCTTTATTTAGTTTCATTTTCAGTGATTCACATAGAGATCAGCCTTTTTTCTTACAGAAAAAGAAGGGAGGTGAATTTTTTCTGATGTTGTGTTCTGGCCAGCATATAACTTCTATACTTAACAAATTAAAGCAAAGTCTCATTTAACAGTCCTGTATTCGATTTTCCACATCCATCAATACATATGTAAAACTGGAAGTTGTCTTGGATTCACTTTGTGAAAGTTAATCCAAAATAATAAATACACCATTTACAGTAATTATTACTCTACAAAAGACCACTAAAACTGGGACTGAAAAGCAGTTTTCTTGTATCAGATTGTCAAGAGCCACTGGGATTTTTGTTCATACGGATTGGAGTTTTTTTCTGGGATATCTGGAAAGGTTATTAAATAAAGATCCCACTAGTGCACTGATAATGACCATAGTCTCTCCTGATTTCTTCCTGTGGAACATTTCAGTAAGATTTTCATCTTTTATTACAGAGCTTATGTTTTTAATGGAATGCAGAAGTGTTTTATGGCCCATGGGATATATAGATAACGTGTAGCACAGATGATTCTGTGGACACTTCAAACTTGGTATGATTGCTAAAGATTACATAGAATTAGATCTGATGATGCAGGTGACCATGTCCAGCCCTATATTCCTATGTACTTCTCTTTTTATGTTTGATCTGTGTTTGTAAGGCTGCCATACCGCTCAGGGATAAGGTGTAGCTGAGGACTGTCACTGTTAGGTTGATGGTTGGACTAGATGATCTTGAAGGTCTTTTCCAACCTAGACAATTCTGTGATTCTGTGATTCTCACATCACTTACTTTTGTGAGAGAGATGGCTCCTCATACAGCACTTTGCTCAATTTTAGGTCTAAAGCATCCATCAGTGAAGGTCTTTGTTACAAGTGCTAGAGCTGCTTCTTTTTTATTCCCCCCACTTTGTTTTTTTTCCCCACAGTCCACAGGGACAGATCTTATAGCCATGGAAATTAAATCAGTAGCAGTTGATTCAGGACATTTGAATTTGATTCTCCAAAACGCTGAACAGACTAGCCTTTATCCAGCATTGTATATAAATACTTGCTTAACCTCAAACATGTTAATAATCACAGACTTCAAAGAAAGCTTTACTTTGCATATGAATATAAACTATGGTTTTAATTTACTTTAGTGAGAGCTGCACAGCCTAGTGAGAGTACTCTTGTAGCACGATAAAAGCCTGTAGCCCTCCATTAAGTACAGATCTATAAATCTTTTGGTGATCATGCCAAGCCAATCACTAATCTGGTGGTTTAATGGAAAAAGAAAAAAAAAAAAAAATACACTCAAATCAGTGAATCTCAGCCTTAGAGTTCAAGACCTAATTGGTTTCCTATATTCTGAACTCCATTAAATTATCTACTCCATATTTTTCAGATTTTCTGCCTTCTGGAAACAAAATAAACCAAAAAACAAATTCAATGTACAATAGCATGTATACAAAAATGTAACATCAGTGTGTGAGCCACATTTACCTGCTACATCTATAGCTGTTCCACCTAATTCTTGGCAAAATAAAAATCTACTGGTCAAAATGTATTTTAACAATTCATTTATTAATTTTACCCTTAGAAGCATTTCATTTTGTAACATGTCTTCCCTAAGAACAGATGGGAATTAATAGTATGCTGTCTAGTAGAGTATAACTTGATAAGGTTTTTGTATAGCATATAGACATATAAGGATAAGGAAAAATATGCTGACATTCCAGGGAAGGTTTTGGTGATGTAGCACTTCTCCCAGGGTACACAATCTCTTCCATCCATCAGATTAAAAAGTATACGTTAGCTATACACAAAGAAAGCTTCCTCTGCATCCTAGAGAGAAAGCTCTGCCAGAGAAGCTTTATCTTTTTCAACCCTTTAACCCAGATTTGTGTGAACTTCGTGCTACACAGTCTGTTTGAAAGTGTAGGAAATATGTTAGAGTGATGATCAGAAACTAGTAAAAGATATATATGCATAGTTAGAGCAAATGCTATCAATGTCTTACAGGACAGTTTGTCTGGTGCATTGCCAAAGATTTGTATCACCATATTAAGGTTGTAGTCTAAATTGTATTACTAGCTTCCTTAAAGATGGAAATATCTTTGCAAATAATTCACATGCCATCCTCAAGAGAACTACTTTTGACAGAAATATGTGGAATTTGTACCTACAACTTTCATGTTCAGCTCAATTATAAAACATCTAAGGGAAAAATAAGTGTAAGCATATGTCATAAAAATTAAAATGCTTTTAAAGGGGAAAGTCCTCTGCATAAATTTATGTAGCCCTTGAGAATAAAGCAATCCACATTTTCTAAAAGAAATAAATGACAGCAATAACCACATAGCTCCAGAAATCTCCACTTGTGAATGATATTTGGTGAAGAAGAAAAGATGTCTCATAAGACACTCAATAATTTGGTATTAAATGTTCCACAAAATGCAACTGTAAAAATACCTAATATAATACATTTACTTATTCCTTTTTTAAATCATAAGCCAAATCCTTCAAAAGCACTGAAGTCATTATCTTAAAACTCCTTCACAAAGCCTTAAAATGTTTATGAATCTAATTTCCAAAGAATCCTGAAACATTCACATTCTTAGTCAAGTACACACAGAGGCCAATATTTTTTTTTAACAATTATAAAAGCTTTGAACAAACTTACTGACCTCAGAAAACACCACTGTCTTTAATGATATTCTCTCAGCTTCTCTGTCAAGCTTTATATAAAATTTTCTCTCATTCTCCTCCTACTTGTCTTTTACAGAAATGACATATCTCTTCACACCTTTGCCTACCCATTTTTCCCACAAACACAGTTTTCAATAAAATTAGTCATTAAGTACTATATTACAGACCCAAAGAAGTCATTAACTTTACCATTCATCAAGAGACAGTTATATCCTGGTCTTTGGTAGTTATACCCACTTTTACCTGATTCTTTTTAGATTTTTCCATTGTATTTATAAACTCCATAAGCTAACTTATGTCCAGCAGATTTAAGACTCTTCTTAACACAAATTTATTTCAAAAATTGTTTAGCTCCACCTTCTCTCCCTATAGACAACTAATTCAGATTAGTTTGGACACAAGGGAGGAGATGCTCTAAATAATTCTTTGAGCAATGTTTTCCTCATTGTCTGAGATCCATGTTGGTAGAGCAGCTGCAGGCACATACTTGCAATCATATCACAACCCAAAGCTTAGGGCTGGGAGCTGAAAAACCTCTTTATCTCCTTCCTATGAATTTGAAATTGTCAGAAACGATTTCTTTCATAAATCACAGAGAGTAAATGAATGCTTCCTAACTTTTCGATCCTCTGATCATACAGAAACATGAGGTAATAACCTTCCTCATTCACAGAGTTCTGCAGTTACTGTTTTTTAAAATCTATTGGTCATTGTCCTCAATATAAAGTCTCAGAATTTTCTCTACAGCTTCTATACCGGGCTGCAAGACCTGCATCAGGTTTCTGCAGGACACATCTTTTTACAGATATTCATGGGTTCTTTCCATTTTTTACTTCCACTTTGTAGTATGTGGAACACCATCCACAGAAGGGCTTACTGAAGTGATAGGGCCACTAATTAAATAGTCTGACATACAGTTTGCCTTCCGGTATGAGCCTTAGGCAATATCTCGATCACTTTGAACTCAGAGCCAAACTTGGCAGTATTTCAAGGTGGAACCCACAAGTTTGTCTGTACTGAACCTCCAGAGACTCTGAACAACTAATAATAGTGCCTTTATATTATCTGCAGCAAAGCAATGTCTTATTTTTCAGTCATCTTAAAAATCACAGAGGTTAAGAGCCACTCTGTCTGTCCTTTTTTTTTTCATGGTTGCTCTTCCTCACTGGAAATCATCACGGCCTTAGGCCCATGTGGGGAATCCCTCAGAGCCACATACCCTTACCAGCCATCCCTCCTGCAGCAAGAAGGGAAGCCAACCAGGAGCTCAACAATACCCTCCCCACCCCACCCTGTAGCATCCATTCCTCTCTGAGGACCTGCACAATGTCTCACTGCCAGCATCTGCCAAAGTAACTTTGAACTTGGAAATGTTATAGGAAGTCAATATGGAGGATGCAGTCAATTAAAATGAAACAAGGATATATCTGCTGTTATATCTACTAATATAGTTGGAATAAAAAAACAAGAAGCTTTCAGGCACACAGATTGCTTTTCAATTAAAATTGAGATCCATGAAAACATTGTTTGCTGTAATCTAATCAACAGGTCGTCTGTATGAGGATGGACACCATATTCATTTGCTCCTAATATTCAACATTTTGAAAAATTGAGTTTCAACATTTCAACTGTCTTCTGTTTTTTTTAAATTTGCCTGCACTTGCACATACATGATTCTTAAAAACATAAAAGCCACAGTTAGACTGTTGTAGCTCACATTTTCTTCTACAAAATTCTAAGCCAATAGCCTCAATTACTTTCTGAGTATGTCTTAAACTAGCATTCTGTTTTTCCTAAAACTTCCCATAATATTAGACAGTTGCCAGCTAAAAGGAAGAACCAGGAGCAACTGTAATTTGATAAGCAATTCTTCTAATGTAGTTGTTTTTAACAGATTTCAGTTAATTCAGGCAGAGGTGGATAGCTATGAAGTTGTGATTTTGAAATGTGAGAAGTTCTGCATTGTCACATTAAAAATAAAACACAATGTGTATCATGGAATCACGGAATATTCAGAGTTGGAAGGGACTTCCAGAGATCATCTAGTCCAACTCCCCTGCTTCAAAGCAGGATCCCCTAGAGCACATCACTCAGGACTGCATCCAGGCGAGTCTTGAAAATCTCCAGAGAAGGAGAATCCACAGCCTCTCTGGGCAGCCTGTGCCAGTGCTCTGTCACCCTCACTGAAAAAAAGTTCTTCCTCATATTTAAATGGAACCTCCTATGTTCCAGCTTGTGTCCGTTACCCCCAGTCCTGTCACTGGGAACCACTGAAAAGAGTCTGGCTCCATCATCCCTCGACCCACCCTTTAGGTATTTGTAAACATTAATTAAATCACCCCTCATCCTTCTCTTCTCCAGGCTAAAGAGTCCCAGCTCTCCCAGCCTTTCCTCATAGGGGAGATGCTCCAATCCCCCAGTCATCCTCGTTGCCCTCCTCTGGACTGTCTCCAGTAGGTTCCTGTCTCTCTTCAACTGGGGAGCCCAGAACTGGACACAGTATTCCAGTTGTGGCAGTTCAAAGAACAAGGAAACTTTTTTTGACTGATATAAACCCAAAAATCTAATATTGCAGCTGTGGGAGATTAAGCTTCTGCTAAAGTAAAAAATCATAATTGGGACCCGAGATGTAAAATCTGTGGAGTGAGATTTATCCTAAAAGAGTAATTAGAACTTGGCAAGCAAGGCTACCCAAATCAAAGTAAGGTTTATGCAAGCTAGATGATATACTGATGTTACAGAGAACACAAAATACTACAAGAAATAAACCTGGAAGCAGACAAACAGATTTACTTCAACTGAGTCTTCAAGAGCTGCACTAAAGTCACTTGGCCAAACAATACAAACCAAATTATGATCCAGTATTTGAAAGAAGATGTAAGGCAGTAAAAGGAAATAGAAGAAAGCCCTTTAGCTCAAAGATTGCTTCATAGCCATGAAGCACAGAACTGCAGTAGCAGACTATAACACAAGGAGCCTTGTTGCAAAAGATGTGTTAGTTTTCAATTAGTGCATTGGTAGTATGGTGCCAAAAGGAGTTACGTTAGTTTCAAAAAAGCCTCATGTTTTAAAACTTACACTGATAGTACTCAGGGTTATAAAAAATACTGTCTGAGTTAAAAAACAATGTGAACTTAATCTGAGAGTAAATAAACTAGAAAAGAAGGAATTTGCAGTAGGACTTCAGGGAAAAACATCTATTAATATATTTTTAAATGAATGAGTAGTCTGCTGAAGGAAAAGGGGGCTAAAACAACCAAGGGAGAGTTTAAGGTGACTTTTCAGGTGGATATTTTTCTCATCAGAGCACAGGATACAAGTAATGAAGCCCAAACTTTCACTTTGTCTCAAGCAAAAGGATGCACATCAGAGACTCATCACTGGGAATCAAAGACCAAATAAAAGAACTAGCAGAATAGTTACACGTGCTGAACACTGCTAGAGGAAAAACAAAACAAAAAAACCCAAAACAAACAAAGAAAAAAACCCACATAAACAACAAAAAAACCACCACCAAAAACCACACATCAAGACAATGCATTGTTTAAGTTAAATAGTACAATACATAAATTAGGGGTATTTTCCACTACTTCAGAGCAATTTTATGAGGGAAAGCTAAGGTTATTTTTTTAAATGCAAGAAATATATTGCGTATGTGTTGGCAGCTACCCTTCCAAAAATGCTATAAACATCTGTGTATGTTCAATTTATCTTTTAGGTGACTGTTGCACTGCTATTCCCATTACATTCCATAGCCAACATACTGAAAGTTCAAGAGACACTCACATATGTCAGTTTTGTGTGTGTGTGTGTCTGTACATTTTATCATATAGACGATACCAAGACTATCATAAGAAATATTTTCATGCTAAAAAGTGGAAGAAAAACATGGCCAAAAGATCTCAACATCTATGAAAACGACCAGAATTGCTGAGCTAAACTTATAGATACAGAAATGTAGACTGTGTTAGAGAAAAAACTCACACAGTAAAAGACACAAGACTGAAACTATCACCTATATACACCATTTTCGAGGCTGAAGGCTCCTAAAGTCTAGCCTAAAGTCTCAGTTCACTGATGAACACTTTTATATACAGTACTTCTGCAAAGGAGGGTTCCTTGAATAGGTCCAGCTAATCAAGCAATCCAGATTCCTTTCAATGACTGCCAAATATTCAGCATTATTTACATCTCCATTCGCACATCTTATCATCACTGATTTCATATTTACTTCCTCATATCATTGCTGAAAACTTGAAAACACATTGAGCCTGATATCAATCTGAGTAGTACCTCACTAGGAAATCCACCATTTGATGATGATTCACCATTGGCAAGCACTTGAAATCTGTCATATATCTAATCCTTAGTCTATTTATCAAGTGCTTTTTTGCTGTGATAGAAATCTAAGTTTTCACCAGAAAATTATTCACTGTACTTGTTACAAAAAAATTTTACACTCTATATCTACAGGAAATTTTATGCACCAAACTTCACATTCATTGCACTAAAATAAAATAAGTCCTGTTTTAAATTATCTATTTCCTTAAAGTCACATTAACTGCAATAAATTGTATTCTTATTCTTTAATGTTTTTATCAGATATAACTTTTCACATTATGTCTCTTGGTTTTGATTTCAGGACAACCAGAGTATATTTACATGGCTATTCCTTTTGCCCCTTTGAATTACTGACACAAATGGGGTTAGTTTTCAACTGTATGGAACTTCCCTGGTATTCACATGTTAAAATTAATATTAACATACTAGATATCTTAGTCAACTCTTTTCCAACTCTAGACTCCAGTTATTGAGGTCAGCAGTGGTATCGGGTCCACTTCTGTGAACGGGCTAGAAAGTTCTTCTTGTTCTAATGTAACTCCTGTACATCAACATTTCCAACTAGGGAATAGGAAGAGTTGATTTCCTGAGTAATTATCTTCACTTAAGCCATGTCCAATTTCATAATAGCCTATCCCATTAGTAGGATCTCCTTTGTTCCCAATGTAATTGAAAAAAATTTTCAATTACCCTTTTTACTGGCAGCCATGACTTTTTTGCAATTCCCATTTTATTACCAATTTTCTATGCTCAAGGTTGAAGCTCTTTTGTCACTCTTTTGCTTTTCTTTAATTTCATAGACTGCTTTTCTATTCCTGTTCTCTTCATTGTGTCACTGAATTAAGGTGAGCTTTTAAGAAAAATAGTCTCTGGATATGGAATCATGACTTTGAAGATTTTCTGATAATTCTCTAGATTTAAACAGAATGCCTACTTTCTAGTAACTCTTCCTAAAGGAGACAAATCTATTAAACTTCCATTTCAGTCAAATTTATCCATTACAATGAGGTTCAAAATATTGTTGTTTCATAGTGAATTAATGTATTATAAAATTACTGCATTTGATTTTAAAAGCTCTAATAGTAATTAGAGGTTCTTGCTCCATAAATTCTCCTATACTTGCTTTTAAAAGTAAGTATACTTTTCCCTCTCCACACTTCACAGCCATATGTTTTCTATCTTTATTAAATGGTCTTTAATAGATTCCCTTTTGTAGCTGTATTTGTTAGCCCTTACATGGAGCTCTCAATACTATGCTAGGGATACACCAAAGTGCCTATTTGAATTCAAATAGTAATTCAAGTGGAAAGCAGAGGGAAAGGGGCTGTGTGCAGAACTCAGTAGACACTCTCAAACGTGTCTGTTACTGAAATATGTGTTACCATACTAAAGTTTTCAGACGTGGATGGCTAAAGTTAGGCACCAGGTTAAAGGATGTAAAATGAGCCAAGCACAAGCGATACAATTTTCTTGGAAGCACTGATCAGTAACAGAGGGGGGTTATTTTTCAGGTGCCTAAATATGATTTTCCATGCTTATTTTTTATAATATTAGATTGAAAATGATAAGCAATCATTATTAAACTGTTCACTTCAAGACTCTAAAATTTACATGGGCTTGTAAATATTGCACATTCTTTCCTAAGAGAAAATGAAAACTCATAATGTAGATGGACTGAAAATCCCACATCATCACGTGTTGTCACACATCCTTCTCAAAAGCATTGCCTTTGCCAGGTTTTGACCTCAACTCTAATTATTCTGGTTTCTTAATGGAGGGAGAACTTACTTCTATGGAGTACTGAAGGGAATTTTAAGGGAAAAAATATCTGTACTCAGAAAAGGAGTAAATATGTTTTTAATTGGGCAGTGCCCCTTCCTCACATCTGGAGAGTGGAGACAGTGTTTCTATATTTTTTAATACCTTTTTAGTACAGCTAAGGAAGCTTTATCCTAGCTCACATCTATCCAACAGCTATTTGTCATTAATTTTAAATACAACTTAAGTTACAAATCTTGTAGAGAATAGAACTCACAAGAACTATGTTTCTTCTTATGCAGCGAAAAGCAAGAAAAAAAAATTGGATGTCACTTCACTGACTGCAAAACTGATGTAAAACAGGTATAAGGAGAATCAGATACCCTACTAACAGATCTTGTACAAAAATAGAATATACTGATGTGCATTACACTTTTAGTTGTAGTTTGTATTTTTGAGAAATCTTTCTGAGAGCTCATACTGAGTTTGTTCATCATCTGAAGTACAGCACAGAGTTTTTATTCTTTCTTCACATTTTGGCCTCTGCCAAAAATTATGGTCTCATAATAGACCAGAACTTCAATTTGTTTTTAATAAAAGTGGATATTGTGCACAGTTTTCTTCTTACTTGTTTATTAAAAACTGAACACCCTGTTAAAAGGTATGATGAAGGCTGCACACACACTTGTTTTCACCTGCCTAATTTCAGCTATTAATTTGATCTCAATGAAACAGCATGTCTTTGGCAAATACAACACACAATTAAACAATATGGTCTTGGTTCTAATGCTTCTTCGCTCTTGCATACTCACATTGTATTTCAATTAGTTATTTAGATTTATAAATAAATGGCATATCTTCTCCTCTCACCCCAGGCAATGAGGTAAACAAAATCTAAGCTTAATTATGCTGTGATTTCCTCTGTCTGCAAACTCTTTTAATCATTCCCATTCCAAATTCTAGTATTATGAAAACCTGGGTAATGAGAAAAATGGGGTTTGTTGCCACATTTTCTGGATATTTCATCAGCTTTTGTTTACAGATCCTTGTAAGCAAATGAAAGGTTGCAGCTGACTGAATAAAAAGTCTGACTTCATACTGAAAGGGACCCAAGAAATATGAATTTCTATACTTCACATTTTAAATATGATTATACAAATTCCTGTTATTTGATGTCAAAGAAGGGTGGCATCATGCTGTGGTTTATCATAATATAGTTTAAAAGTTGGTTAACTACAAGATACAAACTTGTAGCAAACCAGACTTCATTAGTTCCACTGTTCATGGAACTACTTGTTTAAGCACACAGTCAACCTAGATTTACCAAGATTGTGAATTATTATTGCTATGGATGCAGAACGTGCTGGGTCTGACAAAGCTTGCTGGCTCAACCTCAGAAACAACAAAACAGAGATACATTAATCCCAGGACAACTCTTGCCCAGAAACAGTTCAGCTTCTTTCATGTGATACAAATGCTCAGGTTGTAAACTCAGCAGCCCTAATTTTACGCCTAGAAAATCATCTCAGTGCCTCAGGATTCCACTACTCAGCACACTAATTCCAGAAGAGCTTCTTAAATGGACACAGCAGTATGTGGACAGCAGAATGTGAGCAGGCCCAACACCCAAGTCACCCAGGAATATGATCAAAAGACATCCAACGCACACAGCCAGCATGTACCTGGAAAAGCCAATGTTGAGCTTTGGAGCTAAATAAGCTTTACTGTGCCCAAAGTAAGTTCCAAGTAGCACAAACACATTTTGTTTTTCAGCCAGATTCTTCATATTCATACTATCCATATTTTTCCAGCAGCCTAGAGCTTCCCAGTCACCTTTCACCAGTATAATTCCGGGCTGACTATGGCCAAAACACCAAAAAAGATGCAAAGTCCATTACTATGCTTGTTGCTAGATGTAGATACTAAAGTCACAAGTAGTGATGTATATTTGACAGAATTATCCACTATTTCTGTTCTGTATTTGTAATGAAGCAGAAGGAGATGTTACATCCCATACGATGTTCAGGATGCAATAAAATTTTACCATCTGTTGACAAAGAAAGATGTGAAGGAACATTTGCTAAAATTAATTATTTCAGTTAAAGCTGAGTATCTTATATCTAAGATCCCCACAGTAACTAGCTGGGGAGTTCACTGGAACAGTCTAGGGCTGTTGTGAAGGACTGAGGGACTCTTGGTATAGTTCCAGTGTCAGACATGGGCAAGCTTGAGGGTGACTCAGGGACTCCAGGCCAGCAGTCACCCCCTGCAGCACAGAAGGACTCCCATGCCCAGCTATACTGTAGCTCACATTGCCAGCAATGTGTAAGCAGGGCTTTGAGGGTACAGACTGCCCCTGGGAGTGGTACAGATGCCTCTGTTGGGATGCTGTGCTCCAGATTCTCACAGGCTTCAGGAGCTCTCACCAGGGAGAAGAAGAAGATACATTCCTCCACAAAGTCAGTATCCCAGGAGATGGAAAAAAGACAAAAAGAGTGTGCATGGATCTGTGATGGGGACAACTGGGAGGGAAAGTGATCTGAACGAGGGCCTGGAGTCACTTGAGCCCCTGGTAAATCCTCACTTGCCAATTTGAAAAAGAACTGGAGAACAGTAATGCTGGTCTGGCATTCATGTAATATTTTATTTATCAAAACTCATGCTCCAGGCATTCAGTCAGTCCCTTCATTACATTAGGAAGATTTCCTTTCCTTCCCCCTGCAACACGCAATTGAGAGATGCATTCAGAGGGAGAGAAAGCTTTATTTTAAGTCTTATGATATTGCTCAACAACAGAGAAAGTCAACCTGCTTTCTTTGCTGAGTCCACTTTCTTAGCATGTCTGAAGTACTCAGCTAACATGATGATATCTCCATTGTTAGGTTTGGAAAGTGTGAACTTCTGCTGCTGCTTACAACAGATTATCCAGGACAATGAATATGCCACTGTTTAATCTCCTGACATTTGGAATGATTTTCATTAACAGAAATTTTCAGATTACAGGGGAAGATCAGTATGCAATGTAACAGACTTTGACATACAGAAAGCCACATGAGGTGATTAGATTGTATTCTTTGGCAAGCTGATCTGCTGAAAAATCTGACTTGCATATTCCCTACTTAAAGTAACAGCCAAGAACTAGAACACAGAAGAGGGCTCAGAGGTAGAATGAGTGCTCCACAAAATGAATTTTATGGACCACTGGATCACTAAAAGCAGGTATTCAATAGAATAACCAATTCAACAGGTAATCTTTATTCTGTATAGGTAGGCAGATTGAGAAGGATTTGGCTGCCTAAACAGAGGTGAAAATTTTATATGCTCCAGAAACTGGAGTTATCCACGCTTGCCTGGCTGGTAGACTCATCACCTTCTGTAGTCGTAGCCAGAAGCAATAGGGAATCCAAAATGAAAAATATGTCTGGATACATGAATGCCAATAGGTAGCAAAAGTCCATTTAACAGTCATAAATTGTTTGGACTCTTAAATCTTCCTGTTATTCCCCAGAAAAGAGACTGGATTTTCTGTATGCTAGAAATGAAAAAGGTGTACACATCCTCGATATCAGTTTTTATTTTCCTCCCCCTCCAACATTTTTTTGTTGAGTTTCATATTGAAAATCAAATTACTAAATTTATAAGATGAAATCTATGTACTGAAAAAATGCAGTGAGCCACCCAAACTATCACAATGAGTTAGGGAATAAGCCTGGTTTAAAATATTGAGATAAAACAGTCAGACATGAAAGGGAATGGACTAATACAGCCAAAACAAGGAATCAAACAAAGATTTTATTTTTTGGTATGGATTTATATCTGCTTATAAAGCCAAATTCGTTGTGAAAATGTGGTGATGCCATACTAATAGGCTGGATTGAAGCAAAAGACAGAATTGCCTTTCTTTTCAATGATATATGCCCCTACAACCAATCGTTCTTCACTGTTCCTGAATGTTTAAAGTACTAGGTTAGTCATAAGGCAACAAAAGCAAGCCTCCAGCAGTAAATTATCTCCCTTTTTTTTCATATTAGCTACTCTAAAAATTCTCCCTGAGAAAATACAGCTACTATGTGTGACAGAGCAAAAGCACAGTACATAAACACTGAGCAAGACAGATCCAAAAGGTATGATTAACGTTGGTCAAAATAGGCAACAAAGCTTAAGCAGGACTTGCAGGTCCTATCATGCTGCTATGGAGAGCATACAGTATAAAAGTAGAGAGGTTTGATAAAGAAGGAAGATAAAAAGAAACCCATTATTTTCTGTATCTGTATCTTATTTCTTCCTTTCCACTTACAGGGAAGAGGACTGATAAGTAAGTCAAGCCTGACAAGTCATCAAGCAGACTATTAGCCACTTTTCTACAGCTCTGTCTGCAGGTTTGTGAGCAGGTCCCTACAGTACTTAGTTTCCCTTCATGCCTCCATTCCTCACATCTCTCCCTCTACAGATTTGCTGAGTAGTAGCAGAGCAGGTTTTCTTCCTCTCTGGAGCTCTCAAGTGAGACTTTCCTCCTCCTTTGTTACATCTGGATCCTGAAGCAGAGAAATGTTCTAGCTTTTAATTTGCTTTCTCCACTTCCTGCTCTCTGTCTCTAATGTTGCTTAAGCCAAGACCCATGGGCTCCCCAGGAAAGAGGAGTTTGAGGGGTTTCTGCAGTTCTTCAAACACAAAAAACTGAGCAACATCTCCTTTGTAACCTGTGCCCCACAGCCGCATAAACAAGAGTTCTAACCTGCAAATGCAAACAAGGAGTGACACTGTTGATTCAAATGGTCCATATTAGCTTATCACACATAGTACAAATGGACCTAGCATAAAATCACTTGTTCTAGACAATATATGCGTTAGCTTTCTTTTTTTTCCCCTGCAGTCAAATTATTTGTCAAAGCAAGAATAACATTCATCTAAATTGTTATTACGGAAAATAGTTTTCTGTACACTATAGTCAACCTTTCTATTAAAATATTAATTAGCAAACAATAGCAGTAAAATTTCAGGTATGTTTTTAATACCTAATTCACACATTTCATGTCCTCTGAACCATGGTTTACTTTGTAAATATTTGCTAATCTAACAAAATATGTACTGCCAGCCTCAGGTCATAATTCATGCAGGTAGCAAAGAGAACTTCATGTCATTTTATAATGTGACTTTCTCATTTAATTAACTCCCTTAATCTGTTAGTATCAGGCTTTTTTTTTCCTAGCTCTTGTGTTTTTGCTTGTGTGACTTAAAAGCTCTGTGTACTATTCAGCACAGGTCAGTTTCCTCACTCTCTCATAGCAACAAAATCCTGGCTAGCTCTGAAGTGGATATGCAAAATGGGAGGGATTTCATATCATCTCTCATGTCTCTAACTTACATGCACAAAATGCCACAGTTCTGCTCAGGATGGTTTTTTAGCAACAACTATTTTGTTTGTGATGCGAATCAGTTTGCTGTTGACAACCACATCTACTCAGTAATATAAATATACCAATAATATAACTAATCTGTTTCATGTTCTTTCCTAATGCAGTAATGTATGGTATATACAGACATTATTTTCCCCCTTTTTTTTTTTAATTTTCCGGAAGTCATGCTTAAAGAGCATGAACTTTTACAAATCTACTTGCTATTCTTGCTTAAATAAAGAAGTCATACTCTTCTCTGGATGCTTCACTTTTAGAAACATACTTGATGCTAGCAATTTCTTGTATCAATACATTAAGCATTACATTGAACATTGTAGCCAATTTTTTCTGACACAACTTACACTTTTTGCTAACACAAGGTTCAGTCTATAACACTGATTCAAATGACCTCATGGGAATAATCTCACTAATTTCAGTAAATCTATTTGTATTGGTGCTGTTCAATATTTTACTCTGGCTTGCTGAATCAGATCATTAGCAAAGATATACAAACGTATGCAGCCATAGGCAACTTGTGTTTCTCTGTTTCTAAATTAATGAGCTTAACCTGCAGTATAAACAGCTCTTACTTTCCACAAAGCTATAAAGGAATGAACATGGTCAAGATTAACTCTTCCTTTATTATGACATCCATTATCTTTTCATTATCCACTACTAAATGTTGTTGGGTGTCCTGTAATCAGAGAATGTTTCATTGCTGAGTTCAGTGGTAAAAGGATTGTTTTTACAAGGCACGAATGAAATACCTCCTAACCAGTTTAATGAGCTTTTGAGCTCCCTTCACTTCTAATGAAGTACCGTTACTTAACAATGATAGAGTACTTACTAGCCCTCGGTAGCTTTTATTCAGTGAGACTATTTATGACAGCAGAACTAAAAGTGAGTATTATCATGTGTAGGATGACAGCTTTGACAAGAGTTTCTGTGAAGAGTATTGCTAACAAAATACCTTCCTCCTCAGAGCAAAGGCAGGCAATGTGGTGCATTGCTGACCAAGCTGCTGTGTTAATGCTAGAAGAATAATTGAAGTTAGAGGGATTTTTGACCTAATGGTAAAAGGAAAAATTAAATACATTTGCCAGTTTGGTGTAGCAATACTTCCTAAGTCAATTTACCCTCATTTGTGTTCAACTACACTACTGTAGCGATGTTTCTCTCCTTTTATCCAAGTCAAAATTCTGCTTTGATAGCTTTTCTGGAAGAGGAATATGAGAAACAGGTCTGGTGCAGCTGAAGGGAAAAGTAAAGATCAGGACCTTCAGTGTGACTGCAGTGTGCATTGCCTGAATTTTCCTTTCCATGTCCTCAGACAAATAAGAGTGCTTCTAGTCTAGGTTACCATAGTTTCTGGTTTCCTTAGTAACCCCTCTGGGAGCATTCATGTGTTTGTGTCAGTAGGAAAGGGTGTAAGGAGGTCTAAAATGGAATACAAACCCCTCAAACTTGGAGTGAAAAAGAAAAACTAATTGTCTCCTCAATCGTCAAAACAAAACCAAACTTAAAACAAGCAAAGTCTTACTGGAAATCAAATGAAATAATTACAGCTGTGTATAATTTAAATCATGATGTGACTAAAGGACAAGTTTATTCTCAAGTCAGAACCAGCTGGGGTCTCCAAAACGCACTTCTTATCCTCAGGATGGGAATTTGGAGTTATGAACTCTGACTTGCAAGGACACTTCCTTTCTAGAATTTTGTTGTGTGGTAGTTACACATGAGGTGTAACATTAGCAAATGAAAACAAGGCTAGTAAGAATTATGTGTTTTCTAGTAGCTTTGTGCAAGTACAATGGAAATGCTGCCATAAGACAGATGGTAATATTTTGTACAGTACTTCCTCCTTCCTTCACCCAACTGGCACTAAAAACCAAAATAACATGTTTTATGAGTTAATGGCTTAATCTTGCTTTTTAAAAAATCTGAAGTAATGGATATGCTACTTAATTACTTGAGAATTTAAATTTATATTTAAATTTAGAAATTTATGTATGTTTAAAGATGTCGATTTTTTACTAGTAGTCTTCACTGACCCTTATTGTTGTGCATCTGTCCTACCTTAGAAAGAAACTTGCCAGTACATTTGCTCTTTTGCTCTTGTTCTTGAAGAGCTTTTTTGTGTTTGGAAACTATGCAGGCACTTAACTGAAGCAGGTCATAGCTAACAGCATTAAAAAAGAATAAAAGCTTAAAAAAAAGCTTAAAAAAGAATAAGCTGAAGCACATGGAAGACAGGGAGGTTATTCAGGACAGCCAGCATGCCTTTACTAGGGGAAAGTCCTGCCTGACCAGCCTAGTGGCTTTCTACAATGGAGTGACTGCATCAGTAGACAAGGGAAGAGCTATAAGATGTCATCTATCTGGACTTCTGCAAGGCCTTTGACACAGTCCCCCACAACATCCTTCTCTCTAAGTTGGAGAGATATGGATTTGATGGGTGGACTGTTCAGTGGGTAAGGAATTGGTTGGATGGTCTCATCCAGAGGGTAGTAGTCAATAGCTCAATGTCCAGATGGAAGATGGTGACAAGTGGTGCCCCTCAGGCATGTGTACTGGGACCAGTGCTATTTAGTATCTTCATTAATGATATTGACAGTGGGATTGAGTGCACCCTCAGCAAGTTCACTGATGATACCAAGCTGGGTGGTGCAGTCAACATGCCAGAGGGACAGGATGCCATCCAGAGGGACCTGGACAAGCTGGAGAAGTGGGACCAGGTGAACCTCATAAGGTTCAATAAGACCATGTGCAGGGTCCTGCACCTGGGTCAGGGCAATTCTTATTGTCCATACAGGCTAGGAGATGATGTGCTGGAAAGCAGCCCTGAGGAAAAGGACTTGGGGGTAGTAGTGGATGAAAAGCTGGACATGAGCCACCAATGCACAGCTGCAGCCCAGAAGGCCAATTGCATCCTGGGCTGCATCAAAAGAAGCAAGGCCAGCAGATCGAGAGAGATGATTCTGCCCCTTTACTCTGCTCTGGTGAGACCTCACCTAGAGTACTGCGTCCAGCTTTGGAGCCCTCAACATAAGAAGGATGTGGACCTGTTGGAGTGCATCCAGAGAAGGGCCACAAAAAATTATCAAATGGCTGGAGCACCTCTCCTATGAAGACAGGCTGAGAGAGTTGGGGTTGTTCAGCCTGGAGAAGGCTCCGAGGAGACCTCATAGCACCTTCCAATACCTGAAAGGTGCCTATAAGAAAGCAGGAGAGGGACTGTTCACAAGGGCATGTAGCAATAGGACGAGGGGTAATGGCTTTAAACAAGAAAAGGGGAGATTTAGGTTAGTTGTAAGGAAAAAGTTTATCAATATGAGGGTGGTGGATCACTGGAACAGGTTGCCCAGGGAGGCAGTGGAGGCCCCATGCCTGGAGACATTCAAGGTCAGGCTTGATGGGGCTCTGAGCAACCTGATCTAGTAAAGATGTCCCTGCTCACTGCAAGGGGGTTGGACTAGATGACCCTTGAAGGTCCCTTCCAACCCAATACATTCTATGATTCTAAAAGAAAACATGTTTTTATTGTGAGGGTAGTTGAACACTGGAACAAGTTGCCCAGAGAGGTTGCAGACATTTCGCCCTTGGAGAAACTCAAAACCCAACTGGACACAGTGCTGGGCAACCTGCTCTGAGCAAGGGGGTTGCACTAGATCTCCAGAGGTTCCTTCCAATCTCTGCTGTTCTCTGACTCTGGGATTCTGTGCAGTGTGTAATGGTTGGGAAACTGGTCAAATGCAGATTACTGAGAGAATAAGAAAAAGTCTACGATTCATGTAAGGAGGTACCAGGACATGTAAAAATGCTGTTTCGTAAATGTAATACTTTTCCAAGTTAATTTATAGTATCTGAGAGTTTGAAGTATAAGTGCTTTTGAGGATATTTCCATATAAAAAATTAGAGAATAGTAACTATGGTGTTGGTATTAAATTGGTGTAATGCCTTAACATCAATCTTGGTAATTATAGGATTTTGAATTATAGGAATTTGGGAAGTTAGAATTAGAAGTTACAGTTGGAAGAGTTTCATTTTTGTATGACGAAAGATACATCTCTTGTCACATGTAAATAGAAGAAAGATGGAAAACAAGTGCATAGACAACTTGAGAGTAATTTGAAGGATAAAATGCTGTTAGAAAGACAACAACATAAACATCTATCATTTTTTTTGTTCCTGTTTCCCATTCTTGTCCCTAAACTGTCATTTCCCTGTACTGTTGAAGGCTTGCTGTGTTTTTGAAGGCAGTAATGGCAAAATTGCTGATGCCATTTTTCTAATTTTTGGCTCCTGTGCCAAAAACTTATAGTTTTTTAACTTATAGTAACAGGTTGCAAAAGACATCTGTTGATCTTTGTCTAACTGATTTCCTAAAATGAAAATTAAAAAAAGAATTGCTTAGATCAGCAATGAATGGTTTAGTTTATTTCTGTGAGCTTCTCCTCAGAAGTGATTTGAAAAGAAACTGAAGTTTTCATTTACTGTACACGAATGGAGCATAAGTAACAGCCTCATTCTATATACAACATACTACATTTACATCTTTAATCAGGTAAGCAGTTTCAGTAGGTGGCCCCTAATGAGCTATTTGCTACATTTCAAAGATGATTCATTGATTGGGTTTCTGTTAATTAACAGTAGGAGCTCTGTCCTTCAGTAGATATGTCTCCATTGGCCTGTTTATTGTCCTTAAACTATTCTCCGATCCTACCTTTGTTGGATGTTTCATTGCCTTGAATCTTGTAGAATATTCACTTCAGCACAAAGAGGAGAATCAAAACAGTAATGTTTTGTGTCTGTTTTGCTGAGAGAGAAAGTAACTACCTATTCTCCACATCAAAAACCAGTCAGGACATTTTCCTTCAGATAAATGCTTCTAAAAGCACATGAGATCACCATTTAAAGTCTCACTCAAACCTCAGTAATATCAGTGGGAATCTTTCTATTTAATTGAATAAACTTCAGATCAGATCCTGAATAGCCTTGGCTTACATTATAGTCAAAGAAATCTCTTTCAGAAGCGACTCCCTAGTGACTTCTAATGCTGTTTTCGAAAAGTAGAAGACGATGAAGATGAGACTGCAGAATAACAAAGAAATAATTGAAAATACCATTACCACAGTTTACTTCTTAGTTGCTGACTAGAAAATTCAAGATTCAACTCAACTGAAAAAAAAAACCCAACCAAAACACAAAAACCAAACCAAAACTACAGTGAGGACTGTAGTTTGTAGCTTGTATGTCCCTAGACTCCTGGGAGAATTTTCCTCCTCACACTTAAACAGTCTGGACTGTAGGGACTACTTACAATTTGGGCATTATTCTTGGTTTGCAGACTGAAAATACTGATTTATTAAGTAGAATGCTTTTAACATAAAATACTAGTATAACACAGTAGTGCTATAACTAACACTAATATTTTTTAGAAAAATACATATTATTGCATATTTATAAATTTTCTTCTTAGTAAAGTGGTTTCCTTCTGGATCTTGATGTTTACTATTCAATAAGATGAAACAAACAGGTGTTACTATTTTTTTTCATCTTCTCATTCCTTCTTTTACTACTGACTTTCAGGTTTCATATGAAAAAAAATACTGAGCATTCTTTAATAGAGAAAAAAATCAATAAAGTTCTATTCACCGAGTAGCAACTACCTCTTTTAATAAAAATAAGTCTTTTCTAACCCAGAAACATGAATAAACAAGATAGAAAGGAATCATGAACTAGACAGTATGCTTATTACAATACCATATAGAATCACTATGGTTGGAAGGGACCTCCAGGATCATCAAGTCCAACCTTTATCCCATGTACTCATCAGGGCCACAGACTCATATATGAAGTATCCAGTATGGTATGTTACTAAAATGCCTTTCATACACAGATTAGGCTATACTTCAAACAGCTTTCTTAAAATACATTTCCATTAAACTTCCAATCAGAAGTCCCAGAGGAATAGCAAATCAATGCCTATACTTTCAGATTCAGGTACATGATTCAAGTGTCAAAAGGTTGTGGTAATCAGAACTTGTTATCACCTGATGGTGTTTAATAGCTCATATAATCCAGGTCACACTCCACTTCCTTGCAGCAAGTGATGTGTCCCCCACAACAAAGAGAGATACTAACTGGCACACTTGGTGACAACCTTAAGATAAGGCTCTTAAATAATAGAGTCTTAAATGACCTCAACAATCGAGGTGCTACCCCAAAACAGAGTTTAGGCAAAATAATACATAGATCTTTTCCTTAACACTTTCTGGTACTGAACCTTGATCGCAAAAATATTACATTACCATGAAAAAGAGACCAGGGCATAGTCCTTTTTTTTATATAATGGCTATTTTTACATATCTTATTCTTGAGTGCTAGGTACCAGTACAGGGATACTCTTCAGCCATGAAATCAAAACAGCAATGCTGTATGATACTGATTTCAGCAGATGCTGTCTGGTAAAGTTGTTGAAAAAACAGTCAGAAAGGTGTCTAATTCTGATGAGACTCTTGTTTCTAGTAACTTTGTAATTTGTTTAGGTTCAGAGAAAAAGAAAGAAATTTGTGTTCCTTATTTTAACCCCAAATAACCCACTGGCTTTGTGTACTTTTCTTTTAGAATGGGAAGCACTGAATTTCCAAGGTAGTATTAAATAGATGCATTGTCAGTAACGCTAAGAAAATCCCTACTCTTATACAGTTAATTAGTCTTGTTACATTAATTGAAAACCATTCAGAACTCAGATCTAAATGGAGGGCGACCTGGGAAAGCAGCCAAGCGGGGTTTTAGAGAGCGATGCACAATGCGCCTCTCCACAGCCCGCAGGAGGCGGCGGGGACAGCCTTCACAGGGCAGTGGAACAGGCTGCGCTCCTATTCAGGAGTGTTGCTGAGGAGCCATGTATTTATTTTAAGCAGTCACATTTAGTAGTGGTTATAATAATGAAAAAGGTGGGAAGGAAAAGCCTTTTAAAGGGCTTTCACCAATTAAGAAAGAAGGAAGGTATCTTCTTCCAATGACTGTAAGGGTGTACAGTGGGCAGATTGATAATGGCTAAATGCTCTTCAGGAAATAAGCCATGCCCTCTTGCAGGTGTTTGCAATGCTCAGAACACATTTTTGCCTCTTTTTTTTTTGTTTGTTTCCAGTTTTGTTCTTTGAAGAACAGAATGTTAATAAAATAATGATAGATCATCAGTAAAAAAGTAGATCAAATATTCTGCTTATACACAGAAACCAAACCCTCAGTGTAGCAAACAGGAAGAACAGGACTAGGGCAAAAACATTTTTAAGAACTGGATCATTGAATGTGAAGATGTTTGCTCAGCTCTTTCTGAGATTCCACTCTAGAAGAAAAGAAAAAATACAGTAACAAAGTACTTTATGATGGCTTTCTCTTACTAAAAGGCTAAAATACAGAAATACAGAAAATCTGGAATTATGTGTACATTTGGATTCCAGTTTATGGAAAATTGAATTACAGTGCACTTGTCTTAGGGAAAAGAAATGTGTTTGTAGAGAGTTAACCTAGGCTAAAGACCCAACTCCTGCCCATCTGCTCTCTCATTCCCCCTCTTCAATGGGACAGGGGGACAAAATAAGATGGAAATACTCATGGGTTGGTATAATGTCAGGGAGATTGCTTACCAGTTACTGTCACAGGCAAAACAGACTGGAGGAAAATTACTTTCACTTAGGACCAACTAAAATAGATTTGGGTAGTGAGGAACAAAAATTGAAACACCACCTTTCCTCCTTTTTTCAGCTTCACTCCTTCATTCTCTCCTCTTCTTACCTTCCCCAGCCCTGAGTGGTGCAGGGCGGAAAGGGGAATGGGAGGTCATGGTCAAGCCATAATGGTTCCTTTCTGCCATTCCTTCCTCCTCACATTTTTCCCCTGCTCCAGCATGGCTCCACCATAGTTCCTTCAGGGAATATTCACCTGCTCTGGCATAGGGTCCTCCATGGGCTGCAGGGAAATACCTGCTCCAGCACCTCTTCCCCTCCTTCTCTGGCATTGGTGTTTGCTCCTCACTCTGTCTCTCCTGCTCTCAGTCTGTCCTGTATTTTCTCCTCTTTCTTGAACACATTTATCTAGAGGCTCCTCACAGATGGCTGAGGGGTTCAGCCATGCCCTGGAGCAGGTGGGCTGGAGCTGGCTGGAACAAGCTGTGTCCAGCCCAGGGCCGCCCTGCAGTCCCCTCACTGCCAGCACCTTGCCAAGGGAACCCTGTACAGCCTTTGATTCAGAAATGTGATTCAAATTAACTCTGAGGGAACACAAATATATTATGCAAAGATCTTGATAATAACAAAATACTCCTGAATAGTTCTAGTATATTTTTAATATTCTTATGATACAAGCTGATCCAAATTAAATCCAATCGTACATTGAAATTTAGTAGTAGCACTTTATTTTCTGACAAATACAAAGTTCTTCAAAGAGGCAGATCATTTGTTTTCTGGAATATGTTGACAAACTGCTAGAAGAATCACAGAATCAGAATCACAGAATGTTAGGGATTGGAAGGGACCTCAAAAGATCATCTAGTCCAATCCCCCTGCTAGAGCAGGAACACCTAGATCAGGTCAGGTTCAACTCTTTTAGGAAATAATGCTCTAAAACAGAGAATGGTGTTGAAACACTGTGGAAAACAAAGGTATGCACCTGAAGGCTCTCCTCTTCTTACTGTACTGTGGTTGGACTAGTAAATGTATCTTTCCTTAAAAATATAGCCTTTTTAGATTCACGGATTCGTGGAATTGTCATAACTGGAAGGGACCTCTAGAGATCATCCAGTCCAACTCCTCTGCTTTAAAGCAGGATCCCCTAGACCACATCACTCAGGAATGATTACTACAGAGTTCGTTCCAATGTCCTGATTTGTAAGATGCTTTAGTAATCAAGATTTTCATTAAATGTTGTAATTAATTGTTACAGTGTATTTGCTCTTCTCCTTTTTCCTCCCATACATATATCATAAATTACTCTAATTCCAGATATCTTATTATAACCATCCTTATTCATTTCTGTGCATAGTCTTTGACTTTTTGCTACTATGACTTTTTTTCCTTTTTAACTACAGGTCATTTTGCGACCTGAGCTCTTTCTTTGTAATAATGGAAAGAACTTGAGATAAGGGCATGCATTTTGCAAAAATTGATGCTTGAATTATTAAACACAATCCTATTCCCACGTGCAGTGAGAGAGGAGTAGAAAATGGAAGCTGTCTATAATTTAATTACAGTACACCGAATAATCAGTTGTCATTAGGAGGATCCTGATTTTCACTATGATTTGCAAATAGAGAAATGCCCAATTTACAATGGTGAGGTGTTGTGTGGCTTGCAGAGCAGGACTTGCTCCCTTTTTGTGCAAAAATGGACTTTTTATTTATTTCTAGTATGTATTTCTGGCAACAGTATGTCACTAAACTTTTAATTACACACAGTGAATACATGACACTAGCAGGTATTATAACTTAAAGAGTCCCTAGCTTACAAAATTTATTTTTAATGCAAACCACAATAGATGGACATAGTCTAGAAATAAATAAGAATACTGTTTCTGATTCTAAGTGATTTCTGTTTAAACTGTGTGCTTGTGCTGCTATTTTGAAATTAAATGCCATAGTCTCAGCTCTCTAATGATAGAAATTTGTTGATTATTACAGATCTTTAAACAGCACTGAGGCACATACTGAAACAGATTGATGATGCCAACTGGATACAAACTGAAAGTGTTAAATTCTGCTGCCAGTTTCAGATGCTTTGAAACACTTCAAGAGTAGAGTTCTGGTGGCTCCAGATTGAGGACTGTGCTAAGCATTATACACAGATGTAACGAGAAGTCCCTATCTCTGCCAGCTTACATCCCAAGCTTAAAAAGATTCCCATTGATCAGATGAATGCTCCAGCGACACTGGGCAAAGGTCATTAACACAATATGAAGATATGAAATTTCAAAGTCTAATTATCATAGCCGTGCAACTGAAGTAGAGACTGGCAGGAAAGACGTCCATAGTACATTGGAGGACAAGTGAAAGTCTAGTTGTGGCACTGTGTGGAGATAGACATGCAGCCTGGAAAATACCAGAAATAGCTTTCAAACATATATAGCTCGTACTGAGCATGTGGCACTACTAATGACTAGTTTTTGTGTACATGTTTTGCATATTAACCAATTACTTAACCGATTAAAAAGGCACAAGACGAAAATTATAATCTATAGGACTTTGTCTGAGGAACTGATTAGACATCTATGAAGGAGGGGTGTAAGTTTGGTTCAAGTTGCTGGACAATTGCTGCTATGATGCTGGTGATAATTAAGCAGCAAAGCACTCTCAATGCTTCTCAGTTGCCACACAGCCTTAATAAACACAAGAGGTGAACCAGGTCAGCCTTGAGCCACTTCAGTCAGTCTTTGTGACTGGGAAAGGCTGAGCAAATCTGGTCCCTAGGAAAGTTGAGATACGAAGTAGACCCTGGGGCAGTGACTAGTAGCCCCTTACAGGCAGAGGCTGTAAGCCCTTTAGTGCCTGGCAAGGTCAGGGGAACCAGCTGTAGTGGCTTTTCTAGTTGCAGCTGCAGACATATTCTGTCCCTCTTTTCCACCCACCACCAAACACAAGGAATTTCTAAAAGAAACACTTTTATGTTTTGTATTGCATGAGTTTGGGTTTTTTGTTGGGGTTTGGGTGGGGTTTTTCAGAGTTTTCACACTCAATAGAGTGCCCAAACCAGCACAGCTAAAATGGCTACTAGCTCCTACTGAAATTAAGAGATACTACTTTTCAGACCAGCTGAGTTTTCCTATTCACTTGAAGAACCCTATTCAAGACTACTTGAAAAACACACAAAAAACAAACATGAGATTCAAGACTGCACCCCACTGCTCATATACAATGGAAATCACAATACACTGCTTGCATAGGAGCTTGATTGCTGACAATTTCACAGCCACTTTTTCCACAAGTCACAGAACTTTCAGTAAAAAAAGCAAGTTTTTTTAAGGCCTTAGCTCTCAAACTGATACCATTAAATGAGACTTGCAGCTTTCATGTAATTGAAATAACGATTTCAGGCTGTCATAGTTGCAGGCACATTCTTGAATGCATGACTCAGGTGCACCTTGTGGGCTTAGAAACCAAAATGTAGACCAGTTATTTAGAGATCTGCTCCACAGCTGCAGAGTATTTGGAACTGCCTACCCTAGTGCCAACAGCATATACCTGAATGCCTTTTTCTCTCCCTTACTAGATACTGCAGTCTGAATTCTCCATACTGCCTTGATCAAGCACTAAAATAAGGAATTGCATACTGGTCAGACTAAACCCACAGAGCCCAGTGTCTAGCAGGGACCAGAACACTCCACTCAACTCTGCTACGAGGAAGGCTTTTGCCCTAAGTAAGGCACAGAAATGATTCCATGTCTGTTCATTCTATTTTATGTAATATTTTCCACAGTATTTGCCTACAGAATTATACATTTAAGCCATGCCATCACAGATTTTTTAAAAGTTACATATTTTTCTAATTGCTTACTTTCTTCCACTACAATCATAAGGGCCATCTAATGCTTTTGGTAATGTGAAAGTTCTGAACTACTTTTGGTAAGAGCATAGTTAATCACTGCAGGCAAAAAATGAGCTCTGTACCACCACAGAATTTCTCTGCTTATAAGGAAGAAAATATTCACTAGCCAAAAAACAAATCCACAAGCATTTCCCTTCTGGAAAAATACACATTTCAGGATATGGTATCAACAAAAAAAGCCCAACCTCTTTCATCAAAACATTTGTTTTTACACCTGTCATCCAGGACTAAATATATCCTGAGTCTGTGCTCTGCCACCATATGTTGCCGGTTTCTGAGTGCAGCAAAAGTGGTTTTAGATTTAAAAGGTTCTGTGCAAATTCCAGCTGCTAATGGCACTCATTTTTATGTTCAAAAAGGGTTTACTGCTTTATGCAGATGTTTAATTTCCACTTGTAGTTACGTAAGGTATATTCAGACATGAGACGGAACTCACCTAAATTTCGTATGGTATATTCATCCTGTACACCTGTGAAAGACTCTTGAGAAGAATAAGGTACAGTCAACTACTCAGAAAAATTTAGTTCATGTTAATCAGCACATTATGACACAGAAAAGTCATTGCTTAAACTCATAACCTCCATACATTCAGTCCCTACAGATTACATCTTCTCAATTAGAATTACATTTACGGCTTTGTTATTACACACTTCCACAAGCAAAGCAGGGTGTTCTGTAAGTGGGTTAAGGGAAGCATGCCTTCCAATGCTTGAGACAAGACTCTTGCTCTAAACCTGTACATACAAACACCTTTCGGTCACGCACAAAGTAAATCCATAAGCAAACACCACTCTGTACACAAAGTGCTAACTTTTTCCAGCATAATTGGGAACTTATTGTAATAAAGTCAGCAGAACAAGCCTCCAATGAGACCCATGGAGTAACAGCAACAGAAGAGAGCATCTGTGGAGATTTAATTATTCCAAACCTCAACAACAGAGCAGCAACACAATGTTTAAGGCACCTCATCTCACTGTTCCCTACAGGAAAAGAATCACCTCTTTCATACCCTTAGTCCTACTCCAGGAACATTACAAACTCATGAAAGGGTTGAATCCCTAGTTCAATTGTCCTGATCACTTATATTCATCCTGATTCAGCCCAGCTGTTCCCTAGGTGAAGCATTTTCACTGAAGCTCTTACCTTTTCCAGACGTTGTCTAATCACAGCTTTTCAGATCTGGCCTGCATCACCTCGCAGACCATCCTCAGCATCAATTTTCCTTTTTTTTCCTAGAAAGTTTAAGACAGATGGAAAAGCCTGGCTGTTGTTTTGTTCATAGAAAAAGAAGGTAGAAGAAAAGTTGTCACTACTACATCCCATAATAAATACTCCTTTTTTTTTGTCTTCCAGTTGTCTCTAGGAAGTCTTTACAACACCTTTAATACTTGATGATCCCTCAGAGGATTACCTTTTTGTTACTGTGTAGACCCTGAACCAGGAAAGTTTATATACAGTCCAAGTTCATGCTTATTTTAAAGAATGTTCTCACACCCTTCTGAAGCACAAGGTTTTCTCAAACTGTGTTCAGAGCAGGGAAGAGGATTTGGAAAACCAGTATGATGATCTGATATCTTATAATCTATATTATCTATAATCTGACAAGCAACACCTGAAACATATGACAATTCAAAGTCAAAATGTTGCTCAATATTTCAAAATACTGATTAATCGTTTTCTTCAGCAATGTGGAAGTCACTAGTGCAAAACAGCAGCTATGACACCTTGTGGAACCCACATCTTTTTGGTCACACCTGAAAGGCAATGGGCAGAGCAAAAAGGAGAAATGCAAAAAGCTTAGAAAATGAAAATTCTGGGGGGAAAGGAAAAAGTTCAAAAGCTAGTTGATTGTACTTTATCTTCAGGTGCCCAACTTGAAAGGTATCAAGAGCTTTTGATTTTCAGGAAGCCCCAAACTCACTTTCTAAAGACCAGCTCCCGTAGGACAAGGCACATTGGGAATTCCTCATCCATTCAAATTCTTTTCAAAAGTATTGGTCAAAGTTGACTAGAGTTTTCTTGGCTCTTCAACTAAGCTCGCAAGTTGTCAGTTGCTCTTCTGAAGAGATACCTTGTAGGATGATTTCAGATTGACTTTTCTTGAAACTCAAATCAGGCTCCAGCAATGAATTATATAAAACTGCTAATCCAGAGCTTGTATAACTAGTGTGTAACTATTAACTCGTGTAACTTGTGATATGGTTACAACATCCTATTTTGCATCCGCCTTTTTCTATTTTATGTAATTACAGACAGTGACATGAAAAGACCATCAAATAAGTAAAGGAAACATAATGATAAAAAGTTTTATAGCCATGCTTCTGGGAAGAGTACGTTCCTCACAAAGAAGTTTCACAACTCATTCTTAGAAGTGCCAATAAAAATCTTTATTCCTCTTCTTCCCCACCCTTTCCCATCCACACACAAGCTAGCACAAATTTTTATGTCATATCTTGGAAAAATGTATTTTATTTCATTTTCAGAGTTTGAGCCTGTTTGGCATTCACCTAGTTTATTCCCTATTATGTATCTATGTGAGGCTTTCAACAGCTTCATATACATACCATACATGCACAAATACATGTAAATTCCTTCTTTACCCTGTCCCGTCATCAGGTATCAGGAAAAAGATTTTTAAATATTTTAGGTCAGGTCTGGAAATATTCACTGCTAGGTCATGCTGTTCTGAACATACTGTCTTGTAAAAGAGCATACCTAGAAATTTGTAGATTATTGCATTGGACCACTGGGATTTCAGTCTCTCCCAAAATTTTTAAAGCATTTGCAGTGAGCCCCTTAGCTATAGAGTCATCAGTCATATAATCAAAATATGCATTTTTAGAGAGAGTACTTTTAATCCATTTTGAAGTTTTGTATTTCACAACAGAGAGCACAGGATGGTCTAGTCAGGCAGAACATAAACAGCCAAACTGTACTGGAGATTTTGCCAGGGGTTTATTGGGTGAGAGCAGGCAAGCAGATTTCTAACTGTCACACACTGTGCGTTCCTCTGAAGTAATGAATCGTGGTTTCTCTCATTCACAGAGCATTTCAGATTTACAGGCTAAGTGCTTTTTTCTTTCTCTCACCTCTGCCCACCTCCCCAAAAAAGAGGAAATAAAAGTCACAAAATAAAAGGGGGTTTCTTGATCAGAGCAATGACAAAACCAAAACTGACAGAATAGTCAGACATTTCCATGGAGCTTATTAAAACAGCAGGTACAACTTAACAAGATCCAAGAAAAGATTAGATATTTGGGGACAGAGTTTCTAATATATATTAAAGATATTCTAAAACTTTTAACTGAAAGACCTAGGAAAAAAACTAAACTCGTGGCTTAAATCAATCACTGTGTATTAAAAGTTAGAATGTCATTTAACATATGGGAAGGTCTTTTTCTGTACCTGCTTTTTGGATGTTTTGGTATTGCCTTCTTCAAACTATACTACTGGCTATTGGAAAAGTTTGGATATGCATTCTCTTGTTTATTACATTCACAAAGTACCACAGCTTCACAGACTGAAAAGACAAAAATGCTACCTAAACAAATTAGCTAAACTGAAAAAAGCTTAAACAGTATTTCTTAGTTACATGATCAGCTTATGTGCAGTACAGGTGAGTTCCTCTGAGGGGGCTCATAAATTTGAGACAAAGACTTTGCCTCCTATAAAGTCTGAAAGTTGTAGGTGCCGCCTTCTGCAAATATTAATAATGGCACTGAAGCAAGTGCCACAAGCAAAGGGCACTTGGCCACTCAGAGCCTTCCCAACAAAACCCTCGCTATCACATAAACTCCATATCACTTGTTCTCAAAGCTTCCTACAAGACTGCAAATGTAAAGGAATTTTTCTATATACACCACAACACACAGATTAAAGACTGCAGTTACTCCTTCACTGCTACTTGCATTCTGGATGTAGCACTGAAGTATTTTTTGCAGCAGTCAGGAAAGCTTTGATGTGTTTTCGAGCACTCGCGGCAACTGACCCAACCCAAACTACATCCATCCCCCAGCCAGTCTTCTCTAACTGCACTCCAAAATGTACTCTTCAACTACAAACTACTTAAAAGCAGTCACGTTTAATCTCTTCTATAGATTTTAAAAAATAAATAAATAAATTATGGACATTTTCAGTCATTATGAAAGACACCACCCTAAATTCTGCCAACACCCAGACAGCCGAACGGGTGCCTGGCAGAGATGCCTTGTGCCTCAGTTCCCTGGGTAACAAGGATACAGGCTCAGGAATGGAGCACAAACCTGCCAGGAACAACACAGGAGCCATTCCATTATTTTGCTGTTCTGTCATTTTAAAACACCTCATGAGCATTCACTATCTCAAAAGGCAGCTTGAAAGAGGCAGAAATTGCCTTGTGTGCATTCTCCTTTTGAATCCAGGGCAGATCAATGATTGTTTATTTATCCTGAGTGAAGCAAGTGACGGTTTTTCTCTAAATTCTAGCAGACAATGCACCCATCACTGAACCTGGCATGACACATGTCACACAGAGCTCAGAAGGGACACAGGAATGGAGCAGGTTAGAAACCGGCTGCTGTGGTCACACAGAGAGCACAATTACTTAATGACAGCAATTTAACAGTTTTACAGTTTGCAGTGCCAAGGAAACATCGCTTGTGACAGTGGAAACAAATCAAGCTTGAACTGGTTATTTAGCACAGAAAATCAGAGCTAGGTCTTCTAACACTCAAAAACATGGAATTTATTTCAGTGCTTAATTAATGCTTTGGATACCCAGTTCTAAATACATTTGCTGGAAAAGTCTGGGACACCAATCTTTTTAAATAACCAGAAGTTATGGATTAAACTGCCTTTGCTTCTTCCAGCTATTAACTTGACACTAAATTTTTTTCTAATGATTGTTCGCTGTATGGCACTAGTCTTCCAACTGTGAGAGTTATTTATTTGTGCTGTTTTCCTAAGCAACCCTGCTAATTCCCTACTGAAAGATCGTGCAGAATAGGGCTACCGAAGCTGGCTGAAGACTTTCAGTTCACAAGAAGAGGACATTAAGGAGGAAGAGGGTTGTTGAAACCTCTCAAGGCTAGATTAATATCTTCACCTTTCCACATTGAACGAGTGCTTTTCAAATGTGTGCTATCAGCAGTTGTAACAGCAGTTCACAGACAAAAAAATTATTACTTTTTAATATTTAAAATCACTTAAAGAGAAAAGACAGAAAAGGAATTTGGCTTAACAAGTAATGAACTCACAACAGTCTCTCAGGAATAATGTCATCAGTGCAAAGGAGGGTAAACCCCAGCTATATGTATTTTTCTCTGTTGTTTATGTACAGCTGCAGTGATGATTTCTTAGTTATAGGAAATGAATAAGAGTCAAAATGTGAAAGAATCACTAATTAAATTAGGGGGTCAATTTTTGACTAAAAAATTAATTAGCCAAAAAACTAATATGCAAAGGTTTTTACAGACGAATACATTTCAGACCAAAAAAACCCACTAGAAATTTATCACTGCTTTCTGACCTACTTTCCATGGTCATGGCTAATTCGATCCTCTTGCCTTTCATATCTCTCTGTCTCTGCCAACAGACAGATGAGCAGTGGAAAAACAGAAGAGGCAGGTTGGGTTAAGAGGCCAGATCAACACAAATCATAGCAAACAAGAGACTGGAAGATTTCAGAGATCTACTCCCTAAATAAGCAGACAATTACTCTTATTATGATGAAGTTAAAGGACATTATTTTCACAAATACAGTATGTCTCATTAATCACCAAAAAGTGTCCAAGTAAATGATCTATGCATGGATAATGTAATGTCTGGAACAATTATTATAACTCTTACAGTATCAAATCTAAATTCTACAAAACATTAATCAAGGCAATTGAATAGTAAATCTGCAGAAAAAATGAAACATCAGAAATAGGGGGGGAAATTCAGTATATCATACATTTTCTAAAAGAATTACTGTTATTTTTATTTAAGAACTGTGTATTTGTTTTGAAACAGAAAAAACCTATAAGATGTGAAACAACCCAGAAATCATACATTTCAATTCCGCTATTTTACCTGACCTGAACAGCACAAAAGAATGCTTTTCAAGCTAATATTTTGCTTTTTTCCCCCCTCAAGAAACTTTTCATATGTCCCAATTTCTATCCTGAGCCCTCTCACATCATTTTTATTCCTATTTCCTAAGTAAATGAGGTTTATGTAACAGCACCATCAAATGTCATCCGTACCCCATGTCTTTCAATAGCTTTTCATTCCATTGACCCCTTTAAAACAGCTTATATGAAGACACAAATTTCTATAAATATGTCTGAGAACTCACAGCTGTTTGAAAAAGACAGACTCAAATTCATGCCCCTATTTGAAGCAAGACAGTAACTGCTGCAGTTTCCTGTTAGCCAGGCAGCATATACATGGATTCAGCCAGCCTCTGCATGAGCTGCGACATGCCCAGCCATGCATGGAAGTGATTTAGGAGCTAGGAAAAAAAGAGGGGAGAGGACAGGAGCATTAGCACATCAGGATGTTCTGTGAGATGAGCGAGAAAGATTTAAGACACAAATCAACTGAAAGCTCATCTCCTCTAGTTTTACTGTTCGTATGACTTTTTTTTCACCTTGAATTTTTCAGTTTAGCCTCCAAGATGAAGTATTCACTATTTGCACACTCCTAATTAAATATTAATAAATTCTCGTGTACCAGCTACATGAAAGAGGTCCAGAACCTAAATTTCAAATGATTAGGAGGGTTTGAAGAAAGGTACATGACATCTAATTACACTGCCTTGATTCTGAGGATCTGCACCCTCTGACGTTGGCCCAAGTGTAAAACAAGTCACCAGTTGCACTGATCCTTGTCTATGGTTCCTAAAGGCATCCCTCATATCTTTCCATATTTGCTTCTAATAAACACAAAACACATTGCTTATAGGGATTAATTGCCTTTCTGAGATGAACATTTTATTCCTCACTGAAAATTATATTAGGACTGAGACAGATGTGAAACTGGTAGGAATGTCAAGTCTGTCAAAGAACATGCAGATGTCTTCCTAGTTCCATGTTGTGTAGACACCTATGTAATGCTGTTTTAATGAATGTGATCATTTTTTCAGTCCTAAAAGAGCTAACCAGATTCTGTGCATTTCAGTTATGACCATAGAAAGCTACAGGACATGTTTCAACCTCTATCCTCTTATGCTAAGATTTCTAGGGGAGCTGTATGCTCCTCACCACCATGAAATTGCAGCACCTTTACTATTATTCTTTATAGTTTTGCAGAAATTAAATTTTGTTCGTTCTTGCCTGCAAATTTCCCTTTCAGAAAGCTGTCAATATTGGAAATAATAAATATTCCCAAAATGCTGTTCTCTCATTTGCTATATTCTTTTTACAATCCCTTAGAAAAATAAAAACAAACAAAATCACCCCCCAAATGTACTTTTCAACAAAGATGTGGAGCAAAAATGACAAATTTCAATTAAAGACTTTTAACTGGAAAATACTATGATAATGAATTTTCAGCCAGCTTGATGACAAAAGAGAAAGCAGAAATACAAAGATACTGTTCAGCTCCATGATTAAGTTTGTATGAACTGTTAGACCTTCACCTAGCTTAAACACACTTGGTTTCAAAATTTAAGAATCAAAAGTTTGAAAAAAATGTTCTTCAAAATATGACAGAACTAGACATACAATTTTCAGTTTAATCTATAATTTAAAATACAGATGGTTTATTCTGTTGTGTTCTGGCCACACAGAGAAAAGGAAAAAGGGGAGTTAACCTCACTGCAACTTTCAGTTTTAAGATTGCTAATAAAATGTATTTAGTTGAATTCAAGAACCATTGTTTGTATTGCCTCATGCTGCTATAGATTTTCTTTTTAATAGATATTTTAGCAGAAAATACAGTAGAATAACTGGAAATAATTTTGGGAATTTATATTAAATATAATTAACTGGAACTAAACATTTTACTATAAAATCTTTTAGGACTGTTATAATTTTTAAAAAGTATTATTTCTTTATACTATAGAAGATTAATACATCTAAGATAGTAAAGTACAAATCATTTAGTTAGTGAAACTCCCTAAGGCATGTAGTAAAGCTAATTTAATGTTTGTGGGTGCTTTTTTTTTTTTTTGCCTTTTTTTTTTTTTACTTTGTGGCCACCTCAGCTGAGAGGTAAAAGTATGTGGGATATTAATAAAATATCATTTTAGCCTAACGGCTATAATTTTATCTATATTGAGTAACCCAGTTGATACTAAAAAGGGGTTAGTTACTGTGAGTACAGTTGCTCATACACATTTGCAGGATCCCAGTTTGAAATGTAGTGCTCTACTTCAAATGTGTTTTTAGAAAAGCAGCTGGACTAGGGAAAAATCTGAAACAAACAGAAAGGAAAGAAAGTTCACTTTTGAAAAACCAATGCCTTTCACAGTGCTTCTTAAACCAAAGAGGCTATAATTTTTTTACTGTTATTCAGAACCCATAATTATTTTATAGTTTTCTGCTTCCATACTTCTTTTTTATTTCCAAACCTTTGAAGCCATGCTTTTGTAAGAAAAAGAGATATTTTTCTTCCCTCAGGACAACAGGAGGAAATTTAAGTTGTGTAGCAAAAGTACAAAGTTCAAGCTCAGAAATGTGTGATAGATATTTATAATATTTTACCTTCTACCTTATATGGACTAAAAATATCCTGAGAGTTCTTTCACCTTTTTAAACAATAGTTCATGTATTATGATATTGCTTCAATGGTCTTCTAAAAATTATTTTAGAACTTCTTTCATGAAAAGTACATGTCATTTTTAACTGTAAGAATGTAATAAAACATTTAGTACAAAATTCTATAGATCTCCACTGAAAGGAATTATGAATCTTCAAAGGTCAGATATAAATACTTTTTCTAATGCCTTTGTAACTGAAAAGAGCCTCATAATAATGAGTATAATCTTTGCCTGTCCAGACTTTCTTTTTCGAGGAAATCACAAGTTGGTAATTTCTACCTGTTAAATTGGTTTCTTTAACTCTCTTCTTTACAGGTGCTCTGCAAGATTCATTCTTTCATCACAAAGGACAAAAAAAAAAACTGTTTAAATGGAGTAGCTGGCATCACTGCAAAGTAGACTGAAAGACTATCTTCAGGGGAAAAAAAAAGTCTTCAGGAAGACAAACTTCAGTGGAAATAAAAATCAGTTATGCTTCAGTGTGTGAACCAAAGTGAAATGTTTCCTGATTAATATAGAAAAACACAGGAAAACGAAATTAATAGGTAGGATTGCTGTTTTCATTGTTTCCTTAGATGGGCCTCACCCATAGTTGTTCTCAGCACCAGAACAGACGTAAAACAAGTCCTGAAGAGCAAAAGAAACTGCTGATGTACCTTTCAAAATTTCAGTCTTCAGCAGTTTTTATATGAAATCTATAATAATACGAACAGGTAGTGAAGTTGAAGACACGGCAGAGTTCTTGTGCAACTTCATCTTGCCTGTCATTTTAAGAGATCTCATGAAATATGTCTTTCTCTGTTTATTTGGTGCCCTCCTTAATGCAATAAACCAAATAATACACTGAAATATGGAGCTGAGTAAACCAGAGTAAGGTCCATGCTAAATACAAGAATTTCCAACATCTAGGGATTGGAGTCATTTGGGGTCTCTTAATTATCATCCCTTTCTTAATCTGGAGTGTAAAAATGTTATTTCATGGCAACTAACAGAGAGAGAAATATATTGACCTTTGTGGAACAAAATGGTGTACTGGGATGGAACTAGCCAGTAGTCTTATCAGCTATCTCGCTCTACGCTGGCTTTCTTGCGAAGCAAAAGTTCTTTGAGACACATATGCATAAATATCTCTAAGCATTTTCTATATATCTCAGATAAATATATTTATAACCCATGTCCTTCCTTAAGATAACCATCACTAGAAGACAAACTATTCCTAGACTCCTCTTGATGATTCAAAAAGAAGACTCCTGAAGGTGTTTATAACAAAAAAAAAAAGGACCTGTACAGATAAAAGTGACAGAATTAGGAGCCTCAGTTTTATTTGAACTGACACACTGAAAACAGTTCATTTAGTCTGTATGTGAAGACATGGAAGAACACAATTTTTTATGCCTCAGCTACTTAGACTTTAGACCCCCAGGGTACTGGGGTCTCCTTCAGGGCACTGGGTCAGACTTCAATGAGACAAAGAATCACTCTTCAGGTAGGTGTGATGCTTACACTTATCTAACAGCAACCAAATGAGTAAAGACAAGGTTTCAATCTCTTTCCTTCAGTCTGACTCAAAACGAGACAAAAGAGTAGGCTGTTTTTTCCCAGAAGCAGTAACACAGGTTATCGGTTGGCCCAAAAATCTTGCTTTTGAAGGCCTGCCAGCAACAAGTGGTGCTCAAAGGCTGTGTAATGAATCAGATATCAGCTCTCAAAGACCTGCCCAAGGAATTACATTAATATAGAGCCAGAAGCATAAAAATACTCCTCAAAATAACACACAATGCAAACAATCTAAGGGCTCAGTGATCACTGACCAACCACATGGTGCCAGTACCAAAAAAGAAGCTCAGCTGCAAATGGACCATCCTAAATCACAGCCAAAACTCTGGATATGTAAAAAACAACGAAGGAAGTGCAAAATACTGCTGAAGTTTTTAAGTTCAAGCAATGGGGGGCTACAGAAAACAGATTGTTACTCTTTTTCCTGAGATGGCTTTCAGGCATTCAGTGCATGCAGCTGTGTTACAGAAATCTGAGCCTTATTTCATGTCAAGGAACAGTAAAAGGGTACCAATTTTAAAAGAGTGCTAAATAACTGACATTTCCAGTGCTCAGGTCAATGCTGCAATAGTTCATTCCATCTGAACTGTTGCAATCAGGAATTCAACATGACGCTTTGTGTCATGAGGTGCTGAGGGACATGGTTTAGTGGAGAATTTGTAGTGCTAGGTTAATGGTTAGACTTTATTATCTTAGAGGTCTTTTCCAACCAAGGCTACTCGATGATTCTATGATGCCTCAATTAGTTTAATTCAGTGTAGATCCATGCTACTGTTGAAGGGGTTGAGACAATCTTCTTCCCCACTTCTCAGTTCCTGTTGCCTCTCTTGTGTTAGCACTAGCACTCAGGAAGACACGTGGTGCACCAGAACAGAAAACTCATCTCCATGAAAATTACATTCGGAGGATTAGTTTCTAACCACATCAGTGCCAGATCCAGTTCACCTTGCAGCTACGTGAATGTTTATGTCTGCTCAAGGGAAGGGGCAAGAATAAACAACTAAGGCTGTGCACTTCAGCAGAAATGATGATTTATGCCAGTTAAATTGCTGTTGGATACCCAGGTAATGGTTGCCCCAGAAAATCTTAACATGGAGCAAACACACTGTTGCCTACTGTAGCTTTGCATAGGATCAGTGACAGTGATTCCTCAGTCACTTCTCAGAGTTTCTTTATCTGTCTAACACTTCATATATTTTTCTGTTATTTAAGCTATTCAGTTGCAGTAATCATAGTTAATAAATAATTTAATAATAATTAATTTAATAAATCCCTCCTTTGTTGTTTTTTGTTTGTTTGTTTTTTTTTTAATGTCATACTTCTTATGGTACTTCTTTAACCCTAAGTTGAATAGGATGATTATTTCCATACTGTCTGCTTCAATAAGATGTTGGCTTAATAATTATGGATTAAATCCGTGTCCAAATTAAATCAAAAGCATCTCTCCCTTATTGCATTGCTGCTTTGATTAACCCATTGCCATTCAAATGCAAGAATTCTGCGAGAACTCCAAGCCTCTATTGTTTTCTGTCTAGGAATCAGCACCTTTACTTGTGCTGTAACTTCCCTGAGTCAATACATATTTTACAATGCCCCTGACCTGCTGTGAAGGGAATTGTACTTCCCACCCTGAAAGCACACAGATCTTCCTTAGCTGCCCTTAGACTAATTTAAGGACACGTGGAGAATTTGGCAGAGACTATTACAGTGCAGTGAGTGGAACCACTGTAGTTAGTAAGGTCTTCATAAGCAAGCCATATTATAGTGCCATAATACAAACATATAACTAATTAACTAAATAATGAAGGGGAAACATAAATACAATTTCTTATGCCTGGGGAATTACAGAGCCTAAGGCTCAAATGTCAGCTTTAAATAAGTATTTCTTTGCTTTAGTTAAGACAGGCTGTTTTATTTTAATATACATTTTATATTAAAATTAATTATAACGTATATAGGATTCTGTGGTTATAATTTGTATTTTCTGCTTTATGTGTCACTCTCTCATTAGTTTCCTAAATAACAGAGAACACACTTAGTCAGTTGGCATTTTCCAGTGTTTTAATTGCCTGCTGTGATATAATTATTGTGACATTTTGGGATGTTTTTAACATCCTGAATTAAATATTCTGACATCCCACAGAGCACTTCATGAAAACAGTCAAACTGTATTCAAGTCATTAGGAGTCTACAGTTGTCCTTTAATATCAAAATTATTTTTGACACAAAAAATGCAGATAAAAGTATTTAACAACTTATATCTTATATCCATTTTCATCTTTAAATCTGTAAAATATTATTAAAATAAAATGAGTAACTACAAAGCTCAAAATATGCATTAATTTGTATTTTACTCTCTCCTTTTTTTTTTTTAAGTAGCTATGAAATAATGTTTCCTATGAAATCCTATCTACAAAGATTAATTTTTGGCAAATTCTCACAGTAAAATATGCTATACTTTAAAAAAATATAAAAATAAATAATTTATTCTATTTTTTCACAACAATGGTTGTGAAATGCTGTACATCTTAAAAAATGAATTTACTGGTCTCAAACATAGTTTATGGCACAACATAAAATGTCTTCCAGATTAGACTTAATTTCTGCAAACATTAATTGTTTGATGCATTAAACAATGAGAATGGCATATAGCAAATAAAATTTTGTGAATTAGCTCCAAACAAGGTGTAAGAATACCTAACAATAATATGCATTTACATAATAAACAGCCATTTCCCTGTCTTGGTCTTTTCAGCCCTGTTTTGCAAATGGTTTGGAAGTGCTAGGAGAGTGTGGAAGAGGTTTTAGGAACCACATAGCCAATAAGGTCAGCTCCATTCAGCCCTCCAGTCCAGCCCCTTCTGTCTCTACCACTGCTGGTGCAGAAATGCATAGGTCTTGTCAGGGACAGAAAGAGAAGTCAGGAGACTGATGGAAAGTGATATCACACACCATCAACCTCCAATCTCCTTAAAGACTTGTCTGCTGGCTTGTGCACAGCACTACATTAAATTGCACTATGGTCAAGCTTAAAAAACAGACAGACATAACCTGACGCTTCCCCATGTGAAAGTACGGCTCTAAGACACAAACTGTGCCAGCTAATTAAATACATTTTTAAAGAGCGAGTCAATGGTTTAATATATACCTAATTGTGGAGAGTTTTTCTGATAGTTGGCTACGTGACAGGGGACACGTAGACACCATAGCATTAGTCGACCAGAGGAACAGCAGATAAGCAAGAAGCTATGTAGGCACTAATTATTGCAAAGATAGCATATCCTTGCAGGTGCTGAAGCTAGACGATAATTGGATGTGGTAGGTCAACATGACTAAAGTTGAAAGAAGTTGGCCTGAGAACTGTAACCGCAAATATGCACAACAAAAGAGCTAACAGTTGAAGAAATAGCCAATCATGAGCTTAGCTTTTGCAATATGTATGAACCTAATTATCGACTGTATAAAGAGGTGCTAACTGCTGTAATAAACGAGACTTGCTGATCATCTTTGGTGGTCGTGTTGCTTGTTCTCCTGCCGACTCCGACACCTAATCATTTATATACACCTAGCACTGATACCCCCAAAACTCAAACAAAATCCTCAATTCATATTATCACATTTCAAGGCCTAAATAATGGGGTTATTCTTAACTGCAAAGTTAGTTAGTGTAACATCAATTAAATTTCAAAAGATCACTTGAATTTTCTTAGAAGAAAAAATAGAAATAAATGCAACACTGTAACACTGAAGTAACATTCCACAAATTTTAAATGTAATCATGTATGTTTATACAAAAATACAATGGGCTACTGAGTGACCAAGACACAGTTTGTGCAAGATAACTGATAGAACCAAGACTTTATAGCTTATGTGGAAAGACAGTAGTTGCTGGTTATCAGAACTGAAACTAGAAGTAAGGAAGCAACAGTAAACAGCTCTATACTATGTTGGTATCAGTTTGATAGCAAGAATATAGAAAGTGAAGGTCTTTATTTCTTAGGTACAATACAGCAAAAATCTAAATCAAATCAATTATCTGATACAAGTGAAGACGATGACAGCATTACTGAGCATAGTACCTGTCTCTTCTATGAGTTATAGCTTTACTTATATGGGTACTTATTTACTTTATATCTTTCTGATAGTACACTGATGATTCATATTGACTTGAGCATGCCCTAGCGTATTTACTACAATAAAATGCACACAACCAATCCCAATTATATGATCAAAATCTTCAATAACCCAGCTGACATTTACTGCTGACACTCCATCCTCACATCAAAATTCTACAGACCTGAGAATCTTTTTTTTGTTGAAATCACATCTCCACTTTTTATATGTCTTTAAAACACTTTAAATGAGTTAATTACAATTCCAAATAGCAGATGTAGCTTTTAACAGCCGTAAGGTTTACATTAACAGGATATTTGAGTAAATATCCTGTTAACTTATGTGAAACTAGCTCTCTTGCAGAGCAGCAAGAATACAGAACCAAAAGAAATAAGAGATTACAAATAACATGGTTAAAATTAAGCTCACATAAACTCTGTCTGCATTTATAACCAGGCACAGATCAGCTATTTTACTGCAGTTATGAAACATTTTTTAGTATAAGGTTGGTGCAAGTGTCATCAACCCTATTGATCCTGTTTAAGTCAAAAGTCCTGCTACTTCATTTTAGCTGCTGTTTGGCCAGGCATCTAAACTGTGCTAAATGCATCACCATTTAAGGCAGTATTTAAGTATGTGCATGCAACTGAACCCAATGCAGACTGAAGCACCCGCTTGTAATGAGTATGGTAGTACATGGCCTTGAATTCGCTTCCCCTTCTACCTGTAAGTATTGCGAAGCATGAAGATGGTGACAGATCACTCAAACAGGGAAAACATCATCCAGAACAAGTTATTCAGCTGTTCATTTCCAGGCACAAAATCTGAGGGACTGAGTTTTTTAATTTGAAATATAACCAGCTGACATTGCACTCCATTGTGGTGTATCCAAAGAATAAGCCAAATAACCATTAAGTGCTAGAAGCAAGCCTTTAGGAGGCTTTCCAAACATTTTATGAGATTTTTTGCAGGAATAGCTACTAGAAAAAAAAACATTTTGTTGTTTGTAGGTTGAAAAATGCTAAAAGGCTTTCTCTTCTTTTTGTGAGAAAATAAGCACCCATCTATCAAAAAAACTTAATGTTCTAGTCATTTCATTCATGACTTGCTCTGAGATAGTATGGAGTTACCATCACATATTTATTTACATAAGTCTTTCAGATATACTAAAGTGATACCTGAGGTCATGAGTAAAATCGCATTCATTTTTCAGCACTATCAAATGAAGTATTTTGCTATTAATAAATTGGGAATGGATCCTTATCTTTACTGAAGGAAAATTATATTGGGACCACTATTTTGCCAATTACTAGGCCCAGTACAAAGGACACAGCCAGCAGCAGAAAAACAATCCAGTAAGTAGATTCTATTGCACATAAAGGAGTCAGTATATAGGGGATTGCTAGGGGTACAAACAAGTTGGACAGATCCCAAATGATAGATATCAACCCCAGGAATGACACAGCATGACCCATAATAGACGGAACAAACAAAGATACAAGGTAACCCACAGAGAAAATGGGAGACAACCAAGTCAATAGGGTGATCACATACGATAGAGGTAACCCCATGTTGCCTCCCCACAAAGCCCACGTTTGTAAGTGCCAGACCTGACTGGGATCCAGTTGCATGAGAAGCCAAGAGGTCCTTCCCCAACAGGAAACTCTGTGAAGTACATGTACCTCATAGACAGACTAACTCTTCCTGCAAGTGGTCCCAGCTTTTATCCCCAAAGCAGGACACCTGGCACTCATTTACCCAATGCAGGGCACCTGGGCTTGTTTACCCAAGGGCTTTCCTTACAAGGTCGGCTGCACCTTGGAGGAAAGCCAAAAGGCAAACTCATCCCCTCCTCTTAGAGGACCATGGGACCCACCCATATGTCAACCTTAATTCAGGGCTTGGGGTTCAGACCCCAGCACTCCAGACCACCTACATTAGCATTGTAGTTCAATCAAAAGTTAGTGTTTTCAAGCATGTCTCCCACTCATTGCCACATCCTACGGTCCACTTCACATTACAGAGCTGTTTCAGAGTGCAAAAGTTGCCTTATTTTCAGATTACACTAAGCTAGAAGGTATGTTCTAGAAGCACACCTAATAGTGTCCACCCCTGGCCAGACAATCAGTCCATGGGGCCAGACTACAGCAAGTCCAAAGTAAACCTCCCAAAATATAAATAATGAGGACAGAGACCTGATCACCAGGTTCAATGCACAAAGCCTCTTGCTGACGTGAACATAACAATTCTGTCCAGAAAAATTCCATGAGAGGTTTAATGTTTAAATGT
Source organism: Podargus strigoides (assembly GCA_028020825.1). Taxonomy (NCBI): domain Eukaryota; kingdom Metazoa; phylum Chordata; class Aves; order Caprimulgiformes; family Podargidae; genus Podargus; species Podargus strigoides. Next base: position 17,060,262 of record CM051621.1, on the reverse strand, counting down.
ACAAATCACTGAAAAACGAGATTTTTAAGAGAAATCGTAAGTGACTGAAATGGATGGCTGCAGGTTTTTATCTTCTTATGACATATATAATAATTCAGTGCAATATCACATCCTCCCTTGCCAATGGTTCAGCTTCTAACTCTACAGGTTTCCCAAAATATCCAGTGATAAGCCATCCCTGAGACTTAAGCTTCCACGTTATCTCTGACAAATCCTTCTTGTCAATGCATCTTCACCTCTTAAATAACAAACCCAACAAGGTGATGCAAATTCCATTCCTGCCTCCATCTGCAGGTGTTTAAATCTCTCCTTCTCAGGAAACATGTATAACCATGAACCTGTGGGTAATTTGGGGAGAAGGTGCTCTCTGTCCATCCACTGACACTGTGACATCATGGTGACCTGGTTCCCCAGGCACAGCCCCATGTGCCAGCCATGCAAGCAGGGCATGAGTAGCCCCGAGTCAGCTGAGAGTTCCAGTCAAGGCAGCTGACTCACAGGTGTATCCCATACCACCTCATCATGCTCATTATAAAAGGAGGGAGCTCTTTCTCTTTTGTGGTCTTCTGTTCCTGCTGTCAAGGACTAGGCTGAGTAGAACCTTCTATATTAACTGTTGTATCAGGTTTGTTATTCTTTTAAATTTGTTTCTGCTTCAATTCATGGGCCTTCTGCCTTTTTTCCTGATTCTCCTTCTCAACTGGGGAAGGTGCATTGGGTAGTGGACTAACTGCTATGGTTTAGCCCTGAGTATTGGCTAAATATAGACACATGCAGAAATGAATTTGTGATAAATTGGACAGGAAAGAGAGAGCTCAGCTCTAATTTATTGAATAGGACACTGCTGTTAAAGACAGGAATAATCAGTGACAGTCTGCAGGTAGTTGTAGCTGCCATTACAGAAAGTGACCCCCAGCATTAGTTTTGAAAAAACATTATAATTGCATTTTGCTAGGGGTCTAATCCTCTAGTAAGTATTAGGTATGCTCTGAGAATGCTGCCTAGATCAAGCTGCTTAGAGGATTTGGTAGAGAAACAGTTCCCTCCAGTCAGACTGAGGTAGAATATGAGGGAGTCCCCCAACAGCCTTGGACATGCAGAGAAACAAAAGTCTAGGCACGTTTGCACCTTTAAAAGCAGTGAAACAGACATTTAAGTGCATCTAGAATGAAACTGCTACTGAGCAAGGTCTGTTTAGATCATATTTTAGGGTTCATGATCATAAGCCCTTTATTTGAGCTACTGATTCCTCTGATTCTGAGGTCTGTCAGGACTTTCCCTATAAAAGAAAGAGCAGGACCTTGGGAAAATCAACAGAGGCAATTGCTCTGCAGAAACTAGAGCAGACTAACAGAAGGAGGTATACGCTGCAAACTGCATAACTTAACAGGCTTTACCAAGGCAGCTTGAGCACTGGAAGCAAGTCAGTGAAATCACCTTGACTGCCAGGCTGCTGTGGTTAGAGACTGTTTCCAGCCCCTGAGCATGCTGCTTTCAAACTAGCTCAGATAGCTCTATGCTCTGCTGCAGTCAACAGGCACAGCATAGAACCAGTCCAGGAAACAACTTTTGATACGTGCTTAAATTCGTTTCTAATTCGGAAAGTGGGTAAGTGGATGCTTGAAGTTAATCACCTACTTAAGTGCTTTCCTGAGCTATAACCATACACTGGTATAACCAATAACTCTATCTTTACATAGACTCCATTTTATAATTTTATACAGAAACAGAGGGAAGTATTCAGATTAAAAGAAAGGAAATGAAGCTGAGTAAATTCTATGCATGCTAGTTTTGTTGGCTTTCTTAATGATGTCATACCAGTTTGACCTTTATTTAGAAATTTGATTTTTGTCATTTGATTGATATGTTTCTAAGCAGTAGACTACTTCTGGAAGGAAAAACATTTCTTCCTTTCCCCTTTGCTTTTTTTGGTTTTCCTCATATTATAATAATTTGTACCATTTCTTACTTCTATTGCTAAATAGATACGGTTGTTAGGTTTGCAGTAATTCCAACAATAACTGTTTAGTGTATATGGCAGGGAGCTGTTTCCTGTCCCTCACCCTGGTGAAGCAGCTCTCTGAGTAAATATTTACAAAGAAATAATTTCAGTACAGTTTAATTAAAATGTTAATTTTTAAAGAATGAGTAATACATAAAGATGATATGATTAAATCAAATTTTAAAAAACAAAAACACAGTAAGAAAACAAGAACTAGAGTTAGTACAATCCTATTGATCACTGTAAACAAAACATTCATGAAAATGATTATTCAATACAGAATATTTTATGTCCACTGAATTAGTATAAAAAACCTTCCACACCTTTGTCTTTGCTAAACATTCCCCTACATACCTCATGAAAAATGGGAAAAATGTTGTTAGCTATTCTGAAAAACTCCCGGGTTTCGGTAAATGCAGTTTATTCTGCTCACACCAGAACCAAGTTAGATGCAGTTATAACATCAGCTAGGGCACTTATCCAAAGTTTGGTCTTCATTCTCTGAAAGTGATGTTCAGGTTCTTAAATACTGCATTTTATTTCAGGGGTAGGAAAACCATCCCTCTGCAGTTTATCTTTCAGATTTGGTGTTACTCTTTTCTCCAGAACAAAAGATACCATATATAGCCTCAGTCTTGCATGGTTTATTAAAAATTCACCTGTGAAAAGTCACAAAAAAATGGCTACAAGATGACAAAAATAATAATTGTTTTTCAGATATAGATCTGAGTAATGAAACAAGAACACTAATATCTTTAATTTTTAGCAATATGTATATCCATTTATTTGCAGTCAATTAAACTAGAATGGAATTTTTTGAAGACTGCTACAAGTGCAAACACTTATCCACATAAATTATCTTGAAGAACCAAGGCCTAAACTTACTCAAAAAAGAACCCATGTTCAGCCAGAAGCTTGATGTTAGCTCAGCTTCACCTTTTCTAAAGATAAATTCACCCAAAGATGCTACAGATTTATAATCCCTAAAAAGAGTTTCCATTGGACAGTAATAATGAAGTAAACCAAACTAATCCTGTAACTAGAGCAAATTCAGAAATATTGAGACATATGTTTAAAAAATGGTTTAAGAACAAATCTGTCCCTTACCTACTGAACCCCTAGAGACTAGTGACCTTCCTTACAGGCCATTTTTCTTAGTCAGAAGTTTCTGAAACTGAATATACTTTGCGTAATCTCCTCAAGAAAGCCAACCTCTTTCTATTCCCTCTGAGAGTGTTCACACTACTGTAACTTAACCCTAACTCTTTTACAAATTTGTTTCCAGTTGCAAATTCCCTGTGTCCTCTTCCTCAAACTCTTTCTCACCCTCCTAAAAAGGCACAATTTTTAATTATGTAGTAATCACTTACTGTAGTGATCCTTTTCTTTCACACCTAAACCTCGTCCCAGATAAACATGGTTAACTGCTCCCAGGGGAGCAATCTCCCTCTCCTCTATGGACTTCACCTGACTAGAGTGCAACAGCGAGAGCAGTACAGGTAGGCAGCTACTCTCTCTATGCCCAGTCATGGACTTATTAACAAAACACAGCACAGAATAAACTATGAATAAAAAGTTCAATTGACTCTTATAATAGGACTAGTTATGACTTTAAGCTTGGGTGATCATTAGATAAAATTATCCTTTGTGTCCTATATTCTAATGTGAAATGTGTCTTTTTTTTTGGGGGGGGGGTGGGGTGGGGAAGAGGTGGTTTATAGCTCTCACTTGGAGTGATTTGCTTTTGTTTCACTTTATTCTGTGCTGATACTGGGTGAATATTTTAATACTTTTCCTTTGATTCTTTTGAAGATAGCACATTAATGGTTTTTTGATCCTGTATTTTTCTTTTTTTTATTTTAACAAAGATCTGATATCATCTACAAAGTACTCACCTGTCTTTCTAATTCTGTGGTATTTATAAGAAGTAATGTGAAGGACAATAACATGTTTAATAATGTGTTTCACTATTCCTTTTATTTTGACTTTCATTTTCATGCTGAGCTTTGCTTGCATGATGAGAGATTGCTACTGGTTTACATACATGTACGTAGGGATATGTATGTGTATATGGCTTGTTTCTGAGAGAGAAAAATGTGTTGCAGGTCACCTGGATTCTGCATGGATTTGAACTGCTTCTTCACCTTTAAGGTTTGTTTGTTTGTTTTTAATGTTACAAACTGGCATTTTCAGGAAGCATGTTGGCTCTGGAAGACTTGTTTTAAATGCATTTCCCTGCTCCAAGGCATGTTATTGCTTGACTGAATACCTCTGTAACTAACAGGAAATGTCTTTCCTGATGACCAAAAGGATGACTGTTTTCCCATGTCTAGAATCACCACTGTCACTTAAGTTTATATCTTTAGATAGACCTACTACATCACCTTTTCTGCTTCTAGTGGGAGCACAGCTGTGCTTCCCAGTGTAAATTCTAGATGTAGGTGGTATAGCCAGTTCCTGTGGTGGCTAGAACAGTTGCATCAGACATTGTATGAAGGGTCACTGTGAAGTGTACAAAACAAAATCAAATTAGATGTGATGCCTTAAATATCAAAAGCTTTTGACAAGTGAGAGATGAAACAAAGGGGAGAAGAAACTTTATGCACCTTTAGAGGAGAACGTTTTAACGGATACTGAATTTATTCATAGTATTAAGTCCAGAAGCCCAGACTTTCAATGATGAGTGAAATTTCACACATTTTACACTAAAGCATTTTTGAGTTATCTTTTATATTTTGGAAATTAGTTAATGCTCTACTTAATTACCATTCTCTATACATTAAACCACATACAAAGTTATTGACTTGAAAAAATGAGGGAACTATTTATAAATTGTGACATTTTATACTTTTGTATTTGACTTTGTCTTGTATTTGATGTTGTTTTATTAGAAATATAGCACAGTTTTTTTAATCCTCATTTAAAGATGTGAAGCATCTGACAATGTAGTGGTCAATAGGGAATACTTACTGAATAATTTTGTTTAGTGGGCCTCACTAGAGGCTGAGAGAAGGCTCCAACCCTATCTGATACTTTAAAAAATGGATTGCTATTTCGAAGTTTTCTCTAATGAGCTGAAAGTAAACAGAAAATCCCAAAGATGAAAATTTGCATCTGATGCAAAAATTGTTGAATTTCTCAAGAATGGTGAGAATGAGCTTATTGCATTGTACCCAGCTTAGTAAATAAAACATGGGTCTCGGTATAGCCAAGTGGAAGACTAAACTTTTATAGTAAAAAAGAAAGACAGGCATTTCTTACAAAATGGAGAACCATATTCTAGACAGCAATGGCCAAAAAATCCAGGGACAATAGCACAGATCCAGTGGGTTCCTCTAGAAAGGCTAATGTGATTCAGACAGTTATATTCCAGCAAAGAAGTAATGAGTATCCTTTAACTGAAGTAATTTTACTTCCAGTATCTCACTTCTGAGAGCTTTTAAAATTCTGCTGCCTGTTCTTATTCTTCCTTTTTAAGTATACTGGGAAGCTAGAAAAGAGGCCAAAGAAAAGAAAAAAAGTGCTCTAGAATATGTCTTGCTTTGTGACTGCAATGTAGAAATACATCTTTGCTTCCTCTCTCACTTATGAGAAGCTTAGTATTATACTCAAAATATTTCTAAGGCACCATATCAGACCTGATTTTTTCCTCTCATCTACCTGATAAACATATTGATTTATAGTCCACAGTCATATTTCATAAAAGAAAGTTATCACTGTTTACTTTTTTTAAAAACACAATTTTGAGGACTATCTGAAAAATCTCACCAATGTTGACCATATCCTTCCAGTATTTTTGGCCTGAGGGTGATGATGTTCCTGAAATGATGCCTTTGTGCACTTCAAACAAAGGCTGGTGCATGGGGGTAGAAGAGGAAAAGGCAGCTCTGCTATTTGGTCATGTTTTCTTTCCCAAATAGCCTATGATGTTCACCCAGATCATGGGAGAGACAGAGCATGTTATCCTCTGCCCTAGGAAGTTAAAATAAACATCTCTGAGTACTGAGAAGAGCAGCTAACATACCACCCAGTGTTTAGGGCAAGTGCTCTTTCTTTTTACAGCTGTCTACTTTGTATGGATTTGCTAAATAGTCACATTGCCTATTTGGTGACTAGCTGTATATCCATGCAAGGTCCTGTTATGAGGGCTGATCTTAGTTCAGCCTTGTGCTTCATTTGTTTCTCCAGCTCGGTTTGTTTCATACTTTCCTCTTGGCATTTTGTCCTCCACTGTGTATATGTTTATCATCTTATCCTAGACATGGTTCTTGTATCATCTATTACACTAACAGTAGCATTATTTTATTAGCAGCCTCCAAGGTTTCAGTTCTGTGAAGCAAATAAAATGAATCTCAAGTACTGAACACTGTACAAATTGGTGATAGAAGTGGTGTAATAACATCTAACATATAATGTTGAACTCCTTTCATATCAAGATGTCCTAGAGCAACATTGATTTGTCACTGGGTCACATGCTGTATAAGGCTTTGTTTATTATGAGTTTGTTCAGAAGTACTCAAATTTAACAAACAATCAGGCCACAGATGGCAGTTAACCTAGTCTTTGACGAAATTAATTGCTTTCATAATTGGCTACACATTGAGCTGTTTAAACATTAAGCACAGTGCTCTTGGGTATCTAACAAGAGAAAGTAAGGCTGTTTTAACCAAATGAATGCTTTGAGCAGCTGAGAATAACAGGAGAGTGTGTGTCATAGGAAAAAAAAAAGAATACTGACTTTATTTAGCTCTACGGAGACAAGCAACAGCAAGATTAGAATTGGTATGTTTGGTTAAATTTGAGAAAAGTTTTGTAATAACACAGAAGTAGGAAACTTGTTACTGTTAGCCCCTTACTGGGCACAGAATTAGCTTAAATGCTTGGGAGATAACACGTTTTATCAGTTTCCCCTACACTTAACCAACTGATTACTCACATATAAAACTAAGGGGAGAGGAGTTTGAGTTACTACTTGCACAACCTTTCCAGTGGTGGAGTGTGTAAATCTTGTTGAAGCTCTGACATATTTGCCAAGGGACCCTTCGTGGGGAGGACAGTCATAACCAGGGTGAAAAAAATAATACATGTGGTAAGAGAAACTTGATACCAGGCAGTGGGGATTTTGCACTGGTGAATTTGTACGTTTACATAACACTCTACACGTAAAGTTACTTGTGCATCATAGCAAGTGGTGCTGACCTGGACTGGTTTCTACCTGACAGGCCAAGTTCTGTCATAGCTTATCAGGTAGTTTTGGGGAGATCATTTTTCACATATGCACAAGCTCCTGTCTAGCAACATACACATCTACACAGAGCTACATGGGAATTCCCCAACAGCAGACCAAGCTCCTGCCTTGCAGGCCACATCTGGTAAGGCTACACTAAACAGAAAAGCATCTCCACTAAAAGTCCTAGTATCCCTGAAAGCACAGTGAGAATTCTGTCACTTATACTCTATTTATATTCCAGCTAGTATGTTCTTCCTATCCTTTCCTTTTCTAAAAATAAAATGCAAGATATTTTAAAATATAATATTTTCGCTGATAAGAAATATTGATCCTAGCAGTGAAAAGATGCTATTTCCAATAATCTGTTGCCAATAATCATGCAAAACTGTTGTACAAGGTCAATGTGGAAATAGAGCTGAGATTTATTTTAGAAGTAGTGCTCCATGTACAAAAGGAGTACTTGCAGGGGACAAGGCCACTGCTGAGGAGCTTAATGACTTCTTTACATCAGTGTTGGAGGTGGAAGAAGCTAGGGAGATCCTTATGCTGAGCCCTTTATTTCTGAGAGGAGGGAACTTGGCAGAGGAGTTGACTGAAATCGACGTGGCTATGCAAAAGGTATGGAACAAGTTGCTAAAATAAACACTAAAAGTAAATCAGTAAGACTCGAGTGTTCGCTTGAGTTCTAAAAGAATTCCAGATTGAAATAACTGAATTACTAGTGGAAGTATCTGATCTTTTATAGCTTTTTTGAATCTGAGGACTGTCTTCAAAAAAAAAAAAAAATTAATAGACCAAATTCAAGATCAAGATTCCTTTGGATTGTAAAAGCTTATGTTCTTCCTACAATGAGTTTGTAGCTAAATCTATTCCAGTCTCATAGTCCTATAGAAACTGATAAAAGATTAGAGCCCACTTTAATCATCATCAACCGATGCTGTTGGTTTAAGACATTCCTAGCACCTACTTTGACTCTCCAGTCTGAATGACTAGTTGAATAACACTGAAATCTATTTTATGGCAGCAACGCCTGGTTGATAAATGTTGAGAAAAGCTGATTGTGAGAATGCCTAAAAGCCGAAGAATATGAAAAATAATCTAAATGGGGAGGGCTTGTTACAAGGCTATGAAAAGTACGCAGTATGAAATCTTGTCAGCCAAATCTGATGAAGTGGTGGTACAGCCTTGGCTTGTAACAATATTTCTATAACATTTAAGTTTATAGTTAATTTTTTATTTTTTAATAGTAAAACACTACAGTTGAGTCCCTACTTAAAGACCAAAACATTGTCAGCTCTCACACTTGTATTACAAAATCTGTTATTTCTTTAAGCCTAAGACTGTAGAATCAGTGAAGACAGAAGCCTCTTGGCTTCCCTTTGAAGGAAATTGCATATGTAATAGTGCTGAAAAGGTTGAAAGCTATCTTGAATCAACCCTAAGCAGAAAGGTAAGAAAAACTGCACAATGGAAAGTAATACAATAGAGAAGGAATATATCTGAATCACTGTGGCACTGTGCCCAAACTTGAAGGATCAGGATCCCAGCATTGCTCTGAAATGGTTATAGAACTTTTGGATCCACACGAGTTTCTTGGCCATCTTGGCTCTGCAATGTGGGGAGGCATTGCCAGGGAATATAGATATCCAGCTGTGAAAATATCCTTCAAGGCAAATGGTAGGAACCTAAACACTTAAATTTTAAACAAGAGGAGGAAGGGGAAGAAACAAACGTTTGGGTTTTTAGAGGAAGTGGACTTGCTTAAGAACTGAACCCATGAATACTTGGAATGAAAAAGGCCTTTCCAGGGATGATAAAATTTTGGGAAAGGACAACAGCAATGTTACACTTTTTCTTATGATGACCAGCAGTAGATCTATTCTGCCGTCTGCTTTTCTCAACAGGAATCTAATGAGGAACTGTTCAGTCTGTCATTATTTATCTTACTGTGATTTCATTTTTTTATTAGCTGAGGGGACTACCTCACGTAGTCCCCTCAAAAAATACTTAATGTGAATCTATAATTGTTTTGTTAATTAGTTTGAATTAACCTAATACAAAAATAATCTTTAAAAAATAATGTGAAATTGTCAGACAATGTAAGAAAGTCACAAAATCAATTTTTTAAAAAGCTACTTCAGAAATAACATGAACAAAAAATCATTCCACGTGTTTGATTTGTAAAATCTAAGTATGGAAAAACACACGACAAGAAAATATCTTGGTTATATTGAATTAACTGCCTTTGCAAAAGAGAAATGTTATTTTCAGTTCTTTTGCAGCACTACTGAGGTTGAGTAAAACCACATGAAAAGATACCTATTGAGAACCAGCAGAAAAAACCCAAACATTTCAAGAATGCAGTTATGTAAAGCACTATAAGGCCGTAGCAAACTAAACCCCACAACACCGATCTAGCTAGTGAAATAGTTGCATTTCAATAATAACCAGGTCCTTATTTTCAAATTATTTTTGGTCTGAGAAATCATGCTGCTCTGTTTATTTTGCTAAATTTTGTGAATTTCATCCACAATATTCCTCCTTCGTTTTACTTCTATTTCTTTTCAGTTTGAGATGTTTAGCTTGAAAATGGAAGACATAAAATTGGTGGGAAATGAGGGAGAAGGAAGTTGAGTGAGACATTCAGAAGATAACAAAATCTGAACCACAGACAATTCAGCTAAAAGAAAGGTTATACATAAAATTGATAAGATTAAGTTTATAGATGTAATTAAAACAGTTTTTATAAATCAAACTATGAAGAGTCTGCTACACGAGGCAATAACTCTGCAAGTGATGCTGCAGGAAATAAATTGCTTTACTCAAATGGCCAATGAACCATTCAGTCTCATTTCCTCCCACCTCCCATAGTGGATGCTGGTTAGGTGAGCTATAAAATTCCAGCCTATGCTGGAAAAAGTTGCAAAGGACTTCAGAGCATGAATTTCTATCATAGGTATATAGGTTCCTTCTTCCAGAATCACGCATACATCCATTCCTGGGAAGATGCCAGATACCTAGGAGGTGGTACCTTACACTCTGTTTCCAGGCCAATGGCTCTGTTGAAACAGCCAGCTTGTGAACTGGGTGTTGCTTATGAGATACTCTCCCTCTCTATTTAGACTGCAGTCCTTCTGGGAGAAGGAACCATGTCCTCTGTTTGATGCTCCACATGTGCTGTATTTTTTCGCAAGTTCTGTTGATGCTACTGTCACCCAGTGTAACATTCCATGAAAGGAGGAGTAGCACTGGGGTAAAAAGTTTCTTCCTTAGCTTAAATGGTAATTAATCTGTGGACTGCAGAAGAACTAGCAGCCCTTGTATTACTTAGCTTCAGCGAGTACTTAGCTAATGTAATTGTAAAAGTCATTCATGAAGACAGAAAATAGTTCTTTGTCTTTTCAGTAAAAGTGTAAGTGTGGATTGACAGCGCATGCTCTGATGGCTGGCTCAGTATTTCATGTCTGTCTCTAATATTAAGCTGCAATTAGTGATCTATTCTCTCTGGATTTAATAGCAGTATATTTTCAGCTGTAGAGTTGCTCTGGTGATGGCATACTTAAATTACTTGGCCACTTGGGAAACTTTAGAGAGAGTGAGTGACATTACTCAGCTGTGTGGAACATAGGATAACAGTTTAAATGAAAGGAAAAAAACAGCCATATTTGATAGATAGTGCTATGGAGACATCACTTAGGGGTATATATCGGATTTTACCTTCCCTCTAAATTTAATTTTAATAGTCAAATAATGACATGTTAAAACAGCAGTCTAATCTATAGAAGACTAATCTGTTATTTTTTGGCATTTCAAGCTGACTGCGTTCACACCTTTTTCTGCCAGGCTAGTACTGAAACATAGCATATATCATCCCCATAAGAACACTTTAAGAATAATGTTTTAAATTAGTACCAAACAACATTTTCTATATTTCCAGTTGCAAGGTATTCTGTTTTTTATAAGCTAAAACCATAGAGTCTTTCATGTAGTTTGCATACTAGCATTTGATTTCACCATACAAGGCTGTATTGTTTAAAGCATTATTTTTATAACTTAATATGCACTGAAATGTAGCTCTGCTTTGAGGAGTGATTCTGTAAAGTAACATTTTGAATTCCAGTCTGATCAAATGTACTTAGCTCACCATAAAAGTTGGGCATTTTTTTTTCTAGCTCTGGGGATTTGTCTACATGTAATGCAGCCTTCATATACATGTGTTCTTGCATAGCAGAACATGTGTGTGATGAGACCATGGCCCTTTGGTCACACAATCACCAGACCCTTAGCCTCTAAGAATAGTGATAAACAAAGATCTGAAAATAACCTATGAAAACTTCACTGTGTATTCTAAAATGGTATAAACTGAAAGCTCTATTCATGTTTTAGTTACCTAGGTAAAACTGAGTGCATCTATTTTATAAACATTTACTGTAGAGTTTTATTATAATGCTTGTTTGCTACAAACAAGGCTAGTTTGATATGTGGAAGTGACATCGCCATTAAATCAGCTAGTATAGTTAGTGTAGATAGGACATGAAGAATACTGGTGTTCTTGAAAGCTTGGCTGCTTTTCGCTAAGTTAATTAGATGGTCTGATAAGAAAAGATCCGTTAGATACAAACTTTGTTTTACCTATTTAGATCCTCATAGCTTTAAGAGCGCTACTGCTAGAACATATGATAAGAAGCATTTTCCCATTTTTTACCTTCCTATACAAGAGATAAAGATGTTTGTGAAAAATGGTCCTCTGCCTGCCAATAATCATGCTTCACATACTTAGAATCAGGTCAGTACCAGGGGTGCAAATATAGCACTGACTTGACTGGCTTAGTGCTCCATTTCTACTTGAGGAAAACTTCATGAATTTCCTGGTACCTTTCCCTAAGTAGAGACAAGGAGCAAGTTTTGGTTAAAAAATGCTATTGTACACTTAGAAATTCAGCTTGGCTAGCTTTCTGTTCACCTGTGCATAGATACAGTTATGCACATATGTTGAAAGATAGTGATATCAACTAATACTGATGAGATTCACAAAAGTAGACCCTGTAATTAAGAGACAGCAGTGCTTTTCATGGTATATATTGCTGAAATACAGTCACTGAACACCAAATACTATACCCCAAGGTTTCAGATGTAAACAAGTGCCATTGCTTTCTTCATCTGTAAGATAACTAGTATTAAATTATCACCTGTTTGCACATCACCATTTGTAAACTATTTTGAATTTTATAGGAGCACAGAGAGATAACAGGCCTAAAACTTAGGAGTTTGGAACGCTTGTAAATCTTACTTCTTCCTGGTGATCTAAAAGCCAATGAGTAGACCTGAAGTTGCCTGACTTTTCTGCCCTGTTAAAAAGATCATTCTTTCACCTATGTGTGAAATGAAAACTTCTCCAATTGTTCTTATTTGAGTTTGAGCTTTCATTTTCCCTGCTAGAACTGATGACAATGCAAGGAGATGCTTTGGATTTAAGCTCCAAGTCTCACAGAGCCCCTAACCCAGCTGTCTGCAACTAACTTTGAAGGATTTTAGTTATTTTTAGAATAATTCTTGTTTTTAAAGGGGTTTTTTGTATCTTCACACTAATTGAGGTTGCCATGAAAATTCAAATTCTAAATCTTTTCAGCTTGTCTGCATTGCTTGCCACCACAGGCAGGGAAAAGGTAGATAACGGGATGGCCACTCTCTCCCAGCATTCTTGCTGTACTGCATGCACTACGGCTGCTGGTCCAGCTTCTTCTGCTGGAGGTTACCTTCCTCCTCCACTGGAGGAAAAAGAATAGGCTGTATATCAAACTTGGAATGGTGGAGATATCTGCTGGCAGTAGGTGAAATAGTAGGTGGAGCAGTAATGCCTCAAACCATACAAATCCAGCTGCAGTGACAAAATCATTTCCATTCCCCAGCTTTCTGTGCTTACCTCTCATTTGGAGTTGCCAACCTAATCGGCCACAGTGTTTTGCAGTACAGTGTATCAGTTTAAATCTCTGAAATTCATGGTATTCTAGCTGATGAGATTGTGTTCTTTTAGATCTTGCCAGACTCTCAGAAAACTGCTATCAGTGCTGGCTGTCCTCTCATCACAGCCTGAATCTAAGGCTGAGATTCTGCCTGAAAAATCCTGCTGAATAGATGTACCTTTCCAGCTTCTGACTTTGAATTCTGCTTTACGCAGGCAACTCTAGAGCAACCCAGCAGTGCTGGGTTAATGGTTGGACTTGATGATCTTAGAGGTCTTTTCCAACCAAGGCTAATCTATGATTCTAACTTAATTACTTTGTATGAATGTGCCTTTACAAGTGACCACAGGGATTCTGCCTTCAAAGCATGAATAAAAGCACATGCAGACCACTAAAGAGAACTAGAGGGTTTGCTTCTCAGAGCTTCTTTTATGGAAGCTGTGTGCTATGTCCCCTAGTATTTTTTAAGATTAGGTCCTCAAAGATCATTGAGGAAAAAAATGATAATTTAAAACAAAATGGCAAAATGACCTATAAAACTGATTGCTTAAAATGACATTTTTCCTATATGTGACACTGCAAAAGAAAGTGGCATATCTTATGAGCATCTCTGAATTCTTTATAATGTGATAAATTGTTAGAAAATGGATATTGCAACTAGGTTTAATTAGTCATGTATTGGCAATCTAATATTCACAGTGATTACTAAATAACCCTCATTCACTTTGGCTAGATCCTGTAACTAAATGACTATGTTAGTGTTTATGGTGAAAACTCCTCTGGTTTGTTTTTTTTTTACCCTTCTGTTTTCTGCTGTGGTATATCTTTCAAGTATGAATGATTCTCTGCAATACTCATTCATAAAGCTATCACACAATTTATTATTTAACGCTTTCTTTTTTACCAAGAACACTGAGAATTTCCAGGTTTTCAAATTGCAGTCACGCTAGACGGGGAGCTCACCACTTCAGGACTCATTCATTCCAAGATAGCATCTGCAAAAGGCTTACTACAGGGTTCTGACTGTTGAGTTAGACTGTTTTAATTGCACTTCATCCTTACCCCCAGTTTCCGCAAAGCAGTACTTATGTGACAAAGAGCCATGCAAAGCTGTCTGTACAGGAGTGAATTTCACCTTTGGGGATTAATTATAAAGAGGTTTTGGTGATGAACAATTTTGCAATGTTTCAATAAGATAGTTAAATCTCCCCAATGTGTATTCAAAAAAAAATTAATTCAAAATGTCAGATTTTGATGGGGTTGTGGTATCAAACCATAAGCATCTGTGACTATTTTAATTTCTCTTTACCCCGAAACTAATATGAGATTAAATTTACAGAAAGAACAGCAGTAATTCCTGTAGCTTCAAACAAAATTGTGCCGGACTTTGCCTCCAGAGCCATTTCGAAGTAACTGACTCTCTGATCCCAGAAAAATTAGCTAGGATAGGCAGCTAAAACTAACTAAACCAAAGTTATCCCTCACTGCTGCAGCTTCTGCCCTTGATCAGCCTTGGAGTTTTGACCCAGGTGGAATTGCTTCTATAAAATCAAGTACAAATCCACATAAGAAGCGACCTCTTGGCTGGAAAGTCATTTTCATAGAGAAGAAAAAACAGTACAGATAATGTAAAAAATAACAGCCATGATGGTTTGACAAAGTGGGATCCTTGGCTTGCCTGGTTCAGTTTTAAGTTTGGAAGAATAAAAAAATCTCAAAGGGAGGGAGTGTTTCAAAACCTAGTCTACAGCATATCTGATGTCTAGGCAGTATTTTCAGAAGGCTCAGGAGTTCAAAATCTAGGCAACTATAAAAATGCAGTTTGAAATTCTTTCCTTCGCCTTTCTTCCTCCTGCTCCGTGAAATCTGCCAACCAGCTTTGTTAGCCAGGTTTACTACCTTTTTCTTTTGTGCAGGGAGAAGCCTTTCAAATGGGAAGAACCTTGAAGCTACAACAAAAAGTGTGTTAAATGAACAAAAGGGGGGCGGGGGGTAGTGTAGTTTCATTTCTACTCCTTATTTAATCATAGACATCTCAAAATAAAACTCTTCGGATGCAGGGCATTTGTGTCCCCATGAAACTGATTCATGTCAGACAACCTCAGGGATTCAGTTAAATGAAGAGTGTTTTAAATCCCTGTGTGTTGAATTTATTAAGCTCAATTAGCTGTTTTACAGGAGTGACAAAATTTATTTTTCATGAAAATTCTCTACAAAAAGAGACGTGACTTGTCATCTGTTACCAAAGTTTTGTTCATTCCTGTGGAAGCAGAATCTTCAGGGCTGTGCTCTACAGATAACATCCTGAAGAAGTTCAGGAGGAAATACACATCATGGAAGATTTGCAGAAGAAGCAAATGCGTGATAGGGGGTGGGGGGATTAACCCTATTTTGTAGCAAAAAAAAATAATTATTAGAGGCTATTACTACTTCAAAACAGATGCGTTCTATCCAAATAAGGTTGTATTTGTGTGGGCTTTGACAACACCTTCCTGGAGTTGCCTTTTTTGCCCCTGAGACAAGGATAGTAATTTTTATTGCTATTTGGAAGTCCAATGCAAATAGGAGAGCCAAGGTACTCACAACAGATCTGAGGTGAAGAAGCAGGAAGCCAGGAGACTGCAAAGCTGCTGCTACCTATGTAGTGCTGGCTGCTGTCACAAAAAGCTAGAGGAAGCAGTAAGTTGCCTTTTCACCTGCACTTCCAGTCTTGCCATTCTCCTGAAATGCTCCAGTGAAAGGTGGTCAGGGCTCCATTCCCAAATAGCCCTGCTTCTGCTTCCACTGATACTCTACACAGATATGTAGAGGGATGAATGAGTGAGGAATAGCTGCCCGTTCTTTGTTCAAAGTTGAAGCCCCTCTGCAGCTTTGATGCAGTATCGATGTTATTAACTGTGCTCATCCTCTAGCATATGAAAAAAAATTGTGTCTGGATAGGGGTGACACAATTTTTTTCAGCATTGTTCCCTCAGCCCTTATGGGGGAGGGAGGAAAGAAACAAGGGTGTCTTTTCTATGGCCTTATTAAATACTGTTTTCTATCATAACCTACAAGTAGGCACAGAAAATGCTATTTCTTGCTGAAGTAATGCTGCATACAAAGACTGTTTGGAGGAGGGGAGCGTGAGGGAGGAGGCGGCACTCAAAGATGCACCAGGATCTGAGAAAACAGCGCGATCTTGATTTTTCTGTCTGAGGAATTCAAGACTGCTAATTGCTCTCTTGCAAGGCATGAGTAGCAATTGTCATGTTAGACTGGTGCTGAAGGATGTCTATCTTGTGCTGGATTCCGGAGGTACAGCATGAGGGTGACTACGTGTGCGGAGCAGGGAAACTGGCTGTCCCAGGGGTTGTCAAATGCGCCAAGTAATCCAGCCTGACATTTGCTTCTTAACTTTCTTGCAGTTATCTTAATCTGATTTTAGTTCTGAAGTCATTTGTAGGTTGATAGTGAGCTTTCTCAGGCATGCTCCCAGGTACTGAACTAAACTGACTGGCTTCTTGTTTCCACGCTAGTCTTTTTCCAAAGGCAGGGTGGGAGGTAACATTGTGTTGTGTGTGATGCCAGCTCCCAGCTCACCTCCCTGTCCGATTCCATGGGATCAACACCCTCATAAAGAGTCGGCTGAAGGCAAAGCCGTTAAAAATAGTCCGTGAACTGAGCAGTAGTCCAGAGAACTTTGAAAATCTCCCTACGGAGTGAATTTGGCAGCCTGACTGGGAAGGCGTAGCGCTGTGCCTCCCCTCGTGTGACAGCCACGTCCATGCTGGTGGTGGGATAAGGGCTGGGAAGGGGGCGTGGGGGACAGGTGTGGGTGAGAGGGTGGAAGGGACTGCGGGGAGACGGTGGGCCGTGAGCAGGCCCTGCTGCAGGCAGCACCCCGGGCAGGCCGTGGGCTGAGGGCGAGACCTGCGCCGGATTTTGCAGATCCCTCAGCGCAGAGCTGGCTCCGACCCAGCCGCGGGCAGGGAGGTGCTGGGCGCGGGGCGCCCGGCGGTGTCGGGTCTCAGGCAGCGCGGAGCCCTTGGCAGGCCCGCCCGGCGTGCCCGCGCGCCCGGGGGTGGGTGGGTGCCGTTCCCCCTCCCTCAGCGAACTACACCTCCCGGCGTGCATTGCTGCTGCCCGCCCTGGCTGGGCTGGAGCAGGAGGCGCGCTGCCCCGCGGGGTTTGTAGGCCGGGGGGACATCGGCAGGGAAGGGGGCGGTGGTGGGGCGGGAGGAGGGTGTCGGCTGCGGACCCAGCTCCCGGCCCGGTCCGCTGCCTGCGGGGGCAGCCTGGAGCGCGGGAGGGCGGGCTGCTGGGAGGGGGCGCTGGGACACGTGTCAATCACCCCGCCAGGCGGCGCGCGCTCCCCGCCCCGGATGCTGAGCGGGAACGGGGAGGAGGGGGGGACGCGCGCGGGCACGCGCCCGACGAGGCAAGGGGGGGTGGGGGGGGGAGGGAGGGAGAGGAGCTGGGGGAGCGCGCGCGCTCGTATGTAAATGAGCGGGCGTGAGGTCAGAGGCAGATGGAAAAGGGAACAGACAGAATGGCCGCCGCGGCTCCCGTTCCTCCCGCCGCCGCCTCCCAGTGCCGGAGCCCCCGCTGCACGGCGGAGCGCAGGGGAGTCCGCCGAGAACTCGACTCCTGGCGGCACCGGCTCATGCACTGTGTGGGTAAGCGAGGGGGGCGGCGGGGTATCCCGGCCGCGGTGGGAGGGCGGGGGAGGGGGTAGCGGGTCCTTGAGGGGAGCGGGGCGGTGAGTCGGGGAGCGGGGTCCCTGCGGGGGGAGCGGGCGAGACGCCCTGAGCCCGGGTCTCGGGTGGGCGGAAGGGGGGAGCCGGGATGGAGGAGCGGCTCCAGGGGCTTTCTTGGAGGGCGGAAGCGGAGACGGTGTCTGTGGGGGAGAGTGAAGGTCCTGAGCCGCCTCCGGGCAGCGGAGGGTGGGTGAGACGGCTCCGGTGGGGGCCACTCGGTCCCTCCCTTCGCCACCGACCGAGACCCGTTCTCGGCTCGGGTCCTTTTGTCTCGGCTCCTCGGCGTTCGCGCGGTGAGTGCCGGTGGCTGCCCCCCTCCTCTTCCCCTCCATCGCCAGTGCCTGGGGGGCGGAGGGGGAGGGAGCCCGCCTGCGCCTGTCTCTGTGTGTGTGCGTGTGTGTGTGTGTGCGCCTTTAAGAGGGAGCCGCTCCTGCACTGACGGTTGGGATTTGAAGTTTTCCCTCCCCCCTGGAAGTTGTCATGGCGACGGCAGTTCTCCCCCGCGCGCTTCCCCCCGCCCGTGGGGCTGCCCCGGCGGCTCGCGTGCCGCGAGGTTCCCCCCGGGTCACGTGACTCCCCAGCATGGCAGGGCGGGGGAGCGCGGTCCCTGGCGGCCGCCTCAGCGGCGTTCCCGCGCGGGGAGACAGCCGTGCTCGGGCGGCGGCCTGCCGGGGTAACGGCTCGCCGTGCTGCCCTCGCTTCCCGGCCCCTTTCCGGCGGGCTGCCCGCCCCGAGTGCCGGCATTCGGTACGTGTGCCGCCGCCGCGCTGTCACCTCAGGGCGGGGGACGGTTCGGCTGGGGAGGGAGGGTGTGTGGGAACGCTTTGATGCCAGGAACTGCTTATTTGTGTCGTTTCAACGGACATTTCCCTTGTCGGGGAAACATAAAATCCTTGGTCTTCAAGTAGTGGGCTGGTGTCAGTACCGGTCCTCCCTGAGGCCGAGCGCTGGGAACGCGTTTAGATGTAGCAGGGAGGGTAAGCAGCAATTAATCCTGTGTTTCTGCATGTGCTCGAGACAAGAGCAAAGTAAAAGGAAATTTCTAACGAATAGGTACACTTATAATTACAGGTGATTAGCTTTGTCGGATTTGTGGGGTTGGGGGTTTTTTTTACGTCCTTTCAGTAGCTGCTTCGTGCACACATACTTCTTGTTCTTGCTATGTTGCCCCTAGAACGCTTTTAAACACCAGTTCTAACACCTGTGTGTGTATTAGGATACCTGTGTGTGCTTGCACTGTCTTTTTAATCCTTCAAGTCATAATATTGTTTAGGAAAACAATGTTTATGAATTTCTATACACTAGTACATCATTTAACTCTTTTGTGGAAGGAATGCAGTTTAATTAAAATGTATAGGGAGAGCTAGTTCACTGGCATAGGTGCTGTGATAAACTGGTGGACTGATACCTCTCACAACATATAAGTGACCATTCCTCTGGTTACCTGTTATTTAATGGCAGTACAGTTTTGAATTTAAACTAAAATCCTAAAAGTCTACTTGACAGTTAATGGCTGAAGGGACTCACAGGTGGTAATGATATGCTGCCATATGTGTTCTGGGAGCACGATTGCACAGCATGACCAGCACAGACAAGGACCACAAAAAAAATGTGATGAATGCGCTGTAAGACAAAATTTCAGCCTGTGTTGGGTCCTCTGCTGGGCAGATCTGTTGTGTTTAGGAAACTCCTTCAAAGTTGTTTTTTGGGTTGCTCTTTTCCTGAGAATTGCAAAGTGTAAAACCATAACACAATTACATTTTACACCGATTGCACTGTGATATCATTTCATGCACAGTTTTCTTGTCTGTGCAATAAAAGTTACTTAGGATATGATTTCTTTATATGTTCATGATGCAACATTCAGTTAATAGCAAGGAGCCGCAAAACGATTAGCCGCTGCTAAGGAGGAAGGACATTGGTTATGGTTTAATAGTTAGTCAAGAGCTATCTCGGTTAAGAACTGTTACTTGGCATGCCTATTGAGCAGCCCTTATCTGAGAGAAAGTGTAAACAAAGTGGCCAGAAAGTGACTAGTCAGGATAATGGAGGCAGAGTACACTTTACAGGTTTGGGTAGGGTTTTTTTCCTTTGCTCCTTTGAAATCTGTAGCATTAACTTCTGTAAAATAACCTCCTACAATAGCTCAAATTAACTTCCAAAGTAGAAATGGTTAATTGTTCTTACTCAGCAAAGTATTCCTAAGGGTTTGAAGAGTCTAAAAAATTAGTATGTTCAGACTGGAAGGTCTGAACAATTGTCAGGTTGATGGCTGAAATTGCAACATGGTGGGGAGAGGAGTGGTGGATATGATGGGTTTGGTGTAACATTTTTTGTTTCTCCACCCTTCTTGAGAATCATACATTTGTAGCAAAGTGAGGAAAATGATGTGGTAAAGTAGTAAGTAGCCCCCTAATTCTTGAAGTAGCTTACTGTCAATCCTAAAACAAACAAAAAAAACCTCCGCCACCAAAAAACTCAGATCATTTTACCTTTAGCATTTTTTTTTTTTTTAATTTAAAAAATGTTGAAAGGTGGTACGGTTCTATGGACTATCATTTGTCAGGTGTTACGTTTAGAGAGCAAAGTGAGAGAGTACAGACTCCTTGAACAAGTCATTCTTTCTGCTAAACCCTTCTGATTGAATAACTTTGTTTTGATGCTCTCTATCACTGTATTGATACTAGATTTGATATTTGCATTTCTGTAGTATAATCATTTGAGTACTTTGAAATCCTTTATCTGTAAAGGATTTCTTATCGACTTACCTTATGGAAATGGTAAACTGAGCCAGAGATAATACCTCCAAGACAGTGACTGCCCAGCTTTGAGGCTCACAGTCAACAGATTGTTCATATGCAGAACAGTGAGATAGGAGTAATATTCCATGTCCTGCATTGTACTGTTTGCTTTTGAGGGTCAGTGATGGTTGGGGACCTCTGCCATACGGGCTCGATTGCTAAATTGTTTGTTTCTCAAAAGTCTGGTTGCAGACTTGAGTATTTGCATGGGCTTAAAGAATTTGAGAAGAAAAACAGTGATAAAATTTCACTGACATTACTGAGAATTCTCTTATTTGGTATCTAAACATATTTGAAGGTGCAAAAGACTTCACATTGTAAACAAATTGAATATATTCACAGAAATTCTAAATAGGTGTTCAGTACAAGGTGGCTGTTCAGATGGTAATCTTTGTGTGTGTTCTGTTGAGCACTAGCATTCCTAAGATGCCTAGACTTATGCTTATGGATGTACCTAACTCCTGCATGACTCAATCAGAGTTCAAAACTGGATGTTCGTAGAAGGTACCTGAAGATCTTGATTATGTCAGTGTTCTTGTGGCATGCGTAACACATGCGAACAAGTGCTGTTTACAGCAGCAGCTCTGGTATGTTTTGTCATAGGTAGTCTTTGACATAACTAACCAAAAAAACCCCCAAACCCTAATTCTAAATTCTGTGTTTATGGAAAAGTGCCAGAAAGCTCAGAGTTGAAGTACCTGACTTAGCCATTGAGTTCTGTGGTGGTTTAAATTGCAAGATGTTTTATAGAGGTGAATATCAGAATGGTTAAAAATTGCTCTTTGATTAAAATTTTGTAATGTGAATTGGTTAAATGCATTCTTTTGGATTGAGAGGCATTGGTACTATGGAGATATAAAGTTCTAGATTCATACTGTGGCCAACCTCGAGAAACAGAATGTATGCAGTTTTTTCCAAGCAGTCATTGATCCAACTGACTGATTTCATTTGAACTTTACAGGTAGAGTGTTGGCAAGTATATTGAGTCCCCCCCATAACTTTCATGAATAGGCTCAGAGGAGAGACCTAGTAATTACTGGGGTGAAAGAAAAAGCTTTAGCATAAGGTGTTGCTTTTTAATATTATTATTGGGGTATCTGGGTAAAGTTTGGAGCAGTAACTTGAGACTTTTTAATAGAAAGTGCCAGGTAACTTCAGTCATAGAAGCTGAAATCTTCTTGCTAGGGCCTTGTATTGTGAAAACATAAAAGACTCTGAATAATCTTCTGTTGTGAAAATGAAGGTTTAAAATACTCTCTCAATTACATTTAAAAAAATAAATGCAGTGCTGTTTGGGGGGAGGGGAAGGGTAAAAGTTTTACTACTCCTCTGCTGCAGCTCAAGGGCACGCATTTGACAGGAAATAGCCTTGGTGTTTTTCTTATGAAAACTGAAATTTGATCAAAGTGAAAATCCATTTTTGTATGCTTGTGAAATCTAGCATACAAACACTTCTTTACTCTTTTTATATTTTTTCAGACTTTTTTCCTTCTAAACTAGGATACATTGGTGCATCTAACTGCTTTGATGGATCTAGACTTCTGGGTGTTTTTGAAAATAGTAAACTCCAGCTTACTACTGTTGATCAAGCTGTCTCTCAGTAGCACTTTCCAGGAAGAGGAATTTGCCCCCCAAACAAAAGATTTGTATCTGCTACATTTGTTGTTATCCCCATGCTTGTAACACTCCTGCACTAACTACTTTGTATCTTTATTCCCACAATACCCAGAAGTGTTCTCACTTTCACTGTGGCTCTAAGTACTTTGCAGCAGGTTAGTGTCACTTTTTTTGTAATACTGCTGCAGTTGTAGGTGATTTTCTATAGTTGCCACAGTGGTACTGGCAGAACTAGTTATTTTACTATACATCTATAATGTTCTTGTCTATCTGCTAGTGATTGTTTTGATGGCTCAATGCTCTATTACCTGTCAAGCCACTAGCAGACTGTATGTAAGAATGATTTCAAACTGATACCTGCTTTGAGCTCTTCTGCTTCCTTGGCACTCCAGCTAGTTTAAACAGCGCGCAAACTTGCAATGGCCTCATCCAGTATGAAGGGCAGTAATACTGGTGTAAGGGCTTTCTGTGGATCTGTCGTGCTTTGAACTGTGATGTGAAACTCTTGGTGTGATTCCAGTGTAAAACAGATCAGGGGAGTAATCTCAGTGTTACTGCAAAGGTTGGAAGAAGGAACTGGAATTAAATCTAGATCAGAATCACAGCAGAAGTTCATAAGCAGTTTTTGACACAATGGGAGAAGATGGTAACATGTAAGGGTATAGCTCAAACTAGTATTACAGAGGCAGATACTCAAGTCAGCGGTAGCATTGAAGAAGCTGCTCATACGCTTGCATCAGCACTCATCGGACCCCTCTCTGATCTGCTTTAACTCAGTAAGCTGGTCAACAGGCTATTGAGAGGGGTTAGGGGCTTGCAAAAAAAACAATTAAAATCTGATGGATGCTGGTGCTAGCACAAGAACAGGGGTGGCACTGTGCGACGGAAGCAGGATGGGTAATAGCAGAAATAAGCCATTGGACTGGTTTAGCTGCCTATGGCACTGTCAGCTGCCAGGAATGGAACACAGCCCTAAAGGTACTGTCCCGATTTCCCCTGAACTAAGCAGGTTAATAAAAGAGGAAAAAATGATCAGTGTGTGTATATGTGTCACTGGAAGTTGATGCGGTGTATTTATCACATTAACTGTCTTTAGATTGAAATAAGAGAAAACACAGGGGGTTTGTTTTGCTTGTGTTGGACTATGTTTGTTTCAAAAATGTAGTGTTAAATCAGCTTCTTTTTCCATGTCCTCTCACAATCCGTTTCAACTCATCAACTTTTCTTTCAGAAGTAAGTGCCTACTGTCATCATGTGTTTTTGAAGGGATATCTTGTTTGACTCTTCCCAAGTAAAAATTTCTCTCCAAACAGTACAAGGAAAGTTAGAGAATGACACCCAGAGGTTTAGTTTAAAAGGCAGGGGGAGGAAGTTCTATGTGTATAGGAGTAGGTGCAGTACTAGTTCACTGATCTTTTGTGAACTTGCAGTAGTAAGGATTTATGGAGCATAATTTTATGAAAGACAAACCTCTACCTACTACACAGACTAATACATGGACAATGCAGAATGCAAACAGTGCTTTGTTTGAATTCTTTGCACTCACACCAGAAATGTGTTGCAGAGCATGCAAGTAGATATACGTATCTCCAGTAGCGTTGATAAAACCTGTGATTATGTTTTTGGTGCTCCCTCTATCTAGGTACTGGTATGTGGAAGCAGTTCAATTTTTAAGTGTTCCAGGAACTACAGTAATTTTTGTCAGTGTTTTAGGCATAGTTTGAACTTTCTTATTGTATGTTCTTATATGGTAGCTGTTTACACTTTATGTGATAGTGAGCTGAGAAATTTAAACTCTGATAGTCTTTCTACATTGTAGGCACTAAGAGTTTCCCAAGTTGGAACTTGCATAAACCAAAAATGTGGAGTACAGATACTGTCACTGCGGCTCAGTCTCAGTTCTTCCCTTCAACTGGCATTCAGTAACTGTGTACTCATGCTTGAGGTTGGTAACTTTCAGGGGTGGTTTTGTTGATGCATAATACAATTTTATTGTTTTTCTTTCTGGACTCACTGTACCTGCCTTCATGATTTATGTCAACTGGTATGAGCACTCATTTATTGAGCAGTTCAACAAACTAGACTGTAAAACTAATCTAGCTTAACACTAACCTAGAAAACAGGAGGGGAAACGTAGCAGGAGGAAGAAGAGAAGAAAAGGTCAGATCTAGTTTAACTTGGATCAGTTTCCTAATCAGGTTTACTACGTACCTGCTTTTTCTCCTGAGTCAAGTATAAGTAGCTTTACTGGAGAGAACAAGGCTTCTGATTGTTAGTAACTGCCTATTTTAGCAGCAGTTTTTTGGGAGTTCAAAGTGAGCAGGCAACTAAATTGGCCGAACAGCATCCTAATTAACAACATTGTTGACAAGAGTAAGAATACAGTGCCACTAACAATAATATCTTTCCACTTGTTCTCCCTTTGTAGTGGACCTTGTCTGATGTCACAGTGAGCTGCCCTTCTGTTAGTCTGGAGGGCCTACTGTCATTTTTTGTTGTTGTTGTTGCTCTTGGTTGGTTTTCTGTTAGTTGAGTCTGCTGGACTGTCTTGCTATTGTAATAAGTACTAGTAGTTGTGTAAGGGAAATAATAGGAATGTGTCATGCTGATCAATTTATCAGATCTGTGTGTGCTGTTGAGAAGCTGTATTTCAGCTACTGGCAGCTAGCCAGGGCTTGTACTGCCTACAGCTAAAATGGGAAAAATGAGTACCTCTTCCCCTCATCCGCCCTTGCCTTTTTTATTTTTCAACTGTATTATATGGGTGTTTTGAATAGACAGTTACAATGGATCCCTTCTTCTTGAATATGACTCAATTATCAGGGCTTCAAATAAGGTTGTTATTCTAACCTTTAGAGTTCAGTGTGTTTATGTCAAGTGTAGAGGTCAGCCAGAGCTTTACAGATTTCACTAACTTAAAATTCTTCATCCCAGTTAGGACCACTGTCTTTTATGTTATTCTTGAACCTTGCTCTCTTCCATATGCTTGGAGAGAACTTTGATAAGATAGGTTGGAATGCTGATAGAGGTTGAAACAAAACTGAATTTGTCTGATTCATATGTCCAGTTCGAACTTCTGAAAAATAGGATGGCATTGGAAATTTAGCTACCATACATTAAAAAAATAAACAAAAGAAAACCTTATTTGAGAGTGAAAAGTTATTATGTGATAATTTTTTTTTTTTTTTTTCCCCACTGCTAATCTACCACTTTATCCTTCTGTCCACTAAAGGCATAGAGAAACCAGGAAGAAGCGAGGAGAGAGCAGGGAAGGGAAGACGGATGGCAGTGGCTTATCTGTTTGAGCCTGTACAGGGGTAGAAGATGTATTACAAAGAGTAGGGGACTCTGACTCTGGAAATGCATTGAGCCGTAGAGGTTGAATTCCTCTTTATGGAGTGCGGTCGAAAGCATGTGACTCTGCAGATCAAAGACCCATGTGTCAAGTTGTCATCTTTCTTTTTGTTTCCACTTCTGGCACAGACCAGGTTCCTGTGTAGTATCTTGAGAAGCTGGATTAACCCCTTCTTAAATAAACATTTTATTCTTGGCAAAATTCATCTGGAGTCTCATCAGCTGCTTTTAATTGTGTTTGGTTTTCAATATCCATCCAGGCTTATCTCTCTGTAGCAGCAAGTGTTGTATTGTAGGAGTGAGATCTGGGTAAATGTCACTAGATGTGAATTTTTTTTTAAAGTCTGTTGGTAAATGAAAGTTCACTGAATTTGTAACCTCTTTAACTATGTTCCTCAGCTTTCAGTTTCTGTATAACTTGATAGAGTTCTGCTTTCCAATTATGAGACATCCTAGCTTTTGTGGCACCTGGGGATTGATTATTCATGTTTAAAGAGCTGTTCAGTGGAAAAAAAATGTTGTTTTGCAATGTGTTTTATTCTAAAATGCTACCAACTGCTTTTAGAAATGCTTAATTTTCAATTTATAAATATTTATCTTCCTCATTCCACAGTTCCCAGCTTCTTCAAATCATCATAATTAAAGCCTAGTTAAAATCTTACATGTGAATAATAGTTCTCACTGTCATAATTCCAGTGCTTTATAAACTAGTTTTAGTGTATTTCTAGCCTGCTGATCCACTAATAGGTCAGAGGGCAGTTGAATATGTTGCTGCTTTTCATAACTGCTGTCAAAAAGCTTTGCAGATCTTAAGTTTTATTTTCCATTCTGAAGGCACTACCATTTTATAATGCCAGGTTAAAATACTACTGGTGCAAAACTGCTGGACATCTTTTGATTAACAGTGAACTAATATTGCTGCCATATATGATACAGATTATAGAAGAATGCTTTAAAAGACTCCAGTTTGGGATTAGCAGCTGTCAGTTTGGCTCACAAAACAGAGAGCACGCCACAGCAAGGCCCAGTTAAATGTGAAGGTTTGACTTTACCTAAGTGTAGCTATTAAGCCTACTAATCTGACTGTGGGGGACAATTATCAAATGGCTTCTACTTCGTGACCTGTGGTTCAGATGCAGTTCATTCTGGTGTTAGCCTTCTGATGAGGGGAAAGTAAAATAGGATCTAATTAGGAACTACTGCTGCCTTAGAATGCTCTGTATAAGGGCTGTAGTGCTGAGTGTGCCAAACTCTCTCAGAAGTTTGTGCTACCAGCTGAATAATGCAGTGACTGTGGATTTACCTGTGATTCTGGTTCATACTCTTCCAATTTTCTTATTCTTCCTGGACCACCCTATCTCTTCATCCTTCAACTTTCTTAAGTAATTTATCCCCAGTTTTTGGGTTTTATAACTGATTTACTAGATTATTCTAGCATAAGTTATTGTTGATTTTTTTGTGGGTGTGTGATTTTGAAGCAACATAAACTTAGTGGATTTCTGGTGTCCCCTGGTTATATAGTGTTATGTGACTCTTCTGTTTGCCCTAAAACAAGAAGTGGAAGCACCATATGAAACCATTATTTAAAAAGGGAAGGGATGGCAAAGTTGTTTCCTATTCATGTGGTTTTGGGGTTTATCCAATTTCCTCTTTTTTCTGAAGACCTGACCTATCTATCCTTGGCCATCTCTTCCATCCCTCAAGCTGAAGAGTTCTTATATGTTACTTGTAGCAAAGCTGTTTATTAAATTTGATCATTCTTCCCTTCTTTCTTGTATTTTCTTAGTTCTGCTTTCTTCTTGAGATGGGAAAACTAGAACTACATCTATTCAAGATCACATCAGTGTGAATTGATGTGGTGACAAACCAGGGAACAATGCAGAAGATCTTCCTTTAAAAAGTCAAAGTATTTGACATGCCCTTTACGGAACTCATCCTTTCACAGAACTGTGTATTTGAACCCCAAGATAGAACTTGAGTGATAAGTCAATTCAGAGCCCATTACTGTCTATGTAATATGAAGATTTGCTTTCTCCCTCCACTATTTAGCTTAATACATACTTGCTTTCAGTAATCATCTTCAATTTTACCACCTCAATACCTCAATATTTTGATGTTTCCTGATATTCTCTTGATTGTCTTTGCTACTAATACTAGACTGTAGTGGGCAATAGATTGTCACTTCATTAGATCATTTCTTTGGGTGGAAGAGCAAAAGGCAACCCTGGGACACACTTGTTTGTGACCTTCTGGTGTGAAAACTATTTACTTCTGTCTTCTAACCAGTTAGTTGTCTATGCAAGGACTTAACCTCTGTCCCTTGAGATGGTTTTAAAGCTTTTGGACATGTATGTCAATAGATGTCTTTTTGAAATCCTGATTTACTCTTCGTGTCCCATGTTTGCATGCCTGCTGACATCTTCAAATAACTCAGTCATGTTTGAAGTATGCCTTCCCTTCACAGGAGTTGTATTGGGTCTTCAGTACTAGATCATAATTATTTATGCATCTGATAATTCTGTTCTTTGGGGTTTATTTGCCCAGTTGTGAACATTTGACATACTGGTTTATGAAATGGCCTCTGGTTGTGCCAGGGGAGGTTTAGACTGGATATTACAAAAAATTTGTTCACCAAAAGGATTATCAAATATTGGAATAGGCTGCCCAGGGAAGTGGTGGAGTCCCCATCGCTGAAGATATTTAAAAGACAGGTAGATGTGGTGCTTAGGGTCATGGATTAGTGGTGACTTGGCAGTGTTAGATCTACAGTTGGACTCGATCATCTCTAAGGGTCTTTTCCAAGCTAAATGATTCTTTGATGCTATGTATGTCTTTGGCATATATTCTAAGCAGGTGTCTGTCTGACAGGAGTATGCAGGCCAGTACAGGATAGGCATACATAGTTGCTGATTGATTTTTGTTGATTAGTGTTAAGTTTTGCCCCTTTCCTCTTCTCTGATGTTGAGGTAATTAGCTTGCTGATTTCTTCATAATGAGTACTAGTTCAGGTGTATCATCCTCAAGTTCATCTCAGTTTTTCTTGTTGTTACTTTTTTTGTTCCTGTCAACAAGAGGCTGTTATTAAAAGAAGTGTGTTTTATTTACTACTTAAACTGATCATAGTATGGTCAGGTGGGCCCTCTGAGGAGCAGGAGAGGCCACTCCTTCCTTAACATCAACTGAACTTGCTTGGCAGAGGGAAGGTCCTAGAGACTGTAGGATGTAGCGGACCATCACAGCGACAAGCTGGGAGCTTGCAGGTTAAGTTGCAAGGTGAGTTAAATGAGGAGGGGAAAAAGTGGGACAGAAAGAATTAGCTGCTTGGCCTGAGGAGCTAAAAATGAAGACTTCTGTCAATCAGGCTGTATGGAACTCACAGGTAGCATTTAGCTGACTAAGTACAAGCTGGAAAGTGGTATAGTACAATGGCTGTTAGGGAAATATGGTTTATAAATAGGTAAGATGGTAAAAGCGAGTTTACTTTGGAATTCTGCCACCTGTTGTGTGTTCCACTCTGTTATGGTACCAGGCTTTTGAGGCCAGAGATCTGGTGACGCTCAGAGAGTTTTGCTGTAAGGATGAGGTTCAGAAGGCTTTGTTTCAAAGCTCTCCTGATTGAGATCTCGCCACACATTTTTCTGTTGATATCTAAATCTGTGGAATTGTTCAGTTAATGGCTTATAGCTGGCCTGTGATCTATCAGGAAACAAAACCCTTTGGTCAAAGTAATTTCAACTGTGCAACTCTTAGTGGTGTTTCCAGCTGTATATTCCTGCACTCGGTATAATCAGATGTTGAATGAAGTGTCGTGTTTCTTTGAGGCCTACAACATATTCTGTGCTGATGCAATCGGTCAGAATTTCAGGTATACTTGCACGCTTCTTTTGTTGGTAAAATGTATTTAGCAGTGTAAAACTTACTCCTAAGGAAATTGTCTAATAACCCTTCTCCAGGCTGGACCATCTCCTTCAGCATTACTTCTTGTTGTCTTCTTCCTTTTTTGTCAGTTCCATGCCTGTTTTACATGCATCGCTGAAGTTCCCCTCAGGCTTGACAGAGTTTTCTCTTGATATGCCAATTCATATCTCCGTCCTAACGCTAACTCATGTATGTGCCGTAGGCACTTGGTACCAGTCTGCTATCGCAATGTCCAAAAACTGTGCTGTTCTCTTCCATGTTGTCAGGTCCTCTCAGCTTTCTAATACGGAGCTGAGAAATGCAAGGTGGCTCTTGATTTTGGCTTTTCCGGGATTTTAGGTGCCTTTCTGTAGTTTATTTTAATCCTTTGCTGCTTTTTAAACAGCAACAACAACAGTAAAAAACCCCAAACTGATACTGATGTTCTCTGTTGGAATGCCAAGTGTGATACTTGGAGAGAATTTGTCTGCACCCTTGTCTAAGTCTACTGACTCCTGTTCTGCCCTGAGGAAATAGGATTTAATAAGAAACACTCCGTTTGTAACTTGTGGGGTCAGGAACGTTTATCTTGAAATGTTGGAAGTGTCCAGAGTGCTCCGAGCTTAGTGCTGATGTGAAAAACTGTACTTCGGCACTGACCCTAGGTCAACTTTTGTGCAGAGTTCTCAGAAACAATGGTAGGTTACTTCAGTCCTGGACACTCCTGCATTTAGTACCTCACTACTTCACTTGCACAGAGCAGGGTGTTTTCTTAAAACTAGAGCTTCTTGACAAAACGTGAGGGTTTCACTGGAGAAAGCACATTAAATTGTTTAGTAAATCCTACAAATACCAGAGTTTTTGAGGAAGTATTTGTCTGTAAATCAGTCACGTCTGAATTATTGTCGTCATCTGGTAAGCACCCTTTGTCCCACCAACCCTTAGAGAATGAGCTGAAAATTCAAGAGATCATGAATTTCTTATTTAACTAGTCAATGCTTTCTGCAGTGACACTGCAGGAGAAAAAGCTGAGAGAAACCCACTGTGGTGTGGCCTGAGGAAACTTGCTTTAGTGTGATGATTACAGTTACTGAAATCCATGATCTTACTTGCTGAATGGGCCCCTGAATTTGGTGACTTTAAGAATACTTGTTCAGTGGTTCAGGAAGGTGTTTGACTGGCCCAAGCCCAACTTTATAAGGCCTTTACATCACATATAGTAGTATTTTGAGGGCTGGTACTTGATCTTGGCGTCTTTTCAGAATATCTCTTCTGAGGAGTCAAATAACTTTGAGGAAACTGATATTAACAGACCGTCTTATAGGTAGCAGTGTGACTGTTTTCTCAAGGCCTTTTTATTAATTTCCTAGGTAGAAACAATGGATTGCACACCTTCTGCTTCTTTGTCTGCCTTATTCAACCACCATCATCACAAACTCAGAAGAGCCAGAGGAGCCTCTTCTGCTCTTGTCTACAAGAGCAGCTACTTGGTAGTGATTTGGATGGTGTATTTGAAGAGTTTTTAGCTGTCCTTTGTTCCGTGTGGTGCTCTACTTCTTCACCTGCCCTTTAACAACCAGCTGACCTGATTGTGGCATACGAAACAATTACAGACTGGACACTTGACAGCTTCATCAGTTCTACATCTCTAGTCATACTCCGGCATTTTCTCCACCTCAATTCTCAGCCTTGCAGATTAGTAATAAAGGCTGTTTTGCTCTTTGTGTGCGATATGAGTGACCTTGACCTGTGGGACTGATTAAGAAGTTTTGTTACCAGATAAGTAACTTCATGTGAAGTTTTCCAGAATGCTGGAACTGAGATTTATCTGGTTCCTGCAGGAGTTTCCCTCTTGCTGGAAACACAGACTGTGGTCATACCTTTCTTTTAAGAAATCCTATTCCTTTATTTTTGACCTTGCTTCCCTATGTGGTTGCTGTTGTCTTGCTGAATTGTTTTATTTTGAGGCAAAAGTATCCTACCTGCGGATCAGCTCAAAGTACTGAAGTTTCCTGTTTTGCCTTGCTTTTGACACTTGTGGGAAGCAATAGGATATGGCTGTCTTGAGTCAAACTCACTAGACTGTGAATGGAATAGTGAGATCTGGTAAAGATTCTACCTTTTCTATTTATCTTAAAATTTGTGGTCCTTCTGGGGAAAAAAAACCAAACAAACCACAAAACAATAACAACAACAAAAAACCCTAGCAGCTGTTTTGCTTAAAACTTCTGATTCAAATGTGGTTTTTAGCTGCTTAATTTGTGTACAGAATTTGAGTTTTCATACAGAAATGAGTTTTTATTTGGAGCAAAATAGGGGCATAACTTTTTCCTTTTTTGCACAGTATAAAATGAAGAGGTATCTCTTCTAATTATTTTTAAAGCAGACTAACAAATTTAGAACTGAAAATCAGTCTGTCTGGAAATAACGAATGTTTTGCTTCTGCTAAGGAAGAGCCAGTACTGGAGTACAGAAAGAACAGAGTGTTTCTAAAACAGGACAGCCCACTGTTTAAACCCATCCGCCTTGTGTAAGAGCTCTTGTCTGTTCTCCACGATTCAAGTATTCAGAATCTTGCCACTAGGTGCCTGAAATGCCTATCTGTTTGGGGTTTTTTTGTGGTGTTCTTCCTGCTGCTCCCCAAGTCAGGTTAGACAATTGTTAGTAATATGAGTTTTATAGAATGAAATCAGAAATTAATTACAGAATTGTTACAAAATTTATTATCTTCCAATAAATTTTCAGAGCTGGTATATGGCTTCCTTTGAGTGCTATATGAATTCTGTTCCACAGTAGATGAAAGTCTGAGTACCACACTTTGAATCTTACTATTTCATTATTTGTCTTGTGCCATTTAATGATTAGGAGGAAGTTTATCAAAAGTTTGTACAGGTGTGTGTGCAAACTGCTTTATAAAAAACCCCAAATTAAAACCCCCTACCCAAACAGACCTGCCTAATCTTTGGACTGTGTCAAATGATAAAAGCAAAAACAAAAGACTAATTAGTTTTTTCCTGTTCTCTTCCTATGTCTAACATCTTGTATCTGATGAGAGTGCCTAATATGAAGCTAAAATTTGTGTCTAAAGTCTCTGTTCCTGTATTTCTGCTTTTTCAATCTCCAGTAGGAAATGAGGGAATTCAGCTCTCTTCATCAAATATTACTTAGAAACTTGTGTGTATTCTTTTCACTGTATTATGCAAGTTCAACAGAAGTACACTTAGCAAATGTAGATTACAGGTTGGTTGTCCATGACACGTGAGTTAAGATACACTACCTACCTGCTTTGAACAATGTCATGTTTTCTTTTATGCACTGAGCATGTTTAAGAACTGATACGAAATCACTGTTTAGCCGAACTTAGAGTTCTTCCAGACTCACTGGAGCATCTGAGGCACTTGCAATTTTAACCTTGAATTCCAGAAAATCTTTTAGAGAAAGGAGGCATGGTTAATTCTTTTTATTTCAAGTGAAGTTTTTACCTAGTTAAGAGTGTTCAGTTCTTGTTGACCTAGTTGACATGTTGCCAGCTCTAAATTGTTTCAAATTTGCTAAGCTGAATTTAGCCTGGATACAAAAATGATGGCTGCCTGGATTTTGTTTTTGTTTTGGGTGGGTTTCTTGTTTATTTTTTTTAAACCAGTGATTCATAAAAATAAGCTGTAAGTTAAAGGTGAAAATACATGGTATAGGTATTATAAAATGCAGAAGAGTAAACTTATGACAAGCTTAAACTAGCTGCTAGTTCAAAGGTATGTTACACTAATTTCTTGGTAAAATTGTGGTATGTCTAGGAGTATTAAAAATATTTTATTAAATTGGTTTCAGCATTTGTGTTAACATGTTTGGAAATAAATACTTCGAAGAATGCAACACTGAGTTTTAAAGGGCTGATAGCTCACTTGCTGTGTTATAACTTGGCATCTAGATGCAAGATGCCTTTCATTCTGTAGCTTTGGGAGATAAGAGAGAAATGTCAATTGATTTCAGGGAACCACCATATTAGTGTGGTCTAGTTGCAGGATTTCAATCAGTTTCAAACTTTTATAAAAAAATTAATACAAACCAGAAAATAGTTTCTGAATAAGAGGGAGTTGGATCTACTGGGAGATAGAATGGCTTTTCTCTTGATCATCATTTCAGAATGGTTTGCAGGGAATAGGCAGTTGTTTGAATGATGCAGAAATTATAATTGAAAAGAAACCTCCTGAAAATTTCCATGAAACTCACAGTCCCTTAGGAAATTCCACTTACTGTCAGGCATCAGTTTATGGAACACTCCTGAAGGCTTGCAACTTCATTAGCTTGCAGTAGACCCACAGTGTAGTACAGAATCCTAAGCTTCAGTTTCCCAAAAGCCCATCAGGCTGGGAATGTTTTGAATCAAATTTTTTTTTTTTCAGCTCTGTGAACTGGCGTTTTCTGATAACTGTGCTTTTCTCTAACAGCTTCCAGCTAGCTCTCCCTTCTTAGCAGAAAGCTTCATGTTCTTTGATTCTGATAATCCAGGAAGTGTGCCAGACCTATTTCTCCATTAGTTGACTGCTAGACTTTCTCACAGGTGCTGGTTAGGTGTGTGATACTGCATAGTAGTAAAGCAATGTTGTGACCTATTCATTCTCACAGATTTAATGTGGACTTCACTTTTCCGTGATGATTTAGTGAACATCTGGCTAGGCCTTCAAGTAGAACAGAAGCCTTAGTCTGACAATCCTAAACTTTTTAGGTAAAATAGCCAAACTTTTCAGTCCTCTTGTATGTCTTAAAATCATGGTTAAGAATCAAGAACATGCTTCAGGCACATGGTCTTCTGAAAGTGACAGTTGTTTCTATGTTTGTCTTTGACATTATTCTCTTCATGTAAAATGCTTACATTGATACCTAATGAGGAAGTTATGAGCATTTTTCCAAGCTGGATGTTACCTTCTTTTACAGTAATTTACTCCCTCTGAATTGAATTTTCTTCTCTAATGATATAAGCTATAAACTTTTAACCAACCCAAATTATTGCCAGCACAGTTCTGAGTGACTGCTGGTATCTAGATAACTTCATGTAGCATCTTGAACAAAGAAAGGCAGTAGGATAAGCTTCTGTGTCTGAAGAACACCAGTATTCACACCAGTTCCATGTCGAAGTGTCCCTGTGTGACAGCTGGGATTACATCACACTTCAAAGAAGAGTTTTTGGAGAGAACAGAAATTAAGTTCTAACTGTCACTTAGAAGCATTTTTCTCTCCCTGTATCCACAGAGCAGCACAGTCACTTCTGAAGTGTTTTCCTTATGCCTTTTAAATTGTAAATAACACAAATATCTAAAAAAAAAAAAAAAAATCTTGCTACTACATTAGAATTTAAGTGTAATTTTAATTTTGACAGTGTCTGGAAGCTACAGTAAAAGGTGTCATGTGGACTCTCCTATTTACAGGTCCCAAAGACGCATTCTCACTGGCATAGAAGGTTAATTTGGAGTGTGGAAATGTTTCCTTTATTGAACCTCATTTTTCTTACTGTAATCTATAGGTACCTGGAAAATCGACCTGAACTCAGAATTGATGCTAAACTCAGCCTTATCTTAACCTACAGATCTTTGGTTTGTTTCTTTGTTTTATTCCCTTTTTTCTGTTGGCTGCCACCCTTTTCTTCAAATTGTTGAACAGTGGAGGGGGGGAGGCAGGACATTTCCTCTTTTTGTTTTGCCTCTGAGGTATGGCCAATGTCTGTCTCAGTAGCACTGGAATGTTACTCCTTTATATTCTGCTGAACTGCTAAATGTTATAGATAGTTCTTTTGATGTATATATGCTTTTTGGAAACTATATTCCATCATTGTCTTTGTCCCCTCAATAAAGCACAGCATAAAGAGTTGAAAGGAAGGGTTTTTATCCTAAGTGAAAAGTAGCCAGTTAGAACTGAAGCTGTTCTGTAGTTTGATTTCAAATTTTGATCACCCAGTCTCTTCTCACTGGCAGCAGCAGTGTCTTCAACTACGTTAATTCTTGGAGTCAAGATTTGCGTTAGAGAAGGACAAGTCTCTTTTTAGCTATGGTTTGGAATTTGTATTGGAGTCTAAATAGAGGATTTCCTCCCTTTCACATTGGAATCTCTGGTATGTTGGTTCCTGTTTGCTCAGGGATCTGAATCAATATGGTAAAGAAAATTAGTGTAAAGTTAAATGTTGAGAACTTTCTATTATAAGAATACTTTTTTTAGTGATATAAGCAAAATGTGGATTCAAGCTAGACAAGGTATTGAACAGAGGCCCCCTCCCTACCCAGCCTCTATGTGAAATCCACCCTAAATTGTCCCAGGATTTTGTCTGAAAGAAAGGACCTATTTTTTACCTGAGAGTCTGACCAGCATTTTATCAAACAAAGAATTTTACCAAATAGATATTTGGTAATGATATTGCAAACAGGAAAAAGATAACATATGAACAAAGATTTATTAATTTTTGCTTCTGTGGTCATGTTCTATGAGTATTCTGCCCAGCAAGCTAGTTTTATTTTTAATATGTCTCTATAAATATATTTCTCTATATTTCTATAAATGACAAAAAGGTGACTGCTTGTTGTGTTTTATTTTTTCTATTTTTTCTTATTAAAAAAAACCAACCAAACTCGGTGCTTCAGTGGTTTCATAACCTGGTCAATCCTTTCCAAGTTGTTGTTATAGTAGACTAAAAAAACCAAACCAAAACCAATCCCAAACAAACAACCCCACCAAAAAAAAAACAACCTACCACCAACAAAACCTATGAAAATGATGTGAATATATAAACAAGATAAAGATTATGAATTCATCTATGGCTGAGGGGTGGCTGGTCAAAGGGCAGTGAGGACAGCTCCTGACCTGTGGGAGGATGGGAGACACAGAAGAAACAGATGGAGATGTTAACATCTAATTTAAGTTACTCTGTTAAACACTCTGCCCTTATAAAATATGAAAATAATTGCCTTCTCTACAGACTCTTTAACAAGTTGTAAGGGAGTTGCTGTTTGTATCCCAATGGTGGAACAAAGGTAACCAGGGGTAATAAAGAAAAAGATTGAGAGAGCTATTTAATACTTTTCAAAATTTTGAATTAGCACTACAGAAAACTTGTAGAATGTTTCTAAATCAATTGAGAATGGCCTGATATATCAAAGGAACTTGGTGATAGCTGAGTAATAAACAGATATTATTAAGGGGTTTGAGTTTCTGATGCAATTAAATTTTTTTCCTGTCGCTTGGAAGGAGACCGTTTCTTTATTTGGAGACAAAAAATGCAAAACTTCTAAGCAGATAATAATTTTTCAGGGGAACAAGTGACCTGCGCTGTCAATTCTGGTGGAACACCGAGTGCAAACAGCACCTGTAAAATGGGGGCATATACTTCAGAAGGCTGTCAGTTTATGCGATTAGAAACTAAAAGGTGACTGAACATGAGCTCCGAGTCCCTTTCTTATGAAAGGGATAACTTGTAAGAAAGGCAGATGACTTCTTTGCCTTTTTAAATAAGCTAAAACAAAATACTGCTTCCTACTCTAGCACCTATATTTTAAAATAAATATTGAAGCACTGCTGAGAGAGATTTTGAAGAGAAGCAGAAGTTTTTCATTCACAGAAACTGTGAGGCTTGGTGCTCTGTCTGCCTTTTTTCTTTTTAAAAAGAAATAAAAGCCGTTCTCATGCTTGATGAAACTAACGAGGCTGAATTCTGTCTGTAGTATGATTGTTTAAGTCCAAAATAGCTGTTTTAGTAAAGCAAACCACAAAACTTTCTTCTGATATACTCCTGTACCAAGCCAAACTAAATAATGCAGTTGGCAACCTGTATAGAATGGGGAGAAGGAGAACTGACATTTGACATTTATGTATAATACTTTTTTGAATTACATGTAGTTTTCAGAAGGGGTCACTTTTTAGTTGAGTGAAAGAAGGCAAAGGGGAAAAAATACCTTTTAAGCCGTGCTTTGGAGTGGAAGAACTGAACTTAATGTTTTTAACTTAATGTTAAACTTAATGTTTTTGAATGCCTTCTTTGCCTCTGTCTTTACTCCTGCAGGCTTTCCCCAGGAGCCCCTGATCCCTGTAGCCCCAGAAGAAGTCAGGATGAAGGAGGAGTTTGCCTTGGTAGATGAGGATTGGGTTAGGGATCAGTTGAGCAATCTGGATATCCATAAATCAATGGGACCAGATGGAATGCACCCAAGGGTGCTGAGGGAGCTGGCAGAGGTCATTGCTAGGCCACTCTCCATCATCTTTGGTAAGTCATGGAGAACAGGAGAGGTGCCTGAGGACTGGAGGATAGCAAATGTCACTCCAATCTGTAAGAAGGGCAAGAAGGAGGACCCGGGTAACTATAGACCGGTCAGCCTCACCTCCATCCCTGGAAAGGTGATGGAACAGCCATCACTAGGCACTATCACTAGGCACATCAAGGATGAGGGGGTCATTAAGAGCAGTCAACATGGTTTTACCAAGGGAAAGTCATGTTTGACCAACCTTATTGCCTTCTATGAGGAAATAACTAGGTGGATAGATGATGGCAGAGCGGTAGATGTGGTTTATCTTGATTTCAGTAAAGCATTTGACACTGTCTCCCACAGCATGCTTGTAGATAAGCTGATAAAGTATGGGTTTGGTGATCAGGTAGTGAGGTGGATTATGAACTGGCTGAAGGAAAGAAGCCAGAGAGTTGTGGTCAATGGGACGGAGTCTAGTTGGAGGCCTGTGACTAGTGGAGTCCCTCAGGGGTCAGTACTGGGATCGGTGTTGTTCAATATCTTCATCAGTGACCTGGATGAGGGTACAGAATGTATCCTCAGCAAGTTTGCTGATGACACCAAACTAGGAGGAGTGGCTGACACACCAGAGGGTTGTGCTGCCATTCAACGAGACCTCGATAGGCTGGAGAGTTGGGTGGGGAAAAACTTAATGAAATTCAACAAGAGCAAGTGTAGAGTTTTGCATCTGGGGAAGAACAACCCCATGTACCAGTACAGGTTGGGGGCTGACCTGCTGGAGAGCAGTGTAGGGGAAAGGGACTTGGGGGTCCTGGTGGACAGGAGGATGAGCATGAGCCAGCAATGTGCCCTTGTGGCCAAGAAGGCCAATGGCATCCTGGGGTGTATTAGAAAGGGAGTGGTTAGTAGGTCAAGAGAGGTTCTCCTTCCCCTCTATTCTGCCTTGGTGAGGCCACATCTGGAGTACTGTGTCCAGTTCTGGGCCCCCCACTTCAAGAAGGACAGGGAACTGCTTGAGAGAGTCCAGCGTAGAGCCACAAAGATGATTAAGGGAGTGGAACATCTCCCTCATGAGGAAAGGCTGAGGGAGCTGGGTCTCTTTAGCTTGGAGAAGAGGAGACTGAGGGGTGACCTCATTAATGTTGATAAATATGTAAAGGGTGAGTGTCATGAGGATGGAGCCAGGCTCTTCTCAGTGACATCCAATGATAGGACAAGGGGCAATGGGTGCAAGCTGGAACATAGGAGGTTCTGCATAAATGTGAGGAAGAACTTCTTCACAGTGAGGGTGACAGAACACTGGCACAGGCTGCCCAGAGAGGTTGTGGAGTCTCCTTCTCTAGAGACATTCAAAACCCACCTGGACATGTTCCTGTGTGACCTGACCTAGGTGTTCCTGCTCTGGCAGGGGGACTGGACTAGATGATCTTTTGAGGTCCCTTCCAATCCCTGACATTCTGTGATTCTGTTATTAACTGCTTATATGTTTTCACATACTAAGGGAAACTCTTACTTCTTGTGGTAACGTCAGTTATGTCAGTGAGTTTTAGCTCAGAACTACGATTGTGTGTTGTGCCTTGCCACCAAAGTTACTGCTACTTCAATAAAAGTGTATGGGGCAAAGGAGGCTAGCAGTTAAGGAGGTTAGCCAATTAGTCAGGGCAGTCAACTGGGGTATGCAGGATCTTTCGGTCCTTGCTTGTCCATAATTTCTTTCCAATGTGACTTTAGTCTCTGATATTCCTCACATAACTTAAGTAATAGTCCTCATAGATTAAGAAATACCACCTCAAAATATGGGTTATGTGACTTCAGAAAGGGAATGGAATTTATATGAAAACTAGATAACTGTTCCTGTGGGCTAAGGAAAATGCAGAAGCAGAAATTGAACTCTTGGTTGTAATCAAGTCTCTTTAACAACAAGGTAAAGTAACAGTAACTACTATAACAGAACACTAAAAAATAAAAGGAGGAGGTTTCATTTTAATGCTGTCTGGCAGTACTGTGCCCAGTCTTATTAAATGTAATCCTGTTCTTTGGATTTTCCTAATTACGTTTTAAAATACCATTTTCTAAATTTTACAATCCTGTAAGAATTGAAATTAGCAATTCTGAACCTACTTTCATATTCATTTTGATTTTAGAAAGCAGCATTACTGGGCTAAACTCCATACTGCGTAGAATGTGTAATTTTTTCCTACTGTAACTTTTCATTCCATTTATTCTGCTTATTATATTGAACAAACTCAAAAAACAAGGAGACATGAGTCTTCCTTGCTGATGTATGTTACTTAATAGCATTTTTTCCTTAAATAGGAGAAGGGGTGAGGTTTGATTTTACTTAAGAAGCTAAATAACAACTGGTTTGGACTTAAGTGAAACAACTTAAACTACCATAATTCAGATTTGGTTCTTGGTATAGTAAGCTACAAAGTGGAGGATGAGGGAAGTTCCTGTGATAAGTTAATTTGTAGGCATACAGAAGTTATGAAGATTCCAGTGTGTGATTCTGCTAAATTTGTAAGATGGGTTAACAAAGGTGTGTTTTATAGAGCCTCAAGATCCTTTTTCTTTTTCTGCAGAGGCTGTAGTGCTTTGAGCTCATTTCATTGTAGTAAAAATATGCATGCCTTGTCCTTTGAAGCAGTGTGCAGCAGTCTTACCCTATGTGTGAGGGTATGCTGGAGAAGGGAAAAAGCAGAGCTTAATTTGCATGCACCTGGTATTTTCCAAATTCCTGAACACATAGAGAAAACAGTGTGATCTCTTCTAATGGATAGCCTTTCAGCATTAAAATGAAAAACAGAGCAGTAAATATTTATCAGATGAGTAGTATTGTTAAGCATCTCCCTCTTCCATTTAAATTTTATCTGTCTGTGTAAGGAACATTCATCTGCCATTTCTGGCATGCATCCAGAGACATGAATAAAACAGTCTTTATGACTTGGAAAAATATCAAACCAAAAAGTGAATTTATTTAGAAATATTTTCACTAAAAGCTTTTTATCAGTTCATCTGCTCATACCTTTTGAAACTGGAAAAAGCTGCAGCAGATCAGGGGAGGGAGGAGCAAGTATAAGGGAAGGGTTTTCTATGTGGCTTATTGTGAGGTCATTGTTGTGCTGAGCATTTGAGTGATAGGGGTTTTTTTCACCAGTTTTTTTGGGGTTTGTTTTTTTATTAAACTCAGTGGCTGCAGTGTGGTAGCTAATTAAATGAATTTCCAGTTGTCCTGTTAAAAGTGACTAGGCAAGTACCTCAATATGCACCTGCATCAATTGCAATTATTATAGTTTGCCTAAGTCTTGTGAGGCCCCACCTTGAGATTTAGTATTATTGTGTTCTAGCACTGAGTAAAAAGAACAAAGAAAAAAAGCATGTGGTTTGTTGTTCTTTTTCTATTCTAGAAAGGATTAGATTTTACTAAAAGGTCTCAAATACAGTGACTTTAAGGAGGGGGAAAAAAAAAGCGCCTTGTAGTGAAATCCCTAGAATTGGTTTGCTTTTGAAACAAAAATGGGAAAAAAAAAAGTCTACTTGTGAAGGAATGAAGTGTCAAGGGTGAATTGAAATAGATATCTGCTTTTATGAAATCGACTTTCTTTTGAAAAGAAGATGCAAATACTGGAGTTAATATGAACATAAACAAGACTAGGGGAATCAAGAAATTAGTATGATGCAGAGTGTACCAAAAACATTTTAATATAACCTGTGCATATACTACTGTTCTCTTTCCCAGCTGCAGAGTAATTACCCCTTCTATCTTCAGACCACCAATTGGTGCATTTCAAAGTAGTGCTCAAATCTCAGCTTCCATTTATTATGTTATATTTATTCTTTTTTTGGCTGTTCTCCTGACACGTAGTCTGAGTCATTCAAACAAATGTGTTGAAAACATACTTGCAGCCTCAAGTGTGATCACCTAGAGGATGTAGAGAGGGAAGGAGGAGAGTAGTGGTTTGAGAAGGTATTGAATTGGGATCAACTGTGAGGCGAAAATACTTATCTCCTCTCAGAAACACTGTGG
Organism: Podargus strigoides; assembly: GCA_028020825.1. Lineage (NCBI taxonomy): Eukaryota > Metazoa > Chordata > Aves > Caprimulgiformes > Podargidae > Podargus > Podargus strigoides. Next base: position 17,018,407 of record CM051621.1, on the reverse strand, counting down.
AGATTGGCTACTGTTTTTCCAAATGCTCTATGTATAACTAAACCTGTTTGACCTCAATTTGTATTGTACAGTTGTTCAATTATATCTGTCCAAAGTTAGCCTACGCCAACCTTGTATTAAAATTTGTAAGTCTGCATCTTGTGATTTCCTCTAGGCTCGGTGCAACACAGAATCTACTACATAGAGAGCTTCCACAGAGACAGGTACAGCTTAGCAATTTACTGGTTTCTGGATGGAAGGAGCCTTCATTGGCCATACCCAGAATATTGCTAAAGAGTATATAAAAAATGACTGTATTTGGTCATGCAGTGAGGAAGAGTTCTCTCTCGTGCGTTCTTTGAATACCTCTGTAAGTCTGTATAAGGTGCACAACCTGGGGACCTTCCATGGAATGTATCCATTTAATCATTATTCTGTTTTATTCATAACAAAGAATTTTACAGCCTGTACTGTTCACACTTGACAACATATACTTTCTACTGTAGATAGGCTTTTAAGATGTGACAGACACGAAGTAGTTTACAGTGATAAAACATTACAGAAAATTTAAATCATAAAGTTCTATGAGTACTTGAAGGGTAGTTTCTCTTTAAGAAGACTTTATTTAGAAGTTGTGAAGGCAGTATAAATACTTACTTTGGATTTAATAATCCCATTTTAATACTCTTAAATCTGTGTAAACTTGTAGAGACATTTAAATAACATACTGGAAATAATTCACAGAGTAATGGTTTCTGAATGGCTCAGTAGTGGTAATTACTTTTAGTTTTCCAATTTTTTTGTCTTTTTATAAAGAGTTAGTAGGATAGCTCACTAAAAACCTTGCCATAGGTCCTTGGCCCATTTAAAACTTATCTGGTTTAGACAAGACAGTACTGTAGTCCTACTTCTAGCTTCGTTGCATTTCCCTTCCCATGCCTTCTCCTAGGGGAGGGATGTAAATCTGTGACTGCTAAGCCCAGGGCCATTATTCAACTACTCAAATTCCTCACTTCCCTTGGGTTCTTAAATTCCCTCTCATGGCTGCTGTGGCCAAGACCACTGTTAACTGTCATGTCACTGATCAGTTCTTCCTTAATAAAGAGGTAAAGAGAGTTTGACAGATTGGGGCATTGCAAGTTAATGGAGCCAAGGGTGGGGTTTTTTTCAGTTTGGAGCTAGGAAAGTGTCATGGCTCAAGTAACAGTAGTTCTGAAAGGCAGTTCGGAATCAAGGAGATAATCAGCCACCAAGAGACAAAAAAAATCTGTAAAATTAATTTTGAGCAGATTGGGTTTTTTATTGGTGATTCACAAAAAGTATAAGCAAAGTGTATTTCTGACTGGTATCTGCAGGCTGTTCAGGTTCTGAAGAGTTCAAAAACTGCTACAACCATTTGCTTATGCACTGTCTCATGAAGTAAAACAGGTTTATTGAAACACCTTGGTTCAGGTGGTTGCGCTTTATGAAACAGTACCGGCACACACTCATCAGTATGTATCTTCCTGAGTAGTCTGTATCAAAATCATGTGATTCGGTGATTCTCTATCAATCCTGATGAAAAGCAGCAGCAGAACTTTGTAGAAAACTGCACGAAGTAGGAGTGTAGTACACGTCTTTTCTGGGAAAACTTTAGAAAAGTGGCTGGAAAAATATTCTCTCTGTGTTGTTAGGTTGTACAAAGAAACTTTAATTTAAACGAAAGGATCCAGTATCCGAAGGTGAGGAAGCAAATGAGCACATTGAGTAAGTCTAAATTGTGGCTCCATGAGAAAGTTCTGGGAAGACTTGTAAGAGAAGTGTTGCTTTGGATGGGTGCGATGAAACTAAATTTGAACTAGCAGAGAAGTGTGTTGGTGTATCCTTTGTTCAGGAGGAAAAACCCCACATTGCTGTCTTTGATACAAGCTGTGTGGCAGTCTGTTTGGAAATCCCATTCTCCCTTAACAAACTGCTGTTTCACAGAGCTGGGGTTTCTGTACGCTGGTTTTTGCACAGGCAGGAGCAGGCAGTGGGGCAAGCAGATCTGTGTAAGTACAAAGTAAAGGTAGAAACAAGTAGCACCCTCCACACCTGGGGTGGCGGGCGGGTACAAGGTAGGTGTCGAAAACCAAGGAGGTTTTGGGTGCTAACTGGAATGGTAAACAAGCTTTCTGTTTGATTTACAGAGTGCTAAGAAATGGGTGTTAGTGTTTGTTCTTTTGCAATAAGTACAACTGTTTCCAAGAGCCACTTTGCTCCATTCATGTCTTTACCCAGTAACAATAACTTTCAAGAGCCTATGTGTTAGCTAGCTGCTGAGCTGAAGTGGCTTGCAGTTTTGAACATTAATGATCTTCATAATAGACAGTGTGTTTTGTATTTCCAGACTGTTGTGTTTGGGGAATCCATAACCCTTTGAAGCAGAAGAACTGGGAATTTGTGCAATGCTAATATGGTGTGAATTTATATTACATTGAATCTGAGTTGGTGAATAATGCTTTAAGGTAATTTTTAGTGTCTGCTTGGGCCTTGAATTCTTACTTTCTAGTTTTTGTAGATTGTGTTTAAAAAATGCATATATATATTTGTGAGAGGACAGTGATTTTGTCACTTTACGTTCTCACAAAGGACTATATTTATTACCAAGAAAAGAGGAAAATGAAAATAGAAATATATTTATAGGTCAAATCATAGATTTATAGCAAGTATATTATGATTAATTTAATAATGTAAATATGATTCATGTATTAAAATTATAAAGTAATACAAAATTGAAAGGTAAATTTTAACAAAATGTGACCTGTCGAGCTGAACAGCTCCTGTGTGTTAAGATAGCTTCTCTTGTCTACGTTAGGACTTAATATATAATTTAATGTGCTACTTAAGATATGGTACATATTTATTCTTCCTTATTCTAGTGTACATATAATCTAAACTAAAAAGTAAATGTCATTTTTGATGAGAGAGCAGTGTGTTGTGTTGTCTTAGAGGCCACCACAGCTGATAAATGAATTTTATGATTCTAAATGTTCTTTGTTGATGGTAGTTAGTTTCCTGAAAATATTTTATGTGGTGTGATGATAAAATAGTCTTGCAAAATACTGTAAAGTAGCTACATCTTTAATATAGACAGGTCTTGAGTAGGAAGAATGAGAACCTTCAAATGCTGCTTTGAATTATCCTCTTAGTTGAAAATAAGCTTATTATTTGGCAGGAGAAAAGAGGGGGCACTTGGAAACTGTTTCTGTAAAGAACAAAACTGTTATATTGATGATGATGATGATGTAAATTCCCACCATATTTCATCAGTTGTCATGCATCTTCTGTTTTTTTTTTGTTGGTGTTGGCTTTTTTTAATCATTTGGTTTGCTTTGTGTCTCTTCTTTTTTTTTTTTTTTTTTTCCCTACAGTATGTGATTTTACTAAATACCTAAACAGACTAGCTGGTAAATCTGGAAAATAATTGGATTTATCTAATCCTCAATTTTAAAATGTTTTTGTACATATATGGAGGACTAGAGAGAACTGCTATGATGTCAGAAGCAAAATAAGCTATCTTTTTTTTATTTGTATAAATATTAGCCTACTCAGATTATTTAATTTCAGGTGATCATAAATGAGAAGTTTCTGATTTTGAAGGTTTCCTCCTTTTTTTTGTCGTTTTTTTCCCCCCCCCCCCCCCCCCTTCATACATGATTCTAATTTTCAGTGTAAGAGAGAGGCTTCTTCACTTATGTAGAGCTATGAGGCTAATCCTCCCACCTTTAAGATTCTGTGGTAGTTATTTTAAGTCTAATGAGGCTGTTGGGGCATGGCTTACTAGGCTGATTGTGTGCAGATGGCAGTTGCCTTGTTTTTATCGTCTAATGCTGTTGAATAGTACTAGAGTGGAAGGAGTAAATATTTGTGTGATAAATGTAAGAACTTTTGGAATTGTTTTCAGAATTTGAGAATAGTTACTGCCAGTATTCTCAAATTTGCTTTTTTTTTAAGACACTTTTGATTTACTGTTTTAAATGTTTTTTTTGTCTCCAGGTTTTGAAAGTATTTTAGAAGGGCTTTATGGACCAAGGCTACGAAGAGACCTCAGTTTATTTGAAGGTAAATGAGCCAGCTTTCAGTGCAATGACCTTAAATTATTAGTTTTTCTCTTAGTTGATGGTAGTTTAAAATATATATTGAGTTCTAGAAAGGAAATCTTCAAATGTTTTTCTTCCTAATGTTTATTTCATCATGTTCTTGTCTATACTGTGCATAGGCAAAACGTAGGTAAAATGGTACCTAGGTTTTTATGCAGGGAGACCTTAGATTAGCAAAGCTTTCCTGAGAAGTTCTCATGAGAAAGATTTACTTTTCTTGAATACTGCATCTCCTACTTCATTTTCTGGGCAGCTTTTAGGTAGCTGGGCAGCCTGCCTTCCCTTTCTGTCAACATTAATTGGGAAAAGGAAGATAATGAATGCTAGTTTGGTTTTCTTGTAGCGGTCAAGAAAATTAAGCCTGCTTTTTTTTCTTTTTCTTTGTCTTTATAGATATAAATTAAGTTTTTTATGTATATATATGCATATATATATATATAAAGTATATCTATATTTAAGTGTATATATTTAAGCATGTGTATGTATGTATTTTTTAAAGCAATCTATTTTCCATTACCTTTGTAAGACCTAGCCTTATTCCAAATGGGTTTGGTTTTGCTGGAATAGCTGTCAATAATGGCTGAGTTTTTAGTTAGTTAGGTATGAAATGATCTATCCATCTTCAGCAAAAACAAAGGAGGAAAATCCAGCACAAAATTGCTTTAAAGTGTTGGAAGAAGTGTTCTCTCAAGTTTGGTTTTGTGGCTTTAAAAATTGTTCCTTTTGTTATCAAACCTTCAAAATACTCCATTCCATTTCTTTACAATTTTTTATCTGATAGTGTAATTTGAAAACATGTAACTTACTGCTAGTACCTTAAGCAGAGTGGCATATACTGATTATGTTTGCTTAGAATAGGTTTGGAGTGATTGCTTTAATTTGATTATGGTTTTGTCCTCTTCATATTGTGCAAGTTCTTTGGCCTGTATCATATGCATAACATATCATTTTCAAGGGAAAGGGGGAGAACTTGAAATACTATTTTACTGATGTTTTAAGAATATTTTTTGTCATTTATAAAAGTTAAGCATGCCACTACTCAGACTTATTTACACATTTCCTAAATTTTGGGGGGGTTAAAGCTTATTGCATCTTGTAAGGTGTCCTTTTTTCTCATTGTAACCACTGAACCAGCACTCTCAACATGCAGCATTGTGCATCATTAGCAAGAGTGTGTGTTTCTTTGAAGAAACCTCAAGAAATTATATTACTTTCTTATCTAGAAATGTATAAGAATTGGGTTAAATACATGCCATTTAGCTACAATAGCACTTTTTCTCCTACATTGTTGGTTTTGTGTTGTTTGTAACACAGAAAAAATTATTAATGTGTGTAAAATGTGACATTGAGTGTGTTGATATATTTCCTTCTTAGTATTTGATCTGTAGATTAAATTATTTTATTGTATTCTCTCAATCGCTTGCAGGAAAAACAAATTGTAATGACAAATTTAAATGGTAAAAGGTACACGTCAGTTTCATTAGTTTTTTTTACTTTTCAAATAAAATATCTTGTAAACTTCAGAAACAATCTTGCTGAAAACCCAAACTAATTAAACTTAAATAGCCAGCCATAGCAACTGTTATGGCAAGATTTCATTATCTTGAAATTCTTATACGATGTATATGTAGGACTTGGGCTTGCTTAAATGGTTCTTGTCACCTCTCTTATTTATCCCATTTTTCTTTTTATGACTGTTTTGATAGTGCAGGTTCTGGTTACAAAGGTGTCAAGTTCTCTGTCTTGGCATCTGGCCTTGGTCATGCTCTGAATGAGCTTCTTGTGTCATTGAATCCTTGGGGCTTTCTAATCCTTTGCTTATACCCATTTTCAGCTAAGTAGGTTCACATGTAAGTTGTTATTCTTTACGTTCTACTTTCAGATATTTGGCTAAATTATAAGAAAGCTTTTTTCTAGGTGTCTGGTATATGTGTATTTTCTTTTTTGGGACAATGTGCTGGGGTTCTATTCTCTTATGGACAATAGTGTTTTGTGGGAGAAAAGCAGCTCTTTTATCATTCTTTTTCTTCCAGGGAAAAACCTCTTTATACAGGATGAAAGGTTTATTTAAGAGTGTGTTTTATTTTTCCTTGGGTTGTCTGGGATATTTCTTCATTCATAAAGTAATGGGGTGAAAAATTATGTTAGAAACACAAATATCTAATACCATTCAAGTTTTCATGAAATTTAAAACCATGAAGGAATGCGGTAAACACCTCAGATATTCTAATGTACTTATTGGGAAACAGTAGTGCCATATAAAGAGGAAGGGATGATTTGTTCAGATTTGTGACAAATAGATGGAAAATTTATTGGGACATTATTATAATAATGCAGAAAATGCTGGAAAGTAAGGGTTGAATTTTTTAAGCCATCTCATTTTTAGATTTATTATACAATTATTTCACATTTTAAGAGGTAAACATAGAATCTGTTCAGTACTTCAGATGTCTGTATTCATTTGTTTAATTTGGCATGACTCCTTGGGAAAAAATGGTTTGGGGAAACAAATATTTGAAAAGTATAAGAAATGAAAGAAGGTAGTAGGGTTTGTTTTTTTTTTTTTTGTCGAAGTTCACCGTTTTAGTCTTAAAAAAAATTGCAAAAGGTTCCTAACAGCTTTGTAATAAATTACTTTGGTTTCAAGTAATAATCTGTGCCATACCTAGTATTAAAATGCTCTTTGCAGAGTCTTTCTCATGGGCTGGTTAGCGCTGTAGGTTGTCAGCAAATCTTTCATCCACTGACCCAAAGCAAGATAAAATAGGGAGGGGAGATGATCATGATCCTAAATTGAATGCAGCTAAGAGAAAGTTTGTTCTGCTTAAAGTGCCATCTGTGCCTCTGATCTTAGAGTATGCTTGTCCGTCTGTAGTTAAAAACTAATACTGGTCTCAGTCTGTTTCCTGAGACGACTGGGTGCCTGGCATTTCATATATCTGCTGTATATCTGCTATCTGATGCATACTTAATGTGTTACGTTGTATATACTTCTCTGAATAAATTTAGTATTATGTAGAGTTTTTTCCTCAAGGTTGCTTTTTTGGCGACACACAAGGATTACTCTCTAGGTAGACTTTTAACTGTGGAACTTCAGGATTCCAAGGCAAAAGAATTTCTCTGGAAATAGAAAACCTATGCACAGAATCCCGACATTCATAAGTAGATTTATTGTGGTGAAAACTTGAACTTGTTATGAAATAATAGTGTAGGTTTTTTCATCTGTGAACATCTTAAAGGGATAGCTCTAACAGACTGGGACATCTAGATAAATTCAGCAAAAATAACTCACTATGTTTTGTTACTCTCCAATCAAGAAAATTCCCATGTCTGGTTTTGATCATCAGCTGTCAAACCTGTCAAAACTGCTGGTTTGCATCCCTGAAAGCATATAACACATTGTTAATAGAGAATTCTGTTCTAAATTAGCATTTTAGAGCTGACTAAACAGTTACTTGTGTTACGTTCACGCTCAAGAACCTAATATTTTCAGATTCATTTTATTTCTAATGGTGCCTTAGTGATAATATATTTAAGAAAGAGGAAAAGCCGACAGTTGGGGGGCTGGGGGAGTGAGAAACAACCCTGCAAACAGCAAGGTCAGAGAAGGAAGAGGGGAGACAAGTTGTTCCAGGCACCAGAGCAGATTTCCCCTGCAGCCCATGGAGAGGAACATGGTAAAGCAGGTAGAACCTGCAGCCTGTGGACAACTGTGTCAGAACAGATACCCACACTGCAGCCAATGGAGGACCCCACACCGGAGCCGGTGGAGATGCCCTGAAGGAAGCTATAGCCCATGGAGAGCCCGTACTGGAGTAGGCTTCTGGCAGGAATTGTGGCCTGTAGAGAGGAGCCCGTGCAGGAGCAGTTTTTCTGGCAGGAACTGTGGGTGTGTGCAGCAGTTTCTTCCTGAAGGACTGTACCCTGTGGAAAAAACACATGGTAGAGCAGTTTGTGAAGAACTGCAGCTGTGGGAAGGATCCGAACTGGAGCAGGGGAAAAATGTGAGGAGGAAGGAGCAGCAGAGACGAACTGTTATGAATTGAGGACAGCCTCTGTTCCCTATCCTCCTTGCACCATTTGGGGTGCGGGAGGAGATAGAAGAGTCAGGAATGAAGAGTGAAGTTGAAATCTGGGAAGAAGGGGTGGTAAGGTGGTCTTGGTTTTGCTTTTCTCATTATGCAAACCTATTTTTATTGGCAATAAATGAAATTACTTTTCCCCAAGTTGAGTCTGGCTTGCCTGTGACAGTAATTGGTAAGTGATCTCCCTGTCTTTATCTTGACCCCCAAGTTTTTCAATCTTATTTTCTCCCCCTGCTGTGTTGAGGAGGGCAAGTGAGAGAGTGGCTGGGTGGGGGTTGGCAGCTAGTCAAGGTCAGCCCATCACAGCGTGTTATTGAAAGCAAATAACCATAAGAAACTCCCTGACAGAACTGTGATTGTAATTTAATGGTACATAGAAAAGGAGGAAACATATTTGGTAATTAATTGGGGAGTGGGAGGGTTGGGGGGTAGTTTTTTAGATTGTAAGTGTATAAACTGGAAATGAAATGGATAGAGAGGACCTTGGTGTTGTAGTTTAGTCAGGTTCATATTCACCTGCCAAAATTTGGCAGCTGTGATAGACTCAAGCACCACTGGGATACTGTAGGAAAAGTACTGTCTACAATTTAAGGAAGTCTGTTGTAAATGTGAAAGAAGGACACCATCTTGAGGTCTTGGTCACCTGTGTTCAAGGAGCAAGTGTTCAAGTGACAGTGGTGCAGAAAAGATGGGGTTGAATCTCATGAGAGTAAACCAAGTGGACTAGATTAGCCTAGCAAAATGAAGTGTAAAGGGGGAATAATTATCTGCAAATACATCAAGGTGCTAAATAAGGCTACAATAACTGCTTAGGTGTAAGAACAATGTTGCTACAAAAGCAAACAGGAATAACTTGCCATGAGTAAGTTTAAACAAGAAATTTGAAGGTTAATTTTAACTGTTAGCATAGTCGGATGGGAAAAGCTTTAAAGCAGTTGATGGTTCAAAAAAAAGTATGTGGTGGAAAACACTTTTGAAGTAGAGCTTAATAACTCGTTTAGAGAAAATATATGATGTGTCTCCTTCATTCAGTAGGAGAAGACTGGACTTGATACAGGTGATCTAAGTCCTATATTCCCTCAAGACCAAAGTAGCACTGCTGATAAAACATATAAAGTTAGTTTAAAATTTTCTGAATAAATCAAGTGCTACAAGTGAGTACAGGGTTTTGGTTTACTTGTAGTGATGGTATAAAATAAATTAAGATACTGTAAGTACAACACATGTAGCTCAAATGGCGAGGAGTCCGTATCCTAATTCCTAGCTCAGTTCGCTACAAGTTTGCACACTTCTGTTTAAAGGCATGATGACTGGAATTCAGAGTTTTATTTACAGTATTTAGATGCCTTGAGTAACTGTGATAGATAATCAATTGAAATGTATGAGTTTACCTTTCTTGTTAAGAAAGCTAACCTCTGCTATTTGAAAGGTGAGCCATGTGAGCCAGACAAGACTTTGGAAGTATCTGAAGAATTCAATACTACCGACTACATTGTACCAATAAATGCATGTTAGATTATGGTGGAATTTATTTTAGAGAATTGTAGGATGTGCATTTTGTTCTCAAAACCCATTTGTACTTGTTTAAAACATCTAGCTTTTCTCTTTTTTTCCTTCTTTTAAGACTGTGAGCCAGAAGAGCTAACTGACTGGTCTATGGATGAAAAATGTTCCTTTTGTAATTTACACAAAGAAACAGTCAGTGTAAGTATGAATATAATATCAAGCATGACTCCCTAACACCCAATTTTTGGTATGAAAAGTAAGAATTGGAGCATTGAATTTTGCAAATAGGTTAATACTGCATTTTGACTCAAGATAGGTTGGCTATGAGAGGGAGATGGTTTGCCTTTATAGTAAATGTCTTTTTAGTGGTGTTTTTTCACTCAGTAGCTCAATAGCTTAGTTATATATTGTACTACCAATACACTAGCTTCTAAAAGATGTTATTTTCATATGTCTTCTAGGATCGTGCATCAGTTATCGGTTCTTCACAGTCAACGCCTACAGAGGAACTGTCATCTCAGGGCCAGTCCAACACTGATAAGATTGAATGCCAAGCAGAAAACTATCTAAATGCACTCTTTCGAAAGAAAGGTAATAAAAGTATGTCTTCTGCATTAAGATATGACACAGAATCAAATTATCAAATTATTTAAGGTTGATTTTGATTCTTAAGTAGTTTTTATTTATCTACAGAATGCTGTTTCTCTTTATTCCTTTGGTTTTCCTTAATCATTTTATTTGCTTACTTGAATCACACTTGAAGCACTACTCTTCTTACCTTTGCTTTTAGTCCTATTGCATTGTATGTTACTCTCTTGATTTCCTGTTCTCTTTTTGTTCTTTTTTTTTTTTTTTTTTTTTCTTTCCCATGAGCTACTACTTTGTTTTCATGCCAACTTCAGATGCTATTCTGTGGAGTTGTAAGCATTTAAACATTTTCTGTCCCTAAATTTTCACTTCTAGTTTTCAGCAGGAAGGCCATTTTAGGTGAGAGAATGTATCTTGCAGATTACAGAATGGGATTTGGAATCTTCTCACCCAAAAGCTGCTACTTCAAATACATCCAAGTCAGAGCTTGAAACTTCTTGTCAAAATTTAGTATTTATAGTAATTCATTAATTCTTTGACTATCCTTGTTCTTTGGCACTCAGCAAGTTATAGCATTACATGAGTGACTGAGAAGTCAGCTTGGTTCATGTAAGTTACTTAGCTAGTCACCAACAACAGCAGCAGAAATCCTTATTCCTTAAATTTCTGTGTAAGGAATGTGAATGCAGCTCTACTCTAACTTCAACTTTGATAGGCTTTTCTTGGGTTTAGTAGGTGTACTTGGATGTCAAAATAGCTGAGCATGACTAGGGTGATAGCCCTCTCTTGTTCTAACAAAAAATTAGTCAGGTATATTCTCTTTTTTCACATAGGTGGGAGAAAAAAACCAACATTAATTTTTTTACCTTTGCCTTGCTGTAGCAGGAAGAGATTTCTATGCCCTTGAACCTCGTGTGGGTGGAATGTTTTTCTGTACAGATCGTCTGTTCACCCTAAGTTTTGCTTAGGGCTTAAAGAACTTTGAACAGAGTGCAACCATATTTTGAGTCCAGCTTCGTTACTTGGCTTTCTTTACAACCATTTTCCATTTGAAATAAGATGTCCAGTGAAGTTCCCACTTCATCATTTCTGAAATTCTTACTCTGTTTTCATCATGGGCCTAGTTGCATGGCATCTTCCTAGGCAGGTATTTTAATTCTTCCAAATTTTTTCTTTCTCAGATCTTTTCTTGGTCTTGATGTACAGTGTTTTTCAACATTCATCTGCTTTATGCTTCTCCTGGAGATGCTGTCTCTTGATCCTCCTTGAGAAGAGCTTCTGTCGTGGGAGAAGTGAAAGTTGGCATGACCTCATGTTGCTGGAGTGAATGACTTCTGTGAAGTTTTTCACAAAGACCTGACTTTTAACATCTTCCTTGTTTTTTGTGATCTGTCAGATCAGTAATACTAGGTTGAAAAGGTTTTGTATATTGAGAAGCAAAACCAAAGTCTTTTCCGATTGCTTTTGTGATTCTCTGAAGGACTCGTGTATTCTTGGGTAAGTGGTACGCTGCTGAAGAGTTCTCTAAGAATAGTGTTCAGGTTCCAGCAAAGTCTCAAGTTGTTCAAATTATGGGAAGTGAAAAGAAAAAAAAAAAAAATGTACCTGTGAAGGGCATGTGAAACTAATTTATGAGGTATTTAAGTAATTTTCTTGGCTTTGTAGGAGGAAGATGCAGACTTCTACTAAGAAAATCCCAAGTCAGCTTTCTGAATTTTTGTAGGTTTTTGAGATCAGTTATCTACTTAGGAAAAAAGAAATCAAAAAATTTAAAGTAGTTGTTTTGCTAAGGAACAGTTATAGCTGGTACTAAAACAGGTGTTCTTTCATTGTCAAAAAAAAATGTGGAATTCTTGGTCAGCTGTCTTTAAAATGGATGTCATGTTTTTTTCACTTGTGTGGATTGCAGACTCCTCAAGATCATGTACTGTCTCCTGTCTGTGTATCCTAGCACAGTTCTATTTAGGGCCTCTGCGAGCAACTTCTAAGACTATGAACAAATTTGAGAGTTGAGTTTACTTGGTCTCCTTATACTTTTATTTTAGAACAAGTTAGTATATTTAAACAAAAACAAAAAAAGGAGAAAAGGTCACTTAAGTACCTTCATGATTATGAATTGGCTTCTATCTCAGGACATGATCCACCAGCAGAAGATAGAAACCTGAAAAGCTTTTGTAGAAATTAAAGAATTGAGAGACAAAATTAGAGGGAGTAAAATGGTCAGGATTACTTGAATCTTCCCAAGTTCTCTGGGCCACTCTGACAAGTGTCTTTGGTGCCATGTTTTCTATACCAAAATAATTTCCCTGTAAGCTTTTTGGAGTTCTTCCTTGTTCCTAGGTATCTGTCTGATATTGTAAAATATTTCCATTCATAACTATGGCTTTCTTACACCATGTCTTATACCTGCATTTAACTCCCTGAGTTCTGCTGAGTTCTTTGCTTAGTTATCTCAGAGATACAAAGATACCCTGAGCTGGTTATGTTTCTTGGACAGTATATATATAATTTGGCAAACCTGTGAAAATGTAATCTTGCACACATAATCTTGGATCAGAAAAAAAAGTTGCTTTCTGAGGTGTAGTTCTGAGCTGTGCACACTACTTGATCTAATACCTGCAGTTCATTTTCATTAATAATTTTAAGAAATCTAATTTGTCTTTTCAAAATCAGAAAGGTTTTCTGTAAGAGCCAAGAACTGCCCCAGCTTGTGCAGTAAACTTGTATGACATCCTTACTGTCTCTCAAGTTCATCAGGAAAGAATGTTTAGCAGGATTTCAGCTGCTTTCCTAAGGAAGTAAAACATAGTTTTTGTGTTGACTGCCTGCCTGCCAGTATTGCCGTCTTCACTGACTTCTGAATTTCTTGGTCATTTTCAGCTACATTTAAGAAAATCCTTAGAGATATGTCCGTATATAGAGTGATTTAAAATTGCCAAATGAGTAGAGGAAGGAAAAATATTGAATGTTTACAAGAACAGAAAACTAGTCAACTTGGCCCTTATTCCTTCTGTTTGATCAGTCGGGTTCTGCTGGGTTTGAAGTAGTATCGATGTACATACATGATCCATGGAGCAAATACAGCTGCCTTATGTTGTAAATCGCCTATGTGAAAAATAGAAGTTCAAACAGATGTAGGCATGTAGCTTTAAAACTTTGCAAGTAGCTATAATTGTGACTCCTAATAAAACATCCTATAATAAAACATCTGAGAATAACAATTTTTTTAGGGCATGTAAAGTATATTTGGTGCCATCTGCTGATAATAATTAGGAAATATTTGCTAGTAATACTAAGCTCAGAGACCTAATACTTATCCCAAAATGATTTAAATTGTATTTAAAAATGTTGTATGACTAATTACAGATTTCCCATGTGTAGTGAAACTTTACCACTGTGAACATAAAATGATGGGTCTCTACATGTTTTCATTGCATACTTGTATAATAATACAGACCTACAGCCATTGAATGTAAGTAATTAGACTTTATATAATAGAGTTCAAGTTTGTGTACCCTATTCTGATCACTTGGGAGTCTTATATTGATAAAACATTATACAAAAGCTGCTTTTACCCTTAAAAAGACTATTTTCTTTCAAAAATCTACAGTATGTAAAAAATAAATTAGTATATGAAACTATATAACTTTTCTTTGAATATCTAACATATCTCTCATTTCTGTTCTATATCATTTGGAGAGCTGTGGAAAATTATTTTTAACTTCAAAATACTACTCTTAGAATTACTCTTCCTCATAACACCAGAATTGCTTCTACTCTTACAAGTAATTATACTCTTAGATTTACTCTTAGAATTACTTCTTCCTTATAATAGAAGTTAAGCATCCACAGCTTCATGCTCCATTAGGAAGCAAAGCAGCATTAATAGGAATTGATCAAGAGCAGCTTTCTAGTACTTCTGAGGAGGTTACTGAAAAGACAGGGTCAAACTCTGTACAGTGATGCATAGCAGGACAATGGAAGATGACAGACAAATTGAAATGAGAGGTTATTTTTTATGTAAGGAAAAATGAGGACAAGCAAGCAGTGGAACAGGCTACCCACAGAGTCTGTACAGTATCCATCCATGGAAGTATTCAAGACTTAACTGGATAAAACCCAGAGCAACCTGATTTGATCTCACAGTCGACCCTGCTTTGAGCAGACAGTTTTACTGGAGCCCTCCCAAGGTCCTTCCAACATGAATTACGATTTAATGACTCGCACAATAGAACAGTCAATTCTGAAGATACAGTATTTGCATTTGTGGCAGTTACGCTTAGACTAACTGTGGTCTAGCTCTGTAGACTGAATATGCATTAGCAGCAAGAGCACTTCAGATGCACCCCTGGAGCACATCTTCCAGATTATATGGTCCGAGATGCCCCCCTCCTCCCCACCCCACCCCAATTACCTTTTCAAAGTAAATTACTTTATAATCTGTAAACTGTCAGTAGCTGTACCAGTTGGATATATGAGAAATTTTGTTGTGTTTATTCTCCTGTAGGGAGTATTTAGAATTTACTAGAAAGAAATTAAAACTAATACTAAAGAAAATACTGTAAGAGAAAAAAAATAAATCCTTTGTTATTCAGGCTAGTTCAAAAGATGACTTTGCTCCTTATAGAAAAGCAGATGTCTCTGCAAGTGTCTCAAAGCAGTTCGTGCTTGGATATTACCAGTGTGAAGAGTCTAAAATGGAATAGAAAGGCAATAGAAACTAGGCAGTTCTGAAGTTTTGTCTTGCAGTTTTATAGTAATTGATGCTGGAGATCATGATTAATAAGAAGAAATATATTCCAAGCTGTTCTGTTTTCTAGCTAATGGTAGGTGACCCCTCTGCTCTATGATCTTTTGCTTTTTAAAGGCACAGATCATACCAGGATATAAAATAACTATCTTTTCCATTTGCATTGATGATCATTTGTTCTCAAAAAATCTTCTAAGAAGTTTTTCTTAGGTGCATGCTACAAACTAATTTCTCTATATAAGCAGGATCATTCCAGACGAGATACCTGGTAGACTGTTTGGTGTTGATGATGTTTCGTATATTTCACTTTATATTAGTTTCTTGATTACTGCCTGTGAGATTTTTGTTTGCTTGAGTTTGGGTTTGGATTTTTAAGCAAAGCTATTGATCAGTAGTTTTGATTATCTCGAGCTACGAAGCTCAATGGAATCCTGGCTTGTATCAGGAATAGTGTGGCCAGCAGGACCAGGGAAGTGGTCTTACCCTTGTACTCAGCTCTGGTGAGGCTGCACCTCAAGTACTATGCTCAGTTTTGGGCCCCTCGCTACAGAAAGGACGTTTTGCTGCTGGAGCCTGTCCAAAAAAGGGCAATGAAGCTGGTAAAGGGCCTGGAGCACAAGTCTTATGAGGAACGGCTGAGGGAACTGGGGTTGTTTAGTCTGGAGAAGAGGAGGCTGAGGGGAGACCTCATCATCCTCTACAACTACTTGAAAGGAGGTTGTAGTGAGGTGGGGGTGAGTCTTTTTAACCAAGTAACAAGTGATAGGACAAGAGATAATGACCACAAGTTGTGCCAGGAGAGGTTTAGACTGGATATTAGGAAAAATTTCTTCACAGAAACAGGCTGTTAGACATTGGAATGGGCTGCCCAGGGCAGTAGTGGAGTCCCCATCCCTGGAGGTGTTTGTCTCATGTCGTCATAGTGCTCGGGGATATGGTATAGTCAAGGCCTGTCAGTGCTTGATTAATGGTTGGGCTCGATGATCTTCAAAGTCTTTTCCAACCTAGGCGATTCTGTGGTTTTGCGATTCCCTTGTCATGCAGACACCTTTGTTCCTAGATAGTTCAGTTTTTCAATTCCATCTCTTAACTTTCCTTGTTCTTCTCTTAATTTTGCACATACCTTAGCATTTTTACACCTGTTGCCTTACTGCTTCAATATCTTTTGTTGAATTTTTTCTTTCCTTGTAAGTGTGTCTCTAGGAACATTTATTGGATTCATTATTTAGGAATCGGGAAATATGAATAAATAAAGAGTATCTGTGCCTGGGTGTTACGTGATGGAGAGAGATCTTCTTTGTAGGTATTCTCCACAGTTTAGAATTTTACCTCATACGTCTCATCTAGAAAGTCCTAACAATCTTAGAAATTTTGGTAGAGATCTGGTTGAAAGTTTGTCAGAAGATACAGCTTCAACCATAAGCAGACTTGTTTTGTCATGCCTTGCATAAAGTCTCTTGAAGCCAAGATGTCCAGCATATACTCAATCTTTGAAAATATTGGAGCTTCACCTTATCTCATAAAGCATTACTGAAAGACCAACCAAAAGGTATTGACAAGAAGCATCTGAACAGTCAGCTGCCCTCTTGTATGCTTTAGAAAGCAGATTGCATACGTGCATGTTTGTAATGCCTTGCAGTGCTCTGTTGGTGAAAATGAATTCTCAAAATGGAATGTTTTGAATAAACCTGAAAAAAAAAACCAATTAAAAATCTCTACGCATTCATCTTAAACTTGAGCAGCATTCTTAGATCTGTCTCAGTGGTCACTCTATTGCTAGTAAATGGATAAAGCTTCACTGGCATAAAATGCTTGAGCAAATAGGCTGTGTGATCCTCCAAACTGCCTATTAGGAAATTTACGCTTTGTATGCAAACATCTACCTGATCCAGTCCTTTCTCCATGAAAACAAAACTCAGTTTATCATTTGTCTTCTTTGTTTCAGACTAATTTAAGTAGCCCACTAACTGCCAACATGTCCTTTGTAATTTCATTAAGGCAATCAAAGCTGAACTAAAAGCTAATTCTTTTGTATCACATTCACATTTACTTTAACACATTTTTACTGTCCCTTCTTGATGAAATCTGTTTTACTCATTACCAATGAATTCAAGGATGGGCAGTGGTTAAGACATTGAAAAAGTTATTTTTTTTTTGTATGTGTAGAGTTGAAGGAAAGAAAGAAGATTGGGATAGTAAGAAGAGTACTAGTACTAGTATTTAATGAAGAACGTAGATCTTTGCCCCTGTACTCAGCACTCATGAGACCACACCTTGAGTACTGTGTCCAGTTCTGGGCACCACAGTATGGGAAGGACATTGAGGTGCTGGAGCGAGTCCAGAGAAGGGCAACGAGGCTGGTGAGAGGTCTGGAAAACAGGCCTTATGGAGACCGGCTGAAGGAACTGGGGTTGTTTAGTCTGGAGAAGAGGAGACTGAGAGGAGACCTTATTGCTCTCTACAGCTGCCTAAAAGGAGATTGTGTTGGTCTCTTCCAAATTATTGATAGGACAAGAGGAAATGGCCTCAAGTTGCATCAGGGGAAGTTTAGGTCGGATATTGGGAAGAAGTTCTTTACTGAGAGGGTGGTTATGCGCTGGAACAGGCTGCTCAGGGAGGTGGTGGAGTCGCCGTCCCTGGGGGTGTTCAAAAAACAGGTTGATGAGGCACTTGAGGCCATGGTCTAGTGGTCTAATGGTTAGGAATATGATGGGATAAAGGTTGGACTTGATGACCCTGGAGGTCCCTTCCAACCATAATTCTATGATTCTGTTCTATGATTCTATCTTTGAGTATGGGCAATTGTGCTTGTCTTATGAAATGAAATATTGCAGTCATCAGTGCAGTATTGAGTAACAGCTTTGAGTTTTAATTACATTGTTATTTATGCTGAGTTACATATCTTTATTTTTTTGATCTTTCTGGTACTTCTATTTATATTACGATTCCTTTTTCAGTGATTCACAAATGTAGGTTCAGGTATGCTTGTTAATAAGTGGTTTAACTTTTTTTTGGCTGACAGATAATACTAAAATAAAGTCATAGGTATCTCGTGTTTGATCCTTTTTTTCTGTTTGTTTTTAAAATGAAACATTTCATAGGACTGTTACATACACAAACAAAAAATAGGGTACTGTTTAGAATAGGAAATAAAGCTTTTATCCCAAATATTTTCACTGGTAGCACTTTGGAAATGTCCAGAAAAACCTGTAAGATTTTACAATAAAAATTTAAAACTTTATTGTAAAATTTAATTGCTTGTATTACTACAGTTTGTATGGGACATTTCAAGTAGCATCATATCATTTTTGACATTACAATCCTGAATCTACAATGGGGATTATAATCTAATGTGTAGAATAGCTCCTCAAAAGTCCAATTGTATGTTATGAAAAGGACTAATCTATAGAACTGCACTTCAAAATTATTTTTTTTTGTAATAGTTGGTCTTTTGAAAGTAACTTCTTTATATATTAATTCATAGCTTTATTTAACTTTCACTGTTTTTATTCAAAATTCTTTATTTTAAAAAATGGAAATGAACAGCCTGCAATGAAAATTCAACTTATTTACCAACAATCTATACAGATTCTGACTCTCATACTTGCATTATTTATCTACCCACATAGTTTGACTTGCATGCTATGACAGAGGAATAAGGTAAAAATTACTGATGTGTGCTAAACGTGTTCTCCCAAGTGACCTCCATCTAGGAATGCTCCTAAAGCTGACTAGACATCTGAATTAATATGTTCATTACACATGTACTTATTACACCATTTATTGTGCTTACAGGAAGTATTTATTTAAAGAAAAGTAATTTGGTTTTTTTGCCTGTGTTGTTGTTTTTATTCCTAGATCTTCCTCAGAACTGTGATCCTAACATTCCCCTAGTTGCTCAGGAATTAATGAAAAAAATGATCCGTCAGTTTGCGATTGAGTACATTTCAAAAAGTAGCAAAATCCAAGAGAACAGAAATGGTTCATCATTTGAACCAAGTCTGATATGTAAAAGTATCCAAATGAACCAAACGGAAAACTCCCTTCAGGAAGAACAGGATAGCCCTCTAGACCTCACTGTGAATCGAACTCAAGAACAGAATACTCAGCAAGGTAAATTTCCATGTCTGCTTCTCTGTGTTTTGATGTCATTTATTACCTTATTATGCCTTATTCCCTTAAAAAAATAAATATGTGTCAAATATCTATATATTTTGTCTTGCCACAGTAGTAATTAGTATATAGGGAAAAAAATATCCAAAGTGATTAAAGTAAGGTTGAAGGAAAACTGTCGTTATGTCAACTTAATAATTAAAACTCATAAATTTTCCTTTAAACATCAGGAAAAATGTTTTAAGAGAACTGTTAAAAAGAAAAAGGAACAAAAAGCAACAACAAAAAAACCCCACCACATTCTTTCTAAAAACATTTTTCATATTGGCATGTTAGCTGATGAATATTCTCAGTTCTGAGTGCCTGTGCTAAATAAGTGGCATTGGAATTACTCAGCTTTAGAATACTGAATCTAAGTCAGCTCACCTATGGCTGTCACAGGTAACAGTGGTTCAAGATTTTGATAAAGAAATGGCTGTTAAGAAACCTTCTGAGAAAAGAGAAAGATACTGGAATTTCAAGAGTGCAGAGGTCATTCTGCCTGTGTCAGCCCTTGGACACTTTGATTCTTTAAATACAGACTGGTTAGAATGATGGAAAGAGCAGATCAACTTGGGAAGGAATTTCCAGTCTTCATGTCTTAATCATTATAGATCAGTGCAACTTTCTTAATTGAGAGTAAAGCTGGAAAAAGAAAAATAAAGTCTGTCTCACTATCATTTACAAAAAGGAAATAATTTCTTTGCCTCGAGTAATATTGGTATCCAAAACTGATAATACAATCACAAGAGTGTTTTGGACTTTGAACTTGATTTGGATTAGCAGCAATTTTCAGGAAGGGTTGTGACTGTTGTGCAACTGAAAGCAGTGGCAAAAGCAGCTTTTGCCTTTTACAGATACAAGGGTCCATGTTAATCCAATCATACTGCAGACCAAAGGGAAAACTTAACCTGTATGTCACATACCACACTAAAAAAAATTTAAAAGACAGTTGAACTGCAGAATTAAACTTTTTCATTCTGACCAATGGACATTTTTTTTAAAGCAGATTCCATATGTGTGTACAATGCAGTCTTTAATTAGGTGACACATCCTTTGCGGGGGGCAGCAGAATTCTGACATGGATTTACCTTTCTAAACATACCTATTCAAATTTTAAGCATCCCTTCTCTTTGACAGCAGAAACATTAAGAAATGGTGAAATTCCTGGGTTTTTTTCTGTGTCGTCAGCAGAAATCAATTAATGCCTGGGTTTAGCAAATGCTTTGTGCAGATTAAATCCTGAAAAAATATCTTTGTGCTTTGACATACCTCTGCTATGAATGAATTACAGATATTAGAGATTCATAATTAGCCAGGTTGAAGCAGTTTTCTTTTGTTAGGGTAATGAAAAGTACTTCCCTGATATCAGCACTGTAGCCTGTTGCTTACTTCAACAGCTGGTTGTAAAGTATACCTAGTTTAAAATGTCCATGAGAGGGCAAAGTCACCAAAGACAGGTTCTGGTCCACTGAACCCAAATAAATCTTTGAGGAGTGAAAGGGAAGGCAGAGGGTGAATGGAGCAGGGACAGGAAGAAAGTTGTTCTGCTACCTTCAGGTATTTGAAAATCTGTTGATCTTTTTTGTCCAAAAAAACCCCTAAAGTATAGAGAGATTGTGATATTTCATTCTTGTTTTATAGCATTTGAATTGCTCTTACAATGAAGTTAAACAGCAAGTTTAGAATTGTATTTCTTCAGCAAACACCTGAGGCTAAAATAGTTGCTCAGCATACATAATTTAAACTTGTATGCTATGTAAGATACTGTAGATTCTCAGAACTTACACTGCCACGTTTGCTGGAGTGCTTTGCAGATGTTAAAGATATTAGCCTTGCTGTGAGGTTTAGAGCTACTGAAGTGAGAGGAAGTACTGAAACAAGACTTGTAGCTGGAGGAAGGTTTCAAGCTATCTTATCTATCTACCAGGGAAGTTGTATTGCGCTTTCCATTTCCCATAAACATCGATTTTGAGGTATTTCAGCTTTCCACTGTAGTGGCAGCAAGACAAGCAAATAAGATCAAGATGGAAAAAGTCAGCCTGCACTTTTTATTTGCATTGTGTTCTAGGTGCAGAGGTTCATTACAAGTTCTTTCAATTAGTTGTTGTCAGGGACTATGTATTATTATTCTACCTACCCCTCACTTCTGTCCTTTTCCTGAAGAAAGCCTGGATATATTGAAGTGTTACATGCTTACAGTAGGGAACTGTGCAATTTCTTAATTGGATTATTATAAAAAAGTATATTATTCTGTGTCTAACACAGTTTACTTTGTCAGTCAGGAGACTCATAAAAGTTATACCATGGCTCCCTTATTAGTAGTGTCTTTTAATTGTCATGCAACTCTTATTATTTGCTATTTCTAATTCCTATTACAACTTCAGAATGAAGTGGCAGTAACAGAGTAGGAAGTTAAAATTTGTATGTTGGTCTGATGGATCCTCAAAGTTGAAATATTTTTAATTCAAATCCTGTGAAGCAGACAATGACCTAAACATAAATACTTCAGGTTCATTTCCTGTTTAGACAGGCGCTTTATTTTTACAGTAGTGATCTTTAAAATGAATGATCCAAATAATAACAGGCAGTCTTGTTCCTTTACTATGGCAATGATTCTTAAGTTGTGAGAGGAAGGAGTAAGCTTTATTTTCCGGATCAGTAGAAGCATATTCTTTTGCACTGAGCAGATCCAAGCTAAGTGCTACCTCAGTACTGAAAAAAGATTCTGCCACTGAAGATGCCTGGATGATCTTACTTTCATTTAAGAAAGCTTCTTACTTTCTTCCAGTATCTGCAGGCCATCTCCAAAGCACTCCCAAAATATTCAGGTCTGACACTTCCAGACCTGATACCCCTGTGTACTGGGTTTACATGGCAAGGTTTTGGTAGTTGGGAAAGGCTGCAGGGGTGGCATCTATTAGAAGAAGTCAGGGACTGCTGTGTGCTAGGCACAGCCAGCTCTGCAACAGACCCACAGCAGGCTGAAGTGGAGTACATCAGTGAAGTTTGTGGGTCTGTGAAAACATGTTTAGGAAAGCAAAAAATGCTAGACAGGCAGAGAGGAGTAAGAAACAGCAGGATGAACAAGGTCAGAGGAGGGGGAGGAGGCACTCCAGACACCAGAGCAGGTGTTTCTCTGCAGCACATGGAGAGGAACACAGTGGAGCAGACAATCTCACTGCAGCCTGTGGAGAACCTGCAATGGAGCAGGTGAAAAGTGTGATGAGGAAGGAGCTGTAGAGAGGAATTGTACTGACTGTAACCCCTATTCCCAATCCTGAGAAGAGTAGAGGAGCTGGGAGTGAAGTTGAGCCTGGGAAAAGGTGGGGTGGGGAGGTGCTTTAATTTTTGTCTTTTTCATGTTATCCAAATTTATCTTAATTTGCAATAAATTAATTTTCACCAAGTCTGTTTTGCCTATGATGGTAATTGCTGAGTGATCTCCCTGTATTTATCTTGATGACCTTTTTAATCTTATTTCTCCCCACCCCCCTGTTGAGGAGGAGGAGTGAGAAAGGAGCTGGGCAGGGGTCTAGCTACTGGCTAAGGTCAACCCATTACACGCCTGGTACTGAATCATTCAGTACTGAGTAAGCACTGGCATCCTGGTATGTCTGGCTGGCACCTGACTAATAGCAGAGTACCAGATTATGCTCTTCTTTCTTCTACATGTGGAAGCGTGGTCACTTAGCAGGGTGCTTTAATTCCTGTGCACTTTGTTGGTAACTAATCAGGCAGTTACTTTACTGTCAGTCAGTTAGAAGCAACTGTCTCCAAAATACCTGCATTTTGCTCCTTTTTGCTAATCCATGTAACTCTAAGACTGTCCAGGCTTTGAAAAGAGTGTATAGTGAAACAAAAATGTTTTGCGTGCACTGCATCTAACAAAAATAGGGTAGTAGTTGTGTATTTTTGCAATATTATTTGTCTGCCAAACTAAGCCAATGGAAAAGCAGTATCCTTGCAGAATAAAGCATGGAATGAGGAACAGTCTTGGAATATCCTGCAGCAACTTAATATTTTCTTGTGCAGTCATGGTGCTGAGCTCTTTGGGGAGCGTTTCCCAGCAGGAGCTAACTTTGATGCAGAGGCTTCTTGCCCTTGATAGATATGGGAGAGTTGATCACTCAAGCTCTGCTAAGCAAAGTGACTTACAAGAGGCAGAAGTATAAGCTGTACAAATAAATAATCTGAGAAGACTGTTAGTTTAGCTATATGGGTTTATTGTTGCAATCTGTAAACATAGCAGATAAATGCAAGAGAATTTGTGTAAGTTTCCTTGTTGCATTGATTCATCCTAGATTGGAAGACATCAGCAGGTAGCTGGCAGTGTGTGACATTTTACTGCATGAACTTTTTACAGCTATCCTGTAGCTTTGTCATTGCTGTTGGCTAGTATTGAAAAAGTAGGAAAAGCAAGGATAACCCAAGTCAAAAATTCTGTTGGAACAATTTAATATAGCATTTTTATATAGAGG
Source organism: Podargus strigoides (assembly GCA_028020825.1). Taxonomy (NCBI): domain Eukaryota; kingdom Metazoa; phylum Chordata; class Aves; order Caprimulgiformes; family Podargidae; genus Podargus; species Podargus strigoides. The sequence continues at coordinate 16,994,745 of CM051621.1, read as the reverse complement.
TTAACAATGTGCATGTGATTTCACCAAAATTTGGAGCAAAATAAAGATTTTTGTGAATAATGGTCCAGAACTTGGAAACAATTCATAATTTTTGAAAAGCGATCTCATCTCTTGAAAATCCACACTGAGGTTAGCACGGTAACTGGGATCACAGCATGTGTGGCCTCTTGATTACTATGTTCAGGGCTATTAGAAGAATTCCAAATGCTTACACAAATAACTTTTATTTTCTTAAAATACTGTTCTTACCATATGTATTGGGGAAAATTGTATGCTGTTTTAAGGTACACATGCTGTGTTCTCAAAGATAAATTGTGTGAGCTGTAAATATATTCAAGAAACAGTTTGTGTAATACTTCTGCATGAAGACATCACCCTAAAAAGGTACATTTTTGAGGGGAGTTTGTGTTCATTTCTTCCTTGCCTGCCATGGTGGCTAGCAGTCAAGCTCCTTGTCAGATGCTCACTTGCTTGCTTCCCTCTTAATGGCACAGGGGAGAAAATAGGAAGAACAGGAAAGAGAGCTCATAAGTTGAGATAAGGACATGGTCATTGCTTAGCACTTGCCATCATGGGTGCAACAGTCTGCTTAGGGAAAATTAACTTAAATTTTATTGCCTATTGAATTAATAATTAAATATTTATTTTAAGTAGTTGGAAACAAGAAGACACAACACCACCTTTCCTCTCCTGTTTCCCAGACTCAGCTTCACTCCAGATTCCCTTGTCACCACCCAGCCCCTGCAGTGCAAGGGGAATGGGTGTTGGGGTGTCCACAGTCTGTACCTAATGGTTTTTCTCTGCCGTTTTTCTCTGCTGTTGGGCTTCCCTCTGCTGTTTTCCTATTCTTTTTGTTCCCTTTTTCTCTCTCCATCCAGCACTTTTTACCCTTTCTTAAATATGTTTTCCCTGAGGTTCTGCCCAAATTGCTGCAGGGCTCAGCTATGCCCTGCGGTGAGGCTGTTGGAACTGGCTGTGTCCAGCACAGGGCAGCCCCAGCCTCTCCTCACAGATGCTGCCAAGACCTTCCCATGAACACCCAATACCCAGCCGTATACTTTCGTCTGGCAGTTTTTCATTTTGCAAAATAGCACATCAGGTCAGTAAAAAGGGGCTAGTCAAAGCAGTAGTGAAGAATTAATAAAAGGCATTCTTACTGATAGTTGTCCAAAAACATTGTTTCTATATGCAGCAACACAGAAGATAGCCAACAATAGGCAAGGCATCATCAGGAAAGGTACTGAAAACAAGACAGTGTCACTTTGTTGCTATGAAAAATCTTATTGAGCTTTACCACTGCATGATGGATAAGGTAAAGGAAGAGTTATTTACTAAATCTCACAGTATTAGAACTAGGCAGGGCTCACTGAAACTTCTTGGAAGGGAAAAACAGGTAAGGGGCAGCTTTTGCACAGCAGTTTGTGAACAGCAGGAACCGGTGTGACAGGAGCTTGTGGAGATGGACAGTGTCACTGGGTTCAAAAAAGGCCTTAGACAACTTCCCAGACAACCAAGGCCAGAAACTAAAGCTAGAGTAGGCAGGGATGTATCTCTGAGATCTCTAATCCAGTGATAGCACCTACTGGGAGAGCAGGAGAGGAATGAGCTGCTGGTAGTGTCCAGGTCCGTGTGTTCTCCCACACTAGGAGTGGAGTTTTCCCATGCCTGGACACTGAGGACTGGGTAGAATAGGTTGTCTGACCTAGTAAGGCATAATAGCTAGTGAGAGGTTTCCTGAAACCCAGAAAAAACAGATAAGTTTGCTAGAATCAGTAAAGAAATACCAATTGTAGGAACTCAAGGGTGACCCATACACTTTCAGTTACTTGCTATTCCACCCTCCCCCCTTTCTCCAACATCACTAGTCTGGACGAGTTTCAAGTGATTGGGGTCCTGATTATTTTGAAGATGACCTTTGATCACACTTAGTTGTATCTTGGTATTGCTGCACCTGATCATCTGGGGCTGAGAAGCAAATGCCAGAGACTGAGCCATTTCTTTGAAGACCTGAATCATTTAATTTGTACAGAAATAACTTAATTAGAAGACCATGAGCAGCAGACCTGAAAAACTTTGAATAATTTCTTTTCTATATTACCCAGTGTTATATAGTGTTGTTTGTGAAGGCTGTCATCTTAGTAGTCATGGCTTCAGCTAAAAAGTGGAAGTAATTCCATGTATTTTATTAAAACCACCTTACAGAGTGGTTTTTTTCTTCCTGATGTCATTCAGTTCCTGTCTGGAATTATTGCCTAAATACCTGTTTTGAGTGATTTGATAGGAATAATAGAAAGTTCTGTCTCTGTTTAAAAAAACCAAACCAACACACACACAAACCCCCCAAAAAACCCCAACCCAACAAAACACAAAAAAAATCCAACTTATTCCTACTTTGCAAGTAACAGGTTTTCAAGGTTCATTGTCCACCTGTAGGATGCCTCTTTGCAGACTTTTTCATCTTGTACCTAATGAAGCAAAGTGTATGTCTCTACTGTGTATATATACATACATTAATTTCATTAGGTAGCATTTCATTATGTCTTAAAGCTTTATAGCAAATGCTTTCACTTTCTTACCAATTGTAGTTGTTCCTTCATTACAATAGTAATAATCATAGAATCATAGAATGGTTTGGGTTGGAAAGGACATCAAAGATCATCTAGTTCCACTTGATGCTACTAGAAGGCAGGAAGACTTACTGAAACCAGGAGCTACTGTGTTTTTTTAATGAATCTTTTTGACTTATCAGTCCTTTCTGCATCAGTTTTGGAGGTTTTGTGTTGTTTGGTTTGTTGGTTTTTGCTTGGTGGGGTTTTTTATTTGAGTGAAATCATGGAATAAAAGCCTAGTGTGTGGTGACTTTATCTGGTATTTTGTATGTATATCAAATTTCTTCCATGGTTCTCTTTCACTCTTTTTATTGAGCATCATCTTCCCATAAAGCATTGTCTTCAGGAAGGTGTCATATACTTAATGAATAAATTTGCTATGTTGGAGGAACTGTCTGTCTTGCACCTGAAATGAGTCTTTAGTTCTGCCTACCCTTGAGGCCCAAACAGTGTCTTTATTTTTTGTTTCAGGAGCTTGTATTTTCAGAACTGTGTTCTTTTTAGTAATTTTTCAGTTTATTAGTGGCCTTGTGTTGTCAAAGCCAATTCTGAAAGATTGGAAATGAAAATTATTTTGGTTAGGTTGTCTTAGGGGAATCTTGTGAGAGTCTTTGGGTTTTGTTTCTTTAATGTTCTCAAATACTGATTTTAAAAAAAATATATGGTTTTCTGTTTCAATACTTCATAGACTTCAACAGCCAACTATAAATCTTGAATTAACATTTGCCAGTGATTTAACAGAGTGGACTTCCACCGCAGTTTAGGTCTTTCCATTTCTCTAGATTTGTTTTTATAGATATGTGGGGGCAGCAGAGGGAATAGGTATAGACAAACTGTTAGAACCTTTAATGACATAATCTTAGATGTTTAAAACTCTGTATTGGGCTCAAGCTCTATTCTCACTTAACAGGGTACTACTTTCTCATCCAGTAGCCTGGTCTGGTCTTGTAGCTGACCCTGCTCTGAGCAGTTGGGTGGTCTAGAGACCTCCTGAAATCCCTGGTAGCCTGAATTATCCTGTAAGCCTGTGATTTAGTTACATCAATTTTAACTTCAGTATCAGGCTTGTTTGTTTACCATATGTAAATATGAATACATGAACAATAATAACAATAATAGGAAGTGCATTGCTTTGGTTGCCTTCAAAGTAAACACTGCAATATATATGCATATGTGATTTTTAGGAACGCAGTCAGATGTTTCTGTTTAAGACAGATTTTTCTTTTAAATTTTATTATTTCTGAATGGTTGGGGGTTTTTTCGTTAATTTTGAAAAGTTTTGTTACAAATCAAATATATAAAACCACTTGCTGACAGCTGACATTGTTAAAGGAATAAGATGTTGGAAATTTTACAAGATAAAGTAACCGCTTAAAAATTGTGCCATAGGTACAAACATTCGCTAACAGAATTTCTGAGCTCGTCCTTAAACAACTGCTATCATCACTACTCATTCTTTGCAGGGGATGGAGTGCTAGATCTCTCTACGAAGAAAAGCGCAAGGTTAGAAGAACCAAAATATGATCCATTGTGTTCTGAAAACTCAGTGTCTGGGTAAGCAACATTTAGGACCCTCTTTGGCTTACATAAAAAACAATCCAGGTTTCTCTTCTCTGAAGTCAGGTTTTATGTTCATAGCATATTTGTATATACTGACACACACATGTGGTTCCTATTTTGCTTTCAAAAGAATTTTTGTCACTCATAAGTGTGTGTCTATGTATATATCATATGTTTCATTTGTCTTTTTTCTTTTTTTCTGTTTAAAGAAAAGTTATCAGAACAATCACCAAACTTTAGTTCATGTTACTAAAAATGACCTGAAAATTGATTACATAACACATTAAAAGTAATAGGATAGTAGAAGAAAATGTAAATATATTCTTTCAGAGTCTATTTAGGAAACGTCAATTTTGGACAAAGATGACCATGTTAATACTTAGTTTTAAAATATTCTTCAACTAACATGAACAAGTTAAATGACTATTTTCTATAATATTCCTTAATAAGAGAGAGAGAGCAAGTGCACAAGAGAGAGAGCTCTTAATCGTCATACTTACATCATGGTTCTGACTATGGTGTGTGGTGGCAAATGGTTAAATTTCTTTATTCAGCAAGAAAATTGTTATTGCATCTGCTGAAAGCTGCCATAAAACTAGTGAAACACATTGTTTTATTGGATTTTGTTATGACCTTGGCATCCTCCCATCCACTAGCCATAGCAGGACCCTTTTTGTCACCTGTACGTCTTACCAAATAACTTATTACAAATAGGACTACAATAGCAGTGTGTGTTTGGATAATGTAAAGTTGCATTTTATTAATTTGTTGTTATGAAGAAGTTTTAAAATGAATATGGCTTTGTAATTAGAGAGCTGTAAATAGAGGCTAGAAGTTTTTAAAACTTGTGTTTTATTTTGCCAAAACGGACTTGATTGTTAACTACAGCACTTTATCTTATTGTTGTAGAAAGCCTAGTTTTGTGTAAGTCTGGGATGTTTGTGTGTAGTTATGTACTTATTGCTGCAAATTTTCTATGAGGGGGTTGACTCTTTTATTACTTGTTTAGCGGTAACGTCACGTTTCTACTAACAAAAACTCCTTCAGGATTTGGGTATTTAATGGAACGTTAATTGTATAATTAAAATTATAACAGTGTTGCTCTGCAAGCATGACGAACAAGGGAATATAGCAAGCAGATGAGAATAATATCAAATACTGAGCTAGGATATAAAGTTCTTGGAAGGGCTGCTGTAGAAGCCACCGTGTGATTTTTGACGCGCTGTCCTACCAGAACTGTAACATTTTGCTAGGATAATCATTTAACTACCACATCTCAAAGGCTTAAAAGTATCAGAAGCAGTGATGTTACCGAAGCAAGGAGTATAATAAAGGAGTGGACCCTTCCCTTCCATAGCTGTGTGAGAGTCTCTCATACATCAGTTTACCATCGTTTCATTCCATCCATCCAGGAGACTACACAGACACAGAGAGGACTATGTGGAAAGAAGTGCTGAGTTTGCAGATGGTTTGCTCTCAAAAGCTTTGAAAGACATTCAGTCTGGAGCACTGGACATAAATAAAGCAGGCATACTTTATGGCATACCTCAAAAAACTTTACTTCTCCACTTAGAAGCCTTACCAGCAGGAAAGCCTGCACCTTTTAAAAACAAAACTCGAGATTTCAATGATAGTTATTCATTTAAAGACAGTAAAGAAACTTGTGCAGTCCTACAAAAAGTAGCCTTGTGGGCAAGAGCTCAAGCAGAGCGCACAGAAAAAAGTAAACTCAGTCTACTTGAAACCTCAGAATTAAAATTCCCAACAGCTTCCAGTTACCTCCACCAGTTAACTCTGCAGAGAATGGTCACTCAATTTAAAGAAAAAACTGAAAATCTACAATATGAAACTTCAAGTCCTACTGTACAATTAAAAATTCCTCAACTAAGAATAAGTTCTGTGTCCAAACCACAGTCTGATACTGCTGGTCTTCTGGATGTTATGTACCACGTTTCTAAAACCTCCTCAGTCTTAGAAGGATCAGCTCTTCAAAAATTGAAAAATATACTCCCTAAACAGAACAAAATTGAATGTTCTGGACCTGTAACTCACTCAAGTGTTGACTCCTACTTTCTGCATGGGGACCTCTCTCCTTTGTGTCTTAATGCTAAGAATGGGACAGTAGATGGAACCTCAGAAAATACAGAAGATAGTTTGGATCGTAAAGATAATAAGCAACCAAGAAAAAAACGTGGCCGCTATCGGCAGTATGATCATGAAATAATGGAAGAAGCAATTGCAATGGTAATGAGTGGGAAAATGAGTGTTTCCAAAGCACAAGGAATTTATGGGGTACCTCACAGCACTTTAGAATATAAAGTAAAAGAACGATCTGGAACATTGAAGACTCCGCCGAAGAAGAAACTCCGATTACCAGATACTGGCTTATTTAATATGACAGATTCAGGGACTGGCAGCTGCAAAAATAGTAGCAAGCCTGTGTAGAATAATTGTTAGCAAATTGTTTTGTGTGTGTGTATGTATGTCTGTATACACACACTGTGTGAGAAATACATATGCTCACTCTGACAGAAGACGTGAAATTATACAGTTCAAAAACCACACACATGCCTTTTGAAAAATAGTTTTATTCAGGGTTTTCACTGTGGACAGAATTATAGAGTTGCTCACTTAATTCTGATAGTGTGTATTTAATATAATCCTTGTATAAATAGGTGAAAAGATTCAGGTTTTATTTAGTAGTCAATAGCATAAAGATGTTTTGGGAAAAGAGGTATTTGTCATGTGAAGCATAATTTTTAATTGGTGAAGAACCACTCTACCCATTCAATAATCCATCTTATTATGGTAATACGCGACCAAGGGTTAGCAGACTTTTATACTTCACAGAATACTTGCAATAAATTGTAAGTAACTCAGATTATACAAATCAAGGGATTTTTTTAAAAAAACTAGTTCCTTACAAGGAAGTGGATTTGTGAAGTATTAGTAGGATATAGTACATTCTGTGAAAAAAAAGTTCATTGTTACTTAAATATCCAATACAAGTAAGAAAGACATTTCATTACTAAAAATGTGTGTTTAGCAGGCATAAACTGCATTTTTTATCAGTTTAAGAAAATTTTGTTGTTGGTTTAGAAACAAATCGGTGTTTACAAAGTGTACACTTATGAAACCTGAGAAATTACTGTAGTTATAGAATTATTAAATATGAAATAAGATGGACTACTAAGAGCATAAAATAATTTAAACTTTAACATAATTTTCCTTTTTAGTTTGACAAATAAGGTAACTTGTAAGGTTTAAAAAGAAAGTTGGAATGCAACTTAGAGCATGTTCATAATGTGCACAGAATGAGCTTGAGAATGGTTTGGGTTTGTTCAGTTTTTTGTTTAAACGTGCTGGTTAGTTGATGTTATGACTACTTAAAATTTATTTAAGGATTGTGTCACACTCCTATTGAAAAACCTCACTGTAACTGTAATGTATTTGCTGCTGTGACATTTCAAAACATTTTCAGTTTATCAAAATGAATACCAAGTTACATTATCATTTTGCTAATAACCAAATTTGCAGTTCAGGGTCTTGATAGAAATACAAATATTAAACAGTGAAGCTGTTTTGAACTTTCAATAATATAAAATTCTTTATAAATTTGGTAGTTAGAAGTTAGGCAGTTCACTTTAAATACGTAACTTTTAATAGAATTTAAGGGAGACCAATTACCTTCATATTGCAGTTTTTACATGAATTTCAAAGGATTCACATTGGACTTTATATCATACTTAATTTTTTTGTGTGATATCACAAAGTATACGTCTACATATGAAGAATGGGGGCTTGCTTCATACATTCAGTACTGAACATCAGTGCCCTTTTCCTCTCAAAATGTAACTTTTTCTATATGCATTTAATTTGGCATAAAAAGAAGACTTTTCTCCAACTTTTATACATTCAATGCACATGCATACGTTTTTTTCCCCACTTAAATTTGCATGTGTATAGGTTAATTGTAGAAATGAAATGGGGCTTTAGATACATATGGGCCAGAGCAGGTAATTTGATTTATAGATAAACTTGCCATTAGATTCAGTTGAGAGCATACTGCAATATTGTTGGCAAAATCTAGCCCATATTTATTAATGCTACAAAAAAATAACAACTGCCATTTGAAACTGCACAACCAGTGTCTCAGTTCTTTGGTCTCTCAGATCTATGCTGAATCTTCTTCAGTGATTAAGGTTTACGTGCATATTACAGAATGAATCCTTTTTTTAAGCAGAACTGTACCTGATAACAAGGAGGTCACAAAACAGCAGATGTCAGGGTCATCTTTCATTTTAAGAGAATTAAGCCATATTTTGTGAGGGCCAGGATTAATTTGTGAATAGATCCCCACTGAAAAATGAAGTTGAAAAAACCTTAAATGTTTCAAGATCTGTCTTTATACAGTTTGACTTGCAAAAATTTTAGGCTTCAGTACATTGCCTAATATTTATACCATACTGATGTTTTCTACTCCTCAGACAATGTTATAAATTTGAGTCAGAAGTTTATATTGAAGGCAAGTTACACTACTCTTTTTATATCATTTAAAAGATGACCTGACCAAAAAATTAACAGGATTCATAAAATCAGGGATCATTTTACTATTGACTTAACAGTACTCAGTAATTTTATATGTAATATTATAATTAATTTTCAACATTTTAGTACTTGTATTTATTTTTTGGTCAGAAATAGTATATTAAAATATTTTTTGATAGTTTATAGATGATACTCAACCTGTAAGTGTTTAAAGGAACAGAATTATTTGTTTCTAATTATTAGGCTAACGTTTGATTACACAACTAAGGAAAGGCAGGGAAATGTGTAGATTATCTTTCCCCAACCCCTATGTATTCCATTAAATGTCATTTAAATTATACATTTTGAACTGTTTTATAAATTCAGTTACCAGTCACTACTTAGTAATTGACAATTTCTGCAAATTCCTGTTTCAGCAGAATTTTAAATGAAGGCGAAAGCAAGCCCTACATGCTTTCTACTTATTTGAATGTTTCTCAAGTATTTTATATTAAAAAAACAGTGCCTCTGTTTTTAGAACTACTGCTCAGTAAAGCTGTTTAAACCATTTCTGGTAGCTAATGACAATTTTATATTAAATTGTATATTAACTTTAGTGAGACTGATTTTTTTAGTTGTTTACAGTACAAATACTTGTATTTGTTTTTTAATTGCAGTATTTCCATTGTCGCAGTAATTTAGTAAAACTCTGTGGCTGCCTTGATTTTTGACAGATTTTTGTTAACAACTGATTTTTAGGCAATTAGTTATATTTATGCATAAATCAATTGCACTATAATTCATGAATTATTTATTACAATATTTTCTAATGAATTCCATGTATTTGTCTTGTGTTGTAAATGTACTGTAATTCTGTTTCTTCTTTGTGTTGTTATATTCCTAAATCTGATTGTATGAATTTAATTGTTTAGTTAACGTGTTTCTACGTTGTAATTTGTAGTAAAGCACTTCAATGCTTTTGCACATAAATTTACAACACTGATGTGTGATTGATTTGCTCATTCAGTAAAAAAAAAAGAAAGAAACAAAAACCTGTACACTGACTCATTTGACTTACTCCCGAGGCACAAGTTTATTAGTAGTGGCATAAGATCAAGAGCTGTACAAATTAAGCACAAATTGACTAATTTACTTTGACAATTTTATGTATCAGAAGTAGTAGCTTTAAGGAAGGATGATTTCTCAGAACTGATGCATTATCATAAAAGAGAAGAAATTCAGAAAACTAATTTTATAGCAGTTACATCCTTTAGTTTGCAGCTAATATATATATATATTTAACAGTTATTTAATATTGTATATTGCAGATAATATGTAGCTTTTTTAAGGTATTTATTTACTTAGTTAAGTCAGAAAACAAACTTTTCTCCAAGACAAATTTGTATTTCTATAATAGTTCTATGCTGTTCATATAAGTACTCGAAAGTATGTTCTGTTCCCAATTTTGTTCCTGTTCCCAGTCTGCAAAGAAGTTGCAAGGTTGATCTATCTTATTTGTGGCTGAGATGACAGAGGATAGAATGTTAGGGAACGAAATCTTTTGGGAGTCCTCTGATAGAGCTCTTTCCTGATAGCTTTTTGGATTTGTGGAGGAGGCAAAGGTTTCCTTTTTTATACGTAAAATAATATGCTGAAAGGCTAGTACTTAACCTTATCACGTCTCTGCCTTTGTGCCAGTTTTGGATGCCAGTCAATCCCCACTCCATAATATTAACTGCCCCTGTCCTCCAGCAGGGAAATAATGTCATTCCATGCTTAACTTTTGTCGTCAGAGATATTGTGCACAAAAGGTACTGGGGGAGCAGTGCGTATTGATCCTCTCTCCCCCTCCATTTCCTCCCCACTCTCCCTGGCTGTCTTTTTGTGTGTGATTGGTAGGAAGTGTAAGACTGTTCTGTGAAGGAAGTGTGCAGTTGTGAAAGTGATAGCTCTTCCTTCTGTGAAATTGTTGTTTAAGCTTTTTATCTTGTGGATAGTCTAAACTACTGCGTGACAACACAAATGTAAAGGTCTATAGGAAGGAATTATAGGAAACAATATAATTCCATAGCTGTATTAAAAAGCTACTAAAAATTAGTTTGTTTAAATATATGGACATCTCTACAGAAAGACACTTTAAAGAAAATGTGTTGCTTTAATGCTTTGTTTGCATAGTAAGCTCTGTTCACAAACGGTGACCGAGTAAGGGGTTGATGTACTTTCACAAACTCGGAATATCATTTGGAGTGTGGTACTGTTACAATAGAATAGATTAAGTTGTCTGTCAGCTTTAGAAACTAACACATGCTAAGGGAAAGCAGACTATAGGCGTTACACAAGGGTAGATAACCAGGAAAGAAATCGTATTAGAAGAATATCCAGTATGTCTGTGATAACCAGGATATTACTTTATACAATAGGTTGATCTCCACATATAGTGAATTCATAGCCTCTTTGAGGCCTTTGGAAATTTTGGTAACTGACTTTGAGAAGGCTTTAGGGCTCTGGAAGTTTCTTCCACCAGTAAGCACATTTTAAATAGCTGTTATGCATATTGTAATTTTAGGTCCTCTATAGTTAAAGCTCTCCAGTGAAACTCCATTAGACATGCCTTGTAAGTCTAGACAAACAGAAAGATACCTGTCTAGAGATTTGGTCTAAAAAGACTGTATAGTAGCCATCCTTTTAGTAAATCAATACTTAACAAATTTACTGTGATTAGAAGACCTAGTTCAGTTTTCATTTTTTTCTTTCTAGCCTTTCAAAACAATATTTAATTAAAGCCGTGGTGCTGGGGAGGGCAATCAGTTTTTATCTGTAATTGTATTACTAGGATACGGTTTGTTTTCACAAGTCTAGTGATACATTTCAATACCTTGTGACTCCTGAGCTTGTTGGCCTGAGTTACACTCAGACTCTTCTCAGTATAGTGGCATTTCAAAAACAGTTCAATCCTGACAATGACATGTCCTTGAATAATGCTGGTTTTACTTTAGACTACAAGTGCAAAAAGGGGTCTTTTTCTCTGTAAGACTTCAATTATTTCAGTTTAAACAGGATCACTGTTTCAACTAGGACCATCAAAATTATCTTATCTTTATGGGTTAGTATCATCTAGATGCTTGATTTTGAATATATACGGTTTCATTCTAAATATTACAGGAGAAGGAAAAAAAATGAGGAATTATTAAGCATAGCTGGCTGGTTTTAAGCTCTAAACTTTAAAATCTTTGTGGGACAATAAAAACAAATTTGTATGCATAACTTCCAGTAGGAAACCTGAAGCTTAAAGTTGTTATTGGTGCTAAAAAAATTGGCTACGAGCTAATTAATGCATAGGTAACTTTATATAAATACAGCATATTAAATTTAAAATGTTTGTTCCTTGATCAATAAAGTTGTAAACCAAATCAAATTTATTTTTTTCCCAAATTACAGGCTTAAATGCAACACATTACAGGAGATAATAGTAGGGCAAGAAGTTAGTGTCATGTTCAGAGTTTGGTGATATGTTTAAACAATGCATACTTTTCTAAAACAGAATTCTTCTAACATTTTCTGCTCATGCAATCGGTTTCAGTAAAACAGCACAAGGGTTTTGTATTTAGTTGAAGAAATATCTGTATTAATTTCTACCATGGAAAATTTTCAGCTTTTCAGTATAAATGATTGATTAGGTAAGTAGTTACATTAGTTTTAATAATTATAAGAAATTAATTAAATAGTTAAGGTAGTATTTTATACGTTATTTTATTTCGAGTTAATATTTTCTGAGAACAATTCAGAAGCCTTAGATATAGGCCTACCCTGTATTTGAGATTTTAAGGATATTGACCTTTGTCACACAAGTTATTTATTCCAGTGGTGACTATATCTGTTTCTGTTCAATGAAGGAATCCATGTGTGTGTGCACGCACGTGTGTGTGTGTGTGTATGTGTGTGTAATATACTGCCATGAAGAGCCTGTGGTGCACCACTGCAATTTATTTAAAAACTAGAAGGGAGACTTCTTTGTGCAAAGAACAGTAACAGTAGCGAGTGGCTATTTTTATCATCTTCTGTTAGCCAATTAAGTGTTCTTTTAAAATAATTATATAAATAAAAATGTCTTTAGAAGGGTCTTTAAAGAGTATCCTGAAGAGCATTCAATACACTTTGGTATATAAATATCATAGAGTGGGATTCAGGAGAGAGGGATCCATTCTTGCCTCTGCCACAACCTTGAATTGTGACCTTAGGCAAATCATTTACCCTCTCTGTGCCTCAGTACATGAAACAGGAGTAAAAATAAGCTCCCCAGGTTCATGGTGAGGTTTTCCTTCATTAATCACTAAGGTAGTTCAGTTTGAAATATCAGAAAGTTAACATTATTGTAATTGCATTTAGGTATGAGAAGCTATGTTTCAAACTATTCTTTTTGTCCCTTAATTTCTTCCTGATTATTTTTCTTGTGGTAGGACTATCACTGCTATAGATAAGATGCACATCATTGCTAGTGACACTTGCAAGTATGATTGAGTAGGGCAAACAGAACAGAACTGTTTTGTAAACTTCAGGTTTTTAGACTTGAGTTTAACCATTATAACAAACATTAGATCTGGTGGTTTACTGTAATTTATATTTTGTTTTGATTTGTTTTCATTTTCAGTTCAAGCTCAACAGCTGATGCAAATTCAGAGGAAACAGCTAATTTGGAAAAAGGAAAATCAACATTAAACAAAGTTTTGGAGTCTTTTTGTTCATATCACTCGCAACAGACTTTGGCTATGTTAAAATTTTTAATACAAGATGAAAATGTTCCTATAGTTTGCAGTTGCAAGCAAACACATTTGGTCCATTCTGAAACTTCCAGTTCCATTACTGAAGAGGATGTTCACATTTCATTTTGCAATTGCAATGGACACGTGCTGACAAAAAGGTGCTGTTTACAAAATCAAAGACCAAACACTTGTTTACCACCTCTGTCTGTCTGTATTAAAGATTTCCATTCTTTGTCATGCCAAGCTGTAGCGATTGGATGTATTAAGACAATGGTGAACAAAGCGTGTAGTTCTCATAAGTATTGTGCTGAACAATTGCAAAATTACAACAGGCATTCTGTGAAAGCAGCAGCATGTACATATTCAACTAAGGATTGTGATCTCTTGAACAGCATTAGAAACACAAATAGATCTCGCAGCCCATCACCTCCTCCGCTATCACCTGTACAGAGTAAAGAATTTGAATCATCGGAAGGATCGGTAATAGATTTTCCAACTTTAGACAATAACAAGCTCGAAATATCCATCAACCAGCCTCCATCCCTCTTCCCAGCTGAAGGAAGCAAAGGAGAATTTGAATATGAAGGTAAAACACGCAGAGGAAAAGAGACTGAATTTTCAGATGGAATGTTGCTATCAACAGACCAAGAAAGCAACAATTATTATATAAATTCTGAGAAGGCTGAGAATGGGGAACATTCTGCCATTTTTCAAGATTTAATGGACCGTATTAATGAAAAGTTAAAATCAATAGACACTACAGATATAGCAACAAATCTTGTAAAACTTCCTAGCAGTGACAGGGCACCAGAGAGTGATGTCAAATTAGGAGACTTCATAACTTCTCTTTTGCATAATGCCAAGGCAAGTGATTACAGCTTTATGGAATTACTTCGCCAACATGATAAACAAGTGGAAAATAAAATTATCCAAACAAGATTTCGCAAGCGTCAGGAAACTTTATTTGCAATGTATAATTCTCCTGACTCACCATTCATTCGTCGACAGTCTTTGCAAATCAAGAGGGAGCTTGCAAGCCTTGATGAAACTCTTGTAAGAAAAAAGTCAATTTCTGAGAGAAATACAAAGAAATCTACCAAAAAAAATGATAAAACATACCCAAATAAAAGACACAGTTTTACTGTGATAGAGGATGAGGCTTTGCAACATCTTGAAAGTAATCCATGCATGAATTGCCAAACCAAACCAATGTGCTTTCCAGTACACCAAACAGAGTCTTTCAAACTACCTCTTACTAATTTTCAAACCAGCTCCAGCTTTCTAGTTCTTTCAGAAAACAACACTATTGCAGCCAGTCAGGCAAACCTCACAAAAACACAAGGAGATTGTGCAGCCTTAAAAGAGACTGATCAGATTCCTCTAAAGGATGAGAGTAATGGAATCTTGGGCAGAAATAAACGTAACATTGTGCCTCCTGGATGGTACTCTGTGTATGTAACGAACAATATTGTGTTTAGAAAGTCATCCAATGCAAAAACCTCTTTAGAAAGTTTTGAAAAAATGAAAATAAATCAAGATGCTGAAAGATGCAGTGACATAAACATAAGTAAAATTGTGAGAGACACAAATCTGCAAGTTGTTGTAGAGCGTTTAGAAGATACAATAAACTTAGCCAGAAAGACTAACAACTCATTGCTGGATAGTTACAAAATAAGCCAAAAAATAAAAGATAATGCTTATGAACAGGTTATGAACCCAGCTGCTAGAAGATGCTTACCTTCCACTCTGAGTGAAACAGGATGCACAGGACAAAGCTTCTTTCCACATTCACATGTGCCAAGCAGCAGTAAAACCAAAACTGTGTGCATGACAACAAACAAACAGGAGATAGTTATAGATCAAGAAATTAACGACAGCCTTTTGAAATCTCTGACCTTTGATTCATCCAGTTCAACTTCTAATAATGGGGACTTGCATAGAACTTCTGAAGCTGAGGAGATCTCATCTCCCTTAAACTACTCTAGTCCTATTAAGCTTATGTTTGTCTCAGAGGTTAATAGTAGTGAAGGAGTCAAATATACTTTGACATCTGCAGCTGCGTCTTCTAGAGGAAGCACAGATATTTGTTTGTTTCAGGGGCATGCAAACACTTTGTTAGACAAACAGGCCACAGGAGATCTTTCTCATACTATCTGTGTCAAGGATTGTGATTACAATGAAAACAATACCAAGGAGGAGTCAAGTTGTGTTTATACAGAAGCAATTACAAGCTCTTGTCCAGTTGGTCAAACTAACTTAAATGACTCGAAACAAAATGACGAAGTTGTGGAGAAATCAAGCAGTAGCAGTGAATTGGTTTTAAAAAGAAAACCTGGTAGACCAAAGAAAATAGGTCCTCAAGTTGTTAAACAGGTTAAGAGGCCTATCGGACGGCCTCCAAAACCAAAAATAGATGTGACTGAAAGCAGAGAACCTAGAACTGAACTTAGCAGTGACGGTAAAAGTACCAAATCTGATACAGCAGTAATGGAAGAAGTTAACAGCAACAAAAATATTACTGTGACAGTTGTTTTTGGAAGGTCAAGAAGAACTAAGAGATATGTTTCTGAAGGTAATCTACATGGAATCAGCATTCTGCCAACACGACACATTGATTCTAATTTTGCAAATGACCACATCAAAGCGAAGCGCAATGCAGAAACTGAAAATGCTTTGACTGAAATAGTAAAAGCCTTACAGAATTCTTCTACTGAAAACGAGGTCTCCGGTTATGACTATGTCAGACCTATCAAGAGTAACGTAGCATCACCACATCCTTGCAGCAATATCATACGGGCAATAAAAAAGCCGTTAACCACCATTCGAAAACCTGGTAGGCCAGCAAAAGTAAAAATCTCCGGCATATCAGTGACTGTTAGTAGACTTACACCTCAGGAAAGAAAAGTGAGTATTAGCAACTGTTTGCCTCCTTTACAACAGCAGAATGTGTTAGAAAAAAACATACCACAGGAGAGAAAAAGTCAACTGTGCAATAATATGGGTCAAGTAAAGAGCATGCAGAAGGATTCTAGAGAGGATGAATCAAACAACGTTATTACAACAGTGTCAAGAAAACGTGGAATTCCATTGAGACATTCTGCTAGAGACAGAAAACCCTCACTGCATTATTTACATTCATTAGCATCTTCTAGTGTGTTTACTTGTAGAAGTGCCTTACTACACAAATCTTACAAACTCCATTTGAAAAAAGCTAAAGATCGAAAGGAAAAACATAGGCAATCAAATCAGAGCACAGCATCCAAAGATACCTCAGAACTGAGAAATTCAGGAAATGCAAAACCGGATCTTAAGGATGGTGAATTTGGGCCCATTAATGAAGTATCATCAGATCCCATTTTTTCATCGAATCCCTCTCTCAGGTGGTGGGCTACTTCCGCTTCAAGTGACACTTTGTTGGAAGAACTAAATAATAGATTTGAACAGATAACTAATACCTGGTTGCGAGTGGGGGGAAATGAGTTTGATAAATGTGTGTGTGAAAAAAGTGATCCCGTTGAACAGGACTGTAATACTGAAATGTCAAACCCTTTAGACTCCTGCCTTGTAGAACTTGAAACATCACCTATAAAAATGCTTTTTCAGAAAAAGTGTAATATGAATGAACTCTGCACCTGGTTTATGCAAACTACAGAAACGCAGTCTCTCTCCCTGGTGAGAAAGGCAAATGCTCGCAATCCTTTAGAAGTAGTTAGCACCAGAGAGATAAAAATGGAAACTAAACAGTCTGATCTTAGTACTTGCCCTTTCAGAAAGCACTTTAAAAAGTTTGCACTATCCTCTCCTTCAAAACCAGCAGGGAAATTACAAATACTACATAACATGATGAGGTCTCCAGTCTTAAGCATGAAAAGTAATTTCACGTTAGCCAGATTAAAAAGAAATGAATTTAAGAAGTTACAGCATGATAGGTGGGGACAAACGAAAAAGCTCTATAATCAGGCTCCTGGAGGCTGGAGATCAAAAAAGAAAAATTTACAGTTCTTTTGCCAAAGCCAGTTGTTTAAAAGTACAAGTGAGGAAACCAATGATGAAATGCCCAAGCTCCAAGAAAAAAATACAGTAGAAATCCAGCCCATTCAGACTTTGGTAGATTCTCAGAGTAGCCTCTTGCCAACTGAAAATGAAGCCAGAGATGCATTTGTTCAACAGATGATGGGATCTTCTGCCTTTAACCCACATCCTGGTTTAGCAAATATACTTAAGTCACATGCAGAGACAAATGGAACACTTTGTTGCCAACAAAACTCTAGAAAAGAACAAAGCCAAGATAAACTGTTTCAAAATACTTGGAAAGCCAAAACCTTTAAAGATTGTAGAATATTTTTGAGAAAAATCAACCATATTGAGCAGCACAATTCATTTAAGTTAAATAATGTCATTTATTCTCCTGAAGCTATTGAAAGTAAAAGCCATCAGGCCTATATGGAAGAAAAAAGACATCCTCTCTTAAGGTCCCATTCTACTAAGCAAAATGCATTAAAGAAACAAGAAAATGAAATGGAAGCATCCAAAGGATCTAATTCTTCTAAAGTGACTGACAGGCTGGATGACGAGTTTCACAGCAGAAAATTAAGTAGAGGTATAAACCATGATGATAATCCTGCTGGTAGTTCTGAAGTTCTTATCAGAATAAACAAAAGAAAAAATCCACAATGGGAGACCACTGATACAAACATAAGAAAAAGGCATAAGAGACAATCATGCAGTAGTGGACAAATGGCAACTTATTACCAAAAGTACCAAGTAGGTAAGTTCCTGTTCCCCCCTTCATCTTAAAATTGCAGTCTTAAAGAATTGGAGAAGCCAAACAACTAAGCACTTTGGATTTTATTTTTTTTTATTGCATGATATTAATTTTAATTTCAGAAAAGTCATGAAATTAAACATTGTCTAGCATCAGAATAATGTAGAAAGTGGAATTCTAAAATTCGTGTAATATTTTACTCATTTTTTTCAGCTACAATAGGTGTGTTAGATTCTATTAGAGCTATAACGCACCGAGATAAAGAGCTAACTCATATAGTTCAGACAGACAAAAAGTCAAGTTCTGACATATCTGAAGTCAATCGCAGCTGGTTATTGATTTCAAAAGGAACAGAATTTTTTTCCACTGTGTGGTTTATCATACTGTGAGGAAGGGTAAATTATAAAATGAAGCAGAAATTCAGTGTATTAAGATATAGTTAACATAGTTGCTTAAAAAAAAAATTGTCGTTGAATGATTTCTAATGTAAATCTGTAATGGTTTTATAATTATATAGTAAAAAATAGTACAATGTACTTCTGAGAAGTATTCATTCAGAGATCCGTTTTAGTATCCATTCAATGCCAAATGAAATCTGCTGACTCTAAAGGGTTTGTGCATTGAATCCTTACAGAACAATTTAAAATACAAAATTATTCTAGACAAGTACAATATACAGTTACGATGCTAAATGCATTGGCTTGGAATCTTTTTAGGCTAATATGAAATTAAATCCATTTTTGAAGCTAGATATTTATAATACATTTTAATACAACTGTGATCTCAGGCCATTATATTACTTACAAAAAGGGTACACTTCTGAAATTGTTTCTTCTGTTGAGTGAAGAGATCTCCCTAAACAAAGTCTCATCTCATTCCAATAAAATAACTGTGAAATACCAACTAAAAAAAGTTTTGCAGTAGAAATTAAATTACTGCAGAAGTATTCACTTGTAGAAGCAATATTGTATTCATTAATCTGATTATATTGCCTGAAGAATAAAAAAAACCTATTCAGAATATCAGAGCAAAACCTTATGTCCCCCTTCATATTCTATATTGTAGAAAACTATCCCTGATAATAAACTGAAGAGTTAATTTAAGTTGTAATATAAGCAATATTATGGCTCTTGTATACTTTATTTCTTTTGTGTATTATGTGATATATAAAATTCTTCATATTAAGCTTGTTCAATATTACCCTGCTTTTCCAAAGTACAGCAGTTTTTATCTTCAGACTATTATTTTATATTTTAATTCACTGATTTGGGGCCAAAATCAAGATTAAAAAATTAGTTTTAAGAAGTTCAAACCTTGACATAAGATTGCTGTAAAAAAGCCAGAACTAGAAAAGGAAAGGGTAACATCTATCTGTGTCTTTTTTTGGAAATAAAGAAAGAGCTCTCTCGTACTTTTATTTCAGAATTTTAACTGTAGTTGAGAAAAGTTTGCATTTGAATTATATTTATCTTTAAACTTTTTCTTGCCATGGCAATGTAAGACCTATTACGGCCTCATGTTAGTTTTAATTGGGACTCAACTTTATTTACCTGATAACTTTCTTCCTTTAGGAAATCTGATAACTATTTTGATATTTTACATTATTTCATTTACAATTTTTGTTATTTTCCCTTTTACTCATAGTTTCTCATATCAATCGTTGTCTTTAGAAAGGATATGACAGCAAGTTCACTGATATAGGAAATGTTAAAAGACAAAGAATTACAATTCTGGATTTTTCTCCACGTCTGTAACCCCAAATCTTTTTTAGGGGAACTGCTGCAGTAGCAGGGGATTGTCTGATATAGAAAGGGATGTCTTGTTTTGGCATGTTGATTCAACAATATGTACTGTCTGTACAAGGAAATCATATAAACATTTTTAGTCTAGAGTATTGTTACTGGCTAAAAAAAAGGAACATGATTTCTAGCTGTGCATACATGTGTTTTCAAACATAATTCCTGCATCTGGAGGTTAATGCATATGGAAACATCATTATTCATTCATATGTTCTTCAGACTGTATTTTTGTTGATGTGGTATCATTGTTCTGTTGTCATGCTTGAAATATTCTTATATACACATTTATGGTCAATATTTAAAGTTTTTCTTCAAGTTTTACTGATCTTGATGTCTTACCGAATATTCTTGAGAGAGGTGTTTTGATGCTGGTTTATTGTGAAGCATTGTGACAGGTAGGCAGAACGTTGTTATCAACTTTTTCTGTATGCTCAGTTTTTGTTAGAATGTGCAAGTGGGAATAAAGCAATTGAGTTCTTGCATCTCAAGGTAGTGTCAAGCAACTCGAACCAGCCATGTAATCATTGTAGCAACAGAAGAGGGTTGATCACTTTTTATATTGCCTGGTTTATTCAAGATAAGGTGGATGGTAGATACATTGGTCCATATGCTGTTTGTAACTACTTGACTTCTGAACTGTTGCTTCAACAATGCATTTGATGGGGGCAGTTCCTTTTTACTGTAAATCTATGTTCTGACCATTTTAATTTATTTAGCAACACTGAAACATTAGTACTGGCTGTGGTGGCAAAGAAAATCACATAAGCATGTTTTTAGGAAAGCATTTATGTTTTCTTGCCATGAGAGTGGTTCAGTGTGTTTCTTTGTAAAACCCAAGACCACATTCACGTGTTTTGGACTTAGCCAAACTAGATGCAAAAAGGCTTCAAGAGAGCCAAGCTAAAATAAGAGAAAGTATTATTCAACAATAGAATAGAACACTATAAATGACTCCATTTTAGGAACTTACAATGTACGGAATATTTTAAAAATCTTCTTCAGAGGGTGTGGATTTATCACAGATGCAAAGGAGGCTGTGGACCTATCACACTAGCTGGCAGTGCCGTGTGCTGTGATGACATGACATACCTGTTTATTTGCCCTTTTTCTATGTGAACTCCCATCCTGAGACAAGCTTTTAAAAATCAACTCAAACCATTTCAAGCTCGGATATTTTCTTCATCTAAAATGAACTTTTTCGTTTTCTCCCTTATAATTTGGCTTTTTTTCAAGGAGTCTGGAGGTTTAGAAGAAAATCTGTTGTATTTGTTGGAAGAGAATATACATTTTCCATTTTAATTTTTCATTATATTTGAATGCTATTCTTAAATGTTATCTTAAGATCAAGTTAGTGCAGTATTTACAGTTAGAACTTGCTAATGATTGTAATCATTTCAAAGTTGACTACAAGAGTTAGGAATCTAACTATGAAAACCTGGTATTTTTATGAATCTAATTGGTCTCTTAATTGTGCACCTAAAATAAGATCTGTAATAATATGACAACAGACAAAACTTTTCTTAAACTTGACTTCCATTACTATAAATTTTCTAAAATTGGGAGGAAAATTTTGTGAACTCTTTTTACACATCTATATTAGTATGGCATTAATATTCCAGTATTGTTGCTTATTTGTCTCATGGTAGTGCAATCCAGTAGTGATAAGACTATACAATGTGAATCCTTCCCTACTACTATGGAAGATGTTAAGTAAGTCTCACACCAGTGATACAGTGACAAAACCCATTGTTTTTAGCAAGTCTTCATCTTTCTCTTTCATGAAGGAGTATGTTCTACATTCCTAATGTGGAACAAATGTAAAATGTTAGGTTAGGTAAAATGCAAAAGAGACATAGTGTAACACTCATTAAACCTGTTGAGTTTGAGAAATCCTTTTCAACAGCCACTTCTTAGCTTTTTTCATAAAGGTTTTTTATGAGAAGGTTATTTGGCTTCATAGTAAGTTTCACCTTAGAAGTCACTTTTTCTCACAGACATAAAACAAAGTAAGAATATTAATATAAAATATAGAAATAATATTGAAATAAATGACTATTCTCAATAAGTGAGGCATTTTTAATGCAGAAATATAAAAAGTATAAAAGCACAAAGGTAGACTTGATATGTAGATGACTGCATACGTATAATA
Source organism: Podargus strigoides (assembly GCA_028020825.1). Classification (NCBI taxonomy): domain Eukaryota; kingdom Metazoa; phylum Chordata; class Aves; order Caprimulgiformes; family Podargidae; genus Podargus; species Podargus strigoides. The sequence continues at coordinate 16,972,576 of CM051621.1, read as the reverse complement.
AATCTTGGCTCATTCATTTAATGAACTTAATGGTCTCTGCCTCATTCCCATTAATGCAACAACAGCAGCTCTAATACCACAGTCGAATAATCCATCTTGTTTTACACTCGGGAATTCTGCTTGCCAAATGCAATTATATAGCCTTTCCTTTCCTTGTCTTTCCCATCACGTGATCTAGTGTGAGGTGTATAAATTTTGGGTGCTGCTTTGTTTTAAACTATGATCATTTACCTATTGCCTTGGGCTATGCTGTTCCTCATGTTGTTTTTTAAGGGTTCTGAGATAAGGATTTTTACTTTTGCTTATTTGAGTAGTAGACTTCTGTCAAAGAACTCAGCTCTGAAGTCTTTCATTTCCTTTACCTGCAAGGAAGATTCTGTAGTTCAGTGTCATGTTTTAAGCCTTTCTGTAGGGTTTATATACCTGGTTTTATACATAAGTGGAGGTGGTTTTTTTCATCATTTTATTCAGTATTGTTTTATTATCTCTTTAATTTCATTTTCTCAAAAACTGGGAAATGGCTGCTCATGCTTTCCCGTTTGTCCTGAGTCCTGAGGACAGAGATTAGATTTTTCAGCTGTCTTTAGGGAACTTATAATACCATATAACTATAGGCAGTCTTCTGTCTTTCTGCTTAAGCCTTTCTCCAGAAGAGAAAACAGTAGTTTTGCCAGGCCTGCCTAGCGCTTTTGAAAGTATGACAAGTACATATCCTTTCTAAAGTCCTCTCTTCTGTTAAGAGTTTACTGCCTTGAAGTGGAGCTTTGGTTGATGTTAGATAGAAAAGGATAGAAATCAATCAACTCAGCTTGTGACGATGTAACTTGTAAGTAACTTATTTGTGTAGTCCGACCACCACAAAGAAGGATAATTATTATACTGAAGCAATTCCACATTTTGGTGTTGAACTATGGGAAAATATTCCTGTTCAAGAAAGGTGCTTTAATACATAGAGACATTTGTACTGTGCCTTAATTTGTATTCCTCTATTGTTTATATGCTAAAGCTAGCAGTGGTGTTTTTTCTTTCACTGAATCTTTGTAAAGTGTCTTACACTGGAATCTTCATTTAGTTACATTCAAAAAGTGCAGATTTTGGGTCCAGAATCGAGGGGAAGATTTACAGTGGTGTGAGGTGACTGGGCTGTTGTTTACATGTATTCTTGGGTAGATTTTCCTTCCCTAATTCCTCTTTCACTCAATCAGAATATAGTTCTAGTCTGTCCTTTGACAATTTGACACCTTCAGATTTTCAAGCCAAATAGAAATACTGCATTTAGTCACTGGTCATCCTTTTGCTAGCGGTGTCCTTTTCTTTTGCTATAATGACACAGTTGTGCCTTAAGGACATTGTTTAAGCAAAACTTGAGACTAACAGAAATATTTTCATTATTTTAAAGTATTTCAGGAGTAAGTCTGAACATTTCTTTGCAGGGCTTTACAGAGTGGTGCTATATCTTAGGAACGTATCCAGAATTTTGTTTCAAACGTATGTAAACATTTGTAGCTGTCAGAAATTATATTTCATTTTTTATGTTCTTCCTTGTATTCATTTGGTAGCTGGGTATTAATTTAATACAAATAAGATTTTTGCCATATTTTAAGTACAGGATTTTCATATCATAAGGCGCTTTTTTTCTGGTGTTTCCTATGGTCAACATGAAAAAGAAAGACCCTTTAAAATGGCCTTGAATCTTGAGTGTTCCCTAGCACACAGAGTGTTTCTCAAAGCTGTTGACAGCCTTCAGGTTCTAATTGAGACAGATATTTTTACAATGATCAACAACTAATTCGATGGATGTATCTGAACAGAAATTGTTTTATATGGGAAGCCTAAGATTTTAAGAGCAGCATTTTGCATTCACATGCACACACCACTACAGCATCACAGTTTGACCGTTTTGCCCTTAGTGGTAACTGAGGTAGCATCATGCTTTGTGGTTTCACTGTAATATAAAACGTGATGGTGTTCTTGGGTGTGTAATCTAGCAAAGCAAGTTTATGAAGTCCTCATTAATAAAGTTGACTTCCTAGTTCTTTAAAAAATATTATTAGATATTTTGAAATAAATCAGAAGAAAATCTTTGGAAACAAATACAAGTATGTAGCAATGTATGATTTATAGACCTGTACCTATATATATTTGTACAGGGATATGTGCTACATATGAACTGAGAACACTGCTAACATACCATTTTATGAGAAAATCACTTCTTTGAAATACTGCAAATAGAACCTAGATTGAGGTCCCAATTTAGAAGTTAATTGGAAATTTTATTTACTTTATCCTTCACAAGGATTTTTTTAATACTGCCTTATAAAAAGCTAAAAAAGAAAACAGAAATTATTTCACTGCTAGTCAAATAAAATATTGAAGTTATTAATTAAATTAAATAATTAAAATGTACTCTACACATTTTTATTAGGATTCTAACCAGGTTATGACTCAAAATAATGTTTTGATTGGTTGCAGTGTACCTTGATAAAATAATGCTGTTCTTGAGACACATCTTTCTCCATCTTCTCCCTTCAAAGCATGAGGTATCATCTTGAATTACTTCGTTTTTCATAAGTCCTCCATCTCTTACTTCTTTTTCCTCCTTATTGGATTGTCAGCTTTCAGCTGACTGACTTTTCTCTTCTAAATGCTCACTTTATTATTTTTTTCTTAACGTGTGATTTTTGTCACATTGTTTTGTATATTACTCGCTTTAGTAAGTCGGACTAGGTATATTTTCCCTGCAGCTTTCTAGTCTGAAGGTCTGAACCACTGTTTAGACCATTCAGACCATTACACCCTGGTTGTTCCACATTGATCTGCATCCTCTCTTCATACTTTGCTCTTCTTTAGTACCAAACTTCAATTGATTCTTGAGTCACGCATCAGCTTTCTTTTTTCCAAGCTGTGTGTTTGCATGCCAAAGCATACTGTCAGTAGCACTGCAGAATGAGTGCGACCCAGTTTGTTTTTAACTACATATTTGTCATTGTGTACTTCTGCTGGTCCATACTACCTTTTAGACCTGATAAGAGATTTATAATATCAGCTGAGCAAGATGTCAGTCAGTTTTTGTCATAGATTTCTTCAAATCCGGGTAGGGAAAATCTTTTCTAAATAGCCATGCATACTTTTTAATTCACTTTTTCTTATTGAAGACCGGGTAACTTTTTCCCCCCCTACAGTGTAAAGATGCATGTCTTTTCCAAAATCAGGTTGTATAAACACACTTTGTCTTTGTAGCTCCATGCTTTTGGGCAAACACTCTGGACATTCCTGTTTCTGCTCCCGTTCTCATGGCTGATTGCACCTTCTGTTCCTGTGGAACAGGTCTTGCAATTTATATTTCTCTTTCCATTTTTTTATAACTGAAGGAGAGGGACCTTTTTCTGATGCTGATGTCTCTCATGTTCTAGACATCAGTAAAGGCTGCTAGATGATTCTTCAGTGTTCTTTGGAGTACAAATAATGGTATCTGTTGCTTTATTAAGACGATGTAAATCTTTAGTGAGAAACTTCATTCTCTATGGAGACCTAGGCTTTTTTTCTGTATTCTTTTGTTTGGTTTTGTCAATCTGACAGGTTTTACTGTCTGATTTGTTCTTTCAGCAGCAGAAACTCACCTGACTTATGTCTGCATTCAGCTTTATCTGTTCCTTACCAGAAATTAAATTTAGACAGTAGTTTTAGAAACACTTCTTCCAGTGGCTGTGCCTCTTCATGCTCAGTGGCACATACTCCTTTCTGTCTCCACTTTTAGGCATACATTAAAGGAATCTGTGCTTCTGTCTTTTAACTTTGTGCTTCTGTTGAACTTCAGAAAAAAAAATTACTTAAAGTTAGGATTCAGTGTTCTTTTTGGGGCACTTAGCATAAATTTCAAAACATTTGGTAACAATAATTTATTTTTAAAATTTAAGAAATTTATTTACAATACAAATATAAAGAACTATACTTAAGATAGCCATTCTTAAAATTGTGGTGTTTTGTGTGTGTCTTTAAAGTTCTAGAGATGTATGTTTGAAGAAATTCTTCGTTTGTGTATCATATTTTTTCCTGAGTTATTTCATATTTATCAGTTTCCTACTCACAGATGTTTTTTAATTACATATAAGTAGTAGAAATCTCAGTAGAGGAAATTACTTATTTGCAAATTATTGTTTGACCTTCCTTAATTCAGAAGTCTGGTGGCTTATAAACCACCCAGGGACCATCTCATCATATTTCCGAGATGATCTCCCTCCATAATATGATTGCATTTGTAACATCAAAAAACTATTATGAATTAAAGATTTGAGATTAATCCAGCTCAAATGACAAGATTTACACAGCCACATTCATCACAGTATTGAGATGATGGTGTTCTGTTTCCTCTGAGAATCACCTGAACCAGCATACTTAGTTCTGAACCTTAGCCTTATTGTACCTCGTTCAAAAACACTTTAAATTATGAATACGTAGAATAAAAATAGCAAAACTTTTTTCTGTTATAGTTTGTTTCTAAGGCAAATGCAACAGTACTCATCTGCACAGCAGGTGTTTAGGGTTTTTTTTTAATTTATACGCATGCACAGAAATTAGGTACTTTTCTTTCATGGAACTGATGATCAGAGGCAGACTTGTTTCATGGCATGCCTAGATGCTAAGAATTAATTATGTTCATCATAAAATTAATGATGCTTCTTTTCAACTGTTAGATTCTTAGCTGTTTTTTATTTCCAAGATCTTTCAAGACAGTATGCTATAACAAGTTTAATACTGTCATCACTAGTAAATCATGCCCTAAAGTTTTATCACTTCATACCCATTTCAGTGACAACGTACGCTAATATTTTGCTTCCTTGTTCTTTAAGAACCCTGTGCCTTCTGTGGACTGCTAAGTAATCTGTGTCACCACAAAGTAGAGTGATTCTTGTCAAATAGATCACAGGCTTAAATAACTTTCTAAGTCAGGCTGCTTTAAATAATTAAAACTTAAAAAGGGGGCAGGACTGTTGTCTATACTTAAGCTCTTGTGAATGTACATTCAAAGCTGTTCTGTGTTCTGGGGAGCTGTCAGGACTGAACACTGTACTTCCGTGGCTGCACAGGTGTGATTTCTTCCTTTTTTAGAAAAAAATACTTGTTTCAGTTCCTGATTTCTGCAATGAAGTTGCAATTTAAACCTTTTGTGTTGCCTATGATTTGTTATGTTTAAGAGAATGAGGACATTTGCTATAGCTGACTGGTTCTGGGGAGAAAGTCATGTTACTTCTGTGACAGCACTCTGCAACTGTTGTCATCTATTCCACTTGCCAAACTTTTACCTGAAAATACAAACAATACGCTGTTTGGTCTTACTGTTGCGCTGTGTTCTCTGACGATGAATTAGTGATGTAAAACATGCAACAAACACCCACTGCTATATAATTTTGTCTCTGTGCAGGTTAAAGCTTTAACAGTGTGTGGATATTTCAATGTATAGCTTCAGGAGATAGCTACCAGTACGTAATCCTCCGTCACTGATGTGCAACAAGTGTTCAGAAAATTACTACTACCCTCTTTTAGTTACATTTCATTCCTACTTCCTTTCTTATTCCCACCTTTTTTTTCCCCCCTTCAAACCAAGAAAACATTTCTGAATTAGTGTGAAGAGCAAAAGAAACTTTTCCATCATAATTTCAGTCTGGGACTGTGGCTGCTTCTGACTTCTCACTGTCTTTTTTTCTCTATTCAGTGTACCTCCTGGCTTGTGTACTGTTTTATTTGTCTTAGTATTCCAGCTGTGTTAAACTCAGCTCTTATATCTAATTTTTAGAAGACTCCCTGGGTATTGCTCATCTCCTCAGCTTGCTTTGATCTAGTTGAGTATGCCATCTATTTCCAGAGTATTTCTTTCTCTCTCTGATTCCCAAATGGGATTCTATCCATTGAGCTGAAAAATATTATTTCTTATTACAATGAGAATCCATTTGATAAATAGAAATGAGACGTTTCTTTGTAGAACTCTTTGGCATTGCATTTTGGCATTGTGGAAAGATGAGTTTAAATTTTAGAGACAATAAACCTGACTGTGCTTGCTTCGTTTACTTCAGTTTCAATGTATGTTGCATTATCAAATCAATCTGAAAGCATGCTGAGGCTACTGTAGTCATTGTAGATTTTAACCTAATATATTCCACAATTTCCTTTTCTGGGAAACGTTTGAGTAGTTTGTACAGAGAAAATTTTTTCTATGCTGCTATAGTTTTACTATTTCTACTCAGTGTTTTTGAAACCTCTCTGTAAAAGCCTCAGGTCACTGCCATATATCATGAATGCTCTTAACACTTTCCAGCCTATACATTTGCAGATCATTGATAGTGGTGTTTAACAAATTCAGTTTGCAGAATTTTTGTCAGACAGGAAGGTAAAAAACGAGTTTGACCAAGCTTTCAGCTAGCTGGGAAGGAGAGGTTTTTCTTCTATGAAGTAAATATTGCAAAATTTTTAAAGAAACATAACACCCTACAGTGATACTTTCAAAGTAATTTTAAAGCATACAAACGCATGACATTTGATAGCAATTTCTTTGATAGGAAATGCTGAGGAGTCCTGTAACAGATAAGAAACATTTATCCCTAGTCCTGCTGCTTCTGCCGTGGACTTGACATGTCATAGGCACAGATTAATTCAGCAAATGTATGGACTTGAGCTAGCCAGATTTTTTTAAAATAAGATTTATAACTTTGTCATTTTTAAAAAAATATATCTAAAGGACTGCAGAAACACACAACTTAGTTCCCCGAGATATATTTTTTTAAATTGTTATTGTTTCAGATCAAAAAGATATAGTCTCATTTCCGTATCTTTTTTTTTAAAAAAAAAAATTGACCATCTAAGAAGAGACAAGAAAGATCAGGCTCCAGTTATTGTACGCTCTGAAATACGAAATCTTTTAAATTAAGCAGTAAATATGTTACTAGCACTTCCAAGAGTAGTTAGAGGACAATGGCTGGTAGAGCATAGTGTAATTAAAGATGAAGAAAAGCATCTGAATTTAAGAAATATCACTAGTTTGTCACACAAAGGATGTTTAAAAAAAAAACAAAGACTGTTTTCGTCTTCACTGGGCTTTTAGCACTCTTGGCCTGTCTTGGAATTCACTAGTGAAAGCAGAACTACTGAATATGCCACGGCTGGAATTCATATTCTATGTTACAGAAGCACCTGTAGCTGACTTCCAAAAATCACTTGCATGGAAGCTGATCAACTGAGTCAATCCCAAGTGAATAAAACAAAAGATAATTGCTGGAATAGTAAAAAGATGGCTTTCAAGGTAGAAATTCTAACCTTTTTAGAGGCAATTATGTAAGATCAGTGAATGCCTGTTGTCAATGAAGTTAAAGCGACCTCCATCCTCTGCCTGGTGCAAGCATTGGTAGTGAACTCCAGGAGGATGTAGAGATACTCTACAGCCTAATTCCAGACTCTACTGAAATGGGCTTCATGGCTTCCAGTAGCATCAGTCTGTAATCTGCAGTTCTTCCTGACAGAATAGCTGCTGTATGAAACATCTCTTTTGCTAGGGTTGCTTAATGCACAGTGCACCTTTTGTAAACAGAGCAGAATAGTACTAAGAGTAGAATCTGTTGGTGGATCTGTCTGGATAAATTCAACTACTTCTATTTAATTTTAGACCTTTATTAAATAGTATTTTCAAAGCAGAGAATGTAAATACACCATTTTTGTACCTTGTTACATCAACAGCTAGAAATTAAATCACTACAGGTAAAAGAATGAAGAGCAAGATGAAAGACTTGGTTACCTAATATACTTATTCAGATCTCCACTCTAGTATTTTCCACTTTATTTTTAATGAGGTAAAATTTCCTAAAATAGTAGAGCTTTTTGTGTTGATGTTACCCATACTAGGGAACTGGGAAAAAAAAAAAAAAAAACACAACATTTTTCTATTCCTGTTTTTATGCGTTCTCTTAACATGCCAAACTGACTCCTAGAGTTCTTTTGCTAGAGGTAAATTACTGAATGACAATTACCGGCATATGCTTCTAGTTTTGCAAATTCAGTCCTGCCTTTTATACCTTGTACAGAAAACTGTACAAAACAAAAACAAAGAGCAGGACAGTCCCTCAGAGAGGGAAACCCTTATAGTCAACTACTTGGAAAGTGCTGTTTGGGAGCATTAGAGCACTCTGCGCTTTGATTTGCAGTCCAAGCAAATGGGAAGGAATCATAACCACAGTTACACCAATCCTGGTGCACACTCTGTTACTGCTGGCAGTGCTGTTGGGCCGTACCCATCTAGTACAGCTCCTAGTTTATATATGGAAGTAACATGCCAAATCATTTGAGAAGCCCAAACCTTTAGCTTTTTCTGTCTGGCATTTGCCCAGCATTAAACAAGTTTTATGTATATTTTTTTTACTGTCTTTAAAGCACTTTGCAAGTATATACTACTTCTTAGTTTGCAATCTCTTGATTCCCAAGGCATTTATGTTCCTTTCAGATAACAATAGCCACCATACAAAACAAAACAAAACAACAAAACAACATTCCATCATTCTCTCTTCATTTAGCTGTTGGTTATTTCTGTTAAAAGTTTTGCTACCTGGCCATGCCTGGAAATAATCACTAGAGGTGAGGAAAGCTGGAAGACTTCAGCAGTCAGCCTCAGCACCATCCCATATATACACTTAATCCCATGGTCATAAGAAAAAGCTTTGACTTTCCTCACAGCAAGTGAGGGCAAAGGTTCAAGTCTGAAGAGGCTGTAAATTCAAGAAAGTAACCTTGCTGACTAAAGTTTTCTTTGCCCCCTGCTCTTGCACTCTGTTTCCTGCAGGAGGGGAAAGACCAGAGCAACAAGAGTATGTGAAAGCCAGAAAAGAATGAAGGAAAAGGGTACAAAGAAAAAATAAGACAAAAGATCGAGGCAGAAGAGTAGGGACACAAGGAAATGCAGGGCATGGGAGCAGTAACCCAGTTATGGAGGGTTAGTAAATGAGAAATGCCTGTTTCACTGCCACATCAGAAAGGCACACAGCCTTCTAGAGAGCTCGCATATAAATGTAAAACAATGAAAACTGTTTCAGATGATCTGAGAAAAATAACAATGAATTGTCACTTTAGCTGTTAAACAAGCTGTCTTTCCTTCTTGCCCTGACATAGGAGAGAGTTTAATCAGTTGGTAGTATTTGACTAACACAAGCTAATGTATTTTAGGTTATAGTGTGACAGTTAGTGAATGTCCTCAGCTAAGATGTTCACCCACATTCAGTCAGGTTCAGTCCTGGATAGGTTACACCTAAGTCCTGTGACAGACCTGGTTTCCTGAAATGCAACACAAGCCGTTAAGAGATATTATTGCTGCTTAAACACCTATTTGACAGGAGAAAGTGTGCAGGTAGTTTATAACATGAACATTACTTCCTACCCTTAATACACAAACCCTTATTTTTTAGTATCTCAGTAATTAGAAATATTTTCAGCTTTATCATTTTTGCAGTTCTTAAAATCTTTGAAAACGATGGTGAGAAACAGTGAGTTACACGTAGGACACAGATCACTGCAGGAGATAGGCAGTGGGGAAAAAAAATGTGAAGATGGAGAGGTTTGAAATTAGGATTTCCAAACTCTACCTTCTTGTCTTCTGAGTGTGCACAATTACAGTCCCTTACCTATTAAGGAAGAATTCTTTTTACAGTGACTGTGGTGAAACACTGGCACAGGTTGCCCAGAGAGAGCAGCTGCCCCATGGAAACGTCCAAGGTCAGGTCAGACGGGGCTCTGAGCAGCCTGATCTAGTTGAAGACGTCCCTGCTCACTGCAGGGGGTTGGGCTGGATGACCTTTAAAGGTCCCTTCCAACCCAAACTGTTCTATGATTCTGTTCTCTAATTCTGTATGGCAACAAAGAGAGTGTGATTCAATTTGCACTTGCATCCTAGTCTGCCTAGTGATCCCCACAAAGGGCTGGGTTTCTTTCCCTTCTTGGATTACTTACTTTCCTAGATCTGAAACAAAATACAAACTGTCTATATGTTAGTGCTTTCATGGCTGTACTAAATTAACAGTATCAGCAAAAAAACCCAACCCCAAATTCTTGCCCAGTTCCTACTCTGGGGTTTCACCATAATCAGCTGGACACGATGCAAGGAAGGCCACAGACACCTCTTCCTGTGCAAAGGAACAGCGTGAGGAGCAGCCTGACCTGGGACAGCCTCTGCACATTTCAACACAACCAACCTGACCTGCTTTTAACACATGGAGAGCACAGCACAGTCAGGTTCTGATCTCAATGTCTGTGGAACATAGTGCAGTAAAACAAGCAGCAAAGCAACAGTGTACGCAATCTGCCACCACCTCATCTTGCCTCTCATCACTTTGCTTGTTTGCAGGGGAAGAGGAAAGTGTACTAAACTTTTTCTCATTTTTTTCCCTCTCCCACCCCCACTTCTTTTCTCACAGCACGCTACAAGTGAAAGTCTCGGAGCCACAGAATTCAATAGACATGAACACAGAAAATGAACATTTGAAGTCCATAAAGATGTGCCTTAATCAGCCCACTGAGTGGAATCTGAGTTTTTCAGCAGCATCTCTCGCCAGCTGTAAAGTTTTTAACCAAAATCTCAAAACTGATGAGAACAAATAGATTGCAGCTGTTCTTGCACTATTATTTTGTACATTGTTCCTGATATTTTTTTTTTTCTGCTGAATAATAAGCATTTATTACATTGATCTTGAAATGATCTTGTGTGATTTGGCTTTATATTACTACTAGCATTATTCATTTTGATGTACTTATTCTTTTTTTAAATATAAAGTTTCACAGATGACCATCATGAAATTCTTGCAGTACAAATTTATATCAGAATCAGATGTTCCCCCTTAATAGTACTGTGATTTTTCTATGTTAAGTTTAATTATTATTTCCCAATTTTATTTTTGTGCACGAAAGTTAATATATTATGTAATTTGTGGCATAGGTCACCATGTAAAGATTTATGGTAATAACTATTCAAACAAATCTGTAACAGGTGGAGACCGACTACCTCGAAGCAAAGCAGTAAAAAAGGTAAATTATCTGAGATCTCCTTCGCCAATGGATTGAAATATATTGAACAACCAGTTACATTTCTGCAGTATGCTTTCATCTTCATTGGTCCTGAGAACTTCTGTGAGACAGGGTTCAATGACCGTAATGTGTAAAAGAAAGGCCAAGCCTGCAGGAGGATCTCGTGAAAGATTGTCATTCAACAAACCTGTATCTGCACTTTTTGAGGTTTCTGCTAAATTGTCTTTCTTCCCCTTTTGTTTTTATGAATTTATGCCTGTCACCAATTAAAATGGATGTAAACGCTCCTCCTATTTCTTTTTTTTTTTTTCTCTGTGTACTTTGGAAATTCAATGTAAACATCAAAATTTTAAACTCTACTCAAAGTAGTAAATGGTTGTAGCTGACTACATTGTGGACATTCCATGCTTAGATCAGCTTTAGCAAGGTTCATGTACTTCATTCATCAAAACTTTATTATTAACAGAGCTATAACAAAAGTGTTAGAATAAAACCATATGATATATTTCTCTTTTCTGGAGTCATACCTTTAATAGTTAGAGCAGAGGTTTCTTAACTTCACTGCTTACTAAGTTGTCTGTCTTTTTCTTGCCGAGAACTAATTTTCCAGAAGGAAATTTTCTTGGAAGACACTCTGTTTTATGAAACAAGGATTCACTTAAAATTATCATCGTACTTAATGAAGATGCACTTCTTCTTTATAGAAGTTTGTTGGTTTGCAGGTGTAATTCAGTAACTGTAATTAAAAAAAAAATCTGAATTCCAGTAAGTCTTACAAGATTCCACAAGGATATTGAGTCACTGAACTGTCAGACAGTGCAGAACACGGTTATAAGAATGAACATTAATCATCACATCACATTATCCAGAGGGTCTTTATGTATCATCTCAACTATTTAATGCGCTTGGATTCTATGGGGCAAGAAAGCCAAAAAAAATAAAGTCAGTGAAATTGACTTCAGCAGAGCCCCAGCCAAGCACAAGGAGCAGTAAGGAGTCAGGGCTGTCCAAAGAGGGACAGTCTTACAAGCAGTAGAACTAACGCAACCAGTATCTTGTTCACGTGCCTGAACGAGGAGCTATCACATGGATTTTCTCATTTCAGCCACCAAGTAAATACCTGAACCTTTCTGCTACAGGCACATCTCACTCACCTCGAAGCAGCTGCCCATTTTCATTAACAATTATGGTCCCTTCCTTCCTGTCATACCGAGCTTCAATTGGCTGATGAGTTGAAAAGTTTTCAGATGGGAGTCAGACACAGGCGTAACCCAAGATCACTGAACACTTCACTCAGACAGTAAACAGAACTAGAGAAATAAACGTTCCTGGTGTAGCACTCACCCTTCGTCTTGAGATAGCAACCAGCAAAAGGAGACTTAGCAAGAGAAAGTCTTAGTTTGTAGTGTAAAGAGGCTAATTAGGCAAGCAAACAAAAACAATCACAAAGCTGGTTTTAAGAAACAAAAACTAGCGTAGGAACAAACATGAGATCAATTGTGAGTTTTGACAACAACTGGCCACTGCTATCTTATCATTATGTAATATGGAATTGTGTCTGGTTCTAGCGTGGCTCATGCTTCACACATGGTTGTGATAGCCAGCGAAGAGTTGGTTCAGAGCAATAGATAGGCTGTTTTTAAGTCAATTAGAACATTTTATGGATTAAAATTTTATTCATTAATTAATCAGCCAGGAAGTTAGGTAGTTTCAACCCAAAGAATTAAAGTAAGCAAAAATCAGCAACATTATTTTAGCTAGAAAGTGTAATGCATACTACGTCAAGGTAGGTTCAAAGATACTTCCGGACTTGCCTCCTTAATTCCCTCTGGACGTACTCTATGGCTACCATACACCATGGAGTACATACTGTTCTCAAAAAGTCAGCTGCATACTTTTAAACCTTAATTAATGCTACGGCTCGGAATAATGACCAGCTGGAAACTGCATGCCAGGTGCAGGTCAAGGTTCTATCCTGCAAGAGGCTCACAGGGTAACTTGGGCATAGGACCTCAGGAGGGCTGTAGTTCTGCGTTCTGCTCCAAGGCAGGCCAGCTGTGCCATCAGAGCAGGTTAAGTCTATGTAATCAGGTCTTAAAAACCTCCTTGGACAGAGCCTGCACAGCTTCTCTGGGCAACCTGTTCCACTGCCTTTTTCTCCTTATATTCTCAACATGAGCCTGTTCTTTTTCGTCCTCCCGTCATATGCAAAGAGCCTGGTTCCATCTCCTCTACAGACTCCCTTGTAGGTAACTAGAGGTCCTCCCAAGACCCACAGCCTGAACAAGCCCAGCTCCCTCAGCCTCTCCCCACAGGACAAGCACTCCAGCCCCTGCCCAGCCTGGGGGCTTCCACCAAACTCACTCCAGTTTGTCAGTGTCTCTCTTCTATTAATACACACCGGTGCAGCCATATCCAGAGCAGAGACATCCACTGATTGAGAGGTGACTTCAGGGAAACCTGCTCTTCTCAGTACAGCATTGCTAAGAGACACCAGAGGCAGAACCTGCACGTGTGACAAGGCACAACAGAACAGCAAGGCATCAAAAATGGAAGGCTTTCAGTTTATTCAGGAAGGCATTCTCAGAGAAGCCTTTGTAATTTTTTTTGCTCCTGCTTTTCCTAGAAACTCATTTTAACCAGAGCAGACTAGCTGTGGTTACACTAGCAGCAAGTGTATCAGTGGTAAAAGAGCAAACCACTCAAGAGCGAGTGTGAAAAAGAACTTGCATCTGAAATTAAAAAAAAAAAACAAACAAAAAACACCCAAACAAACAAACAAACAAAAAAAAACACCAAAAAAAACAAAAAAAAAACACCACACCCCAAACAACTAAACTTTAAAGCACACCAGGGAAGCTTTGATTGACAGTCAATTGATAAAAACTGAAATATATACTTCACCATTTCAAACTATGTTCAGACAGCATTCAAGGGAGGACAGACACTGTCTCTGATCCCAAGTGGCTGCATGTACACAAACCCACACTAGAACACAAGTTGGGGATCTGAAGAAAAGAATTATCAACAGCAGGAGCTCAGGACCTCAAAATTCTGTTTAAAATTATGAATAAAAATAATTCATCACAGTTACATAAGCTTCTGAATAGCAAATATCAGCAGAAAAGCGTGTCATGGCATTTTGTGGTTTGCCAGCTTTCCAACAAAAACTGAAAGGGAGGAAAGGCAGCACAATCCTGCCTGTTTCCTATATGCAAGTTGAAAAATAGCATAACAGCTTAGGTATTACACTTTGGGAACGTTACTTTTCCCTTGTATCCCTAAGGCATTTCTGAGAAACACCAACAATCACAGTATATTCACGTATTTTAAATACATGTTCCTCAGAAAGCTAAAATGTTTGGCATCAGTAGCTGAGATGTGCGTGTCAAACGACTGATGTGAGTTTTCTCTGACTGCTCTATATTGTAACAAGGAGACACATGACTGGCACTGTGTCCCAACCAAAAAACACCTTTCCAGAGTGAATCTGCTCAGCCACCTGTGGCTGCTACCTGCAGTTTAAAGTTAACTTATTCCTGTATCTGTTGCTAGGTCTGTAAACTTCAAAAGCCACAAATATATCACAAGTGTAAGCCACTTTAAAAAGACAGTACACAGACCTTACAGAGGACTTCATTTTTTGCCCTTTCTGTACTTAAGTATTCCTTTCCTTACCACAAATATTTTTATGCTTTTCTAAAAGCACATTACTGATTTTATATAACAAGGTCAGTAGCAGACGTCCAAAGCTTCCGTTTGTAAAATCAGTAACTTGGTTTTACCATTTTGACATTATTTAAAATAAAGTGGACACATATCTGCAGGAAGCAAATTCTACTTTATGTTAACATAAACAATAAAACCTGGTCAGCAGATGCACAGGCTAATAAATAAGGAAATAGGTGCATTACAGATAGAGACGTTAAAAATTGCTGCCATCATAAGGAACCACTGCAGGTCAAACATTCTCTCTGAATAATGTTAAATATCAAAACAGCTTTAACTATTAAGCACTTACCAGCAACAGCAATTTTAATTGGTACATAAAAAAGCATTCTCTATAAAGTAAAAAACAAAAAACCCCAAGTTTTGTCCAGGTAATATTTTAATATGTTTTTATTACATGAATGACAGACTTCATATCAGAGAAATCAAAAGCATCTACTTTCAAAAAATTAAAAGTTCCTAGAAAAATCTAGAATTATAAGTGACTATACTATAAAAGGAGTTAAAAATGACTAAAAATAAGATTTTTTTTGTTGATAAAGTGTGATGTTAACTACCAGCATTAGCAAAGGACACGTTCTCTCCTTTTGTCTTCATTCAGATTCTTCACTATTCAAAAATCTTGAAAGATTCACTCTTGTTTTTTCAAGTGCCGCTGTTTTTGCTCGTCTTGAAGGCCTTGAACTTGACATTGGGACCAATTCTGGAATTTCATCACCACTGAAATGTAAAATAATTTAAAGTAAGGCCAAAAAGACTAAGCAAACTGAAGAGTTTTTATATTAACAAACTTGAAACGGTCTCAAAGGGCAAAAGTACTTCTTACTAATTATAACATTTTTATTTTTTGAGAAGAATATGTTAATATTTTCCAAGTGATACAGCAGTATCAGTAAAGGTAACCAAGTAGTAGCAGTTGCAAAATAAGCAAAAACCCCAAAAGATTAGGTGGTCTCGAAGTAAACACCAAATAGGCAAAGGGATGACCGACCCTGGTCACCCTCTAGTCTGTGGCAGGCTTGCTTGAGAGAGTGAGCACAGCTGAAAATGTCAAAGCTACTGTCTTTTTAATGCTTATCTCCTGCAAGATCATAAGAGAAGAAGAATGCATTGTGTATATTCGCTTGTCAGTCATTTCTAGAAGCTTATCAACTACATGTTGAAATGCAAGCAACAAAAAATGTAAAGGGGGGGAGGGGGAGGAAAAGAATTTAAATAAAAAAATAAAAATTTTCATTCTTCCACAGAACAGTTATTAAAAAAGCAGGAAAATTGATTGGAAAAACAGTAGTAATAAGTCAAAAATCTAACTTTTGTTGGCTAGAATGTCTGCTAACTCTACACACAAAAGGTATGTTAGAAAAAAAGTTACAGGCTTTTAGGCAATGGTAATAAAACGTGAAGCTGTCAAACCTGCTATTGTGTCAAAAGTACCAGTTAAATATTTAAGAATTTTTTTTTTTTTTTATCTGTGTATGAGGAATAAAGGATATTAAAAGATGCAGGTTTCGGGAAAGAAACATATTCAAATTAAATTTCCGTGCTAGAACAGACATCATGCTTTGGATGGTGGAGAGAAAAGGATTTACCTTTCACTACCGCATTTTACAGTTGTGCCAGTTTTTCTTCTGCTCACAGACCTCACTTCTGCTGCTGCTTTCCCTTGTCCTAAGGATGAAGAAAAGTCTCTTTTCTTATCGTGATACCATTTCTTTTCTTAAACTAGTTTCATGTCTTTCTTCAGTGTTTGACGTTGCATTGAAACATACAAATACACAGTCACCACAGACAGAATGCAGCGACAAAATGAAAGCAACAACAACAAACTCAGTGTACCACTTCTCCCGTAAACACCTGCACGTTACTTAGATGACTCTGGCCAAATTATCTTGAAACCCTGAAGCTGGAAATTTTTTTTCATTTTTTAAATCTGTGTTGTTGGGAGAGGCTAACAGCACAAAAATTTCCACAAAACGGACTAATTTAATCTTTCAACAAATTTTTAAAACTACAAGGGAACATGAATGCTGAATGGGTTTTATATCTGCATGTTCACAAAAATTTAGTATGGAATTATTTTATTAAAAACAACTAGTTTTGTAGCCAGAAAAAGCGAGTGCATACCTTTGCCAGCTTTGTTTCTCGTGGATTTCAATTTTGCAGTTTCTTTACTTTTAACTTCATTAACTGGAGTATGAAGAGTATCTGTATTATTTTCTGTTAAACAGAATAGCACATGCAGAAATCATAAATAATTAACTTCTAATTTATCAGAAGTACCAGTATTTTAAATTTTGGCTGTTATATAAAAAAACCACACAATTTTAACCCCACTTTTTCCTTAAACTAGGAAGTGGATAATAAGGTTAGAGGGAAGCTTAAAATGTCACTCAGCTACAGGATAATCCTGGATACTATTGAAAGGCATTTAAAGAGTGCAGTTATCAGGCACAGTCAACATGGGTTCACAAAGGGAAAGTCCTGTTTAACTAATTTGATATTCTTCTATGATAAGGTCACCCACACAGTGGGTGAAAGGAAAACTACATCTTTCGCCTTTTCTGGATTGTAGTAAGGCTTTTGATACTGTCCCTCATAGCATCCTTCTGGACAAGTTGTACAGCTGTGGGATGAGAGGGTTCATGGCACACTGGGTGAAGAACTGGCTGAAGGGCAAGGCTCCTTTCCAACTGAAATATTCTATACTAGTCCTAAAATTTCTATCAATTTTAGGAAATCTCTTTCTTCAGCAATCTGTTATTGCTAGGAAGCTTTCTTCTTAACACTGAATCTAAATCTCCTTAGCAGCAACTGAAGGACAAAAGTAGTGTCTGTTGCCCTTTTTGCTAACAGCTATCACAAATTTGAAGTAGTAAATGCTGCTTTAATTTTAATGATCCCAAATGTATTTGGGGAGGGGCTGGAGAAGGGAAGTGAACAATGCTTTTCTCCTACAGCCTGCTTTAGAGAAGTATTCAAAAATCCTCTGCCGTGAGAAATTCATACCAAAAAGTATTATCAGGTGTTAGCAGAAAACAGTACAACTATTTTCTCAAAAGCCTACTTCCAACTTCCCATCCAGTAAGTATTTGAAGACATAAACATAGAAGACATAAGAAAGTAAAGTGTTTGACACCTCCAGAAACAACAGATCGAACCGCTGAAATAATCCACTAGAGATTATAAACAAATAATTAAAGAAATGTTAAAAGGTAATGTGATCAGCTTAAAACAGCTGCATGTCAACATCTTCGCTTTACTGCTGCAAGCAAACCTAAACAAGTTTCATCAAATTGCTTTTCTGCTGAAAAATGTTAGACTTTCTATGCCACCAGCACAACGTACACTGCTAAGGCACACGCAGCCACACGAACTATGCAGGCAGGGGAAAGTCTTCCAGCTACTTCTACTTCAAGCCCTTAAATAGCAATAAAACCAAACCAGACTCCAAAAATATGAGCTCATAAGGACAGACAGGTGTCAGCACTAAAGATACCAGCTATATACTGCTATAACACAGTCTGCAAGAAGCACAGGTATGGTAACTCCAAAGTCTAAAAACCCCACGGAGTACTTTTTTCTTCCTCCAAGTCAGCGAGTCACATTCTAGAGATGAGTTAGTCAGCACTAGGATTTAGCAGGCACGTGAGTGTGCCAAACAACTAAAAAAGAAAGTCCATTTTAATACTGTCTTTGTTGAAAACAAAGAGCTGCAGGGCAGAGCTTAACATTCAAAATACAGCACTGGTTATACAAGAGTAATATGGAGAATAGGAAAACAGAGTCTGATCAAAAAGTGACAAAAAATGGAAAATACTTCAGTACAAGTATGTTAAACACGCATATTTACTAGATGTTACCTTTTCCTCTTTTTTCAAAAAGTAGATTAATTTAATGGAGTAAAACTAAAACTGAACAAGCCACTCAGTTGTATTCCTACTACTAAACTACATCTCTCCTGAATTACCTTCTTCACTTTGAGTAGTATTTTCAGATAATGCCATGTCGGTTTCCCGGGTCCGCCCGGAGAGGCCCGTTTCTGCAGTCATTTCAGAGTGGTCTTTGCCTACATTAGGATCTTTGGTCAAGTTCCTCTTGATCTTCTCAATAGCTCTTTGACACAGTTTATCTTTCACTTTCTGGAGAAGAGACATTTAATGTTAAATTCTCCTTAATTTTACAACTCTTTCTTTTATCCATTAAATTTACCCACTGATAGGATTAGTTAAATTAACTGTGCGAAGGATACTATGTGGATATGCAGATCAGTCAGGTTGAAAGGAAAAACACTTTCTCCATCAACACCAGGCACTGAAAACCTAAAACACACATTTTATTTTAAGGAAACCTGAAAACCATTAAGGCAACTGGATCTTTCCAGTTGCCAAAACATAGCTACCTCTGGATGATATGTCCAGTGGATCGGCATTCTTTTCAACATTGGTACATACCATTGTCTTCCTCTGTCACACTCCCAATTTTATTCTTTCCATAATAATGAAAGTATCAATCTAAAAACTTTCATGTTACTTTTATAATAAATTCCCACTTCATCTTAAATCAAGAATCCTTTTCATGTTGCCTAATGATCTTACAGTTAAGTTTTAAGTTCAGGCGTAAAATCCCAGCTGTTAAGAATTAACTGAAGATAAGCCATCCAAATTGTAAAAGACTTAATATTGAATTTTATTTTAACATTAAAAAAAAATTAGCCACACCACAGTTACCAAAATAACTTACTGTACTGAAAGGTTGGGCACTGTTTCACACTGGTTTTACTATCTGTGGTAGCTGAAATATGTGAATTTTACTGGGATATCAGATTGTTGTAGATGGCTGCAAAACTAATTTTCAAAGACTGGTTAAAAGAGAAATTCCAGTCACATCGTCATAGTAATCAAAAGGCACTTCATTTTTAAGCATATTAGAATATTAGATTAAAAAATATGAATCGTGCTCTTTATGTACTACCTCTAGAATCAAATTGAGCAGAACCAGAAGATTCTCTGTGGAAGAACTACTGAGTTCCATGGAATTTAAAGCTTTTGCGTAAATACGAACATCTGGTGCAGTTGGGTCCATCAAGATTTCATTGCAGATTTTCACTGCTAAACTATCATGCACTGTTAAATCCTGTAAAAGAAAGAAATCTGCTATCAGACATTTCACTGGGAACTGTTTACAAGACAGCAATGAGATCGTTCTGATTTAAGCAGCTAATGACTCATTTTACATAGTAAACTTTCTCTTAATATGCGGTATCTTGAGCAAATATACCGATTTTTATAAATACTTTTCCCAATATAGACCATTAGGAATGGTGTAAGTTCCTACTAGCATTTTTTAATTGTAAGAGTGGGGAGAAATGGGGGAGGGGAGAGAGGGGTCGTGATGGGACATCAAGCTAGAAGATTTCATTACCTTAACAGTCACTTATTTAATGCAGCTTCTGACACTAGGAACCTCAGAGAAGCCAAGACAGCTAGCAGTAAGTGAGGGGGGTCAGTTAGTTAATCTCTAGGCATAAATATTGCTTTCCTCCAGTTTAACACACTGTACCTGGTAGTCCTGAGACTTTTTAGACTGAGGTTGCAGTCCACTTGGTCTGGTCAGATCCACTAACAGTTCAGAAACATTACTGATATCTATTTCAGACAGCGGTGAAGTTGCAGGAGCATTTAACAGCGTTTGCAGAGTTGGAAGGTAAGCTTCTTCAAAGCATTCCTGGTTAGACCTGTTTCAATTGGATCAAACATTAGTGGCATAATGAGACAAAATTAAACCTTAATTCACCCCTAAATTTTGTCTTCTATGATGAAAGTTCACAGACCCATTACAATACATCGATCAAAGCCAAGTGGGAGCAGCCACCTTGGTAGAGACAGCCAGCAGGATCAAGACATCAAAACTGCTTCACAGAACCAATTTATTTTAAGTTTTAGCACATAATATTGCAAGTAAGTCTTAAGTAACACTTCCTGCCCCTAAACAGTTTGAAAAATTCATCCTTACTAGTAAAAACTTAACTGATATATACACTGACATATACATACATACATGTACTGACATTTTCTCTCCTAAGGGACAGAAATACATTTCTCTAAATCTTTTATTTACATTAATCTGTCTTCTGCTCATTCCTCCTTCCTGCTGGCACTTTTCTTTGGGGATATTTTTCATTGTGCAAGAAAGCAAGGAAGCCTTGCAAAAAAACATCCAGTGGTTAACAAGATTTTTGGAAGAAATACTTGTGCTTTCTTTTCTCAGAAGAGTTAAAAACTCCTGCCAAGCAAGCCTAAAAATCATGTTGCACTTGGTTCTGCAGCAAGTTGTCTAAAAGTGTAGTTCCATAAGATAGGTCAAAACAATTTAAGAGCTATGGTGTCAAAAATACAAGGTACTAGTTCAACTGAAGCCTTTTTTGTTTCTGATACTTACTGACCTCCTATTTGACCCTAAATAACTACAGGAGAAAATTAAGTAAATAATTTCAAAAAAGCAGATTGTTTGCTGCTGGATTACTGAGCCAAATCATCTGACCAAGAGACCTTTTTTTGAGCAGTAAAAGTGGGGAAAATAGAATAGGAGCAAAAAGTCTCTCTTTCAGCAGCTTTAGGGCTTTAGATTGGCTCAAGCATAACTGAAGTATCATTCAGATTCTTTCCTGTAAATAAAAAAAAAAGTCTAGTAGCATATAGGCACAAAGAACTTTCTCCTCATAGGCTGCTAGGGAGTTTATTGCTCTTTAGAAAATATTCCATGAATAAGAGCTGTTCCCTGGTTACAGGATCCTGTCCCTGTTATTGGCATGCCATGCCACTCTATTGACACGACAGAATATTTATAGAAGCCGGCATCAGCATTTTTTCCCCTCACAGAATTCAAATATTTCAAAATGTAAGCGTCTTGATTGTATCTGTGACCAGATGGAGAGGTTAACAGAGCAACACCCAGAAAACAAACGGAATTTTAAGATTTGGTGAGAGATCAGTACCAAAATTAGGTATGAACCTCAGCCAAATCTCATTCATCATCTGAGTTTTCCTTTTCTGAATGGCAACTTTGCAGACAGTTCTGAATTACACATGGTAACTAATAATTCTTTTCTGAAAATACAGTATTGGTAACTGAAGACACTTCACAATTCATCTTAAAATGAACCATTTGTGATGCAGAATGCAGATGTTTTAAGATAGAAAATTAATGAGGCTTTCTAACTAAACAAATTCCAAATCAATGAGCCAGACTAATAGGATTTTTTTCTCCTCCGATTTCTCTGATTTTTGCTTAAAGCATACACCATGTTTTTCTTAACAAGAAAAAGATCACCTATAAGATACAAGAAAGAGTTGCTTCATGTGCAAATGACTGCAATACACAGAATTACTCAGGTGGGCAATCATTAGGACTCATAATAACAAAAAATAACTTTAAAAAATGTTCACAGGGTCAGAAGATGACATTCACAGGTAAAAGGTTATCAATGTTAAAAGCTTAAATTCACTACTCAATTTTAGAGATACTGGAAGCATATAAAATTAGCTTTTCTGTTATTTATTTTCAAAATAATTTAGGTACAGAAAACCCCATTGTGGAGGTGAATGCATGGTTTTCTCTCTTTTTTTTTTTTTATTTTTCCCATTTTTGCTGTTGTCAGGGATTTGTTTGGGTTTCTTTGCTCTCCAAATCAACTCCTCTCTGTACTACTACTCTTAATGGAGAAATTTATAGGCCAAAAATTATTTAACTCAATTTGTTTTGGACGAGTAGCTAAGGTAATATATACTACACTTAAATTAAATCTTAACCATTACAAAAAAAAGACAGATAAAAACACAGCTAGTTCAGACTGGGTAAAACTACTAGCAACAAATGAAAAGAAAGTTAAACATTTTTTTCTCTGAGCAAGTGAAAGGAGACAAGAATTACTATTTAAGCATCTATCCCCTTACATAAGCTCTCTACTTCCTGTGTTCATTACCAAAAAAAAACTGGAGATTTTGAATCTACTGTGAATTTAAACTGGAGTATTCTTTGGTTAAAAAACAAAACAAAAACAAAACCCAAAACACAACCAACCAGTCTGCTGCTTTTTTATCTGCTGGGCACCAATTCTTTTCTTTTGAAGCACTCCTGCTAGCTGCTTTAGTGGCACTTCAAAGTCTACCAGTAGTGTTCGACACCATGAATAAGTAAAGCACAATTTTTAAGACTAATCTTTTATTCAGCGTCTTGAAGAACAGGTTCAATTATATGCTTAGGAAAGAAAAAAGTGGAAGGCCACAGAGCTAAGAGGGAATTAATGGAAAGTCTTCAGAATAGCCACAGATTATATATACCCAAAAGTAACATGCATAGGAGGCTCAACTAGACCTTTAGGTCGAATTCGAATTTGTGCAATTTCTACTTGTGCAAGATTGAAAAAGGTTCCTAAAGCTGATAGACCAATGTATACTTTCACATAATAATTTACAAAGGCCATACCTATTTGCATAAGCAAATAAAGGGAAGAAAACTCCTAGACAGTGTCTAAGCCGAGTATCCTCTTCAGTCATAGGATTATACCACAACAAAATAAGACGAGAAAGCAGCTTTGCACTAATCAGCCTCCCAGAGAATATCAGTTTGGCTATGCCTTCCGCAACTTCTGTCCTAATTTCTGAAAACTGAAGAAAAAACAGATCATACACCCAACACACCAACCACAGCATTTTTCACTCATACTTTATAATAATGGTCTACGTTCTGTTTTGCCAATCAATTCTCTACATCACCTATTTGCTCCTGCACAGAATTCAAAGCTAGCTCAAGCCTAATGTTAGTCTCTATCAATGACATAATTGTGGTCATTTTCTAGGACAAGTATTTTAACATTAAACAATTTCAATTACACATCATGTAATGTTCACATGCAACCTAATGGGATGGTAAGCCTGCAAAAATTGTTTTAAAACAAAACTAAGTCAAATTTTACAGTATTTCTTACCTCACTGTCTAAGAAACCACATAGAAGCTGCAGAAGGCTGTGAACTGTAGCAGTCCCTTCTTCCTCTATTGTTTCGCTTTCTTCCTCACAATTTTCAGTTCTACT
The DNA here is from genome assembly GCA_028020825.1 of Podargus strigoides. Taxonomy (NCBI): domain Eukaryota; kingdom Metazoa; phylum Chordata; class Aves; order Caprimulgiformes; family Podargidae; genus Podargus; species Podargus strigoides. The sequence goes on along the minus strand of CM051621.1, from coordinate 16,948,704 downwards.
ATGTGCATCTTCACTTTGAGAGCCATGGCCTCTTCTGGTTTTAAATGGCTCAACCCCAAACAGCATTAGTTGATCAAAGACTGCCTTTAAAGCACTGAGCTTTACCTTTATATTATCTATTTGTAAAACCTAAGTTTAATAAGAAAAATACATATATCATCTTACAGTAGAGCACCAATGTTAATGTTAAGCATAATAAGATCTTTTGCTTTAGTAAGATTGTTTAATTTGGGAAACTTTTTATAATACTTGGGACAAATTTCAGACTTTACAAAGGTGTGATACGAGTTTAAACCTGAATTTATAATACAGTCTGGGAAAGAATTTATCAAGTCATCTGTGGAATTTCCATTACATATAATCAGCTGAATTTCACTCACAGGCTAAGCATGCATACCTGAGATGTAACTTTATTGTTCAACTTCTAAACAGACAATGGACAAAGAAAGTCTCTTTGCCTATAGTACCTCCATAGTGCTAGGCACTACAGAAAAAAAATGCATGAAACAATCCCTGCTCTGAAATACTGTATAGCTTAATTAAAATAAACAGTATGTAAAGAGAGCAGGGAGCAAGATAGTAATAAAAGTCAAAGTTGCATAGATTACTATATGTATTAGAGTCCAAATTAACATTGAAATAAAACCTTACATAATGAGTTAGCCTAGACATCCTAGATGTATTTAAGCCTAACACCTTGCTCTTGATAACAGCCTACACAAAGAACATGGGGTTTAGTACCTACAGAAATTAATTACTCAAGTGTAAACTTCAAGCTGCTAAGAACTTAAATTTTCCTTAAACAAACTGATTTTAACGAGGCATACTCAAAGGTAGATTAACAACAGGATTTACTAACTTTTTAGGAATAATAAGTTTTCCTGCTATGGTGACTGACAGCTCTATCACCTTGTCTGAGTCAAGCATATCATTTCAATCGTCTGCTGTCTCTTGAGTGTGTACATGAACACACTCTTAATAAAGCACAATGGCCAGCTACACTTCTCTCAAATCCAGGATCTGAAGAGTTGACACTAGTGTCATCTTTAATATAATTAGCTCAGCATCAGAATGTTTACCACAACGGTGGGTGATGTGGGCACCCAAGGTGTTCCATATTCATGGATGTTTGGCCATGCTATCACTTGTTGGTTTGAACAGTGCTTTATCCTCTAATTAACAACTCTTACTTAATTTATACAAATTTAATAATTCAGAAATTAAATCAGACATCCAAGATCACAGGTAAGTAATAGAAATGTAAAAACAGTCACATCTTTAACTTGGTTTCCCAAGGAAGGCAGGCTTACAGAATACTACAGCTTCTCTTTTCTACATAAATAACATGAATATATGACCTATTTCATCCAGATTCAGAAGAGAAAGTGAAACCTCGCAGATAAAGAGTTCCTACAAACTTTCAAGACAAGTCACCTTACAAAGGAAAGGCATGCTACTACCAAGATACAATAGAGGCTTGAGTATTATTATAAATCAGAAAAACCTACATGAAACTACTCCCCCGATCCAGATCTTTAGGATATCAAGAATCACTGGTTCTCAAATAGTGTAACTACGTACAACAGCTTGTTATAGATACAAGACTAATTTACTTAGTCACACAGACCGTCATGCCATTTCCCATCAGACATTTTACCTGTAACAGCAATGCAAACTGTTGTTGGGCAAATTCTTTATTCTGAAGGGCACAGCAACCCAGACACAGAACTGCCATATTTCTCACAGCTGGATGGATATTAGTCATGCCAGGAAGTATCTGGAAACAATAATATTAGACTTTATAGCTGAAATACATCAACTGAAAATAAAAGACTGACTACTAAAATGTGCTTACCCTGAAACTAAAAATAATTTGATAAAGGATTGGAAAGTGGTAGCTACTATATCTAGATAAACAGAGTATATAAACAGAAGCAGACTGAGTACGCTGTTTGAAATCAGCAATAAAACAATGGCAAAAATCATGAGTGTTTTGCTTTGTGTTTGTTTTTATTAAGTATTTGTTTTCAAATAAAATTGAGGTGACCAGTCATTGTGAGATAAAAAAAAACTAAACAAAACCACACAACAAACCTACACTTTTCATCATAGAAGACACTAACATTCCTGCAGACAAACAATACCCAGTTCCAAGTTGCAAAATACAGATGCCACTTTCAGGTACTTGCAATAGTTTTGAGAAGACAATGGTAAAAATCCACACAAAAGGGTGAACACTACAATGGCATCATTTTATATTTTTGCATCTACTAAAGAGTTCAAGTTTAAACAACAACAAGTAAGATCTCCCAAATCATGCAATATGTGAAAATCCAGCAGGAACAACAAAACAAAAGCAGGATCTTGGAGAAAAGTGAGATAAACAACAAACATGAAAACTGAAGAAGAATCTAATGAAAAAGAAAATGTTTTGGGGGGACACATCCATATTAATTAGGATTTCTAAGAATACTTCTATACATCTGAAAGTAATCAGGTGTGATTCCACTACATTTAAGGTAATTTAAATTCGTGTTGCTATTTTCTTTGCAGTTTGAATTGTAAGAATGCCTCTACTGTGTCAGGTCATCCAGCCAATCGTCTCATGATCAAAAAAGATCAAAACCAAGTAAAGTATTACATAAACAGACTAAGTAGATACTTCCCAAGAATTCTTGTCAAGGTCACAACAACATGCAGCTGAGACCAGAGCTAGGGAGCTGTTCTTATCTACCTAATCATTCCATAATATTTTTTTGTCTTCAGCTTGCTCAGTCTTCCTTGAAACTTACGCAAGTGTTCACCACACACACATCCTGAGACAAGGAACTCCTGGTACAAATTATATGAAGAATCAACTCATTTAATTTGTTTGGAGCTTACTAGTTGCTAGCTTTATGGGGTGATCAATCAACCCTTATTCACTTTCTCCACAACACTCACATCTTACGACTTTTGCCCTCTCTCAGACCCTACCCCTACATCCTGTCTTCTCCAGGTTATGAAGAGGTAACCTATTTAGTCTTTCTTCATACAGAAGCCATTCCACACTTTTCCTTGCTGCCTTTCTCTTGACCACTTCCGATTCAAATATCAACTCCCTACACAGATGGGATAAGAATTGCAGAGTATTCAGATGCAAGTGCACCATGAATTCATATAATGGCATATTACTTCGGTTCCATTTTGTTTGCACACTCAGTAACAGTTAAGTCTGAGATGTTTAGAAACATTAATCTCAAAATTCTTACTCTTCACAATGAAAACTAGGAAGCATATCTTGTAAACTATAAGAGGCCTATAATGCCACTGCCTTATTTTTCAATACAGAAGTATTTTGCTCTTCAAAGGTGCTAAGAAAACAGACGGGAAATCCCCCCAAACATCTTTCCTTGTACACAGAAGGGATGAAAGAATATACAAGTTCTATTCTCTCCTAGATAAAAAGCTTCTGACTAGCTTAAAAAAAACCAAAAACAAAAAGCCACCACAACAACCAAAAAAAACCCTTGAAGCTCTCCATTAGAGATCTTGTAACTCCAGCTGATACAAAATCCAAGTAATTAAAGTACAAGCAATGGCAGCAAGCAGATGCCCAAGCACCACACTTGGCACAGTGTAACTCAGCACTGTCCAACACTGTCACATGTTAGTCGAATATTTACCATATTCCTGTTTTATTTTAGTATCTGTCTGCCACAACCAGTTCTGGCATAGGAGCTCAGAACAGTGTATCTGGATGGCACCTCCAAGACATTAGGTTCTGGAAAGACTTGCAAGCACCAGCCACAGCACAACAGATACAGCAAAGTGATTGTGAAATAATCACAAACCATCTTGCCAGCACCTAAGGGCCAGCTATGATGTATCCATTTTTATTATAAGGTAAATAGTATTTCTTCCTACATACCAGAGATTCAATGATTTCATTAATGGTTGGACCAATTCCTTTAGAAAGGGACATGATCTTCAGAAGCTCATAACACATCATCAGACACTTCAACAGTGTTTCAGGATCATTCTTCAAGTGGGTCATAGAAAATAAAAAAAAGGTTATTAATACAAATGGTGGCTATGATAAGGAGAATGGGGACATGAATCATAATTTTTCCCTACCCAAATAAATATTTCCTGTCCACTACACATTTGTTGGGAAAGAAGATTAATGAAAATCTGTCTAAAAACTATGATGAAGAGAGATTCAAGTTCATGTTTTCAGTTAGTTAAGAGTAAAAGCAGTAAAAACAAGACCCTTTTAAAATTATTTAGTTACTCAAAGACAAAAGAGAAGTTTCATTGCAATCCATCAGCTTCTATACATGCAGAAGGAGAACACTAATACTACATATGTTAATTTTCAATTTAAAAAAAAAAATAGATGATACCAGGTCAAACTACACTTTCTTTTGAAACTATGAATATATGTTGAAACATAACCAGTGCTTGGGAATACAGGAAAGGAAAAGAGACCTTCTCCACACGCGTTTCTTTAATTTCAGGTTGCTCCGCTTCTTTTATCAGATCACTTTTTTTCTGTTCCAACTCAGTTATTTCCTCTTTTAATATTGATGCTTTATTAAAATCCTGCAGAGTAATGCATTCTTCCAAAGCTGCTTTTGCTTCAAAAAGTTTCACTTTTATTTCAGCCAACTGAAATATAAAATAAAAATAAAATGAATGTAATACCACAACCTTCACAGTATTAAGTCAATACCACGCTATTGACACTAGCCACTACTATATAAAACTTATTAGATGGATATGGTTAAATATTTTTCTGGTTAACTAAAATCTACTTACCTTAAGCTCCTGTTTTCTTATTTCAGCAGCATCAACAGGCTGCTCGACTGTAACAATTGGCTCACGAACTTCTGATATAATTTCTGCAATCTATTGTTACAAACAGTGTATTAGTGCCATTAATTTCAGCTCAGAGATCAGATACTAAGCATTTCACTTTTCCAAATGTAAAACGCTATCCTTCTGAGAAAGTATGGAACATCTGTGCAGTTTTCTTTAAGAACTAATTCAGTGCAAACAAATCCTCAATTTGGCAATACAAAGTCTAATCATGAAAGTCTAGTGTTTTCTCCCATTTAGCTAGGTAAGCAAGAAGATAGAAGACTGTATCCACAAGTAAGTTAAGCAGTTTCTATGCCAACAGTTCACAGGCACCATCTCCTCTGGGGCTGAACACATGCTTTAAAAAGTATTACCAGTAACAAGAGTACGGTTTTTCATCTGTTACTATTTCAATGAAAATACAACTAACACCACCACCATTTAAAGGTCTATAAACCACCATATATAGTATAAGAAGCCATGTAAGTAATTTGATTTCAAGCCAAATACATGCATAGAACTAGAACCAGGCTGAGAGCTTTTCATTTCATTAGGGGTATTTCTTTAAAGTCAGATCCATTACGTTAACAAAAAATTAGATGAAACATGAGGAAAACTAAAGACTGAATGAGACAGGATAGTCTTAATTTCATTTAACTTGTATCAGATCACCGCAGTTTAACTTCCTCTCAAACTGTACCCAAATCAACAGAATGTACTGAATCAGTGTATTTCACTAGAATAACAGAAATGCACATATTTACTATTACTATTGTACTAGAATGCTAAGATTACCATACATCTCCCATCATAATCACATAACAAACTTACACCCTAGCTTTACCCACTGGAGACTGAGGTTGTCCAAAAGTGTTCTCTGTCCTTAAGTCCAGGGTTCATTTAAAATATTTGAACAAAACCAAGGGTCCATTTTTCAGGAGTCAAGTTTAAATAATTACACTGTATATAAAGACTGTACTATACAAAAAGTATTTTGTACAAGTGCTTTTAGTACCCATCTCAGCTAAATGGAGGGAAGATAAATCTAAAACCTGGAAACGTACATTATCCTTGTTTCAAATGTTCTAGTCAAAACTGCTTGGATCCAATATGACAGAGGATTTTGAAACAGGCTGACAAAATGTAATACTTTCCTAATTGGAGAATTACATTTACACCAGCCAAATACTCTAAGCCACAGCAGCTATGCTAAAAAAAAAAACAAAGCGGCGGTGGGGAACTTAAGTGCTTTTCCAAACTAAAAATATTTTAAATCCCGATATTTCTGTTACAAAGTTTTGTAAAGGCTGTTTGATCAGGGAAGGCAGAGCTTGGAAAACAAAATTACTTACAATTTCAATCCTTCTGTCATCATCCTTAACAATACCAAGTAGTTTTTCCACAAGCAGTGATATAAGGGCTGTTGAAGTCGTAGGTAGAGTGAGAATCTTTTGTAAAGTATCTAACAGATGCTTTCTGCATCAAGAGAAAAAACCAAACTGCTTATTCAAGAAAATTGAAGTCACAAGAGTTAACATTTTACCCACTTTGAGTTAGTGTGATGAAGACTTCATAATACATTATAAGAGACACTCCTCTATAGCTATATTAACTGCTGAATACATTTTCTTACTTAGCAATGTTTGTCTTTTCCTGATTTTACCTCATTTCTCTTGATTAGAAAATGCCAATTTTTTTAATCAGGTGTCACTACTGTGCAATGAAATGTCATAACTGCAGAAAAAATTCCACATTATCAGTACTGTGGAATGCTTTCACAGAAGCTGTCTGGCTGTAAACTAAGAAAATATTACACATTAAACTATCCTGCCAGTCTAGCATTACATATAATGCATTCCACAGAAGGTTTGAAATTATTGCTGTTTGTATTATCATAACTGCAATTTTTCATAAAATGCCTGTGATGGTATGAACTTTCAAATGTATTCACTTACCACTTCCCATAAAAATCCTGTTCAAATTATAGGAATCACTCAGTTAACACAGTTCAATTCAGCTTGGCATCTAAAACATCTATAACCTTTTAGGCCGTAACAGATTGGGCTTGAAAACAAAGCACACAGGCTACTTACTACAATTCATCAGCTAACAAGTAATCAATTTCTCTCTTCTTATTTTTTATATACCGTGTTCTAAACAGTTTTGTAACTTCACAATATCATGAATACATTACAAAAACAAGAGGATTTTTCCTCCCTAAACAATGTTGTATCTGCATTAAAACTCATTTCTCCATAAAAGTAAGCAGACAATATTTGGCACACTTTTGGGAACAGTTCCATTAGAGAGACCATGCCTTTTTTTCCAGATAGCATTAGATCTGTATTTTGTCTGTTTGATCAGGTTATTTTCCCAACAGAGATCCTAAGCCTGTCCACAAGCATGAATGCCACAAGCAAGCTTAATAACAGATTTTATATTTACGTTTACCTTCCTCCCTCTTCCATGGCATCCATGCAGTCTATGATAAAAATCAGTTGCTGGCCTATAAATTCTTTTGTCATCAGGTTTTCAAAACAAGCAAAGTCTTCTCTTTGTTCTTCACTGAGAACCGGCATATTCTGAAGGTAACTGAATCCAAATAGAACAGGTATAATTACATTCAGAATAATTGCTGGAAACTAAAAAATAAACAAACAAAACCACCAAAAAAATCCCCAACAAACATTCCCACTTCAAAAAAAAAAACCCAACACCCAACCAAACCCAAAATGCCACCACTTTCCTGTCCTCTATAAACAAGTGGTTGCTTTAGTTACACACCTTAAAAATTAATGTTTATGTTCTCCTTTCATAGATTAACAGTTCCAGAAAGTTACTTATACCAAATAATGTACAGTTTAAAAATAACACACCTCGTTTTAAAAAAATCCCTTGTTTGAGAATGCAAAACAGCAAGAACTAGAAAAATGACAAGCTATGCTTTTCCATGTGATTTCAGTTTTGTACCCCACATACAGGCAACATTTTAGGAATAAACGTACACATGTACCATTTTTCATATATAGAACTAGTATTTTTCTGCATATTTAGGCACTATGTATTCTTCTACATGTTCAGAAATGTTACTCAGCCTCTTCCTGAAGGGGAAGATAATTGAAGGCATCTTGAATAAGACTGGGTGGGAAAAAAAAAACCACCTTTTTTTTTGGAGAACAAATGTTTTACGGACTCTGAAATTAATTATGAATGAATAAATTTACACCCACCAGACTGGATCCACATTTCAAAATTAAGGAAGCACAGATGCTTCACTCATTAAATGTTTATGAAACACATTAGCACATTCCACATTGAAAAGTAACAATGATTTCTCCACTAGTATACTACATCCATTGAAGTGAGAAAAGAATGTGCATATTTTTTATTGGAAACATCTATCAAGAGAATGCATTTTTCAGCAGATCTGATTTATAATTTCAGGAAGCTTCACTCTACATTTCACAAGTACAATACCTCAGTTAAGATATCTCAGAGTTCTCCATGCTCACAAACATAAATTCTGTTCAAATTTTATGTTAAGACTAAAGCATCCCACTGAGACAAAAAAAAAAAAAAAAAAAAAAAATTGCCTTTCTTCACTTTGGTAAAACTTATCAAAACATTCTCTTTTTTCCCCTGATTAAACGTTCTGTAATTGGCTCATTTAGCAGCTCTGTCACTGCCTTCAAACGTAAGTTTTTGGGAAGCATGCCTGCCTGAACAGAGGAAAGGGAATGAACTTTCAGTTTCAAAAACACTCCTCCTGGGAATAGGAGCCAAATTTTACTTTATTTTCAAAAATTACAACAATGAAAAACCATCACTTTTTGCGAGCTCTAAAAACCTCCTTCTGCAAGCTCTTTGCAAATACACAGCAACCTACATAACAGATGGACAAAGAATAACTCTATATTACAGAATGATTATTCTATTATCTTAAATGGCAAAGAATTATTATATGCTACTGATCTAGCAGTCCATCTTGCTGATAACTCATGAGAACAGACATTCCAAAAACTATTTTCAAGTTACAAGTTTACTTTTTACCGTTTTTGTTTAAAAGTAGTAAATCCTCTCAGAAAAATCTTTAAAAAGAAGTTTAAAAAAAATTAAAAATCACTGCTCAAGCAGAACTTTTGCTTTGGAGGAAATATGAAAAGTTGAATAAAAGAAATATTCTCTACTTTAAAAAAAAAAATAAAATATCTATTTTAGTGGTAAGATATTTATTTATAAATGCCATGTACCTTAATAAATAATCTGCATATATAGCTGGTTCTGGCAACACCTGTTCTAGTAAATTTTCACCTTCTTCACCTTTTGATTTTAGATATTCACAGAGACATCTCCAATATAACACATTCTCAGCAGTTAAGTCTTCCAGTGGAATCAGTTTTCTAAACAAAAACAAAGAAATAAATACAGAGAGATAAATAAAAAAGGGTCAAAGACAACAAATGCACAGAAATAGATTATTTCCCAAGATGAAAATAAAATCCTGCCAAAGGTATTTCCCACAGAAATATTTGAAAACTAACAAAAATACATTCCTCTTGCTAAAGTGGGGACACAGAGCTCCCTGAGCCTCTCACTACATCGCACTTGTCAGTATTTTAAATCAAGACTATTCTTACCAGTCTGCAGGAAGTTTCTGCTCAGCCCTTCAGACCTCCCAGAGCAACTGCTCAATTACTTTATGAAACATTGTACAAGTCTGGAAAACTAAACTCCATTAGTCTGCAGAAATGCAACAACTGCTTTAAATCATTTTTCAGCTTCTGATTATGAATTGTTTCTTCTCTTCTTAATACAAGACCTTCAATATTTGAGTTCCAATCATAGCATGCCAATTGCAAAAAACAACAGAATTTCTTCTCAGCACCTCTGTAAACTCATCCTCCATGTACCAGTCATAGGACCCCTACTCTTTTTTATAGCCGTGCTAAATGTGGTGTATAATCTTTGCTCTCAGAAGCAGAACATGAAGTTGTGCATTAATTCTACCTCAAAACAGAAAAGACAGAGTATCACTGTCAATGGTACTTTTTACTCCCTTGAATCCCATTTTACTTGCAAGCTCTCAATAGAATTTTGGGGTTTTTTTTAGGTCCCTCACACACATATACACAGGAAAAAACAACAACAAACAACCCACAAAAAAAAGAAAACAAAAAAACACCCAGCAAGACGCAGATGAAACTTGATCCTTTGATGGCTCTGCATTAATCTGACAAGTCTTTATTTAAAAGTGAATTTAACAAACAGAAATCATAGACTTAAAAAATCTAAGCATTTATCATACTGATACAGCATCACTCAAGCTGTAGAGAGAAACATTATACAAGAACAAGCCTAGTATTTTCCATAAATCAACCTCATTACAAGCTGAATAATTTCACTTCTCAAAATGTCATTAGTCTAACAGATCTACTTTTTTAAAAACTTCTCAGCCCAGTCTTTCAGAACTGAATCCTCGTTTTCTGCAGGATCAAAGTCAGACTGACAAGTCCATAACTATATAAATTTTTCCTCTGAACCTCTTAAAATAGTGGCACATTTCCAGAGGCAGTAAGAAAGTTATTTTGTCATCACTGATGTTTTTTAAAGCCAGACAGGCCCACATCTGTAGCTTTGGAGTGCAATGCACGTAGCATCTACCGCCTTCAAAATATCTGTCATAAGCTACTACTGGAATCCAAGACACTTCATGTGATGACATTACATATTTTCCCACAAAGCATGGAATAAGATTTTGTCATCACTTTTTAATCAGTGACAATTTGTCATTTATCATCTGAGATTAGACTCCTACCACTGTTAATAATCATTGTACCCTGGTAGCCTCAATTAACTGTTTCTTCTCACACCTTTTTGCCTCCCTTAATTTCCTCCAACCTCTAGTTTCTTCAGTCTTGCTTTATAGATCTTAATATTCATCACACCATCTTCTTCATAGCTTAGGAACTTAGTCAAATTCTACCAAACACTAACACAGGAGAAGAAGCCTCTAAGATACCAACTTCTGTTAATCTCTGTTAATATGAGCAAAATATCCCCAAAAGAAGGCTGAAACACAAGCCAAGTAATTCTGTTCTGATTGTCCAAACAGTTCATGGATAACTGAAACAGTCCCAAATTGTGCTGCCTCTAGCTCAGCAAAAAAGATAAAGGGAAGCAAATGAAGACTAGGAAGTGTGTGAGAAAGACTAGAAGAATTACTGAGAGGGAGGAAGAATGGAAAAAAGGAGCTTTTCAGTACCACAGGTTAAAAGAAGAGAGGAAATTACAGTTGTGGGGGTAAACCAGAGTGTTGCCTTTATTGTAAACTGTACAAACAGTACAGGAAATAGAACCAATTAGACTCTAAGTTGTTACTCATAGAAAAACTTGTTTAGTTGATTAATTTACTGCCTCCTCTTAAATGCTAAGAGTGCAATTTTTGGGGTGTTCAGGAAACAAAAAGTCAAAGACATTTTTCATTTTTTCTTCTTGTATACCTGGCATAATCATTTTTTCAGCTGGTGAACACACACCTTTTAAAAAAGAAAAAAGCATATCCAAAACACTTAAGTACACAAAAACCAGGGAGACATCACGGCTTATAACACAGGATCAGTCTTTTATCATGGGTAATAGTTACTCTGCTCCTCATTTAGACACAACATTTAATTTAATATCCTTATACAAAATATTCATCTTTTGGAAATGAAAACTGATCTGCATACCTGCTGTCAAGGTTTTTACAGTTCTGAATAAAGTCCTGAAGTGGAGATAGTGAAAACATTGCATTTAGTACTGAGATAGCCACTTCTGGGCAGTTTTCCACATCCAGTCGATGAAGCAGTTCTAAGACATCTCCCTCTGTCAATCGTAACCAGGCTTGAAGCAGCTTCTTCTTCATTACCTCCTTAACTGCATCTAATAATACAGGAATTTAAACAATTTAAACCACTAAAGGTCAAAAAATACCAAATTTTCAACATACTTTCACAAATCATTTTTCTATAGAAGAGCTTCTTTGGAAAGAAGTTATTACACAGTGGAATTTAACATTAAGTTAAAAATAAAAACCCAACAGTTAAACAAGATCTACCTATGGAGCACTACTACTTTTTTGAGGCAACATATTTTGCCAGCCGACAAGAAGCGGCTAGTTAGATCAAACAGCAAACTAGCATACTGATAAGAAATAGTAATTTAGAACATGAGTTTTTCAGTGCTGGACTTCAAAAACAAAATCTGACAAACTTCACCAGACTACTGTAGAATGATTCAGGGTAGATGGGAAAAAATGCTAATTAAAACTTATCATACAGAGGAGGACTTCTTTTTACACATAAGAAAGTGCTCCACTCATCCTCTCTTTCTTTGCTGTCAAGAACATGATCCCCAACTAGCCAAAAAGAAAGGCAGATCAAAAAAACCCACATGAATACGTGACACACTTTTAAGAGCTCCTGTTACTAATGAACATAGTACTTTCGTCCTGTTCTCCGAATCAATATCCACATAGGTCATATATTGCTCACAGTTCTCAAACAGCACATCACTAAGCAAGGAAAATTCTCAGAGTAAAATTCAATAGGGCTTAGATCAGACTTTTCCAAAGTATGTGGATAACATAGCAGCACTTAGTAAAACTGGCAGCTTTTATTGTGAAGTTCATATATATAATTGCTATTGTTGGGGAGAAAAAAAAAGGAGAAAAAAAAAAAAAAAAAAGCAGCCTTGTTCCATGTAGGGAGGCCAAAATTGTCTCACTCAGATGCATGAGACCTTTTGATCTTTTGGCAACACCACCACACACAATTAAGGGTACATTCCAAATAGCTCTTTATACCAAAAAAAAAAAAATCATACCGTACAGAAGACACCAAAAAGAATAAAGCTGCTTCATGTTGAAATGAATGAGGGTCAGTCAAAAATTCATTAAAAAAAATTTCAAGCCAGTTAAATACCTAACCAGCTGAGATTTCTCTCCAAAAGCACACAGGAATAATTTTCAAACAACTATCAAAATGATATTAACATTTACAATTCAATTCTTTAATATATTTATTAGTTACGAAGATATCTGTAATGAAATGTTTCCACTGCTTTTTAATCTTAATAGTATTTGCTCCTATTTTAGAGCTCAGTGGCTTTCAAGTTTTTTGAAAATGCAGTCCTTTTCTGGTTTGTCCACTATAAGGGGACTGGAAAACCAAAGCAGCAAGCAGAATTTCTTGTGCTTAAACATTTCCTGCTACCTCATGACTCCCTTGGAGCTCATTATTGCCATCACAGATTCCACATAAATCATCCCCAAAACATTAGAAAGTGTTCTCTCAAACATTTGTATTAAAATGCCGAGAAAGGTGATCTCTTACCAGATCTGTCATTAAGTCCTTGTTGCAACAATTTCACTCTCTGTGCTATTGACAGAGCTCTCATGTGAACTTTTTCTGCCAAAACCTTAAAAAAAAAAAAATAAATTACTTTTCTACAAATGATAAGAACTGAATTAATTAACTACCTGTGGGTGGTTTTAAACTCTCGGTTTTATCTGTCCACAGAAATTGTAAGGCAATAAAAGCCTGTAATACCTACACCATCAGCATTGTACTAATACATTAACAAGCAGCCTCTTGTGAATGGAAGAAAATGTAAAAAAAAAAATGAAGTAAGAATAGGTTAATAAATAGCTTAGAAGCTTGGCAGCTCCACTTGAATGAAACACCTGGATATGAAATCTATTCTCTTTAAAGCTCCAAGAGTAATGAATACCTGCCATGAAATAACTGAAGTATGTCATTCTCTTAAAGCCTACTAACAGAGATTGAGTTAAAAAACATAATTTAATTTAAGTAAGAACAAAACATGGTTCTATGTGAAAAAATTGAACATTTTGTTTGAAGATCTTGCCTCAGATGCCTGCGCAAGAAATATACATGGTAGCATACCTTCTTGCCCTTATCTCTACATGTAAACATAAGCAATGTATTCTAGTTTTGAGAAGTATTAGCTCAAATATATGCCATATTTTTACACTAGTATTGCTGTGATCCTAACTGAATTATCTATTATGTAGTAACAAAGAAGAAAAATTGCTTGTCAAATATCACAAAATGCATCTATAGGAAAAAACAGATTGTATACATAATTCATACTTCTACTGTTTGATCCTAAAGAGCTGAATTCCATCACAAAAGTAATTCCTATCAAGCAAGTTCTGCAGTCAAGTTCTGGGGTTTTAACTTGAAAACTTGTATTAAATCAATCCCCCTTGAAATTCCCCTAAGTGAAGATAAATTATTTAACTGTTCTTAGTGTTTAACCAGTGAAATACAATAAAATATTTAAAGCCTTTTTCCTAAGTCAGTCTTTGAAATTAATATTAAGTGATCCAATTTACCTCATATGCCAGCTTCCTGACAGCTTCCTTTACATCCATAGTGCGGCCTACAATTTTTGGCAAAGTCCTTGCTGATGGAGCAATACATGACAGCACTGCACGCCTCACTTCGGAATTTGAATCATTTTCAAGCAATGTGTTGTAAACTGAAAGTAAAATGGTCATCATAATCACAGAACGGTTTGGGTTGGAAGGGACCTCAAATATCATCTAGTTCCAACCCCCCTGCCATGGGCAGGGACACCTCCCACTAGACCAGGTTGCTCAAAGCCCTGTCTAACAGTTAGAAACATAATAGATAACCAGAAAATACTAAAAAAAATAATCAGCAGCTGTTATTGAAACTTCTCCCCTACAAGATTTTATAGCAATTACATGCTGAGCTATGATCTCAAAAGAAATTAATCTACAAAAATACTATTTACAATCATAAATAGGATCTTCAGATAATAACTCTGAAAACTGCTAATCTAGATCCCACCTATAAACAACCACTTTGTCATTTACTGGGAAAAAAAAATAAAAAATAAAAAAGCTTCCAAATGTTGGTGCCTTAAGACCTCTAGTCCCTGGATATACATCCTCATTACCTTTGAGGTAGATCCTCAAATTTTCCTATAAATGGAAAAATGCAATCTCCAGTAAGCCTAGCAAAATTCAAATAGTAAATCTCTCACGTAATGCTTTTTGTTATATTCTTAATCCTTCTTCAAAATTAAGAGCAACAACAAAAAGTTAATCAGAGAACACTTGAATTCATCTTGCTCTGTGAGATTATGATTCACTATGAAATTTATGTGCTCCTAAGTAAGCAACTTGTTACAAACACTTAGAAAATAGAATTTCAAAGAAGGTACCATAGCACCAACAAAAAACCCACAACTAACTAACTTCCTTTCTTCACAAAAGACAGTATATAAAGTTTAATCAGGGAACAATTTACATAAGGGCAGCTGCACTAGTACAAACCTACAGTCCGTCTGCCTTGAGGTAATGGAAGTAGAGGCTTAGTCAAGAATCACACCATACACAAAGAAACCCGCAAACGGCACAAAAAACAGCATCAGGAAACCTGAGCTCCAGAGGTGCTGATCTCCTAAAAAGCCCCAGAACAGCATAGCTCAACAATGTCAGCTAATCCACTAACCAGTTTGCTTCTCATGGGGCAGACAGCCATAATTTGAGACAAAATTAGTTTTCCTGTTATCATCTCTACTCCTCCGAGTGATTTTTTGTACAAATTCAATTCAATTAATAGTACAAAAGGGTCCTTAGAGGGTAAGAACTGAGCAAGCATGTATCATACTTCCACCCCAATTCACAACATGCCATTATTCTCACCATCCTTCAACTACATTCAGTTCACAGAATAGCCTGAGTCCAATACCATTTGTTATTTAACTCCCAGTGGATCTCTCATTCCAGCAGTTCTGTCGTTTCCCTTAAACATACATAACTCTTACATCTACAACCTGCTCTAGCAAAGCTCTACCATTTACAAACTATTACAAGAACACCTTCTAACATTTGTTTAATCAATGCTTAAAAAAAAAGGCAAAAAAGCTTAAAAATATTTTAAAGTAATGCAAATCAACAAATGTTCTTGAACAAAAGGAAAAAAACACAGTATTACTTACTGTTAATAACAGGACAGTTTTCATCCTTAGGATCTTGAAGTCTTGACAGAGCCAAGACAGCTTGAATTCTCACATTCGAAAATTT
The DNA here is from genome assembly GCA_028020825.1 of Podargus strigoides. Taxonomy (NCBI): domain Eukaryota; kingdom Metazoa; phylum Chordata; class Aves; order Caprimulgiformes; family Podargidae; genus Podargus; species Podargus strigoides. The sequence continues at coordinate 16,932,743 of CM051621.1, read as the reverse complement.
ATCTTTAAGTCTAATCAGCATAGCTTCATTTATTTTATCAAATAAATCATCATCAATCTGGGCATTCTCTGGCATATTTCCCAAAATCTTATTAATAAGCTGGCACGTTCGAAACCTAACTGCTTGGCTGTTTGCATTGTGAGACTTAGGGAAAGAAAAAAAAAAGTATTCTTATAATCACACTTTTGTCATTTCCAACATAAGGCTATTAATATGCATACATAAGTAGTTAATATTCTATACAGTACATGGCATATGCACTTCTGTATTTCAAAAGCTTTTCATATTTTTAATAAGTTTATTTTAAATTAAAGTCACAAAGCTGAAAAACAATTACGACCGTCGCTTATATCAGTGGCACTTTACATAATAAGCAATGCCTTCACAAATGAAGAAACATGTTTACCACTCAACTCCACAAAACATTAAAGAAAAAAAGAGGAATTGACAATGATGACTAGTGATCCTGGCCTGATTAATAATTTCCCCATGTCAAAACACTCATTTAGGAAAATGTTATTCTACTTGAGTTTTCATGCTACAGGAACTGTGGATCTTCTTTCTATATAACACTTGCAACAAGCAGAAAGGAATAATAAATATATCAACTGTACTTGTATGAAAGATCTTTTAATATTTTTACTTATCAAAGAAACAGTACAAAATAATTTCCACAATACCTCCACGATTTCATCAGTATCATCTTAAGTGCTGGCAAGTTTTTCCCACTGCATGAAGTTTCAATGTGTTACATTAACGATTTAATAATAAGTGTTACTGTACCTCAAGCAGAAAGTTAAACACATAATTCAGAAGCAAATTATCTTCTTCCTCACTACCATCCTCTTTCTCCATTTGATAAAACGAAGTAACAAATTTAGCCACAAAATTGATCACTTGTTCCACTGCTGGCTCCCGTCTGTAGATTATCATAGCATACTTAAGTAAGTGAACGAATTTTTCATGAAAACCTTCCTTATCTTCGCTCTAAAATAAATAAATAAGCAAATAAATCAAACCACAACAAAAGATAACTACCCGGTTCATCTTTCAAAAGCACAGAAAAATAAACTGGTTTATAATTGAGAGCTTCCACTGAAATGTTTCAACCGCTCAAGCCAGCAGCCAGGGCACTGGCTCTGCACTGCATGCTTTGCTCTGACTCCACAGCAGACACGTCCTGACCGCTGGGCTCCACACGAGTTTACATTTACCTGCTCACAGGCCTCGGAACGGCACCCGACACCCTCAGCCACCGCTACCCTCTGTCACAGCTCCTGCTCCGCTGCCCACGCACCGTCCCGCGACACCATGAACACCCACCGCGGCGTGACAGCCGTGTGTGTGACAGCGGGCGATACCTGCCGTTCTGACACCCATGTGCGCAGGAGATAACTGGGTGTAATAACCCGGGGCTCTTTTTTCGGTTGGTTTGTGGGGTTTTTTTAAGTCGCGGGACTCTCCTTAGGCACACTGGCCTCAGTTCTCCTTGGAGGGGAAACAAGGCGGAGGCCGCTCCCTGCTCTCAGAAGGAAAGGCAGCAGCTGCGGAGCGCCCTTTTTCCCCTCAGCCCATCGGGCCACCGCTCCTCCCCGCCGAGGCGGCAGACGTACCCGATTATAGGTGCTCTTCAAGCCCACGACAAGTTTCGCGTGGTTCTGGTGAGGCTTCTGGGCCAGCTGAAAGGCTTCTTTGATATCCAGAAGCTTCTTTTTCGCTCCCATGGCTGCGGATCACAGTCAGGTAACGACTCCCCTGCTCCGGACACCCGTAGGGCAGAGCCGCCCTGGGAAAGCGGCGAGCGGCACAGGGCCCTACAGCAGCAGGGCCGCTCCTAACGGCGGAAGGAGCGACCACCGCAAGCGGACTGAGGCTCCCGCCCAACGGCCGGGCCGAGCCGAGCCGAGCCGAGCCGCTCCTCGCCTCCTGCTCCAGGTGCGGGACCGCTGCCGCGCGCTCCAGCAACGGCCTCAGAGCCCGCGCCTCCAGCTTCAAACTCGGCGCGAGTACCGCTCCAAGTCTCGCGAGAAATGCAGGGGGCGGGAGGCGCGTGCTCGTCCCCGCGCGCTGGGGGCGGGGCAGGCGCTGGGCTGCTGACAGGGCGGGCAATGGTGGGCGGGGCAGCCAGCGGCCGTTAGCCGGGGAGCGCGCGGGAAGCGCCGCGCCGCCATCTTCCCCTGGGGCGGGCTGGGAAGGAGAGGGGAGCGGCCGGGGCGGCGCAGAGCTGCGGTCGGCTTTGCCTCCGCGTCTTGGGGCGCGCTCACAGGCCGGAGCGGCTGTTTCAAAGCAGAGTCCGTGTCAGCCCTGCTCTGCAGCTGAGGAGAAGCAAGAGGATTTCCAGAACGTACGTTTGTGCAAAAGAGTTGAATAAGCCTGGAAAACTCTGGCACTGCCCTCGGCCGCTCTCTCAAAGTCCTCTCCGGACGTGGTCGGCTGTTAAAATTAGTATAGTTGCATTTTGTAAACAGGAGCCCTACGCCGAAGCAGTTGGGGTGGCAAACCAAGAAAGCTCAGCCTGTGTCTAAAAGTAATAAAAACCCTTTGGAGAATGGTCTTCCAGTGAGACAAAAAGTGCTGCAGCTACTGTACGTACAGTGAGATACATTTTCCTATTTTAAAGTTCACTTCTGCTTATTTTAAAGGCTTAGGTAATGAAAGGGGATTAAGTTCACTAGGTAACTGGTTAAGTAACTGGTTACTTAGTTCCCTAGGTGAGCTACCTAAGCTGAATGCAACTTGGAGGTGGTATGTTTCTTACTGAAACACCCTCTGTTTGGTACTAGCTGTAAGGGGGTGAAGATGGATAGTATGGATAACTGACCTGTTGGAATGCATATTTGTGTTCCTTCCAGAGTGATTCTTTTACTAGTGGAAATTTCCTGCAAGTTTTCTAACATGTTGTGAACCTAATGTTTTCCCAGAAATCCCTCAACTTGAGAATAGTAATAAATTCTGTATCTCATTAAAACCAGGAAAGATAACTAAGCTTAAACTCCAGAGATGTGTTAACAGGTTACAGAACAGACTGTAAGACAGGCACTGCAATTTAATGAGAAGCAAGGCAGAGGATTATTAGCTGAGAGGAAACATTCTGAGCATATATTAATTAGAGTTACAGACCACGTTCAAAAATGGGAACAGAAGTTAACTGCGGACACTAGGAATTTAAGGTATTTGTGAATGGGCCTTAAAAAAAAAAAAAAAAGGTGTCCGATTACCTGAAGCGATGACAATTATTTAGTAAGGACAGATGACATACCATCAAATGACAGTAGGTGAAATAGGCAGAACCCATCCTGAAGAAGGGTCGTTTTTGGCAAAGGAAAAAAACCCAAACAACCCTAATAAAATTGATGAGCACTAGGGGTCAGTCTTGTTCCACATCTGAGCGACTCCTTCTGGAGGTCAACTCCAAACGTGTTGAAGAACAGAAAGTTATTGGGAGTGGTCAACATGGATTTACCAAGGGTAAATCATGCCTGACCAATCTGCTAGCCTTCCGTGATGTTATAACCGGTTGGCTGGATGAGGGGAGAGCAGCAGATGTCATCTACCTTGACTTCAGCAAGGCTTTTGATACTGTCTCCCATAACATCCTCATTAAGAACCTCAGGAAGTGTGGGTTAGACGAGGGGATGGTGAGGTGGGTCAAGAGCTGGCTGTGTGACAGATCACAGAGGGCTGTGATCAATGGAGCAGTCGAGTTGGAGGCCTGTAACCAATGGTGTCCCCCAGGGGTCAATACTTGTTCCGGTCTTGTTCAACATATTCATCAATGACCTGGAGGAGGGGACAGAGTGTATCCTCAGCAAGTTCGCTGATGATACCAAGCTGGGAGGGGCAGCTGACACGCCAGAGGGCTGTGCTGCCATCCAGTGGGACCTGGACAGGCTGGAGAGCTGGGCAGAGAAGAACCCCATGAGGTTCAATAAGGGCAAGTGTAGGGTGCTGCACCTGGGGAAGAAGAATGCCAGGCACCAGTATAGGTTAGGGGGGAACCTCCGGGAAAGCAGCTCCAAGGAGAAGGATCTGGGAGTCCTGGTAGGCTGTAAATTATCCATGAGCCGGCAATGTGCCCTTGCCGTCAAGAAGGCCAATGCCACCCTGGGCTGCATAGGGAGGTATGTGGCGAGTATGTCGAGGGAGGTCATTCTCCCCCTCTACTCTGCCCTGGTGAGGCCGCAACTGGAATACTGCGTCCAGTTCTGGGCTCCCCAGTTGAAGAGAGAAAGGGACCTACTGGAGAGAGTCCAGTGGAGGGCAACAAGGATGACTGGGGGACTGGAGTATCTCCCCTATGAGGAAAGGCTGAGAGAGCTGGGACTCTTTAGCCTAGAGAAGAGAAGGCTGAGGGGTGATTTAATTAATGTTTATAAACACTTAAAGGGTGGGTTGAGGGAGGATGGAGCCAGACTCGGTGGTTCCCAGTGACAGGACGAGGGGTAATGGGCACAAGCTGGAACATAGGAAGTTCCATTTAAATATGAGGAAGAACTTCTTTTTGGTGAGGGTGCCCGAGCACTGGCACAGGCTGCCCAGAGAGGTTGTGGAGTCTCCTTCTCTGGAGGTTTTCAAGACTCACCCGGATGCAGTCCTGAGTGATGTGCTCTAGAGGATCCTGCTTTTAAGCAGGCGAGTTGGACTAGATGATCTCTGGAGGTCCCTTCCAGCTCTGACAGTTCCGTGATTCCATGAATCTTCCTGGTGTTTTGTTTAAGAAGCAAATTTTTATCAACAAAATAATGGAATAATTTTCTCTTTACAATTATGTCAAGGATTATGGGGTATATGAGCTCTATGTGAAGAATGGAGGGCAGCAGCAGGAGAAAAAGCCTTCTATTTTATAGATAAAAATAAATTTTAAAGTCATTAATACAAATGGCAGGTGGTTTTTTTTCCTGACATATTGTACTACCATACATTTCTGTATATTTAAAGCAGATATCCACTTTTAAATCTGAGGTTTTTGTATTAAAGTTTAAAATGGATGGATCTGGCCAAATCTCCTTCTACTCCTAGAGAGCAGGAAATGGATTCTATATGCACAATACTAACATAGAATCTTAGATATTAACTTTTTTCTAAAAGTTTTTAATTTATGTCAGAGAAACAGTCAGTCTAGAAACCCACTATAATCAACAGCAAATCCTCAATGAGTTTGTTTTTTTGTAAGGTTATATTCTCTAGGAAAATACAATGTGTAACCATTTTTCTATTTAAGATATTTTTGCTGGACCAGTAACTTCATCTTCCACTGTAGGAGTCTGTCTGTGGAGGAGGGGATGAAAATAGGAAGAGAAGAGCAGGTAAAACTTTGTGATTCTTGTGGCTTTAAAAACTCAAGACTTCTATTTTAAGTGAAACTAATAATGCAAACTGAATTATTTAGTTTCCCATGTGTTTGGCAGCCCATTTCTGCCTACCTGCATCTCGGATCTACAGATGAGGGTTTTCCCTGATGAATACCTTGCAAGTCCCTTATGATAGATTTCATCCAGGATGTGAGATTTATTTCTTCCAGTCTTCTTTAAATATTTCTGCTAGGCTTTGTATTTCTAGGCAGAAATAGAAGTCAGGCTTCTGTTACGACAAATTGAAGTCTAACCCAGTTAGTCATCCTGGCGTTCAGGGTAAATATGCCACAAGAATACAGATTCGCAGTATCATAATCGGTATTTCATGTGTAAGTATATCACATGCTGAAGTAGGATCACAGATGTTGGCCATTTAGACTTTGCTCTGTGCAGAGTATAACACCCTCCCTGTGGTAGCAGATACTCCGTTCAACTGATACAGGTGTTTGCTGTCATAGTTTTTACAGGTGACTGCACTAATAAGCCTTAATGGCCCCTGGCCAGCCTCACCTGGGGCCGCCAGCCTAACCTGGGGCCGCCAGCCACACCCTTGCCCATGGGCCCATAAACCCTGTTTCAGCTCAGGCTTGGGGCTTTAGTGCTTTTTCTGAGGACTCAGTAAGGGCCAGCTACTTCCTGAAGTATGGATGCAATGATCTACTTGAGAGGGCAAAGACCTCACCAGCAGGACAGGTCCATAAATTGTGGTCAAATGGGTTTCACAGTTCTGTCTGAAAAGGAGAAGAATGATGAAACTCAGAACCCTGGATGGTGCTCCAGGCTCTGAGATGTGCTCTAATAATTCAAGATTTTTTTTTTTCCTTGTCTTTTGAAATAGTGACCTTATCTGCTATGTTGTGGTCTACTTCTGGTTGTCTCTCTCTACTTCTAACCCACTGTTCCAGATCCTTTCTCTTTGTCAGTCCTGTTTTGTGAGCAAATACACAGTGCCACAGGGTAAGACAAACCTGCTGTGTGCCACGTAGTTTGTGGTAATCTCAGATGTAGGTCACTGGGTAAAAAATAGGTGAAAAAAAGGAAGTTATTGCTATCCTATTTAGTAGGTGTTCAAGGGCTTTTATAGCTGATCCATCTGGTTGGTTCCAGTTTCCATATTAAAAATATAAGCACAGTAATATTTTATCTATAATTAGGCCATCATTATGCAGTAGTAATCAGAGGTTCTGTTCACCACATTCCTCCAAAACTTGTGTATATGTAAGTCAGCTATAAAATTGTTTGTACATTTTTGAATAGTTACTGGTTTCAGTCAATGAGGAAATCAGTAGCACTTATGGTTGTTTTTTAATTGCACACTCAAATCCTGTTTGCTTTATAAAGCGGGAAGAAATGAAAATTATAAAGTAGTTACATATATGTTATATGTATGTAATTATATGTAATACATGTAATTACCCAAGATGTACTGGTGGCAGAATCACTTTATACTTGTCCTTTTTCTTGCATTCAATCCCAAAACAAGCTTTACTGGAAGTAGGATGGTGAATTAGGTGAGTAGGATAGCTGTTCATACGAGTCTTCTGACTAGTTTTCTTTATCCTTACTTTCTTTTTTTTTTTTTTTTTCCCCCAGTAAGAAGGAAAAAACCTTCCCTGAATGCTGTATTCTGGGGTCAAAAAACGATTCTGGGACCAACATGAATTTAAGTGGAGATCAGTAATGAGGATAGCGATTTATGAATTAAATTAGACTCTCATTTAGGGATGCACCTTCCTTTGTTAGGAGAACAACTTGACAAGTTTTAAATCAATTTTGTTGGTACAGCTTTGTCATTTGAAACATAAGTGACAGTTAATGACTAACTGTATTCTAGCATTTTCAAATAGAAATTTTACTGGACTGCAAAACAGGAGTAGAATATAATCTGGGGGATCAGTTTAACTTTGCCCTCATATATTAAAAAAAATAAATAAATCCCACTGACTTCAGTAGTACTGGTATTCACACAGAGTGGAAGAATCTTGCTCAGTATTAAGAGTCTTTGGAGCAAGCTGTTTGTAGTATGGTAAATAACAATGCAAACTTATGTATTAAGCATTTGCAAGAGAAATATCCTCTTTATGCTTTGGAATTAAGGGTCTGTGGCTCTTTAGTAGTAGCTAGTCTGAAGATTTCAGAAGCTATATAGTCTGCATATTTAACAAGAAGGAGGTACCAAAAATGGAAGTGTTAAAATTTTTTACTCATGTATGACTTGTTTTTTTATAATAAAAAGGAAATTAGTTAATGCATCTGAGCAGTACAGCTATAAACCTGTGTACAGTTGCTCATACTGTAGTGACATAACCACCTTCTCTCATAATTTATTTTAATGCAGCAATAATAATTCAAGCAGAAGTGCATATGTGTGTTGTCTCTTTAGACTTTTAATTTTTATTTCAAACTGTCTTTGCCGTATACTGCCGCAGTTCATGAACATTCTGTAATCTATTTATGTGTTCCATATGGTTCTCACAAAACCCATGTTTTTATAGTACACACTGAAATTACGCTTTATGATGGCCTTGCTTTGTCATCTTAGCTAGAGTGATCCCCAGATCAATTAGAAGAAAAAAATAGGTCAAATTCTCATTGAAAAGCTCTGGCATTATCTGCTGAAATACTGTTATTGAAACCAAGTGGGTTTTTTGAGTAGCGGAGCTAATGAATTTGAGTCACTTATGCATTTATGTTCTGTGGTTGCGTTTTCTGGTGCACGCAATCTGATTGAAGTATTGACTGGTAAGTCTTGTCTGGATGCAATACTTTACCAGTGACAAACTGTGTTCTGCTAAAACACCATCTTGTACCCAAGCTTCAAGTTTTTCCCTCTAACCCCCCAAAATGCATAAACAGCCTGCCTGAAAATATCTCAGTAGTTTATTCCTTTCCCAGTGTACCTGAAGATCTGTGCTCCTGTGCTCTGTCTATGCCTTTATGTCTCATGTCTCTGTCCAGCCATGCATTCAGGTCCAGTGTGTCCTCTGCTGTTCAGCAGAAAACACATGAATGTTGCTACCTGTCTACTAGAGCGATAATGCAGGTAACCTATTGTAAGTACTTTTAAAACCTTTTGCATTTTTCTTAATTTGCTTTCTATTATCACTCAGTTTTGTTCTTTTTCTGATGAATCAAGATGCTAGAAAAATGCTCTAGCCTTTTGTTTTCTCTTGATTCTCCTAATAAGCCTGTCAATTTTACCAAAATTCTACATATATTTAAGATCCTACAATTTTTTTTTCCTCAACCAACCATATAGAGATGATGTTACAATTATATTAATTAACTGAGTTAAGCTTCAGCATGAGTACATGTCTTATCAGGTACCAGACGACTGACAATGATGTGTCCTTATTCCCTAGTCATAGAAAAAGTTTCAGTCACAGACAGCAGCATCTTGGACACTAATGCAGTGAACTATACTTAGTCATTCCTGTGTGCAAGGCTCTGTTTCTTTCTTTTTCTTAGTAATGTTCTCTCAGGACTAAGCTTATCTTCCCTGCTTAGCATCTCCCACCAACTGTGAGCATCTTCATTTTCTTTCCTGGCCTTTCCCTTCTCCTACACTGCATTTCTCAGTCTGTCTTCATCTCCTCTCACTCCTGAAGATTACTTCTGCCTCTGGAGATTTAGACTCCCTCTTTTTCTCCCAGCAATTAAAGGGTTTGGTTTCTCTGTCCCAAGGTTTTCTCTTACATCTTCTCATTCTTTCTCTGCACAGCCTGCAGGCATTCTTCTGCTCTAAACTTTTTCCTCTTGGAGTGTTTATACTTAACAGTGCTTAATCTCTTGTTGCCCTCACCGAAAATTTCTTTTTGCTGAGGATGTTCCCTTTTTCCTTTTGCCCTGCCCTTACCTGACACTGGATAATCCTCCTTCCCAATTAAGATAGTCCTGAGGAAGCTCTTTTTCAAACCCACCACTAGCAAAGTGGAAGCTTCTTGCTGAAGAAAGGGGGAAGTACTGCCCGGAGGTGAGACAGAAAACCACCTTGCCTGCATAGGCCAGGGGGGAAGAAGTAGCCTCATGTTCCCTCTGACAGGCTGCAAGCCGGCGTGAGCTGAGGTGGAGCCCATGGGGTCTCCTGTGCTGGCTGCAGAGACATGTCATAGGGGGGCTGAGCACATCTGAGAGCAGTCCAGGCAAGCCCTCTCTTCCAGACAACCAGGCTACTGTTCTCTTGCAGGCGATTCCGTGAAAACCGAAGTCAGAACTTAATAGTCGGGGTGACTATTGAGCAGGTACTGTTTATTACAGCGCTGGGCGCAGAGGGGGGATCGCTCCTCCAAAAATGTGCATGCCAAAATAATAGAATGTAAACCATTATATAATATTTTCCCGACGCTCGCTTTTCCGTCCTGCCTATCCATTGGCTGGACGCTCTAGGGATTCTTGCTAACTACTCTGCATCAGATTCTTGTTTAACTGTTTAACAGGCAACCCCTCTCTTCCTATTCTTTCTCCCTTTTCCTTTCCTCCATCTCTCTGACTTCACCCTACTTTGCCTTCCCCTTTCTATTCTAGACTTGTTTAAACGTGAACACTAACCATTTTCTTCTTGCATAACACTTTACTGAAGCGTTCTTCTTCAAAAATCCCATTATCTTAATAGCCTGTCTTTTTTGAGCCCTTTTTTTCCTGCCTTTTCTGTCCTTTTATTTATTTTAACATGTACAAGCTTGTTCTCTCTGAATAGAGAGAAGGGCTTGCAGACGAAAATAAACCCCAAACCCAACCTGTAACAGTAACACTGTCAGTTTTCTTCTGGCGCTCTTCCCATACTGTCGGTGTAAGTGAGGGGAACTGACCTGTAGGTTTGGACAAGGCAGGCGGACCGGGCCCTGGACAGTGCTCAAGGGTGCCTCTTAGCTCCATGCATTGCTCCATTCTGCTTTCAGCAGAGCAGCAAAAATTGAACAAGGTTTTCTTCATCACTTTATTGGTCTATCCGGACTTAGAGAGGATTGCCAAAATAACAGAGCTTGTGAAAGGTGCCAGCACTGTCCTCTCTGATGAACTCTGCGATCCTTTGGCAGCCCCAGAAGGTAACGTGATTTAATCTGCCGACGATCTGTTCAACAGATCCCCAGCAACGCCTGTGCTGCTCCCTGTTTGGCTGGCTCAGCCTCTCCGGAGGGAATTTGTAGCATCCAGCCGCTAGCATCTTCTCCTGGCAGAAGCTCAACCATTTGAAGAGAAGGGGAGGGGAAAAATAAAATCCCGATCAGGATGTTTGCACATGCAATTCTCTGTCTCCTCGCCTGGGTGTTCTGCTGAAGGACTGGGACATCTGCACGGAAGGGAGAGCGGCGGCAGCTGGAGCTCACCCTGTTTGGGGCTGAAGTTCCTCCAGCGCTATGGGGGTTTGACTGTGTGCGGAGCGCCGGGGGCGGCCAGCAGCAGGGGCAGATTCACACTACCCGGAGCATACACAGGCAGGCTTGATTAGAATTCAAGCTTAATGGCCTCTGGCATAAACAAGATTCATCGGCCCGAGACTTGCAGTGGATCTAAAGCCGCTCGCAGCAGCTTGGCAGAGGAGTGCAATCAGGAAATGCACGTGAAAATGTGCAAGAAGATTGCCCAGCTCACTAAGGTAAGTCTGGCTGTTGCAGCCTGCCCAGGGAGGTGAGGCTGCTGCGGCCGGGGGGCTGGCTCGGAGCTGCCTCTTCCGATGGCCCCTGTCTGAGAGGAAACGAACCGGTCCTCTGCTGTCAGGCGGTGCCTAAAAACATCGGTGTGCACAAACTTCCTTTCAAGCACTTCCCCAGCGGGTGCTACAGACCGACCTTAGCGGGTTGCCTTTGTGGCTGACAATCGACGTCTCGCGCTTAACCGCACTAATTAGTGTGCAACAATAGCGAGAAGAGCTCCAGCTCTGCAAAGACATAGGGTTTGTCTGAGTGCTGCTCGGAGGGATTGATGGTATCCGCTTTTTTTTCCCTCTGAATTACGAAACCGGTAATTCATTTGCGTTTCATAGGTTCTCGAGCAATATTGTTGCAAAGCTGCAGCCGGACTGTGGTACCTAAGCACAGTATTACCTGCTGTCTTGTACTTAATTGTTCCTGATGTGCCTAAGTAGAGATACTTTAAATGACATTCGTGAAAGACAGGAGTTGGAAAAGAGGCAGCACTAAGTCACGTAGTATATTATAGTACAACTTTTATTCAATAGCAAGCTATACTACAAAATATTTTGAACTTTTTCCACACTATGTTAAGAAATAAGATAAAATCTGTAGGAGGTGGCAGTTATCTTTTAAGCTATTTTTATGCTGCACCTTTGTCAGTAAGAAAAACATATTTCCTACCCTTGTTTACTAATCCAGCTTTTATTTGCTCTGTAAGCTCAGTGCAACTGGTAAGGACATTTTAGCAGTGAAAAACCACTGAAAATACACGTCAAACAATAGGAAATCATTAAGATGTACAAGCTGGAATGGCTTACTAGTTACAGTGCTGTTATTCTTATCTAATGATGACTGTATGTGATAATGTATATCGTGTATGAATGCATACACAAATGCATACTTGCTGTACTATACCAATGCTTACTTTACTGTTGCTTTGATTGTATGTTTGTATAATAGTATTTGTACACAGTCTGATCCTTACTTTTTGCCCATGAATGCACACATTACTCCTCAAGGTGCACTTTCATTCTGTACTAACTGAAAGAAAACTATCCAATATTTTTTATTATTTTGAACAAGGCAATTGGTAAAAATTCTTAGAAAGAAGCACTTTCTATTTATTGATAACATTCCTGATTCTTCAACCACAGTGAAATGCACATGAAAAATGACTGTAAATTAGGTTAAGATGTCCTCAGTTCTTCCCTTGTTTTCTGTATGGTATTCACTGTCTGATTAATTTTGCACACTAAGTAAAATTTTCCCAGAAGTATCACTCAAATCACAGGATTACCTTTTCTGATAGAAAAGCAGTAGCTAGGTCTCCTATTAATTGATAGCTGATACTTCACAGTAACAAGAGTTGAGGAATCACCAGCTCCTTCTTTCTGAGTGATCCATTTCTCAACAGCAGACTTGGAGCGTATTGATGAGATCTGTGCAATGAAACACTTGTGCAAAATTTTCAACTCTCAAGCACTCATTTTCTGTAGAGATTTCCGTGCCTTCCTTTTTGTATAAAGTGATTCTTTTTAAAGTCTCTTTAATCTCAACTAAATTTTGAGGGTAAAAAGTCTCATTTCTTTCTGAAAACTCTTCTGTTGCTTTATAAAGCTTGCTTTTAGGTTGGGGAAGAAAGTTCTGCTATTTTAGCAAAGCGGGGAGGTGGGCGGATGGGGGAGGGGGAGAATCACCCCAGTGCAAAGGATCATAGCAAAAATTTATTGCAGTAGGTTTTTTCCAGATGCTTTTGCTAAATTTCTACTGTTAAAATGTGGGTGGGGTGATTTATTTACTTTTAATAGAATTTCCCCTCTGGATACTTTTCAGTCATCTGAAATAAACATGATTTATACCTGAAGCTCAAAAAAGTACTTCTGAAAAGCAAATTGTTCTGGTTTGGGAAGTGGCCTTTAAGAGCTGATTTTCTCTGAATTAATACTACATTTATAGAGAACTCATGGTAGAATTGGAATTTTAGTCATAAGCTTTCCCTTCTAAATTCTGAGTAAACTAATGCTCTACCAACAGCAAACATATGAGAAGCAAAATCTCAGACCAGATTAGCTGAAAAATGGCTATATGGAAAATTAGTTATAATCATTTTGGCCTAGAAACTTTGAGAGCTTTCTTCCAAGTCGCTGTTTTCTTGGCTATATTATGGTCAGGATAATTATAATAAAATCCCTCCTAACTTTAAATTGCCTGTAGGGCTCTCTTTCCCTGTTTCTAACCTAGTGTGCAGTACTGCTGTCTGTTGTTATACAGCTGCAACTTTCTGTCCCAGTGATGTTAGATTTTCATTGATGGGAAGATAGTGATCTAATTACTCATCCATTCCACATTGTACCAGGAGAAATGAATATAAAATGTTTAAATTAGATATAGGATACAGAGCTTGACTGACATTCTATGAGCTCTTGTAATAGGCAAAACCAACAAGCGTATCCGTAAGCTCAGTCAGGCTCCGTCTGCTCCACCTTCCCTATTTCCCCTCAAGTAAGGTGGCCTTCACGTTTTAAGGCAGAAGTGGCCACAGATCCTTGTTTACCATTAGACATCTGTCTGCCTAGATTTGAAATACACTAGTGAAAACATGTCAGGGTTTTGTTATTAATTGTACAGTTTAGGTTTTTCTTCTTAGCTCACAGTGCTAAGTGAGTATATGGAACAACCAGGTTTTGTTTGGAAAAAAAAAATATATATAAAAGGGTATATTAAAAAGTATGAACTGAAATGTGTTGTTCCTGTGGATATAGGTTAAAAGTTTAAAAGCCCTGGTAAGATTAGTGAGGTTGGATGAGAGCTGCCTAGGCCTTCTGAATTTTGACCTTAAAATCAGAAAACATTGCAGCTATTTCCAGATGAGTTATACTTTGATTTATGAATTTACGGACATTAAAACAGAAACATTCTGCTTGCAGATGGCGATGTCCATCTGTAGTTGTCATTCACATATACAAATTGCACATTTAGTTGGTAGGTACCTTTCTGCAACACCAGGGCATTCAAACTAATAGGGATTTGAAGTTAGTGTATTCTTATGATTGTAGCATGACTCTGTACCAGTAATTAAGTTTAGATTTCTCCGTCAGACATTGGACCTTTGGCATGCTGTTTTGTGCTTGCTAGTTCTTTGTATTTCTGTTCTGTTTGTCAATAATATGGAGTTTAAAATTCATGGTGACTTTTATGAGATACTTTGGGTGTCACTCCCTGCTGCCTCAAGCTAAGGATTCCTAACATCCATTGGCTATTATAGGATTTCCACATGCTAATGGACACATAAATGCTCAGGACAGTTCTTTTTACTAGGGATAGGATGAGAAATGCAGATGAACTCTTGAAGAGGAGTGCTGAGGAGAGGGGGCTGGCAAAAACCAGATGCCCTACAGATACTCATGTTGTTCAGGCTGCTTTTCAGACTGCTGCTAGTGGGGCTCAAACCAAACCTGCTGTTCTGGACTGCAGTTCTGGAACCAAGCCTAATACAAGTAACTAGGATGGTGACATTATCTGGTGATCAGAGAGCTACCTAAGCCACAAAACAGTTCTGTTTCCTTCTTAGAGAGAAGTTCCTGGATAGCAATGGAGGAATGTTTTTAATGAGAGCAGATATTTACCCTCAAACTCATTTTCCCAAGCGGTTCATCTCTCTATTGGGAATTTGGGAGCCTTGTTGTAAGAAGCAGATTTTAAACTGCAGTATTTCTGTTCAAGTAGATTGTTAGTCAAAAAATCAAGCAGGCTGGCATGAATTTTGTGTCTGTGTGTTGGATACTCTTGAGTCTTAACAGAGGAAGAGAGTGCTGATGCAGGGAAAAGTTAATTGCTGGTAAAACACAATCAAGAACATTTTTCTTCCTTCAGGGGAAAGAAATGTCAAAGAGGAGCAAGCGGGTTCCTCTTCTAGAAGCAGCAGCATAGGCAAATGTTTCTTAATGACTCTATGTGGAGCAGTTGAAAATGTTACACGCTCCAACTGCTTATCACCACCAGTCACCAGGAGATTTATTGCCCCTCAGCTCAGTCATCAGGGTAGAAAATATGAACGCTATTTAATAAGCTTCAGTGGAAAATCAGCCAGATAAGCAAAACCCACTTTCATTAGTTATTTGAGGAAGAATGTCTGACTTCTGCATAGAAGTGTATCAGATACATGCTCATATTGAGTTCTGTTAGCTTCACTCTATGGGTGGAAATGTACAGAATTCACAAGTGGCCTAGTATATGTATGAGGGCATAGACTGTTTACCCCACTCCAGTGTTTGTAGCGTGGCTGTATATTAGGTCTTTTAACCTTTCCTGTTTTATTTGCCATTTGATAAAAATCGCTGGTAGGTTTAGGAATGAAACACAATCAAATTCTAATGGCTTACTCTGGAAGCACCCATCAGCTCAGCAACTGTAATGGAGCACTCCTGTTGTCTACTTATGTTTCTAGTTGAAATATGTTGCCTTTTCCACATAGTTTAAGCTCAGTTTATTGACCTTATTTACTGTGATGTGTCGACAGTATTCAGTAACCAATGCTTACAGTGGCTCAGCTGATGCGAAGTTAGTTGTTATGCTACCAGAGCTCTCCTGTGTGCTTGAGGCTTTTTGATCTCAGTTCTCTCTAGAGAGGTATTCAGTATTCTACAGAAATGAAGAAAAATGGAACAGCATAAAAACTAGGATCAGGCTTTTGGAGCAGCAATGTTTTTCTTTTGGGCAACGAATATAAAAACTGGTTTCCCCGTAGCAAAGAGAGAGAGAATCTTTTATAAAGCTGCTTACATTATGTACTAACAAGATTAACAAAGTCAGCTATCAATATCCCTATGTACTTTACGTGATGACGTATTTGTTTTAATGATTTTTATGTACAGGATTTAAAAGCTAGCATTGTTTTTGCCTACCAGCTGACAAAAAAATTTGCAGACTAAGATTTCTTAATTTGTCGTCACTACGTTTTCCTTACAGAACTAAAAGGGAGCTCCCGGGTCATAAAATCCATGTGCAATGTCATATAATTGTGTTGATCAACTGATCAAAAGCAGTATTAAAGCCACCATTTCTGTTAGGAAGGAACTCAAACCTTATTATTTGGGTGACTAGAAATTGTCATTTAAATTGAGTCAAGATATAAGAATGACATCTGTGTATTGGAATTACCTTCTTACCATACAAGTTTGTCACTGGCTATACCAAGTTTGCAGAAAATAACTTTTTCAAGGAACTCTAGTTAATGTTTATATACAAAATGTGCATTTTATTAATATGCTCATTATAGGCAATAGGTAATAAAATATCTAGTGACCTGTTAATTGCATAGAAGAAAATTGAAAGATTATAGTTTTTTCTTGTTCTGTCTTTTCTTCATGGGTAATGTGTAAAACTACCTGATCCAGGGACACCATGACTGTACCTCTCTCCTAATGTTTTCTTTAACTAGTATGTAGATGCCAGTATTTTACAACTGAGAAAATTACACCCAAGTTAGAAGTCAATGCCAACTCAGCTGAAGACATTCTCACTTAATATTCTAAAGATGTGTATTTAGGCATTTGAGCACTTCAGCATTGTGTATGCTATATAAAATACTTTTTTTTCTGTAAAGTATCTTTTTTTCTGCAAAGTCACATCTTCATTAGGTGAAAGAGTGTTTGTTTCATTGAAACAGCTGTTACACTGAGCTGGAACCACCTCTATTGCCACCTTTACAGTCGGATCTTAAATACATTAGCTGTCTCACTGTAACAATTCACTTGTTTTTCCGGTGTGTGCATAACCAGACTGTCTCTGTGTGGTGCTGAAGACCACTTAACCTGTGCTTTTAGTAGGAACAGATAGGGTGTGAATGTAGTTAGCCCACTACCAAGACTGAGGTAATTTATCCTGCTTCTCAGTGGGACATGGTACCTCAGGCTTGGCTGTGCTGGTTCAGACTTGGCATTTTACTTAATGTATATTCATATGTCTTCCAAAGGGCTCAGAGGCAGCAGAACACGTACAGCCCTGTTACTGAGGAAGTACTGCCTAATAGGGATTTTTCAAATAGGGATTTTTTTTCTTAAGTTAATTACTTCAGTGAAATTCATCTGAAGTGATTGTGCCTTTTTAACGTGGCTGTCATTCAGAACTTTGTATGACTTGGCTTTTCGGCACTTAAACCCAGTTTTAACTTAAAATAGGCTACTACCAGAGAAGTCTTCTGTTTTAATTATCTTTGGAAGTTATGGTATTTGGTTGTGACTATGCACTGACATTTAGAGGGCTACGTAAGAGCTACATTTAGATGTAAATATGAGTTTACAGTTGAATATTTTGATTTTTTTCATTCAGGCAGAGACAACTACTATAATTTGGTAACAGGGCTGTTAAGAGCTATAGCTGGTACTTTTAAATGTTTTTACAGTGTTTAAATGTTTTTACTAAGATGCTGATATGCTTTAGTATTTCATAAAAATAATGAATTTTCTCAAAACTACAGGACAGGCACTCTTGGCAATGCACTTTACAGTCGTTTTCCCCTGATTTTTAAGGTGAGGAATGTGTGTTGGAGAACAGTGATTTGTGCGAGTTTGTTCCAGACACTGCTGAAGTATCTTAGTACTCCATAGCCCTGACTGGATTTTTCTTCAATAAATTTGCCCAATCACTTCTTGAATCCTTGTGACCTTTCAGCATTACAGACTCCTGTGATAGGACCTCTCTACTTATTTGAATGTAACATGATATACTGTCATTTATTTTAACTTGCCACCTCTTAGGTGTTTTATAGTTTGTACATTGAAAAAGGTGATGAGTGATCAGTTGGTATTTACTTTCTCCATTATACTTTTGACTGTAGGGATGGCATGGATGAGGTTCAATTTGAGATTAGGGTACTTTAATTTAGCATTCTTTGTGTGTTCTATATGTCAAAGCTGCCAATGCACAGTAGAGCCTAGAGAGTAGTTTAGTAAACCAACCATTAGGGATTGAACTCTGTTTCATGAACTATCTAAAACTAATGTCATTTGAGATTTGAGCATAATCTGCCTACTTCTGGAAAAGTGTAGTTGTCCTGCAAAGTTTGTGGCATATTTGTCAGCTCCTGTGTGGATGTTTCAGGTGCCTGTGGCATCTTAAATGGCTCCAGAGCTCTGAGATTAAGCAAGTGAGTTGGGACCTCAGTGAGCTGATTCATCCTCAGTTGTCTGTTGGCTTTACTGACTGGATCTCTGTTGATGGACTATAATGGGAGTTGATACAAATGGCACACCAGTGAACACCTAAATCCCAGTATTTTAATCTCTGACAAAATTATCTTCCCTGTTTAGCTGTGTCTCTTTCAGAGTTTGAGAGTTGTGCTTTGTTGTGTTACTTCTTGAATAGAAGCTTTTATGATGATTGATTATTCTTGTTGCTTTTCAGTATACTTTTTTTCAGTTCAATTAGACTCTGCATAAAGGGGGAGGGAACCATAACAGCATGCTGTATTACAAGATGTGAGTGAATCATAGATTTATGGTTGTGATGTAGAGAGGGTTTTTTCATTTGTTCTGCATTTGTTGCTTAATAGTCCCATTATCTAGCTGTCTGACTGATGTCTTCATTGTATATTTTATGGCTTCAAGATTTCTTTCCTGGGCAATTTCAGCTTCTCTCAGTGTGTATGGAAAATTTAGATTTGCTCCTTTAAAGTACATTATGCCACATTTACCTACACTGAACTTTATCAGTCTTTTTACCACTGTGTTTGTGAGGTTCTTCTGCAATTCCTGTAGTCAACTATCACTTTTGATACTCATTTATTTTTCAGAATTTTAATGGATGTATTCAGTAGGATAGCTGCTGGTACAGTGCTCTAGAGACTCCATTAACTCTTCTGAAAACTGACTATTCAGAGTAGAGAATACGTTTAGTCATAACAAAGTTATAATATGAACTGTGTATTATTAGGATAACAAAACTGCAAGGCAGCCTGTAGAATACCGTGCTTTTCTTTTTTAAAAGTGGATACATAATCACACAGAATCACACAGAATCACACAGAATGTTAGGGATTGGAAGGGACCTCAAAAGATCATCTAGTCCAATCCCCCTGCCAGAGCAGGAATACCTAGATCAGGTCACACAGGAACATGTCCAGGTGGGTTTTGAATGTCTCCAGAGAAGGAGACTCCACAACCTCTCTGGGCAGCCTGTTCCAGTGTTCTGTTACCCTCACTGTGAAGAAATTCTTCCTCACATTTATGTGGAACCTCCTATGTTCCAGCTTACACCCATTGCCCCTTGTCCTATCATTGGATGTCACTGAGAAGAGCCTGGCTCCATCCTCATGACACGCACCCTTTACATATTTATAAACATTAATGAGGTCACCCCTCAGTCTCCTCCAAGCTAAAGAGACCCAGCTCCCTCAGCCTTTCCTCATAAGGGAGATGTTCCACTCCCTTCATCATCTTTGTGGCTCTACGCTGGACTCTCTCGAGCAGTTCCCTGTCCTTCTTGAACTGGGGGGCCCAGAACTGGACACAATACTCCAGAAAAAGTGACAGCCCTTTTGTTACCATAGTAGCAGCAGAGGGTCTGTGAAACTTTCACATGTATTCCAGCTGTTGAATTTGCTTACAGCAGCAAAGAATTTAAATTTTGGTGCCTGCAGTACTAGAAACTGGTATTATTAATTTATGCATACCTGAGGGTATTGGTCATTTGTTTTCTTAATTAGCAAAGTATGCAGAACACTTAAAGAAATCTTTATAAATTTCAAAAATGCCTCTATCAGCATTTTACCTGCAAACTACAGAACAGTAAGAATTTGATCTAATCTGTATAATGCTTTAGTCTGGATTAGAAAGAAATAAGCCTCAGTTTTTTCTGTGTTTGTCACAGATCTACACTGAAAGCAAAACCTGCAGTAAACATTGTGTTTTAAATAAATTATAATATTTGTCTCCACAAAAAGATGTATTTGGTTGGGAAAATCTGTTTCACCCTGGGCTGTAATTAAATAAGTAATCTTACAGTTTACATGTGCAAGATTTCAAAATTCTACTGTATTTAAAGTAAGGAAATACTTTGAAAAACAGGAATCATGTGAGAACTTTGTGAATTTGTTACTGCATTTATTGTAATATTGGACAATGTTGCTTTATTATAATCTGCAACAAGACTTTAAGATACTTTGGAGGCAAAAAATTTCAGATAAATATCTAGAATCATAAAAAAAAAGCCCAAACCAACCCTTTGAATGCACCAAACATACCTCTGCAATTTTAGACTCCTTAAAAAATCTTTAAAAATCTGGGATGTAATGAACCATTTTCACAAAATTGAGTTTTAATTTGACAAATGAATTCTGTCACCACTGTACTTACATCTGCTTAATGTGATGCATTAGCTCGTGTTTTTGAAGCATTATAGAGATCAGACTTGTGGCATATAAACCTATCAAGTTCTCCTATAAGTTTTAGATGTGCAACAAAGGCCAGGCAACTAAATTATCAGTGAATTACATGCAGATAAGGCTGCCTCATTCCTTCTGTTGACACAGAATTGCTGACTTCACTTCTGTACTAAAAATTCACCTGGCCTACAGTAACCTTAAAGTGGACAGACAGAGGGCATAGATATAAATGTGGCTTGTGTCAAACAAATCTTCTGTTTCTTGCATGTTATCTATCTGAAACAGCTTCATAAGATAGAGTTGAACTCATCCAAGACAGTAAAAGCCTGAGATTTATGGGGATATTTGAGATCTTAAGGAGTTTTGTAAGAATTTCACCAAGACAGAGATTGCAAAACGTTAACAGAAAGGACTCTGAAATCAATTTGGTCTTGCTGCTTGTCTACATATGTGTGTGTAGATTTACACTGATTTTACCAATGAATAAGCATAATCTTTTAAAGAGTTTTCATCTAGTTTTGTGGTTTTTAATAGATATAAATTTTACCTCATTTAACTTTTACTGTAAAAATAATGTGATCCTCTCTGACAGCACTTGAATACAGCTTATCCTGTTGTGTACACCCAGGATGAATTTGATTCATCTCAGGAAGAATAAAGAAATAGAAATGTATGTCATGTAAATGTCATGCTGACTGATTTTATTTATTCTAGTTTTTATTTCCATACAAAAACTACAAAAAATAATAGTGCTTTTGCTATTTCAGTTTTGCAAAATTATTTCAAATTTATATAGGAAAGGATTTTGACAGATAAGATACAACATGCATTAGGAACCGTAAAGAAAAGTTTTATAACATCACGTTGTAGGGAGGCAGATGCTACAAAGATCTGGGTTAGAGCTTGCATTGTTTCACACATTAATTAATGATCTGGAAGTAAAAATAAGCAACATATTAAAATTAACCGATGATTCAAATTCAAGGGGAATCATAAACACCTAAACAAGATGGAAAGAAAAAAGGAATATAGATGGAAGACAAAATAAACTGCCTTCAGTTTAGAAAAAAGCTTGGTTTTCCAAAATCCTGCATCAAAGCAGATGTGCATGTTATCTGTATGTAAATATCTGTTTTGTAATGTGTTGGTAAAACAACGTGAAGTGGGTATACAGAAATAAAGTCAATATGAAGGGAGACATTAGTGCAGAATGGAGAGAGCAGAGGAAAATGAATCCGTTTTGGCCTCTGAGAGCTGAAACTAGTCTCTTTCCCTCTATATGGGACTCTGTCTAAGCTCTATAGAAGAAGCAAGAGCTGGGAAGTCAGGTATGCAGAAGAAATAATAACAAATCAACCAGTCAAACACCTGAAGCAATTAACTTCCATTACCTGATTTAGACAGTCGTATTGGAAAGAAAAACTTTTTCTTTTGGAGGCAGCTGTCTTTCTCTATTGACTAACCTAGATTAGATATGTAATGAGGAAATGAATGACATTAGGTGAGATGAATCCTGTCTCCTATATGCAGGAAACATCCTTCTGAGAGGGATGAAACACATAGGGTTTTTCTCATTGTTTCCTTGCAGTAATTACTGGTGGCCTCATCTGACCTCCTTCTGGGGTAGCTGCGTTTCAGAGCAACCAGTTTCTCCCAGAATTTCCATGTCAGAACTGGAGGAATCTAGTATTTCCATGACTGTCTAGGAAGACCTATTTCTTGAAATGCTGAGGAGGCACTGCTTACAACCAGAGTCATAGCAGGTGGATTTGTGACCAGTGTAAAAAGAAGGGATTAAAGTTGAGTCGATTTTGATCAGATCAGAAGTTCGTTGGGTTTTGTTTTTTTTTTCAGAATGTAATTTTAATTATTTGAGAAGTTGATCTTGCATCCAGCTGCTTTAAGCTTCCTAAGACAACCTCTTTCATAACAAACAGTCAGAAATGAAAGGAGTTTGCAATTTGTGTATGACAATTTACTAACCACCAGTTGAATGTTTCCAATAAACATACAGCAATAAAGAAAATGAAAGTGTCTAAGTACAATCTTAATATTGGTATATATCCTACCCATGAAGTGAGCTTGGGCCTGAAGGAAAAACGCTTACAATCTTTTGCCTTTCTTTGATTCTTCTTATCATCCTAACTCCTCACCGTCCATACCAAACTATCTCGCTTCTTACTCAACTAGTAAAGCAACCTGCTGGAACCATTGGTCTCATGATACTCAGGTTCCTACAAGAGTAGTGTCTAACACTACTGTAGGAAGATAGAGTGATCTTTTTCTGTTTGAATGCTTCAGCTTTGTCTTCACCGAGGAGGTGTAGTTGAATGTTTGGGGTTTTTTTGTTATTTTATATCACCATAAAGAAGAGGAGAAGGGAAATGCCATTCAAATTTACGTCATGAGATTCCATGATTCATTTGAAGGGTAAAATAGGACTAATGAGATGTACTCATATTCACTGCACTGTTAATGTTCAAGTGTATGTGTGTAATAGAGTTTTTACCAACCTGTCATATAACGCTGAGTTGCTGTAAAATCAGTACAGTGTTTTCCAATACATTCAATTTTGGAGAACTGTAAGGAGGCAGTAGGCATTGGTATTATACTGGTAACACAAGGAGTAATGTAGCACTCTTCATTTGAAAGCAGTTCGGTCTGTATTGTCAAACTGATCAATTTTACAGCTGCTTTTAAAAAGCTGTTTATCAACACAACTGTTAAGAGGTTTATACCCCATTAGCCAGCAGTATGTACACTCCCAAAGTACAGATGCTGAAATAGTTTTTCAGTATTTTTCCCTGCAGCACATTCATAAGTCCCAGATTCATCTCACATAACTCCAGTCTCTTAAATGAGGTACCTGGAATAGCAACATAGCAGCTATATTTGGTAGGGAGTGAAAGGCATGTGCATGGGGCTTAAATTTCATAAAGTACAGAGCAGCAGCCGTCTAAAAATTAAATCTCTTAAGAAGGTTAAGATACTGAGGAATCAGTTTCAGCACTCAAGCTTGAAGATTAAATTTAAGTACATGAATTTTCAAGTCAAAATTCTTCATTGTGGTTCTAGCCACTGTTGAACAGAAGTGTAGGAATAATAGATAGAGGAGGGAGGCCAGTTTCATCCATTCTTTTAGATAACCCACTTAAGATGTTGGTGATGGTCGAATGCTCACTAGAATTTGGCACATCTCTATGATGAAGTTAGACTTTCAAGGAACCCAAATGCCACCGTCAGCCTGCACGCATGTTTTGCCTTTGTGACTTTTTAAGGCTTCTGTACTTAATTCATTACTGACAGGAAGTCGACTACATGTAAGACGTATTTGTATATTTGCTTTCATTTATGGATGATTGAAATTCAATATGTTATTCTTACACAGATAGCACAAAAATGGTTAGATAGAGCTAAAAGAACAAAAAAAAAAAGATTAAATTGTAGCAGTAATTCTATTTTAGCGTTTAATGCCTTGATACATATAGTAACTGAATTCATGACTACCACTTACCATATACTTTAATTTATTTCCTGTTTTTCTTGTCCTATAGGTGATATATGCCCTGAACACTAAGAATGATGAACATGTAGCTAGTATACAGGCTCTGAGAGAGACTCATGAAGAAGAAATTCAGCACATTCTTGCTGAGACAAGGGAAACAATTCTCCAGTGTAAAAGCAAAGTTGAAGAAGAACAATTGCTGAGAAAACGAATTCAGGCGCTTGAAATTGCAGTAGAACAACACAAGAGACTAAAGGAAGAAGCCTTGGCAGAGTTAACATTGTGCAAGAAGCAGGTGGAAGAGAGAACAGAAGTGAAACAAGCACAGAGGGTCCTTTCTACAGACACAGTAGGAACCAATGCAGACTTTGAAAACAAGCACCTACATTTAAATCAGGAGTCTGATGGACTGCAAAATGAATGTAAAGCATCTAGGAGAGAAAACTTAGATAAAAAAGTAATTTTAGATGAAAAATACAGTGTGGAAGGACAAGCTCTAATAAATGAGATAGATAACCTGAAGAGTGAGAACCAGAAAGGAACTGAAGAATATACTCAGAAAAGCAAACTGCAAGCCTCTTATGAGAGAGAAAATGAGACTTTGAAAAAGGCTATGCAGCAATATGTGACAGAAACAAAGAAGAATTGTCAGCAAAGAGAAATGGAGCAAAGGAAGAGCTCAGAGGCTGAGGAATGTTTTTTGCTGCAGCAGGTAAAGAAGCTGGAGGCAGATCTAGAGGAGAAGAGCCAGAAGATAAATGAGAGGAAGAAGCATTCCCAGAAGCTGAAGGAGAGAATACAGGTAAAGTATGAGACTGTGATCTCTGTCTCTGCCTATAAAAGTGCAAATTCTCAATTCCTCAAAATTTGGGGGAGGAGGGGTCTTTTAAATATCATATTGAGTCAAATGTTTTGTAAGCACTAAAGCAATTTTAGAGGCTTAGAAGAGAAATAGGAGGGATATAGTCCTGAGAGTTTTAAAGAAAGAGTTAAGGTGATTAGCAAATCATTAGGAGAACTCTTTGAACAGTAGATTTTGTATTCCCTGAGGGAGGAGTGGGATAAAATTTGTTTTGACTGGACAGAAGTTTACCTTTCCTGCCCAGAAATGTGAAGAGAACAGCAAGCAGGCATTAATATGAGCAATTAGTATTTACAGAGTACATTCTCCTTTTCCCTTGTGTTTGCCAACAGCTCAGTGCATGGATATGAACAGCTTTTGGTGAGAGACCTAAGGTGGCAGGTTAGGAATCAAGTGCTTTGTATTGTATGACTCTTGCAACAGTTGCTTGTACCAAGTGACATTTAATGAAGTGTCCTTTACACCTGTGAAGTTCTAGGTGCTGAGCCATGAGACTTTCACCACTAGGTCTCAGCTTACACTTTGCCTGTCTACCCTAGCTGGTGCGTATCTCACACGTTTGTAGCACAGCTCTGCAGCCCCTTCCTGCTTAATTGCATCGTGTGTCAGGTGGAGTTTCAGAGGTTGACGCATCATGGGCAATCTGCCAGCCAGCTGTATTTGGTACATGAGGTCAGGATGTGGGAGAGACATTCATGAACTGCATTGAAGCTGAAGCACAGCCATGCTCTGTGCTCAACAGTTCCACTTCCTTCTAGTATGTCCTTTCCATCACATAAACTCACCTACCAGACCTATTCACAGCCCTGTGACAGCAATCTTGCATAGTAGATAAGAAAACACCTTGAAGGTCTAGACCTGGAGTATTTCAGAATACCAATAATTGTTTCCTGATGGGAAAGATTTATCTCCTTTAGAGTCAGAGAACCCCAGGCTCCTGTAGAGAATAGCGTCATCTCAGTCAGCTGTGTTCCTCCAAGACAGCTCTGACCCTTTTCACCATCTGCCCTCACATCTTGCCTGTCAGTGTAATTTTGCTGATGGTGCAGCATTCTGGGCCACTTCTTTAAGGATGTTCTTTGAGGGAGTTCAGCCTTCAGTGCAGTCACTGCCTTTTTGTTTCACAAGATCAAATTGAATATGCCTCCCCCAACATTATTCAGATTCCATTCTCTCGGTGCGTAGATCTGTAGCAGAACAACCTCTTCTGCAGAAAAATGGAGAGGATATAATGAATGGCAGAGATGCAGCTAAGCCATTTTTTTTAAAATTGAGTCAGGGAAATCCATAATACCTGTTTCAATAAGGAAAAGTGTCCTGGTTCTGTAGGAGTTAGAAGTGATAAAGAGAAGAGGGAAAATTAAGATCCTGATTTCTTGGTGTTACTTGAAGTAACATTCAGGAGAAATAAAGAACGGAGACATGAAAATTTATGCATGTGGTTTACTGTTCTGATTTATCGTATAAAAAATGCAATATTTTAGGAATAAATAATGTAAAACAGGATAGCAACTGGAAATCAGAAGGTGGTGTCATTAGCAATTTAATTTCTAACTTTGGTATCATCTGGTTAAAACTGAAATATTTTCTGAGGGACATATGCTCAACTTGTACATTTCAGATCCTCTAAGTCTATGGAATGAGGCTGATTTACATACCACTGGAGCATATTGCTTTGAATATTTGAAGAGGTAGCATCAGAGTAGGATAAATTTGGGAGAAGGAAAACAGACATAATATTATTTTCTGTTTCTCTCCAGTTTAAGTTTCTTCTTTCTAAATTTGCTATTTTTGATGCTGCCATTAAATATTACATTTTTTTCACAATCCTGTGGACAATGGCATACTGGGAAACAGAAATATTTCTTTAATCAGTAATACCTCTGATCATTAGTAAATACTAGCAAGAAAAGCTTTTATAAAGCTTGAAAGATAAAAGGACCAATGTTTAAGCAAGATGAATTTTCTGTTTGCTCCTTAGTGTACACCAAGAGGTTTGACACTTTCAGGTGAAAGGTGTCACATTAGTGCACATTTATTATTATTACTATGGAAGAGAGAATACAAAGGATGACAGGTGATTAAGTCTGATCTGTTCAATCTAGTTTTGGAAGAATTTTGGCATGTGTCAGAGATAAAAGGAACAAGCTTACCTGTAAGTTTTCAACTACAGAGAGTGTTAAATACAAGTTAGGTTTAACCCATGAGGTTTTACTCAACATTAATATAGAACAAATTTTGTCTGAGTGAATATTATTTTAGACATCTGGAAACTGAAACTAGAACCTCCAGAAATAGAACATTAAATATGGTTCAAATTTTTGCCTTTAGTTATGGACAGACAATTCCCAGCAAAGTCTGCAATAGCCAATTTTTCTGGTTTATCTGTATATGGAGTATGTTACAAACTGTTGTAGTTCAGCAACTGAAAAAAAACCCAAAAAACTAATATTTATTAACTTTTAGCACAAGTTGTCATGAAATTAATGGAACTAAATCCTGTTCTAAGTTAAGTATAATCTCAGACATTTTTTAGATGGTAACTCTTGATGAGTGTTCTCTTTACAATGATGCCTCCTACATTAGAGGGAATAGCTCCACATTACAAATATTCTGGCAGCAGAGACAGTTTAAGGGTATGGAAGAGCTAAAAATGCATTTAAACCAGTAGGTGAAAGTTTCATATCAATGGCCATTTATTTCAGATGACAGAAAAAGAACACATGTAATAAATGTAGAAGTAATGTCATGCATATTTTAGGATTTGGAAGTGTAGCTTAAGGGAACACAACAAGAAATTCTGGGATCAAAGGGTATAGTGAAAAAAGTAGAGGAAGATCTAAGCGTAGTCAAAGAGACTTCAAGAAAAGGAAATCCTGCAAAAAGCAGGTAGGATGCTCATTAATGTAATTCTGAAATATTTCCCTTGTTAGTAGTCACTCACATTGGAAATTCCACAAGTTATTTATGCTATTTGAAATGTAAATTTTGATACCACAAAAGATATGGAAACTACACTGAATTCCCTAATCAAAGTTGTTAATAAAGTAGATGAACTGAAACATCAAATACTGCAGCTGCAGCAAATGACTTCTGCCACACAGCCAGAACAAGAGCTGCTCTGAAGAGATGTACAAGAGCTTAAACAGGTGGTTTGCTCTCAAATATTCAAAGGCATGACATGCTAAAAGTATTGAAGTCAATGTCATTTTTCTTTTAAGATGAATGGCTTTTTGGTTATTCTACAGCAGTCAGTCCTGTAAGATTCCCAGATCTCTGACCTCATCCAGTGGCACACTGTCTCATGTTTCATAACCTGAAGTTGCTGCAATGACAGTGAACTAGGCCAGGGCAAGGTATTCAACTTCTTCTGTAACCAAAACCTTAAAGAGAACAAGGTGCAAGGCAGACTTTCTCTGTTGAGGTCAACTTGGAATACTGATATTATTTTTTTTTAATATAGAAAACAATTATTCTGAAAAGCTATGCAGAAATAATACCAGGAATAAACTCAGTACAGTGAGGAATGTATGTATCCTGAGAGTTCCCTCTGCACAATGTCGCCCCTTAAACAATTGTCTACCCCCAAATATTTTCTGTACTTTTTAGTACTCCTAGCATATTGTTATGCTAGCATTCTGGAAAGTTAGACCTGGTATCGGAGACATAACAAAAACCAAATTATCCTTTGTACTTTTTCACAGATCTAAGGTTGTCCTTGAGGAAGCCTGCATGGTTGGAAGTGAGTCACACACTCAAACTCAAACCAGAACAGCAAAAAACTCCAGTCCCTAGGCTACAGAAGAGGCTATGCAGCCCTGAATCACTACAGATCTACATTGCTAACTAAAATAAAGCCAGTATTTTTCAGTGGAGTATATCCACCTAAATGGTATATTCACTACAAAATAGACTACTGTGACCCCAGAATTCTGCCCTGGATTTGTCATATTACATAGCTAGTGTGTTTTATAAACTATGGAAACTGTAGCTATTTAAAAAGATGTTATGAATAAAAGACAGAGAGAACTTGCTTTGTAAAGGGAAGCATCAGTCTCATAAGGAAAAGGTATGTCTGAGGGAATAGCTGTTAAAAGGGCTAGAAGATCTTGTAATGAAGCATACAAAGGAAATCAAGCCAGTCTTAAACTTCATGGAAGCTGAAAGAAAAAATGCAGAAGGTAGAAATGTTCTTCTATTTATAGATGCTCTAATTCATCTTTTTTTAATCTTATTGGTCACACTGACATCATTTGAATTATCCTCACTGAAGGCACTTTGAATTAACATAAAATGCTAGGATTTTTATCCCTATGGTCTTTCTGAAAAAAACAAGGAAAAAAAATGTTTAATATGTATTTCTGTGAAAAGCTCCACAGGCAGGAAGGTGAATTTATCCTTGATATGATAAACTGCCGTCTTAGCAACACTTATGCTTGCATGCTT
Organism: Podargus strigoides; assembly: GCA_028020825.1. Lineage (NCBI taxonomy): Eukaryota > Metazoa > Chordata > Aves > Caprimulgiformes > Podargidae > Podargus > Podargus strigoides. The sequence goes on along the minus strand of CM051621.1, from coordinate 16,903,561 downwards.
TGCATGTGACAGAGTGATTAATATAAGGTCCCTCCTGAAGAAAAATGTATTGTAGGTGTATTCCAGTTTCTGACTTAAATTTCCATGGATTGCTGCTGTGAAATACACAAATCCATTGATTTAATCAAAATTTTGTATTATTTAGGCAGAGGATCTAATTCTGCAAAGTGTTGGTAAATGAATTCAGAGTGCAGGTGTTATGAATGAAATGATGACTTGTTAAAAACAAATACATGCATATATATGTCCTTATTTAACTTTCATGAGAAGGAACGTTTATCTTCTCATGGATCCAGACAGTTTACCTGAGCAATACCTTATCTCAATGTGTTTTAAATGGCTGAACTGTAATTTTTGTTCTTGGTATGCATTAGCAGTGATTGATTGGCTTAAGAGATTCTTCACAGAATTTCACTTTCATGAGGACTGCTGTCTGTGGCTGAATCCTTTGGCTTCAGGAAATTTGCAATCTGTAATATTTATTGCAGCAGGAGCCTAAATGTGAGCTGAAATCTATTCAAATGGAGGAAAACCTTGAAACACGTGTTTAGTTCCACGTATGTGCTTTACTGCTTAGTGAAGCTTACAACTCAGTGCATGCCCAAGTGGTTTGTCAGATTTCGGCATAAACTAAGAAGGAATTTAGTTTCTGTCTCCTAAAGTACTTATGTGTTTATCAGACATCTCCTAGACAAAAAACATAAAAATGATTAGAGCAGTTTGTAGAATTGGACAAGCAGGTCAAGTGTTCTTTAGACCCTTCTTGGTGCTACGAATGTACTTCTACACATTTTTCCTAGTTTTAATCCTGCTACACCTTTCCAAGTTCAACACTTACTTGAGAACAATCAAATTGCTCACTGACAAGTTGTGAAGGCATAAAAAGTGTGCAGCTCCTATCACTAAATGTTGAGCTTCATAGTTCCTTCTAGATTTTGGAGACTTGGAATTGTGTTAAGTGCTTGTCAGAAGAATTAATTTCTGCCTATGAAACTGCTGGAGTTTATACATTTATGCAGTCTCATTTCTCAAAAAGGAACCTGGGTGAGTGAATTATCTGATTGTGAAAGTGCTTAAGTTTGATCAGTATGTGGAGATGCAGTGCTTCAAGGTATACAGTTACACTGTCAAGTATAAGCCTTATGAAAAGGACTTTGCCTTTCATATAGTGTATTCTTTTGTGTGAGTAAGTTTGTACAGGTACACTTAAAATGATGCCAGGCTGAAGCTCTTCACGTGAGTCAGATCAAACTTAAATATCAAACACTTTTATACTTTAGTGAAAAAGTATATATGCTTATAACTGTCTCTTCTTAGATTCACATTAATTCAATCATAAAAATCTTGAGTTAGTAAAACTTAAAATTACACTGTTTTTCATTACTATTGCTATTTATATCCTCTGTATCAGCTGTTTGAGAAGTATTATATCTATTTTGCAGATGATAGAAAAATTAAGATACAGAGAAGGAAGTTAGCTGGCAAAGTTGCAGTGGCAATACTGCAAATACCTGATCTTCAGGTCTTAATCACAATAGGCCATTATATCCTCTCCTTTTCTTATAGGCAGAACTAAAGCCAATTTCTCACTTGCAATATTCATGTCTCTGTTGGATTCCATCCTTTAATTGCTACCTAACAGTTATCCTGTTTTTAAACTGTGAAATGTTAATGTATTCTCCTTTATTTAGCTATGAGTTGCAAGGAATACGTAACTATTGCCTGTGCTCCTGTTTCCTAATGTCATGCCATCCTCCAAATGACTATCGCTTCCTTAGTTTTTAGGTACTTTTTCTGTTATCTTGAATTCTCAAATCATTGTGCTATAAAAAAGGGGTGGAGGGTTGTGAGAAGGGATTGTGCAGGATGGGGGGAGGTGTTAAGCTGCTGTTTTTTCTCCGTTTCTTCTCTTTGTGGTGTGTGACGATATGGTAGAATATTTTTTTGAGTCAGCAAAATGACACAAATAGGAAGAACAAGCACACTAATAAGCTTGTAATATACATCACTTCAGGACATTTTCTAGAAGTTGCATATTCAGTCTTTCTACGATAAATGATTGCTCACATTTGCTACAAATGATTGCTACAGGCTCTTGGTAACTGTCTTGCAAGTGGTATTATCATTGATTTTTCAAAAACTATTTCCAGCAATAAGGTGATAATAAAATCTTCAATTTTTAATTTTGTTTTATTTTTACTTCCTCACTGGGGTTTTCTTTATGGATGCTATAAGATAGTGCTTTCTTTGATTCCCTTTTCCACTAATTGCCTGTTCATTAGTCATCTGGTTATTTATATGGTCAATGTATATTTATGTTTATTCAGATTTTGTAGATGACTCCTGAATACTAAATGTTTTTGGAACACTAACACCATTCAAGGCAAAACAGTTGTGCTGGTTTGAATGACTTTTTGTGCTGTAGTTTTCCACCTCAGGGAATCTTTCAGTAGAAGATTAGAATTTTGTGAGCTGTATTTTTTAACACTAGTATTAGAAAGAACCAAACCAAACTGTTAACACTTCTTTGATCTTTGATTGAATAATACCTGAGTGACATTAAAAACCAGTAGCATGTGGTGTTGTGTAAACAGTAGCATGAGTTATTGTGTGAACTGCTCTTTTATCCAGGTTAATGTAGAAGAAATGCTTGTTCTTCATGCTGCATGTTTTGTCCCAGCTACTGCATGCTCTTTTCTTTTTTTTTTTAACTTTAGGAGCTCCAGGCACAGCTAGAGGAATTTAAAAGAAAATCTGAGTGTGAACTAAAGCAACTAGAGAAAGAGAAAGAAGTCCTAACTGGGAAACTTCAAAACTCTTCACTTGAGGTAAACTGGGGATAAATGTAACCCAGTAATAAAAGGGCTCTTCATTTTTCCTCTCATCTGAGAGATTCTCGATTAGATTTTAATCATATTTGCTGTGACTATCATTCAGGAAAATATGTAAGGACTCTAGATAGAACTAACAGAAATTACTGCTCCTGAACATCTAGGAAGATTTTGACAGGCCTGTTTATTTCAATAAATTTCATATGCCACTCTTTGGAGATATACTAAGGCTTTTTGGTGAGGAGTTTTGCAATATCAGGGTTGGATGGTGACTCTACTGTTCATCTGTACACAGGTTTAAGTGAGATTAGAATCTTCCTTACAGCTCTTATCGACCTGATTATTCTTTGTGTGTGTGTATGTGTGTGTGTGTGTGTGTGTAGACATCTAAAAGGGCTGGCTTGCTTACTCCCTTGAGCAAGAGAATTGAATGGGCAAAAGGTCGAATAGATCATTGTTTCTGTTCTGCCTGCTTGATGGTAAGGGTGGTAACTGAAACAGATTGGAATGTGCAATAATTTAGTATATATCAGTAGTCAGGTATGCTTCCCTCTGTGTTCTCAAGATCAAGAATGAAATAGAGAAAGCATCATGACCCCAAAGTAGTTTTGAGGATGTCATATCTTGTATACTATTCCCTGCTGTGGTTACACCTAACTCATAATGCAAATCTGAGGACACAGATTCATCTGGAAGTAAATACCTGAGATGTGTTAGTATTAGATTATCCACCTGCAACTGCTGTAATGTATAGTCAGTTGCAGGCCAAGTGATGCAAATTTTCCAGATTAGTAGATCTGCCAAAATATTTATACAAGAAAGTGTCATTATTTGAAAAGCCATAACATGTTGGAAAAATAATTTTCTGCCAAAACAAAAGCAGAACCCCAACAAGGCAATTATTTACCCAAGTAAGCAATTCATCTTTAAAATTTCTGACAACTATGAATATACATCTCCACCCTCTCAGGTATTCCCCTTTTGTGGTATTCAGTTCTTTTTGGCAAATGTTATCTGCTTTAAAATGTTATGTACAGGATCTTTCCTTTCCTTCAGTGTGACCATGTGAAGTTTTTGCCTGTGAACATTTTCATACTTTTATCTCATGGATAAACTATAAAACAACTGCTTTAACAGAACTGAAATCAGTGCCCCAGTGAAAAGTTCCGATGATGCTCAGTGCTGCATTTATTTTTCTACCCCAAGTATATAACTGCATTTGGTACCTTTTTCAGAAGAACAATGAAATTATTTGTGATTTTCCATTCTGGGAGATTATGGGTGAATTGACATGTTTTCACCATGAAAATTTGTCATCCATTTCTTTGGAGTTTTTTCCTGCCAATCCAGGTTTTGAGGCTCCAACATTTTATTACAAAAAATGAGGATATCCCCAAATATATAAAATTTCCTCAGTCTAGTTCAAGAAAAAGTAATGAACAACAGGAACTAGGTAGCTCACACTGTAGAACTACTGAATTATAGATAGCCACTGTTGTTCTAAGCAGCTGTCTGTAATTTCCATTGCTTTAGATCTTCACTGATTCTAACCAGTTTCACTTCCAGCAAGTTCAGTGGGAGCTTGCGTGGCAACAGCTCTGCAAAAGTTGAAGACCTAGATCTTTCTCAGATGGCATTTGTAGACTTTGAGTGGCCATAATAAGCTCTTTTTGAGTGAAGACAGAAAAAGGCAGATAAGCTCATCAAGGGGCTAAGCAAGATGTTGGTCCCCCTCTCCTACCTGATTTTACTTTCCCACATGGCATTGCTACTGCTTGGTGTGACATGTTCCAGCAATCAAGGCACGTGTTGCTGTTATTCACTATGTAACACTGGCTTTTTCTCTCATTCATGCTATACTAGCTGTACCAGTTCTGAGTGCAGCATGGTCTTTCATTTCTCCTGTAAAGCAGATTTATACATTCTGGTATCAGTTGCATTCTGACATACTATCCATTTCCCAGTCTTAGAAATACATCATTTAAGTGTAGTTCTTAATGTTCTTAAAGTTCTGGCTAAGTCTGGCTTTTAGGTTTCATTACACATTTCTACAGGTTCTTCTCTGAGAGAATTTGAGGTCAATGTAACCTGAGTGACCTCTTTGCACCTAATGCAAAACATGGGTTCTCAGAAACCAGTCATCTTTATTCTTTTCCCAGTTCCTCTAAATGTACATATTTCTACCAAAATTTCTTAGTCCATTCAAAGAGCAAAATTTACCATGATATTCTGGCATCCCTGGGTAATGCCTGAAAATTATACTGGTTTGAGGGGAAGAGATGGAAGGGAGGAGTAGTGACACACTGTCCGATCTCATAGTATTTTGTATATGCATGCAGGTGATGTGTTCCACTGCAATGTCTCAGAGAAATCAAAAGGCTTATGACATGAATCACTTTTTGGTCAGGTTTTGCATACAGTAAAAAGTAAGGCAATGAGTCATCAAATTACTGTTCTTGAAGTTACATATTCGGGACAGAAAAATAAGAAAGAAACCTGTGTTTCCTGACTGCTAGTCCTCTCATGTCGTGAGACCATGGTAAATGCAAGTGGTGGTGGGAAATTATTGCTACTATAAACATAAATAAAATATAAGTATATATTTTATATATATATATAAATAGTATACAGTTCACATCACCATGGGAGGTATGAACAGATACACGAAGAAATGTTTCAGTGTATCTTGTAATGCTCCCAAAAGGGAGGAAATGCTCCCTCTGAAGAGAAGTCTTGCATTTTTCTTGGTACCTATAAGTTACTTTCTGAACCTATTTCTTGGCAGTATTGTCAGAGAAGTGAATTTGTTTCAATGTATGATACTTTCATTCTATAAATATGTGAATATTCACAGTCAAGAAACCACCATTTACTATACAACTTTATGTTTCACTGAGGGCATGATTCCCAGCTGGGAACTTTTGCAATGGCTCAGCCCAGAGCTTCCGCTTCAAGGGTTAGGCAATGTGCTGTTACTAATCCAGTTCTAATCTGGATACAGTTTCAGATCTAAAAATAGGTTCCTTGGCTGCATAAGGCACACTTTTGGTTGGGCTGATATAGCTAGAGCACTATGCAGAGTAGGCAAAATCGTAATTTCATCTCTCTGGGGGTGCACTTCAAAGAGGCAGTATTTCTGTATTACTGAGATTTTTCTGGGTAAAGAAATCAGATTCACACCTATTTGTCCTTTGGAAGGAAGGATGTGAGATCCTGTGTGGGTCACAGAATAGCCTTGGTTGGAAGAGACCTCTAAGATCATTAAGTCCAACCATTAACTTAACACTGCCAGTTCACCACTAAACCATGTCCCTTAGCACCTCATCTACATATTTCTTAAATACTAATTCATTAGAGTCCTCCAGTTCCTTGCTTTTGCCCTACAGGATCTCTTCAACATGTGTTAAAGGAGCTGTTCTGGAATTAGAAGGTACATAAAATGGAAGTGCAGGCATCGCCTTGTGTCATGATATATCTTTGAGCAGTGCTAGCACGGCAATGCCCAGAGCCTTGATGGACATCTTGTGGGTGCCATCAAATAGCAGCAGTAGAGGTGTGCCTAGAGTGTTCACATCTATTCCTCTGGTCAGGAATTGCCATATGTTTAGTAAGGTAGTTAAATGTGAACTGAACTGAAGTAACTGTGAAATAAGCCTGAAGACAACAGTAAAATATAATCTCATTATTTTGTTGTTACTTCTTATACCATGTTACCATTTTGATGTAATAGCATCATAGTATGAGTAAAACCCTGTGGCATTTGGGTGCCTTATTTTGACTCTGAACAAATTCTCAATTGTGGTGACTCTTCTATAATACATCAAAAGGCAGTTTTAAGGCTTTTATATAAATTCATCCCTTAGCAATGCATTGAGAAACTCGGATCTTTCTACTTAAAAGATAGAGGAAGTAAAAATATTCTCTCTGATTCCAACTTTAGATCTTGCCTTTGAGATTTCACACTTCTTACATACAATAAATAAAAGAAGGGGAGAGCAGATAGACTTCAAGTCTTGCAAGCACAGTGAATTAAAATAATAAAAGCAGAAGTCAAACATAGGAGTCAACTGTGCTGGCATGCACAGCGTTATACTTGCCCAGGATTTTGCCCATGGGTTATCAAAGTCTGAGAGGTACTTCTTCAAAAGAATCAAGTCACCTTCCCAGGAGAAGGACAGTAATTAAGGTTAGAAAAGAATGAAACTTGAAAGACTTCTGAAATATTTCAAAACTTCTGTCCTCTTTTAGTAGTAGTTCATTTTTTCTTTACTTGGAAGACAGTGGGAGGCAAAATCAGCTGTCACGAGAAAGGGCAAGTGCAAACATAACCCTGAAATTTGAAAAGAATTCAAGAGAGCCTAGAAAAATACTGTTGCCTAGAGTGTGTACTGTGGATAGGTATTAGCTGCATCTTTAAGACCACTTTATGCAATTCTGGTGGATAAAAGTGAATGAATAATGGTGTTAGAGGTACAATTTTTTTCAAGAGGTTTTGTTTTACAACAGGAAGACATTGTAAAACATCAAATTACACAATGTTGCTGGTTTGTTAATAGTAAAAGGAGCCAAATAGATTCTGGACTGATGTAGGTTGGTATAGTTTTATTGGCTTAAATGTTGCTTTACCAATTTTAAACAAATTGAGAGTCTGGCTATCTGTTTTAAAGTAATGAAACACAATAAAATGCGTGGGCACTGCAAAAGATTCCAGAGAAGGATTTGCACTGGTGGATTTGAAAGTCCTTTTAATTGAAAGACAGGAAGAGGAAACCTGATGGGATATAAATGTTTGTTTCTTAACCTCTAACGTGTTAGAAGTAGCAGGATTCATGAGAGTGTGTTTGTATGCCTGATGTATTTGTGTAGGTCTTTGTTCCTAAATCACTGAAAAATAATGTTTTTAGAAATACTTTTCCATCTGATTTCTTACTACATTATGTTCTCTGTTGCTACCAATTTACTGCTTAGCCTATTTCTAGTTAGTATGATCTTGTGTTTCATTTTAGTAGTGCTTTGAACCAGTAATCATCTATGAAGAGAGTCAGGAAGGTTAATAATGTTGTGACCACCTCTGAAGTTTAAATATGCTTCTTTTCATCTTCCCCACCTAGATGAACATTTAATTTGCAAAAGAAATATTCCAAGAGACATTTTTCCTGTTTCCAATTTTTCTATTAAAAAATATACAGCACATCTTCTGGCACATTGTTTTTACTCACTGGCTTACTTTTAGGAAAGCCAGAAAAAAAATATATGCTTGAGTGTAGTAATGCTAATGCATATTACATCAGCTGATATAGGGGACTGTACAGCATTGTTTCACATCAAAGGTTAGTTTTAAAAGAACTGCAGTACCTAAAAACTTTAGTGTTTCCTTTCTTTATACAGGAAAACATTGGCTTGAGTTCAATATGTATTAAGACAAAGTAAATGTTCTACCTGTAACCAGAAGTCAAAGTGCCCCTTTGGTTAGATCTTATGATTTACCACTTATTTTTCAAAAAAATACTAAACAAAAAATGAAGCAGCTCTGGAAACAAAGATATGGTTGGCAAGTGTCTCTGGCATCTGCCTGTTCTTGGAGTGTATCCAGGCCACAGATAGATCCCATCACACAAACACATTAAAGACAATTAATGTTTTTCATTAAGAATAGTATTTAGTAATTATTCTTCACTAGTTGTTCAGACAGATAGCTTTCTGTGTGCTTACCTGATTGACACAAAGGAAAAAGCCAAGAAAAGACTGGATGATGAGTTGAAGTCACAGTTTTGGGCAGCTGAAGCTAGATGCTCTTTCAAATTTGCTAACTCATATCAATTTTGTTTGATAGCTTCAGCGAAAATCAAATGTACCATGTTGATTTGAAATTGTTTAAGAAGTGGTAAAACTAATCTTTCATTTTCTGACACTCAAAAGAGAACAAAATAAAACACTTGTTTCGCAAAACAGTGGGTGAAGGAATGTTTGTTTCCTTCATATCTGCCAACCTAGCATTCCCATGATGTATGGGAGACCTGGGCTTGTTTTTGTTTGTTTTTTCTTCTGTCAGCTTTCTCACCATTTAAAGAGTTCCCTTGTCACTGGGTTATAGGATAAAACAGGGTGAGCTACAGTGTGTCACTTGTTGCCACTTCTTCACTTGTATATTAAGTTCTCAGTGGATAACCTAGGCCTACATCACTTGGGTAAGTGTCCCAGTTACCTTCATATGCACATGCATGTACTCTCTTGCTCTCTTGAGTTTTTCTGTGCCTCCGTGCTTCCTTTCTCTCACACAAAGCAGTACCACCCCTGCCATCTCTTCTTCCCCTTTGTTCTGTGAATAAAGCCATTTATCTCTTTGCAAATGATGATTTAAGTTTTAAAAGCATTGAATCCAGTCTTGAGGAAATATTTAAATTTTTCATTTTGATATGTACATTCGAAAACGTTTCCTTTGGATTGATTTGATTAGAAGTTTTACTGATTTCTTGGTTTGGCCACCAAGTAGGAGGAAGTCAACTGCCCAGGCTGGTAGCTTTGCTAAAGTTTTTTAACAAAGTTCATCTCTGCTTGCAGATTTCTGTCATAACTAAATTACAGATACTCTTGTAGATCTCAGAGCATGTGAAACATCAGTAATAAAGCTGAGGAACTTTGAAGTTCAAACATAGCACACTACCTCATCTGGTAGTGTGGAAAGGAAATCCATGTTAATTATAATAGTAGTATGGCCCTTTGTGAGCAAGCCATTGGAAGGGGTTCAGAGGGAAACTGAAGTACAAGATCAGTGATGATCAGTAATTACCACCACCAATTAACTGGAGAAAGGAACCTGACTTTATGGATTTGAAGTGAAGGACAAACTCTATTTAAATGGAAGGAACACAGTATACTGACTAATCTATAGGAACAGCAGTTCTGCAGTCATAAACCTACTCAAAAATGGAACAGTAGTTCTTTCTTGCAGCTGCTTACAGAGGTATGGAAATGAGATTTAGTAAAGGAACTTATGTAATTCTGATATATGTGTGCGTTCAAGTAACAGGTTCTGAGTTACCTCCACAGCCTATGAAGTTCATGAACATTTGTGTTTCACGTGAATCGTGCTTACATAGAAAAAATATCATCTTCATTCAATATTATAGAATCATAGAATGGTTTGGGTTGGAAGGGACCTTAAAGATCATCTAGTTCCAACCCCCCTGCCATGGGCAGGGACACCTCCCACTAGACCAGGGTGTTCAAAGCCCCATCCAACCTGGCCTGGAACACTGCCAGGGAGGCGGCAGCCACAACTTCTCTGGGCAACTGTTCCAGTGCCTCACCACCCTCACAGTAAAGAATTTCTTACTAATACCTAATCTAAATCTACCCTCTTTCAGTTAAAACCATTACCCCTCATCCTGTCACTACATGCCTTTGTAAAAAGTCCCTCTCCAGCTTTCTTGTAGGCCCCTTCAGGTGCTGGAAGGTGCCATAAGGTCTCCCTGAAGCCTTCTCTTCTCCAGGCTGAACAACCCCAACTCTCTCAGCCTTTCTTGATAGGAGGGGTGCTCCAGCCCTCTAATCATCTATGTGGCCCTCCTGGACAAGCTCCAGCAGGTCAATGTTCTCCTTATGTTGGGAGCCCCAGAGCTGAACACAGAATTCTATGAAAATTTTACTCAAAATTATAAACCATCAAGAGACCAAACAGAGCAAGTTTTTACACTGTTTTCAGGCCCTTATTTAGTTGCTCTGTAGGAAAAAAACAATTAAAATAGGACAAATTGATTAAGTAGAAATAAGTCTTTCCAAGCTGTGGGTGTCACAAAAAAAAAAAAAAAAAGTTCACATTCATTTTTCTTTTCTAATATCAGGATTCATTTCTGGGATATTATGACTTGAATAAATTCTAGAGAGAAGGAGGTAGATGCCAAGAAACGGTAAAAGCAGAAATCGGGACTAGAAATGAAGACAAGTCAAGGTACAATGTAGTTGAAGGTTGTGGTCATAAAGAGGTGACACAGAATGTCCTGTCTCTGAAAGGAGTTGAAACCAAGGAAAGTGATTCAGTCTCTGTGGTTTGCAACATTTTGAACCTTCAGAGCATAGTTCTGTGCTGGAACCTGTAAGAACAGTAGAGGCTTAGAGAGCACTTGAGTAAGAACTGCAATCCATCTGCGAATGGAGAAGGGCCTCAGGAGAGGGAAAGGAGAAAACACCTCATTTGGAGGAGAGGAGCTGGCATGCTCAACCAGTGTGAGAAAGTACAGAGCCATGAGCTAGCAGTACATTTAGCCATCATCAGAACGGATTCCTGTGATTTGGAGTGCAAGGATATATGTGGAAGGATATAGGCACCTGAAGTGCTGGGGTCTGAACCCCAAGCCCTGAATTAAGGTTGACATATGGGTGGGCCCCATGGTCCTTTAAAAGGAGGGGATGAGTTTGCCTTTTGGCTTTCCTCCAAGGTGTGGCCGGCCTTGTAAGGAAAGCCCTTGGGTAAACAAGCCCCAGTGATTGGCAAAACAGCACCGTAGTCCACTTAGTAAATATTCATCCAATTTTTGTGGTGCTGCATCAAAAAGGCCCACAAGTGGCACTTGAAGTTGCAAGCAACTATTTAGCTGGCCAAAGCTACAGTGCTTCCTCAGCTAACAGTCTGTCTACAGTATGCATGGAAAAATAAATGAAGGCAAGACTGAAGAGAAACAGAACATGTATTAGTGTAGAGGTAAGAATAGGATGGAGTCACAGGTTATAATCTGTATCGTATCCAATTTGCACGTGTGTAACATCATTTGAATCATTTAAAGTCATATGAAATCATAAGGATGCAAACTTCTTCCTTTCCCCACTAAGTTATTCTTAAAAGTAACAAAAAAAATAACTGTTTATGTTTCAGCCATTTTAGATATGTCTGCTGTCTACTAAAAACAGTAGATGTGTAGCGTGATGTGCAGAATTCTTATTTCCATTAGTTCTAATTTACTGCTTTATATAAACGGACTCTGCAGTGTTAAATCTCCAGGGTGACAATAAGCACAGCCTTAGGCCTGCCTCCTGGTTTGTGCCATAATTATTGTGCAAGTTGAGCTATGGATTGTACATATGAGATGGAGACAATTTAAAAAGAAATAAGATAAGTACTTCATGAGCAACAGACAGTATATGCAAAAGGGATGTCATTCTTTACTGAAAAAAGGGGCTCCTTGCACAATACAAGCTTCTTGCTATTTTTCATAGAGCAATACAAGTTCATAAAATGTACTCAAATTTACATAATTCCTCTCCATTGTGAATGCAGCCATTAATCCTATCCTACTGACTTACTTTTCTGGAAGGTGGCTCAGCTGAAGCAAGTATTAGACCAACAAGCAAATAATTTCAAAGAGTCACTGAAGAAACATAATCTACAGTCCAATAAAGAAAAAGAGAAGCTTTTGCAGGATCTTCAAAACACCATTAAAGAAAACCAGAATGTTAAACTGCAGCTGGAGGCATCGCATCAAAAAGTCTTAAAAATGTTGGAGAAAAGCAAAAATCAGGAACTTAAGGTCAGTTTAATATATACTAGTGTAAAAAAAATATCATCTGTGGCATACACCATATTAACTAGAGATGATTATCCAAACTCAGTTATCTCCAGTTATCTTAATGATGGCTTGCCATTGTTGGACGTAATTTATTATTCTGTGATTTTGAAACCTCATCATCTTCAGCTTGTTGGTTGGTTTGTTGGGTTTTTTTATTTTTTAATTTTAATATTTGAACTTAGACTACAGTGTGAATGAAATAGTTTCATAAAATAAAATAGCCTAGCCTTTACAGTTAGGCTGCAGTGAGTACAAGCTCCTCTGGCTTGCTTCAGAAATGTGAGGGAATTCCTAAATGTATTATTAACAGGACTCAGTTTTATTCTTTTTCATCCATTGTTAATTTATACATAAATACTTTATGCACGTCTATTATACTTCTCTTAATGATGTGTATTGCCTTACGTACCTTCAAGAAATCAATTTGGTAAGTGGATCACCAAAGCTTTTAAAGGTTCAAGTGGATTATTGCAGTGACAAAATGTTAATGCAATATATTGAGTTTCTAAAGAATGTTGCTGTTTGAGAAAAAAAAAAAACAAAACCAAAAAACTTAAAAAAATCTACATGTGACTGTGGCATGCAGTTCAGATGTCCCTATTGATATCACACACCTTAGGGAAAACCTCCTTATAAAACATATGTAGTAAAATCACCCTAAGTAGAATTTAATATCTTGTTTATATATTCAGAATAAAGCCGCAGCTTTAACAAAACCAAGCTGGAGGCAGTAAGCTGGTAAAAATGAAACTGAAGATAGGACTGCTTTCAGAGCCTCTACAGAGCAACTACTCGGTTGTTTGGTGTATCAGCAGCACTTCTAATGACAGCACAAGTTTTAGCCAAGAACAATATAAGGAAAGACAGAGGCCTTTGTCTGACACACTGTGACAAGTAATGACATACAGGTCAAATCTGGGTGGCTTTCTATGTTCTAATGCCAAATACTATAAAGTTATTTCGTGATTTACAACAAATCTAATAGATGATATCTTGATAATTTATCTTGTCTCTATTACATTTTATTTTTTAACTTCAGCTCATTTTTATTCTCATGTTGACGAAGTTTCATGTAAAGTGGTGATGAAAAGTTCTGCAATGAAAGACCAGATTCATCCTGGCATTACAAGTAAAACAACAAGGTGATAAATAGGCTCCAATTACTTTGTTTTTTTTGGGGGGGGCTTTGCTTATAGGAGGCAGAAGAACGTTTGAAAAAGGAATTTAATGAGACTTTCAAGATCCAACATCAGTCTCATAGGCTGGAAATAAAAACCTTGGAAGAGAAAGCAAAGAAAGAATTACATGATGAGCTCGAGCAGATGCAGAAGCAGCAAACCCTGTTGCTAGGTATAATCTCTCATGTCATGCACAGCTCCTATTGCTTAATTATATGCTGAGAAGCACTGACTTTCCTCCCATTCATTTTCTTCCCCATTTTCTGGGAACTCAGGTGTTTTTGAATCTCCTTTTCCATACCCTGCAGTTTCAGCAGGACACAATATTCTTTGTTAACCTAGCTCTCAACTGTCAGCAGCAGAATGTTGCTGGGAGAGTAGTCTGGTGTACAACATTCAAGTATGCATTATCAAGTATATTTATTTGGAATATTGTAGTTAGTGTATATGACTTTCCTCTTTTTGTTTTTTCTATGATATGAAGAATTATTATATGTGGTTCAAGTCTGTTCTGTTGAGTTCAGCAGTGGAGATCAGTTGCTCCATACATTTTGTTTAGTCAGTTTAGAAAGTTCCCTAAACTGTTCAGAACTAAACAGAACATTAGGAGGACCTCTAATATCCCTGGGCTTGAACTCAGGTTATTAAAGCTCATCTATGCAAGGTTTTTAATTAAAAAAAAAATAATCTGAAAGTACAAATTGGACTATCTTCTTGGGTTTGGGTTTTTTTTCAGTAATTCAAATTTGCTTGAAAGATTTGTTGCTCTCAAAAGTTTGTATGTTCAATAGATAAATTATGTTCTTCTTCATCAAGAAAAATTGTAGGGAGACAACAGAGAGAGAGAGAGACTTATTTCTCCTTGTACTTGATCCATCCTGAAATTTGTACCCAATATACACAAAAGTTCCAGTATATGACAGATTTGCTTACTTAAGTGTTGTACTTCTCTAACACAACCAGAGCTCTCCTCAGTCTGCCTTATGGCCCTCTATAAAACACCAGTGGACTTAACAGGCAAGCTCAGGTGTGCTCCAGTAAAGTTCACGGTTAGAAGAAGCAATTATAGTGATTTAGTCTGCAAAACAACTGTCACAGAACTACCTCTCTGATTCTGATGTTGAATCATTGCTATTGTAGCTCTGTATCTTCTTACTATTGCTCAACTCAGTTACTTCTCTAGCAATGAGGCCATTACACTTAATGGCGAAGGAGCCGAGGAACAAAGTAAAACATAATTCATTAATATTTTCATTGACATTGTCTATATCTACCTTCTCCATCCAGCTGGCCTCTGACTGCCTTAATGATTGTCTCATTGTTACTAGGATCTCTAAGGGTGGAACTCTCTGAGCAACAGGCATCGTGCACTAATCTCAAGAAACAAATAGAAGAACTCCAAATGGAGCTGAGGAGTGTGAGGACACTGAAGAAGCAACAGGCAAGAATCCAGTTCCTACTTCATTGCCATCTCATGTTTTGCAAAAGCGATAGTATCACATTTCTCTCTCCAGAGATAATAGAAATGTACAGAATCTCTTATGGAAATGGAATAGGTTTCCTTCCCTTATGTCATACTTCAAAAAGTTAGCGTTGTTCATAATTTTTTCCCTATGGCCAGGCTTTCTTTTCCATTTAAAGATCATAATCTACAACACAAGTCAATGAATAAGTGTTACAATAAAATAAAGTTTATGAAGACTATAAAATATGTTCAGGAAGTTTTGATCACAGATTTTGTCTTGCACATATAATTGAAAAATCAGTTCACAGAAATGCAGTGCACACAGTTCCAGTGAGCTTTTTGTGTTAAATAATTAAAAGCTGTGAATAACTAAATTTGGCCTTTTTCTTAGGAAGGAAGTAGTCAGAGCCAGATCAGATCTCTTCATGATGAACTGGAAAAATGTCAGAGTGAAATTTCTGAACTCAAGAAAGAGAATTTACTTTTGAAGGACACAACAGAGCTGCTCAGTGCTGAGTTGGAGTCGCAGAAGCAAGAAGCTGCACAGCTTCAGGACAGGGAGAAACAGCACAGAAGGTTTGCCTTGAATTCACACTGCACAGTGCTATGTAGACAGTCAGTAATAATGCCAGCATCAGAGGTGATCTATATGTGATCAGTGTCAGAATCTCTCTAAAGTACTAATTTTAGAGGTTAGGAGTTTTGCCAATCCAGTAGTTCATATTTCTGTCCAACCGTAATAAAAGCCATAATTTGAACTAACTGTTCATTATATATCACAGACAAATATGTCCAGTGTAGCCCCACAGGAGTGGCCTCAGAACATCTGCATAACCTCAGCCTTTGAAAGGCACTGGAAGACATAAACAAATCCCAAGAGCTATTAAAAAAAAAGAAAAAAAGTAGAATTCTCTGAGCATAAATGCAGTTTTTCATACATACTCTCTGTAGCTGAAACCAATGGGTTGTTAACTCTCAAGGGGACACTTGAGAATGCCGTATGTACTCTCTGAGACTCTGCTTTGGCTGTAACAGCCAGCTTTGCACTGGGGAGTAAGGGCAGTGATAGCAGATACTGACAGTGCCTCTGGGCTGATGGAAGCCTGGAGTGGTAATATGCTGTCGGCACAGGAGGGGCAAGCTGACTTGTAGTCTTGGCTGCCTTTGTAGAAGGTGGGCCACATCCTCTTAGTGTAGCCACAGGCTCAGAGTGTGTGTCACATAGCAATAACAGCAGTCTTCCCATTGGCGTACAGGTAAAGTGCACCACGTACCTTTTACATGGGAGACATGACTGGGGTTCACTGTCCAGTGTATTTGCATGGCTGTGGAATCCTTTGAAATTTCTGGATGATCATACTTAACACATTCTGTTTGCAGAGAGATTGAGGGTTCTGGTGCATGGGTACCTTTCAATTCATTTCTGCAATGGTGTAGAATGTATGCCCCTAACTACTCAAGCTGTATATATAAAAAGATTCTGAAGAGGACACCCTTAAAGGAAGCTTTAAAATTATGTCCTGTATAAGCCTAGAGAAATGCTTTCAAGTGATAGTGTCTCTCAGCAGACTTTCAGAGTGGCCAGAGTAATTCTGTTACTGTCTCCCAGCCAGTAGATATTTAAAGAATGAGAAAGGAACTACTTTTTTTTTCCTTTGCACTCTTTGGAGAGTTACTTGAAAGTGACTTTCGTTTCAAGCTTTTGAAGCACAATCAACAAAGAATTGCAAACCAGAGTTTCATCAGTGCCCTCCAGCTACCTTGAAGGAATTTAGAGCCTCTGTTCATGAAGAGAAGAATTACTCACATGTCAGTGATGAGGTCTAAAAGACCTCAAATGCTAAAGCTGCTGGGCTGGAGGATAATCTTTACAGGGGATAATTTAGCTCTACTACAGTAAGCATTAATGGAAATTATGTAAGGAGAAATCCTTCAAATAACAGGAGGTAGAACCAAAGAGCTGAAATGGTCCTAGGCATCTAATACCGACTGCTCAGAAATTAACCTCTGGAAGAGCTGGAACATTAATTTGCAGCTCTTGTTTTGCTTTTGCAGGACCAATAATTTGGGTAGGGGAATTGTTAAATTGGTGAGTGCGTATAAATAACTTTTTTACTGTTACTTTAACAACAGTGACCTTGTCTCATGCTATATAGTTGTTTCGATTTGAAAGCTGATAGTAGCTTGTCATTTGCATGTACTAAATTTTTATAACCAATTATTTAAAATTGTTGCTAAGTAAGTGAAACTAGGAATCCGCTTGAAGTAATCATTCCTGTTTCCATTCTCTTGAATTGTGTGAATTCCACCTCCAGTACAGAGACTTTTTGCAAAGACTAGGATGAGAGCAGACAAAGGGGTTTTTTTGTGGGAAGAGGACAAGTCCCAAAATGGCTATTCTGTAGGAGAGTTTTTATTCTGCCCCTGAAAATCCATTTCAGGGATTCTGCTCCCAGTTTTACTCTTATTCTTCTGCTTTTTATTTTGTGCCAAGTGCCAAATCAGTCATTCCTTTGGCTGTGCTCTAATTTCAAAGGCAGAAACCTTTTGTGGGCCTTTTGGCCTTTCCTGAAGCATTTCAGAAACAAATTAAAGGAGCTTAGAAGTACATGAAAAGGCGGGGGGGTGGGGGGGGGGAGGAAAAACACCTCCCCATAAACTGAATATCTTTTCTGAAAATTAAAATTGTTAATCTCCTGAGTTTGAAATCTGTATTTTAATCAGCAAACAACAGAACATGGGCTCTGCACTGGGTTAATTAAAAAGTTTCTCTAAGGTTTAACAAAGCATTAGTAAAGAAAAGGCAACAAGCTAACAATGATTCTTCGATAGATGTCTGTTGTTTTGGGGGCTGATAAGAAAGCAGTGTTCTGGCTAGGCTTGAAAAAATGTTGGGCAATTTTAGTTTTCAGTTGACAGTTAATCAAATAGCAGTATCTTTCAAAATATACTATCTGTTAAAGACAAATGTTATAGTTAAAGGTATTGTTATAACATTTCTTACCTTCATATTTTTTAAAAACATATTTTTAGGATGGTGGCAAGCCATTTTAAATGTTTTTGGTGCCATAATGTGAAGAAATACAGCATCAGAGCCTCATGTTAAAATCCCAGAGATTTCAAAATAATTTCGCTTAATAAAATGAATTCCTTTGGTACTTCATTGTCATACTTGACCATGAAGAGTGATGTACAAACTAACCATAGACAGAATATTAATAGCATCATTATATAGAATAGACCCTCTGTTTCCTGAAGGCTGAAGGTCTCCAAATATTTTTCCTCTTCCTCAGTGTTAGTGTGGTTCTGCTTCAGACTGCAACTGAAGAGTCAAAATCAGATCAGTAAGCAGAAGTCCAGACCTGTCCCAGTTAACTAGCTTTGTAGTCAGTAAAAGACCTCAAAACTGCATGCTTTGATCAATGATAACAGACTAGTATTGAAACACGATAATTCAGACATATTTTAATACCAATGAAAGGCTACTGGTAGAAGGACCCCAGTATCAAGCATAAAAAAGAACTGGACATACTGAAACAAGATCACTGGAAGGAAATCGAAAACATATTATCTGATTTCCTGTGTGACCTGACCTAGGGGTTCCTGCTCTGGCAGGGGGATTGGACTAGATGATCTTTTGAGGTCCCTTCCAATCCCTAACATTCTGTGATTCTGTGATTTCAGCAGCACTCGGGCACATCTCCAAGCAAAGATTTTCTCCTTACAAACTGAGTAAGTCAGTCCTTTAAATAAACTCTGGCTCATACTGGCAATGCGTTCTGTTTGAAATTAATATTCCTAGTGTGTATAATTTTTTTATTACTCATAGGTAGAGTATTATAAGCACTGAAATAGAAATGTATAGGCATTTCCTTTGCAAACACAAAAAGACCCATATATATTGTAATAAACTCTGAATAGTGTTTAATGTAAAGCACTATACAGTTTTACAGTGCTAAATTAAAACCGGCACTTGGCATCTTGGAATTTTATGAAGTATAAAATCATCTTTGTCACAGATGATACCAGAGGCCTTCATCCATGATCTTCTGCTTAATTTCATTTAGCAGAGCATCATCTTTGAGGTTAAGCTCTTGCTCATTCTCACTCCCTTGCAAATTTCCAAGGACAGCCCCCACTAACTCATGTAGATAAAGGTACTTTGCAGCCCCCGGTGGAGTTAAGTTCTTCTGTGGTGCTTCAGACTCTACAGGAGAGTCCCCTCAGAAATAACCCCTGTGATTATATATATCCCTTGTCCTTTTCTCTTATCCCAACTATGTGGCATAGGTCCAGAAGAGAGACTTACTTGAATGTAAGCAGATCTCAAACCATTCAGATGTTAATATTTATCTTTATATCCTCTCAAAAATGTTTAACCTCACAAAAGAAAAATCAAAAACCACAAAATGGTGGGTTTTATTCTGTAATACATTTCTCAGTATGGCAGGTGAACTTCATAGCACCTGGTTTCTCAAGCAGCAACATTCATGAAGTCAGCTGGTGAAATAATGACTTCTTTTCTCATGGGTCAATCAAACGTCTGTTTCCACGCCATTTCTAAGAATGTGTAAGCTCTCATTTGAATCTTTTCTCCTGATTAAGGCATTTAAAGAGCTGAACTCACATTACAGTGAACTAGAGGGTTCACTAAAAGTAGCATGTGTATCCAACCTTTTTGCATGAAAGTTATAGGAATTGAGTATTTCTGAGGCCTCTATCAAATATGGTTGGAATTAGCTTGTGAATTCTGAAGTTACTGGGTCAGAGGGGCTGGATTTGACACCAGACAGGTGTTGTGGGTTAACCCTGGTGACAATTTATTTTGGAACTCCACAACATTCTATTCTTACATGTAATCCATGTACAGATGCTCATTTTTAAAAATGTGGTTTTATCAGAAAGGCCTGACCGTGTTCCTGTATTTTAGGCTTGGAATTTAGGGCAGAGTGCAGCCCAGGTAGCTCTTGAACCTGGCCTGAGGAAGTTTTTTCCAGTGTGCATTTTCTTTGGCACAGATTTAAAGAATTGGAAGAAAAGTCAAGAAAGCGGGAGTCCAGGTCAGAAGATACACAATCTATAAACTGTCTGCAAGACAAATTAAGTGAGAGAGAAGAGATTACCAAGCAGCTGGTGGTAAGATTTCTTTTTACATTGTATATTTTGGAATCTGTTGGAAGGCTCTATTCAGTGTTTTACACATTGCTACAGACTGATACTTTCTTTCTGTTCTGGAATACTTTGACAAATAAATGTTTCCATACTAACTTCCAACAAATAGATATCTCCATACACATAACTTTCTTTCCCCTCAGGAAGGAAGGAAATTTCAGCATTCACTTTTAGCCAACACTGAATCTTACAGAAATCGATCATTTTCTTTCAACCCTAATACAGGATGCTTGACTCCTTCCATGAAGGTAAGATTGGCAATGCAATTAAAATTGCAAATTGTGATGGTTTCTTCCTATTTGAATTACACAGTTGATCAGGACAATAAAGGTCCTATTTATTTTTTATGGTGATGTTATTCAGTAGAATTCTTTCCAGTAAGCCAACCTACAGTCTGGTGCTGAGTATAACATAAATGCAATAGAAGTATATAATGCACATAGATACAGGTGTTTAAGCAAATATAAAACATTAGAACTCCAGAGGCATCAGTCTTCCACTGGGATAAGAACAGCCATTGCTTGCAGATTTGGGAGCTGTTATTTGGGATACTGCATGCATCAAGGAAAATGGTGAATTGTGTTTGTACTGCTCAGGATTTGCCCATTGTCATTGCAGCCCCTCTGTATGATATTGTCTATAAATAGTTATGGAAAGAAGGGAGGTCAAGTTGGTGGAAAGCACCTAACTGAGCTCTGTGAAGCTATCAGCTTTGATGTATCTAAAACCTCAAGAACAAAAACACAAGTTATTTTAATTGGACTGCCTAATCCATGGATCCTTCTCACAACGTACCCTGAGAATTTATTTTCAATGCCTATAGAAAAAGATGGGAATCTTCATTTTTGGGGGCTCTTGACAAGATATCTAGGAATGAGGTTTTATAGTATAAAGTATATAAAAAAAGTGTGTGTAATAAAGTTTTCTGTTACAATAAAAAGCAGCAGAAGAAAACAGTTGAGGTGCCCAGTCGTGTTGTCAGTGTTCCGAACTTAGCTTCCTACGCAAAGAGCTTTTTGAGCTGTGACTTGAGATCAAAAAGAAGTGCTCCTCAAATAACAAAATCTACGAGCTTAGACCGGAGTCCTGGCTGCCTCAGGGTGGGCTCTCCATCAGCACAGTCCCCAGACAGCGGTGCTGCCACAAGGTATTTGTCAATTTTGCACTGACTTGTAAGATGATATATGAATTGGTATTCAGAATCTGGTAGGCATTCGAACACCTTAGACTTTAGGAAATAAACAATGACGTAAGATTCTTGTCGTGCAGGGAACTCCGTTTGTTCAATTCTCTGCAGACAGGTGTAGAACTTTACTGTAGAAGTAGGCTATAATCATTGCCCAGCAGAGCCTGTGGTTGCAACCCCTTCTGGTACAAAAGAAAACAGAGGAGTTGCAAGTATTTAAGTAAGAATGTAGTGAACAGTGAACATGGCATGTGTCAGTGGGTCTGTTGGGGGTGTTTTCCTTCCTACTTTTGTTTCCTCACTTTACACTTGGTAGAAGTGGATGGCATATTTTTATTTTAGGAGATGCTTGAATGCATCTAGGCTAATCATTTGGCAAAAGCTTTGGAGACTTAAAAATCGATTAGCAGATACTTAACTAAAAACTTCTTAATTTGATGGTTTTTCTCTGAAAAGCTTGAAATTTTCTTCAAATTTATGAGTTACTGTTTAAATGTTTGGTGTTTTATAAATGACTGAACTATCTCTTCAAAAAATAATTTAAAAATATGTAGTTAGCATTATACAGTTATGATAAATATTTTTAAAAAAACACCTAGCACTGTACTTCAGGACAGAAGCCAGTCTTTTCACCCATCTCCTAGTGGAGTTTAGTTATCCTGTGAATTGTGTGCTACAGGGTTCTTTCCTTCAAGGCAGATGGTGCTGACTGCTGCCAGAGACAATAACCTGGGACAGGGACATGGATCCAGTTTGGCAATTCCTACCTCTTAAAGATAAAAGCATTCTGTGTCATGACAGATGATGGCCAAGGCATCACATTTGTATGTTAAAGGGAAACGTACAGGGAGACTGAGGGTAGCTTGGTTGCTGCTTACTCTAAAATCAATCAATCATAAGTGAAGTCATATTTGCTACTATAAGCTAACCAAAAATAACATGTTAAGAAAGCATCCTGAATGCTGAAAAATCAGAGACTATGTAATAGGATTGATTATAAAAGCCAATTAATATTCAGATAAATCTAAGTTCCAAATAAAAGGTTTCCTAGACATTTTGAATGCATAAATTGTATTTCGTATTTTTAAGGGTGAATTGCAGCTGCCATTTTCTGATTTTCAAGACTTCATATTCTTGAAGCATCCTTTTTTTATTATTTTTTGAGATGTCAAGAATTATGTTCAAACATTTCTCCATAGCTGCTTAGCTCTCCTTCACACCAGTGCCCTTAGCCCAGTGACCTGGCTAGCATAGATCCCACTAGAAATAGTTGCTGGCACCTTTTGGCCTCATCCAGTTCATGTGAGCACAGGTCCATTCATAGCATCATGCGTTTTTTGCAGGAAAATAGTATTAAATATTGATAAGGCTGTAAGTAAGTGATGATAATGCTTATTTGTTTGCACAGGACATATGGCAGTGAACCACCACAAACCAAAGACGATCAAAAAGATGACCCTCAGCATCAAGAATGGTTTACTAAATATTTTTCATTTTAAAGTAAACTGTTTCCATACTTCTCAAACTTACTAGAAAAGCTGTTCCAGTTTTCTTTTAGGGAATGATAATCCAGTATGTGATTTAGAAAAAAAAAAAAAAATCAGATGTAATTTTCAAGTAAACAATTAGGAACTGCACTCTCTTACATCTAAATACTATGGACTTACAGGCATGGGTTTCAGAAAAACGTATTTTTTTTAACAACATCTGTAAAAAATGAAGAAAAAGCAAAATTCTGGATACTGTGAAGAGACTTTTTAATCAAGAGACTGTACCACGCCACAATTACATTAAATATGCAGTTTGGTCTCTGATAGGTCCTGTCAATTTGGCTCCAGCTGAAAAAAGATCTTACTTCTCTAGGTGATTTCTGTAGGTTTATACATTTGTTTCATCAGCTGTTTACAATTATTTCTGTGTACAGTAATGTAATTTTTCCAAGTTTTTAATAGGTTTTTCTTAAACTAATTTTAAGCTGTACAGCATGCAGTATACCTCCAAGAACAGCATGTTCATAGCAGGCTGGTTTAGAAATATTTTCTGGTTTGCTTAATAAACTCTTTTGTATAGTCAGCATTGCAATATAATATTCCTGTTGCACTTCAATACTTGTAACAATCAGCCTGATAAATTAGGATAATATGTAAGTATGAACATTAAAACTTGCTTGTAAATCATCCATTTCCATGTTTTGCAAAATAGTGCTATGTTATGCTTAAGTGTGAGTTGGACTGATACACTGATTTATGGGAACTGCTTTTGTGTACATTTTATCTCAGTATTGTTCCTATGCCCAGCAAAATGCAAAGTGGGCAAATGACTACATTTATCAGGTCATGCTAGCTCATTACTGGGAGGAAAGACACACATGAAGAAATTAACCCTCAGGTAATTCAGCAACAAATGTCAAAGCAGCCTAGCGTTTAAGATAGAATAGTTCACCTTCGATTTCTGTACAGTTTGAATCCCCGTTTTATTTCAACCAGCAGGGCCCAGCTACGTAACAAATTTTCGTGTGTGACGAGGCCCGATCTCTGTTTATATCAAACAGCCAGCGAGAACTGTACCAACACATAAAAGCACTAACTACAAAACAGCCACTGCACCTCACCTGCTGAAAAGGTGCCACAAGGGGCTGAATGCTTCTCCTGGCCAATACTTTCATCCCAGCTGTTGAGTATTTTTTCCAAGATGAACTGCTTGGTTTGGAAGGAGACTTCAGCATCAGATTTGGCAAAAAGATACTTTCTATACATGCACTCAAGAAGGGGATAAAATGGTGTGCAGTAACACTGAGTGCCTTGGTATCAGTGAGAAGATCAGAAATGTATAGGGCTAAGTTTTTTGTTAGTTTATGTCCCTGCCCATGGCCTTGGAACTAGATGATTTTAAAAGTCCCTTCCAACCCAGAACATTCTATGATTCTAGTTTTCATCCATTCTGCTCCAAAAACGTTTTAAAGCACACTAGGCAGTTCAATACACAATTACTAATTCTAATTTCCAAGGTTCCAATATTCTAATTAACTAACTCTGTCCCCAAAGTGGTGTCTCTAAGAAATGGCTTTCCTGGCTATATGGACGAATTAAGCTTGTTGCCTAGTAATATGGAGACAAAACTCCTTTGTAATTCCTACTTCCAAATTTTTTTTTTGGCTACATTTAGATTACTAAATAGCACACCACAGCAGGAGCTAATGCTGTAGACTGGACAGTGCTGATGACCCAACATCCACAATGATGGGTCTTTATTTTGGGGGTAGGTATTTCGGACCATCTCTACACCAGCCTGACAGAACACCAGTAAGGCCAGGCCTGCAGTCTGCAGTTTCATTTCATCCTGTAAGAATCAAATTTGTATTTCCCCAAGATGCCTTCATGAGGTGAGCAAAAGTCCAGTGGCGACAGACAATTCACTTCAAGAAAAAGTACGCTCTTGATCTTACCTAGATATGGACAATTCTAAAGGTGCTTCTACAGTGGTCCTTACTGATAATTACTGGATCACAGAACGTTTAAATCTTCCAATAACACCAACAGTAGTGTGTAGTGTTTGCAAGTATTGTCATCATAGTTAGAGGAAAGCTAGGGCCACCCCTTGTAGAAGGAACAGGATGCATTCTGGAAGACACACTTCTACCAGAAAGCATCCTGAATAGCAGCTCTGCATATTTTCCATTGAAATATAAAAATCAATCCATATTTTTGCCAAAAAAAGAGAAGAAATTTATCTCGCTTGTCTTAACTATTTATATTTGTAGTACAAATTACATTATACAAAAAGCATACAAAATAAAAAGAACGCCACTGCTTTGCATTGTTGAAAATAACCCGATATGTAAAATCACAGATCATGTTTGCTTCATTGGAGCAGGAATATTGGCAGATGCTTGTTCTAGGTAAGCTAATGGACCTTGAGGCATCTCTGCAGGCTTTTTGTGCTGTACACTGATATCTTCCAGGACTTGTTGCCAGTGTCGCAATTTACTCAAATGCTTCTGAATTAATGCTTCTTTTCTCTGCAATTCATTTCTTAATTCTGAAACATCCTACAGATGAAAAAATGTTTATTAGTAAATAGACAGTATTCATAAGAATAAGCCCCTCGCATAAAGAGCATGTAATTTTTTAGCTTGAGTTTTCAAGCTGATCTTACAGGAACTCTAATAATGGAAAAGTGTCTTATGAAACAGAGGAAAAGTGGTGTGAATGCACGAGTTCCATTCCACTAGGTCACATATGTCAGAGATCATTACTTCCAGAAGACTTTAACTAGTTTGTTTCTTCCAATGTAACTACCATCTGTGTGCCAGAGCAGCAGGCATCCAGCTTCTCCAGGTTCACGGCGGCAGGTATGTTAACAGTCACGTTCTACCAACTTAGGATACAGCATCATGCTGAGAAACCCAAAATTAATGTGAAGGAGGTGATTAACTGTACTGGTACACAGCTTACCTCATCTGGCACAACACAGGTAAATTAATTTAAACATACCTCTTTAATTACTTGCTCTGGTTTCTGGACTGATAGCTGCAGTCTTTTTTGTAGAAAAAAGCATTCGGTTTGTCTTGCAACATCCAGGAACTTCTGGATGCACTGATCAACGCCTAAGCACAGAATAACACAAAAAGAGATCCCAAAAAAGCAGTTACTGGGCTGACACTGGCAGTTGTCTGTGTGCGACTAAAACCCCTTTTCACAGTACTTTCTAGAAGAAAATCTTCAGATTTACTAAAATGGCATATTTATAAAGCCTCTATTAAGTGTCTCTACGTAAGACACTGCTTTGAAAACTCTCAGAACTTCTTTTAAAGGTGCACAACAACTCTTTTTCCCAAGTTTTACTATGTTTTTGACAATGACAAAGAGTGATAATTTGTGGAACTTGGCTGAATAAAGAAAACATTTCACTGCATGCCCAAGCAACAAGCTCAACGTGAAGTTCTAAAACATGGGCATATTTAGCGTATTTTGCCTCCATATGTTAGGCCCTACTGTTCTGATAATAAAAGCTGTCCCATTCCAGCATATGACTATGACCCAATATCCGGAAAGGAGTTTGCAAAAGCATTTATGCTGGTTTTGAAACGGTGCTTGATAGTCGAGCTTTGAGAACTTTTCAGGGAAAAGCACACTTTCAAAGAGTAGCCAAGGGCCATTTTTAACTTCGTGTTTACACCAGTTCTGTATTAACCACGCCTCCCAAGAGGTGCCTGTCACACCAAGTAATCCAGGTTTTCCTTTTCCACCTTTTATTATGACTTCTTAGAACTTAATAATGTGTCACATTAGCTTCCTCCTTTTCGAACCACGCCTTTCACTGCACATCAGTATAACCCCACGCTGGTGTGCAGACCTTTCCCCAACATCCCCTCGTTCCTGCGTGGGTTTCTGTCCGTGGGAGCCTCCCGCTGTTGTCAGCAGCGTTCCACCTGGGGAGGGGCCAGCAGCCCTGAGTTACACCGGAGTCACCGTTCAAAGACCCCGAAATATTTTTTAAACCTCTTCTGCCCTGCTGTGACGAGGCACACGCACCCAAATGCACCTGCACAACCTCCCAAGGAGTGCCTGTGGAAGCTGGCCGCAGACGAGCAGCCCCGCCGTGCCCCTCGGTGTTTCAGGCCTGCGGGATAAACCCGCGGCGCCTGCAGGGCCCTGGCGAGGCCGGCCCGAGCGCAGCACCGCCCGCCAGCCGCCCAGGGGCCAGCCCGGGACGGGCGGGGGGCGCAGGGCACCGCGGCGACGCTCCCACCCCCGGGGCTCACCGGTGCGGATCTCCTCCTGGTCCGTGCCGTTCACGTAGTCCTGGCTCACCAGCGAGGCGAAGCAGGCCTGCCAGAGGGAAGCGCGGAGGTGAGCGGGCGCCGAGGGCAGCGCCCACCCGCGGCCTCCCCCACCCCGGCCCACGCACCTCGAAGGACGCTTCCAGCTCGTCCACGAGCGTGTTGTTGGGGTTGCGCGGGCCCGTCGGCGGCGGGATGAGGCCGGCCGGGCCGGGCCCGCCTGGAGGCCCCTGCGGCGGCGGCCCCGGGGGCTGGCTGGCGAACATCCCGCTGAGCGCGCCCGCCATGGCACGCCGGGCTGAGCGGCACTGCGCCTGCGCCGAGGGGCGGGAGCTGCAGGCGGGCCCGGCCGCTGCCCCGCCCCCCGCGGCCCCTCAGCGTCGGCTGCGGCCGGGCCGCCCCTGCGCCTGTGGGCAGGGACCTCAGCAGGCACCGCCTCCCGCGGGGACCCCGAGCTGCCGGGCATCGTCCCCCGTGGTAAATGGTGGCGAGAAGCAGCAGACAACCTTCTCCAGCCTGGGTCAGTGCCGGTCCAGCACCGCTTGTTACATACCGGCGTCCGCCAAAAAAAAAACCAAACGACGCTCTTTGGGCCTGGATCTCCCAAATTCTGAGGAAAGCTTCACCCCACATTGTAAGTGTGCGAGTTTTGAACTGATTCTGGGCATACTGATCCTGCTTGGAGCCTGACGGCCTCACACCCGTGAGGGGAGAAGCAGCAGGGTGACAGAACTCGGGTACAATGGTGACAGGCTCCCCCAGACAGCCCACCAGGCACGAACTTGCACTCAGTTTTTGTAAAACAGGTACAAGATCCACACTTGTTTCAGACTATGTAATTGGGTGCTGAAGCCCTGCTAGCCACACGAACTGCAACAGCCTAAACCAGCTGATGGTGCATCGTTTCTGCCCCAGTACACACCAACAGCAGTTTTTAGTTCACTTTTCTAATGAAAAATGTTAGAATGGCATTTTTATAGAAAACCTTTAGTTACCTTTCACACCGACAATTCACCCAACCCTGAGGCACAGCTATGATCTCCCTCTTTTGTTAATTCTCAATAAAAACACACGCCCAAGTAAGAGATTTATTGTTTGCAGCAATTCTGCTTACTTTACATATAAAATAGTTCAGATGCTTTCCATCATCATGTTTTAGTACTAAACATCTCAGTAGTTCAGAGTATTTTTTATTTTAAAATGCATAATAGAGGATGGCAAATCTCAAAGGTGAGATATTCTTACCCAAGTCATGATTTATAAAATGCAGGTGTAGTTCATTGCCATAGCGAAAATATGCTTCAGGAATTCATTTATGAATACTGCTTTTCAAGGTTGTTTTCTTAAGGCAGAGTGGATGATTTTAGAATAAGTATTTTATTTGGTATTGTGACTGTCTTGACTTAAACGAGCCGCAAACTCCACGAGTGTTCTTGTGGGCCGCCCTGCCATGCCTTTTCGAAGGTAGGGCACCTCATCCTTATTTGACATCACACCAGCTATATCTAAATGAGCCCAGTGAGAGGCAGTCACAAATTCCTTCAGGAATGCAGCAGCTGTGCATGCTCCTCCAGCTCTGTGGGAAGCAGAAAAATTGTATTGTTTCTAAAGCACCACCAACAGCATGAACGTTAAACTAACACACTGAAAGGGGCAGGTGAAGGGTATTGGTACATCTTACCTGCTGTACTTTCCAATGTTACTTAGATCTGCAAGAGGACAGTCTGTTACTTGTTTTGTATAATGTTCAAAAAGAGGCATTCTCCAAACTCTGTCTCCTGTCAAAATGCTGGCCTGAAAAACACACAGTAATAGTTTTGGCTTGCTTTTTTTTTAATGCACTTTAAGCCCTGGTATCATGTATGTTTATTTTTGTTTAGCTTTGATCAGTCTAAAAATCTTCAGCCCAATATAATACTAGGTATTTGGAAATACACTACAAAACAAAACAGCGAATCCTACTTTTTAGGTACTTCAGTGTTAGTCAAAAGGCAAAAAAAATCTGAAGACTGCCTTTTTTTTTTTACAGCCCCCCCCATTTTTTTTTCCCCAACAACACAAATCCTTTCTTTCAGAGACTTTTTAGCCATCACGCTAAAGCCACTCACAAGGCCTCTCTGAATTTCTGTCTCAGTGTTGGTTATACAAGATCAATTACCTTTCTAACATGAGCTAATTACTGTCAGTAGTCCAAAGCTTATGCATGTGCAGTAAGTTATTAGAAAATGCAGATACTCAAGATGATATGCATGCTGTTTGCTCTGTATTAAAACTCACTAAAGAGCAATTAAGTAAAAATTAATTATTTTCAATAAAATGTAGTACTAGCACTATTACCACGGGATTTCAAAATGTAATAACATACCTTTTAGATTTGCATAAAGTAAGACTAAGTAATGCACTAACTTTCACTAATAACAGCTATTACTGAATAAGGTAGATGGCCTACCTCATAAAGGTGAGTCCAAAGCCAAGATGAGTTTGTGAACACTCCAGTTGCAGCAGACCCCAATGCAACATCCATGGCACCTACAGAAACATACCTTCAAGATTATACAACAAAGGCAAAGGTGGACCTGACCTAGTCCTCTGCAACCTGACTCCTCACAAAAATTTCCATTTTTAATTCCCATTATCAGCAATTTCTAGAGTCTGCAAAGACTGAGGATTTTAGTACACTTGCATTTTTGAAAGTTTAAATGTTGTTAATACAATTGTTGTTAATACAATGTTGTTAATATAATTGGACAAGAATTCATAAAAATTACATTCTATATCTCATGAAACTAGATTTTTTTGTTTTCAGCTTGATGTTTCTTAATAACATTTCTAATATTATGTATTCAGCAATATTAGTGTCTTCTAAAAAAAAATCTAAATTTTATTGCTTCCATTTAGAAAATATGAGTGGACTTTCTCCAATTTCTAGATGTCTACATTTTTTGAGCTGATACTTTCCTTTTTGTGAATTTCACTTGCATAGATTTTTGCAGAGCATATGTGAATTTACTTTAAATGAAAATAATCCTTATCAAAATACTAAACCAGAGGGATTACTTACATATTTATTTATTTGATGCCACAGAACTGCTTCTCTAATGCCAACACAATCTTCAGTGAGTTTTAAAAAGAAGGCAAAAAAGTAGTTTGACAAAATGATATGTCTAAGAAATATCTGCAGCAGCTCTCATCCTTCCTTGCTTGGTGCCCAAGGATCCCAAACACAGAATAAATAATCTATAGTAGGAGTAAACTCCTCCTTCCATCATGCCCTTTATATGGGAATACTTCTACACAAGCCAATGATCTTAAATATCAGCTATCCCTTCCACTATTGAAGTTTTCCACAGCATTTGAACTGGTAAAAGTGATGGGACATAATTTAAAGCACTAGTAGAGAATAGATAGAAAGATGATTATTTTACTTAGCATATTCATTAAGCAACACAGTAGACTCCTGTCTGAACTGCTCGTCCATGTTTGTTCTCATTTCAGCTGCAGTCACTTCACCCATAACAGCTTGTTACTGCAGTTCATGAGATGCATACACAATGCTCTTTATAAATTTAAAATTATAACCTCATTCATATACAACTGTAGAGATGAAACAATTACAGCACATCTTACTATGCCTGAAAGTATGACTGAAGTATTGCTTATGTGCAGTTGGCAAACAAATTCTTGGGCAGATGATAGTGACTCTTCTATTATCTAGAATCATGGAGACCTGAGCTAGCTCCCACGTGGAAGAACTGGTGCTGGCTAGGTCAGGAAGCCGTTCACAAATGAGCTATTTTGGCTCCAGCATGGCCAGTGCCATATGGATCTGGCAGGATTCTTCCACAGCCACGCCAGCATCTCTGCATCACACAGCCCTGGCAGCTGGGGAGGGCTTAGCTCTGAAACACTAGAAAACACTGCAAAAATACTGAAGTCTGCATAGGTTTTCCTGCTCTATTTAGTTCCAGCTCAGCTGGGCTGGCCCAACTTGATA
Organism: Podargus strigoides; assembly: GCA_028020825.1. Lineage (NCBI taxonomy): Eukaryota > Metazoa > Chordata > Aves > Caprimulgiformes > Podargidae > Podargus > Podargus strigoides. The sequence goes on along the minus strand of CM051621.1, from coordinate 16,872,390 downwards.
CACATCACTGAGCATGTACCCTGCATGCCATTACCCTCCCCAGTCAGAGAGACACGGTGCAGCTCTGTTAGAGCATAAACTGTGCTAGCTGTTGTTCTACAACACGTAAAATCATCTCAGTTGCTTTCAAATTCAGGTTGGCTTTATATACACAGTACAGCTAATCCACAGCCCAATTAATGAGAGTAACAAAGAACTGACATGCAAAATGAGCAGGGAAGCGGGACTGCTCACCTGTTAATGTTGCAGCATTCACAATAGCCTGTGCATTAAAACTGTGGGCATAACAGAGAGCATCAGCTAACAGCAGTCTTCCTTCTGCATCTGTGTTATCTACCTTCAGGGGCAAAATTAGTAAAAATAGATTAACTAATGAAAATATACCTTTCACGTAAGATTAAGATAATACTTAATCTTACGTATTATCTTAAACAGCTGTCAGATTGTGAATGCCCTGTCACAGGCCCTAGGAACTTCAGGTAATCAAAATCTACTCAAAATAAACTAAAAAGAAAAAAAAAAGATAGTATTGATACACAGTTATGTTTATAAAATAAAACCATATCTATAGCTGAAGTCAAGCCATCTTTCAGCACTGCAGCCTCTTCTGCATGCTGGGTCTCTGTGCTCCTCAGAAGAGCCTGGAGACGTGCCCCAGTGCAGTGCAGGGGGCTGGTGACCATTCCCAGGAAAGTCCCAGGAATCCCAGGGGCTGTTCCTGAGCAAGCACAGAGATCTGGCCAATGGAAACTGCAAAGGAGGAGAGGGTACCAACAAAGAAGCACAGATGCATGCCTTGAAAAGTTCCTTGTTATACTGCCTTCTCTTTGGAACTGGAAACTGCCTTTAAAAAAAAAAAAAAAAAAAAAAAAATCAACAGCCCTTTTGCTCCTTTCCCCTTTCAGGGAAAATTCATGATGAATTCTGCAAGATTAAGTTCATAATGTGCTCTGAGCTACTAGCACTTTCTTGCAAAAGCACTTTATTCTTGGTGGGGGGAATATGTGCCCAGTCTTTTCCCTCAAAGCAGAGGGCAACTGAACTGTTTTGGGAGAAGAACCTCAAGGCACTGGAAGGTTCAGTGAGTTAAAGGTGGCAGAATCACAGAAATCCCGACAGAGAGAAATACCAATTAAGCCATCTACTTCTGCACCAGATCAGTGGTCTGCAGCATAATGACTTTCAGTACCATATAATCTATCAGATGAGTATGGAATAGTTTGGATTCAATACGAAATTGAAGAGTTCTGATTAGAATCATATTGTACAGAGCAGCTTGACGGGGTAAAGACCTTGGTTATTTCAGCAGCAAACTAATACTCATGTCTTACTCCAGAGAGCAGAGAAGTGTCCTGAAGCAACTGATATGTTATGCAATCTGACTGAGAACCTGTATTTATGAGCATTGTAACAACCTCTTGTGCCAAAACAATATTTTCTAGCACATTCAGTAAATGACCACACTTTTCAGCTTTTCCTAGCAATTTATAAAACATATTTAATCTCTTCAACCTATATGTGAAATAATCTTATTATAGCAATTAATAACTAATTCTATTAATTCTAATTAATATCATGCTTCTTACATTTTCAAAAACAGTATGTTTGCACTGCTTATCTACCAAAGGGTCTTTTCAAACACATACTCTGACTGCAGTCGTATAACTTGACTGATGAAACCAATCCACTAGAAGTATTCAAAATACAAGTTTCACATGCATACCTGTATTGTTTTTCCATTCTTGGCTCTAACTACATCCCCAGGCTTGTTTGCCTTACCACTGGGCATATTTTCACAGAGCGGTGCCAAACCTCAGAGAGAAAAAGAAAAGTGCATTAGTAGTTTCTTTCTCAGAAAAGATGTAGAAAATATGCTTAGAAAAAACCAAAACACCTCCTTAAGAAAACAGTACTACTCTCATCTTGAAATTATGCTCAAAATCCGAATTTTCCTGGTTACTGAAAGACACACAGTCCAGTTTTCAATCAGGGAAATTTCTCTGCATGTTGTACCACCACATTCTCTCACCTACACCATTTTACCACTAGCATTTACTTCTACTTTACGCCCAGACAAGTGAGATCAGAGGAGCAGCAAGTATCATCTTATATCTTCCATATATGAATAACTAGTCACATGTAAAGGGATTTCTTTCTTTCAGAAAGTACAGACTTCTCAAATTAACACTCAGCCATTCAGGCTCTGCCCATTGAAAATAAACATTGTGTAATGTCAAGAGGGGTCCAAGGACTCACCACAGAACTCCAACCATAAGAGGAACAAAGAGAGATGAGCAAAAAGAAGAGGGTGAGCATCAAAGCTCCCAACTATAAATGGGATAACGGGATGAAAGGCAGTCCACCATTCCTAGGGAAATCTGCCCCTGGCACAAGGAATGAGTGAATTGTGGACCACCGCTTTTCAGTGGAATTATGTACACAGACGTAAGGGCTTCACTGATCGAGCCCTTCCCATCGCATCCTTTAAGTGAGGAATGCCGTAAGGATGTGTGTTTCGCTGCCCTCTACTGGTTGAAGCATAAAAGTGACTAAAATATTAGTTTCCTGAAAGAGAAGGTTCTCAAAGGTAAAACTTATCCTACAATGGATTACATGTCATCACCAACAAGTTTTGCCACGGTTCCTGAATCAGCTTATTTAATTTTAGCTATGGAACATTTCTGCAGAAAAATATAAGTATTCCTTATACTTAACAGTATCAGGAGACTTGGGTTTTGTTTGTTAGTTTTAGATTTCTGCTAAGATATTCACCTAAGGAAACAAGAGCTGATCACTCTTCTGTTCAGCTGTGGCAAACACTCAGCTAACTCCTTTTAATTTTTAATTGCTTTTACAGATATCTACATTCTTTCTTGCAATGAAGGATCAGAACTTCTAAAAAAATTTTTATTGACAATCATTTCTCACCTAAGACCTAAAAATCACACCTTCAAAATTTTAATTCAGTGTTGAAATATTTTAATCAAGCAAAGCTAATAATTTTTGATAAGCATGTAAAAATGGAAGAGGAGCCGGAACAAGTAAGTCTGCAAGAGTCCATGGCATTTCTGTAAGACTGTTACCAGTGCTGATACTAGAAAATTACTTTGTCAAAAAGAAATCTTGTCAAATTAAGACTTTCAGATTCTTACACAAACGTACCAATTATGTTCAGAGGTAGATTTAAAGCTGCTGCTGTCACAATGGCTGAACAGACAGTTGCTGCCCCTCCCATATCTGCTCTCATGGCATCCATACCTGACGATGGCTTCAGTGAAATGCCACCGCTGGAATAAACAGAACAAGATCATCCAACAGGAAGGAGTTCCAATTTGCATACATCAATAACATTCTGTTCATCAGTATGTCTTAGCACCAAGTATCAGTAAACGTGTTTTCAAATATTCCTGCAACACCCTAACAAGCATACTGAAAGCAAAGTATCTGAGTTTTCATTTCAGGTAACATATGTCCCTGAATGACTTCCTCATAATGATGATGCCATAAAAATCCAGGCAGTGTGCAGCTGCTTAACTCAATGGTCTTCATAATAGCAAGAGAGTACAAAATAAGAATGAGACAGTACACTTGGTAAAATCAGCATATGGAAGGGGAAGAGAGCGAGAAATTCTTCAGTAGTTATGTGACATGAAAAGATAAGAAACTGCTGCAAAGAATGAATTATTTTCTCTTTCCTAAAGTGTGATTTAGATGTCCAGTGACAGACTGCAATTCTAAACACATAATTTCTTCATCCAGAGGTTTGCTCGGGCCACAAAAAAAGAAAACAATAGCACGTTCTTTGGGTTCCCCTCCCCCAGATTGCCACTTTCCCCTTAGAAGACAAGGGCATATCAGTTCCTACTCTGTCCTACCACTCAAGCTTGTCTTCTCCCCAGAAAAGGCAGCAGTCTACTATAAAGTGCAAGTTCCCTGGAATGGCATTGAAAGATGTACTGAGCAAACAAAAAGCATCTCCCCATTGAACATGAACAGCAGGAAGGCATTTTTCCCCCCTTAGTAATTAAAATATTAGCATACATACCTGTCAAATGTGACTCCTTTTCCTACAAACACCAATGGGGAGTCATTTGTATTAGCACCACCTAAATAGTGAATCTCCAGGAAGATGGGAGGTTCAGTCGAACCCTTAGCTACACTCAGGAATGCTCCCATCTGTTGTGTTGTTATCCAAGCCTCTGGTCTGGAATAGAAATATAGATTTTATTTTTTTTTTTTTAATTGGGCACTTTGACTAAGGTGATTATTTTTGTTTGTTTTTAGATCACAATTCTTGAAGGTTTGTACACAAACTGTTAATTCCATTTTAGTTATTTTGGAAACCATCATTTAAATCTAATCATTATTACACTTCTTTGTGAAAGAGAAAAGTAGTGCCTCAAAGTTGCTGCTTGGTTTTTGTTTTGCCTTGTTTAAAAAACAAGGAAACAACCAACAACCAGTCTACACTTTCTGCATCAGAAACATTAAACTTTCACTTGCCCCTCAGGCTATACTGTCTCTCAAGGCATACAAAGTAACAATACTGCAGCAGGTTACAGTTTAGCTTTCTGCTATCAAGATGGATAACTATAGCCATAGCTGATTTCCCTCAATCTGTTGCTTTTCAACAGAACAGCCTCCAACACTTGCACAACCAGTTAGCCCACTTCCACTGAAGTGCAGTAACTAGAAATGCCAAGGCAAGAAGCATTAACTGTGCAAATTCAAATGCAAGGGCTTTTACGATTTCATCTCAACATTTTTAAAAGTTAGAAAAAGGCCAAACAAGAACAGCAATAAATAGTGGATGTTTAATTACCACATCTGAACAAAAAAGCAAAGAGATATATAAAATCCACTTGGGAAAAAAAAAGGTATTTCAAAAACGGTACCTAGTATTTGCCCTCTATTCACTGAACCTTCATCAGGCTTCCTCTTTCACAGCACATGTGTCAATTAAGCAGTAATTGACTGCATGACTAACTGACAGCAATCATGTTACTGTGTCACAGTATCTTGCTTACTCTGCTAACTAGAAGCTCACCTTCTAATACTGAGAGTAGCTTGCAGCCTGGGAACCTCTCATACCTTTTCACCAAACGCTTCCTCTGCTTTTGTCATTTGAAGTGGCAGCATGAAAACAAGAGCACACTGCATATCTGAATAGCCTGCAAGGTATCGTACCCTATAGAGAAATTATGTCAACAGAATTTACCTTATATGGACCTTCACATTGCTGAAACTTCGGAGCTTCTGTTCAATATGTTCAGCAAATTTGATTGGAGTTATATAATTAGCTGGAGCCTCCATCAGGTACCGAGCAAGGTTCTGACCCTCAGCATAGATAACACCTTTTTGCCAGGCTTCACTTTCAGCACTAAACAACACCATACAATAATCAGGATCGGAAACATTTGCAAAAGTAAGATGTCAGCATCCATCTGTTCTCTCCTGTTTGAAAATGCAGGATCATGAATTTGGGGTAATTAAGAATGTCATAGTAATCTTACTACAAGGAATTTAGGCCGATATCCAAAGTACATCTAGTCTAGTAGTTCATCTCTGGTTCTAGGCAGTGCCAAATGCTGCACAGAAAGCTAGAAGAATCCTAGAGCAGACAGATGTAAAATTATCTGTCTAATAGATTAGGTCTTGTCCTAATCCTTACTAGTCAGAGACTGACTTAAATCCTTAAGCAAGAGGTTTAATATCCCTTCCAAAATTTGTAATCATATTAATTATAACAGCCCTGAAAGTTTTTATTTATTACATAAAGCCTCCAATTCTGTGTTTCACTTTACTGAAATATGATTATATAGAGTGGAATTTGGATCTCATTTCACAGTGCACTCAAGGCATTTCACTAATGAATGACAGAGCAAATATTTGAAGAGCTGCCTGCATAGGAAATAGGGTTACTTGAAACACTACCACTACAAAACTTTTCATTTTACTGAGAGAGAACTGAAAGTCTTATTTACTTTAAAAGATGTCACAAAGCAGAGGCAGAATCCAGCTTAATGCCCTCAGAAGAGCAACACAGTGAAGAAGGAATCCAGGAGGAGTATAGAAACATTGCCTGGATATGGAGGGATGGCACAAAGAAGCCAAATCTCAGCTGGCACCAAAACTAGCAAGAAGCAGGAAAGGCAACAAGAGGACTTCAATAGGCACATCAGGTCAGGGATAATGCTGTCCCATTGCTAAATGGGGCAGGCAATCTAGTGAACACTGAGAAGACTGAAGTTCTCAGTGCCTGCTTTGCATCACTCTTAATAGTTATCACAGTCTGTTTGTGCTTAGTAACAGAGTTTGGGGAAGAAAGGTACTACCCACAGCAGAGAAAGACAGACTTAAGACTATTTACGGAAACTGGACACACACGTCCTTGGTAGCAGGCAGAATATATCCAAGGGTGCTGAGGGAGCTGGCTGGCATCATTGCAAGCCTGCTCTCTTTCAGTTTGAAAGGTCATGATAACTGGATGTGGTGTCTGATTATTGGAAAAGGACAAGTCCTCATCTTTAAGAATGGCAAGGAGGATATAGGGAACTAAAAACCATGTATCTTAGACTAATCCCCTAGAGGTTTATGGAAAAATAATCCTGGAAATCATTTCCAGGTACGTGAAGGACAAGATGGTCACTGGAACAGTCATTATAGATTCATCTGGGGCAAATCAAAGCCTGACCGACTTGATTGACTTGTATGATGAGAGGGATGGCACAGAGGAGCACAGTGGATGTAATTTATTTTGCCTTTAGCAGGGTTTTCACATAGAATCCTTGCAGACAAATTGCAAAAACATGAACCAGAAGGGTCAACTACAACAAAACCCAAACAAATTGTGAAAAACTGGAAGAACTGTTGGGCTCAGAAGATAGCAGACAACAGTTAAACAGTCTCATTGGCAGTTAGTTATGTGTGGTATTCCTCAAGGGTTGATACTGGGGCTAACACCTTCATCAACAACTTGGACAATGAAGTGTACCCTCATTAGTTCGTGCACAGCATTGCATTGCAGGGAGTAGCTGAAACAGCAGGGCCATTCACAGGGGACTTGACAAGCTGGAGGAATGCACCAAAGGGAACACCATGAAGTTTAACAAAGACTGACATAAAGTCCTGTACCTGGCACAGAACAGGTCTATGCAACAGTCAGGCTGGACACTGACCAGACAGAAAGCAAAGCTGCAGAAAAGAACCTGGGGACAAGAATCCTGGTGGATAAGTTGAACAGGAGTAAGCAGTGCATTACTGCAGTGACAAAGGCCAGCCACATACTGGGTTGGATTACAGCACAGCCAGCATGTTAGGGAAATAATTATTTACTTCCTTGTCATTTGTGAGGCTGCGTCTAGCTACATCTATTTTTGAGTTCCTGAATACAAAACAAATACTGATAAACTGGAGAAAGTCCAAAGGAGGGCCCCTAGGAGGGACAGGGAGCTGAAGCACATGGCATATAAAGAAAAGCTAAGAGAATTGGGTTTGTTTCACCTAGAGAAGAAAAATTTTTACAAATATCTAATTGCAGTCTTTCTTCTGCCCTTCAGTAGGGCTATAGAAAAGATGAAGACAGACACATCTCAGAGCTGCGCAGTAAGAGGGTAAGAGACAATGGGCTCAAGATTCAACAAGAGAAACTGCAATAGGACATAAAGAGAAAAAAAATTCACCACGAGTGGCCCAGAGAGCTTGTGGAATTTCCATCTCAGGAGATACTCAAAACTGCACCAGACAAAGGCCTTACCAACATGGTTGAGCTTTAACATTGTATGCAACTTCCAGGTTAGCCCTAATTCAATTTGGAGCTGGACTAAATGACCTCCAGAGGTCCTTTCCAACCTCAATTACTACATACAAAAATTACTTCCAGGGTCATAAGTGGTCATAGGACCATCTACGTTTTCAGGAAATATTTATTTAATATAATTAGCTCCCAAACTATCTGCTGTGTTACAAAACGGGAAGTGTGTTGCATGTAGCTTATCAAGACAGGCTTAAATTGGGAGGTCTCTATTTTATTTCACTAACTTCCTCATAAGGAAATACTCATTTCTGTATAAAGTACATATGGGAAATACCTCTCCTCCTCATGACAGAATACCCTATATGGAAGGTCCAAAGTCCCCTCTGACAGAGTAACAGGGGATTAATAAAACTTTGTTGTGGAACCAAAAGCTCTGATATTACTTTCTGCTCTCAAGTAACAGTGACGTCTATTTAGAGACCAGAAGCACCCAAGCTTCTCTTCTTGCATTATATTCTGTGAATGAAAATATGACTATGTAAAACTTATCCATCATGGCATGGTCTAGCATCAATTAGCACTTCCTGACTTTCAAAAGGATTTATGCATTTATAGAGTTTAAAATATCTCCACTCCACAATTTTGGGATGCAACACCAACAAAAGTGCTTCCACAGCAGAACTATTCTTCAAGCAATTTTTTACTTTTATTTTTACCCCGGGCCTTCGATTCTATGAATCAGCAATTTATTTGCCCTTAACCTCAGAACATGACATACTAACAAAATATATGGAGCAACCGCTACAAACGTACATGAGATGTAAAATACTGCAGGAAATTCAAAGGAGTGGGAATTAAGAGGGATATTGTCGCTAGCCCTGTTCTTTCAGTTTTAAGTTTTTCTCACTCACAAGCACGCACACAGTTTTATAAGTAAATAAACAAACAAACAGACAAATAAATAGGCGAGCTTTCCTTTTGCCATCACCTTCCATGCAGCTGAGGAGTAACTACAGGTTTCTTTTTTTGCTTCAGCTCGTTATATTCATGCAATCCAAGGACAGCGCCTTCTGCAGCCGCTTGAGCATCTCCACAGGGGTCTACTTCAACACAAGGGATCTCCAGATCTTGGATCTGTCTACAACCAACTGAAAAATACAGTACAGAATTAGTAGGCAGAGTACTGCACAGAACAGCAAAACAGGTATCTGAGGTCATCAATATGACATTTCAAGGGAAAAAAAAATTATCTGAAGATATCCGAGTTTGTAAGTAAATCAATTAAAAAGATCATGCAGTATCACAGAATCACAGAATGTTAGGGATTGGAAGGGACCTCAAAAGATCATCTAGTCCTGCCAGAGCAGGAATACCTAGATCAGGTCACACAGGAACATGTCCAGGCAGGTTTTGAATGTCTCCAGAGGAGGAGACTCCACAACCTCTCTGGGCAGCCTGTTCCAGTGTTCTGTCACCCTCACTGTGAAGAAGTTCTTCCTCACATTTATGCGGAACCTCCTATGTTCCAGCTTGCACCCATTGCCCCTTGTCCTATCATTGGATGTCACTGAGAAGAGCCTGGCTTCATCCTCATGACACTCACCCTTTACATATTTATAAACATTAATGAGGTCACCTCTCAGTCTCCTCTTCTCCAAGCTAAAGAGACCCAGCTCCCTCAGCCTTTCCTCATAAGGGAGATGTTCCACTCCCTTAATCATCTTTGTGGCTCTGTGCTGGACTCTCTCAAGCAGTTCCCTGTCCTTCTTGAACTGGGGGGCCCAGAACTGGACACAATACTCCAGATGTGGCCTCACCAAGGCAGAATAGAGGGGGAGGAGAACCTCTCTCGACCTACTAACCACTCCCTTTCTAATACACCCCAGGATGCCATTGGCATTCTTGGCCACAAGGGCACATTGCTGGCTCATGGTCATCCTGCTGTCCACCAGGACTCCCAGGTTCCTTTCCCCTACACTGCTCTCCAGCAGGTCAGTCCCCATCTTAATTAAAAATGCTGATGACCATATACTAACAAATTTTGACTAAAAATATTACTTGATGAATTGTAATGATTGAGACATTTCACAATAATAAAAAGGAAAGTCCACAGTTGTTCCAGTTCCTTTAAGCTCACTCTGTAGCAAAGAAAAGCTCTATCATTCTGAAGTGCTATGGATTATGACTATCTGCAAGTATCATAAATTTGCTGTAATTTATTTTTTGGCTAAGAATATATGACTGCTCTTTTCTTCCAAATGAGTTTATACGCACTTTTACAAACAAACAAAATTATATATTCCATAAATTCTGTCTTGTACCCAAATAATTTAACAATGTTTTGGCAGCTGGCACTTTGGACACAGCGCTGTCATACATGTGTGACTGACCTCCAGTCTCAGATTATAAACTCTGCACTGAGAACTCTTTTTATTCTTGTTTTGTACAGCCTTAGATGCAGCAGTCATCCTTGACTAAGACAGAGAGGCCTCTGCCTACAACAAATAACATACTGAATCATACTACTGATGCTGTGAAAGATACCAGTTTATAACACAAATATTTCAGTTACAAACTAAAAAGTAAAAGTAAATATATGTGCATTCTTAAGTACAGTGTAAGCACAAAGTGAATCAGTGATGCTCTTAGGCTTCAAAATAGTACTAATTAAACAAGTGCCTTTTCAGTGTCACACTGTTCAGGAAAATTATTCAGTATACAAACCCGGAGTTACCTGTCTGCAGATTGACTCACATGCCCTATAACTTCCTCCTTGCTAAGGAAAAACTTGATGAGTATCAGTGCCAAGTAAATGCATTTACCAAACCATGCAGTAGGTTTTGTGTTTCAAAACAAAATCATATCTAGACTCACTCTTCAAAAGTGGGACATGCTGCACCACTACAACAGTGCTTAAGCAAATTTAAAAATTGTTAACCTGCAACAGCTGCACGAATGTTTTCTTTGCCTTCATGCCAGTTTTCTTGGTCATTTACTCCAGCATTCTTCTTACCCAAGCCAACTACAACCACACTCGGAAAGTCCTAGGTGAAACCAGCAGACAAATGGGTTAACTTTCCTCGTTGTTTTGTTAAAAAGACCTTACTTTCCAAATCAAACCAAGCACAGCATTTACATATATTCAGGACTTTCTCTACATGACTGTTGAGCGTGCCAGTATGGTGCCACTGTCTTGCACTCCCAGTCATTTGCCACAGGTATGCAACCAGTTGTTCTGTTGTCCAATTAATAGTTAATTCTGTGTATTGCAGCAGACAGGGCTTTATGCTCAACACGTAGCAAATCATTTCAAAGGCTGAGCCGTGAGCTGAGCTGGCATGATTTGCCAGGTAACAAACCAAAGCTGCACAGAGGTACACAGCTCCAGAACTCAGGTAAGCAGTGCAGCACAGCAGACTAAATGCCTGCCTTACAAGCTGCAAGTAGATGGCAATAAGGAAGCAGTAACAAAAATATTAAAGGAACACTTTAAGAATGAAGTAAAATTTGTATAAAACTCAAGGTTATGCATATGAACAGATTTCCCATTGCTCTGAAGAAAAATGAAGTTATTCCTAGGCTTTTCCTTCCATCACAAATAGCTGCTCTGTCAGATTCTTACAATCAGATTTCAAACTGCTTCACCATAGTGAAGTCCACAAGATGCCAAAACTAGTGTTAGCTTTCCAGAACATCAGTGATTACAGCTTACGTTTCTTTAGTTACCATTGTTTTTACACACTTCAGAGAGGTGTAAGGCCAAATTCTACTGCCTTCTCTTGCAGAGATTTGCTACTCACTTCATCCTGTGTGCAGAACTGGGATAATGGGACCTTCATGCACTTCCAGGGAATTTCCCAGAGCCTTTCTGAGTCCAGTGTCACTTATCTGGGGTCTCCACACAGGAATTGATACATGGTAGGCAATACTCACGACAATTTGATTTATTTAAAATCATTTAAATAGCCCTAATGTAAGATTCAGTTACTTATACAGCATCATATTACATGCCTGCCTGGCCTCTAGCTACTACTCCAAAAAGGCACCAATCCTATCTTATTTGCCAGTCCCATGCAGATGCATTAGATGTATCAGGGCTTCTCAAACAGCACCAAAAGCCTAACTTCAAGCAGATGAATCTCCATCTCATACCCCTGTGGTATATCTTGTCTGTGCAGACAGAAGTCCTGAGTCTTGTTTTCAGAGGTTTCAAGCATGTGACTTTAAAACCTCTGATTAAAGCCTCGGAAGCTACCTTGTGTTAGAACGGTCACATCTGGAAAGCCTTTGCACATATCGGTACACGCTTGTGCACTCACACAGAGGGCACAGTAGCAGTCTGATCCAAAACTGTTGTGCTTCAGCTCATTCAGTGAGCAGTTATTCAGAGCACACCACCTTCGGAGCAGACTTGTTTACATCTCCCCAATTTGCAGCACAGCAGAGGGAGTACAGGACGGGGCAAAAGGCCGTGCAAACACGGGGAGTGCAGAACAGGGGGTTTCAGTAAGAACCACATCTTTGCTGAGATGGGCGAGAGGGGGGAAGAGCAGAGCATTTATATAAGCACAGCAGCGAACTCAGCTTAAAATAAGGTGCAAAGGGCCAACCTCACATGTTAATCAATGGGCACATGAAAATCCAAAGTTCATACCTGATGCAAACCATGGAATATGCGTGTTTTGCCTTTCTTCAAAGGTGGCCCGCATCTAGGACACAAAAAGACTCTTTCAATAAAGAAGTCCTTACTGGTGGTCCATCTTATGGTACTACATTCACTCCATAACACTGCAGTGCTCCTCAGCACCGTCCTGGGACACGTGGCTCAGTGCTGATTCGCAGGAAAGGACAGTCCCCATGAACATCTGGCATCTGTTCCCTCAGAGCCTGGCTTTTCCACAGGAGTTCCCCTCCAAACTGTCTGGCCTGGCAGAACCAAATCCCAGCCTGAGAAGCAGTATGGATACAAACACTAAGAATGATTAAAAAAAGATCATTCTTATTGGTGTTTGTAGGTACTTGAATCCTTTTCATAAGCTTATCACACACTTACACAGACAGAAGTTCCCTCAGCTTTCCAGACACCAGTCTATCAAAAGCATCTCCTGCACTTGTGAACTGGGCAGCACCTTCATCCTTTTCACTCGAGTACAGTCCCAGAACAAGACCCTAGAAACCAAGTGAATTATTGTAAACAACAGGAAATTTAGAGACCCATCTGAAAGACAGCTGTTCAAACTGTACCTGCTCCTGCATATATTCATCTCAGTTTATGTATTTATCTACTGTGATGCACAGAGCAGCACTTGGTAAATCAAGGTAAACTACTACAACTACTTTTAAGTGTGAAAAAGAAATCAGGCACAGCAGAACTAAAGTTGTAATCATTTTGCCCAACACATCCAGACAAAAACTCTTTCGATCTGTAATTTTAAGTACAAAAGAGCTGGGTTTTTGCCACCTCCCCCCAGATGCAGATCTCCCCCGATGGGGATCTTCTCCACGGGCACAGCGCCCCCCGCCCTGCAGGTGTGCCAGTTCAAGCCCCAGGCTGGACCTGGGGGCACACGGCGACCCCAGAGATGGTCGCGGGGCACGCTCAGCCATGAGCTGCGGAAGAGGAGGAAGGGACACCCTGCTCCCCCCGCGACGCCCCCCGCCGCCCCCTCCATCACCTTCCCGCCCGCCCCGCGGCTGTAGCCCCGCGGCGATGGCCCCTGCGCCGCGCAGCTGCAGGCCAGGAGGAGATCCCGGCCGAGGCGGCGGGCAGCCGCCCTCCGCACCCACGGCAGCAGCATGGCAGGCGGGCGGCCCGGCGTGCCCCCACTTGACCCCGGCGCGCCGAATGGCGTCATCAGCCAGCGCCGTGCGGGGCGGCGGAGGGCGGAACGTAGGAGCTGCTAGCGAGGCGGGGGTGGGTTTCTTCCCCAGGTGACAGTGATAGGACGAGGGGTGATGGCCTCAAGCTGTGCCAGGGCAGGCTTAGATTGGATATTAGGAAACATTTCTTCACGGAAAGGGCTGTCAAGCACTGGCACAGGCTGCCCCGGGCAGTGGTGGAGTCCCCATCCCTGGAGGGATTTCAGAGCCGTGTGGATGAGGTGCTGAGGGACATGGGGCAGTGCTGGGATAAGGGTTGGGACAATGGACTTGATGGTCTTAAAGATCTTTCCCAACCAAGGCTGTTCTGTGATTCTGTGCCCCTGAGATGCCATGTCACTGTTGACGTGGGTATGAGACTTTGTATCGGGAGGAATGGGGGCAGAGTCGCTTTCACGGTGCTTTCTGCCCTCTCGTGGTGCGCTGTAGTTAAGTGTTCGCATGTGCTGCAACTTCTCTTGTGGCTTATCACAGACTTTAAAAAAAAAAACAGTCCTGATAGGCGTGCATTGTATTTAATTTGCACATTGAAGGTTAAAATGTAAATGGTTTATGAAAAAATAATCAAAGCTCTATTGCAAATGCAAAGGCAACACATTTACATTATTTTCCATGTAGGATAGTGGTTTACTCATATAATACCAGCATGTCTAGGAGGAGTTGATTAGGTTCTAAGAGAAAGTAGTAACAATCCCAGAGTGAAATTTAAAAATAAATAAATAAACAAATAAATAAATAAAAGAAAATGTAGTATGTGAAAATAACAGACCGGTGAGAATGACTGTGGTTATATTTTATCAGAAAAATTCACAGCAGAATAGTGGGTCATCTGTTTAATGTCAGAAGTAGATTTATGTTTCTCTAGCAAAAGCACTGTGTGGAAAGGAACTGTTTGCAGTTTGCTGACATTTATTGTATTGTCACTATGAAGAGAGAGTTTCAGTGGCACTCAACGTGCACTGGGTTAACGTCAAGTGATTCAGATTTTTTAGTGGTTTTTTTGTTTGTTGGTTGGGTTTTTTTCAGAAATGTGAAACATAGATTATAAATCATTCTCTTTTATATGCGAGAATCTGACACCTTACGACACTCTGTGTAACAGTTAGTTTGCTTCTGCATACATCTGTTACTGAACGTACACTGCTATATCGGCAGCACACGATGAAGAAGGGCAGCTAGGCCTGTCCTTCTCTAACAATATATTGCAGTTCCCACTTAACTGTTTTTTCCATTAAGTGGTACGCAGAGAAATAACATGTCTGGTTAAGGACAGTGACACTTAGTGACTGCGGGAAATTGCATCCATCCGTTTTGATTTATCTTGTAAAATTACCTTTTTTAACATTAAATCATAACATTATTTAAAGAATCAAAGTGGTAATTAGTTTTTAGTTTTATTTGTTTTGGAGAGGCTCATGGACACAATGAACAGTTTCATAGTTCCTTTAAAAATGGCTCCATAGCTTCTCTACATCCTGCATGGAGCTTCTGTGTTCTGTATGTACAAATTAAGTGGGTATTTTCATGGTATATGCAGTTGTATTTAATTTTATGGAAAAACAGTATTTGACCCAAAATCTCTTCAAAGTTCTTGGCAGATATTTCTCATAAATATTCTCATTTGGGATTTCAAATCTTTCAAAGTAAAAAGTACCCCCAAAGGAGTCTTCATTTCCACGTTAAGCATGCAGATACACTATATGAAGTGTAACTAAAAAGAAAATGTGTGAGTAAAGTATATCACATATCAAGTTCCACATTTTCTTAAAGTATTTTATGAAGTACAAGGGAAACATGAAAAGTTCCAACTGATAGACTTTCCCACTATTAGCCTTAAGGTGTGGTTTGTAATTGCACGTCTTAACTATGTGTGATTGTATTTCACCTTTTCTCCCCAGACAGAATTTCCCAGAGCGAATATTCTATGCATTGTCCCATCAGTGAGTCTTAGCAATGCTTAAACTGAGACAGCTGTGCAGCTGAAACGTTAGTTCAGCCTTGTATCTGTTTCGTTCAGTTTAATTCATGCCTGGTAATACTTCTGTTCACTCTCAAGAGAACTGAAAAGACATATATTTATTTTTTTATTATTTTATTGTGATAAGAAGACACAAAACAGTCATTGGGTCATAATGTTATTTGGTCATTCAACTCATGCAGTACAGTATCCCACAATAATACTCAGAAATGCTTCATACATCTGCTGTGACAAATCTTTTGGACCTTTACTGCAGAGTATGCTTCACTGTTGAGCAGATTCAAACAAAGAAATTAACATGCTGATCAGCCCAGCTATCCCTCTTTAACTTTATTTATACAGTGTACTCTAATGGTTCTTTCAGAGCTACTGTGACCTATCTAGGAATCCAGTCCAACAAATCTTTAATCTTGTCCTTTACCCAAGTAGTCCCATGGCTCTTACTCAATAACTAGTTTTGGGGGGAAGTTTGGGGGGTGTTAAGCAGTTCATTAGCAGTGTGAAAAAAATGTGCTGTAATACATGCATACTAGTTCTACTGAAAAGCAATTTCTGAAGCAATCATTCTATATGGAGGATTTAAAAATCTGCTCCCTTTTCACTTCCTAAAGAGAATTATATTTAGTAAAGGCTAAATTATGTGTTACAATATAATCTTTCCTGTGCAACAATTACTTCTAAAGCATACGTTCACAGAACAATTACAGATTTCATTTTCTGTAATTATACTGCAGTTTAAGGTCATCTATTTCAGAGCCACTCAGAATTTTCTGGGAGGTGAAGGTGGTGGTACCAGAGAGGCCTCTGTGGACAGTTCTCCGGACAGTGCTGTGCTGTTACCAGCTCAGGCACCTTCACTGCCTATCCATGTACTGGGTATTGCACCATCTTCCTGGAGCTGTGGCCCAGGGCAGAGACTGAGTGAAAGCACCAGTAAAATTAGAAGAACAATGAGGTAAGTGGGTGGTATAAATTAGGAATCATTTTTTCTGCCTTATTGACTCTCTGTTATGCTAAAATTGTAACAGGGCTCTAGACTCATCAAAACTTTCCAGCCGTCTCTTAAATTTTTATGGGACTTTAAAAAAGTTTTAGTGCTCCTAAAAAAGAAGTGGTTAACACTGTCTTGAAGAAGGCAGCTTATTAGGGCCTATTGCAGAAGTACCCTCTGAAATTTCTGCTTCACTCATAATCCTGCTAATCTTGTAGGGCCAAAACGAGAGATGGAACAGGCTACAGTATCAGACACCACTCATTGCATCTGTAGGTTGGCTTTGGCTAATAACATGTCCTCTGAAACAGGCCACTGACTGCCACATGTCTGCTGGTCTTGCTGCACATGTGATGAAAAGGACAAATAATTTTCATTTCTTACCTCACACAGAGCTTGTACATACACTGCTGAAGCTTTAGTGAACATAGTTATTTGATTCTGCTGTGTAAATTAAGAGTACTCTGAACAGAGTTTTACAAGGGCAAAACTGATTTTATAAGAATACCAAATGGAAGTAGGATTTACTGCATAAAAGACCTGTTTACATTGGCCTTCAGATGAAAACAAAGTAAAAAGAGCATGGAAAAAAAGTGTTTGGGCCAAAGATATTAAACTCATAGACTTAAGCCAAGTTTTAAGTCCTTATTTAAATATCTAAGTAAGTGGCCTAATCAGCAAACATTAAATATCAGATCATTCTAGCATGTTTCTTTACTCAGCATTCTGCACACTTCAGTGATAAAACTAGCAATTTGCATATATAAAATACAGTTTTAGACACTTCTGAAAATACTTGACCCCTACAATACTATTTTTGTGAAGAAGGCTTTTCAAATAAAAAATAAAGAATTTTTGTATATCCTGACATGTTCTTAAAACACTTTGAATTCCTTTTCTAAAAAAAGTTGCTATTTTTTTCAAAGAGCTTTTCACAAGAATAGACTTACACAACCTAGTGGTCTGCTGAAGAGTAACTGACTGCAAAATAATTTCTTTAATTTAGATGATGACTTCTGTCATTCATTCAAAGACATTCTTCAGTTATACGTAGGTTCTGTTGCTAACAGGTTAGTATGTGTTCCCTATAGTAGTCAAATTCTAAAAATGACATGCTTAATGGCATATTATTTTCTCTGAAATAGTCATTACTTGTGACCCAAGAGCTGGTTGAATGCCTGTCAAAATTGTGGTACTTCCTAACAAAGTAACTTTTCCATGCATTCAGCCATTTTTATTCATTTTAATACATTACTTTGATTTGATTTCAGGTAGAAACAAGAACTGACAGGGTTCTAAAGACCATTAATCTGTCAGATTATTATTTTCTAGGTTATCTAAAAGCACTATTACTTCAATTGTTTACTTTACTTCCAGAAGTTGCAATGAAACTTTCATCTTGTACACAGTAATTTTTTTTTCATAGTCTACTAGCATCCCATAAACTTTATTTTTCTTGTTTCTTTACTTTGTGGGTTTCTATAATTTATGTTTTAAAAGCATTACACACATACTTAGCCTGTGCTTCCCCTTAACTTTAGCCTCACAGATGATGAAGGCTTCTTTTTCAATGCAGTATATAATATTATCAAACATACCTTAAATGGCCCTCTCAACATTTTCCAGATAATTCTGTGAAGGTACTTGGCAATTGTTCCTTTTTTCTGTTTTGAAATAAACCTATATTATCAAAGATTTGTGATACACATATTTTCTTTCTGAACAAAAAAGACAGTTTTGGTGAAGTTGTATTTCATCGTAGTTTTCTAAAATATCTCAAATGCAGATTTTCTAAAAACTGTGAACAGCATACATTCACTGCAGATATGGTCAGTTCTGGGAATAACATTTGTAGCATTTGTTTTTCCCACTTTCCCACACATGTTCATTGCTGGTATTGTAGACTGACCTTAAAAAATACTGCAGATTTTCACAAGTGACATCTTTACTCATGTTTATACCAAAATGGTCCATCCAAATCAAAAGCTGAAGAGCCAAGAAGCTGTTTGTGTCATGACAGTTCACCAAAGTACTTTTGTGTAGATTTATTAGTACATGATATCTTCTGCTGTAACATTTGCTTCTTCTGTTTTAGTTTTAATTGTAGGGAAATTAATCCCACTAATGGGTATTAGCAGCAAATTTACTGCATGTGCTGTGGCACCTGCCACACAAAGCCAAAAACAGTCTTCAAAACATTCTTCTAGGATAACGAACTTAAAGACATTTTCCCGAAAATTGGCAATTCTTTCTGTGAGGTGATGAAGTTTCACAGCAGCCATAAAGCTGGTGACTGCAAGTACTATAAATCCACCTGCAACAAAATGAAATGAGTATTCACCATTGTTGTCAAAACAAGACAGACATTTTGGTTGTGCTTACTGAATACAAAAGTGAGCATCATGCAGAACAGGGACAGACTTAGGCATGGCTTCAACACCTTCAAACTGCTTAGTCTTTATTGTATGGTCAAACATTATACCAGCATGTGTACTAAAGTCCTTTTATCAGTCATGTGGCATTCACAGCTCCTGTAAAATATTGACTAGACACAATAAGCCGAGATGCCCCCTGTTCTGTTTTGATAGATGAGAATTCACTGCTAGCTTCATTTTATTCACAAGTATTTAAGTCAAGGAGATATTTAGTAAGGCAAGAGAAGGAACTTGTAACATTTTGTACAAACATGACAGGTGAAAAATATGGGTAAATGAGTTTACCTGCAAGGAAGTTCCAGAGACACGTTCCTGCTGGACCTTTAATAGCTCGGTAAGGAACTTTTATTGCGTTAAGAATGCAGAATCCAAAACTGACCAGAGAAAAGAAAATGGCCCCACAGAGGAACATTACAATCGTCACGTGCAGGCCTGTGTTCAGCTTTTTCACCATGTGTGGGAAAACTGGCAAGAAAAAAAAAATAAATCTATTCAGTACGTATTTTCTCTTGACAACAATAAACGTCACACTGTGCTAGTGCTACAAACTTAAATTACACTTAAACGACTATTTTTTACAGAGGTGATCAATTCAGGTAGTTACACACATCTTAGTTCATGATGTTTTATTTGTCACTACATAGGACAAACCAGGGATATTCTACTACAGGAACAATCCTTTACACATGGTCTGTGGATAAGGATTCAGCCTTAAGCCCTGTTTTATTTATCTAGTTGTGTTAAGGTCTTTATCTCTGCTGCTGCATCATCTGCTGCATTCTTTTCTATCTTTTTCACCTCTGCTTTCCATCCCAAACTCCTTTTTTTGAGCTTCCCATTCCTGTCCCATGCTCTTAACCTCATCTTGGTTTCTTTGTCCAGCCCCTTGCTGCCTAAAAGAGTATCACTCCTTTCTGCGTTTATTTTCTCACGTTATTCTCCTTTCTCTCTCTTCCTCTCCTTAATACTGCCTCCAGTGAGATCAACTCTGATTTCATACTTCCTAATCCCACAGGTTTCCACTTTCAGGTTCCCTTCTTGGTTTCTCATCTAGTGCTTATGCCCTCTAACACTTTTCCCCAGGAAAAGTCTCCCATGTCTTGCTCCCCAGTAAGATCAGAATGCTTGCAGATTAAGGGAGATGTTCAAAAAAAAAAAAAAAAAGCCAAGTGATATGCAGAATCCCCAGAAGTCCTGGTGGCCATTGTGCAAAAGTATTTAACAGCTTTGTATACTCTTGTGATACCATTTTGAAACCAGTATTGTGAAAGTTTCAAACATGATAGCACTATTTAAGTATTTAAAAGAGAAAATCTCAGGCACACTTACTTACCTAAAGGCATGCTTGTGCCCAGCACACTTAAATGACCCAATTTTGCAGTTCTAACAGGGAGAATTCTTACTAGCTTCAGCAAGAGCTTTGTTTATCTAAGGAGTATAGGATCATGTCCTCCAAATATGTGTCGATGCAGTCCGAAGCGATGGTGGAACAGTAGGCCTTCCTCTCAGGTTGCACAGTAATTAATCAGAAAGTTTATTAAACAGTCCAGGAACTTGTACAGAGATTTAAAGGTGATTGTCTACTTTTTTTCTCATTCTCTCTGACAGGATAGTATGAAAGAACTGGGACTGTATTTCTGAATGCCCTGAACAGAAGCAGAGCAGAGCTGGAAGAGTTTTGAGCTGATGGCCTGTCTGCCAGCCATTCAAACTCACTGGACAAAGCATTTGAGCATGACTGCTATGTGCATGTCATGAAGTTGCAGCTGCGATCAGAGCTTGAGCAAGACTTGGTTACTGTAAAAGCAACTCATCCAGATTCATCACGCCTTAACTGGTCATGCTGATCTAAGATGGAGTTGCTGTGGTTCTCTTCTCCATTCCCTCTGAAGTCCCACAGTCCTACCTTCCTTCCAGTTTTTATAGTGGTTCTTGTGCAGTCAGCCATGACCCTATGGGAAATGAATTTTTTTTTTTTTTGTAGGTTAATGAGGAGAAAAACTGGGCTCCGCACAACTCCGTGTGAATCAAACAGAAGCCGATTTATTTACTTTGTCCCTTTCATACAATCGTTCTTTCCCTAGACGCAGTCACGCATCATTTAATTGGTTAGAAGTCTCTAGCAGAAGGTAAACATGCAGCTCAGTTCAGCTCCCGTTGGTTCCTGAGTTCTTCTCCGGCAGTGTCCAATTGGTCACTCTTATCTGCTCACTCCTGCATTCCTTAGGGAAGCGGTCATCGCTCTTTCTTATTTTTTCTTCCTTTGAAGTAGCTTCTCGAATGCGGCTACGTACCTAGGCCAACATCCTGTGTGGCTGGTTCACTGTGTGGCCTTTCTCCTTTAAATACAGACCTACAGGTTAATTTTTTGGCCAGCTTAAATCCCTGAACTACCTCACCACCACAACTACTGGAGGCAGTGCCAAGGATGGGGCAGGACGGCGTTGCTGTGGGCCAGGGAGAGGGTGAGACTGCGGCAGCTTCAGCTCATACTGGTTGAAGTTGCAGTGGATTTGCATGCTGAACTAAAAGTGTTCAATGCAAAATTCCATCTTCACTGCAGCACAAGATGTGTGAAAATTGGAAATCATCCCAAGTACAGATCAAATCTGAGTGCTTCTGAGACCTTAAGGAAATCTTTCAAGTTAAAAGGAATACATTTGTAACAGTTCCTACATCTTTTAAGAGTTCAGCAATTTTTTCTCTCCAGGTACCAGAAAAGAAAGTAAAAATTTCTTCAACATGTTAATAAAATTAGGAGTGTCTGCTGTGGCAGACATCTGCATTAGGACAACTAGAGAAATACAGAAATGCAGCCAGCCAAATAAATCTGTACGTTTTAAAGGAAAAAAGAGTTCGACAGAGAAGGGAAGGACAGAGGCACGAAGAGACTACAGAGCAACAGTTGGCATAGGAAAGAGTCAGTCAAGGGGAAAGTATGATTTACAGGGCCATCTCCAAATGACTGTCGCTCCCTTCACAAGACTAAAAGGACATCCTCAGTCTAGCCCTAGAGACTTTTTTTCCCATCTTGATTCCAGGATTACAGAACATAACAGGAAGAAAAAAGCTAGCCTGAAACGATAGGGATCACACTCAGATCCCAAAGCTTAAAGACCACAAGTCAGCCACAAATATAAATTTAATAATAACGATTTGCATTCTGTAAGTTCTGTAAACAAAGAGAATAGAGTGCTTTTAAAGTTGAACTAGACATTAGGCTAGAGACTGAACCAAACTTGTACTTACTTGTGAATTTGGAACGCCGCCCGCCCAGCCCGCACTGCCGTATTTTGCCGCCCTGGAAGAGCCCGTAGTAAATTTCTCCAATGAACTTGACCAGCTCTGGATCGGTGGCATTGACCAAATCAGCTCCTGTTTTGCAAAGGATCTTTCCAGTCATCCACTTTGGGGTCCCCATCGCAACAACAACCAAGATAAAAGACGCAAAACTTATTAGAGAAGCCAAGGCAAATAAAGTCTTTTTAAAACAGCCAGGCATCCTAGTGGTTTCGGGGCATCATCCCCAGGGCCTCTCTGCAGCCCTCAGTCACCTTTCCTGGCTTTTGTCACACTCTGAAATCCACAGCCGAACAGCGAGCACTTCAAAATACATCTCAGGGTGTTGTGAAGCTCCAGAAATTAACCTGCACGCTTAAAAATCGAATCAAAAAATACGTTTTGCTGTGACAACATCCTGAAATGGTTCCAAGGAACAGCTTCGTTACACTAGGGCGGGATGCTCATTGCTGCAGAAAGTAATCCTATATCTATCGCCTGGCTAGTGTTTCGTCAGAGCTTTAATTGTCCTGCTCAAATGACATCAAGTTCCTTACTGTACCCTCACGGAAAGACAATGAGGAGCAGAATACAGGGGTTTTAAGATTATTAAAGACGTGGGTAAACAGCCGTGTGCAAGAGAGAGCATTAACCGCACCGGCCCTGCGCCTCGCTGCGCTGCCCCTCGCCCCGCGCCTGGCCACCGGGACACGGACACGACGTTCCACGGTCGGAGGTCTCGCGTGGGAGTCCCGTGGACGGAGCCGGGCCGCACACAGCCCCTCGCAGCCGGGGCGGCCCCGCTGCTGCAGCAGGCGGCGTAACCCAAGCTACAGGTGCGACCCGGAGCACCGCAGAACCCCGGCCGTAATTGCCTGCGGTTCTACGGTTACTGCTACCCAAAACCTGCCGGGACCGTTACAGCCACTAATTAATTAATTAATCCTGGCAGCAGCCCCGGAGGCAGCCCGCCGCGGGAGCGTAGGCCGGCCGGGGAAGGGTGGCGGCTTTAACCCGCGGCCGCCCCTGGCGGGGGGCAGCGCGCATGCGCAGGCGGGGCCGGCCGGGCGGCGCAGCGCTGGAGGCACAGTGAGAGCGGCGGGCGGGTAGCGAGCATGGCGGCTGCGGGCAGAGTGCTGGTGTACGGCGGCAGAGGTGCCCTGGGGTCGCAGTGCGTGCGGTACTTCAAGTCCAGGAACTGGGTAAGTGCCGTGCCGGGGGGTGGCGAGGCGAGAGTGCCGCTGCCCCGCCGGGAACGGCTTTCCCGGTGGGAGAGCGGCCGGGGCGTGCGGGACAGCGGGTCGCTAACGCGCCGTTCCTGTCGCTGCGGCAGTGGGTGGCCAGCATCGACCTGGCGGAGAACGAGGACGCCAGTGCTAACGTGGTGGTGGGGGCGACCGTCTCCTTCCCCGAGCAGGCCGAGCAGGTGGGTCCGCGCCGGGCGAGGCGATGTATGCAGCCCCCCCCGTGTGTCCCGCAGCCCCCCCCGTATGTCCCGGTCACCCCGCTCTGGCAGCGGCACTGGGGGAGGCGGCCGGGGGTCTGCCCGGTTTCGGGCCAGCAGCCGCTGCGGGGTGGCGGTCCTGCTGCCCACCGGGAACCCCAGCGTCCAACTTCTGCTCCTCGCTTCTCTTCTTTTTTTTTTTTTTTTGCACTTTCCCTTTAACCGCACGCATGAACATGCAGGAGGAGCTCGATCGGGGATTTCGGAGGTTCAGCATATAAGGCAGTTTTGCATTATTTTTCTTTTAGTGTCTTGAAAATTTGCAGGCTGAATCAGGTGAGTACGGTGAAGATGGATCAGGATATCTTAAAATGGAATGGTTCTTTCTAATGTCCTTGCTCTTAAATGTGCAGTGTGGGGGAGATGCTGTACTCACAGCGTGCAGACGCTGAGCCCTGACGGGGTCACTGGAGAATGCACAAAGGTGAACGTGGAAGAATGAGTCTATGTTTGCAACATATTTTTCAATTCTGAATCTTTGTGAAAACAAGTGGAATTTTTTTTTTTTGGACAGATTGTTTGTCTTTCACTTTGACAAAGAAAATCCATAGCCAGCAAATTCATTACCAGACTTCAAGTCTTATATTTGAAAAAGGTACGGGGTATCTAAAAGCATACCAACTCAATTTTAGGGGCCAAGCTCAAACTGATGGTTGTGGTCTAGATAGAAGCAATAAGACAACTAATCTTTAGCTGTTCATTTCTTGCACTGTCATCAAAGGTGACACCCGTAGTTCTGGTTAGAACTGGAGTTTCGTTTTCCATATTAAACAGCACCATACCCAGAGAAGAAACTGTCAAAAAGTAAGTCACACGTAAACATTTTGTGTAATGATGTAGGTAAGGGTCAGATCTTTCAGTCCTGCTCAGATGGGTTATTTCCAGTGATATCACGCGCTGTATGGTGTGACTTTCATCTATAGTTATTTTTCAACACAATTATTTTGAGTTTATAGATCATAAATGTTAATTTTCTGCAGCTGTTTAAATCTGTGTTGTGTTATTTGGCTGCATAACTGGAAACAAGTAACTTTAAGGCAGTCTTGATATTTACTCATTTATTTCCAGTCCAGTGTTTTCAAATATGTCTTTGTTCTATGTGTTGAAGGTGACAACAGAGATTGGAAAACTTCTTGGTGAAGAAAAGGTGGATGCAATCTTGTGTGTAGCAGGAGGATGGGCTGGAGGCAGCGCCAAAGCCAAATGTAAGCCTTTGGTCCATGCATGCTAGTGAACACATGAACGAGGTCTGAGAGAAATCCGTGAAAATCATGGTAATAAACATATGTAAGATCATCTTTCTTCCTGTGTCCAGAAGAGGACATAAGTATAAAGCACAAAATGGCTCACTCACAGTGCTTCTTAGTGCTTCTCTGAATTTTTGCTCTCTGTTCAATTTGCACAGTATTTGCAAATTTGCGTAGTATTCTCATGAATACTTTTTGATGCACCAGTTTTCGTCGGAAAAATCTTCATGCGCTTTATGAAGGAGTTCAGCATTATTGTCTATGAACTAACTTTTGCTGAGGTACCTGTATCAGCAAATTATGTAAGACAGTGGCTGGGTAGAAATGTTGATCTCGTTTCCTAATTCATTGCTTTATGCAGAAAACATCAGTTGCCTCCTGCAGTTCCTTGAGCTGTGCCATACAGTATTGGAAGGAGCTGTCTAATGACCTGAGATCATGCTACAAAAAAAACCCCTTCAGTTTAAAAAAAAAATCTTTTAAACATGTAGTATTCAGAATGAAATTTTATATTTTACCCACTAGTGTAGGGATACAAGAAAAAAAAAACCTTTATTTTCTGTCTGGAGTAAATCTGGTAAAATGTGTCCTTCCCTTCCCCCCTTCCAGTTTTGGACATTACAGGCAAAGGTTTCTTTTTAACGAGAGACAATATGGAAAGGCATACGCACTTACACCACAGTGAATACATTTATAGAGTTGCATTATATTACATTGTTTAAAAAATAGTGCACACTAATAACAATGTAATTCATCATAACCATAATTTGTAGTACTGTTATTGGTAGGGTAGCCAGATATCGTGGGATTGGTGGTCGCCTTATGTCACAGAGTTACTTATGCTTATTCATACTGTGTTATGGAAACAGTTCTTTCTGAATACTAAGGTCTTTGATGTGGCTATTATTTTTTTTCTCTCTTTTCCCATGCAGTTGTTTGTAATAAAAAACAATTATGAGAGTTGTAATTTTGCTTTAATTTGAAGTTATTGGTGGACTCCCCTCTCCTGGCCGCCTGTCCTACCAGAGATTGCACTCCAGTATGTAGGGGCACTGGAATGTACATTTAGTGCAGATGCACGTATCTTCAATATTCCATACCAGTGTACTACTGTCAGATTGTTTCTTGATTTATGAAGTAATCAAGTGATAAGAAATATTTTTTGTTCAAGTCCTTTATCTCTTGCAGTCTTCTTTCTGCATACTAATAGAGTGTAGCTCTTGCAGCCAGCAAGGAAGTTATGGAAAGAGACAGATCATTCTACTACAAGATGAGATGAGGCTAATGTGGGAGTTTTGAGATCCTTAACACAGACTGAAGCAACCCCTATAGGAGTTTCAAGAATTTGGAAATCTTT
Source organism: Podargus strigoides (assembly GCA_028020825.1). Taxonomy (NCBI): domain Eukaryota; kingdom Metazoa; phylum Chordata; class Aves; order Caprimulgiformes; family Podargidae; genus Podargus; species Podargus strigoides. Next base: position 16,845,963 of record CM051621.1, on the reverse strand, counting down.
GAACCATTAATGAAGAGCTAATGGAACGATCTTGTGTGTGTGTTGGGTTTTTTTTTTTTAATTCTGGTAGTTCAAAAGCAGCTAGTTACCTAGACTATATGCTGTAGAGCTGACATGCAGAGCCCAAAGAGAAAGGAGATACAAAAGACAAACTGATATTTTAGCCCATGTCAAAGTAGAAAATAGTTGAAAGCCTGTTTTCATAGCCCCGTTGCATAGTGCTGTTGCACTCCATGTGACAGTAAGGAAATTAGAGTTAGAAGTCTTCTATCTTTTAGTTAATTTCACTAATTCTCTTCCTAATCAGCTTTATACAAAAACTGTGATCTGATGTGGAAGCAGAGTGTTTGGACATCTACGATTTCCAGCCACCTAGCCACAAAACATCTGAAAGAAGGCGGCCTCTTGACTTTGACAGGAGCTCAAGCAGCTTTATCTGGAACCCCAGGTAAAATGCAGTGCATGGTAACTACTGGGACACCAGCAGTTAAGCTGTGTGTTAGTCTGAGCGTTCTTGGTTGTGGAGCAACAGTTTCATTCCCCAGTTTCTTGATACCTAGTACAAATAAAAAATTGCTGCCGTAACACTTAAGTGTGATTTTTACAGGTAGCAATACTGAATCACTTGAAGCTGCAGTGCAAACAGCTAGAATCAGTATTTAAATAATATTTGTCATGCATTGGTGGAATGTACTTGTCTAATATATGATACAGTAAAAAAAAGTTTGGAAAATAATAAAGAATAGAAGCACACAGCATGCTGGAAGCAAAGTGCTTAAGTAAATTTAAGTCTCCTATTTGTGTTCTGAAAGGCTGAGTTCTTAATTGCCCAATTTTTCCACTGGTGATGACTCGGTTGATTCTGTTTAATGTGCTTGTCCTGTTCAAGTTCTGATTCCAGTCTGCCTTTGCTTTGGGCACAGATAAGCTTATTGACCTTCAGCTTTGCCCTCCACTAGCTATTTAATATGAACTTTATTGAATTTTTTTTCATTTTGTTCCTCACCATGTTGGTCTGTGTGGAGGAAGGAATCTGTGAACAATTTAAAATTAAAAAAAAAGGCACTGACACACAAGCCTACAGGCAGGGAGAGGATTTTTTTTGAGACAAATACTCATATTTCCCAATCTTTTAGTGTGACTTCAACAATGTTTTGATGAGACATAGATACTAAAATTTTAACACACGTTATAAAATTTATTAATATTCCTGAAAGCTGTGTCTAAAACTGTTCAGGACAAATAGGCTGTATTTCCAGTTAATGATTTATCTTCTGTGTTTACAGCTGTGCCTGGCATAGTCTAAAGATAAAACGATTATTTTATGAGAATAAGCAGATTTACTGTGTACTGCTGACTGACCATATACAAATTAAAAAATGTGCACTTTGGCAAGCTTTTACATTTTTTGTTTGGGTGGTTTTGGGAGGTAGGGACCACAACACAGGAATCGGAGTCATTTGGTTTCATGTTTTGAACTAGCTGGTTTCAAAAAGTCTGGATTTTTCTGAAAAACACAGCAGTGCTTTGGGCAAACACATGCAACTTATTAACATCAGGAAGAATTGGGAAAGAGTTGTTACTCAACTTTTGCAAATATGACTTGGGCTTGCTACTACCAGCTATTGTGGAAGAAAACGTCTTTTTCTTGTTTGCTGTTAATGTAATTTTTCTTTTCCTGTGTGAAAATGGTGACTCCGATAATGCAAATTGAAGAATACTGAGAATTATGTAGACAGTTATGGAAGCAGTCTGACAGCGGTGGCTAAGAAGTGTAGAGGCATGAAAGGGTTTAAGAAGACTTGGAATGTTTGGTTTAGATGAGACAAGAAGGGAATAGGATTGAAATGCAAATATCTTAACAATAAAATAAGTTGGCTATTGCTGCTCATGATTCCCTCTAATAAAAGTGGATGTTACACAGTATAGATATAGTATTGAATACAGTATTGGATATAATGGAAATGCTTCTACAGTGCAAAATTACCTTTAAGTTTGATACAAAATACTGCTTCAGGGACATTGAAAAGGGGTTGTGTAGTTACACGAATGGATAGAAGGGCATCTAGCTGTAGTAGACAAGAAAAAATAAATGTATTTTATGTGCTTAATCAGTGTCTAAACTGCTTGGCAGATACATACCATGAGACATCTCACCTGATTGTCCAGATCTGATGCCTAAGCAGTGTGCATTACACTCTCATTCCTTTTGCTCTTACAGTGCTAAATACTGTCTTTACTGTCAACAGTGTTTAGGAAGAAGTTTGCTTTACTTGTAGGTTATCTAGTAATCTTCTGCCATAAGGGTTAGTTGGTTTTTTGTTTTTGTTGTTTTTTTTTGTAATTTCCTCCAAAGGGCCTGTCAGACTTGGGCTGGTGACCGGGTGAATTACAGTTCTGGAGAGAAGTGAGTTGTAGCTGTTTGGGTCCAAACCTGCAAATACCTTAGTCATATGATTAACGGATGATTGCCTCATTAATGTCTATGAGCATCTTGACGTTTGCTCTGTTAGATTCGTAAGGTTAGCCCGGAAGGTTCCATCCTTCAGGGAACCTTTGGGTACATTAACTAAACATATTTAACACGGTAAGCTGCTTATTTCTGTGGTGCTGAGCAAACTGTGTTCTGTGATAGTTCATGGATGTCTAGTAAGAGCTTTTTGGTTTTTATTTTTTCTTTCAATATATATATGTCTGGATATATTTTAAAAGTCTGATTCTGTTCTGGCTATGGTAAGTGGTCTTAATATTCATCAAACAATCTGAGTTTCTGTCTTATTGCTGATGACATTGAGAGCTGTTTTGATTGTGATCTAACTTGCCTGTTTTTAATTGTTAGGGATGATTGCCTATGGCATGGCCAAAGGAGCAGTGCATCAGCTTTGTCAGAGTTTAGCTGGTGCCAGTAGTGGCTTGCCATCTGGTTCTGCTGCTGTTGCCATTTTACCGTAAGTGGTTGCATAGCTGCCTCTGTCTGCCTTGTCTTATTAATTACTGCTGTAACCTAGAGTCACATGGATATGTTTGTGGTATTCTGTTCACAGTATAACACAAACAGCTTCTCAGGCCTACTTACAGTTTTGCAGAGAAAGAAGGGTTCTTGAATGTATGAACAAAATGATACTCAAGTCACCCTAAATATGATTAAATTATTTTAATTTCCTTTGCAAAACAGTAGAGGATGTTAGGATTAAAATTTGATTTACTTTTAACTAGTTTAACTGTAGCCATGCATTAACTTTCTTTTTTTAAAAAATTATTATTTCTTTTGGTATAAACAGAACTCTGAAGTGAGATGAGCTGTTCAGCACAGTTTTAGACTTAGCTGTGTGATAACAGTAAGCAAAGGATTATTTGACAAGATTTGACTTGGTTAAAGATGCTTCTTCATAAGGTGCTGTATATCTGTGCTTGATCAGTAAAATAAGGTCACTTCGAGGATCTATGAAAAGAGAAAGTTCAGCTTGTATTTGCCCATCACAGCTTTCTCTTTGAGGAAAGCTACTAAGAAGTAGTTCTGCTGCAAAAATTAAAAGTATTTTTCTTGCCACATCCATATCTAGTTCAGGACCCAAAACCCAAGGCTGAGGAGTTCTGTATAGGGATGTGGAACACCTGAACTCTCCCTGCTTTTTCCTCATACGTGCACTTTTATGCGAACTTCTTCAGGTCAGAGAGCAGTGGCATTAGAAGTGTTTGGATAATTGATACCACTTGCTTTACAGACAGGCAGACACCGAAATCACTGACCTTTTGGGCATTCAGCACCTATTAATGCAAAACTCTGTTCATGAGTGAATTGTTGAGAGAAAAATTATACCTTGGATTGTCAATAGCATCTCAGAGAGGGCTGCGAAGAGTTCACCCCTTAATACTGCATGTAGTGTAAATGTGTCATTGTATGTAGTGTAAATGTGTATGATCAAAGTCAAAAACCCTGTGCTTGTGCACTTAATCTCTGCGTTTGCAGCTGTTGTGAGGCTATTGGAAAGCATGGATGTAGTGCATATGTGCTGTGCATGTGAACAAGCATATTACTGCCATTCCCTGTCTGCATGGGAGAGACTGGAAGGGAGCTGCTGTCTGAGTGATTGCCCTAATGGGCTGGATGTCATCAGCGAGCCAGGAAGGTGAGGGGTTATAGGTTGGAGCCTTTGATATACATTGAAACTGATGGCTATATGCTGTTAACACATGTAGAGGATGCAAGGGAAATCCATACCGCATGGTATAAAAGTCAAGCATATGTTACAGCAATGAATAGAAGCAGGTGGTGCTCATCAGAAACATGATGTATAAATAAAAGGCTTATCTTTTTTAATTATAGGGTTACCTTAGATACACCAGCAAACAGGAAATCAATGCCTGACGCAGATTTCAGCTCCTGGACACCCTTAGAATTCATTGCTGAGTGAGTATCTGTGTGATCACTACGCAGTTCCTCACTGTCCCTCTTACTGCTCCATCTTATTGTTTTCTTACTCTATCACCCCCCCCATTGTGTATATTTCTAAATCACGTTGGGTTTATTGTGTAGGATTCTTAACAGGAGAAAATTAGCTCAACTCCATCAACTTCAGCATCTCTACACCAGTTATTCTGACAAGGGAGATAGCATTAAGCAGTTGGAAGCCAGAGAATCTCATAAAGCCTGTAGACAAATTAAATTGCAGACAGCAGATGCAGGAGATAGTAGTCTGGTTTAAAGGTAAACTGCAAATAGGTGTGTAAACTTTGGCGGGATTTTTTTTTTCTTTTAAATACTCTTTACTACCCAGTCTATGATGCATTAGTTCGCGTCTCTCAGCTGGCAAAATTCTTGGTCTTATTTAGAAAAATTTTGTCAAGATTTTTTTTTTCTTTCGATCACTGGAACAGGCTGCCCAGAGAGGTTGTGGAGTCTCCTTCTCTGGAGACATTCAAAACCCGCCTGGACATGTTCCTGTGTGACCTGATCTAGGTATTCCTGCTCTGGCAGGGGGGTTGGACTAGATGATCTTTTAAGGTCCCTTCCAATCCCTAACATTCTGTGATTCTGTGATTCTGTGATCCAGAGGCTTGTCCTGAGTGACAGCAAAGTGCTGAGGCTTCAGCTGTAGCTTATTTAACAACAGGCTGAGTTTACAAGGCTTACTCCTTCTAATTCCTCAGAGTTAGCGAAGGTGCAGCATAAGTACTGCTTTCTGTGATGTGATGGGGAGTAGCAAAGATTCTGCTGAGGGTGAGCTGTTAAAGGGAAGAAAATAAGTACACAACTGTCTTGTCCCTGAGGAAAACCAAAGATGAATCTATGTTCATACATTGTAAAGGGCTTTACTCTTACACATTTTTAAAGTCTTTTAGAACTGACACTGAAATTGCCTTTACCTGTTACTCATTGTTCAGAGTGAGTATTTTAGTTCTGACATCAGATTCCTTTTTTGTGATTTTTTTTTTTTTTTTTTTTTTTTTTTTTTTTAAAGTTGAATGTCAGAGTGGGAAATGGTTTTTGTTGTGAGAAGCCTATGCAGCTGTTTGATGTAGCCTTTTAAAAGGGCCCCATCAGTTGAATTTAGTTGGCCTAAAAATGTTCAAAAAAAAGTTTATTGTGCTCCAGAGGCTGCTTAGCCAGATGTTGTGGTTTTACAAATTCATTTTTTAATTTTAACTTTGAAGTATTTTTTTCCTTAGGGGAGAATTCAGCTGATTGGTTTGTTTTGTTTCTTGGGTTCTAATTCCCTAAATTTTAAATCCAGCTCTGAAAACTGCAGATCTCTCTGTGGAAGAAAAGCATCAAATGTTGTTAAGTGTTGGTAACATCTGCATCTTGGGAAGGATGTGGGAAATCTTTTCCCATATGGCACTTGAATTTTGTGTCCTGAAAGTTGTTGTGTCAGATAGCAGGATGCTCCAACGTGGCAGTTCCTATGTCTGCAATATTGGAAGGGTCAATGGACCTGAAAAATACACTGTGATTTCTGAATGATATTTTGAGTTGGGAGTTTGTATTACATTTTGATAAGGAGTGTGCTGGTGTGCTACCTAGAATGAATCTGCCTTACTTGGCATTATCTTGGATGTCTTAAGGCTTTCTGTGCTTCTGCTGAGACCACTTTCACAGTTAAATACTTAGGTGTTACAATGGCCTTTTGGCAGAGTAATGGGTTTAGCAACTCTATTTTAGCCATAAATCCATGTTCCTGATATATACTATAAAGGCAACTTAAGTAGCCTCTCCTTCCCCTTTTCAAATTTTTTTTTTTTAACCTGGGGAGAAAAAACTTGCTGTTTTGACATTTTAAGCTCCTGGCCTTTTCCTTTGAGATGTTCTGAAAATCCTGCGTGCGTGCTGTAAAGCCCTATGGATTTCTCTGAATCCAGCGATCACACTGCTGGTTTACAGCGTACATAGAAATCACTAGAGGGGGCAATAGGAAGGAAGAGTAATAGGCTTTATTTTACGCTTCCTCTCAATACACCTGATAGAAGTATTTTTTTTCCTCTTCCTCACCCTGTTTTATCCATTTGTTTTAAAACAGAACCTTTTACAACTGGATAACAGGAAAGAATCGACCAAATTCAGGGAGTCTAATCCAGGTGATAACTACAGGAGGGAAGACTGAACTAGTTGCAGCACATCTTTGATGTCAGTCACTTAAGGTGGTGGAACTTCAGCAAAGGAGAAGCTATGGAAAAATCTGTCTGCCGGTTTAATTTGGATGGTCTTCTGTACTCAGTGATTGTAGTTGTGTCATTAATGGAACCAGATTGCAAGTAATATTTCTGTGCTGTGAATTATGAGCTATCAGCGTTTGTTTACCAACAAGTATCAAGTAATTTGTCTCTAAATTAAAGGTGCGGACTTAAAGTCTGTAGGTGTCCTAATTCTGAGCATTATATGTCAGCTTACCTGTTTTCTCTGAAATGGGAATTGTGCTTAATTATATAATGTAATCACATGTATAATGGTAGGATTTTTTTTCTCAGTCAAGTAAGTGTTTCTGACAATTTACTGTGGATCTTTCAGTAGTCTGTCTCTTTCTGAGAATATACCCCCACCCCTGCATATCATGTTGGCTGTAATTGTGGGAAGCGTTACAGTCGTATATAATGTCCTAGTCCTGTAACGTTTTTCTTGTGAATGTTCCACTTGAGTTAATGGAACAGCATAGAGATTACTTACTTGAGAAAGAGTTTGTAATTTGCCTTACAGTTTATAAGCTGCCATCAGGCCTACAGTTGTAGGATAAAAGAGTCGTTCTGCCAAATGATTAGTATGTCTTTGTTAGTCATGATGGTTCTTTGCTTTTTCAAAAAGCAAAGTGCTGTAAAGAAGTACTAGAAAAAGCATACACATGCTTCTATTTGAATATGGAACTTTTTGTGCTAAATAAATATATATTGGTTTATGTACTTGACTGTCTCCATCATTGTAATTGAAATATTTGGATAACGTTTTAATCAGTTTAACTGAACTTGCAGTTCAGTTGGCAATGCAGTGTGGTTGCAGAGAGAAAGTATTGCCTATCCTGAGCATTGGCTTACATGGAACCAGTAATGTCAGGTTTTTGGAACATCTTGAAAACAAACATACAAAGTTGTACATACTTTCTTTTTATCCACTTCTTAAAAATTGAATTTCAGGGTTATGTTGGGAAGGATTTACTGTCATGAGTCAGGAGACTTTTGCCCTCTTCCTACCTGGAAAAGTTTGCATGTGCCCCTGTCACTTCTAACATGGTCACATGGCTACATGATTGCCTCTTTTGGTATGACTGTCCCTTTAGTGGCTTTGTTCTTCTGGGTGCAAAGGGGAAATCTTATGTCCTGTCAGACCAGTCGAGAACTGTCAATTCATGAAGCTGCTTTTGATTTTAAATGGAAGACTCGCAGCCATTCTGTTTGACTAGCAATTCCTACAGGGTAGAAGTACAGATGGAAACGATGAGGCACTGATGAGGAATGAAACACTAAGGTGTGACTTGATTTTTCTGGGAAAGGGAAGAGCTATTGTACCACAAGCTTACATGATTTGAAGGCTTCCCTTTGCCAAGCTAGCTGAATTTCCACATTGCTTTCAGGTTACTGTATTGTGTCTTTTTCGCAAACACCTATTCCCAAATTGTCTACCTCCTCCCCCTCAAGTAGCGCAGGGGGACAACAGGGAATGGGGGTTGTGGTCAGTTCATCATGTGTTGTCTCTGCTGCTCCTTCCTCCTCAGGGAGAGGACTCCTCACAGTCTTCCTCTGCTCCAGCTTGGGGTCCCTCCCATGGGACACAGTCCTTGACAAACTTCTCCAGTGTGAGTCCTTCCCACGTGCTGCAGTTCTTCATGAGCTGCTCCAGCGTGGGTCTCTTGCACGGGCTGCAGTCCTTCAGGAGCAGACTGCTCCAGCGTGGGATCCCCCACAGGATCACAATTCCTGCCAACAAACCTGCTCCAGTGTGGGCTCCTCTTTCCATGGGGCCACAGGTCCTGCCAGGAGCCTGCTCCTGTGCGGGCTTCTCATGGGGTCACAGCCTCCTTCAGGTATTTCCCACTGCTCAAGTGTGGGGTCCTCCATGGGGTGCAGGTGGATATCTGCTCCGCTATGAACCTCCGTGGTCTGCAGAGGGACAGGCTCCTTCGCCATGAGCTGCAAGGGAATCTCTGCTCTGGTGCCTGGAACACCTCCTCCCCCTCCTCCTTCACTGACTGTGAGGTCTGAAGAGTTGTGTCTCTCACACATTCTCACTCCTCTCTTTGGCTGTGGTTGTGCACTTTTTGGTGGTTTTTTTCCCTCTTCTTAAATACACTTTCACAGAGGTACTATCATGGCTGCTGGTGGGCTCAGCCTTGGCCAGTGGTAGGTCCATCTTGGAGCCAGCTGGCATTGCCTCTATCAGACATGGGGGAAGATTCTGGCATCTTCTCACAGAAGCCACCCCTGCAGCCCCCCTGCTACCAACCCTTTGCCACGTAAGCCCAATACACAGGCATAAGGGGTGACAAGTGAGCTGCTGTTCAGCCTGAAGCTGCCTTCCTGCGAAGCCTGACCCATGCATGGTCCTGTTGCTTTGCAGAACCTTTGGTTCGTTGCAGGACTGAGTCTGAAATGTTTTCAGATTTCACTGTGAAGTGAAATTCCTGTATTTTACCAACAGGTTTAATCAGTTTTTCAAAGTTATATTTTTATGGGAAAATTAGTTTTCTACTAATTAGCTAATAAAAATTGCCACAAAATGAAGACTTTAAATTATGCTCTGTACCCAAGGAAAGCAGATGCACTGCAAATACAATGGAATGGTTTCCAAATATGATGGTAGCTGAGTCATTCAGCAGTTGCAGTTCTGTGTTAACCCAAAAGTGCACTTTGAAACCTTTTGTTGAAATAATTCATTATGCTAAACAAGCACTTTTTTTTTTTTTTTTTTTTTTTTAAATAGTGGAATGAACACCACCACCACAACAAAAAGTGACATTTATTACGTTGTTTCTTCTTCCTTATACTGGCGCACGGGAAGAAAACAGATGGGGATTGTAATACCATGCGGAGAAGCCTCAGACTCTAACCCCTTGTAGTGTTGAACAAGGTGAGAAGTAGGCAGACATCTGAAAAGAGTTGCAGAAGTCAGTAGCAAATGTCACTCGAGATTTAGATCCCTGTCAGACACTGTTATTTTTGTACTTCCTGAAACACCGAGTTCTAAAGGATTTGCTTTGTAAATACTGCTGGCCTCGACACTTTTGGGATATGATCACAGACTCCTACAGCTGAGTTTAGGCTGATCTTCAGGAATGCCAGTAGAGGGCAGAAACTTCCAATATATTGGGGAGGTTTTGCTGCTGCTGGAAATACATAACTATGTTCTTTTTGGCTGTGAGGATTTTAATTGTGCCACAGCCTCTACTGAGAGGCTCATTCTCCTTTCTCGCTTTGTTGCCCACAATCCAAGCTTTCTGGCCTTTCCTGCACCAAGCACAGGCAGAAACCATCCCATCTGTTTCAAACAAAACCAAAACAAAAACCAGCAACAAAACCCAAGAAACAACAACAAACATTCACAAAAAAACCCAACCATCCAACCAACCAAACAAAAAACACAAAAAATAGAAGCCAAGACTGTCAAGGGAGTCCCACAGCAGGGTGTAGCATTACTGTAGACATGTTATCAGCACGTGTGTTGTCAATCAATATAGTGTAACACAGCTTTAAAGGCTTGGACACAATAGGAAGGGAAAAGGATTATTTGACTTCTGTGCTGCACGTAAGGATTGTAAGAATTTCCTAACACAACCTAAATAATCAGCATCTATTCAGACCAGACTAGTATTAACAAAGAGATAGAATTTGGAGACATAAAAATTAATTACTATGGGGTTTTGAATGTTAATGTTTTATTTGCCTGTGAAATGAAGGAATAGATTATTTTTTAATGTGTTATTTAGGAGGGAACAAGAAGTAGCAGCCACATGACTGTCATTTCTATAGTTTAATATTCACTACCCAATGCCTCCTGTAGATATGAACTACACCACTAATCACAGTATTTTCCTGTATGAACTTCCTCTTAAATACTGTTATTAAGTACATATTAGGGCATTCAGACAATTGAAAAGTATAGAAAAACCTTAAGATTGGAGCCCCTGGTTTCTGTTTCTGCTTTGGCTGCTGATTTGCTGGAAGAATTTGAATATGTCTCTGCATCCATGCCTCACATCCCAAGTATATATGAGACCATTTTAAAGTGCTACTGATTAAAATCAGAACATATGAACGAAATATAATTATCTTTCTGTGAGTGCAGTAATAGAAGCTCAAAATACCTCTTTTGTCATCAATCTCATTGAAATTAATGTAAAATTGTGACCACAAGCCAAAGTCATATCACTGTGCTACCAGTTATATTCCGTGATTTGCAAAAGAAGTACTGTGTCTAAGATTGCCTCAGCCACGTAATTTGGATGTCACTTACCTGTGTACCTGGTAGTAGGGAGTGGTAGTTTCTATCCAGCACAACAGATGTTATTTTTTCGTGACTATTACAGCTGGAATTTAAAAATACAATGTTGTTTTAAATTTTGAACAAACCAATTACTCTTTCTACCAGTGTATCCTTACATCTTAGTGAGGCAGGGCTGAGGAGATAATACAGATGGGTCCCATGCTAGATTCTGGATCCACACAAGTTAGTGTGACAGTTAGCTTTTTTGTTTAAGCCCATACACAAACATCACCTGGAAGAGTCTCTTTGACCCCCAAGAAAATATGTTTTCCAAATTATTAAGATCCTTCTCAGATGCTCAGACTCCCAGAGGAGTCTCCATGTGAAGAATAACCAGATTCTTGAAATGCCAGCTGCTAGTTATCAAAATCGGTGCATACGACCCTGGACAGCAGGGTATGGCTATGGATGTCTAAAAGAAGTGCCTTATGCATACAGTATTGCACTAATCAAACAAAGCAGTCCATAATCCAGCAGGTGTTAATGACCTACTTCATCCACATTACCTGATAAATAGCTTTAACTTGACTAATTTTTGTGAATAACAAACTTTCTCCTTACACCCCTCCACCCCCCCTCCGCCACCTCCTGTTTGCAAATTTAGGCCCATCTTCCACCTAAGTCTCAGCCTGCAAACCTTTACACCCTCCGTACAGCTAGTGTGTAGGGAAACCATGCTATGGGCAATATGAGGCGACACACGCACGTGAAAACGTGTATCCTCCCCAGCCTCAGCTTCCCTCATTTTCCTTGTGGTTACAGTCCCTCAGGCCACGTTTCCTCAGGGAGGTGGCGGGCAGTGTGGCAGGTTGAGGAGCTGTGTGCCTCACGGTGTGCCCCACTCGCCTACTGGTTTTCCTATTGCTCTGTTCCTTGCTGCCCCTGCCCTGTCGTGGGACAGCCCTGAGGGGCTGTGGCTGCTGCTGTGGTGTGGGGCATCCACGGTCCCTTCGGGGGTGCCCCTGTGGCCGCACTCCCTCAGGAGCATGCCACAGGCAGCAGCCCCCTCCATAAACACATGCACCCCCTTTTGGCACACACCAACCCCCAAAGGGTGTCCCCGTGCTGCTACCAGAGTCTGTCTTTAATAAGCTTCAGCTGGGGCACCTGTGGTTCCTCGACTTGCTGTGGTTTTGGTGCACTCCAGGTTGGTCCCCACAGGTGTTTGAGGTGGGCGGAACCGGTTCTGACCGGCCCAAGCAGCTCCTGGCTTCTTCCCTCACAGGGCACCGGGCAGCCCCTGTGACTCACAGCTCCCCGTGGCCTGTCAGGCGGGTAAAAAGGGAAAAATATCATGGGATAAGGGTCAGAAAAGAACCAGCTTGCAAGGAAAAGGGAATAAGAAAGGTAAGTTTGTGTTGAGCTTTTGCCACCTTACTACAGAGTGGGTTGAAAGACTGGTGTGACTGGGGGCACACACCACGTTCCTGCTGAGGAGTTGTTTTGTAGAGAAGAAGAGCGTAAGTCATGCTTAGAATACAAACGTTTTCAATACTGTTATAAAAAGCATGAAGATCATGTGGAAAATATATGGGGGGTGGGGGAAAGGCGTGTTACTAACCATGTAAGAACTGTTTAGCTGGCGTGCAGTCATGTATTCACTTAAAATGTCTTTTCCTTGGTGCTTATTAGGAAGGGCAAAGCAGTGTTTGCCTTCATAGTCATCAGGTGGTATAAGATGCCATTTGAAGGAATGGAATCGTCACTCTCAAAGTGCCCACTATTCATTTCTAATGGGGGCTGAATTTTCAAATTAACATCATCTTCTCAACTCATATGCTTTTAGTTAGAAACTTGCCAAAACCACTGGATTTCTGATAAGGGGTTACACCTTCTGTTTTTCTAACTTCTGGTTTTGCAGTTGTTAAGTGGTTTAAATCAATGCTTTCTATTCAGGAAGAGATATGAGGTGCATCTGCTGTTAGGTACATCTCTTGCAACAAAATTACTTGGATAAGCACCTTCAGGATTAAGTCTTTCTAAAAGCTGTAGCAAATTTGAGTTACATTCCATCGTTTGATGCATTAATTTCACCTGAACTGTAGTCAACAGGGAACAGACAAAAACAGAGCAATTGCTTTGTGCACGGCTGTGTTCTGTGGATTTCATGCAGAGACTCTGAATGCAGCTAAACATGTCATGATTAGGAAAATTCTTCTTGTTTAAGTTTTTTTTTTCTATAATGATTTTTCACTGAGGGTGGCATTTACAGGGTAATTTTGAAGTTCAGCAGGAAAAAAGGGGGATTGATCTTAAGTGGGTTTATTCCACTTGCTCATTGTTAAACTTATTATTCTTTGTCCTATTAATTTTTTTGAGATCTCAATCAAAACCACTTTATGTGAGGCATGATTCCAGCCACTGTGGTTATAGATTTCTTTTGATTTCTGAGCAATGTGGAACTGTTAACAAGAGAGGGTCTCTGGTGTGGGTGAACTCATGTCAGAGCTTTAGAGCAGAGTTTATTCTCATGGAGAACAAGTGGGAGCAGTACTGGAGAATGATGGTGATTCTGGAGACTTGGGTAAAATAGATGAGTGAAATAAGAAGAGCAAACATGGACATGAGGAAGAGGGGGATTACTCTTCAAATTGAAGGTAAAAATATGAGCCCAGAACACCAGTATATGGCAAGAAGCAGAGCTGTGCAGCACCCCTGTTTTGTTGTTGAGTAACAGAGCAAGCCTAGGGCTCTACTAGCACTAGTTGGCAGGGTTTGGTGTGAGGGTGTCAACATCATACAGAAAGATCGACATTCTAGGTAAAGATGCGAATCGTGGATTTATGACCAAGAGGGGAAGAAAAGCTTGAGAGAGGTGAATTTTGAGTTAAGAAAACTGTTAACCAACTTAAACCTTTTATATATATGTATCTTTTAATTTAACATTTGTGGCCTGATTCACACAGTGAAAGACCATGCTGGGGTAGATCCGTGCTGCTGAAAAAAAAAAAAAAAGAGAGGAGAGCACAGCACTGTTTGTGTTCTTCCCAATCTTACTTTCTTTGCTTTTTTTGAAGAGTATTGCTCTCTACAGCTACCTGAAAGGAGGTTGTAGTGAGGTGGGGGTCGGTCTCTTCTCCCAGGTAATAGTGATAGGATGAAGGGTAATGGCCTCAAGTTACAGCAGGGGAGGTTTAGATTGGATATTAGGAAAAATTTCTTCACTGAAAAGGTTGTCAAACACTGGCACAGGCTGTCCAGTGCAGTGGTGGAGTCCTCATCCCTGGAGGCATTTAAGAGACCTGTAGGTCAGGTGCTGAGGGACATAGGGTAGTGGTGACTTGAGAGTGCTGGGCTAATGGTTGGACTTGATGATCTTAGAGGTCTTTTCCAACCAAGACTGTTCTGTGATTCTGTAATTAGCGAAAGTAGGCATCAATATCAACAAGGTGTTTTTCTCTTTTGCTTGTTTCTGGGTTAAGGGAACCAAGACTCCACACATTTTTTTTATGCAGTCATGAAAAAAATCAACTAATTGGGTCAATCTCCAATACAATGGAAATTATCAGCCAGGTGATAGAAACAATGTACCCGTCCCAATCAGAAAAAATAACATTTTAACCCCTAATTTGTATTTCCTGAACAAACAAGGTTATCTCATGTTACTAACTTCAGAAAATAACCATCTTTGTAGTAATGCAGACTTCCCAAATGTGTGTAATGAATTACACTACCTGTGTTTCATATGTGAGCAGAACAGTCCAGCATTGTGATGAGAAGCTTCTCCAACCATACAAAATGAATGTTAAAAGACTATCAGGTGCTTATTGGTGACCTAAGTTGCGATTTGGATTAAAATGTATAATGTGGTTCCATTGAACCCAGGGGAAACAAATTCTACATCCTTCTGCTCATACCAGGAGGTGGAACACCAATAATATCACTATAGAAATTAAAAATGTGGTTCTTTTCATTGTCGGCATCTTCTGTTACTCCAAACTGTTACAATTTCTGTGGGAAAACTAGAGTTACAAGGAGGACTTAGTGGAAGGAATGGGTGAGAAAGAGAAGATAATGGCCAAGACTGGGACACCATGACCTATAAGGTTAATTGGCTAGTGGGGAGGGATGTGGAAACTGAATGATAAAGTCTAGGATCATTCTGAAGCTGGAAGACAAATTCACCTCTACAATTTTCCACCACAGCCTTCTTCCACCCTCTGTGTTCTCTGTTATATCCAGGCTTATTTTAATAATAGCAGGCTCCCCGTTATGTCTCTTTGCTTTTCTGCATCCCTCTTTTATTTTAAGGAGTGTAAGAGATGAAGTTCAGTCTCCCTTCAGTTCTTCCCAATTTTCAGAAGACACTCAGATAACTTGTCATAACCAGTATGAAATATCATATGGGGAAAGACTTGGAATGTAGCTATCAATGCTTCAGTGCTTGCATTGGTGATGAAACTGGCGTTTTGAGTTGTTAGTGCCCTGAGAAGAATGTTCTCCGCTGCTACTGGCTTAATAACCCGAGGTTGTGAAATATTTCATGGCAAGTGCAGTGAAAATGGAACTACAAAATGTCCAATTTGTTGCTACTCGCCACAATCGCTCTTATCATATCAAATGCCCTGTCTGTGTAGCTGCTTGGAATTGTTATTCGAAAGCCAAGTTGTCTTCTGTTCACTGAAAAATTAGTGTTGGAAAACTAAACATTTCACTTGTGAATTTTTGATTTTTTTTTGATTTTTTTTTGATGTTTCTTGTCAAATGAACTAGTGTGAGGTAGAGAAAGTTGATCTTACAAGTTTCGAAGTAGATTCTTGCAGTGTTAGTGTCATATCTGTGATTCTTTTTAGCCAGTGGCACTAACTATAGGCATGCCAAACTGAAACATCGTAAAAAAGGTAGCCTTCTACCTATACCAAGTGCTGAAGTCTCTATCCAGAATATAGTTTAGTGACCTCCATTGTCATTCAATCCAGCCAGGTATTTCGGACTGCAATACAGACAAGTTTTTAAATTAACCCGGATATGGCAAGAGTACAGGCATCATAGGTCAAGGTTCAGTATGAGCTATTTATTCTACTTAAAAACAAATAAAATAATAACAAATAATAATAATAATCCGTAATCTTCACTAAAATGCCTCTCAGAGGCTGAGATTGGTCAGAAAGGAATAGGACCAAAGCAAATATGCTTATTCAGTTAATTTTCATTTCAGTTACAGTGGGCAATATGTGTTTCAAGTTAGTGTGCCTTTTTCTGTCACAGTTAGTATAGCTCTTCCTTGCTTTTCTACTAGTTGATTCTTAAATTCTTTCCCAAATGTCCTGTACTGCCCTCTGTAGGCAGTATAGCAAACAGGAAAGTATTGGCAGTTAGAAACGGGATGACAAGACAGATGGACTTCAGTTTTGGTGTAAAACAATAGTTCTTACATTTTTTGCATTTTTACACCTTGCTATTAAACTGACATAGGTTCAACCCAGAATTTAGAATAAGGCTCTGGTAATTAGGTGTACCAGGTTTTGGAACAGCCTTATCAGTGGAATTAGAGAAGGGCAAAAACTGCCCTATCTTCAAGATGGAGCTCGTTAAATTCGTAAGTATTGTATGATGTAACCATGTGTGACATGATGGGCAAGGACTGATAATCCTAGGAGTTTTCTTCATTACAGTGTTTCTCCTGCAAAACCCCCAAAATGGTCTGCTCTTCAGGAGTCTCTTTTGCCCCTTTGGAAACCAGGAATAAGGCTGTTCCAAAATGATGCGATGAGTGCTGGCAGTGAAGATACCAACAATCTGCCTTTCTCTTGAGGATGAGGCAAGGAGATACATTCATTTGATGGCAGATGTCAAGAGTCATGGAAATTACAGATTAAAAATCATTTATGTGGGAAACAGATTTTACATCTCTCGACTTCTCTTTTGAAAGAGTGTCACATTAATGCACCATCATCTAAATGCATCATGGGAGCAAAGGATGTAAGCAAGGCTGTGCACTACCAGTGACCTACATCCCGGGGCATAGCAAAGCCACAGCAACGTCAGACAGGATCTTCAGGTTGGCCATTTAACTGTCAGCCACATGATTTGTAGCTGGCTGGAGTAAGGACTAAAAAGCCAGTATTTCCATTAAAATGTAGTACATTAGACACACATAGAGGGGGGGGGGGGAACCAAACAATATAAATCGGCAGCACTGATTTTTTTTTTAATTCAGACTGTAGCTTGAAAACGGGGAATTCCAATTCCACCAACCATTTCTCTAATTGCAAATGGTTTGTTAGGAATGGCTCACTTTTTTTTTTTTTTTTTTTCTTCTCTTTGGAGAAAAAAAAAAGCGCAGATATGAAACACAGGTTCAAAATACATGCCATGTAAAGGGGAGCACAGTATCTCCTGTAGTCTGTCAGTTTAAACAGGCAGAAATTAACTCTGAGCTAAGGCAAGAGTCACAGCCTATGAATCTGCCCTGGCCCTTAAATAACAGGATGTTTTTTTTTTTTAATCAGCGTCTTTTCAGTCTTTAAACTATTTGAGGTGCTTTTTGCTGACTCTCCTCAAGCACATCAACGTGAACCCTATGAACAGTGGCTTTCAGGTGTGCCTCTTCAATGCTGTCCCCTTCAGTTGCTTCCTTCTCATGGTTCTCTTCTTGCCTCGTGGAGCACCAGGCTGAGCTGTACAGGGAGGGGGAACCAGCAGCTCGGAAATGTGTTTCTGGCTCTGTCTGCTGAGGAGAGGGAAACTGAAATGCTGATGTGATGTAACACACATGTAACCACATCTGATGTGAAATCAGCATTGTTTTTTCAAAGAAAACCTGCTGTATATTCAAGAATGGCTGGGAATAGCCTTATGTCATTGGTGTGTGGGCAGACAGTTGAGAGCTGGGAGCACAGACAGCTGTTATATTGAAGATCTCTGTGGGAGAACTTGTAGACCACTGAGATTTGCAGACTGATCAGTCAAACGGATCAGTTTGACTAGGTGAGACATTTCCATGTAATTTCTGTTGCTGCAGTATGTTATTGCTGGTCATGTAGTTTCAGATTATAACAGCATGTCTGCTGTGCCCGAGGAGTAAACAGCCGTATTGTATCACAGAATCACAGAATGTTAGGGATTGGAAGGGACCTCAAAAGATCATCTAGTCCAATCCCCCTGCCTGAGCAGGAATACCTAGATCAGGTCACACAGGAACATGTCCAGGCGGGTTTTGAATGTCTCCAGAGAAGGAGACTCCACAACCTCTCTGGGCAGCCTGTGCCAGTGTTCTGTTACCCTCACTGTGAAGAAATTCTTCCTCACATTTATGTGGAACCTCCTATGTTCCAGCTTACACCCATTGCCCCTTGTCCTATCATTGGATGTCACTGAGAAGAGCCTGGCTCCATCCTCATGACACTCACCCTTTAAACTCACCCTTTGTATTTGGGTAGCATGTCTTGTCCTCTGTATTACTGGTTGAACTAGAGGTTTTTCTGGGGGTGGGGGATGGGTTTCAGAAGAAAAGAAGAAAAGAAAAGCTGCAGTAGTTAGCAAATTCATTATTTAGTAGATCATC
Source organism: Podargus strigoides (assembly GCA_028020825.1). NCBI lineage: Eukaryota > Metazoa > Chordata > Aves > Caprimulgiformes > Podargidae > Podargus > Podargus strigoides. The sequence continues at coordinate 16,827,490 of CM051621.1, read as the reverse complement.
TTGCATTTCTCCATGAAATGGAACTGCTGTTGCTGCTGTTACAAATGATGGCTTACAGCCATGAAGAGAACCATTTCACTTCAGATGATTAGATCACAGGTGAAGTGTGTCTAAGTTCTCTGCATCTAGTCCTTAAGGCTGGGTGCTGCTCTGTTACTTGGTTAGTTTTCTTTAACCATCAATAGCCTGAGAGACAGGCAGCAACATTTCCTTGCCCCTGTTATACACAGCCTTGTCAGACACAGATAAATGTAAATTATAGCCTGTTCTATGAGGCTAAAATTGCCCTCTATCCCAGCCCTCTAAGCCTTTATTCCCCCTCAAACTGAGATCCCTAAAGCATACAAATGAAAATGAAATTGCTGAAGTGGCAAAACCATAGTTCCAAATGGCTTTTATATTTACTTAATGATCTGAAAATCTTGCTCATTGTCTCTACAGGTGAATAGAACCAGCGCTAGTGTGAAGACGGGATGAGTGAGTCTGAGGATGTAATGAATTAGAGGAGTGCAGGAGGCACCACCAATAGCTCTTCAGTTTAATGATCAACTAGCCCAGATTTCTTTTCACAGTGTAGAACAGTAACTCCCTACCTTGCTCCAGACTAACCTTTTCCAAAACTGTTTGGTGGGAAAGGATAGAACTGGTGATGCATAGATGTTCATCTTGGACTTTGGTCCCTAGAGACCTACAGGGCTTCATTATTCCATCTACCACATATTTTTTCTTCTAGATGTACTTTGTAATATTTGCATGGACACAGTTTTAATTCTAGACCTTCTTGAAAAGATTCAGAGAAGTTAAATCCTACTTGGATACTATCACTTTGTGGGAAGTCCAGATTTTTCAGTGTCTTGTTACTTGTTCAGTTACTGATGCCTCAAATGAGCTTTCATTCTCTGTGTGTTCTAATGTGCTACCATGCAGCATAAAGAAACTACAGATCTAATCTGCTAATGATCAGCCCCACCTAAATGTCACCTTGTAAGGATGTATTTATCAGTTCAGAAACCCCAAGACAATAATTTATATATCGTGTGGCAGTAAAAGTATGTGGGGAGGCAAACAAAGCAGAATCAGAGATGCTGAGTTAAGTGACAATTTATATAACCTAGGAGTTATTTCAAAGTATTTCAAAGCAGTAATTTAGGACTGAAGATTCACTGATTATCTGTAAGTTAGACAGAAACAAAGCAAGAAGCTTTCTTCAAACATGTCCTAAAAGTCTAAGCCTGAGACAGAAGTCTTTGACAAGGACTTTATCAGATCCTATAGCCAGAGTGGTTCTGCTGTTGTTACAAAAATAAAATCACCAATATTCATATAAACAGCCATTCTCTAAATTATTGAAACATAATGACAGAACCCCAGGAGTACTGAAAGATTTCAGGAGGGAGAAGAATCCGTGCACACAAATTGACAGAAAAAGTTTCAGGTTTTATTTTGGAGATTTGACTGTTTATCTCAAATGCATGATGGAGCAGCAGTGGATGTTCTGGTTTGGATATCTTCTTTATTCAATTATGTTCAGTAGTTAACTTGATCTACCAAAACAAGTTGTCTTTCTGGAGGAATTACAACACTGCCTATTTTAAGAAAGAGAGGAAGAAAAGCCATGAGTAGAATCAGATGTTTTTTAAAAGCTCATTTAAAAAAAAAAAAAAAAAGTAATTTAATACTTGGTAATGTCTGAAAGGCTTGATTTAAGGCAAAATTACTGCCAGTCTAGATTATTTTTGCACTAGTGTAATGAAATTTCCATTTTTTTTCTTATAGCTAAATCTGTAATGAGGGGTTTCAAGCTGACTTAAAGAAGTAAATAGATTAGAAATGCATTTTGTGAAATTAGAGAAAATATACAAATTATTTTTATGCATATTACATTAAAGCATATCAAACAGCTTTCAAAATCTGTTCTTTCAGATTGGGAAAAACCTGTCCTCTTCCTTTACTTCTACCTAATGCTTTTGGTGTGTAAGTGTTTATACAAAAAAGATTTTAAAAAAAAGAAAGTAAGTCTGAGGAAAGTTATTGCATGCCTCCCTTTTCTTCTTTTCTTTTTTTTTTAAAAATAAGAGGAAATAGAGAAAATGCAGTATAAACCTCAAATAGTTAATGAGGAATTTAATTGTGACTAAAATGAATTTGTTTTTCTATAAAAAACAGAGAGAGAAAAATTCTGATATATTCTACCAAGAAGTGCTGAAACTTCTCTTTTGAGCTAACTACTGATTCTGAAATAGTTGAGAAAAAAATTAGAAAATCCTTTTCTTTATTTCAAAAGATTAATCATCTTTAGGATGCAATTTCCCCCCTTGATGGCATAGGAGGAAGACAGTGATAGTGATTAATATATTGACATAGGATCCAAATGCTTTTCCAGTCTACATTTGCTTTAAAAAATACACTTTATCTGAATGTTGACAATCTGAAGATTGCATGAAATATTAAGATAATGTACACTTACAGTCTGCTAAGTATGAAACGCAAGAACAAAAATACTGAATAAACATTTTTGTTTGCATAATAAAAGTATTGTGCCAAATTACAGACAACTTAAGGAAGTCATTTAGTCACAGTAGATAAAAGTATTAGTTTTCTTACAGCGTTTTGCTGCTGGGTGAATATACAATCTCTGTCTCTGTCACGAAGATCTATCGTCTTGCATTTCAACTCTATGCATTCCTTTTTATTACTCCATACTCCTGACAGTGTTTATATGAACCTTTTCCACTGTTGCCAACATTACTGACGTTCAAATGGTAGCAAGATCAGTAAGGTTAGTAGCGGGTTCCTTATATTCCCTGAATTTACATGCTTCTTTCTGCTGTTCAGTGTTGTTAGCCATAATCCTGCAAAGACGGCAGATCGTTGCTGTAGAGCTTCATGAGACAGGGCTTTTATTTCACTGACTCCAAAATCACTTGTCTTCTCATTGACTTGTGTTTTCTTTTTGACTATGCAAAGAGTTAGGACTAAGGAACTCGGCAAAAGGAGAAGGGAGGAAAGAATGGCTAAGAGTGGATATTGGGGGGGTTGCTTTTTCTAGTAAGAAGGATTAATGGAGTAAAACCTCTTGTAGAATCTCCCTCAACAAAAAGGATTTATCCACGTTACGCCACAAGATTTTTTTCCCCAGGCTTGTGAATGTTCCTTCAGTTTGCTTAAGAAAAGAATGGTTTTTGCCTTCCTTGTGGTAGATACATGGAAGCTTATATATGGGCAGCTTTGTTTTATTCTAAATTTCAAAAAAACCATTGGAATAGGAAGTCAGGGATTTTAGCGAGGTTTAAGAGGCGCCATTCAGCCAACAATAGAAGGAGGCTGTTCAGAATCTGAACAAGGCTGCGCCTGTATATCACATGGTCACAGAATAAGTGAGGGCCACCAGAGGGTCCTGGTTCTTCACCTAGTCATGAGCAAGAAGTGTAAGTTGCTAAGGACCATGTGGAGACACTATTTTTTTGGAATTAGAAAGCAGGAGTTTTAACTGGTTTTGCTGGTAGGCTGGACATACACAGCCCAAAATATTCTTGTCCCCTAAAAACTTAATTTAAAAAAAATCTTCCATGTATGATAAGGAGACAATAATTTCCTGAAAATATTTAATCAGGATAACTTATTTTAATAAATGTGAAGTAAAACATTTAAGTTATGTTCTTATTCCTCACAACCTGCAGGAAGCGCGGAAGTAATACAGAACCGACTATTTAATTGTTAGCGTATTAGAAAACATTGAAGCAGTACATCTCAACAGTGAATGCTCTGTAACACTTAGTTTAACTGGTGCCAGAGCAAGAATTTTTTTAACTGTTCAATAGGGTAGACTGGAGTTTAATAGACAGACTACGCTATTGTGACCCCCTCTTCCTTGTTATTAAATGGTATCATCCCTTTTTCTTCCCAGTAGGTTCTTGGATCATAATTTGAGATTTACCATATTTGGATATTTAGGTGCATTGGTCATACTAATTGCTTTGAGAGTTTAAAATAATAATAGTAAAAAATTCGAATAGAGAGAGTAGGGAATACCAAAGCTGGTATTATTTCTCAGGTTGTTCATTTGTTTGTTTGTAGTCTGTTTGGTTTTTTCCTTCCTTCCTGTAAAAAGGAAGAAACATGTCTCTGTACAAGTACCTGTTTGTTCTTGCATAGTACAAACTGTAGGTAGAAGGAAGAAAAAAAATGAGTGAAGTACTTCTATGGTGGAATCAAAGACAAAAAGTCTTTGATGCTGAAACTGTCTTTTTCAGAGCTTTCCCTAAAAATATAGAAATTTAAGATGTAGTCATGGTATATTGCTCAAGGAACTATTACATATCTCTCTTCTGTAACTAGGCTGCTGTGTGGGCAATGCAGATGCTAAGTTTAGGTGGAGACCATCCTGAATGTGAAGTTTTGCTTACCCTTTATTTATTCAAAGTCTCAAATTTTGGCAGATTTTTAAAATCAGTATGGATATGTAGTACTTCAAATGGGAACTTGTAAGGGACTTGAGGACCACATCCTTGCTACAGACTCTTTTGTATCCTGCACAAATAAACTTTTGCGCCTTTAACTGGAGTTACCCAAAGTCATCCAGAAAGGTTTGAGCAGCAGTACAATTACACCCTTAATGCACACAGACCAAAGCTCTTTGTGTAGGTGTAGCTATCCTGGCAAAATAACTCTGCATGTTTTATTCCACCAGAGCCAGGAAGGAGTAACAGTGCCTGTGCTGCAGTACTTGGGCTGGCTAGGCAGTAGGTTATAAGAGGCATTGCTTTCAAAGTGCTTTATTTCCCATTCAAGCAATTAGGACAGCGTACACCTTGCACATGCTACACCTTCTGGCCCTCTTACTAGGGGACATCTTGGGTGCAGACTGCAGGAGGGATGGATTGACCTAGGCGTCAATCATCAACATCAGCAACATCCCCCTGCTTGGCTGCTGTCTTTGTGAGTCCCTCAAGTTTCTTTCCTTTCACCTCTACTTGAGGACTCTAGATTTGCTGAATGAATATGTAAATTATATCTGTTCTGTCCCTTAAAAAGGCAGAAAGCCTGCTTTATAGGGCTGGTATATTTATCATGTACATACTTTCATAACTTCCCTGAAAGCAAAAGCAAGCAAGTTGTCTTCATAAGCAGGATGAGTAGATACATGAGGTCTAGAACCTGAAGTTCAAGAACCATGAAGAATACAGATTCTGAAATATTCTGGACACAATTTTTTCTGTGATTTCCAAGGTCTGATTTTAACACTCTCCATAAAACCCCTCCAATATATGTTATTCTGTTACATTGTAGAAATTTTGAATATATTTGATACTAAACCCACTTTTTTTTTTTTTTCTTCAGCTTGACTATGAGGCCAAATAGCACTAAAATCCTTTACAAAATGCAATGTGCAAACTTGTTAACATCAATGCAAGGAGACTATATACCTGAAATTTTTAAGAGAAAAATGATTAATAGGCATTCATCTTTTCACTCCAAAAATGACACATTTTACTTGTTAATATACAATATCCAGTAGGTGTAGCTATAGAAGTGATAGAATTCTTAATATTCTTTCTGGCTTTGAAATGTCATGGAATGATACAGTACCATATTAATAATTAGATATCCAAAATAAAGTAAATGCACAACAACATACACAAAAATCTGAGAAATAAAGGATCACCATAGGTAAAAAGTTAATTTGATAGAACATATTTCCGGACTTCTAATTGCATTTGTAATTTGTTTACACCAAGGTTATAATGCTTACTCAAGTGACTAAGACTGACAGGCACCTCTAAGAAACAAATGCTGATTTAATAAACATGTGAAGTTTTAAACTTGTTTTTTCCTTTGGCTGCTGCTTGGGCTAGTCTGCTCCTCACTACAATCTGGGGACCCAACAGCGATGCGCTACAATAAGTCTCTGAAGGAACAGTAACAGTGCAAGCTAAATACCTAAATAAAGGGAAGTTAGTATTTAAATTTGCTGGCCTTTGAGATAATTACAGGAACACAAATCTGCCGGTCTGCCAGTACTGTGCTGGCACTTTTTCTAAAGCATCACTAATCTTTGTTTTCCTCTCAGATATACCTCTGATTCATGATTTTTCAGTGTTATGCCAAAATTAGTTCAGTAAAAGATTCCTGCTGGGTCTAGATTGCTTGCACTATGCTCTTGTGATTTGACATAAACAGATGTTCAGGACTGAATAGCTGTCTTGCCATCACTGCAGTCTTATTCTGTACACACAAAAATTTCAACAAAGGCTGAATTACTCTTCCTTTAAGCACGCCTGCTTTCTGTTTCATGTATTACTGACAATCTACTAAGGAAGAAAATTGCAGTCAAAAATCATGGCAATTCAGGTTGCCACAGGATAGAGAGCACAACCATACAAAACTTTAATTATCACAGTATGTGGAAGAAAAATTTACCCAAATTTTCCTTAAACTGCAGAGCCATGTCTTGCATAGTGTTACTTCTGGGCTAATGCTGAAATGAGCTTTGTCAAGTAAATCAATGAATAAAGGCTTAATACAGTAGATTTATGTATGCTGTCGGTTTCTAGGCAGTATAATTATTGTCAGTTTTCTGCCTCTTGCTACTTCTTTAGCTTCTGGGAATAATGAGAGAATGTGTTCAGCCATGTGGCATTTTTTCTCTTTGCAGAGCAAACAGCAGTTTCCCCCTTGGTGAATCATCATTTTAAAGAGCTCTCACACATTCTTCCATGAGAATTTTGTAAAATACCATGTGACAAAAAAATCATTTTACACTACTGTAGCTGGCGTGGGTTTCCATATCACATAGGCTGCTGAGAGATCAATGTCAAGCTTGGATCCACGGGAGCACGCTGCCTTAAATAAACTGGAAGTCAAAAGATGCAGTCTCTCAGTCCTTACAGAAAGCTGCAGAGTGACCATATGATAGACGGGTTTGATTCATGATGGCAATGCACTGCATAATTTCTATAAGTGATACAAAATTAAAATACAGTGCTAAAATATAGAAATTTGTTGTTTTAATAAGACCTGGCTGAAAATTTAAAAGTTAAGTCAAAATCAAGGAGATATCCCAAAGATTCATTTAAACTTCAAGGTTATCATTCTCTAGAATAAATGTGCACACAATTATGCAGTTGGTAGCCATAAAGCTTTTATGCTTTACAGACTAATTAGCCAAGTAAGTTGTTTTAACTGTGGTATACATGTAATGCACTGACACTTGGCATACAAACATGGCCTCAATGCTCAAAAAGGCTGTGATAGCTGAACAGAGCAAGTGCAAAATTAATGTTGTGGGGTAGCATGTTTCACAGAAGTGCTTGGTGTGTCAATGGATTACTGCATTAGAGATTTGCCCAGGTTCTTAATTCTGGTTTAGGTCTTAAGTGGAAAAGGAGAAGGATTTGACTGAAGACAACACCTATTTCTATATATCACGAAGTTACTTGAATCGTTAATAGGATTTCTTTTCCTTGGTAAAAGGGTATGTTAAAACAGAATTAAAATGTGCTGTATGGAGTTATTTTAATATAATTGAGCAGTAGCTTCTATATCCACTATTAGAGATAATAAGATTAATAATAAAAGGATAAGCTTCATTTTGTCAGCCACACAAGGTGAAGCTTAGTCTTATGTGTTTTCATGAGAACTAGACAAATGTTTCAAGGGACTACATAACATATACGTGTAGATAGTTAGTGTGATAAGCGGTGAATATACAGCAGCCAAGCTCAGGTGGCATCTAACCTGGTCAGAAGTTAGCTCAGAAATTGTGTGAATTTACTAATTACTGTGTGTTGACTATACTGGAATTTTTTTTTTTAGAAAAAAAGGAAAAAATACTGAAAGAATAACACTTTCAAAAGACCTTGCTTACATATTTTATATGTAGAATATACATAGATATTTAAAGAAACATGGAGAAACTGAGAAAAGGATGCTTTTTTTGAGAGTTGAAGGTTAACTCTGATATTGTGAAACTTTTCTTACAGGTGTTTTCACATACTGTAGTTATTTACAACTGCTTTGTCAGGCTTTCAAATAAAATACATATTCAAGCAGATGCTTAAACTACTGAATTAAACCCTATTGAATTTGAATGAGTACAAGCTAATATTCAGGCTGTGTTCTGCACAGTGATACTCTAACAAGGTCTGAAATTACCTGGTTTGTACACATCATAGAGGCCATGATTTCATGTTATAAAAATTTGGCACCAGTTTCAACAGAAGATATTTCCCTTCCTTATAACTTGCTTCTATGCAGCATGTACCTTTGCTATAGATACAGCAATGGTAGAAGAATTTGTGGGCCTGATCTAGCCTTAACATCTCATTTGTTTGTTTCTTCCATTTCATTCAGACTGAATCAGTTACTGATCTAGTTCTAAATGTGGCCCACAGAAGGTGGTGCTGGTCAAATTGAGATGGTTTATATGCCAGAGTGCAGGACAAGAGTATTTTAAATCATTGTTGCTGCTCTATTTTGTAAATAAAACAACAGCTATAACATGAACCGCTTTCCATGATATACTAGAGGAGGGCTATGCAATGAGTGCTTACTCATCTTCATGGGGTAATTTTATGTACTGGCTCCAGCTCTACATGCTTCATTTGTAGTAGTGGTGGAGGTATGATTCAGCTGCTTCTCAGAAAGCAAGGAACATGATAATCAAAACAGGATCTCTCACTGAAATTGAAAATTTCTTTGCAGTTCAGATTCAGGCTGAAATTCCCCCTGTACTCAGCTCTGATGAGGCTACACCTCGAGTACTGTGTTCAGTTTTGGGCCCTTCACTAAAAGAAGGACATTGAGGTGCTGAAGCGTGTCCAAAGAAGGGCAACGAAGCTGGTGAAGGGTCTGGAGCACAAGTCTGATGAGGAGCAGCTGAGGGAACTGGGGGTGTTTAGTCCAGAGAAGAGGAGGCTGAGGGGAGACCTCATTGTTCTCTACAACTACCTGACAGGAGGGTGTAGCAAGGTGGGGAGGGTTGGTCTCTTCTCTCAGTTAACAGTGCTAGGATGAGGGGCAATGGCCTCAAGTTGTGCTATGGAAGGTTTAGATTAGATATTAGGAAAAATTTCTTCATGGAAAGGTGGAGTTCCGAACCCTGGAGGTATTTAAGAGGTGTGTAGATGAGGTGCTGAGGGACGTGGTGTAGAGGTGGACTTGGCAGTCCAGTGGATGGACTTGATGATCTTAGAGGTCTTTTCCAACTAAAACAATTCTATGATTCTATGAAATAAAAGCAATAAGTACATTGCTTCAGATACCTCCAAAAGATAGTGTTTGAAGTTGTCTGCTTGAACCAGGAGATGACAGAAATGTTAGTGGCAAATGCAAAGTTTGATCAATGCACAGAATAAACTGGGCTTTGTTTACAAACTAGCAGTCACCTCCACCATTCTCCCATATTCCCACAGCAGCTGAATAATCTTGATATACCACTGACTTTCCCAATTCTTCCTTTCCTCTTTTAACATTTAAAGTTGTAAGCTGCTGTAACTTGGAGGAAAAACCTCCAGACTTGAACATGAATTGAGCTGAAGTGAAATAGAAATTGCAGAAGAAAGCCTGAAATAGGCTGGAGACGCATGAATTGCCCCATGTCCCTGTGGGCTCTGCCTGAAACACCTTCACCAACCTGCTGGGATTGCTTCAGATGTGTACTGGAGTAACATAGCACAGATAACATGGCACTGGGGATTTGACTTTTATATGTCTTGAGTGTGTGATCAGAAACTGTGGAGAATTAAGTAGCAGACCAGGTCTTTTGTTCAGATTACATAACCTGCCACAGCAATTCATAATCGGTTGCAAAAGCCATCTTACAATTTGGGCTCCTGTCTGATGTCAGTGAAACCTAGACAACTTACAGGGAAGTGGGAAATAGTGAGGGATATACTATGGTATTAGCTGAGAAGCTGCTGCAAATTGTCAAGATAATTAAAACTTCACAAAGTTATTTAAATATACAATACTACTTTTGTATATCATATTAAGATAGGAACAAATTACTTGAAAGTCATAAAATTCATCAAAGTTTACATTTTTAGACTAGATTTTTTCAGTTCCTTAGGCTTTTTTTTATTAACATAAGAAGGCAATGAATAGAAATGCAACTATTTTAGACTCCAAAATTAAATTACATTGCCTGATGTAGTTTATTATAGAATATTTTTCTATCGTTACTGCTTAAAAGCCTTATTGTAGTAAATTTCCAGTAGTATTAATGGGAATCTTCTGCAAAAACCTCATGTGTATCAGTCCAAGATGCTGTTGTGTTTATTTGATTATTACTGATGTGAAGGATTTGTAGATTGTGGTGCTCTCCTTTTTATTAATTCATTGTCCAGCCATGTGATGTACTGTTTTGTATTTGAAAATCAGTTATGCAAAATGTCAGGAGTGCACCCGGAACAATTCATTTCTCTATTAAAGTTACCTACATAGCTTTAACTGTGCTAAAATGTTACCTTTTTTATTACATCATAGTTTTTTTCTTTATATATTCTTACCATGATTGTGGCAGCTGCTAACACCTACCATGTATGGCAAAGTCCATGTGTAACAAATGTTACACTCTGTGACCATTGTGAAGGGTGTGCTTAAGGTGTTCATTACAATGTCAAATCTAAGTGTTTCACCAAAATTTTATTGCTAACTTGTGTTTTACAGATGTTAAATCATAACCTTTTTAATGCAGAGGGGTTAGGCTTCCTGATTGTGCAATGACATAATTTGTTTCAGACATCAGTTTGAGTTTTCCCAGGAGAATCCATGATCCCTTGAGCTCTGCCTTTGAGAAACTTGTCTTCAGTCTTATCCAAACCTGATTTTTATGTAAGTGTCTCTGGAGACAGTTTCATGAAGTCAGCTCTCTTCCTGTAGGACATGTAATTTTATATAGTTACAGAAAAGTATTTTTGGTAAATAAGTAGCAGTGTATATTACTTGGAAGATAGGAAATCTAGAAAACTCATGAGGAAGTGTGGTCTGGATGATTGGATAGTGAGGTGGATTGTGAATTGGCTGAAGGAAAGAAGCCAGAGAGTTGTGTTCAATGGGACAGAGTCTAGTTGGAGGGCTGTGGAGTCCCTCAGGGGTTGGTGCTGGGACCAGTACTATTCAATATATTCGTCAATGATTTGGATGAGGGAATACAGTGCTCTGTCAGCAAGTTTGCTGATGACAAACCTGGGAGGAGTGGCTGACACACCAGAAGGCTGTGCTGCCATTCAGAGAGACCAAGACAGGCTGGAGAGTTGGGCAGTGAGGAATTTAATGAAATATAATAAGGTGAAGTGCTTGGTCTGAACCCCAAGCCCTGAGTTAAGATTGGTTCTCATGGTCCTTTAAAAGGAGGGGATGAGTTTGCCTTTTGGCTTTCCTCCAAGGTGCAGCCATCCTTGTAAGGAAAGCCCTTGGGTAAACAAGCCCCAGGTGCCCTGCATTGGGTAAATGAGTGCCAGGTGTCCTGCTTTGGGCATAAAAGCTGGGACCACTGTGAGGTGGACATGCTTTGCAGAGTTTCCCTGTTGGGGAAGAACCTCCTGACTCTTCCTGCAACTGGGCCCCAGATCAGGTTTGGCATTTACAAATGTGGGCTTTGTGGGGGGAATAATATGTGGCTACTTCTATCCTATATGATCAGCCTCTTGACTTGGTTGTCTCACATCTCTTCTATGGGAGACTTTGTGTCTTTGTTTATTATTGGTCATTCCTGGGGTCACCGGGGTTAATGTCTGTTATGTGTGATCTGTTTGACTTGTTTGTATCCCCAGCAATCACCCATATACTGACTTTTCTATGTGCAATAGAAACTGGTTACTGGATTGTTTTGCTGTTGGCTGCGTCTTTTGTGTTAGGCCTAGTGATTGGCAAAATAAAAGGGCAAGTGTAGAGTTGTGCATCTGGGGAAGAACAACCCCATGTGCCAGTATAAGTTGGGGACTGACCTGCTGGAGTGCAGTGTAGGAGAAAGGGACCTGGGGGTCCTGGTGGACAGCAGGATGACCATGAGCCAGCAATGTGCCCTTGTGGCCAAGAAGGCCAATGGCATCCTGGGGTGTATTAGAAAGGGAGTGGTTAGTAGGTCGAGAGAGCTTCTCCTCCTCCTCTACTCTGCCCTGGTGAGGCTGCATCTGGAATATTGTGTCCAGTTCTGGGCCCCCCAGTTCAAGAAGGACAGGGAACTGCTTGAGAGAGTCCAGCGCAGAGCCACAGAGATGATGGAGTGGAACATCTCCCTTATGAGGAAAGGCTGAGGGAGCTGGGTCTCTTTAGCTTGGAGAAGAGGAGGCTGAGGGGGGATCTCATTAATGCTTGTAAATATCTCAAGGGCAAATGTCATGAGGATGGAGCCAGGCTCTTCTCAGTGATATCCAATGATAGGACAAGGGGCAATGGATGCAAGCTGGAACATAGGAGGTTCCACATAAATGTGAGGAAGAATTTCTTCACAGTGAGGGTAACGGAACATTGGAACAGGCTGCCCAGAGAGGTTGTGGAGTCTCCTTCTCTGGAGACATTCAAAACCCACCTGGACATGTTCCTGTGTGACCTGACCTAGGTGTTCCTCCTCTGGCAGGGGGATTGGACTAGATGATCTTTTGAGGTCCCTTCCAATCCCTAACATTCTGTGAAGCCAAGAACAATAGGGGAAAAACCTAAGGCTAATGATAATGAGGAGTCAGAGAAATCCTAGCTATGCTGTAGATCCATTACTAACTTGAGATAATTGAATCGTTAATAATTATATAGATGATATAGAAATATTCAGTAAGAGCTTCTGTTCTGTACTTGGAAAGCGATGTGTTTGCATTCCATGAGGATAAGAAAGTACTTTTCAGGGCAAAGACAGTCACTAAAGAATAAACACTTTTAGAGTTGCAGATAATTTGTACCAAACAGTCTTTAAAGAACTAGAAAGACATCTGGCATGTTGGTAACTTTTAATAAATCTTGAAGTACTAGATAAAATTCAGAAAAGCAGAAGAGAGAAAATGTAAATATTGAAAAGAAAAAGGACAAATTGGATGAGGCAGCCAATGGTTGTGTGTTTAGGTGGATAGAAAAGTAGATACAGAAGTGTACAAGTCTTTAATTTCATTTTTCAAAATGAAATCAAAATGTTCTATAATTTGCATGTATAAATTGGAAAATTAATATTGGAATTAATTTTTAATAGGGGATGTCATTAAGCCATTGCAAAACAAACATGAAAAGAAGATGTAAATACTCCATGCCTTGAAGTCCTCAGATCAAAACTGTACACATTTTTGGGATGTATGTCTTGTGTCAACCACAGGTTAGGGGTTCCATGTATAAAGCTGGTAGGTAAAATGTACTGTACGTTGCAGAGATCAAATCAGCTGATCTAATGGCCTCTCCTGGGTTTTGCCTTTAATGATACATCAAGCACTTTTACTGTATTTCAAGCTGGGAAACTGATCTGAACATTATGTGTCTGTTTATTCTGAGGATAATAAAGGGTGGAAAGACAGTTTGTTTTAAAATGACTTTTGCATCATGTTCTTCCATTTTTTTCTGTTTCTTGGCAGATAAAGTTTCTTTTCCTGAAAATATGTAAATATATATGTGCATGACAGTGTGTATATATGTACACATTTCTTCAGAGAAAAAATAGAACATGGAAAACAATTTAAAAAAAAAAAAAAAAAAAAGGCTTTCAGAGAAAGTATTTTCGACTTTCAACAAAGAGTTATGACATGCAGGGCACTGAAATAATACCTTGAGTCTAGGTTCTCCTTTAAAGCGGGGCGTTGATGCAGTGTTACTGGGTCAGTTTCAGGCAGGATGGTGGGGCTTTTGCAAAGTTACAGAGCACATCTGACAATCACCAAGTAAGTGTTATATGATGGGAAAAAGGGATTATATTCTTTTGATACATAGGATAGGATTTTAAGAAGGGCTTGTGTGCCTGAAACCTTGTCTGATTTTCCAGCTGCACTGAATTTGCATGAATTATTATATTACCTCATAGCCATATATGCAGTAATGTGTAATAAGTTTAATACCTTTAATTGCTGGCAAATCAATCAGTTCTAAAAGATAATATCTCTTTGTACAACCACTGTCTTAGATCCTTAAAATTTCTTGGTTACAGCAACTCTGTTCCTAAGTATATGTCCTGTAAACATTAGAGTTCATAGAATTAGGAGATAACCTGTAAAATATCTTACAGTGATCACATTTTAGTGTGAGAATATTCATCTTGGTAAATTGTTTCAAATATATGCTAGATGCGGGCAAGGACATATCCATTTTTTGGTTTAGTTTTGGCTTTTCTTTCATAACACAACTGCTCTCCCTGGTTTATACAATGTCAAGGTCAAAGAGAGGTGAAGCTGAATGATGCTGGGAATCTGAGATGCAAATAAGTTTTAGATAATCCATGTGATGCTCAGAGGCCATCTAGTTTCACAGAGCCATTAGCATTCAGGGACGCTCATTAGCACTCAGGCATCCAGTCAGTATGCATTAGCAAAATGAGATGTGTTGATTAAAGTTACAAATTATGTGTTGAATGTTTAGACTTGAAACCATGATGGCTTCACATTTATGAGAATATATTTCTATACTTTCACATTAAAAAATTTTGACTCTTTCTACTCTTCAGTGTTTTTTTAGTGTGTGTGTGAATGTGTTTGCATATGTTCGTGTGTATGGGTGGAAAAAGAAGTGAAAGTGTGGATAGAAGAGGAGGTGAGAAGTTAATGCAATTTAAATATTTGTTTTTGTTTTGAAAAGTCTTTCTTATGGTTGAGACTGCTGCTGCTCTGAAATTTGAAATAAGATTAAAAGTACTAAAGGGACTAGGGGGATTTTAACCTCTGTTCTGTGTTATCCTAGGTACTGACCCAGGAAGAGGGAGCGTACATTGTTTAGACACAAATATCCCATTGTTTTAATGGGACCTAGGAACTAATACTTAAAGTCTGGTTCATACTTCAAGGGACAATCAGCATGTTTTATCTGATAATATTTCAGAGCTTCACATGAGATCTTGCTAAAATCAGAGGATTATGTGGAGAAGATGAATATACTAGCTTAATGTCTGTATTAATATTACATTTTATCACAATATGTCATGCTCATAGAATCACAGAATCACTATGGTTGGAAGGGACCTCCAGGATCATAAAGTCCAACCTTTATCCCATCATATTCCTAACCACTAGACCATTAGACCATGGCCTCAAGTGCTTCATCCACTCTTTTTTTGAACACCACCAGGGACGGTGACTCCACCACCTCCCTGGGCAGCCTGTTCCAGTGCCTAACCACCCTCTCAGGAAAGAACTTCTTCCCAATATCCAACCTAAACTTCCCCTGATGCAACTTGAGGCCATTTCCTCTCGTCCTATCGTTAGTAATTTGGGAGAGGAGACCAACACCAGCCTCACTACAACCTCCTTTTAGGTAGCTGCAGAGAGCAATAAGGTCTCCTCTCAGTCTCCTCCAGACTAAACAACCCCAGTTCCCTCAGCCAGTCTTCATAAAGCCTGTTTTCCAGACCTCTCACCAGCCTCGTTGCCCTTCTCTGGACTCTCTCCAACACCTCAATGTCCTTCCCATACTGTGGTCCCCAGAACTGGACACAGCACTCAAGGTGTGGTCTCACAAGTGCCGAGTACAGGGGCACGATCACCTCCCTACTCCTGCTGGTCACACCGTTTCTGATACAGGCCAGGATGCCATTGGCCTTCTTGGCCACCTGGGCACACTGCTGGCTCATGTTCAGTTGGCTGTCACCCAACACCCCCAGGTCCTTTTCCTCCAGGCAGCTTTCCAGCCGCTCTTCCCCAAGCCTGTAGCGCTGCATGGGGTTGTTGTGGCCAAAGTGCATGACCTGGCACTTACCCTTGTTAAACCTCATACAATTGACCTCAGCCCATCGCTCCAGCCTGTCCAAATCCCACTGCAAAGCCTCCCTACCCTCAGGCAGATCGACACTCCCACTCAATTTCATGTCATCTGCAAATTTACTGAGGGTGCACTCAATCCCCTCATCCAAGTCCTTGATAAAGACATTTAACAAGACTGGCCCCAAGACCAAGCCCTGAGGGACACCGCTTGTGACCAGTCTCCATCTGGATTTAACTCCATTCACCACAACTCTTTGGGCTCGGCCATCCAGCCAGCTTTTAACCCAGCGAAGAGTCCACCAGCCTAAGCCATGAGCCTCCAGCTTCTCCAGCAGAATGTGTATTACAAGGGGCTATCTTGTGTAAATATAATAACCTAATGTTAAGCACAGTATCCTTGTTTATTAGCATTTTGGATAGCATTAGTAAAATTTGTCATCCTTATTGTACAATGTGCATCATTGCAGATACTCTAGAATAGTTATCATCTTAAGCAAACATAGCATGCCACTCTAATCTCTAACCATATGAGTCTTAAATGCTGCCAAGATAAGGTACATCAAGCTGGGAGTTTAATCAGATACTTAGTCCGTACCCTGGAGTATGAAAAGTTTTTCTGCATATCTTCAGCCAAACATTGTTTCTAATTGCTACGTAGAAAAGAGTAAAGTAGAGTCTTACTAGCTAAATAACTGAAGTAACTAAGTATTTGCTGGTAGTTTTCACGCAGCCTAAACTCTAAGTGGCAAGTAAGAATGCTGCTCCGGTAGCTAACACATTTTCTTACATTTTGTGGTTCTGTGGAAGGGTCTGGGATGACCAATTACTGTGCATATGACTGTATTAGATGAAAACAAGTTATATAAGGGCAGTATTGTGAAAGTGACTTATTTGCAGGACTACTAACAAAGTAGTTTTTTGTCTTCTTTCTCAGGAAACTGCCTAATATCTGCAGCTGAAAAGGATCATAAGAATGATTCTGGGCATGATTTAGCACAGAATTTCTTGTTTTTTCTGTATCTGAAACTGATATTTTAATAAATACTCTAAATCCAGATGTTTTTAGGAGAAGAAGGGTCTTGCAATATTGCTTGAAAATGTAACTACTCTTTTGTGGGGAAAGCCTTGCTGTAGGTGCAGATCAACTTTGAACACAAGACACTGTATTGAAAAACAGTACAGCGTAACTTCTGTTTTTCTTTTTGTGATTATGCTACCTTAAGAACTTTCTTAGTGGGTTCATGGAAGTGCCAGCTCAGTACCACATTTTGAGTCCAACTCTGTTCTGTTTCTGATAGCAATGTCAGACATTGGAACAGGCTGCTCAGGTCAGTGGTGGAGTCCCCATCCCTGGAGGTGTGTGAGTCCTGTTGACATAGTACTCAGGGACATGGTGTGTAGTTGATGACTGTTATTGTTAGGTGGATGGTTGGCCTCGATGATCTTCAAGGTCTTTTCCAACCTAGGCAATTCTGTGATTCTGTTTCTGCTCGTGGGCACGCCACCACTTGGCAACATCCATCAGCTCCTTAGATTGTGTCAGGGAGTGGTGGTCGCTGTCAGGAGTGCTCTGTTTAACATCCCTCTCCAGTTCCCCAGTGTTTCCACTTCTGATGCTTTGACCTCTTCCTTTATTTCATTTGTTGTGGTCTGGGACAATTTGATTTCTCCATTTTGTTTTCTGTAGCCCTCTTGCTCCCTGTAAGGAGTGTAAGTTAGAGAGAAATCATCATTGGCAGCATGCAGAATGGGTAGGCTTTGAGATGTGATGGTCAGAATGCAGGATGCTTAGTCCTGCAATCACTAGTTGTATTTTGCATCTATGTGATGTTTCCTCTTTGAAATAGACTTTTACCTTCTGTTTTACAATGATAACAGAATCTGTTTCCTACTTGATATCTTTTTCTTGGATTCTTCATTTTTAAGTCATCATTCTGGGTTGATGGTTTATGGTTTTTTGTTTTGTTTTGTTTGGTGCTGATTTTTGTGTGTGGTTTTGTTTGTTTGTTTTGGTGGGGTTTTTTTGTTTGTTTTGTTTGATTTTTGTTTGGTTTTGTTGTGGTGGGGTTTTTTTTGTTGTTTTTGTCAGTTGCATCTGCATTATTTGAACTCCAGATTCTGTGCTTCAGAGAGAAGGCTGTTTGTTTCAAACTAGCTTATTCCTAGAGTAATCCAACAAAGATACCTGCCAACATGAGATGCTGAAAACATAGAATTAAAAAGACAGAAAGTATAGGGTAAGCTCGGTATTTTTCAGTCTGCCCTCCTGACCTGGAGGTTACACTTGTACCATCAGGTTTAATAGCTGTCAATAGATTTCTCCCTTATTTAATGTAATTTTATTTTAGATCTATTTATATTTTTGGGCTCCATGACATCTTATGACGCTGAGTTTCATAATATGATTTATGTAGTTTTTACTACATTAAAAAAAAAATCCTTCCTATTGCTTTGAATCTTTTGTTCTGATTTTGCCTTCAAGAATTGCCAGCTTTTGCTTTATAGCTGTCTCTAAGCACCAGGGAGTGTTATGATTCCTTCAGAAGAAATCATAGGTTGTCCTGTCAGACAATGACTGTATTCAAAACCATTAGAACCAGGACCTGTTTTAAATTAAATTGTTTATAAGTGGTTATAAGTGGTTTCCTTACAGCAGCAGGGTCCTTCAGACATTACTCCGACTGAATTATTATCCAGCTAGTTATTTATAGCATTGACAAATCATATTCTTATGAAGTTTAAACTTGTGTGTGAAATGGTATTCCTTTCTGTACTTTGGAATCTGGAATCAATCATTAAACAAAAAGCTGAAAATTTGATCAAACTGACACTTCAGGCTCATTTCAAATCTTTGAACATTGGTTTCTAGCTTCATAGTCATTGGGATAAGCTTTGTGATTATTCCCAAATGAATGAGAAATAAGGCTATTAGAAAGACACACTCTGATGAACTCGTTAAGTGTTTGTAACATATTTTTAAATTTCCAATTTGTGCTGTTACCAACAGTAAAAGGCTTTATTTTCCCAATAAATGTACGTGTGGAATTAGTATTAGACCTTTTTCCGTAAGATTTTCAGTAGAAATAGTAATCTAGTTTTCCTTGGTGCTGGGAATGTGTGCTTTTAACTGAAATAAGTAGAAGTAGAGAATTTTTAGCATATTTTAAAAAATGGGATTTTCCTATCCAGATGTGGTTCAGGCACTTTCCAGGGTGTGATAGTCTCAGTGAATATTTCTGAGATGAGGAAATAGCATGTTTGGGGTGAATTCTACTTGTTACCCATCTTTGCAGAAGGAGATTTGTTACTGATGCAGGGGAGTGCAGGTAGGCCCTGTTCTGATAGCCAAGGTGCTGTTGGTTGGAGCAGGATTTTTGAAATCTGGGAATAAATGTAATGATCTAAGTTTGCTTTCTGGAGCTTTTAAAATCAGTTGGGATGTAAGACACAATAAGTTTGTTTCTCTCCTGTTTGGTCACTTTTATCATGTTTCAAATATACAGAAACATTTCACAGAAGAAAAATTCATAAAGGGCACAAGTGCTTTCATACTTGGGAGTTCTGAGAGGTATATTTAAGCCCTGGCAGACTTTTAACCTTTTCTAGCTTACAATAAGTTTGCCATCCTTTTAAAACCCTTTGATTGTATGGCTTTTGTTCCCCTGAAAGGGGGACAGGGCTGCCTGGTTACTCAAGCAGATGCCAGGCTTCTGATTTGCATTTGATGAAAGCCACTTGTGAAAGCAGAATCAATGCTCAGATTTACAAACAGTAAGCGTGGGTATTGGCTTGTCATTTCTTCCTAGGTTGTTGTCCTATAAAGCTGCTCAAGTTCCTCTCTTTGCAAGAACGTCTTCCTGCTGTCCCTGCTGCCCATAAACATTATGTTAGACCGAGATGAAGGGTGAGTAATTCTTTTTACCTCCATTATATGTTGGTGTTTTTTTTTAATTTATCAGCAAAAAAAGAAAAGGAAATAAAGAATGAAAATGCAGCCATTTAGAATAATGCATTATAAGCTGATGAACCATAATAACCAAACTGTGTGTCTGAAGGGGCCTAATTACAGAACACCAGAGGCACAAGAGGGAGCTTATTGTGGACAACAAAATAGTGCTCTAATAATGCTGTCACTGTACTAAGTACAGCATCAGCATTAATCCATGTGGTTATATCCAGGTAGAGAACTGAACAGAATGCATCAAGAAGAACAAGATAAATGAGTCTGAAAAGGTTATGTATCAAAT
The DNA here is from genome assembly GCA_028020825.1 of Podargus strigoides. NCBI lineage: Eukaryota > Metazoa > Chordata > Aves > Caprimulgiformes > Podargidae > Podargus > Podargus strigoides. The sequence continues at coordinate 16,807,362 of CM051621.1, read as the reverse complement.
CAAAGCTAGCAGGGAGAGAGACATTATATTGAATGAGGTTAACAGAAAGGAAAATGGCAGTGACTGAGCCAGTGTTTCTAAAATAAGGGTTTTTTTGACTAGCTGATGTGTAAACTCCCCCTGATTAATGTATAAGGAGTGTATATGTATGCTGAGGTGTAGATATAGGAGTAAGAGATTCAGCAAGGGTGAACATTTGAAGCACAATCTATTAAAGTCTTTTTATGCCATGAAATCAGCCGTTACAGACTATATCAAGACCGGTGCCCATTAAGAAGAGCTGTGGATGTATCTTTTCTCCTATTGAAGGGTGTATATGCTTTTTACTTTTACATGTGGCATAGCAAAATTATTTCATGCGTAAGACATCAGTCAAAAAACCACATTGTCAATAATCTGTAGGAGAGGTGTTGCCATTTGCATTTAATATGAACTTGAATTAATCTAACTTGCTTTGGCTTAGGTGTCCTACCTCACTAGGTGTTCTCCATAAACCCCTGCTCACTGTGGTGAAACATAGCCATTCTGGCAGAAAAGCTGAAAGTTTCACATGTACCAGACGAAGAACATTTTTTATAGTGTAGAAGGTCAGATAGAAAACTAACCCACAAGCAATAGGACTGAATATAAATCTCCAGGTATTCAAGAGCTCATTCCTTTGTCTCGGCTATTTCTGTTTTTCTGTACTGCACAGTGCAGTACAGTGCATGGACTAGGAGCCAGATCTAAATGAACTGTTGCAAATGTAACTGACTGCAGTGTAGGTGGTAAAGCATCTCTTGGTCTAACTTAGCTTTCTTCCTATGATACAGTTGCTGTGCTCAGTACAAGATAAATCAGCTTTTAGCAGATTTATACCATAACAGCATCAGTGAACTTCTTCCAGTGTCTGATCGAGTTTGGCCGGTGTCAGTTTGGATACCTCTGATTATAGTTCATTTTTTTTTGTAATTCTAGACAGCTATGTTTGTAGGAAGTTTTGACAGATTTATAAATTATCACCTTACTTGTGTCAAATTTTACTCTCACTCTTATTTTCCAAACTCATGTGTGGATCAAATATGCCCAAACATTTTTCAAATGCAGTATTCAGGGGTTATTTCTGTTGGCAAACAAATACTTCAGTGTGTTATAAAATTACAACCAAAATGTTAGTTTGTACTCTTGGTATAGTGCAAATATTTCATGCCTTTATTTTTCAGTATCATGATTTCCCATTTGTTAAAAATTATTGCTGTAATATCAGAAAGCTTCCCTTAAAAAAAAACCAAACCAACACAACCCCCCCAGAATTTCCTCATTTAGTGGCTACTTGTTATTTAACACATAGGCAGGTCAGGTCAGCTGTTGTACGGCATAGATATCCATATTTGGAACCTGAAAGTAGGAATACCTCCACAGAAACTCCATATTTAAAGATTGTCGTTGGCTGGTTTTTCTTTTTTTTTAATAGGTAAAATAAGAAACAAGGTTGAGTTACTTGGTTTCTTTGTGGCCTGGCTTTTAGTCACAAAGCATGATTCTGGTTTAAAGCCTGACTGCAGGAATTAGGACATGAATTTGATTGGCTCAATCATATGAAACTTCATACTTTGTGTGGTTGTTTAATTTCAGAGAGAATAAAATGGAAAGTTTTCCTTGTGAAGTCAAGTATGATGGTATATCTGTATCTGTTGCAATGCAGGAGTATATGATCTATTTTAGTGATGGTCAAGTAAAACCTGCATTGAGAATTGGCCTGGTGTGTGAAAATTTGACTGCTTATATGTCAATATAAATAGTTAATGTAAGTAGTTATAGTGACCCCTCTTGACTCAAGATGTTGCTGTTGCCTTCTCTGATTTGAATCTACTAATGTTCATTTATTTGGGGATCAGATCATCCCCTGGCTGAGCTATTTGTACCTGCTCAGTTTTTAGGTTGTAGACATTGTGAAACACTTAGTATTCAGAAGCAAAGTTTGGAACAGCCTTGGATAGCTGCAGGCACCAGGAAACAAATAAAGAGACAGTTTTTCATGCAGATGTATGATCAGACGAGGGTGGGTAAGCACTACTTCTAGGCAGCCAAAATCATCTTATACTCGTGAGAACCAGCTCTCTGACAGTACCCTTCTTTTCCTTTTCTCTACTGTCTTGCACCAAGTAGCTGAACTTTCTCTTCAATTAATAGATTCCACTGCAAACTTTACTTTCTTACAGTTCTGTCCCTATTCTGTTGTTACTCAAAGCTGAATACCTCTTAATGGTTTTCCCAAATTAGATTTCGTTCTTGTTCTTGGTTTGCATGCTATGTGTGTATCTCTTGCAGCCTTTATCATTCCTATTTCATGCCCCCTCTGCATGTGCCTCTTACCTGACAACTCTTTTGTGACTTGATTCTTATGGGCCAACTCTTCTCTGCACTTGAAAAGAGACTCTCTTATTTTGGCACTGTCCACCTCACTCCCTCTTCCAGGCTCTCATTGAATCCATTTCTTTCAGCTTACTACCCTCCACTGCATCTGCTCTGGTGCAGTCCAATTTTCAGTTGTGTGTGTATCTGAAAACAAAAGAACTAAACACCTATAACTATAAAGGAAAAAGAAAATTAGAGACTCGTAACGCTGTCCTGCAAATAAAAATCCTTCTAGAATGATCTGTATGCTCCCTTATCCCATCATCAGTCATCTTTTCTTCATCATTGTCTTACCAAGATGCCATGCTCTTCAGATTGGGGACCTGGCTTTCTGAGTTGTCTGTAAAGTGCAATCTTTTCCAATACACTGTGGAAATCAACAGGCTTATTTTGTTGGGAATGCAGTTGTTTGTCTATGTATTCAGAAAGAGAGTTAGAGTGAGAGTTCATTCTCTGTGATCTCTTTTGTGTTTCAGATGGAACAGATGGCTGAGCAAAATAAACATCTGTATGTGAACTGTAAAATGTTTCATGTGTTAGTCTGTGCCAGTGTAAAGGGAGACCTGGACATCAATACTTATCCACAAACTATTTCTGGGGGAAGATTAGGAAAATTTGATTTAACACATAAATTATCAAGCAGAGAACTAACAAAAAATAAAAGGAAGAAATCACTGGCTATTTCTGTGTCATCAGTAACGTGCTTGGCCCCATACTACACAAAGCAGCCATGAGCATCTCTGTTCTCACAGGATTTCTTTTGTAAGCATTTTACTGTAAGCTAAGGCAAAGAGGCAGTCAAGGGCACTGTTACCCGCTGATCGCCGGTTGTACTTGCCTCTACTTTCTTTGATGCATGAGAATTACAATACAACTCTCTGAAACATGCTAATAATTGCATTAGCTGATATTTGTGTGGTCATGCCCCAGACTTTCTGTTGCATTCAGTACTTAAGCTATGACTTCTTTACTGAAATTGGACTCTCCAGCTTTACTTTGGTTCTTTCCTCTCTGGTTTAGGGAACAGTTCAAGTAGCATGCAGATATTTCAGTTAGTTTTCTGTAGCCCTTCTGCTGTCACTACATTTTTAAAAGGCGTAATTCCTGTTTGGTATGAATAACACAGGCAAGGTTTGTGAAGGAAGATAGTATTTTCTGTTAGACCTACCGATGCTATGGCAGGGGCGTGGGTTAGATACAGGCAAGTATTTGGATGCAGAGACTCTACTATAATGTGTTCAGTAGTTACTCCCTGTTCTCCTATCCATTTCTCTGTGCTGTGCCTGAGGTTTTGTATTGCTGTATGTGTTTTGTTTGACTAATATGTAACTGTATTGTATGAGTTGTTACAAGTTGAGAAGAAGGATTTGGCATCTGGGTGTGGAATAATTGATGCTTTTGACTCCTGGAAAATTGTTGGAGGCTATTTGCTCTTATTCAGTGGCTGCTACTTCGATGATGGGTGGGGGAAGTTATTTCCTTGTTCTAAGCACGCTGGCAGGAACAGAGGTTGTTTGTTTGGTTTTTTTCTTTTCTTTCTCTCCCTTTTTTTAGCAAATGTAATGTGAACTTCTAGTCTCTTATCCAGCAAAGATGACAGTCTGCAAGCCTGGATTCTCTACTTCTGTAATTGTTGTTTGATTGAACAGTTATAGATAAACACAATAATCAAAATTATTAACAGTGAAAATAATGCAACTTCTATAACTTCACTTTTTGTATTTTCAAGATAAACCCCTGCTCTGATAAATAGGGCAGCTGAAACTTATCAGAACTTGTTTTAGATTGTAGCATCTTGGAAGAAATCCTGATTCTTCAATATTCAACAACAGAGTGCCAGTTGACATTAGTGGAGCTAGGAATTCAGTGGAGATTCAATTTCTAATGCACTTAACAACCAATTTTAGGCACATATATGTTTAAATGAGGACCTCAACAATGGAAAGTTTTATATGCTTGTTTAGTGCACCTATTCTGAGCTGAACATAAACAGAAGCATAACATGCTTATTTCTTTACAACACTAAGTTTGGGTTTGTTTTGTTTTTTTTACTGAGGTGGACTGAATTCAGAAGTTATTTTCATTGCAAACCTAGTCCTACTTTTAATGTCAATTGAGTGTGTTTGAGGAGTTTTATTTCCATGATAAGAGCAAGATTCCAAGATTTTAGAAACTAGGAGACCCCAGTACCAAATTTAAAGATCTCAAGGTCTTTATCTGCACAGAGAGTTCTGTTTATTTTAAACAACTCACCTTTGTTCTGTTGCAATAAATTGAAATCCTAAAGTGATGTTAAGACTGTTGTAATAAATCAGTCTTGCCTTCCAGTAGTGAAGAATGAAGAACAAATTAGGGCATTAAAAACCCCTTAGATGTATTCATAATACCAGGGCAGCCAAACATCTGTTCTTGATATCTTTGATACTATGCTTATCTCCCATTTATCTTGGACTCACTTTCAGCTTTATCTAGTTCTTTTGCAACAGACAACAAACTCCATTCGATGCTCCCTTGTAATTCAAGATTTTTTGGACAAAATGCATATGTAACTTCAGTATCCTTGGTGCTCTCATTATTTCTTTTTCCTTCAGGTCTTTGAGAAAGCAGAGTGCTAAACTATCCTGCTGTAGATAACAGAAAAAAAGGAAGAGTAAATGAATGAAATCTGATTTTGGTGTAGTAGGCATACCTAGTTTTCATTTTCAAAACTCTCTTCTTTTTTATTTTTTCTTTTTTCTGTTTCTGATTAAAGCCACACAGTCAAACCTGTTTGTTTTAATTCTGTATTCAAAGGAGAAATTAAAAACATACAAGTCATTCTAAATGGATGCTGAACAAAATTGAAGTCAGCTTTAGAAAGAATAAGAGGCATGCAATTCAGGACTTGGAAAGCAGTACACCACGCTAAGGCAGTCATTCAGGCACATAAAGTACTTTTCTTTAAACCTTAATGAGCAAAGCTGGAATCTGTCTCAATTTTTTCCTAAGTAAGTCAGATTTTTCCTCCTTTAGCTGTTCTTGACTAAACTGCATTAAACAATTGCATTGCTTGCCTGCCACACAGCTGCAATGTGAGGCACTTATGTTCCATAGTGTATAAATAGCACAAGGAGGACCTTCTGTTTCATTGGAGGTTGTGTCACCCCCTTCCTCAGCTGTCAAAAATAAGAGTAAAGAATACAAAAAATTTTAGCAAAGCAAGAGGGATAAAACGAAATGTAATGTTTCTGTGGGTATAATTCTCTGAGACAAATCAGTGTTTATCATACTTTTATTTGAAATGGGAAATGAAAAATAAAAAAGAACCCAAACCAATAATTTAAATGGAAAATATTTTGTTATTTTGAAAAATATGATGTTAATTTCAGTTTTTCAGATGGCTTTCCTTTTTAATAATGCTTTCTATTTCAGTGTTCTATTTTTTTATCACGTACTTTTCTTCATGTACTTGATTGCATTTACGGTGAATGTAAATTATAAAAATTATAGGAGCTAGAATTTATGTAAAATAATCTGGAAATCACCTGGGAACAAAACAGTACTAGAAGCAGATATGCAAAAGCCTACATTTTAAAGTTTTTCTTTATTTTTCTTTATTTTCATGAGATTTTCTCCCTCTTAGAAAAACAGAAAAAAATGTAGGATCAGGAGCCAATTAATCCTCAGTCTAAAAGTATTTTAATCAGAGGGTTGCAAGCCAGAGGAATCCCTCTTTCCTTAGCTACTTGAGTGGATCACAACGATATAACTAGCTGTTAACCACAGGATCAGAATTTTTCTTAATCCAAACAATTCCAAGGCCATGGCAGATCTGAGAAAAACCTTTTGTTGCATGTGAGAGCAGTATGAGGAGAGCAGCTGCAGAAGCTGCAGTTTCAAGTGGACAAGAGCAGTGTGTTGTAATCTGTTTTAGAAGTGAGGAAGGAATGGATTACTGCGGTCTGAACTACAGCTGAAAGGAGAGGTCTCGACCTTGCAAAGCAAGCATCGGAGGAAAGAAGTTCACTCATCTTCATGTATCTGCAAACAGCTGTATGTCTGATTGCACCTCAGTCATGTGAATCTGTTTAAACTAAATGCAGAAGTATCTCCTAATTTGAAACTGGAGGCAACTTTGTGGTTTCCTCATAATGTTTCCTGCCGGCAAAAATATTACTTATGAACTATATTAGCTGGGAAACAGAAACTTAGCCCTCATTCAAGCTTCAAGGTTTGATTGTGACTGTATAAGTAGGCACAGGTACTTAACTGTAAATCTGTGGAAAGTACATCTACTGGTAAGCTGGTAGCAGTTCATTCTAAAACCTTTTTAGTGGATTTTCAGGCATAGTTTAGTCAAAATTGGTAGTGTCACTGCAGTTCATAGGATCCTGCCAGGAGTTCATGAGGCAAATGGTAACGTATTCTGAAGGTCTGAACGTTTCTGACAATTCCTCTTTTCCCCATACAAAATTAAAGACTGTGTCAATGCTAAGAGAAGGTAGCAAGGTCTGTGAGCAGAGCCCTAATTATCTGAGAGATCTCGGTACCCTGCTTTTCTATAAGGAAATGTTGAACATTTAGATATTGCCAGACACAAGGCACAAGTGTCCATCTTGAAAGTCCCTGTTTGAAGCTGGGCAGAAACAACCCATGAAGCCTAGAGATCTGTTTGGAGCGGGGCTGGAAAGGCACTGCTAAAGAAAGATTTGGGCTTCTCCCTTGAAACTTTTCATGTGCACTATTGCTGATGAGTTTGAGTGAAGAACCAGTCTTTGCTCTTGGGACAAGTGTAAGGATTAGGGTTGGGAGAGAAAGTGTATAGTGATGATTCTGGTCAGACTGGAAATCAGCTGATGAGGCTCAGGTGTAAAAAAGGGTACATGAATAGAGACTTAATATATTATAATAAGAAGGTACAAATGGGCTTTTCTGATTTTTTTTTTTTTTTTTTTTCCCCCCCTGGTTTTGTGATCAGTAAAATACTCTTGACTCCTGTAATATATAATAAATGGCAGAGCCTTGGATACTTTACACTTAGAGCCTAAATTAATGCATAGTTATTTATGCATTAACTATATTGCATTTTTGTTTTCAGTATATTAAATTCAAAAATTTTATTGGATTATTAATATTTACCATTTTTTAAGTACATGAAGCGCTTTTGAATTGTTTCTGAGAGTTGGCTTCAGCACAGACTATGTTGGATGTAACTTGATATGGCCCTTGGAAGCATAGACAGCATCAGGGGAGGCAAAATAATTTTGGCAGTTCTGTTAGTTGTTAAATTGGTTTAAGTGTTTCCTTCCCTTGATCTATTAATTCATTTCTGCTCAAATTTAATTCCCTCAGTTGTGCTTATATGACTACGTATAGGCCTATTTGTTGAAAGAGATCACCAACTATTTTTTTGGATTGATGTGGTTCTCAATCTAGTCCCATAAAATGTTGATGTGGTCACAGAAATAAAGTTAGAGCAGACTTGCTTAGTCAAATTTTGCTGCTTAGAAATACAGTTTTGAAACTCTGGATTTAGGCAATTTATCATCCTTTTTCTTGGCTTTTTGTTCACAGTTCTGCATGCCTACCCTCTGCTGTATCACTGCAGCTGCCAATGCAGGTGGTTTGGAGTCATGTAGTGAACTAGATCTTCTAGTGGCTTATCAGCAAAAAAATTCTGGTAGCAATCCCTGTGTTAGCACTAGATCTAGCAATGATTACACCACTAAAACCAAAGCATGAGTTTTTACTGATGTCTCAGCTGCTCCTGTATCTCCAAGAAAATGTTTTTAAGAAAAACTCCCCAGCGTAAAAATAGAATTCTAACCTTAGTTTGCCAGTGATATTATCTAGAACTCCGTGAAATATTTTTATTTTCACCTTTATACAAACAAATTGGAATTTACACCAAAGAGGAAAACTGATAAAAGAGACTGAATCATGACTAATGAAATGTATTCCTGAGCATGACCTTTCTTTTTAGCCAGCAAGCAATAAAGGCTTTATGCTTGCAAAGCCACACGTTGAACCAAAGGAGCAGTAAAATAAGAAGCAATAGCAGACTTTTCAGTTTTGTCCATTTTAACAGGCCTATACTTCTCATCAACAAGTTCAGTATCAGTTGAGTGTTTTTTCAGTACATTACACTCAATTTTGTTGAACTTGGGAGTTAGATCATTAGGCAAAACCACCTAGGAAAGTATCTAAGGGCTGATGATAAGAAATAGTAGATCTATTTATAAGGTCATGTTCTTGAATCTTAATGTTCCATTTCATTTTGGGAAAAAGTTGAATTTTTACATGGTGAGGGCTTTCTTAGTAAACTATGTACATTTCATTTTATGAAACATCAAGAAAGTCTCTCTCCCCACCCTAGTGCATGTGCACCTGGTTTCTTTGGCAGTTCAGCATTTCAGATCACAACTCTGAAAAATAGCAGAGGTGTTCCAGATTTTTTTTATAACCTCTGGATATTTAGGGTATTTGTACTGATACTATAGGAGTTGTACAGCAATAAGCTAAAAAGGTATGTAATACCTATGCTGTATTATAAAGCTATGATTAATGATTTTTCTGTTGTAATTAGAACTAACAAGTGTGCAATCACCTCACTTTACATGTAATCTACAGTAATTAGCAAATACATAAATTATGCTGTGAATAGATATTGACCTTTCTTTCACTATTTATAAAGAAAGATATTGCATGAAGAAGGCTGCAAATCTTCAGACAAGTTAAAATTAAGTTCACTTCAATTTAAGGTATAAATAAGGGATTTTACAATATGCAGCTAATTATCTTAATGTCAAACAAGTCCTACTGAACTTTCTGCAAGGTCACATCCAGCCCACATTGGAGGTGGGAACAAAACTGAAGACCGACCAATTTAAGGCAATAGTTTTCATTGCTTTTCCTTTTTGTGGACCCCTCAAGGTTTTCCAGCAGTGATTCTGACTGTTAGAAATTTCACAAAGGTCAAATAACAGCTATATTTCGCTTCCCGTCAATCCCTTAGAAATACTACACAGACTCAGGGCCGCAGTGAAAACTGCTTATCAGAGACCAGTCACACACAGAGTGGTTTTCTTGAGTTCAGGAATCTATGCTGTTTCTCCATTTAAAAGTAACCAGTGTCTTGCTGGTAGATTGAGTCAACAAAAACTTTTGTTCCTCTTCAAACTTATCTACATTCTCTACAAACCAGGTCAAGGTAACTGGCTAGTCTCATCAGTTGTCTTGCTGGCAGTGAGGAAAAGACTTAATGGGTGAAACTTGGGACCTTTTCCTTTCTCTGATCTTAGCACAGTGTGGTTGAAGGCTTTTTCAGGGCTGTTTGATTGGGATATTCAATTGGCCTCTGTTGGAATTTTTCCTATTTCTTTGAGAGGACCTCATACTAGGTTGTGGTACAAATAGGAGCACAAGTGAAGTCTAATGAGATAGTCATGGGGCAAATTGCTTGTAGCAAGCAGAAGTAGCACTGCTTGGTTTTATTTTTGGGTTTAACAAGCCATACATTTCTGACACTGCCAGTCACTGTGCTGGAATTTTTTTATCAATCAAAGCTACAACTGTTGTCTTTTGGTAAGACAAAACTCTTAAACCTTCCCTATTGTCAGTTTCCAGCATTCCTTATCTCAGAAATTCGAAGAACAAGTAGTTTTCTTTTGTATTTCTGAGCAGTTTTTCTAGTGCACCTGTCTCAAACTCCCAGAACATGTATAGCTCTTCTGGCTCTACGGTTAATGATCTCTTTGCTACTGATCATGCATGTCTCTCACTCAAGTTCTTTTTCAGCGGCTATAGCTGTCTGAAATTTTAACTGTTTTGAGCAAGCATCCTTGCACAAATGAGCATGGCTTTTCTGGTTTGGACAGTACAAGCCTGATCCTCTACTGCATTGAGACTTGGAGTCACTTTCTCTGATGGGAAATTAATACAAAGTGAAAACAAGGGAGTCTGATGCAGGCTTCACTGTCCACTTGTTCCTATGATACTAAAAAGATAGTTTTCTTCCACCATAAGTATAATCTCAGATATATTGCAGAAGGAATTGATGGCTCTGCTTTTGAACTGTACATTTGCCTTTTGATCTAGACTGTACATCTTCTGATAATCTCTTCTACTATGGAGTTTGCCCAGATTTTTCTTCCTTAAACTTTCTTTTATTTTGACTAATTTCTTCCTCTGGGAAGTCTCCTAAATTTATTCCTGGGCATATTTCTAACTTTTTATATTTCAAGTGTAGCGCAGAGCATTTTATGAATCTTAAAACCCAGTGAAAAGCTGGGAGAAGGAGAAGTGATTCTCAGAAAGAATGTGGCATCCTTTGCCGCTGAAGCAAAGTCTGTTTCCGTAACATTGAACAGTGTTACTACAACTTGCCAAGCTTCTGTGTTACTGCCACTTGGCAGAAGATTACTATGTGGACAGTATGTTACAAAGTGAAGGTCACTTACACATTGGAGCTAGCTGTCTGTTTGGGGAGCATATGCACCTGCATAGCTCTTCCCTAGTTATATAATATAGAATGTGTGACCAATACTGGACAAGGTCTGAGAAGATTGTCGTCTTTTCAGCATTCCACTGCATCCACAAGTCATTGATCCAGGTCATTATTGGTAACCAAATAGTTTTTATTCTAGTGCAGTATGTCCAGACAGGGAGAGAGCTGCTCTAGCGTAGATTAAGTGGAATAACTTATTCTAATATAGCTATGTCATTGAGTCTTATCTATATCAGCAAGAACTTGGACCAGAATAAGCATAACACTGGAGCAGTTGCACTCTGTTCTAGTTGTGATCCTCTTTGAATGAGTTGGAAAATTGGGGTTCTTACAACTATGGAGTGTTCTGGGTCCTATGAACATCATTCATGGGAATGCTCTGCCCTAGACCATTTCCACATATCTCTGGGTAATTACATTCTGCTTGTCCAAATGGTTTCTTCTCTGTGAAATGCATCCCTTCCTTTCTTTTTGAATTGCAGCATATTTTTCTTTAAAGTAGATGTAGCCGTTCTATGTAAATTTAAATCACCCCATAGTTAATATCGGTATTTGTTTGTTTTATGTCCTCCTGCCATACTCTGCAGTTCTTGTGGTGGTGGTTTTGTCCTCAGCCAACATTATTTTTTGAAATGTAATCCGGCACAGTTTAGTGAAAGTCTTCTTCAAGCGCTGTTCCTTTAGTACTTGGTCACTAGGTGTCACTACTGATCTAGGAGAAAAGCAAAGCTTTGTTTCCAGTTTTGTTTTAAATTTGTGCAAAGCACAAAATCATTTGTATGTAAGAACTTTTATACTGTCTATAAAAACTCATACCTACGGACTCCATAGCATGATCAGTAAGGAGTCATTGTGTTCCCCAACTTCAGCACAGTCTGCTGTTCAATCCACTTTTAACTACACAAGGAAGAGTTAGTAATTTTTGGTGCCCCGGCCCCAGTATGTTAGCTGTTTTGAACACAGAATGATATTAGCTGCTCTTCAAATCGAGGACCATAACTGTAAAAGGGACAATATTTTACTTTTCTGTACTCCTTTCAAAAAAAAAAAAAAAACAAAACCAAACCTAGTTTGTAACATATTAAGAAGTCAGACTACAAATGCAGAAATCCATTGTCAAAGTACACTTGCTGCTTAGAATTTCATCTGGGGCTCCTGGATTCCTGTTTGTGTGTTAGAATCAGTAGTTAGAAGGATTAATCAGCCTACATAGGATATACGGTGATCTCAAGCAGGCTGGAGAAATCAGACTCAAAACCTGATTAAGTGTTGAATGGTCTGGCCTTTTACTATTGTATGTGGGAGAACTAGATTTGAATCTGGACATAAATCTTGTTCGCTTATTCACTGATAGCTGTTGGTAAATGTGAGGCACCATTTTGGAATGTATGCTGCTATTCTAAGAAAATGAACTTTAGCCTTTTAGTGAAGGAAAACCTGTTTCCTTTGCTGCAGTGCTGTATAAACATCTCCTACTCATGTCTATTCTCTGCTCTTGGGATTCAACAGAGCTTAAGAAAAATATTTTAATGGAGACTGATTTCTAACCCCTGCTGAACACCTCAAGAAATAAATATCTAATGATTACATTCACATTTCTTCTCTTGTAATCATTTAATGAATGATCAGCAACTGACAGCAAAATGCCCTACTTGAAGGGGAAGGCTAGGGAGATATTAAGTGATCCTTTCATGGAGGGAACTATGGTTTGTCAGTCTCCCTTTTTATTTGTTGAGAAAAGTTACATTCTATGTGCCTGAGACACCTTGTGCTGATGATAGGTGAAGGTGGCTGTGTAAGTTATGGATGGTTTAGGTTTTTTTTTACCTGGGAGTGGCAAGTTTTTAAACAGAGGCAAGTGGTGCTTAAGCCCTGCCTGTTGCAGATGCTTTTGAATACAAAGATATTTTCATGGCACAGAGAAAAAAGCTCAGTTTTCAATTTGTCGTATTGGACCTACAATGTATGGCTATAGTGCTTTGGGTTTTTTTTTTTGGCTGTTCAGGAAAATTATCCTCAAGCACTGCTGAAGCAGTATTCAAAAGATTTTTTTGTGTAAAATGTTACCAGAAGAGGATCACTTTATTTGCCCAGCTTTCTCAGAGCTGATGACTGCTAACAGACTTGTGATTATACTGTTAATAAAACAGTTTCTGGGTAAAGGTTTTCCTGGCTTATCACTGAGTAAATCAATGAGTGCCTGATAGCTACCTTTGTTTCTGTATGGAGTCCTTGCTGCTTTATTTTAGAGGGCATCACCCAACTTTCCTATTGTGACATGGAAGTGGAAAGAACAATTTAGTGCTACACCTTTCCAAAGGTTAAAATGTAGAGTTTCTTTCTAGAATCATGGTTTCATATCCCCAGAGGCTGACTCAGCCCCTATGCTGGCTGAGGCACATAAGCTTAGAATTGAGGAAATCTGTGTTAGTCTTCTGAAAATAACCATAATAACAGAAGTCCCGTGTTCACACTGAGCAAGCTAATAATTCTCCATACTTGTCTGTAAAAGTAGCTCCCCTTTGCTCTCTTTTGGTAGCTCTCTTTGTCGTCTTCTCCTGATAATGACCATTATTTACAAATTTAGTTTCCTCAGTGTGCATGTTGTTCCCACAAGAATTCTCAGGCAATCACAACCTCCAAGGTATAACCTGCCCCCGTGTACTAAAACATGCAAATACTGAGAAAGGGAGAGATCAGACTGCTCTGCCAGAAAAGAGATGGAGACAGAAGTATGTCACAAAATGATTTTGCAAACTACAGTCTATGGAGCTTTAGTTGGATCACATGTCAGTAGCTCCAAATTTATGTTCTTTTAAAGGTATTTGCTCCACTTTTTCCTCCTATAGATTTCGTATGTCCTACGTACATAACAAACTCTGAATTCTCTCCCCAAGGAGCCAAGAAAATGTTGCCTTAACATCTATGACAGCAACAGTACTGTTGTCCATATGTTTAATAAGAGCAGAATTACAGTAATGTTCCTGTAACATGTGAGCAAATAGAGTAAGTATTTCCACAATGGCTACAGCTGGGATTTTGTAATGCTCACTGCTTTAACCAGTTTAAATAAAGCAAAGCTAGCCTGAACCTAAAAACCCCAATCTGATTTACTAAGCAAGTTCTGTCCGGACTCTTCGTGTACATTTTAAATCTTCCTCCAGCTGTTAGTCAAAACAAATGCATAATTAAGGAGAACTACTCCTTATTACTGTTTAATTTCCTGATAAAGACATTAAATTAAATTAAAAGGAATTTCCCCAAAAGCCCCCGTTCCAAACTGAATCTCTGCACTGACAAGCTATTAGATTTTCTGCAAAACAGAATAGCAAACAAAAAAAAAAAATCTACTTTTGGGCTTTTAGATTTGTGCAGTTTAATTGTTGGTCTATTTCCCTGATAAGGTGAGACTAGTCCCATGTCACTAGGGGAATGGTATCCTGCTGTGTTTTTCCATCCTCATTTACAATGATTATGTTATCAGGCTAGCCAGGCAAAAGGGTGGAGCAACTATAATTTCAAAGCAGGATTAGGTTGAAATAACGAGGTCACCAAGTTGTGGTTGTCATGGCAACGTCACATCTAAGAATATGGGATGCTTCTAGGAGATGAGGCAAGCCTGGAGTCTCTCTCCCTTTGCACAAAATCCCAGACTATTTCTGTAAGATTGCTTAATTGCTTTTAAACATTTATTTTCAAAGTGGCTTTTGCCACAACAATGAATCCAAATTGTACTTCTTTTTATTGACAGTGTCTTAAGGATGTGTTTATCTCTGATCTGCTATTGATCCTGTTTTCCTGTCATCTTCTGAGTATGTATTTTGTCTGTTTTAAAAAGATCTTTTGTTTTAGATATATTACAAAAGCTTTAGGTAATTCAACCAGTGCTCAGGTGTTCTGATTCTCCTCGAGACTTCCCAATCTTTCGAAACACAGGGTTGTCTCTCAGGTCATATACTGCCCTGGGACCTCTCCTACACCCACATATAAGAGACAGTGTTTTGCTGTGAACTGCTGAATTTCCACGCTAGTGATAGTTTGTATCCATTTCTTAGTACTGTTTTATGTTTAAAATATTTGTTAATCTTTTTTTTTCTGTCAGTGCCTAAAAATTATTATTTTTAAACACATTATTTGTCATTGTTTCAAGTTGTATTGGATAGGATAAATTTGAGCGGCTGCAGAGCCTTACTTCACTGTGTCACTGCTTGTCACAGGCTTTCATGGGAACTTCATGGTACAAATTCCTGACAAGCACAGTAGGAAGCAGCTGCATTATGTGTGTGTTTTTATTTTGTTGTGTAAAATCTCACCAAAAATACTTCCTCTCTCAACTTTTACCTATGCTTTAATATCGGTGTAACATTATGACATAAATCTCAAAACACATATTTCTACTGAAATCAGTTTGATTTTTTTGCTTTTTCCTTGCCAAGCATCTACTGCTATGAGCATAATGTAGTGTTTAAGTGTGCCAGGCTAAGGGATTTGTGGAATGAGGGAGTAAGTTGCAAAGAATATAAAGGAGGTGGAGTAGACTGTAATGGTAGGCTATGGGTTTTAGTGTGTAGTTTGGGAGCACTGAAGCCTGAATTGTCTCACAAGATCTTGTCTAAGTTTTTCTTCAGTGACTGGGGCACTTTTGTTTCTGGGCATCTGTGCTCTACACACTATGCAGTAGATGTGCTGCAGACATCTCCCCGGTGTTACAAGTTGCATACCATTCTTCATGTATCTGCCTAGTTACATGGAACTTGCAGCAACATAATGAATCTAGAGACCATTGCCTTCTCACAGATTTTGGTTGAAAGAAGCAGGTGGCTTTTCAGACAAAGACATCAACACAGAGAAAGATCACATAAGGCCCATTGCTGCAGGCCTTACATGAAACTGTAGGATGAGGGTTCCTACAAATAGGAAAGAGACTGAAAAAAGCTGGGTTTTTTTTATAATCCTATGAGAAAGTTGTCATGCCCGCCATATATATGGTTTGTTTATAGAGCTTTTGGTTTTAAAAAAAATTAAGAAAACAAACAGAAAATGCCATATTCATCAACTTGTTTCAAGGACAGGAGATGCAAGGTCTAAGGGCAGATGGTGTTTTTAGATAACCTGATTTTTGACTGGCATCAGACTGCCTTCATAGGACAGTGTGGATGTTTTCTGTTTCCCTTCCTCTCGTTTTCCTCCATTATCCAGTTAGAGCTTGTGAAGAGCATAGCATCTTGCACTTTGACATGCTGGGGTGTAGTGACTATGCAAAGTGAATGATTTCTCTCAATAGTGAGACGAATTGCTCTGTTCTGAGAACAAAAGAAAAAAGAAACCTCAGCCTTGGTATGGAATACACTGTTTAACCAACAGGTAGCAGAGTACTATTTGGTCTCTGACTTTGGAGGAGGTTATTTTCCACAAAAGATGGAATCTTCCCATGGCAGCCTGGAAGAGTTGCTGATTAGAGTCCAGCCAGGTGATTTATTTAACAGGTCTGCCACCGATGATGCTATATGAAAACAGGAATTTCCTCCCCTTTTTTTGTGGGTTTGTATCTTGTCCCAGGGAGAAGCTATAGATAATTATTGAATGGATTGAGTGTATTTTTTCTGTGACCTTATGATCCTATACTCTTCAGTGAGCTGAAGAACTATCTGGGAAATAAAGAAAAAATTAATCCCAAATTGTCAGTGGGTGTATCCACCAGATGGTGATGTTTTACCAAATTAGTTGCACATTGATCTTGCAGTAAAAATCTTGTAGTTTGAGGGAATTCTGATTACTTCTTAAATTTCAGATGAATGAGTCTTCCTGTTGCTTCACTGATAACTAGGTTTGGAAAGAGAACATGTTTCTGCCTGTGCTGAAGTCTACCCTGTTTGTGTCCAGTACAATGGACACAGTGAGCGGTGGCTAAGGAAAATCTGTAGCTTCTACCATATTGAAACTAGGCAAATGCTCGCATACTAGAAGCAAAATTTACATGGCTACTTTACAGTTATGGAGACTGTGAATCTGACAGTCTTGTTTACCATTTAGAGCAGTTTATTTCTGTGGGAAAGAAAGTGCCAGAATGGGAAGGAGAGGAGGGCTTGTATTGCTGTATTGTTCCATGGCTTCTCTTTCCTTACCCTGGAGGATCATGTGGATGAATGCCAAAGGTTTGGTTTGCTGGGTGTGGCCCCATCAGCATGTCAAGCTGGAAAGGAACAGATCTGCTGCATTCACTCTCCCTGTTCCTTGGCTGCCTGTTGAGTTGAACAGTCCTCAGGAAAACTGTGTTATGGAAAGTTACACAATTTAAAGTCTAGCTTTTCCATCTTGATATACAATAAACATCACTACAGCTTATGCACACGCACTGCAGCCACTCAGGTGGAAAGAACTTTGCTATTAAAAATTGTTATTGATTTAGTTTGAGGAGTAACTGCCAGTAAAATTGGATCCTTCAAAAGTCTTCACCAATTTTATCTAACAGAGTAAAAGATTCTCAGAAAACACAAGGAATGGTGTTGTTTTGTTTTGTTTTGTTTTTTTTCTGTTGAGTCCTAAACTACAGTTAGAAAACTCAAAAAGATAATTTGTTGGTCCATTTTATTTTTTTTTTCTTGTTGTTAGTGACACTGTTCTGCATGCAGAACTCCAGTGAAGCTATTCTGTAGGATATCAACCACCTGTAAGTAGAAACTGTGTTGTATTTGATCCAACAAGCTCAAGAGGGCCAGGTAATGTTCCTGCAAAATGCACCATTTCTAATGGGAATGCTCTTCCCAGGATAGAATACCAGTGACAGTAATACTAATCTTAAAGTTAGATTTGCCAAAGAAAATACTTGTTACTACTTTAAAAAAATATAAATAAATAAAAATAAGGAATTAAAATGCTATTGTACAAAATAGCAGTTTCAAATAATGGATTTAGAAAAAAAAAATATTTCTGTTAATGAATTCTGAATTGTGAGAATGGTCTGCCTTTTCTGATAGCGACATCCTAGTTTGGGAGGGTTCCAGTTCAGGGTAGGTCTCACAGTAGGAATACTGATACTATTGATACCAATATGGTTCACACATCCAGATTGAATTCTGCTTTTTTGCCACAGACTTCTTGGTAGAGGTGGATCATCTGGGGCCACACTGCATTAGAAAGGAAATGGGATGATGTTCCTTCTTCCTGATAGGATGACATTAGTTACGTTCTGCGTGTGCTGGCCGCCTCCCTCAATACTGTTAATCCAGTTCTCTTCTTGTCCTGAGCCTCCTTGTTCTTAGCCAGGACAGCTGGGACTGATTTTTGTGTGGGTGCATCAACACTGTGAGCATAAATGTAGCAGTTCTCCCCATCCCTTGCGTACAGCTAGCTGCTTTTGTAGAACTCACAAGCATGTGCTGATAGTGTTGTGGATTTTGTTTTCTTTTGAAGCTTAAAAGCTAAACAATTGCTCTCTCTTATGACCAGCATGCATTGGTCACTTTTTGTTACCACTCTTCGGAAACTAGCCTATATTTCCTCATTCCATTCTGTGCTGCCGTTTGTTGAAGCATAAAACCAGCTCAGTTTGCTGCCATTGGTCTTTAGAATATAACACATCTTTGTCTGAGAGTTTTTAATGGTGTAACTTTAAGTAGCCTTATCAGTGAAATGGCTTGAGGTACTTGGACTGGACTGTACCAGCTTGGGGAAGCTGTCACATAGGTTTTTCTTTTGTACTGTGCAACTCCATGGATGACTTGCTCATTGAATTGGTTTTCTCCTGCGGCCAAGTGTTTGATGGACAACACTGAACATTCAGGAAAGTGTGAGAGAGCTTACGTGAGTTTTCCAAGTTCTATAACATTCATTAGGAAATTACTGAAGAACTTGTGAAATCTGAAAAAGCCAACAGATATTCTGAGGCACTCTTGCTTTGTGTAGGTGGATGGCACTGAGCTTGCCCTGTGCAAGCTGAGAGTGTACCGCCAATTTATTCTGCTACGCACATGGAGTGTTTGAGCTGTGGCCAGAAATGTTTGTAAACTCTTTGGGATTCTTCAGCATTTGCCTTCAGGTATTTGGTTTGGTCACATACTTTGATGAGAAGTGTGATCAAAACCAAGTTGTTCTGTGAGCAGCTGTCCTCCTTATTATGGATTTGTGTCTAATGATTGGACTCCCTTCTGTTTAGTATCAGGGAAGTTCTGACAGTAGCTTTTCCCATGGATAAGACAGCATTCACCTGTGTAGATTTTCTGTTGTCTAGTAAGTATTTAGTTCACACAGGTGAACTTCCCTCAGTAAATTCAGGACCTGCCAAGATCTTCTCTGGCAAGCCATTCATTTTAATGAAATGTATAGGGAAATAATAACATTGAAACCATTGTCCTTCTTTCAGATCTGGTTGAGATATGCCAAAGTTGTAAAGGAAAGAAGAGACTGACAGATGAGGTGCCACACTACAATTGCATAATCTTTTTTCTTATGAAACCAGGCTAACAGGGAAGCATTAGATGGATAATCTTCAAGCCTGGAACAGGCTGCCCAGAGAGGTTGTGGAGTCTCCTTCTCTGGAGACATTCAAAACCCGCCTGGACATGTTCCTGTGTGACCTGACCTAGGTGTTCCTGCTCTGGCAGGGGGATTGGACTAGATGATCTTTTGAGGTCCCTTCCAATCCCTAACATTCTGTGATTCTATGATTCTGTGAAACCTGTCCCAGACAAGGAAATCTTGCAAAGGAAATGGTGCTTATAGTGTCATATAGACTACCCTTGTGAAACGTATGCTGGTTTGGCACCTAGACTTTAGTGAAACTGCCCAACTAAATTGTTAGTGGGAGCTGTGCCATCTGAACAGATGGGCATGTGTAGGCAGTCAGTAGTCATGTTTGTTCTTCATTTATGGGAATTTAGACCAGGATTTGAAATACCATGAAGCATAAAAAGCAAAATGCCTGGGTAGGCTATCCTCAGGTTTGCATCTGAACTAGGTATCTTGAACATTTGCCCTGTTGCAGAGGGAACATCCTCTCAGTAAGCTAGTCTAGGACAAGACATCTGACAGAAATAATTTTTGACTCGAATACTTCACCTTTCTCAATATTCTTAAGCACTCTGGAGGTGTTTAAGAGTTGTGTCGACATAGTGCTCAGGGATATGGTATAGTCATTGACTGTCACTGTTAGATTAATGGTTGGACTCGGTGATCTTAAAGGTCTTTTCCAACCTAGGTGATTCTGTGATTCAGATTTCTCAATTAATTTTGTCCTACCAGTCCACTTTCCCTGTGACTCTTTAGGTTGTGTTATTTTTGCTTTTGAATCCTTTTAACGACTTTCCCATATCTATTGCGTTCAGTTCCAGCTTCCTTGCAGTCATAACTGTAAGTGATTCCAGCTGTGCCTGGAATTCTGCTCACTTCTTTCAGCATCTTCTTCCTGCCCATTTGCTGGGGTAAAGTTACTTCTCAAAGCATGTGGGTATATACACAAATTGCCATGAGGCAGGTTAGATTGGAAACCTACGGTGTGTCAGCTGCACTCCCATAACTACCCAACTGCATTCTCTTCCTGGCTGTAAGTGTAAGTCGTTTCCCTCCAAATTCTTAGCCTTTTAAACCTGTGCATTTCCGAGTATGATCAGGCATAGAAGTAGTTACTGTGTAGTAGGCATCTAATTATGTGTAACCTTACAGTAACTTCCATGTGTGCTCAGTCCAAGCTTTCTTCTAAACATTTAGCCACCACTTCCAGTATTGTACCTGGTGTTCAGAGCAGTTTTAGGCCTTTGTACATTAGGAGCATTTTACAATGATGCTGTAGCAGCAAAACCTTGTAATAGAAACAGGTTATACCAACAAAACACTTATTTGTCTACAATGGCCTATGCTTGTTCATCAAACATAATAAGCTAAATCACAAAGAGATCTTTTTTTGCTTGTGACTTTGTTTCATCTATGCTAAGGTTTTGGACAAAATGATTATGTCAAACAGGTCTGATTTTTATCACTTTACATCTTGACGTAGGTAAATCTAAGCAAATCTTTACATGCACACCTGGCCTTACTGAAAGCACATGTTTTGCAATAATGTTAGATAATAACAGAGTTGAGTGATGCAATTTTGAGCCTGGCCCTTCATCTGTTCATACTGTGTGGTATTACTTTGAATGTCTGCACTAAGCATTCTGTCTCATTTAGATTAAGTCTCATGAGACAGGGACCACATCTTTCCCTCTGTATCACACAGACTCAGGTACCTTGATGGCACTCAAAAAATGATAAATAATTTAAGGCCAGTACTGTTTAGAGATCAGCCCCATATGGAGTCTTTCTGGCCCATTTGATGGAGAGGAAATTCTGTGTAGGAAGTCAAAGAGGTGGCTAAGGTCAGAGTCAGGTTTTACAGAGTCTCTGGCAACTTTCTTAGACACATGTTAAAACAAGTGTTTTTCAGATTTCAGGGGAAAGCAACAGGCAATATGCATCACCTGTCACAGACCTACATGTGTGTAGAGACCTTTTCCCAGATACGGGCTTTCATATTTCATATTTCCTTGTCTACCTGTTTGGAAACTTTCTAATTTATGCAAAATCATACTAGCATAGAGGATAGCCATGTGTTTTTTGACTTAAAAGGTATCTATATAAACACAGTTTTTTGATTCCATGTTAATAAATGAATGGATGCACACTGGCACGAATGCAGTACATGCACAGAACAGCTGTTCTGCTACAAGTAAGGGGAGAGGAAAAAGCCCAGATGTCCAGAACAGGGTAGTCTGAGCAGTCAGTGAACAGCCTTAATCGTTTGCTAGGCAGGGACAACTTGAGAGCTGCCAGAATAACTGCCTGTGGGTCTTGCCAAGGAGCCAAATACCCTGCCTGAGACTATAATATACAGACTGGCATCTGGGCTCTCTGATTGTCATCAGTCCCTGAGCATGAAAGAGGAAGAAGTGGATAATAGTAATTGAAAAGCTCACTGCAGCGTTTTAAAATTAATTACTTCATTTTTTTTCCTAAAAACATCCAACTATTGGGAAAATAATTAAGCATGGTTTTTGAGAGGAGAAAGCCAGTGCTATCAAAGCAATGCAAGACTCCTTAAAAGGAATTGTTTGGCTGTGTATTGTTTCGTCTGCTTAGATATTTCATTCCACACTTCGCTCCTACTATTCAGTTAGGCACCAATATAATTTCCATTTATTCCTGTAGGCTAAGTGGTTGCTCTTTGTATGGAGAGAGGTGTAATACAGTCAAGGTAGAATGTGGACGTGTGTGACTGCACCTCAGTTTTCCCTTATGTGCCCTGGGATACTGTTGTCCTACAAAGCTGATGGTATCCACTAGGTCATATCTTCAGTGTTTGTTCTCTCACAAACTTTGTTATTTCCTTTTTGCAGGCAGTCTTGTATGATGTAAGAGGCAGCAGCCTTATGACATGACATGAGAGAAATCAGCTCTACCCTGCATCTTTACCTTCTGGTGCCTTATGCAGTGTTAAATTAAGGACTAGGATGCCTAGTTCTAGGTCTCCCATGAAGTTGTGTTAAAATATCTGTACCTTACTATCCCTCTATACTTCTAGGCTTCATAGGTGGGTGCATGGGGCACTGCTTAGTAGTTTCAACTGATGATCTGAGAAAGGTTGGCCAAGCAAATGGCAGAGCTCAGCTTTCCAAGAAGCTGATCTATGGTTATCTGCTTTGCCATTTTATGCTCCTGTCACTTGACAGCATTTAAACCTGCACTGAAGTTTCCAATTCTCCTGTTGGGACAGTGGGGAGAGCTTGGCCATAGGTGTAGGGGCTTACACATCCTGCTTTAACCAGGTGAGAAATGGTAATACTTTTTCTATCTGGGAGCCTGGTGTTCTGTTTTCTTTTATGATCTTCTTTTGAACACAAACATTTTCTTATTTCCTTCTAACATCTGTAAACACTCTACCGCAATTGGTTCCTAAAACCAGGAAGAGAAATTGAGTAGCTACAATGTGCTGGCAGTGCTGCACTACTATATAATCCACCAGCAAGAAGAACTTGTAGAGGTAGGAACAGATATCCTCTATATGGGTTAGTCCACAGAGATGTGATAACTCCTTTCTCTCTATGCTACCTCATTTTTTCTGGAATGGAAGAGGTTGTAGTTGTGATTATTAAGTTTTTGAGCTAAATCCCTTGCTTTTGTTATAGCCACAGGGGATGAAGTATGAAAAACACTACCAGCATGCTACAGAATAGTCATTGAAATGATCACTAGAATAGTTTTTGGAATGGCTTTCTGTTGTTGGATGTTGTACTCAAAACATAATTTAGCCCTTGCAGTAATATTTGGTTTGCAATGTGTTTTTCAAAAGTATTTGTATTTTGTTTAATGTTTATAATTTCAAAAGTACACAGTCTGGGTGCTACAGGCTTAGTAGGTTCAACAAGCAGAGCAGTATAGATGATGAAGTTTTATCAGTGCAAGCAGAGAATGGACACTCTTGCCTCTTTGAGTTCTGTAAATGCCCAAAATGTTTAATATTTAATATTTAAATGCCTTCTCTTTCCAGAAAGTAAGGTTCTTTTCAGCTTAAAGTTAGTGCTTATTTCACAAGATGCTACTAATGAGCTGTAAAGCCTTTCACCTCTCTGTCCCCCAGCTTAATAACACAATGTGAGAATATAAGCAAATATCCACTGAGTGAGACCACAGATCCATTTGCTCATCTGACATCCCTCATAATAGACAGTAATAGATTATTAAGAAAAAACCCACAAAACCAGGGCAGTATGCTGTAATATTTCTTCTCCATACCTTCTTCATTCCTATTGTATTGCAGCTTAGGAACTTCTTGAACCTTAAGTTATATACAGACGTTTAGGATCCTTAATACATTTTCTTTTGTTAATTTGTCTGATCACTATTTGAATGCATCTGTGTTTCTGGCATCCACAGCATCCTGTTGCACTGAGTTCCTGGGCTACTTAGGCAGTAGGTAGAAATCTGTTTCTTTTCAATTCTGCCTAGTTTAGTAGGAATTAATATTTTTTCCTGGTAAATGGAAAGTTCTAGCAGTGTCAATCTGATCAGCTCATCAGACTGGCCAATTTACTTTACTTTAGATTGTAAACTCTTCATGAGTGAGAGCACCTCTTGTGTCTTCAGTACGTGATTCACTTGAGCCAATTAGTAAGAGTTTTTTTAGTAGACTGATAAATCAGTCTCATATTTAGGGCTAGCAAGTAATTTCTCCCATGTCAGACTAGCTGGGGCTGTGCAGGGTACTTTGCTCTCTTTCTCTATGGAGAGGAGAGTATCCTAGAATACTACACGTTTTCACTGATGAAATTTCCTGCTATTGTAAGGGTCTATGAGATTGAATCTCCTACTCTTTTCCTCTTTAACATTATGTGTGGCTTTTCTTATTTTTGTGAAGTTTCAGACAGGAAGATGTGGGGCATGCTGAGCTCAATGACAAGATGCATGTGTTCATAGATTTTTCTTAGCTAAGTATCTATTAGGTGATTACCTATCACTGTGAAGACCTGGATTCATTGACATGGGTATCCAAGATTTCTAGTAAGATACATATATATATATAATATGAAATTCCAGATTTTTCAAAGCGTGATTGCTACATTTTTTTTCAGGTTGGCAGCACCAGGAAGTATCGACCTTTCCTCTTTGGACTGTTAAATATTTCTTCAGGCCCTTAGCTCTGACTACAGCTTTGCAGGAGCGAAGACTCTGTTCATGTTGTTCTGTACTGGCTTCTTCTGCCAAACTACTTCAAAACTTTGGCCACTATATTTCCCTAGGCAGCTATTCATCTTTCAACCTCTGAAAGGCTTCTTATCAAGTCTGTCTCCACAGAATAGGAAAGCAATTAATTCCATAGTAAGCACCATTGCTAGCCTGTTGTCATTTTCTACCTGACAGGTTAGGAGGATTTTACCCTCTGAGTATGGGCTTCATCTGGGAGAAACTCCAGATTCTTTGATTCAGGTAAAATCTGAACAAAGAAGGCTCAAACCCACAAACTCATTTTTCAATGGTGGTACACCAAAAGATCATATTTCATGCTCAGGTGCATGTCAAAGTTCTTTGTTATGTAATAAATACAATCTAAATCTACCACATCAAAGTGGGGTGGAGATAAGGTAACAAAAGATTTCCTTATTCCTACTGGATCATCTTCCACTTCCTAGAGTAGAATGGGATCTTTGTAGGGAGAGCTTCATTTGCAGGAAATAAACTTTTATATGACTGTCTCCAAGCTCAGTGTTTCTGCTTGGAGAAGGATGTCACAGATTGTCTAGGGCTCAGCTGAGAACAGTGATCATGTGGTGAGAAGCCTGAAGAGGCAATATTCGTATCTTTCCTGGCTAGAAAAGTACTGGTCTTTTACCCCCAAAAACCTGTTAGGTTTGATTAAATTAACAATGGTGAGATCTTTGTAGTAACCTTTTAGGTTTTGATCCTGTAGAACATACTTAGAACATATTTTGAGCTTTTCTCTGCCAAAAAGACAACCCTCTTTTTTTTTTTTTTTTAAATTTTATGAAAGTACAAATTCTCTCAAAATAACAGCTCCTAAGGAACTGGAACAGAAAAATAAATAAGCAGATAAGATCTCAATATCATAATTGGTGCAAAATCACAAGGATTTTCAGTGTCATGTGGGCTTTGCTTTTTTTAGTCCTCAGAAGGAATAACATCCTCTAGATGCCAAATCTGTATTTCCCAGAATGGGAACAGAAGCATCCATGGAGTGAGATAGGTAGGTGTGGTGTTAGGTTTAGAAATGATGGGCTGGGATGTTTAACAAGGACAGTGATTCAAAGAAGAGGCCAGGATGAAGGAGAGAATATGCATATTTCAGTTTCATTAACTATACCAATATATGCCCTTCTCAGATGGGGAGGAACTTTGCATTATATACCTTACATCCAAGAAGTTAACTTTTGGGCCTGGCTAGGGTTGGAAATGCTGTACTACCACAACAAGTGATGGCGTGGGGAAGACAAACTCCCTCAACTGGCTCTGAGACTCCTTAAAATATCAGGTGAGGTTGTGCTTGGGGCTCTGCTAGCTTCCTTTAGCATGAATCCTGGCATAAATGCCCTTAGGAAGTCTTCTGAGAGGAAAGGATATAGCAGTACAAAACTTCTGTGACATCCCTTGTGCCAAAGGCTGTTCTAAGAGGCCACTGCAAACAGATGAGCAAGCATGGCTTGCAGGTGTGCAGAATCAGAAAATGTTTGAGGTTGGAAGGGAATTCTGGACATCATCTTGTCCAACCACTCTGCTCAAGCAAGGCAACCTAGAGCTGGTGCCCAGGACTATGTCCAGGTGGCTTTTGAGTATCTCCAAGAATGGAGACTTCACAACCTACCTGTTCCAGTTCTTCATCACAGAAAAGTGTTTCCTGATGTTCAGAGGGAACCTCCTGTGTTTCAGTTTTTGACCGTTGCCTCTGGTCCTGTCACTGGGCACCACTGACTCCTTCTTTACACCCTCCCTTTAGATATTTGTAGACATTGAAGTCCCCCCTGAGCCTTTTCTTCAATAGACTATATAGTCCCAGCTCTCTTAGCTTTCCTCATATGAGACATGCTCCAGTGTCTTCGTCATCTTTGTGTTCCTTCACTTGACTCTCTCTAGTAGCTCCATGTCTTTCTTGTACTGAGGAGCCGAGAACTGGATGCAGCACTCAAGTGTGGCCTTATCAATGTAGAATACAGGGGAAGGATCACCTCCCTTTACCTGCTGGCAGCATTCCTCCTAATGCAGCCAAGTATACCATTACAGTTCTTTGCTGCAAGGACACATTGCTGGCTCATGTTCAACTTGAATATTAGACTTAAGGATGCCATGGATGGTTTTGTAACGCTGAGGGCAGACAACAGAAACAAGATGAACGTGTCTTCAACTCAATTGCCAAGAAGCTTTGCCCAGGCTTAAAAGAAAACACAGTCTTTAAGAGAAGTAAGAGTAATGAAATAGGTTATGACATGGAAATGTGAGTGTCATTTTGCAACATACCACAAAATGGGGCTTTGCAAAGATGATGCAGTCTGAGAGAAGTGGAAGAACAGTGTTGTACAGCCTACTTGGAGATTTTGATAGAGATCCTCATGCTAAATCACAGGGAGATTTTGAATCTGTGTCACCACTCAGCAGAGGTGTAGACTGGAAATTGTCAGAGGTAACAAAAGCCCAATCCAGTTTTTATATAAAATTGCTTGCAAGAGCCAAAACAACAAAAAAGAATCTATGGCTATGGTTATGTGATCATTAATACCAGATCTACATACTGAAGAATCATCCAGCAAGACAAATTAGATCTGGATCAGACACAAGTACACAACTGCATTTCTGTCTATTTAGTCAGAACACGCAAGTTTGTGCCAGATTTCTTACTTTTACACTGATTTTATACTGATTGTAGAAAGACAGGCAATATCTGATCCAGAATAAAGCTTGGCAATGCAAATGTTTTGGGACAAATAGGAACTGCCAGAGTGAGTTTAAGCTCTTATGTACGTTCCGTAGACACAGCATTTTTGATCTGGTTAGTTGGGAATCTTAAACTACATTTATTGTCTAATATAACCACAGCATGAGTTTTTTTCCAAACCAAAAGTCCTATTGACAAAACCTACAAGCTGTATTACATGGATTTCTGGTAAAAAGATCCATGTCTTCTCTTGGTACTTTTCTGCCTGCTGTGTGCTTTTGTTCACATGACTGGATGTAGGCAAGCAGATCAAGAGCTCCCTGCAACATCCCAACTAGTGCCAGGTCTACTACAACAGCCAGACTGAACTAAGGGGGCTCAGTCATCATAGCTGCACCTTGCTACTAAGAATACTTATTACTAAGATTACTTACTCCAGTTATCGTGGTTATACAAAATGTCTTAACCAGAGGAAACAGCTTGGCTGTGGTATTTAGTTCTCCTATTGCCTCTGTCTGGTTTGACCTTTCCTACCCCCCCACCCCTTTTCTTCTTTGCTTTCTGTTTTGACATTTATGGCTAAAACCACCTCTTTTGTGACACTGCCATGAAGTCATAATTTAGAAGGCAGCTAAAGGCAATGTCTTAAACAGGTTGATGTTGGTACAGGTCACTCACGTCCCATAGTAGTGGATAAAACCTTGTGCAGTGTCTACCTTTGTCACCATGACACCTGTCAACAAAAACTGCCTCTGTTTGCTGTTCTTTTGCCTCACCTTTAGGTGTACATTTGTCTTGTTTTATTTTCAAGGAAGGAATGCTGAACTTTGACAGCAATTCCCACCCATATCAACTGTTGCCAAAAGGACAGTTCTTACCATCTTTAATATTACCTGAAAGATTACTGGGACTATTTCCTTTTAAAAATGTCTCTACAAGTAAAGGACAGAGGAATAAGGGGTAGTTAATATGAAAGCGTGAGTTAATACTTTACAACTTCAATGCTCTGACTGTATTTTTCATTTTATCTTTAAGAAAAGGTTAAAGTGATTCTTAGTAGTTCCTGTTGCCAGGGACTAGGAAGTTGAAGATCAGAATCTTCTTTGCTTAGTGTTAGACAGTGTCAAGGTAGGCAGTGCCCACGCCTATTTCTTCCAGGAAAATTGACCCAAAATAAGTTGTCTAAGTGCTGGACTTCAGGGCATAAGCAGGATCTCCTAATTTCCATGTTCTCACCATGTACGAAAAATGTCCCCTGTATTGTCATAGAACAAACAAAATATTTCATTTAACCTGAAATGGATATCTTTAGCCAAAAATTCCCTGGAGTCCTAGTTTCGGGTTGGCCTCTGACTTTTTTTTTTTTTTCCTTTCTTTTTAGTCTTATTTCTTTGTTCAGTCTATGTAAGAAACCCCCAGTTGATGATTTCAAAAAACAAGATCCAACATCTTCATATTCTTTTTCTCAGTGCTGCGGCTCACAAGAAAATGTCTCTCAGGAATTGTGTTTTCTCTCCTTGCAACCAGGGAAAAGCAGAAAGGAAAAATAAAAAATAAAAGTGACCAGTCTCAACATGAGTTGTGTATCTGTAACTAACTTGTTTTAGTTCATCATTATTAGTTACGCCTGTTCTGATTTTTGTCATGTTGGCACGATAATCAGAAGACAAAATCCACCTAAATGAAACACAAGGGAAGTGGTTAATGCTTATTATTACCACTTTGCATTAGTCTAAACATATTAGAATTGCAATGAAATAAAAACAGTCTTGCTGTCAATATTGTATTTTGTTACAAGAAAATATAAGCAGAGACGTAATCCTGCCTCTGTATAGCAGTCTACAGAATGAAATTACTAGGAGAACAAAAAGGCACTAGACAGGAGTTGATAGACTATACAGAATACCTTGTTAGTGAGAGTTAGTTGTATGATAACCTTGTGCTAGTCTCATCTCTTTTGTGCTCATTTATCTCCTGACAGCATAGGTCTAGGTCTGTAAAGGAGACCTCAAAATCTCTCATGCTTTTTCTTTTTGCTTCTTTCTTTCTCTGTTTCTTATTTCTAACTTAAGATAGGCCTTTGGCCCCACCCTTTGATCATTTAAGGGAGAAAAAGGTCTTCTTCATGTTAGAAGTGTTTGGCTTCCTCATTTTTATAGAAAATATAGTAAGGCTAGATAGATCGCAAATGTTCAAATACCCCTGGGGTAAATTGATCAAGTTATGTACACTTTTGTAGTATATGAGAACAGACTTATCAACATAATCAGCCATCAAACAGCAACTTCTAATTCCTAGCCCTATTTATGAGATACCAAAGGGTATCTCATATATCTACAGTTGGTAGACTGAACCTGAATAAAGCCTTACCTGTCTTAACTGGCTGGCCTCTCTTTATCATGAGGTATGTAGCCAGCAGCAAAGTGTTGAATATTTAACAAAGGCTTCATTTATCCAAAACGTTCACTTGTCATTGTAGACAAGTAGGTGCTAATAAGTACCAGAAAAACACCAATAGTTTAAATAGTATTAGCAAATATCCCTTCCTCTCTTAATTGGCGTATGCTACACAGGAACTGAATTTTGAATGTACAACCAAATGTTAAAAGTTGTTTCCAAGCCATGCTCTCTCCTCAATGAGACATCAAACTGTTGTCACCCAATCCTTTTTACTTATTTTTTAGTTCAATACTTTGATCATCCCCTCTGACATGGTTCCTGCTGTACCAGATTAGCTAGCAGCAAGTTGCTAGCTAGATGAAAAAACCCTTTAATGGGGTTTGTTTAGTACTTCATCTGTAAATCGTTTATGTAAAGAAAGTGTAACCAAGTCACAAATTGGCAGATAATTTCTTAGACATTTGTGTTGCTTATGAAATTATTATCCAGCCTTCCCTTCTGCTAAATACTCTTTAGAATGTTGATATAAACATTTTATTTTTTTTTAAAAGGAAAGCATACAGAAGAAGATTGGAGCAAGCTAACCAAATATTTTTTTTGAGAAAATAACATATCTCTTAAACAAAGGAAATACACTCCCTCTCATCCACTGGAAGTCAGTAAAGCAGCTGATATGGTGCAATAAGGAAAAAGACTATTTGAGTTGGAAAGATGAAAGTTGTTACAAGAAGCGGTGGAACTGTTTAGAAGAGAAAAAGTAACAGACAGAGATGAAAGGAGGGGCCAGGAAAATGATTAGGGTTGTAGCGAGAGACCTTTAAAGCTAAGGGAAACCCAGAAAAGCATCTTCCAGTACACAAAGGATTTGAGGAAGGAAACCATGGGTATTATTGCCTGGTTGAGACTATTTCTACATTACTTTTTGTTGGTACAAGCTAGAGCCCTGGAGGAAAAGAGAACTGGGGTTATTGAAGAAACAGGAGGAAAGGACTTTTTGAGGACTCAAACCTGATTAAAGGTTAGGAAGCAGATGGGTTTTAAGGTCACTTCAGGAAGGGAAAGAGTCAGTAGCGGAGACTCCCAGAGATCAGTGCTCGTACCATTCTTACTCAACACCTTCATTAGTGACCTGGAGAAGGGAATGTGCAGTGAAATCTCCAAGTTCATGGACAATACTATGTTCTTTCCGGTTTTCAAATGCCACGCTGATGATGAACAAGTCTGAAAGGACTTTGCAAAATTGAGTAAGGGGACAAAAACGTGTCAGATGAGCTTCATTGTAGATAAATGCACAGTAATGCATCTGCAGAAAACTGACTTAAATATACGTAGTTCAGATCTTGTACTTGCAACTCAGAAGAGACATCTTGAGGGTGATCATCAGTTTCAGTTCTCTGAAGCAATTGGCTCAATGCACAGTGTCAGTCATAAAAGCAAACAATATGTCAGGCATCATCAGGAGGGGTTTTGAGACTGAGACAGAGGGTATCCTTTTGCTGCTATGTAAGACCTTAAAGAACCCACATCTGAAGTATAATGTGCCATTCTGGTCTCTGTTGAGGACACAGCAGAACTATGGAAGCTACAGAAGAGGGCAACTGAAATGATTGAGTGGGTAACAGCTGTTGCACAGCAAAGACAGAGTGTAAAGTCTGGGACCTTTCACCTGAGAGGGGTAAAAACCGAATATGATACACCTGATGTTTATGAAAAATGCATTTGTTATTCAACAAATTCAGCGCCAGTAGATCTAGGGACACTCACTGAAAATAACAAGACATAAAAACAGGGGAAAAAAGGAATTTTTCACATGGTAGACAGTGAACTTGTGAAACTGTTGCCACAGGAGGTTGTGGAGAGGAGACAGATGGTATCCTCAGGTGGAAAAGGGGTTTGGAGAAATTCCTGGCCAACAGGGCCAAGTCAGATACTAAATACAGAGGCAGGGTTGAACCTCTGATATCCCTAATCCAATGATAGCAGCTGCTGGAGGAATGAGCTGCAGGTAGTGGCCAGGCTGACGTGCTCACCTGTGCTAGGAGCAGAGTCTCTCATGTGGCTGGAGACAGAGGCTGGCTAGATAGTCTGACCCAGTGGGACATTTCCTGTGTTTTTATGTTAGACTGGGTGTAAGGGAGGTTTCCCCTGAAAATTCTTTGAGGTTTTGCTCCTGTTAAAATCTAAATAACGTATCATAGGGTGTTGTCATAGTTCTTTAGCTGAAAGCACAGGGGATGCAGTACTTTACAGGTTACAGAATAACTGTTTGGGTAGACTCTGAGCAGCAACGGAAACCTTCAGCAGTGCAAGGATCAGGGTGATTTTGGCTGCAAAATGGCAGGTAAGTAGTTCCAATGAGTGCTTTAAATCTGAGAGATTTTAAAGTTCAGAGACAAAAAAGTTTTCCCTTGTTTATATGGCTTATGTACATATTTCTGTTTCTCGTGTATTCCTTGACGCTGTCATGTTTGCATTCAGAAAGTATTTAGTATCTTTTGTGATTTTGGCTGCTTAAGTGTAGCTGTTTCCCTGATTTTTTTCAGGTCTGGATTTTGTTGTTGTGAATGTCTATTTTGTTACTGTGGCTTTCAGTAAGTAAATGGTAGCGTATAAAGCAGTTCAAAATGAGAGTGAAATATATACAATATATACAATATAAACTAAATATATACAATTTAATTTGGACTTTTATTCATTCTGTCTTCAAAAGAGCCATGCCTTGCTACAGCCCTAAATGTTCCTTTCTGGTTTTGATATTTTTGTCTTTCAAATAGTTTTGCTGTCTGAAATGTTCTCTTTAGTGTTATGCTTGATGCATTACTGCTGGAGCAAAAAAAAAGGTATGTTCACATTTTCAATGGGACTGCATAAAAGTGTGTATTTTAGTTTATTAAAATTTGCATTTGATTCAGGGTTGTTAGTCACTAAGAGACATCTACCTTGAAAGCTAAGGATAGATCGTACTTCAGGTATTTTCACTCTATGTGCAACTTGAAGCATATCAGTTCCAGTGTTAATTGAGTTGTAACTATCTAAGAAATGTTCTAATGTTCTAAATAGGACTATATTTGTTGAGTGCATGTTGATATGGTGGACTTTTGCAGGCATAACTCTGTTAACCAGGTAAACTGTGCTCTGCTGGCTGATCCCACTCCGAGTCACACGTCTGGATTTCTCTGAAATGAGACAGGATGCTACTGGCCTTAAGTTTTTACATTACCCCATTGCTACAGGGGAGCAGAGGGAGCAGAAAGGAACACACACCTTTGTTGTGGGTGTTCCAGTTCACATTCTGCTATATTTGCTTAAATTGCTGGTGAAGACTGGCTCATGCTAAACTATGAACTGGAGTCTGCTTTTGTATTCTCTGCTGTGGGGGCAGTTACCTCTGCCAGGTGCTTGAGGTAAAGAACTGCAGGCAATAATGTCTTAAATCATTGTAGCAGTTTTCTGTGCTTGAGAGTCAGTCTGTTATATCTA
Source organism: Podargus strigoides (assembly GCA_028020825.1). Taxonomy (NCBI): domain Eukaryota; kingdom Metazoa; phylum Chordata; class Aves; order Caprimulgiformes; family Podargidae; genus Podargus; species Podargus strigoides. The sequence continues at coordinate 16,774,189 of CM051621.1, read as the reverse complement.
AAAACTGTATTTTTATTAGTGATACTTATTTAACTCTTGTGAGGATGAGGCTGTGTGAAATTTAGTCTGTCAATATAGCAACATCTGCTTTAGAAGCACTACAGTGGTACAGAGTGTGTTATACTTCATAGTATGCAGGCATATATAACCTGTTTATATAGCACTGATGTGATATGAATATAGATATGGTCTAATTTATCTGTAGATAAGCTCTGATTGAAATAGCTGTGTGTGGCTCACCCAGAATAAGAGAGCAGGGATTATACTTTATTGATTGGATTATTCCTCACTTTAATTATTCATACTCTTGCAAGTTGCAAGCTGCTAATTCTACCTTAAAATCTCAGGACTATATTTTATAGAATTTCCCTTGCTCCAGCAGCCAAAAGAGGTGGAATTCCCTTAAAAAGGTGTTTATAAATTGCTCTTATATATCAAAAAGTCTTGGAGAAACTGTAAAATTATTGGACAGAAGCAAAACCTTGCTGCATCCTTTTCTGATCCTTGTGAAACTTTTTTGTGTCATGTAATGTGAACAGAAGAACCAGACTGCTATCGTGATGTTATGTCTCCTCCTTCAGAGGGTTGCATGCCTGCATTATTTTTCTGTAGAAAAACATGATCATGGCAGCTCACACCAAGGCTCACCCTTGAGCTGCTGACTAAATAAGTAGGTTGGTGGTGTCACATTCTGTGTTGCTGCAAATGTGTTACCAGTGACACCTGAACTAGCTAGTTTTAATCTAGTTTATGGCTGCTTATAAGAGCTACAGTCCCTACAAAGCATTCAGACCTTGATTCAGATTCAGTTGTAGGTCTAAGAGTCTGGTGAACTGTTTCTGCAGCATTCATTTACAAAGGAAACCAGAATGGTGTTTGTATAAATTTTGCCTGTGAGTGTTCTTAAATTCCTAGATCTTTAGCTGTTTTGGCACTGTTCCTGCATATACGCCCTTCCAGCCTCAGGATATAGTAGTGAAGGTCTGATTGCGCTGATTTGTGGTGCATCAGAACAGCGATGCTTCTTTGGTGCAGACACCCTCTTCCCCTTGATGGTATGTTTTCTGTTTTAATACAAAAGTCAACCCCTAGCCTTTAGCCTTGAAAATGGGCACTGGATGCAGAGACCTGAAACAATAGCTCTGACAGATGTGATGGACCCATTCATTTCAACAGTATTATGATACCTAGTTATACTGTAAATGTCAGTGCTGTTAACTATTTCACTGCTCATCAGAAGTATACTAAAGTAAGATTATAAACGGCTGCAAAACCTATTAAGAGCCAGAGCTTATTGGGCACCGCTAGTACCAGTGTGGGAGATAAGCCACCTCTTTACCTTAATCAAGAAGGAGCCAATTGTCCTATTGAAGCAATAAGTTTTCCCCACTCTTTCTTTATTCTTTTTCCCTGTAGTTGCCATTATTTTCTACTGGTGAACAAGGGTTAAGAAAAACATTGAGACATACAAAGGTTATTGAGATGTTGAAAATGAGAAGCCCATAAAGCTGATTGAAACAGTCAAATCCAAGTGACAGGAATGTGTCACCATGGAGCCCAGATCATATTGAGAATGTCTGCACTAAAAGCAGCATAAGACTTCTACAATAGTAGAAGAATAGATAGATTATACTGCAGCCAAAACCTGGAAAGGGCAGTGTTTTGCTCTGATGCTGTTGAGGGGTTGTACCAAAATAATATAGTCTTGCCCTTGGGGAATTGCCTAACAGAAAAGACGTGGTGACAATAAATTACAACAGAGTGTTTGTATAGTTGAATTCTTCATAGGAAAATGGTATAGCTGCTAAAGCAAAGCACACATAACTAGATTTTGCTGGCTTGTTTAACCCTATGCAGTATACTATAATTTCTAAACAGTGTTAGACTAGGCTATCTGCTTTCCCTCTATACTTTCTATAGAGCTGTACAGTGTAATGATAAACCAGAGAAAGCTGTTGTTTCCTTTTGATTGCCCTTATTTGTAACATGAAAAGACAAGCCTCATTTCTATTCTTCATGATGCTGTTCAGTAATGCCTGTTTTGAAAAGGGCTACCAATAAAGCTGCACAGAGTCACTTCAGATTTCCATCTCTGCGCCCTGCCTCTACACTGATCAATTCTTCTTATACCCGTGGAAGAGGAGTTGCTGTTTGTCCTTTATTGCTGCTTTAGTGCATAGGTATCAGTGAGGAAACTTATTACTGACCATGAATCAGAGTACTTGTCTTATTTCAGGTTTGTTTCTTATCTGGTTATTTATGATCAGTGTTTAATTTTCTTTCTTAATTGATGCACTTGTAATACCAGGAAAATTCATGTGGACCCCTTCACCTTTTGATAAACCAGGAACAAAGAAGTAAAGTTACTAAATATGTATAGTGTCACAGTTGTAAGGCATGTGGTTTTAATTAAGTTTTAACTAATTCCCTTTATCTTGTCATAATAATTATGACTGTACAAGTCATGTCACATTAATATGTGAAAGCAGCACTTTGGCATGGCTGGTCAAGGAACAAAGCCTTTATGACCTGCCTTGTTGAATTAAACCAGAGAGACTGATCAACTTGTATTTTGCTACCTTCTTTGGTAAATTATGTTAAAGATGAAGAATAGTGCTAAATGGCCAACACACATTGGTGCTAAATATTGCTGAACTACGGCAGCAAACAAATGGAGAGAAGAGATCTTGCAGACCTTTTAAAGGCCCCGGGCTTTGATAATATAAAAAGAAATGCCATGTAGCAATGATGTAGCTCAAGTGCCTTGATAATGCTTGAACGAATCTAAGCTTTATCCTTTTTTGTATGATAGAGTTGGATATTCTGGCTAATTCCAACTAATTTTTCCATCTTCTGTTTAAGCAGAGGGTATCTTATACAGAATATAACTCTGACGTTAGCTAGGGTGGGGATTCATAGTACATTAGCAAGTCTCTGCTACCAAATAATCCAGATACTTATTGAGAAGGGTAAATGCAATGTAGTCTTCTTAGCCTCTCGTAGGGCACAAGGTTTTCTCCATTTGAAAGAAGCTCCTTTTCACCATCGCAGGAAAGTTGTTTGAGATGACTAACATGCTATAAATTTGTGTTCTAGCTCACTTTGCAGTGAATTTCCTACCTAGGAAAGCTCTATCACCAGCCTTGTAGCTTAGCTAAGTCATCTTGAATTTTGGCTTCTCTACTGACTTATGTATGTTTGAACTATATCACGATAGCAGTTCATGTCTTCATTACAATGTGAAGTCAGGCTCGTAAAAACTAGAAAAAGAATGAATACATAACCTGGTGTCAAATTCTTCATTCTTCAAGTCTGCTTCATCCTCTCACCCCCCACCTCCCATACATACTTCGAAGGAGCAAAAGAGAAGTGCTGTCTTTTTCATGCTGTGCCAATAACTACTGGAGGGGTCACTCACAACCCTTCTGACTGCTATGTCAATCTTTATCTTTTTGAGCCATTTTTCATTAAAAAAACCTGTAGTATCTGTTTCTGCTGTTTTTGCATGAAGCTGCTGTAGGGACAATTTTTGAAGACTCCTGGCTGGATTATTAGCTGGGGTCTGTGGCAGTTTCACAGCAGAGACTTTAATCAGTTTTGAAATTCAGTCCTCTGTTCCATGAGGAATATGCTGAGTAATAGCAGCATATCATTGTCACAACAGCTTGCAGGCAGATTCAGGAAGACAGCCCTGTTTTCTTTTCACATATCTGCATGTATTTCTTTACAGTATCTTGAGACCAAAAGGGACCAAAACAATTATTATTTTTCTTTTTCAGACAAAGACATTTAGGAAAAGGGTATGCTTTAGGTTCTTCTATGTGTATGAACAGTCACTAGTGGATGGCATTCTTCAAAAAAAGAAGACAGATTGTGTAGGAAATTTCAATGTGACTCCATTTTGCTATAGACAAATTTTAACATTGCTTGCTTAAATTTTACATACTTCTTAGACTAAAAACATTGGAGGCAATGAAGGGTAGTCTGACTTTGGAAAGTAAATAACCAAGAAAATGAGAACTAAGAATAAGAGGCCTATTTATGAGTCTGGAAAAGAAGTTTGAGGTAGCCACCTGTTTGGCCACACCAACATTGGGAAGTCGTCTCTAATTGACATGCCACTAAAATGAAACACAGCAGCAAGATACTTTGAGGACCCTCAGGGTGTTCAAGACTTGCAAGATTATTTACTTAAAAAAGCATAAAAAAGACTACTGAATTCAAATAGAGGAAAACATAGTAATTTGGAGACACTTGGGTTAAGCTTTCCAAAGATTCTGAGAAAGCAAGTGGCTGATGTGATCTTCCAAAAAGTTCCATTTTCCAACCATTTCAGTCAGTGTTTCCCAAAGCAGGAGACACCAAGTATCTTTCAGCTGCAAAATACACCAAGGTCTGATGTAGAAAATCTGTTTTACTAAATTAAGTATACAGGAAAGTAGGCATACACTTACTTTGACAAGAGAACTGTTTTACAGGCAAGTGTATGTTGGGAATGAGTGTATTTTAAAAACCGTCTGCTCAGAAAACATTTAATCAGACTCTCCTATATTTCATCTGTAGCTCATTTAGACGTTAAATGGCTCAAGGGCAACTCTTGCAGTGGTCAACAGAATGACTGAATGTTTTTGGTGAATTAGCTCAGGAGAATTTACAAAGCTCTGCATTCTGACACTTTCCACTGTAACCATATTGTCATGGCTCTTTACTAAGTTTTCAGAACAATGTACACAAATATCATCCTTCTTCTCTCAGACCTAATCTCTACCTCTAAATTCCTGACTAGAAAGACATAGCAAACTTACATAGTCACTGATGTTTCTGTTTATTGCTCCACAATCTGCAAACAGGAAGCACCTGGGAGATTAAATCTCAGAGTGGGTTGTTAAAGGGGCAAGAAATTTGAGAACCTGACAACTTAGAAGGCAGAAGGAGACTGTTGATGTACTGAGACCATATGAAGCATCAGAATTATAAATCAACCTAGTGATTGGCAGGTTTCTTGCTGGAATAGAGGATTGTGATGAAAATTAGCGGAAAGTAGTGATTCAGGAAATGTGAAAGTACTGACTCCATTGGTGAAGAGGGAAGGCCTGACTACATCAGAGATATGTCCTAGAATGCATCTTCTGGACTTTCATAAATCAAACTTCTCGTGTTTTTATTCTTGCTTATTGTTAATTGAGATGAAAAAGTACAGAAGCTGCTTTTTGATCTCCAGTTAATTATTTCTTGCTAATTATTGAAATGAAGATCTTTATGGTTAGAATATGGACATCCTTTTGCTGTTGGGGGAAAAGTACATTTTAAGAGAGTTTTCAAGAGCATCCATATAATTTTTAGGATTTCTTTATCAAGATTAGAGTATTTGGTTTTGGGCTTGTTTTAACTGAATAGGCTTTTTAGTTTTGTTTCAGCTTGCTTTCTATTTAAGAAAGATTTTTCACCAGCTGACCCTGCATTAATCTAGGCAATGAAAGACTTTAATCAGATGCTGCAATGTGCCCATTTCCTGCAGGCTTCTAACATGAATTGGAACCTGCTGGAAACAGAAGCTGACTTTCTTGGTAAGTCATTGTTCAAAGTGAGCAGGAGATTTCAAGAGTGGCACCTTTTATTCCCAGCAGGAGCTGAACCCCTACTTCACCAGAGCAAAAAAACCCAATAATGCAGAAACACTAAGAGTGAAATCAAAGGTTAAGGAAATAAAGCCTGAAAGTTAGAAGGGGGTGGGGAGAGGTATTAATGCAGGTCTGATGGAGCCTGCTCTGCTCATGCCTTTTACTTCAGACACTCCTACTGCTTGCAGAGCTTGTCAATGTAGAGTGTCTGCAGTGGAAGGTGCTCCAGCATTCCCCTGCTTCCACCTTGACAGCCAAAATAGGTTGTTTGCCATAATATTAATCTTGTTTCCATCACAGAGCAACTAATAGTTGCTCAGCCTTACCTGTTCCCAAGTAAATGATTCAATTCATCATCTAAGTCAACAGAAGAACTCAAACTCATTTCTGGAAGTTAAAGAGTCTAAATCTTGAATAATCTACATTCCAATCACTATTATTTCATGATATTTAACATTCTCTGCCCACCCCCCATAAAATCACTGATCATTTTTCTTTGTAACGTATTCAAAGAAAAAAATGTGTACTCTGGAGGATTTCCTGTGCTAGTGGCATTATAAGAATTTTTTTTCTTTGGAAGAAGAGGAAAAACAATATGCAGTTTCCTAACATTAGCTCTGCCCCAGTGCTTTTCACTGGTCCTCAGAAGGGAAAAGATTTTTATTTCCAGTCCCCCACTTGAAGCAGTAACACCACACCACCCCTCCAAAAGAAAAACAAACACAAAACTAACCCAACAAAAAACCCCTCAGGTTTTACAGCTTGGGGAATAGGACATATACACATATACACATGGCAGAGCCTAACCTTCTGTGTAAGACAGAAACAGTGGAACCAAGAGTAAGACATGCAAAAGTAAAACTTGTGTCTGTACATTTAGTGGAAGGGAAATAGCAATAACAATATTCCAATTGTAAGATATTCTTTTTAATTTTTTTTTTTTTAATTTTTTTTTTTTTAAATTCTTTTTAATTTAAGTGTTAGCACTGAAGCTGGCCAAAGACTAGCCTAGAGAAAGCCCCTCCTTGCATGTCCTGCTTACTCAGCTCAGTGCAGCAGCTGTTCCAATAAGCAATTTGATGTTTAGCACCTGAGAATTTGCTCTCTCCTTCAGCCAGGATTGCAAGCTCAACAAAATGTATAAAAGCATGAAGTTTCATAACTCTTTCTCCCTAATGTAATAGCCATAGAAAATCTGGGTTATGGTTCAGTCATTAGCTTTCTACTAAAATTAGTTTTTATATTTTGAATCTTTCCTTTTTTCTCAACGCAATGAAAATCTCTTCTGTGTCCAAAAGGAAATATTGAAAAGAAAAAGAAAGGATAGGGGAAGAGTATGAAAGAAAGATGGTGCTGATTCTTACCTCCAATTAGCTTGCTAAAGATGTACATTCCTTGCTTGTAGCCTACAACCAAGAAGTTACTATATATTTATGGATAATAATGATGAAATAGAAAATTTGTCTTCATTATATTTTCCTGATTTATTTTAAAAATCAAAAGTATTTATATCTCACATTCTCAGAACTTTAAATTCACTTGTATTCATTCTCCCCAAAGAGTGCCATTGCTTCCTTAGGTGTGACACACTGTCAATCAATTTCAATTTTTCTTGGTTTTGGTTCTCGGTTAGTTCTTGGCTGCTTCTACCCCGGCTCTTCAGTAACTGTGTTAGCTCGGCATGGCTCTTGGGAGCTGGGATTTGTGGGAGCTGAAGTACATGAAGGATGTCACCTGAAAACAAGAAAGGCTTTGTGAAAGCATGAGATGTCAGAGCAGTTCCACCAGAGAGCCCCTCGAAGTGTGGTTAGATCCTTCTTTTCAAGTGGACATCCTAATAAGTCTGAGCACAAAAGAGAACTCTGTGTTTGTTGCCAAGCATTAAATGTCTGTGGGATGGGCAGGGTCTGAAGGAGGAGAAGGAAAGTGGGGAGGGGAAGGACTGTGTTACAGTAATCTCTCACTAGATGCAGCAGTTATTTCTCAAATATTGCATTGCTTTTTATCTTGACTGTTTAACAGTCACCAAAAGTACAAAGTTACACCATGAACAAATTCTGATGAATATGAAAGCATAAAAAAAGCTTTAATGTATCATCAGTTTCTTTTATGATTTACTGCTAAAAATTAATTATTTCAGGAGTTGTATGAGCAAGAAGACATTGCTGACAGCTCTGTAGCTGTTGCTCTCAGAAAAATGTTAGTGTGCACCAGAACAGATCAAAGCAAACCCATCCTTGTATTAGAATAAAGAGATGGATTTGGAGCTTGCTAACTGATGTAGCAGGATTACTAAGAGTTTCTGGGCCTGTTTTCTGTGCAGATCTAAGGCACTGAGGAGGAAGAAGTTGAAAGCTGAAGACGAGTCAGTGATTGCTGGGTGGGTGCAAGCGCAGAGTGGCAACCAAGGAGAAGGTGCAAAGTGACATGGTGTTGCTACCAACGTGGGTGAAATTAAACAGAGATCAGGGACCTAACTATGCAGGATCTCCTTCTCTCTGGAGAGAGACTAAGAACATTTTATTATCCTATTCCCATCGGGCACAGCATGGTATGAAGATAATTTTACAAGATTATGGACTTTCCTGATATATGAGGAAAATTATATTCATTTCCTCAAGACAGTCTTCTTGGCTAGTTTTTAATCAGAAATAAATTGCAAAATACATATAAAACTTGTTTTCACTCATTCTTTTTGGAAGATATTACAGATCTGTAATTTGCTTGAAATTATTCTGTCTTCTGTTTCCTCTGTAGACCTCGCTAAGAGTTTGCTTTTTTAAATTGTTTTGGTCAAAGCAGACCTCAGGTACCTCGTACCTCATATAGCAAAGGACTACTGTCTGAAAGAGGGGGGATTCTGAGGGAGAATTTGGAAGCTAAGTTTTTTCCTGTTTGGCATTCTTTTAGAACAAAATGTCTGAACTTGCAGTGAAAATTGTCTTCTATATTTGTGCACTTTTAAGTCTGATATTCTTAAGTTGTGTTGCTAGAATGGGGGAAGATGGTCCTTAAACAAGAATCAGTAGCAATATATGTCAGCACACTGCTTATATGTGTAGTGTTATTTGAGTATTGATGACTGTGGTATTAGAATAGATTTTGACAGACTCTGTCTTATCTAATTCTGGACATTTAACTTTTCTTTTGTGACTCATTCTATTCTTCCCCTTTAGTCTTGTCTATTCAGACTATAACTTTCTTGGAGTAAGGGGATTATCTTTTATTATGATGGTTGCACAGTGGTGAAACTATCAGAAATCCATTTCTCCAGAGGGTTTTCTAGACACTGCTGTTATATGTGAAGTCATCTAGCATTCAGGTACAGCCTGGTTTTACTTCTTCAGTGTCTTAGGAGACAAAAGCATTTTGTAACTATATGCAGATAATTGTCTTGAAATTTTTTTGGTTCTTGTTACTAATTCCATGGACATGTGTATGCTGTCTATATGTTCAGTGTTTTGTGATCATGCTACAATATTAAAAATACAGACAGTTGTAGAGAGGGTTGCCAGTTGAGGCAGGCAATACAAACGACACAAGCAGTGCATTTACCAAGCTTGGTAAGTTCATTATTCAGGGAGGGATTTTAGTTAAATTAGTTGAAATGACAAGCTGTTTGGAATGAAATGACATTCAATAACAATTTAAGATTAATCAAATGAGTACGATATGCCCTCAACCAATAATGAGGTTTATGCAGACATGCACTGTTTTCAGTGATCCCAAGTACACATAACCAGCTGAAACGTCTAAAATTTTAGTATTAAAATTAGCTTTAGTTTCACCAGTTTGTTGTAACAAGAAGTTACTTTTGTCTAAAACTCAACAACAGCTCACAATTCCAGGGAAGAGTTACTCTTTAGCTTAGGAATCTCCTTTCATTTTCTGCCTCTTCCAATTCTAAACTTGAAGTTCTCTTTGTGTGCGCATGGTGCCACCTGACACAGGTTGAATGCCAGCATGGAGGCAGCTAGCTGCCTTTAAGGGATCTCTACTAATGATAGCTATTGATCCAGTGGTCAGCAGAGCTCAAAGGCAAGATCAGCTTCAATTTTTGTTCCTTCCCCTGCCCTCTCATTTATAGTAAAGTTGCCCTCAGACATCAGTTTCATGCTTGGGGATGAAACCTACTTACTGATGAAGCACCCTGTGCGTTCATGTATCAGATTTTACTGCTGCATTATTGTTACATGTTCATAGCTAGAACTTTTACAAGAAGAAATCTTTAATATGACATGAAAATATCCACCAGTATTGTTCATAACACTTCAGATGCAAAGATCTTGTCCATTGGTACAATGTCGTGTAGAGCTAAGGTGCTTATGTGCTCAACATAGGGTACCTTTTATTAGCTAAAAGAAGTTTTAGAATATTATTACAAAATAATGAGTAGTTTTGCTGTATAGCCTCTCATTATTTCTGTTGATCACCATATTATTAGAATATTAAAAATGTTTAACTTTGAAAATAGTTTTCTAATGGTAACTTACAAATAACTCTAATTGACATCTGACTTTTATGGAATCCAGAGTTATCCTAAGTAAACCAACAGGCTTTGATTCTTCATTTTATGGAGGACATTAAAACAGAAGTAAAAGTGATACATAGTATCTGTGGAATGCCTTGCCTCAAATTTTCAGATCTTTATGTTGTGTGTATATATATGTATGTGTGTCTTGTGTATTATGCATATAAAGAAATGTGTATTTAATGAGTTTAAAAAGACTGGACATAGTAATAAATAGACTGGAGAAATTAATGGCAAAACCCACCCAAATCCACTATCAATTCAGATACCCCTGTCTCTCAGTAGCAAGTACATGGAGGCTCAAGAGCATCCTGGGAAAGTAACACTATGCATTTTCACGCTGTTGGCTGTGGTCACAATACTGACAGGACTAGATAGGTTTCTGCTGTAAGTGCTTTTCACCATTATTCTAGAAGGCCAAATATAACTCCTTAACTGAGTGGATGGAAATTAAGTCAAAACCACTTTAGCTTCAATGAACACCTACTCTTTTCTTATGAATGGAGAAAAAGAAAATTCTACAACATATTGGAATTTCAAGACATTTGCTTATTTGGACTAGGGAAGAAAATCTGAGAAAATGTAACTCTGTTTTTTTTTCCCCCCTCCCCTTCCAAAACTGAAAGGAAACTTAGGAAATACAAAAATCTGTATCTAAGTCTACATTAATTTTTTCCACCACTAAAATAATCTTCATCATGGAGAGAATTTCTGCATGTGGTACTATGGAGACGGAATTCATTACCTATATAGTTAACTCAAGTAAGTAATTAAGAAACTAGTCACTGCTGAATGATTTTGATCTTGAATGCCTATTATGCAGTTTGAAATTTAAAAGATTTGAACCATATTTTTGCTGCTAAGTACTGCTAAATAAAAAATGTTCTATATGAAATTGTTGTGCTAAATAATTTGTTGCAAAAAGATGAGAATATCCATCAAATGGTAATAAAATTTAACTTGTTAATTTCAAAAGGTTCCCACACAGAACTGTCTGCAATACAGTGTAACATCTGTAAATGTTTCTGATGCCTGGGACCCTGTTCTTCTTGGCACAGGCATGGACAGTGTCCTGAAAGAGACTTTTTTATTTAAAATATGACATGGAGAGATAAACCAAAGGAGAGAGAAGGGATATGATTGGTAATTTTGAACCATGGTCAAAGGCATGTTAAAATGCCTTAACCTTAGGATTAATTTATACTCAACCATAAACTAAAGATAAAACAAAATTGCTGTGAAATGCTAATAAAAAAATTTGTTCCAAAGCTACTCTATCGAGCAAATATTAAAAGAACAAAAAAAATCCATGGCTGAAGACTGATTAAAGGGCTAAAATGGAATGGAAAGAAAATAATGAAAATCTAAAATAATGCAGAAAACAGAACAGATGAAAATCAGGATGCTAATAACCTTACTGCTAAGTCACCAGCTTGCAGATCCCTTATATTTCATAAGTTTTGCCTTTCTTGGAGGGTAATGTCGTTGAAATAAATGGGATTGAGTCAAAATGAGGGTGAGGTTAATAATCTGATCAAGAACAAGAAAACATAAACCTCAGTTTAACTGAGATTCAAATGAATAAATCTAGGGATTGACATGATGGTGGTTAGTGTCAGAAAAGGGACTGTCTCCTTTTGGGACATGAGTAGACTCTAGCTGGAAATGATGGTCTAGCATTTAAATATGTTGAAAAAAAATGACAAAGTAATTGATCTGGAGTGGTAAAGCTTCATTTATTAAGAAAGCTCCAGTGTTGCCAATAAAAAAAATCTTGAGTACTCAATCATCAACTCAGCTGTTTGCTGTAAAATGCAAGGAACAGATTCAGTGAATGGTTGTTGTGATTACCAATATGTTTAAAATAGAGCAATGAAAGGCATTGTAAAAAAAGCCCAAAGTAGCAGTTTATAGTTTAGCTTTTCTTCTCATTTTTTAGACAAAAATAAACAGAAACAAAAAGGCAGAAGTAACAGTGAAATTGGTATGTCCGTAGTATTTAGTAATGCTGAGTGTATTTGCCCTGTAAGAACAGGAGCTACAAACTCTAAAAACAGAAAAAAAAAATATAAATAGTAATTCTTTATGAAATTCCAGTACAGAGATACATCTTCACTTTTTACCTTAAAGTCAAAGCTGCTGTTTATGTCATGTTATGATCTACACAGAGCCAACCGTAGCTTGAGCATCCATTTACATTCATGGGGTCAATAGTGCCTCTGCCAGTTTGCCTTACTAGACCAAATGAGAAATGTTAGTAGATGGTCTTAGCAAATGTTAATGTTACAAAATGTCTTGGCATACACAAAAATGTTTTTGTGCTTAACCCTATAATGTAGTCTGGACATGACGTGTTGTACTAAAATGAAAAAAAAAGCTACAGTTTGCTACAGCAAAGGGAACTGCCTTTGAAGACCACTAAAACTGACCAGGGACCTGACTCAATACGCTGTGGTCTCAAAGGGAGTACGTGTTGCCTGGTGAGCCGAAGCCAAAGCACTCATCCTTTAACTGTTGACCTTCTGAAATGCAGCATGATTATTTTCCAAAAGGTTAATTACTTTCAAAGAATGCAGTGTGATTTTTTTTTTTTAATTTTTTTTTTTTTTAATTTCCTAGTAGTTCTAAAAATAAGAACCTTAATAAAGAAAACTGACAGTCTCTCTGAATGGACGTGGGCAGCATTCTGACCCTGAAGCATCGGAGGGCTATACCTGGGGGCTGTACGCAACAATTTTTGCTGCAGACCAGAGATTGGCAGGTTCTGAGAGGTGAATGAGGAGAAGGAAGACCACCAGCAGAGCACTCTGTGTCAGGAAATTATTCACTTCCCTGCAGCAATCTTTTTCCATGTCTTTGTCCCATGTAATAGGGTACTTGATTTTTCAGGACCCTATGTGGGACAGGAGGAGTTTCTTTGTGACCTTTCTTTGAGGGACAGCTGACTTTGTTCACTCTTCTGCATGGATACCAATAGGAAACCCTTGTTCTATTAAGTTCAGCTGCTATGTATACTGACTTCTTAATTCACTTCAGAAAAAAGGAGGCATAACTGGTGCCTGGTGACATCAGCAGGTGAGTGATCTCTGGACCTTTTTGGTTCCTGGAAAGAATTATTTGGCCTAGCAGCCTCTTCAAATTTATTTCTCCTTCCCTGTTTAAATCAGACATCAGGTGGTTTCACTGACCTCCCTAAAACAGATTGAGCAGAAGAAAATAGGCTCTGCTGCAGCCAGGCTGTGGAAAATCAATGAGCTTCCTTGGAGATGCAGAAAGAAAAAAAAAAAGAAACAAACAAACAAACAAAACCAATCTAAAATCCACTCTGTGACTGACTTTAAGTTTTACAGACTTAGTCCAGCTGGGCAGCCATATGGTAGAATTTGTAGTACCACTTTTGGGAAAGGCCCAAGCATTGTAACTGCAACTGAAGGAAAAACTTCCTTGTTGGGGGCATCCTCCACAGCTGCATATTCAAGACAGCAGCATTAAAAAATCTTTTTTCAACATGAGTGTTGTGTGGTTGCTTGCCATATGTATCTTATACATTTCAAAAATAACAGATTGAAAAGAAGGACCTAGTGTACCTAGCTGTTCAGGATGCATTTATTATGAAACCTATTTAGGCCAAAACTTAGGTTATATATAACTTAGATTATATAAAATGTTTATTTAAAAAGTCAAATCAAATAGTTCAATAAATGAAATAAATTTTACTGGTTAACAAAAACAGCTGCCTGAACTATGAACCTTGAAATGTTTTGTTCTTAGCTAAATCATTTTTTACTTTATAGAGATTTAGAATTATAGTCTATTCTCGCATCACAAAGATGATGCAGAAGAACATATAAAGGCAGAGGACAAAAGGTCTTGGCTGTGAAATGAACTTCCAGAGGAGATCAGGTGAATAGAAACTGACCATCTTTAAGAAAGGCTTTAAAACCACTTCATCTGATAAAGTCTTTCCATCAAAACTAGGATGTCACTCACAACACCAAGCACTCAGACTTTTTAAATAACCGTAATTTTCTGAAATCTTAACAACAGCAGAGCTTTTCCACAGCCTCAACAGACAGAAGGGCCAGAATTTCCACATGGTTTACCAGAGACTTCATTAGCACTAATCTGTTTTATGTAGAAATATTCGCATTCTCCAATGGTTGGTGGCAGTACAAACACTCAGAAGAAGAGGGTTTTTAATGCATTAAAAAGTTTTATTTTCTTTATTGGCTTGCCTTTCAGTACAAATTCTGTAAGCTTTCACAAGTACTGATCACTAACAGCATAAGGGAGGCTGAAGCCTTGTGGTGGATGAAATAATTTTGTAATGTCTGACTCTGATACATATAAAAAAGACAAGAATGTGATGACTTTTTAATGGAATTATTTTAAGCAGAATTATGTTTTCTTAAATATTTTATACCAGGAAAGTGAAACTGAATATGAAAAACACTTGGCTTAGAGCCAAGTCCTTTCTCCAGGGTCATGGTTTTATAGCTAAACTTAATGTAGAATTATTTCATGGATGCTGGGAAAAAGAACCCTTCAACTTGCTGAACAGCAGCAAAATTATTCTTCATTTGTAACCTCAGGCCCCTGCTGCAGCTCTGCAGAAGGTAACACTCACTAGACCTTCTCTTACCTCCTGATGTCCTCTCTTCCCCACCTCGCCTCAACACAAGATTTGATGCAAAGAAAGTTCAAAGTAGTATAATGAGGCAATTTTGCAGATGCTTGAGGGCACTGCTCCAAGTGTGGGCAGTAGCATGGAAAAAATGAGAAGATGTCTATTTGAAAAGATATCAAATGGGCAGGATAGGCTGATCTAATGGATCAAGTCCAGTTGTCCTCTTAGCTGTGAACAGAAGATTTTGGAAGTGGTGATGGGTGGTTTGCAGCAGATGGTATATCAGATAAACATAGAAAAAATATTACATAATGATCTAATATCATATTTAAAATAATATGACTTCTGAGTTGTGTTTAGGAGGAAGAGAAGGTACTATCTAGTTTCATTGACAGCCAGTACCTTAGCAAGGGTAACAAGTAACTTCATATTCATTTCACAAATAACTCCATTAGAAGTACAGGATAGCCAAATCCAAAAATGAAAAATCTTGTGGCAGATCTCTAGAAAGCCGTGAGATCATCTGGTATGTGTGTACGTATGTGCGTTTATATATGAGAATATGAATTTATGTGCATGTGCTTCAGATATTTAGATGTATTGGCTTATTTTGGTGTGCATTTTGATTTTTGAATATCCCTGTCTAGCTCCAAAGTGTTGGTATGACAGGGTTATCAGCTGGTTTGGTCTGCCTGATGTTGTGAGGCTTCCAAAATGAAAATTAACTGTGCTTCTCCCAACCTGCAGATCATCACAACGGAATCGACATCTGCCTTTCCTCAATCCTCATGCCCATTCTGAGAGTTCTGAAGCTTCTCATTATGGATGAACAATGTAATTCCAATATCAATTCCATCTCTAGATCCATGAGTTCTTACATTCCCCTCTCCAGTATGTTAATCTCTCTGTTTCATATTACTGCTTTTATTTTCATCATTGCTTTTCCTTCAGACCCTGGATTTCTCCAATTCCTTGAAAAGCTTTAAAGAAGTGGCTAGGATCCCCAACTTCTCCGTAAAGCCTAGTGTTAGAGAGGGCAGGAGAAAGGACTTTTTTTTTTTTTCTCAACAAGAACCAGATAAAGGTGGGAAGAGAACCTTAAAATCACATAATGTTAGGGATTGGAAGGGACCTCAAAAGATCATCTAGTCCAATCCCCCTGCCAGAGCAGGAATACCTAGATCAGGTCACACAGGCGCACATCCAGGTGGGTTTTGAATGTCTCCAGAGAAGGAGATTCCACAACCTCTCTGGGCAGTCTGTAAAAACACTCAGCTGCTTCTGTTATTTTGTACAGTCTCCCCTCCAATGAGAAAAGTGTCAGCCTCTGGGAGCTTGGTTTGGAGAGGGGAACTATACTAACCTTGTGCATCAGATCTGCTTCTCTGCTTGACTTGTCATAAATTCCCTTCCACCTCTTTAGTCAGCATGGAAATTTTTGCTAGGTTTGGAGCTTTTCTTCTCGATGCTAGATTAGCTTGTCTCTACCTGAGCTGGCACAGGAATCATTGTGGAGTTTTCGAGCCTTTATATAGTATGAGATCTGCTTGTTCAATGTGGGCTCTGTGTTAATGCCCAGTAAAAGTTCTCGGTCTTATAGGGAATGGCAGAGCTTTCAAAAAGGAGGTGCAGCTCAGGAGGAACTGAAGATCTGTGAGGCATTTTGTTATGATGACATTTTTGAGTGTACTAGCTAGAGCAACCAATCCCACATGATAGAGAGAATAGCCAAAAAATGGCAGTCAGTCTTGATCACCACATTTTTCCTGTGTGTAAGAATAACTGAGCTACCACTGCAAGAACAGAATCATTTCCTTTTCTGATAAACAAAGCATGCATAAGCAAAAGGAAAATCATTAGGTGGCCCAACATATGTAATGTTAGACTTGTACATATCGTGTACTTCAGATGTACACCGCAGGGGTATAATGTGGTGTATTTAAGCAACAAGCATCGTCACAAGACTGCCCACAGTAAAAAGCTTCAAGGATTCAAGAGATACAGTGATATGAAATTGGTTGAATAGCTCAGTGGTTACATATATGGAATAGAAAGTGATTGTAAGTGGAGCTATTTCAATTTAGGGAAAGTATTAAATGGGGTCCCTGGGGATCAATACTTGAATTTGTACTGTTTCTAATCTATAAAAATGCCCTAGGTGAAAAACCTAACTGCAAAGCCATACAATTTTCTGGTGAAATAAACATGGGGGAAGGTGAAGTACGGAACAGTCAATGAACAAATGTAACTTTGAACTAGGTCAGCATATAGCAAACAGAATCTGTTAAAGAATATATAGCCAAGCAGATGGGATCTCAGAACTGGGTAAATCTGACAGGAATAGAACTATACTTGGTTAAGAAAAATTTAGAACGGAACACAAATGAGTTGTGGTAGAAGGCAAGAAAGATCTGGTCATGTAGGTAGGCTGAAATGCTGGAGACTGACTCTGAAGAGTATAGTGGCAGAAAGTAATATTTCATCTCCAGCAAAGGAAAGCAGAAAAACCTGCAAACTCCAGTCACTTTTGGAAAAAGCAATTCCAAATTAATTTAAACATGAAACCTGATCCAGCTAACTCTGCACCCTGGAGAAAGCTAGGGAAGTTTGAGATGAGTGCTGGCAAAATCTACTGCCGACCAATTTAGAAAACCTCCAGTGATCTGTCCCGAAAACCTGAGCCAGGATCAGCCATATTCCACAATGCCTTCCAGCAAACCCTAGTGAGGGGACTTGGAAGGAACAAAAGGAAGTGTCAGAATCTTTATCCCAATATTTTAAAGCATTATATAAAACAGTTTTCCCTATGGATTTTTCACCTTACCCCAGTTTGCTTATGGGCTTTGCTAAGTTAAGGATTTTCCTATTTGGGTTTTTTTTTTTTTATATGTATATGGGATTTATATTTCTTTCATTTTGCTTTGTCTTTGTTGTAACTCTGCCAAAATTGCCTAGAGTTTCCAGTCATACTCTTCTGTTTGTTTTTTTTTCCCCGTTTAAAAGATAATCTAAATAAACCGAAGTATCTTTTATATGATCAAGAGTCTATGTTTTCAGATATAACTGGGTATTGATGGGAATTCACGTATGAGTATGAAAAATGGTTGGTTTTTTTGTTATACATGAACATGAGCTTTTTTTTAATCTATCACTTATTATGACAACCTCTCACATCATACACGAACAATATTTGAAATACGTTATATTCCTTCCCTTCTACCAGTATTTCTTATTCAGCAGGTGGTAAAAATGCTCCCTTTTTACATAGCTGCTCCTTACTATGTGACTTAGAGTGATCGAGATCATACTTTAATTACAGCTATCTCTTATACTTCTTTTATATTTAAAACAATGCACAGTTTAGGTACTCACTCCTTTATCTGTTTCTCTCTTGTATGCCCAGAACAATGTGTCTCTTGGGCTTCTCTTTTGGCTTCTGTCATAAGGTAAGAGGAACATTTCTACAGGCAATGGGATTAGCTATATTTTGTTTTCTGGGATGAACTTTGTCCCCAGAAGATTGATTCAGACTCTTCTTTAATCATTTTGGTCTATCTGCTTGATGAGAGTGTCGGATGAGTTTTTAACATGATATCGTTTACTTTTTTTCCACTGGTGTTACTTCAGTTTCTTTCTCGCCCATGTGCTTAGTGCCTAGTTCCCTCCCCAGAGGGACAGTCATTCCTGTAAGTTGCATTTTTCACCCATTTATGTTCTATTACCTGTTCCTAACTATTCCCTGGTGCATGAGCTGGGCTGATGTACAAGAAAAGAATGTCCTGCTTGATTAAAATTGGGTTATAAACTATTCACCTGTATTGGAGCACTGAGCTGGGAGAGGTGATGTTTTCTTGTCAGCAGCCCATGTTTCTGGAGCTTGCAAACTACTGTGAAGTGACAAAATCAATTTCATTTATTTAATTTCATTTCTTACCTCTTTCTGTTGTTGCAGCTCACGTTAATTACCATAATGGGTATGAACTTTGGAACTCTCCTCTAACCTTTTTCATGACATCTTTCTTCTGTTGTGTTTCCTTAATCGTGACTTTAGTGTGAGAGAATTGCTTACCTTTCATAATCCCATAATCTTCATCATGTATTAGACAACTGTGGTTGTATTGTAAATTCTAATTGCATAGTTGAGGGTTAATTCTGCATTTTCCAGTGAACATACAGTTTTTCTTCCAGATCTCAATTACAATCTTATCTCATATCTGGTCCTAGTTAGACTTGCAAAATTGGTTTAGATTGATCACAACCCCCTCTGTAATTTCACATTCTTCTGTGCCCTGATTAAAAGCACATACTTCATGTGTTTCATTTTTACAAGGAATGCAGTGCTCCTCGAATTTCTGGTATGGTTTTGTAGTTAGACTTCTATGTCTAAGATAGCTGAAAACTATTAAACATTTGTGCTCTGAATGAGCCAGTGCTATGTGAAAAATCAGACCACCTCCTTTGTATCTTCGTATTTTTTGGCTCCTATTCTTTGCAAGTACATCTGAAGTGCTGTGTGAACTTCCTTATATTTTTCCTTTTTGTAGATATTTCCAGCTCTCATCATGCTTTTAGCTTCATTCTTCCACTGTGTGAATAATTTAAAACCAAAAAATGTCATTATTGCATCAGTTGCTAGCCTGAAATCAGAGCCAAATTTCTGGGCATAGTGCAGGGTATCACAGCAGTTTGAGCAGATCTAACTGTAAGAAGTTGCACTTTCAGAGAAGCCTTTATCCTTATCCCTGATGCTGGGCTGTACAGTCCTGCAGCCACCCTGCTGTGTTACCGTTGTACAGCTACCCAGTCAGCCAGACTTGCTTGCCAGTCAGACTGAAAGATAACTAAGAAGTTTACATTTTCTTGTTAGATGAGTGAGTTTGTCTGTGTGAATAGCCAGAAGGAAGAGGTGTCAACATGCATCTGGGGAGGAACAAGGGAGATATAACTGCACCTTTCCACACTGGTTTGTCCTTATATCAGTTTAGACTAACCTTGAAACAGACCTGCATCATCCACTGTTTCGGTGTCATGCTTTTACCCCAGCCAACAGCTAGACCCCACACAGCCACTCACCCACTCCCCCAGTGGGATGGGGGGAGAGAATCAAAAGAGTAAAAGTGAGAAAACTCGTGGGTTCAGATAAGGACAGTTTAATAGGTAAAGCAAAAGCTGCATGCAGAAACAACCAAAATAAGGAATTCATTCACTACTTCCCATCTATAGGCAGGTGTTCAGCCATCCCCAGGACAGCAGGGCTCCTTCATGTGAAACAGTTACTTGGGAAGACAAACACCATCACTCTGAACCTTCCCCCCTTCCTTCTTCCCCCAGCTTTATATGCTGAGCATGACATCATGTGGCATGAGATATCCCTTTAGTCAGTTGGGGTCAGCTGTTCCAGTTGTGTCCCCTCCCAAGTTCTTGCCCACCCCCAGCCTACTCTCTGGTGAGGTGGTGTGAGGAGCAGAAAAGGCCTTGACTCTGTGTAAGCACTGCTCAGGAATAACAAAAATGTACCTGTGTTATCAACACTGTTTCCAGCACAAATCCAAAACACAGCTCCATACCAGCTACTATGAAGAAAATTCACTCCATCCCAGCCAGAACCAGCATATTTGGTTACAGCTGCTTCTGTGTTACACAGCATGGGATTGTAGGTACGACATCCATCCTCACTGACTGCCGTTTGCCTGGCTCTGCCTCCCATTGCAGCATCACCGCTTCATTGAATAACTCTGGGCTGTTACAAGCTTAAGTTTAACACTGGCAAATTCCTAAGAAGCTTCAGTTTTCTTGGTTTTGTGCTATTTTTTTTTCCCCTATTGTTTTTTCTTTTTTAAACTCTGGGCAATATTTTTGTGCTGGTACTTAATCAAGTAGAAAAAATGGCCTCCACACTGAGAGTGGGGTAAACTATTATTATGTATATTAACTCTTAGGTTGGAGATATTTATTTGATAGGGCATATTTAGAAGTAAAAAACTCACAGAAAAACAAAATCTTCCTCTTTCTTGTCCCTGATCCTTACAGCGCAGCTGAAGATATACGTGATCCAATATCGAGGTGATGTTTTTCAGAGTAAAGAAAAATTAATTAAAAACAACCTCTTCTAGCATTCACATTTCTACTTAAACATGGCTGAATTTATCCATGAAATGCACAGACTAAAGAGCTCCACTGCTTCTGAATGCACTTCTAAATTTTAAAAAGCAACTTTTTACTATTCTCTTCATGATATTAAATGCAAGTCATAGAAAAAATACCAAAAGCAAACCTGGTGTGATTAGATGGGCGTTTGAACTGAGGCAAGGAAAAGCAAAAAAAAAAAAAGGAAATTTTTTTTGTTCTGAACCACTTTTAAAATCTACTATGAAATATACCCCTTTCAGGTTTCTGTGTCCTTTTCTGCTTAATCTTAAATAGCAGATCTCTTAACTTAGTTGATACCCAGAGCATGGTGGGAGGAGCCGTGATCTGTAGTTACAGTTGCAGCTGGGAAAAGCAGAATTTCTCATGGGGCTCCTTTGAACACAGCACCCCATCTGCTTCATCATGTTGCAGCCTATTTCTAGGGCCACATGTGAGACACAGCTGGTTGGAGGTCTAAGGGGTATTATCTGCTGTAGGGCATTCCTCGTGCTGCAGAGAGAAGCCTCTGTGTTGAACTGTGAATGTAGGAGTTGCCAGCATCACAGCAGGGGATGAGATGGGGTCAGGAGGAGAAATCCTTCTGCACAAAAACTTAACAGGCAACATTCAAGGGTGGTTTCTAACCAATAAATCAGTGGGATTCCAGAACAGCCTCCCAGTAGGACTAGTGGGACAAGAAACCTAACTGGTTTCAACATCAAGTTTTATAAATTTGTGAAAGTGAGTATATACTGTTATTATATAGAAGCAGGGAATAGGAGTTGGTGATTGAAGATGTTCCTGCCAGATTTAAATTCTAAAGTGATTAAGAAAGACATTTTCTCAATTGAAATATACAGGTGTAATGGGGAGAAGGGAAGAGAGTCAACCCTGGAAACCTTCAGCACATCTGAATAGGCTTCTTCATAGAAACATTAACTGAAGTTTAACTCTGAGACATAAAAATACTTATTCTGTATTGATGATTTCAGTACTGATGGGTACATCAATAACTGCTTCAGAATGCTCATATCCTGTCATCTTGAATCTATCAAGTGTGCCTGGGACCTAGAAATGTAATCTGTAAACTGCCAGATTACCAGGCCACTTTTATTTTACCAGCATCCTCGTGTAATGTCAATGGTACATCAGTCTGGCCATTGCAAATTTGAGGGGAGAGTAAAATAAACTGTATATAGAAGAAAAACTTCGAAGTGAACAGTCAGTTTTCATGTTTAATTAAAAATTAATTCTGATTTATGTGAGGCTCATAGAGAATTTTTAGTTCACTGCACTAGAAGTACATAAAAAATCAGGCAATTCAGACAGAATTGGTATTTTACTGGTGCAGGTTTTAGGCCTTGACTATTAAGTCTGACTTCTCTCCTGTGAACAAACAAAGGATTCCCTGTATTGGTTTGTGCCCTCTGGTGAGAAAATCTGTAAGTAAGCCTTAAGTATTTACAAAAAGAAGTGAAAGGGAGGAAGGGAAACTCGACAGATACAGTTTGGACCATGCTGAAGTTAGAACTTGATTAGAAATAGGCCAAATTAAATGTATAATCCTTAATTAAATGTATAGTAAAAATATTCTGAAATATGCATATTAAAATCTAAAGTTATTTTAAACCAACTTTAAACAGTATTTCAGTTTGGCCAAATACAGTTTAAGATTTCTTTTAAAAAATACTGCTTTACTGTGAGCATCTCTCAGAACAATCCTTTATATTAAATGCAGAAAGCTTCTAAAAATGCTCTGATAGCAAGACTGTGAAGTGCAAGTTTACATGCAGTGTTGAAGATATTCATTAAAATTGTAATTAGACTCACGATTAAATTCAGCCGCAGTAGAAACTTTGTGTGTAAGTGTTGCTACAGGAAGAAACCTCCAGTCTGAAAATTAGTTCAGCAGTCTAAGCTACTTTAATTATGCAGAGTTGATTATCATTGGAGAAAGAAACCTTTATTACTGCACCAGAATGCTGATTTCTTCCACCCCTCCAGCACACTGCCTGTTTTTCTGGCTACAGTGTGGTATATTTTGATAGCCTCATGATGTTCTGTGTAAATAATAGGAAACTTAATCTGAGTAAGTTCAGGATCCTACTATTAACATTTTATTAAATGTCCATTCATATGGTCCTTTAATGTAGCACCTATCTTGTTTATCATGTTGCAGCGGTAGCTTCTAGTTGCATACAGAAACTTGGACTTGTAGTGAGATGTTTTTTAATCTGCAGAATTTTGCAAAGCTGCATTCCAAGGCAACATCTTGTTTCCATTTTTGCAAACCCAAAGCTAGTGACAGAGAGGCTGATGGATGGCTCTAACTGTCTAAAATGTCACAAATATACCTAAATTTGGCAAATCTGAGTATAGCAGAAGGAAATGTCCCTCCCCCTATTTGTGTCTAATTTGATTATTGACAGAGTCCCCTATCTTAGCAGCAGATTTTATACACCAGTTGAGAAGAGCTTGATTCTCCAAAATGGAACTTCACTTTTATTTCAAGTGAAAAAGCAGAGGGTACAGCACATGCTCTCATTGCCAGCCCCTTCATGCACATGTCCTAGTGTGGTGTGGAGGTGATGAGTAGCTGTACAAAGATTTTTGGGCATGGTAGTCTGACTGCAGCACTCTGCCTTGCTCCTTGGTAGACTTGTTTAGCCTGCAGTGGCCAGAAAGGCAAGACAGTTGTAGTTCTGGTCTGAAAGGGTTTGTCCACCAATCCCCTAATTTTCATCCATTGTCCTGGAATTTAATTTCCAAGCTTCTCACACAGATTAGTCATTGCTATTTTGTT
The DNA here is from genome assembly GCA_028020825.1 of Podargus strigoides. Lineage (NCBI taxonomy): Eukaryota > Metazoa > Chordata > Aves > Caprimulgiformes > Podargidae > Podargus > Podargus strigoides. Next base: position 16,750,478 of record CM051621.1, on the reverse strand, counting down.
TTCAGGTGTGTGAGTTTTAATAGTACCTTTGAGATCCTTTATTTCTGTGGGTTTGTGTTTTCACGTCTGCTGCTTTTCAGAAGCATATACCTTTCCCAAATTTGCCAGCTTTCTCTGAGCTGGTCCTTCTTTGCACGTGTATCTGTGATTCTGGGAGTCTTGGGGATGCTTAAATGTTGAAACATAAGCCATGTAAGGTATGAACTACTCCTTTCATTTATCAGAGAGAAATGGATATGTCAAAATAAATTGATGTATTTAGCCAGATGTACAAACTTACAGCCCAAATATGTATTTAGGTACTCTGATGTGATAAATTATACTTTCCCCCTATTCTCCATATATTAGTGCTTAGAAATATATATTTTTATTTGAAAATAAAATCTTTAAGATGGAATCGGTTTAATACATCTGGGTGAGCTAATTCATGTGAAAAAAAATGACCAGACAGAAGGAAGACTACGCAATCCATAGAAAGGTGTGGCAAGCTTGTTCTGTGGCATAATGCAAACCTGCAGTTCTTCATCCACTTGCTATTGTTACTGTTGCTAAAAATAGAGAATATCCTTAGCTACGACTTCAGACCAAACAGATCTCACACTGTTGTCACCTCTCACTCAGCTATCATGATACCAGAATATATTACCCTTCTTTATTTAAAAGAACTAACTGCTTTTTTGTCTGCCCTAAAAAGTATGGGGTTTTGTATGCACAAATTTAAGATTAAACCCTGATTTCTGTAGATGTTGCTACATGGCTATTTTTTTGTAATTATAATTATTTTCAATACTGCACTGTAATGGGTGCTATCCACATATTGCTGACAGCCCTGGCCTGTTATTAATGATGTTTCACATCATCCTTTGGGGGGAGGAGAACAGACCTACAGCTCTGCTGGCAAATGTATTTTGAAAGGATGAGGAAGTTCCTGGTACAGAGCCAGCCTGAGTGAGTATCTGGGATTTTGAAGCCTGGATAGTGACATGAATAGTTTTTGGCAATAGTTGGATAGCGATTTAATTGTTTTTTCATTGGTAATAATGTTGCCAGGAAGTGCACTGGAGAAACCCTATATCTACTGAGGTCGGTTTGTTTATCTGTTAGGTTTTTTAACAGTAACAACCCTATCACAGGTACTCAAGAGGACAGGAGTTGTTTGTCCTCTTTGTCACCGCACTGAGAAATCTCCATTCATGTCCACCTGTGCTCCATAGGAAAGCAGAGGTTATGTGTTCTCTTGATAATTTGGTCAAGCGTAAGCAAGTTCTTAATCTTTTCTCGCAGTATTTTGCAGGGTGTATTGTGCCTGCTAGGCAGTTCCCAATTAAGTATGACAGGCATGGGAGTGTGAAGTGGATATTCCATAAAATCTCTGATGTCCCTTTACTGGGAGGGAATTTTAAAGGGTTGGGGAAGGTTGGAGGAGAAAGACAGAAGGGAGCAGCAATGCACATCTCATTCTGGGCCTTGAAGTGATTTCTGAAAGTTTTTCAGACTCTTGATCTCACTGCAAATTATTCCTACAGACATTTTAGTAGTTCCTTTTCTGTGTTTTTTACCTGAGTAGGTTTTACTTTCATACAGCATAAAGTATGTGGTCCTGGTGGCTTTTAAAATTGATCTACGGATTTTTTATTTCTTGTTATTTTCTACCTTGTTGTCTGTATTAGAGAAGTCAGGGGTAATCGCATATTTGTTGTGCTTCTGTTGGGGGCCAATTGTTGCCATTGCATCTTTTTATTACAGTGGAGGCTCTTAGTCATATGTCATCTCCTCAATGTGTTTTTTCAAATATGTAAATTTTTTCCTTTATTCTGGCAAATAAACAATCCTCTGTGTTTATAATAATGTATATTTCTTTCTCCATTGAAATACGCAATGCAGCAAAAATATGAGTTTTAAGAAATGTTAGTGTAACATGATAAATATGAACCATAACAGGTTTGACAGTAACACAAGTGAAGATATTCTTTAGTCTGTCTCTTCGTCTTCTTAAATAGCTCTCTGCAGATCATAGTGGATGGATTGACATGGAAGTAATTTAAATAGCCATTTTTATTACTGATTTAAAGCCTGAAGCAGAAAAAACTTGTTTTAAGTAATAGACTTTTAAGAGGCTTTCCCCCCCCACATTTCTCTGCTCCTTTCTGAATGAAGAGTTAGTTTGCACCAGTTGATAGCCAACAAATTTGTATTTTGAAAGCTGAAGTTGCCATTGAATGTTGATTTGATGCAAAATATTGCCTTTACAATAAAAGAAACACTGCTAGTTACTGCTATATGCATTATTTAAGGTATTCAGAAAGAAAGAAGCATATATTCAGATTATGATCTGAAGTAGATTCAAGCATTGAGTGTTTGCGATTGATGAATTCTAGTGATTCATATTTTGAACACCTTTTGAAGGCGACTGTTCAAAAAATCAGTTAATTTAAACATGTTGAAAGTATAAGTAAATAAGTTTATCAAAATATGTTTCACATAGAATGCACAATTGTTTAATAAAATTAGTACTTTCTGCAGCAAAGGAACTGATGTGATACCTTCTGGGGACTGAGTCTGCCAGGGTTTAGAAATAGTAGATCTCATACACTAATGCCTAGTTCTAGCCCTAATCTTGGAGGGGGGAAATAAGTTTATATTTTTTCAGGTTATAGGTGGTTGCTTGGTTTTTCAGAACCTAATCACAGAGTTTTCTAGTTGAATAAGTAGAAGTGAAGAGAATGTCCTCTCTACCTGGTCTTCAGAGGCTACTGCAGTAAGTACTGATTGAAAAGCAAACTGTAGTATTAAGGTTTTAATGAGACACTTTAACGCTGCTCTTGGGACTTTCACGAAGATTGTCATAAATTGAAATTTAATTTTAAATAGATTTACGTTCAAAAGTAAAACATGTATTTTTAAAATATGATTTTCATATAAACTGTTCAACTTAGCTTAACTATTCTTATTAGTTATTAATTTGGTTTAATTTTTTTAGCTGTCCCTATATAGACAAGGACAGTACTGGTATTTACTGGACTTTTTGATAAGTTAACACAAAGAGCTAATAGAATGTCATGTGAGAAACATTCCTACCAGCCTCGTAACTCCAACAGGGAGAAATGAACCAAAATCAGTGCCATGGACACCTTTTGTCTTCTGTCATTTTACCTGGATTGTGCTTCTTTCTGTCAAGATGCTGAGGGACATGCACTTGTACTGAAAAGAGCAGGAGATTTAAAATGGGTACACACAGTCTTTATTTTTTAAACTGTGTTCTGCAAACTGTCCCCATCTGTGTCAGGAGGATGCGGGGCATTTAGCACACTAAAAGACAGAGTCCTTGGCTTTCAGCTTATATGTGTAGTGGAATAAGTACATATAGATTTTACAAATATAAATGATGTTTCTCACTCAGAGGTCCTTCCGGCTTCAGTCCATGATGATTAAATGAACATGTGGCTTGAACCATATGTTGGCAACAGTTCTGAATTGGTGTGTTGGGCAAAAATGCCCTGCAGTGAGGAAATGGTGGTGGGTGATGGGGTTAAGTGGTAACAGGCTGAAAGTCACTTCCTCATCACATTTGTGAAGTACAATTTCTGGGCGCAGTTTTGAAGCCAGTGAGAGAACTTTCTCTCAACTCACCATGTTTTAAAAGAGCACATTGTAAAAATTCATTTTTCAGGTTGAGCCTCTTTTTGTTGCTGAACAGAAAAATCTTGAGTGGGTGTTACGGAAGGAGGAAAAAAGGCATTTAGGATTAAGGCCTCACAGCTGTTTGACAGTATATATTAAAAGATCCCTTTGCCTTTTTAATTTTTGATTTACCTTTCAAGTTTCTCTTGGTATCTCAGTGGAGTTGGGGGAAAAATTATTAACACAATGCTACGGCTTGCAGTTGCAAGGGAACTGTATTTGCGCACTAGGCAGGTAGGCTAAAAATGGCTTAAGGGAGTAGCAAATATTTTTGGTACATGTTCTAAGTGCTTGAGAGTGAAGATGTCTCAAAAGCATCGGGGGAAATAATGAAGCAGCCAAACCTGTCTGAATATTTATTTTTCCTCAGTCATGTTTATGTACTAGTTGGTCCATTTATTTATTTATTTTTGAACTACCTCATAACTGCATACCCCAAATAATCTCCTGGGTTGCTTCCTTTGCAGTTTGTCCCTTGTGGGCAGAATTTTACTTCTTTTCCTCATATTATAAGGTGTGTTGTCTGCCATGAAACCTATGTAATTTTGTTTTCCTAGACCAAGAGCTGTCCTTGAGATGCCAGTGTTGAGATTTAACTCTCTATATACAGCATGATGGCATGTTGTGGTGAAGGAAACAATTTGGGGATGGAATCTCCTGTACGGAGAACAGCAGGGACTGTTCCAGCTCATGGTTGCTGGCTGTGATAGCAGGTTAGCTTTGCAGAGGTACTGCAGGTTGGCAGCAAAGGGTACAGAGAAGAGAGCTCTTTTCCACTTCCTTTGCTGAATACCTCCCTGCCAAATGAGGACTGGATGGCTGTCTGTGCAAAGGAATAGATTACCTGTAGAATGTATTTCTGGTATATGTTAGGTTGCTAATGTGAACAAGGTAGTGCTGTAAATTTTATGTGTTAGCTAAGGAGAAGAAATACCAGAAGGAAACAATAACTTGCTGTCAGAACTTTAGATCAGGCTAGGCAGTAGGGTTAAAAAACCCTCCACCCACCCAGCCCCTTCCCTAATATTAGTGGGCACGAGCATCTGCAGATCACCAAGATTAAATTTAAGTGATGCTGTTGAATGATCCTTTTCAGTTTAAGATGAGGAGAAAGAGACTCTGTAAATGATGTCAGAAGAGAGCCTGATTTTCCAAACCCATGTCTCTGTGTCTCAAGAGAGACTTACATGCTGATTCAGCTGTCTCATCTGACACTCCTTTTCCTTGCTTCAATTACTTACTACTATTATTTCATGTGCCAGTGTTACTATCTTCACTGACAGCCCTGCACTTACTACCTATTTGTGTTGTCTCTCAAATGTCCCGTAATACTTCATACTCTACCTCAGGTCTTGATGGAAACTAATCACCTAAAGGAAGAAAGGTACACAAGCTGTGTGCTTTCCCAGTTCCTGCTAAAGTTGTTCTCACTGAACCCATTTAAAAATGGATTTCTGGAGCCAATACACTCCCACTAACACTTATGGAAATGCTTAACTTGCTGCAAATATTATTTGACATTTCTGTACCTATGTTGAAAGGGCAATGACAACTTGACTGACAGATGGAATGGCCTCATGGATCTCTGACAGTGAAAGGTTCTCTGCTTACAGGCCTAGTGCTGCTTTGCTACCCTCTGAGTACCCTTTGCTACTCTCAGAGAAATCAGATGAAGAAATTACTGTAGATTTGTGAGTATATGTACATTGTTAGTGAATATTGGTTTTGTGTGTATGTATAAATGGAAGCGTGTCACTGTGGAAAAAAGGTGGTGTTAGAAAGGGAAATAACATTTACTGGTCAAAAATCCTGCACATAGGGCAAAATGTACCTTGTTCTTCTGGAGCTGTTTGCAAACAAAATTTGTTCCTTTTAAAATTCAAATATAGAAAACAAAGTCTCCTTGCTAACAAGAACTTCCTCTGCGCTTACTTCTTTGCCAGCTCTCCAAATACACAGGTATCTTTTCTGACTGAGAACTTAATGATTCATGTGCTTGCTGGATGGGTGACCAAAAGGACTGCTTCAGTGCTGAAACAACGATTTTGCAGTGGGCAAGTTATTGTTGCAAGCCTGTATCTGCACACTGTAAAGCTGAATTAATAGAAGCAAGTAAAGCAGCACTTAGAGACAATCAGTATAATGTAATGAACCTTTTGAAGTTTTATCATCCTCTTTCCCTATAATTCAGGTAGTTTCAGAAGACTGGAAAGAATAGGCAGGTTTTATTTGGCTGCTTTCATACTCAAGTTGTCACAAAGCAGTTTTGGGAGGAGAAAAGAAAAATAAGCCAGAAAGGACTGATTTCAAGCATTGTAATAGGAGATGCAGTCAAAATCCTATGTTTGTTGATTGATGTGATTGTGTTAGGCAGCTCCACTTCCCACCTTTTCAAAAAAACCAATTTTCAGGAGAAATAAATATGACAATATACGACTTTTTAAAACCTAGGATTTCTCTGCTTCCCATTCAGATGATTGCTTAAAAGAAATTCACCAGTTTGATTAGAAGTATCGTTACCACATAGTTTATGACCTTTGTCAACTCGTGAAAAGAGCATTTAATAGAATATTGCAATTTTAACCCCTTAAATGTACTCTTCCTTTCAAAAACACCTACAGTTGTACAGGTTCTCTGAATTTATGCAACTGTGGAGAAAAAGGTAAACATAATTATGAGATGTTAAGCGGAAACAGTTCACTGAATGTGCTACCACCACTGGAACTAATAATTGAACCGTTCTGTCACTGGTGATCTCCAAGATTTTATAAGCTCTGAAAATCTTCAGTTACACCTTCTCCTGCAAGCACAGAAATCAGACAGAAGAACAAGTCTGCCTCAGAAGGAAGAGCTGGTTTGTGTAGAAAAGGTTTTCCAGAAGGTTTTCCAGAAAGCAGTCTGACAGCCTCTGACATGATGGACATCACAAATGTCCTCAATAAGTGGATTCATGGTGATGTTGGGCCATTGTAAAGTGTGTATGATTGTTGCAGTTGTGCTGAGGAGAAAGATGTGCTTCAAATTCTTTTTTTTGGTATGTTTCATTTTGAGGATGTCAGTGAAGTATAATGCCTTGTAAATGAGGGAGGAGTGATTTACATAATTGTATATGGCTAAAATATTTGTTTTCATTGCCTGAGCTTGCATCCTAAGTCCTTTCCAAAGTGCTTTTGAAGATGCTTTTCGGCATGCCCAACAAAACCATACCTCATCAGTAGTCACTAGATTAAGCTGCACTTTCTAGCAAATGGGCTAGCTGGGCAAAAGCATTTCATGCCAGAGCCTGTTTCAATAAACTTCAGTAGAACAACATAGCAAAGGACCATGACTAGGCCAAGATATTTCTGTATTCCTGAGACATGAGAGAAACATTACAGACAATTGCTCTGTACTCCACTGAACAGGATACAGTTTCACTTCAGCTGAATTCCTGAGTGACAGTTCCTGGTCTTTCTACTGAGTAGGGTAAAGCTGTGTTACACCATTCAGGATTTACATATTTTATTATTTCCTTATGTATCAATAGCAAGAGTACTGACAGTTATAGTGAAGTCCTCAAGATTTGAGGTATGGAGAAGGGATGATATAGAAGTAATGTATTTTTTCAGCTTTATGACACAGTTGATAAGGAGTTTGTATTGATGATTCCCTAATACAAGGGGAAAAATAATAATAATAAAGAGGAATGCAAATGCACAGTTAATGGAGGAGGACTTAGATGATGATCTCATTATTTTTGTTAGCTGTTACAGAGAATGAAAGCGAAGGTAGCCTTCTGCTGGAGTCTCTTGGGCTTTACTTCTGAATTCTTGTCTAATACCCTTAGGGTTTGGTCAGCTAGGGTAAATCCAGAGAAATTAGACATTTCTGGGCCTCAGCAGTATTGGGTCATCACTTCCAGCAGTGAACAAATGCTAAAAGGAGTACATATGGCCCTCTTCACTTTGTGTATTATGGAGAGTTCTCACAGAGAAGACATATTAGTCACATTAGGCCAAACTTCTGCCAACAGAATAAGAATAATTTCAGTACAATTTACCAGTAAATAGCTACAAAATGTGATGGAATGAGAGCCAGACATGAACAGTTACCTATGTATTACTACACCAGTTTTAGAACTTACGCAAAATGTCAAGGACTGATCATTATTCATGAGAAACCACTGAAGGAAATCCATCAGCAAAAGACCCTTTTTGCACTGATGATGCCAGTAATGTCTCTACCCTCATTTCTGAACAGACATGAGGACCTGGGATTCGGCAACATTTCTTGTTTTTCAGTAAATATTCAAATAGCACTAAATGAGACAGTGATGTTTCCAGCAATATATGTACTCTTGTCCTGTGATTGATTCCTTGATGCCATGTGCTCCCACACCTTCTTCTTCAGCTGTCCTCTCTCCTGGATGGATCATGAACCCCTGGCTGATGTAGTCTGGTGTTTGGCCCGCTGCACTGGGGCTGTTCTTTCCCTTAGGCTCCCCCTCACCCAGTGTTGCTCTCCTGAAGCAATCGTAGCTTTTAAGCTGTGCAAAGGGGTTGGTGCACAGTCCTTAATGAAAAATGTGGGCTAAGGTTTTCCAAGACTGTTAGGAGAAAATGACATTATGATATTTAATTTGCTTCCTTTTTGTCCACCTAAGGCTGGGCTGCTCTGGAAGTGGTTCCTGCAAAAGTTAGGATCACCACTTTTGCAGTTAGAGCAACTTCCTTGCATTGCCTTGCAAGTGTAGTGCTGCCTGCAATCACTGCTTGGTGCTATGCTGTTCCTGTCAGATCTCTTTGGCTGTCTTCACACAACCACTCCTCCATCACAGCTTGCAAAGGGACCCTAAGGAAGTAATTCCTTCTCTTGGGAAATCTCTTCTAGGGCTTTTATGTCACTCCATTCCCCTTATGTGTATATGGACCTCAGCAGCAGAAAGAAATTTTTCCCTTGAAGATTTGTCGTTGTCCTAGATAAGATTAAAATTTCCACTCTTATAATCCCAGTGGAGAATAGGCAGGAACAATACTAGTTTAGGCTGTTGCCAGATGTCCTGTTTTTCAGCTTCATTGCCCAAAACCAAAAGTACAAGATTAAACTGTAGCTCATAACTATCAACATGTGGTTTAACTATTTAGGGAAATTTCAGGGGCTGGCAGATAGACAGTGGTTTGTTATAACTTAGAAACTAGCCATGAAGAGGCATGGTATGAAGAACCCCCAGTGTTATTCTCTGACAATAGCTACATTTTAAAAATCAGAGTAGGAACTCTTTTGGAGCTGATTTTAAATTATTATGTGAAGAACTTGCCTTCCTCGAGTTGCTTAATTCATAACTTATAAGATCTCAAAACACATAAATCTACCCAAGAAACAATTGATAAATTCTTTTAACCCCTTATTTTAAATATATTATATGGAAATACTGTGACCAGCAAGAACAAATCTCACAATGCCATACAGATAAATGAAGACATTTTCTTATTTAAGAGATCCAGTTATATGAACTATATATTCTAGGATCAGCTAACAATACAGAATACTTCTGTAAGTAATTGCCTTTGATATTGGTATGAATAATCCTGACTTGCTTTGTCAAAAATATGGAAAAAAATCACACTTTACTCTCTGCATATGTAGCTTTATGTAAAGTGCTATAAGGTTTACACTTACAGAATTGCCAGAATAGAACCTCTATGTTAAAAATATTTTTTTGATTCCATAGCACTAATATCTTGTCCCCATAATACTTGCATTTTTTCTAAAAGATTAGTAAACACACGGTAGTAGTAACTTAATTAATATTCATAGGAAATAATTGTCAAAGGAGTCTGTTGATCTTGCAATCTGAATGAAAGATAAAGTAGATTTCTGATGGAATTTTTAAAATGCGAACTACACACTTCTTTTTTTTCTCCTCTGAATTTTTTTTTTAAAAAGGCAAACTAAACAAAAAGCAGAGAAAGATTCTGTTCATACCGATAGTACTACCAGCTGTCTAGACGCATAAATAATGTGAGGTGATACTGTGATGGAGCACTTTCCATTCTTCTCTTCCTCCTTGGAGTTAGATGCTTTCTTATTAAGGAAAACGTATATTCCCTGTTTAAGAATTTGCAGCTTGAAATAAAAAGGAGAATATATTTCAGAGAAGGAGGGGGATACTTTCACTATCATTGTAACTACATTTTTTTGCAAAATCTTTATGATAAATGAACATAAAGCTACAGAAGCTAAGGAAGGTTTGTGCAGCATTGTGTTACTGTGTCTGTAAAACCTTTTTTGCTCTCTTTTCTTTCTCTCTAGAATGTTAAATAGAAGCCCTAGCTTGGGAATCGATAGTTCAATTAGATTATATGGTAGGTTTTTGGATGGCTGTTAGCATAGCCAGGAGATTACTTTCCTTGGATATTGGGAGGAAGCTGCTCTGGAGTGGAAGCCCGTAACTGCACCTTTAGCTAGCCTGCAGTGGGACAAAACTGCAGTTGGAAACAACCATAAACTTGTGGTTTTATATTATGCTTGCTGGATGCCCAGGGACTAAAACATAATTAGCTATCCCACATCCAGAAGGTAACAGAAACCATTTGCAGTACATACAAATAATGAAAGGAAGTATTAGTCCCAGGTCCTGAAAAGTATGTACAAAACTTTAAGTATGCAAATTGTTGCACTGGAGTCAACAATACTGTCTAAGTGCTTTAGAGTATTGGAACTGAGTGCCATAAAATGACACTGCACAGACATTATGGGATAGCTGACTAGAAGACTTCATTTTGAAAGTGAAAAAAAATAAACGTTCCATGTTTGGGTAAAATTCAAACTAAAGTTTGCTTCTAAAAATCTTTAACAAGCATAGATGTATGCAAATAACCCTCCCTAATAGCATCACTAATAGCTTGGCCAAGAGAGAGAATGCACTATTGACCTCCTAAAATAAATGTTTGTAAATTCTCTTTTCCAAAAAACCTCAAACAGAGTGTCTGCCATTCCATAACATCAACATCTATGTGCATTACACAAATGCCATTTTGAATACTTGTTGGATACCTAACACTAAAATCTTTACTCATGGGCTTATTTTGTGGCTATAAGATCATTGATATAAATTGCACTAGATTAAATAGGCTTTGGTTTGCAGTTTACCCCCCTCCCCCTCCACTCCTCACACTTAGAGAAGTATAGTCACTTTGTGAAGCTTAACTTTTTATAGACTATTCCTGTAAAAATGTTACATGGATTGGAGTAGAGAGAAGCAGCTATTCTCCGAGTTAAAGAGTAGTGTGTCATTTCTAAAGCAAATATTATAATCTACGTGGTCTTCTGGTAGATTCTTAAAATAAGAAATAAGCCTGAATTGTTAACTTAAAGAGAGCTAAACATTTCCATAAAGACGCCTTTTCTGGAAGCAACCTTTTACTTTTATGAATGATCTGTCCAATAGTACAGTAATATTGCAGGCATCCTTGGTGAAGCCCAGGCATTGCTCATTATCATATTTCCGGATGAGAGGTTTGAAAAGGTTAGTCTTTATTCTTAGAGTAACCAATTTAGAGAAGTTGTACCAAATCACAATTAGAAAAATCACAGATTTTATATTGATCAAACTCCAATTGCTCACTCAAAGAATTAATTAGAAGGGAACAGGAGCAGCAAAAGGTGCTGAGGAATTTTGAATCATACAATCATAGAACCATTAAGGTTGGAAAGGACCTTCAAGATCATCAAGTCCAACTGTCAACCCAACACCACCATGCCTCCTAAACCATGTCCCAAAGTGCCATGTCTACACATTTATTGAACACATTTGAAGTTCCAAGTAGAGCCCTGATGCCCTGTGGAATTCTGGCTGCTTATCTGGGTAGAGTTTTCTTTTTGTTTGTTTGTTTCCAAGTGTGTCTGCAACTGTCCTAACCTTGTTATAAAGAGCACTAAGGTTTGTAAAAGGAGGAATGAACATAGCTATGTTCATTGGTGGCTTCTGTTGCATGAGGGAGAACAGAACTGCAGTCCAGGAAATAGTAGTAAAGGACCTGCTGAGTCAAGACACCCACAAGTCTATGGGACTGGATGAGATTCACCCGAGAGTGCTGAGGGAGCTGGCGGAGGAACTTGCCAAGCCGCTCTCCATCATCTATCAGCAGTCCTGGTTATCGGGTGAGGTCCTGGACAACTGGAAACTTGCTATTGTGACGCCATATATGAGAAGGGCAGGAAGGAGGATCTGGGGAACTACAGGCCTGTCAGCCTGACCTTGGTGCCAGGGAAAATTATGGAATGGTTGATCTTGGGCGAGATCATGCAGCAAGTGCAGGACAACAGTGGGATCAGGTCCACCCAGCATGGGTTCACGAAGGGCAAGTCCTGTTTAACCAACCTGATCTCCTTCTATGATGAGGTGACCCACCTAGTGGATGAGGGAAAAGCGGTGGATGTTGTCTACCTGGACTTCAGTAAGGCATTTGACACAGTTTCCCACAGCATTCTGCTGGAGAAACTGGCGGCTCATGGTCTAGACAGGTGGACTCTTTGCTGGGTTAAAAACTGGCTGGCTGGCCGAGCCCAGAGAGTTGTGGTGAATGGAGTTAAATCCAGATGGAGACCGGTCACAAGCAGTGTCCTTCAGGGCTGGGTCTTGGGGCCAGTCTTGTTTAATGTCTTTATCAATGACCTGGATGAGGGGATCGAATGCACCCTCAGTAAATTTGCAGATGACACAAAATTGAGTGGGAGTGTCGATCTGCCTGAGGGTAGGGAGGCTCTGCAGCGGGATTTGGACAGGCTGAAGCGATGGGCTGAGGCCAATTGTATGAGGTTTAACAAGGGTAAGTGCCGGGTCATGCACTTTGGCCACAACAAACCCATGCAGTGCTACAGGCTTGGGGAAGAGTGGCTGGAAAGCTGCCTGGTGGAAAAGGACCTGGGGGTGTTGGTTGACAGCCGACTGAACATGAGCCAGCAGTGTGCCCAGGTGGCCAAGAAGGCCAATGGCATCCTGGCCTGTATCAGAAACGGTGTGACCAGCAGGAGTAGGGAGGTGATCGTGCCCCTGTACTCGGCACTTGTGAGACCGCACCTTGAGTACTGTGTCCAGTTCTGGGCACCACAGTATAAGAAGGACATTGAGGTGCTGGAGAGAGTCCAGAGAAGGGCAACGAGGCTGGTGAGAGGTCTGGAAAACAGGCCTTATGAAGACTGGCTGAAGGAACTGGAGGAGACTGAGAGGAGACCTCATTGCCTTTTACAACTACCTGAAAGGAGGTTGTAGTGAGGCTGGTGTTGGTCTCTTCTTCCAAATTACTAATGATAGGACGCGAGGAAATGGCCTCAAGTTGCATCAGGGGAAGTTTAGACTGGATATTGGGAAGAAGTTCTTTCCTGAGAGGGTGGTTAGGCACTTGAACAGGCTGCCCAGGGAGGTGGTAGAGTCGCCGTCCCTGGGGGTGTTCAAAAAACAGGTTGATGAGGCACTTGAGGCCATGGTCTAGTGGTCTAATGGTTAGAAATATGATGGGATAAAGGTTGGACTTGATGACCCTGAAGGTCCCTTCCAACCATAATTGTTCTAGGTTTTTATGATTCTATTCTAACTGATCTCTGAAAGCAGAGCCACCAGGGAAGCTGGGGACACCAGTGGAAGAAGGCAGGAAGTTTCAAAAGGACCTCTTTAACAGAGAAAAATGAACATGGTGTCAAAATAGAATGGAGTTGGAAAAAGAGGAAGATGCAAGTAGAAAAAGAACAATATTAGCGGTAAATATCTCAGGAAATAACATAGTCCTTTTCCTGACCTCATCTGAACTAAACATTACTGCAAAGATACACTGCTCTATTTTCCTGTTGCACACTGGAGAGAGTTCTCTTGCTGTTTCATTCTCACCTACAAATATAGCATTATATGAGATATAATTCTAGGCACCTAGAATGGAGGGCTACACTGTACGCAGTGACAATTGCCAATGCGTCTATGAAAAAATTCTGAACTTTGCTTGGTGTTATGGAGTCTCCATAAGAATCAGTTTCTGTTTTGATTGCACATCTATTTACTTTCATCTTTTCACCTTTACATTGAGCCAGAAATCAAAGACTAACAGTGACAGTTTACATGGCAACAACCCTGTAAATGTAAATAGAAAAGAACTGATGAGGTCGTTACTTTAAAAAATGAGTTATCTGCTGAGGTATGCCAACTGTTTCTGATCAAGTCTTGTCAAAGGAAATGAAAAGTACTTTACCAAGCATTGGAGGGGGAGATGGGCAGAGATAAGCTTGGATGGTCTGAGCAGAACTGAAGCAGTTTTGTATGATTTAGAAGAGATATGCTAAGGAAGGAAATCCTGGAGTTAGACATTTAGATTAAAATCCCTGGACACAGAGCCTATAAACCAAAGGAATAAAGCTTTGCTTAAACTACAAAATGTACATGTAAAATGTGCTGGAGAGACAAAAGAAGACCCTGCTGAAACATGAAAAGAAAACTAAAATTCCGTGAGTGTAGCATGGTGGGACTCAAACACCATGCACATCTGACCGTGCAAACTGCGGCGGACCTGTGATACATGTATTTCACTGCCTGCGTTGACAGAACATGAAAGGTTCTTTGGTTTTCACTAAAATAGAGAGAAGAGTAACCATAAAGTATAGGGAATCTGGTTCAACCTTTAGTCTGCTGCACTGTTTGAAGATAAGAAAGAAGTCTCTGTTTATTGTTATTGTGTTGTCATTTCACATTACTTTCCCAACAATGTAGAGATGAGTTGAAATGAGCCCCAGCAACAGAGCTCAAGATCTGAACCTTCCCAGAGAGTGGGAGGTGTCTTTATTCTATGCCTGCATGCCCATGTACAGAACCAGTAAGTGGTGAGACAGCAATTGTTCCATGTCTTTATATGATAGATAAGGAAAGACAAATCTTGTTTTGCCATTCCCTTAAGCATCCAAGCTTAGCCTTGGAAAAATGTTGAGGAAAATAGAATGATAAAAATCAGAAAAATTAATTGGTCACTGCAACTTTTAAGGGACACAGCCTTAGGGGCTTTACAGGCAATTCTGTTTCATCAGCCATGGCTATTTAAGAGGGGCAGGCTGCCACCACTTCTGCAGAGACTTTTGCTCTGTCTGATGTCACTGGGTTATTCTCCCTCCAGAAAACACCAGGTGTAAAACAACTTATTGTCAGTGCAGCTGCCACCATGCGAGTGAGAACCTGTCACGATTTTGAAAAATGCCAGTGATGACTGTGGATGTGTGCTCCTTTTTCTTGCTTCCTCCACTGAACACTGGTAAGAGGCAAAGGCTGACAGCTGATGCCATGTTTGCAGCAGCAATGGACATACCAAGATGAGGAACAAGTACATTCAGTGTGAATTATTGTTTCACGTTTCCTCTACAAAATCAATGACTGATACAAATTGAGCATATCTCTGTAAATAAAATTTTAGCCAACCTACAAAACCTCCTATGATTTGTTTGCCTGCGTCTTATCTGTTTAGAAATTCTTAATATTTTGTGGTATCAGGGCTGTAACTCAAACTAGAGACATTATTAAAAATCTAGGAGAAACAACATGAAAAAAATCACAGAATCACAGAATCACAGAATGTTAGGGATTGGAAGGGACCTTAAAAGATCATCTAGTCCAACCCCCCTGCCAGAGCAGGAATACCTAGATCAGGTCACACAGGAACATGTCCAGGCGGGTTTTGAATGTCTCCAGAGAAGGAGACTCCACAACCTCTCTGGGCAGCCTGTTCCAGTGTTCTGTCACCCTCACTGTGAAGAAATTCTTCCTCACATTTATGTGGAACCTCCTATGTTCCAGCTTACACCCATTGCCCCTTGTCCTATCATTGGATGTCACTGAGAAGAGCCTGGCTCCATCCTCATGACACGCACCCTTTACATATTTATAAACATTAATGAGGTCACCCCTCAGTCTCCTCTTCTCCAAGCTAAAGAGACCCAGCTCCCTCAGCCTTTCCTCATAAGGGAGATGTTCCACTCCCTTCATCATCTTTGTGGCTCTACGCTGGACTCTCTCGAGCAGTTCCCTGTCCTTCTTGAACTGGGGGGCCCAGAACTGGACACAATACTCCAGATGTGGCCTCACCAAGGCAGAATAGAGGGGAAGGAGAACCTCTCTCGACCTACTAACCACTCCCTTTCTAATACACCCCAGGATGCCATTGGCCTTCTTGGCCACAAGGGCACATTGCTGGCTCATGGTCATCCTGCTGTCCACCAGGACCCCCAGGTCCCTTTCCCCTACACTGCTCTCCAGCAGGTCAGCTCCCAACCTGTACTGGTACATGGGGTTGTTCTTCCCCAGATGCAAAACTCTACACTTGCCCTTGTTGAAATTCATTAAGTTTCTCCCCGCCCAACTCTCCAGCCTATCAAGGTCTCGTTGAATGGCAGCACAACCCTCTGGTGTGTCAGCCATTCCTCCTAGTTTGGTATCATCAGCAAACTTGCTGAGGATACATTCTGTACCCTCATCCAAGTCGTTGATGAAGATATTAAACAACACCGGTCCCAGTACCGACCCCTGAGGGACTCCACTAGTCACAGGCCTCCAACTAGACTCCGTCCCATTAACCACAACTCTCTGGCTTCTTCCCTTCAGCCAGTTCATAATCCACCTCACTACCTGATCACTAAACCCATACTTTATCAGCTTATCTACAAGGATGCTGTGGGAGACAGTGTCAAATGCTTTACTGAAATCAAGATAAAAAAAATATCAAAGATATTTTATTTTATTTTTTATTTTATTTATTTTATCAAGATAAAAAAAATAAAATGATACATGTGACAAAACTTCAAATCCAAAATGATGTTAGAATGGTATCATTTTCTCATTAATCTAAAACTTTCATGCCATAAAATAGCCTGATCCCTAGAGATATTGACTGCAGCTTAGCAGCTATTTTGTACATATGTAGTTTATTTTTTTCTGGCAAGATACAAATGAAAGTATGGTATCCAGTGAAGTTATATATGAGAGAGAGTTGGAGGTAAAAAGTAGACATGGAAGATACTTAAGAGAAGATTAACCACATTATGTGACTACAGCTGAACCAAACTCTGCAGCCTCAGTTCTGTGATATTCCTGTCCTTGTGTTGCTCTGGGAGGGAGGGGGTGTGCCTCTCTCTTGCTTATGAAGTGTCTTCCCTTCCTGACCTTCCCACACATTCTTGGACATCTTGGCCACACCATCTCTTCTGGTATCCACAATTCAACATTAATCGTGGCTTTCTGGAGGTGGTACTTCTCTTCATTTTCCCCCAACAAAAGGCAATAGATCTCATATTGGAGTGTCCCTGCTCTCCTTCACTCCTCAGAAATGGCAGTAGCTGCAAGATCTGCAGCAGATCTTTCTCCGAATATTTTAGTCTGCAGACTGTGCAAGTGAAAGGAGTGATTTCATAGAAATGTGTCATTTTTGGGAGCTCTGAAACAGGTAGTTGTTGTATTGCTGTCCAAGTAGCTGTTTTGGTCTCAATATAATGTTGTGGCCTGGATGGACATGTGTTGTGGTTTGAACTTAGCATAAAGCCTGCCTGTTAAATCTCATTGATCTGAAAATATTTATGTGAAAAGAAGACACACCCCTACCCCCACACACCCTCCCATTTTCCAAACTTCATTCCAAGGCTACTGTAAGAAATATGTAGGCAGCCCATGAGACCCTGTTGCTTTACTAGACTTCTGAGCTATGAGTTTAGTGGTAGTGTGTTTGGTGGTCTGCAAGAGATGTTGAGACTTTATGGAAGACACATCATTCAAAAGCTTTGGAAATCAAAGAAGATCCTCATTGATGTTTGACAAAACTGAAAATCTGACACACTTTTATAGATGTCACAATAGATGTTGGTCATTAGGCAGTGTTGAATATGTAAGGGATTTTCAAATCTCATGGACATCTTGAAAGAAAGCCTGAAACGGGGGAAAGGAAGCCTGGATGTGAGGCTGGTGTTGTAGCCATGACAACCAAAGCAGAGGAGATGTGAATGAAGGCAGGCATTCAGAAGCAGAGCTGTGCAGGGCCTTGAAGAAAAGGCCAGATATTAGGAAAAAAAGTGGAGCTGGTTGCTGGTAGATAGACTCAAAATACAGGGAAGGAATTTGATCAGAAAAAGCACAGATGCTGTTTACAATGTGCTGCACTTGTGAATGGTATATGGAGACTTTTATGATGTGAGAGGAGGATGTTGACTCTAAAAGGAGGAAAAAAGCAACTGTAGAAATTATTTGGAGGAAGAAGTATATCAGGTGATAGGACTTCGGTGCAAGGACAGGTATCTATGAGGACTGCAAAGAACACTGTGGTATTGACTGTGACACAGTAGAAAGGAAAGGACAGAGCTGGGAAGAGAAATTAGCGGTGTCCGTGTTTTAGTCGTGAGTTATTCCAGTTAGAAATGCCAGATAAGGTTTTGGCTGGACAGAAATCAGTTGCGAGTACAGATGCACAACTGAGCTGTCAGTAAAATGTTGGCAGCTGGAGCATGTAAATGGCAACCACCTACACAGGAAGGTATGTAAGCAAGGGGAAGCAAAGAAGTAAATAGTTTGCTACATGGATATATCTCTGGATTCTCCCTAAGCTCTGTCCTTGTCCTGGTATGCGATGCTGGACAAGTAATTTAAATCTGTTTCTTATCCTATCACGTGACTTTATATAATTCACAAATACTTTGAAAAGTATGTTTGGGTTTTTTTAACTATCTGTATGTACAAAGTCTACCCCAATTGGACTCACTTTAAGTGGGGTCTTTTGAATGCTACCTTAACAAATTTACAAATGAAAAATAAGAAGATATGAAAAAGTCTGAGGAGCACTGCAGAATATCCCAAAGTCACAGTCAGTCACTGTCTCTCATGTCTCTCTCACAGCTTATACTCATTACATTGAGGAAATGTCTCCTCCTGCCCCAGTCTTTGGATTACTAGTTCCTCAACAGGCTCTGCAGCTCTGCAGGGCCCTTTCTCACCCCTAAGAGTGCTAATGTTGAGGTTGCCTGCTTCTAAAACATTTGACTCCAAGACTCTGTTTGCTCCATGAGTGTAAAAGCATTCTAGATTTATTATATCTAACAATTAAACATTTTTGTTTGAAAAAGAAAATTCTTCTGATCTAAATATACATTTATTCTAGGCAATCTAAGAGTTTGATTTTCCTGATTGCAAAATAGAAAGTAAAGCTACTAATGAAAAGAAAACCAAACAATGAATTACAATTTTCTTGTTTACTTAACGAGGGACCTATTCATCTGCTTCTGCACCGTGGTTAATTTTAGGGAGGCTGACAACTTGGTCTCCGTCCTCCCAGTTCAGGCTAGTATGTCTTGGAAAATTTTTATGAGGTTACATATCCTCTGTATTTTTTATCCGACCTCGAAGTAAGATTGTGTTTAGTTCTTGGTGTGTTTCAAAGCCCGTATTGCTCATGGCTGGTTACATTTTTGGTAAATGGATGTAACTATTCTCTTTTTCTAATTGAATACCCTAAAAAGCAGCAAGTTGGAGTACTCTTCAAGAAGACATGAAACTATACAGAAATTCAGGATGAATTCAGTTGAGCAAAAGAGAGATTAAGGATATACAATTATAGCTTACACTCACAACATGTGTCAGCAGTGGCCTCTGAGTGTGCCCTGCTTCCTTTCTAGGAGACCAGTGTTTCACTGGAGAGATGGATCCATCACATCATTTGCTGGGGTACTCTAGGCCCATACAGCTTTATATGCGTCTGGCACACAAGAAACTGTGGACTCAAAAATCTGAGCTGTAATCTTTTTAGTTTTTCTCTAAAGTGGCATATGTATTTGTTTGGTTTCCCGCAAATTCTGCTGTTGCTCAGAGCACATGTAGTATACGGATGCTGTGCCAGCATGCCTACCAGCCTCAATATTAGGTGACAAGATAATCTGGGAAATAAATTGTAATGCCTCCTGGAGATTTTTCTTTTCAACTCTGTGGGCAACACAAGAAATAGTAATGTGAATTTATTTTTAAAAATGGTATCACAAATTAAAAATAAACTTTCTCCCTTTTTACCTGTTTAAAGGCAAGCATGATCTTTGTGGTATTTTGAAACAGCTCCTTTACATCCATAAATTTTGATGATAAGCTTACTACTTAAAGAGTTAATTTTGGAGAACATATACCCAGAGCCAGAATTCTCCTCCACCAGTAAAAAAACCATATTGGGTTACTACTTTATTGCTTAATAACCTAGTAGGTTTTGCTTTGATATTTCTTCTTTCAGTTACTAAGAAAGTCACAGATACTTTTTCAAGAATTACACAGAGTGGAGTAGGTGTTTCTTATTATTTCTTCAGATGTTTACATTTTTAGCACTGAAGTCTCTGCTGGCCTAGGGACAGAGCAAACTTATTACTTCAGTCTTGTGGCAATTATTTTAAATACTTTTGACTATCATTACTACATGAACAGAACTTTATGCACCATCAATATTTCAAATGTAAATAAAATAGTTCTTTAAAAATGAAGATCACTTAAAACATAGTGCTCCTTGAATGTTGAGGAGCCATTATGTTTAATAGCATTTTTAAACTATTAAAGTTGAGTGGTTACTTTTTATTTTGCATTTAGTCACTCATGGGAGACATTTATTTTGTCTCATACTCTGCAAGTAGTGATGCTGTTAGTAGAGAAGGTTCTCATTTTGAGTAATGGTCTCATTTATATAATATCCCTTAGTATAATATATTCATAGAGAGGAATGAAAATTCACAAACTGTTAAGGGGTGTACAGAAAATCAAATGAAATATATGTCTATAAAAAACCTTGGGGGAGGGGCAGCAAAAGGGTGAATGTCCTAGTAATTATTTGGTTTGAAGCTAATGCCCTTTTTTAGCAATGATGACATCAATACGAAATAAATGATAATAAAAAAATAATTTGTATTATGGATTAGATCAGATTTTTTGCAATATCCTTGGACAGTGAGCTCCAGGACAATTCGGAAGGGCTGACTGCATGAAAATGCAGAAAGAAATTATGGAATTAGATGCAGCAGTTTTTATAGCCCTGACTTAGCTTTATGTAGGCATTTGAGAGCCATTCTTGCTATTTTTTATTCACTTTTTATGGCTATTCCAGCATGTTCCAGTGATTCTCTTTTTATGCTGTGGTAGCACCAAAAAGAAAGGCTCATTTATTTGCTACAAACCTTGCAGAAAAATGAATAAAAGACTGATTCATCGTTTGTTCCACACAACGTATTTTTTTCTATTACTTTTGGGTGTTGTGCCAAATGCCTAGGTTTATATTTCCTGATCCCAAGTGCTTTGAAATTTGAACCAGAGAAATTGAAGGTATAGGTGTATGACTCTTTTTGGACACTCTTGATTAATCAAGGCAGAGACGCAGAAGTGGGATCCAGAAAACGATACACCTGTAGAAGTACTTAAATCATTGGTGAGATGATGGATGTGGGGTAGATAAACATGTATATGTATGTGCAAATGCCAGAAGCTATGTATACATAGCTGCCTTCTTGAATATACAGCTGTTATTGCTATCAACAGGAATTTGACCAAAATAGTATATATCTCTACCTATTTAAGTAAATACTTCTTTTAAAACAGTTATTTGTAGGACAGAATTAACATTGACTTTGCTAGACTTTGCAATTACCAGAGCTGCAAATGGAAAGCCAGCAATAAATTTTGGAGGTTTCAGTGTGATGTTGGACTCTGTGTTTTGCTCACCTCAGATCATGTCAGAGGGGACAAATCAGTGCATTGCAGCTTGAATCGTACTGGTCTGATAAAGATTCTTTAGAAGCAAGTGGGATAGCCAAAAAGTCTGCCCTACAGGGCTATCTTTCAATTTGTTATGCCATTGTAAATTTTAAAATATACTTTAGTTTTAAAGAAGCAAACCTTGCAATTTCTCTTTTTCCTAAAGCAATCAAAATCTATATGGATTCAGGCAATGCCTCTTTCAGTAACCACGTATCATTTAGCTACCCATTTATGCTTTGTAACCTTGACTTGATAAAGCTCTTTAAAAGTTTTAAGAAATCTTTTGTATGGAGGATTGTTAATACATGGAAAAGATCCTATTACTCTATCTAAAGACTAATGCACTACAGTAGCCTTTTCAGTGAATATAAGCTATCTTCTCCGACGTGTCTGTAATTCTGTTAAATATCTATTTAAAAGATGTCTAACAGTGTTACTAAAGTGATAGATGTTATTTTTACTTTTAAAACTAAAAAGTACAGCACCTTCTGAAATACTTTAAGATCGTTTATGTGCAAAATGAATGCAGGGTACGCTTTAAAGAATGGATTTTTCAACTCGGTAATTTTTGCACTCTGAGATTGTTTCAATTGCTACAATAAAGAAATTTGAACTCCAAATAATTGGCGGAGCATTGTGAGTTTTATGTGGAATCTGTGGTCTTTTGAGCATGAAACATAATTGCTCTTTGCTTTTAGAAAGGTTTTCTCTCAATAGCTTATTTCCTTATTCTCATTAATGGAAATTAAATAATTTACATTTTTTTTTCTTTTTAACTTGCAGAGTTTGGGCAAATTTCTGTCTAAATTTATGTCTCTGTTATCTAATTCATATATTACAGGTATTTTTGTATTCTAAATATTCGTGTAGCATAAATATGTTGCAGTTAATTGATACAATTTGTATTGTCCTTTATGACTTGATGTAAAATTTTCAAGTAGGCAGGAATTTGTAAAGAAATTTTCAAAGGAAATGATGTGACAGTAATATTCAAAGAAATTTTGTGATGAACTTTAGGGTCTCATGTTACATAGAGGCATAGATGTATATGCTTGATACAAATTTTTCTCTATTCAAATTAAGTATTAGAGAAACAGAGGTATCTTGGAAGAAACGCTAGCCAACTTTCTTATTTCCTTTGCCTGCCACTGTCTGCTAAAGAGTTTTTAAGCCAGTAGGTTCATGGTGAATCTCACTTTTATAATGCAAATAAAACAAATGTTGTCTGTATGACTACAGTTACTTCAGCCCTGAAGCTGTACTCTGTTACATGTAATGTGTACTTCTCACTGCCAAGACATGGCCCTTGTCCAATGCGTACAGTCTAAAGAAGAGTTTAGGCACTATACTCAAGTTTACACTTTTAAATCACTACACTTTTGTTATCTACACTGTGTGTGCACAGTGACTGATGAACAGTGTTTTTGCTTGCACACTACAGACACTGTTTGGAAATCAGCATTTTTTCTGGTCTTCATCCATAGCAATGTTTATGAACCTGAGGCCACTGTATTCTTTATTTTGGGACCTCTACCTGAAGCTGTCAGAGGTGTGACATCTGGAGTCAGGCAAAGTAACTTCTATGTTTCTTCTCCATGTGCAAGCTATTTTAGCACTATAGAAAAGCCTACGATCAGTTGCTCTTCAGAAATTTGCTGTGTACCCCACATATTTTACCCTCCATGTTGTTGAAAAGAGAAGCCTTGGATCTACACAGTGGAATAACGATACAGTACAGTGGTTCCCAAGAAGATAAGAAGATGCTATGTGTTCCCCTTCCAAATGATTGTCCCTGTTCCTAGTCACAGACATAATTTTAAAACCACTGTTACTGCTTTAAAACAAAAAAAAAGAAAAAGAAAAAAAAAGAAAAAGAGCTAAGTTTTTCTAAACACAAAAGAAAATTTTTTTAAGGTCTAGGGCAAAAGTGTTTTGCTGAAAACACTGCTTCAACTCCCAAGAAGTGCAAGAATTGCCTTTGCCAAACATTCCTTCCTTGTTGCTTAAGCTGTGTGTATCTGCTCTGGTTCTCTGAGACACCTATTTCCCCTCTGACAGAACAGGGCATCTGAGTCACCCATTCAATCCAGATACCTTTTTATTCAGGAGCTGCAACACTTGTGTACTTAATGTTATTGATCTGGATCTTGCCCCAGACTTTTGACAGAAAAAGGGAAGTTTCCAGTGGTGGCATGAAATGTGGAAGGTTCATGGGTTTTGTGTAAGATAGTTTAGAAAGATCCAATGCTACCTGAATTTTTATAAGATATGGAATATTTTATGTATAGACCTTAATAGGGGGACCATTGTTCCAGGTTAACCTCTTCTTGCTAACTTAAGAAACCTTTTATGGGATATGTGGATAAAAGAACAGAACTATTTAAATGGCTCACAAGTAGCTGTAGAATTTCTATGGAGTGTGCTTTTTGGAAGACTGGAAAGCAAAAAATCTTGAGACTGAGTATAAATACCAATAGGTTACGTCTTCTCTGTGTTCTCGTTTTGTAATGAGTTTTGCACAGCCTTCATGAGAAGAAAAGAAGGCTGTTCAGAATATTCTGAGGATCAGGGCATGAATGTTTTCAGTGAGCAGAGTGGAAGTTTCAAAACAATCAGACCTCCACCCACAGGCACAGAATGACAGAAATATTATACGTGGACATCAGGTAGAAGAGCCAATTGTGAGGGGCTTGTGCTTTGTGTTGATTTTTTTTATAACTCAAAGTACAGCATGCCATCGTAAGGAATTCAAACAATGCAAAGGTAGAGTACCTCCACATCAAAACACAAAGGAGTAGTGTGAATGAGAGGACCCCCTCTTCCTGGAAACTGTCCATAGTAAAAATGCCTTTCTAAAATTAGTCTCCTTGATTATTAACCAACGTGTTGTTACTATTTTGTGGTAAATGCAGAACATACTGAGCAGAGAGAAAGTGAGTAAGTACTACACTAACTTTATGGACATAAGAAGATACTGATAGTGTCTGTCTTTCTGCATTGTTATATGAAAGAATGGAGAGTTTATGTACAATTTTTGGTGATTAAGTGAATGCCAGTTTACATGCCCTTGAGGAGAGAAGAATTAGACCACCAGAGCATGGGACTCTTAATCCCAGGGTCGTGGGTTCGTGCCCCACGTTGGGCGCCACTTGCCGCTGTGTGGCCTGGCTGGTGGAGAAAACTGTTGCTTTTCCCTAAGAATTCCTGGCTCAGGAACTCCTGGCGGTGTCCGGGCACCTCGCATACAGCTTCTCTCTCACCCGTGCGATGGAGGCACGCGGCCAAGCCCACACAGAGCTTGCTAGCTCTAGCGGTATCAGAAGTAAAGAGTCCAGAGATGGCTCTTGCGAGGGATGCGGTGTTTATTCTGACCAGCACGCAGGCTGGCCAGGTAGCAAGAGAACGGGCCCCGCCCGCCGACTTCTTTATCAAGGGACACAGACAGGGGAGGGGCAACAGCTGAAGGCCAATGTGGTGTGACCTAAGGTTAGAGTGACTGTCTGGCTGCTGACCAACCAGGGGGACCCTCCTCACACAGGTCACAAGACCAGGTGAGGAGGATCCTGGCCAGCTGACTTGTGGGGGGTGTTAGATCTTTGAATTCACCCACCACCGAGATGCTGAGCCCCTTGGTTTCCCAGCCA
The DNA here is from genome assembly GCA_028020825.1 of Podargus strigoides. Taxonomy (NCBI): domain Eukaryota; kingdom Metazoa; phylum Chordata; class Aves; order Caprimulgiformes; family Podargidae; genus Podargus; species Podargus strigoides. The sequence continues at coordinate 16,725,389 of CM051621.1, read as the reverse complement.
CCTCAGCTGGTGGCTCGGGGACTACAACAGTACTACACTAACTTTATGGACATAAGAAGATACTGATAGTGTCTGTCTTTCTGCATTGTTATATGAAAGAATGGAGAGTTTATGTACAATTTTTGGTGATTAAGTGAATGCCAGTTTACATGCCCTTGAGGAGAGAAGAACTAGACCACCAGTTCCCAGGTATGCTTAAATTCTCCCCAGTTCCTCATTAAGTTTTATTACAGTGTATCATGTAATGCTTAATGGAACTGGTCCGTTCCACAGTTGAGAGTCTCCACCTGTGATTCAGGCTGATCCTCCAGCTGTGATTCAGTTTGGGGTGGTTCAGCATCTCAACGATTCTGCCTGGTACTGGGTTTACTGAGAATCACCAACATCCCAGTTTTACAGAGCAGACCACAGCAAACTGGAATAGTATTTATTCATCTCAGAATAATGGCAGTGATCAAATTGTACCTGGACTATCTGTAGCTCATCTGAAGTACTCTTATTTCTTTATAGCAGTTTGAAGTGTCTTGAATGTGCTTCTTATTCATCATTTACTGTGACGCTTGTTTTTATGTTTGCATTACTAGATATCTGGACACTTGAGCAAGATAAAACACTTCCCCCAGGCTAGATAGTATCTCACTGCAGACAGGGGAACCAAGTGATACATGGCTGATGAACAGTCACAAATGTGACATAACTATGGGAAGTCCTTAGGAAGTGGAATTAGAAAATATAGTAATAATGATGAGTTCAAGGAATGGGTTTTGGATTGAGGTGCCAGGTACCCTACAGGAGCTGAAATATATACGTACGCCAAGCATTTGTTCCTCCAAAATAGAAATATTTTAGCAGAAATATAAGTTGCTTAGTACCAAAATTAATTAAAAATCCGTACTTTTTATCTGAGCAAGTAGTTCTTCTGATCTAACTTATCAGTAGTGTAGTTTGACCTCTTATATCTAAGCCACAGAATTTCACTGATTATATCATCAATAATCCTTGTTACTTGAGTTTGGTTAGTGCTGATTTTCTAGTTGGTTTTGATTCAAATTTATCAGGAGACAGGGAACCCACCACTTCTCTTGTACTTCCAAGAATTTATTGCTGCCATTGTTAAAATTGTACCTTCCTTTCAATATTCATTTTGTCTGGGTATAAATTCCAGTCATGGTTCCCTGTTACGTCTCTTTCTGTGGAATTTAAAAAGCCATTTACAGCTTGGTGATTTCTTCTTTTTAAGGTGCTTAAATCACATCTCAGTCTTCTTTTGCTAATCTAGACAAACCAAATTTCAACCCTCATTGTAAGTTCTCTATCCCTCACATCATTTTTGTAACTCCTAGATCCACTTCTAACATAATTTTAAAAACATGGTCACCAGAATGTACACAGTGTCCCAGTACTGCTGCACAGAAAGGTAAAACAATCTCCTTACTACTGCAGGAAGTGAAGGGAGAAAATAAAATTTCTGGTATTATATCTTATTTAGGCATGTTTGTTTGCTTAAGATCAAGAGAGAGATGTGTTCCCTCTCCTAAAGATGTCGTCATATGAAAGTTTAGTCCTGCAAAGTCCTTATTCACCTGGCTAACTTCACTGACCACGCCAGCACTAGCTGATCTACAACTGTGGGGTGTGTCAATCTGCAAACTGACTGTAACAACTGAAACCTCTGAAGAAACGGACTGTCATTTAATAAGGAGTTTCTAAATAGTACCTGGCATATTGGGTCCTACCCTAGTTGCAACTTTTAGGTACTATGAAAATATAAAGGTTAAATTTATTATTATAATAAAAGATTGTGGGAGCTGTGCTGCTGAAATCGATCAGAGTAAGATTAAACAATAAAAAGCTGGTTCAAGGCACACTGAAGTAAGGGGAAGCATTCACTGGACTTTGGATCAGGCCCAAAATTAAAGATATCTTTCCCAAAAGAGATTTTAAATTCACTATACAGATCTCCTACACATTTTTCCAAGGGTCTTTAAGAAATAACAACTTAAAATCATCACCTTTCTTATGTTCTGTGTTACTTGGAAATATATTTTCTTGATAAATCAGTTACACAAACTTAAGTAGTAAAAATATTGTTTTATTTTTATTTTGCAAATATCACCTGCACGTCTTAAAGGCAGTAAGATTCTGCCTGCACGTGGAGGGGGGAGAGCTGGTGTATTGATCAGCTGAAGTGCTGCAGAGACTATAAACTGATAGTCAGGAGAGAAGCAAAACAAAAAGAAATCACAGGAGAAGGCATAGCAGCAGAAAATCTGTTGAAAATAATCCAGTGCTGTCTACTTCTCAGTTTTTATCCCCAAATGAGACTATATCTCAGTCTGTTTCCATTCAAGACCAAGCATAACAAAACTTAAACATTTGGTTTATATTTTTTCCCCATGAAACTTTGAAAGAATTATAGAGAAAATCAAGGCATGTCTTTAAAAATTCTGATCAGGTTTCCTCTGGAGGCTTGCTGCTGGAAGAATGTCTTATGGGTAAATTTCCACTCTCTCAGTGGGGCAGTGTTTTGCATGAACCAACTCTCAGGAGAAAATGTTGTGTGCTTATTCCGTACAACAAGGCTCAGGCAGCATCTCCATATTAAACTGACCAGAGGGAGGGACGGGAACCAGTTGACCTGAGGGGAAAGGGGGAGGGATGAGGAGAAGAAGATAATGTTTATTTCCAAAGCCAGACAGTGCTATTCATAAAACTAAAAAAACCCAACAAAACCAAACACTGAAACACAACACAAAACCCACCACAAAAAAAGCCCTCTGAAATATTTGTACAGGCTTCCAGTGTGCTATATTCCTTACAGCAGTTAAAGAGTGTGAATATCACCTTACCAGAAATATGTCCATTAAATGTATGAGATAAAGCTCCTCAAACAAGAAATCCTTGTGTCAAGTAAATTTTTTTAGTGTCTCTTAGAGAAATTCACAAAAATACTCCCCTTCTTTATTCTTTTACTGCTTGGACTTTAGGCTTTTTTATGCTTCCTAAAAAATTGACTTCACTTTTCAGCCTTTTTTGAACCTGGTTGGCAGTACATACTGTGTCACTAATGGAGCTTGCTGTTACTGAGCTGTTTCTTGGTATGGTTCTGTGATTCAATACTTTTAATTATCTTTTTATTACAACATGTACCAGGTCCTAACATACAGTAGATTTACTGATACGGCATATACCACTTGTATTGTACCCATTTATAGTCATTTTTATAATGGTATCTTGCTAATAAAATGTTATCTTATTCATTCAATTTATGTGTAATAAATCAACAGCCTGTTCACTTTCTTTTCATGCAGATATCGGTATAAGTATGTACGACTGTGTGCGTGTACTAAACCTGATGATGTTGCTTGCATACAAATGGAAATTAGCTTAAGACCATTTCATTAATGAAAGTGTAGCTGTTTGCCTGTGACCTGAGTAAAATTAATACCCTAAATAATATAAAATAACATGAGACTTTATTTTACATCTCACAAGTAGTTTGAAAAAATGCATCAGCCCGTTTTTTCCTGACATTATTCCCTTATTGCAGATTGCAGACCTACATAACTGTAAGTGGTGTATGATGCTCTGTTTCAGTGTTTTTTCCACTGTATAAGATAAATCATGGATTCCCTGACTTACATTTTTTGTGTAATACTACTAAGATGCTGCATTAGCTAGCTGTGGAAATAGCAGCAAATCTCACTCTACATATATGCAAACAAGGATGTATTTAGCTGCTTATGCTGCACTGATGTCACATTTAGAAACGCGTGATATACATAATTGAAGATGATGTAGTGCTCTATGCCCATCCTTTAAAGGTGGCCTGTAGAAAGCAGCACTTATATTGTATTTCCTTTCAGAGGAACCTGAACCAGACTACAAATATCATGAGGTTGTGATGACAAACGCAAAAGTACCTTGGATTTAGTCTGGATCCTTTAGAAGTGTAATTACTCCCGTATAGATGGTAAAAGTTTGAAACAAGCTTTAAAATGTTTGGAGAAAGTGCAGAGTTCTGTAAAAAAAAGGCAAACAAAAAACCTTCCATAATTCTGTTTCTTCTCTATGCAGCCATTCATTCCTAGAGAAGAATAATCCTAATAGCCATGCTACTTAGACTTTAGACTATTTTAGACTGGACACTAGGAAGCATTTCTTTACTGAGAGGGTGGTCAAACACTGGAAGAGGCTTCCTAGAGACTTGGTCAGTGCCCCAAGCCTGTCAGTGTTTAAGAGGATTTGGACAATGCCATTAATAACATGTTTAACTTTTGGTCAGCCCTGAACTGATCAGGCTTGTTGGACTAGATGATCGTTGTAAGCCACTTCCAACTGAAATCTCTTCTCTTCTCTTCTCTTCTCTTCTCTTCTCTTCTCTTCTCTTCTCTTCTCTTCTCTTCTCTTCTCTTCTCTTCATAGTAAAATCCACACATTAACATTTTTAGGAAAATATAAATTAGAATTCTTTGCTAAGAAAGCAAATATATTATGGTAACTGCTACAGGATGGACAATTTATGTCCTAATCGTGAACTGCATCACCAAAAACTGTATACACTAAAGACAGTGTGAGTGTGTAAAAGTGACCTTCTGATAACTTTTCTCTCTGATCCACATTTTTAAGCTTTCCTCTCCTTCTGCTGAATAGTCAATCAAACCGTCTTCTAGTTGGCAAAATCAATTCATGCAGCTCTTCCTGCTGTTTGGAACGATCTGGTGAGTAAATGACAATGGAAACTAGAGGACTAGATTAGTGATCAAGTTTGCTCTAAAGATTTGTGGCATAGATTATTTTGAATGTGAGAATCTGGGAATAAAATAAGATTTAGGACTGATTATCCATGTCTCTATATCGTCATTGTTCTAAATGGAAAAATAACTTGCTCTTGCATGAAATAAGTGCATGGACTCTATTTCTTGACCAGAAGCAAGAAGGGTACATTTTCTGTCTCTGAGAGCAGAGTGGCAAGTGTCTGCATTCTCTCCAAGAACTACCTACTGGTTTTCTCACTGGAGACTGCAACTGGCATTAGCTGGTGACTCAGTGTTCCTCAAAAGCAAGAACTCATTTAAGGAGGAACTGAAGGATTTGAGCAGAAAATTAGGTGTTTCTCCTTGGGGCAGAGTAATTTAAAAGCCTATTATGGTAACAGACCTTTCCCCCTTCTTATTACTCAGTTTTGGGAGGACATTTGCAATATTTTCAACTCCTATAAGGAAAGCACTTGCTTGCCTTGGGACAGTTGATTGGTGAACATGGTTCATCTGTTTCTATTGTAGGTTCTTGTCTGACTGGACTCCTATCTGATAAAATCACAAAGAACAGGTCAGGCTCATTTTGCTATGGTAGAAACCTCTTTCCATGGAGAAATTTTACGTTCATTTTATGGGGTCCAGACAAATGTGTAATTTATTTATATGGGGTTTTTTGATCCTATTGAGTATGGCATGGTAAAAGATAATCTGCAAAGTTTGGTTAAAGAATCAGATCCTTAATTTTTTCCCACAAAAGGTAATGTTTTCCTTCCTTCCTCTGAAAAATGATTTCTGAAAACCTTTAATTTTTTTTCCTTGGCTACACTTATATTATTAGCCTTAGTAATTAAATCCTTAGTAGTTTAAACTGTTGATTATCTGTGAACTGCAACTCTTAATTCAGAATACAGTGTGAGTTAATCAATATCCCTACAGTAATCCAGTTCTCATTATAAAGGTCTGATCCTTCCCCACTGAACTCAGGGATTGGTTTTCCCTCTCAGCACAGGCAGGATCAGAATTCGTATCTTGACCAATGCTGTAGCCTTTGATAAAGACAACAGAAAATTCTATTGATGTGTGTATACAAGATATTTGATGTTTTAAGTTATGACAGGTTTTAAGACAGCATCCAGCACGTTAACTGTTGAAATAGGATAACTATGTTAAATTAGTACATTCTCTTTCTCTTTCTCTTTCGTTTTCTTTTTCTTTTTCTTTCAAAGTATTTTGTGGAGTATCATAAATTCATAACAATAGTCTTTCTTTTAAATCTCAATCATCATCATCATCATCATCATCGTCATCAAAATTGGAGAGGGCGCAGAGATCCAGATTTTCCAAACAATGTTCTCTTCTAAGATAAAACCAAATTGTCAAATCCAGATCCAGGTAGGGGATTAATGCAAGCACAGTGGCTCAGTCACCTTTCCCACATGAGTAGAGAATTAAAAAAATTCTCTGAAGTGAAAAATATTTTATTGTCTAAACCCCAGCTTTTCTATCTACATGTGTTTTGCAAAATACAAGAACAAGATAAAAGAATCCTAACCCCTTCTATCCAAAGGATTCATTGTTTTAGTTAATTGTTTCTAATTCTGAGCTCAACCTTTTCTCTTTGTATACAACGTTACTGTCGGCTACTCTGAAATCTCTGAATGAGCTGCCAGACCTGGAATCCTGGGCATACAGACTGATCTTGCTACTGTATTTTATTTCCTTCCTATAACCAAGTTCTGAGTCTCCAGGCAGCGAAGTATTTAATGTGAGTAAAGTACTTAAGGTTTAAGCATGTGCTTAGGAGCTTTACTGGATATGTTTTGTATTTTAACTAACTGACAGACTTTGAAATGATCAGAAAATTAACTTGTTATTTAATGACACTGTTTTGGAAAGAAAATTTGTATTACTCATAAGTACTACAGGTAGGAGGAAGTGACTGATGATGAGCATGACAGATCACTGATACACAGTGATCTCAGATTGCTTGTTAAGATAAGTGGAAGCAGGCGATACATGTTGTAGTATGGTCAAATGGAGATGAATAAGGGACAAAGATCAGTGCCTGGAAAATGGAGACTCCACTGTGGGAAGCTGTGCCTTTAAAAAGCTTTTGAGTTCTGGTAAATAATCAGCTGAAGGTGAGCTGCTAGCTAACACAGTAGGGAAACTAGTGTGATGTTTGGATATATCAGATGAGGAAATCTCAAGAATAGGAAAATTATTTTATTTTGGGGGGGCTGATAAAAATCTAATGAGACCTTAGCTTCAGTATTGGTACCCACTTTTCAAGAAAGATGATAATACTTCGGTGAGTGTTGGAATAAAAAAAAGAATGATTAAAATATTTTTTTCTAAAATATGCTTTGCCATGAAAGAATCTGAGATCTCCATCTGTTTTCTTATCAGAGAAGGTTACTTAGTCCTAGTGTACAAGTACTAAAATAGAGAAGAAAATTCTAGAAGGTTACAGACAAAAACAAAACAATACTCTGAAGCTAGAAATTGAGGGCACTTTCTTAAATTAACTGTTGTAATACACTTTTTAAAATCAATGGAACAATTTACCTGAGATTTTTAACCCTGTGATTCCCTATTGCAGAAAACATAAAAATAGGCTTTTTGATTAAAAGTCTGTGCTCCTGTTCAAAAAAAGTTTTTTTCAGAAAAATGTCCGTGGTCTGAATTACACAGAGGGGTCAGTTTTCATGACAGCAATGCCTCCTTCAGCCTTATCTTTTTTCTGATAAGGATCTGTAGAAAGCACTTCAGTTCCTGCTTTTAAGAGAAAAAATCATTCATCACTAGTTTTCTCTTTGGAGAAATGAGAAATGCCTCCATAAAAACAGTAGGTACCTTCCTCTCTCAAAGTCTGTGGTACATTTACACTAAATTGGCTCTTTAAACTATAATTCCCTTTATATACATGAGGAAAAATACTGAGAATTATGGAAGAGCGGATACTTTGTCTTCAGGATTCAAAACAGCACAGCAAAGAAATTCAGGCCTAAAGCCAACTCATACTAAACAAATAGATGGCTGAATTCGCTGAAATACTGGGTCTTGAAGTACTGTGGGACACAAGTATGACCTTTGGTGATGAGGGTTGTGGATAGAGGTGCCCCCTTCCCTGGGACTGATGCACTGGAAGGTAAGGACTCCTGCAGGTGCTCCTCTGAGCGCCCAGCACGGTGGCAGTGATGCTGTCACGGAGGAGAGAGCGGTTCAGCTCAATAAAGTAGCAATGCTCCATCACTATAAAGTATAAATGTGGCTACTAAATCCTGTTTTCGAGAAGGAATGAATGCTTTAGGAACTGCACCGTGAAGGCACAGGTGTAGAGAACTTTAATCAGTGCAAATTTGGTGCTAGTGGTCAGTGAATTTTATTTTGAGAATGTGGGCACTGTGCTCTGTTGCCTGGTGTAAAGATGCCCTCAGTGCACGTGAAGGGTGTCCTGAGCTGGCTGCTCTGTGCAATGAGGTCAGGAATAATGGAGGCTCTCTGATGAAAGTGATTTTTGTACTTTGGCAATTATTTCCCAATTCACCTCTGTAGCATTAAAATTACACTTCTCAGAGTGGACTAACATAAAGAAGAGGGGAAGCGCCTACACCTTTTCCCTTGTTTTTTCATTTGAGCATTTTGTACAAAGTGAAAGATCTGTTTAAAGCCACAAGTGGAAAATTTCCACTTGTTTTTATCAAGTCTGTTTGATTTATAAGTTTATTTATGCCCCTGAGTTTGTGTGCATTTCTCTTAATTGCAGTGCCATCTTGGCCTGTCCTGGCATTGCCTAAATTATGGGCTAAGCTGCCTAAACTATGGGCTAAATTGTGCAGAGATCAGAGAATCAGTGTGCTTTGTTGTCCCATTTTATACTCAATGCTCCTACTTTAGGCTAAGACACTGCTCATCCTTTCCCCTCTCTTAAAATTACAGAAATGTCATTGGGTTTTCATGTTTTCCTTTGTGAATGGTAAATACAGATGAACCTAAGGCCAGAAGAAAATAGCCAGGCTTTAACTAACATCATTACATTGTCATATACCTCTCAAATTATAGAAGGAAGAAGCTTCAGAAATCCAAGTCCTTTAAAGAGACTGATGGTATTTAGGCTTGATCCTGAATGGCACTGAGCATTCTTTCCCTGGTCCTGTAAATTCTTAACTTTTAAGTTCTCTGCAGCTGTCTTTGTGTTTTAAGGTCAAGCATGTGTTTAAGTGTTTTGTTGGATTTGGGCCAGAATGCTCAGCATTATAACTAAAGAGGTTTAACCTGTGGAATGCTTAAACTTGAAAACAGACATCTAATATTAACAAGACCTGCAATTAAAATAACTTTCAATCTCTCTTGGCTAAAGTATTGATTAAGAAACAAATTTTAATCATCATCAGTTGTGTTTGGATTCTGATCTTGCAAGCAGCTGCACATATGCTTACCTTTGCTAACACAGATTTCAGTGTTGACATGTAAAGTCTTTAAGTGATTTGGAAAGTCATCTTTCCTATTACCATGTCTCCTCACTGCAGTGTTTTCACAAGGAGTGCAGTATAGCTGAGGTCTTCTGGTAAATGGTAAAGTATTTTGGTTCAACTTTAGAGATACCTCCTGCCCTCTCTGACATTTTGACTTCAGTCATGATAAGCAAGGAGACATTTGCTTGCTGTAGTTTGTAATTTGGCAGGGGGATATTTTACCGGTTGTTAACAGAGAAATGAGTTCTGCTTTCTAGTTAGGACTTTGTTTTCATTGGATGAGAATGAGAGCAAATATTTGGACATAAATGTTTTATGGCAGTACCATATGGTCCTCGGTATTTTACTTTTAATTTTTTGCAGTTGCATTAAAATTCCTTTGATATTACCAATATATTTCATTTAAAAGACAAATGCTGCATGTAACCTGAACAACTGTTTTTCCTAAATTTGCTATAGCATCAAGAGTTTTGCTTCTTTGAAATTCATCTAGACAGACTCAGAATAGACAGTTTTATCTCTGGTTTGTTTGTGGAGAACTTTTTTGTCTTTTAACTAATAAATACCATGTCAGTTACATTGCATTGTCACAGCTTTGCTTTTAATTGTAATTTGTAATTCATTTCTAATAGCAATTAGTGAAATTAAATAGTTGGATAATATGTGTTGCCAGGATTTTCTTCTCATTGAAAGAAATGGCACTAAATTAAATGCAAAGAAATCAAACCACCAAAACAAAACTCTTCCATTCTTTCTTTTTCCCTTCTCCTCCCAAAGGAAAAAAAATTCCTTTAACTGGCACTGAAGACTCCAAACTGAAGATTTATGTTATTCTCTTCTCCCAGGGTAGTACTAGAGGGAAAACGACCTTCAAAATCCGAAGGCCCTTGCAGCACCTGGGGACTTGCTGGGACAAATGAAACACACAGGGGTTTAGTCTTATGAGTATCTTCACAGAAGAAAAATGTTAGATTGGAGTAAAATTATTATAAAGTTATCACTCAGTATCTTCCAGTGTCCAATAGTGTACATGCTATTTAACAATAGCAAATAGAGCAAGAGCTGTACCCAAACAGCTGATGTATTCACTAAATAATACCCTAATAAATTGGGTAGAAGGGCAATGAGGGCATTTGAAAGACTCTCTACCTTTTTAACTGTATCTGGTCCTCTTTTAGAAATTCTGCAATTTTTGGGGGGGGTGGGGGAGGGAGGAGAAGAGTAAGATTTCATATCAAAGTCTAATTTTATACTTATATTCTAAAAACTTAATTTCTGTGAGAAGTTAATTCAGTAATAGTCACCAGATGGTGTGCAAATACTAATGAGGGGATGTTATGACTCTTAGGTTCCTTGTGGAGGTTGTAGGAGTCGGCATCTTACCATCAGAAAATAGATGCTGGGGGAGTAGAAGTGCTCCCTGGGGAGGATGTGACTGGACCGGCAGGGCTTCATTTTTGCTGCTGCTTTGTTGGTGGGAGTTCTATGACTTGTGAGAAACTTTCTCTTCATTAGTTTTAATGAAAGAGAAAATGGTGGGACATGGTGCTCTGTATCACTACTTTGAAGAATATGATTAATCTTTGTTTTCATTGAACCTGAGCAAATAATACAGTTTTTAAAAGTGATGTAATGCACTATTGTAGCCCAGATAGATTTGGAGTTTGGGACACTGGGTAAGATGGTCATTTATGGGACAAAGAAGCAGTTATTTTGAGGAAGAAGGGAAATGTTCGTGTATTTTCTAGTGGAATACTTAATGCTACCTCTTTAGAATGATAATGCTGTGTGTTCCCTGCCATATGATTTATTGCTAGTTAATCCATCACATCTGTTCTCTGTCCCAGTGGCAGCATATAAACATTGTAAGGCAAGCAAGATGAAACAGAGCTCTGGGATGTCTTTTATAGCAGATCTATGTAAGTGTAAAAGAAGAAATGTCTGTTGATTCATAGCAGCATGCTAAGGAGCTTCTAGTCAACAATGGTCACTGACATGTCAATTCCCTTGTGTGACTGGGGCTCTTTTCCCATCCACTCACTCATCCCCAGAATTTACACTGCCAAGCTGAAAAGGAAAATAAAATGTTGACATATACATAACACTGTCTCTTCCAGACACATTGCATTTATATTTGCCAGCAGGAGAGCTACTGGCTTCAACTATTAAAAAGCCTTGGGACGTGTTCAGGGGATTAGTAATGAGATGCAGAGCACTGTGCTGATGCAAGGTGATGTTGTCCAATCTGAAACAGTTCATCGGTCTTATTCAGGTTCATGAAAGGTGTACCCATATTATCTAATGTGTGATAATGTTCTTTTAGATTCTTCCTGGTGAAAATTGTTAGACACAGAGACCTAATGTGTAGTCCTAACATTTAGGATTGAGACATACTTATGAAGCACCTTGGAGGACTGCATTTCTTCTGTTTTCAGTGATGGATAGAGTTAAATGTCTACTGTTGTAACCTTTTTATGAATACTAATCTTACTCAGAGAAACAGTCAAATCATATCAATTTTTTATGTAGTAGCTTGCTTGTGAGTGTTGAGAAGTGAATACATTTGCACCTACGGAGAACAAATTGCTCCACTAAGAACACAGAATCACAGAATCACAGAATGTTAGGGATTGGAAGGGATCTCAAAAGATCATCTAGTCCAATCCCCCTGCCAGAGCAGGAACACCTAGGTCAGGTCACACAGGAACATGTCCAGGTGGGTTTTGAATGTCTCCAGAGAAGGAGACTCCACAGCCTCTCTGGGCAGCCTGTTCCAGTGCTCTGTTACCCCCACTGTGAAGAAATTCTTCCTCACATTTATGTGGAACCTCCTATGTTCCAGCTTGCATCCATTGCCCCTTGTCCTATCATTGGATGTCACTAAGACTGGCTCCATCCTCATGACATGTCAGCTTCATTAGGAAACAATGAAATTATTTTAAGAATAATATTGCCTGTATTGATGCCATCAGTAAAGCACGTAACATGACACATTAAATATGACGAATTTAAGGAACTAAAAAATGGACCACTTGACCAAAGTACAGATAGACAAAGTAAGTCTTAGTACACCCCAACCTTCACTCCCCTAGTTCAAGCTTGGCTATATTTTAGTCTTAAGTGCTTTGAGTGAAGTATACTGTGACGACTTCTCGTTCTAGGTTCAGAAAACTAAAAAAAAAGCTATTTTGTGAATTTGATTCACCAGATTCTGGAATTTGACAAACATCTTTTGGAAATACAAAGATATTTTTAAAAATCTTTTTCTAAACCCAAATTCTGCTTGGTTTTCATTTTGCTTGAGACCTACATGAATTTAAGGCATGTTAGCTTGCATAATCGATGATATATTTTTTCTTTTCATTCTATTAATCTCTGCTTGTAATTGTAAGGTATATATCAAAAGCTAGAGTGTATGTTCATATCTTGCCAATAAAATTGTTATATTCTCCATTATCTAGATTATTTAAATGGAAACCAAAGTTCTGAACCTTAGAACTAAAAGAATTTTGCTATCTTATTAGCCTGCTGTATCACAGATTCCCATTGTAGCTGCCTGAACAAATCTTGCATGTGTAACTGGCAGGTCAGGCCATAGACCTGGAACCTGCTTCCATTATCATTGTGATGGTATTCATTAAAAAAAAAATAAAAATTTGGCAGCTTTGTATGCTATGGAGATAAGGATTTCATCACTGGTGACAGTAGATGTTGGCAAATAATTTTCCCTGTGGAGCTCCTCAGGACCCCAACAGAGTTTCTGTTTGTATTTAAATTAATATGGAAATATGAGAGAAATAGCATTCTGCTGAACTTCCACTGGAGTTTCACATGAGTTTGGATGGGAAGTTTGGTGATCACTGAATCACAAAATGGCTGAGCTTGGAAGGGAACTCTGGATGTCATCTTGTCCAACCCTTCTGCTTAAGCAGAGCCACCTAGAGCAAGTTGCCCAGGACGTTGTTCAGATGGCTTTTGGATATCTCAAAGGATGGAGATTCTGCAACTTCTCTGGGTAACCTATTCCAGTGCTAGTCACCCTCAGAGTTAAAAAGTGGTTCCTGATGTTCAGAGAGAACCTCCTGTGTTTCAGTTGGTGTCCATTGCCTCTGGTTGTGTCACTGGGCACCACTGAGAAGAACTTGACTCTATCTTCTTTGGAACCTCCCTTCAGGTATTGATATACATTGATGAGATCCCCCTCAGCCTTCTCTTCTCCAGGGTGAACAGTACCAGCTCTCTTATATGTGAGGTGCTCCCAGCCCTTCATCATCTTTATGGCCCTTTGTTGGACTCCCTCTACTATGTCCATGCGTCTCTTGTACTGAGGAGCCCAGAAATGGACACAGCACTCCAGGTGTGACCTCACCAGTGTAGAGGGGAAGGATCACCTCCCTTGACCTGTTGGCAACACTCACTTAAATCAAATTAAATCAAATACTAATCATTGAGTAACTCTCATGATTTGTATTACATCATACCAGCTGAGATACAGCCTGAGATACACCTAACCTTCTTATACCTTCATTTTTCAAGCCCTTGAAATCAGCTTCTCTTAGTTTATCTCTTTTCAGCTCCTGCTAGACTTTTCATATGGACACCAGAATAAGAAACTACACTCTATAGGGTGGTATTGTTTTCAATTTGGGAAGTGATATAAAACAACTGTTAACTGTAGAAAAGCAGTTTCTACACAGTTTCATTTGTTATGTATCATGGAAGTGCCTGGGACGTAACCGAACACCTGTACTGGTTTGCACTAACCCCCATATGGATAACTAGAAAGGGAGTCTGCTGTGGTTATACTTGTAAATCCAGCAGTGTCAAGGAGTATTCCCAAGCACTGCCATTCTGCTGGTACTTTGGGAGTACGGTTCCTGGTATGGCTCTCATCTGTACCCACCAGCACTTTCCCAGTTGATTCCTACACATAGCTCAGAAATTAGCATAGATGAGGGACGACTCCCAACAGACTGTTTGCATGTGTCCACCCTGTTTTGGATGCTCATGCCAGTTTGTCGTATGGCTGCACACCGTTCTGTGCCCGCTGACCTCAATGCCATAGTATGGTCTTGGGCACATTTAAGTCTTAGTGTAGACATAACCTCTGCCTCTGGGTCCCATGATGCCTCCAGTATGTGTGACACCATGATATAAACAAAGAAATGAAGTTACAGTGGGGGAAAAAGTTAAATGGAATAATAGAGTAGAGCTTATAATTCCTAATCAGTACCAGATGGAAGAGATTTATAAACACCATAGCAAAAGTAAAGTTAAGAACGGGTTTAAAGAATAAAGTAATGGCATTTTAAAAGTTTGGTGGAGCTGTTCTTTCTGCATAGCACGGGAGTCTGAGAGAAATCGTCAGTGCTTTCAAGGCAGCAGCAAGAATTTGGTATTTATGTTGTCAGAATGAAATGGGGGATGGGGGCTCATAAGAGAGATGAGGTAAGAGATCTACATAACAGATGGTTGTGAAGTTCTGACAAGCCATGTCATTTACTGAAGTGAAAGTCATCAACCTTAAGGGACCATACAATATACAGCGAACTGTAAGGCCTCAGAATTTTCCAGCAAAGAAGTCATTTAGTGATATCAACGTACCGAAATGTGGCTTTAGCCTTGTAATTTGTGATTCTCTGAGGGTCAGAAAATACAGCTGCAAGTTATGTGTGTTGTAGTTACAGATATTTCTCAGCACAGATTCAGCACATATATAATCTATTGATACATTAGATTAGATATTTAACCTACCAAAAGTTAAGTAACTTTTCTTGTTTTGTTTATCAGTCTTCACAACTTGTATATTTGCAAATGCATGAAGATGGGAGAAGTTAGCAGAAATTTATTTTCCTTTCAGATTTCTGAGAATATAACTCTATCTAAGGCAAATGGAGATATTATTAAAAGC
Source organism: Podargus strigoides (assembly GCA_028020825.1). Taxonomy (NCBI): domain Eukaryota; kingdom Metazoa; phylum Chordata; class Aves; order Caprimulgiformes; family Podargidae; genus Podargus; species Podargus strigoides. The sequence goes on along the minus strand of CM051621.1, from coordinate 16,710,240 downwards.
ACAATAGTGCAAGGCAGTATTTTGGCCGGTAGGGGTGGGATGAAGCGACTAAGCAACTCACTAATGTTGGTGGATTTCCCAGGCCACCCCCACAACTGATTATGTAGGTAACTGTCTTGGTTTCCCAGGAACAGACCCATGGGCCAGCCATGACAGGCAGGCAATGAGTAGCCCTGAATCAACTGGGAGATTCAGTCAGGGCAGCTGCCCCAAGCTGACTCACAGGTGTGTCCCACACCACTGACATCAAGCTCATTAGAAAAGGACGGAGTTCAGTGTGGGTGGGGAGTTTCTCTTCTTGAGGCTCTTCCTTCTTGTCCTTCTGCTCCTGCTGATCCTAAGGATGAGGCTGAGTAGAACCTTGTATTCTTTATGTTGGCAATTGTATTCATTTTGTTATTTCATTAAATCTGTTTCTACTTCAGCCCATGGGCTTCTCCCTTTTTTCCCTGATTTCCCTTCTCAGCTGCAGAGGGGTCATCTGGGTGGTAGAACAACTGCTACAGTTTAGCCCCAGATACAGGCTAAACATACACAGTAACACAGATCCTGATAGTTTTGTTTGCTTCTCACCCTTTTTTTTAGACCAAACTATGGTGGCTTTACTTAACTTTGAAGTGGAAGTTGTTAATAAAAACACATTACCAAAAGTGCTGTTTGCCATGATTCAATCCCATGGCAAACTCTACAGAGGCAGCTAATCTGGAGGCTGAACTCAGTCAGATGACCATAAACTGATTTCCAATGAGGTGCTTACTATGTTTCATTCAAGGGCAGACCATACCATGTCCCCACTGACACTCAGGAAGCAAAGGACAAAAGTAGGACCATGAAACATGGAATCTCAAAGCTAAGTAATAACGGAATTTGTTGGGATAGCGGACACTTAACAGGGAAAGAAAACAAAGATGGAATTGAAGTCTTAGGAATTGCCAAGAGGTGTGTTTTCAATTATGGATTCTTTTATTTTGTAGCGTAATGGAGCTTTACCTTTTTTTAAAATACCATTTATTTATTTTTCATCTTAATCTAGATTTATTATTCAGCAGAAAAAAAATATCATTTTTCAGCTGTATTTCGGATAAGTCTTTAAACCACTGTGCAAATGGCAGAATAACTGCACTGTGTGGACCTTGACTCTTTTTCTGGTGGTTGGATATCTAAATTATTGAAAAGATTTTTTCTTTTTTTTTTTTTTTTCCCCTTTGGAGATGGCTGGGAGAATCTGTGGCAAGGACTTAAAAATACAATTAGAAATCACTTTTTAAAATGTATAAGGAACACAGTAGAAATAATCATTATATAACTGTAGTTCTCCAGTGACTTGCAAGTAGAAAAGACAGACAGTATCTTAAGGTTAACATTGTTATACGTGGCAACAGCATTGACTTTTTATAAAATCAGGGTTGCTGTGTTGTTGCCCTTTGACACTGAATAGTTATGGCAAGTGAATTGCTAAATCTGTTTTTATTTTCCCAAACACTCTTATGTATGGCACATGTCTAGGGAAACAAGCTGAGCTTAAAATGTGCACTTGATGTGTTGCATCTTTCTTTGGAAATCCATGTAAAATAGGATTGTCTTCCCGAACACGAACTACTCAACGTTGAGTGCCAACTTAATAATTGTTGCAGTTTTTTGACAATCCACAGTATCTTGAAACAGGTACAGATGCTTACTTTCCATATATCTCTTCAAAATACTTTTGCAACTCCATTATAATAGTTCTATCCTAGTAGGTCACTTACCTTGTGTTGACAGACTTATTTTTAATCCACTTGAATTATGTAAATGATTATACACTGTATGTAGTTTAACCTTTACCAGAGCTAACATTAGTGCTTCTTTCTTGCTTTTTGCATTAAGCTCTTTATTTACTGTGGACCTGTCTTGGGATATAGACTGAGACTTGGGTGTGAATGGCTATTCTGCAAGACAGGACTTCAATGTGTCTAGCTGCTGCTTCTGTGATAAGAGTTGCTCCTAATAAAGGCACTAGAACTTCTGTGATCCTACTGCCTGGTTACCAGGGCTGTGGTAAGCTGAGATGGTCAATGACGCTTTCCTGCAGACTTGTAGAAAATATGACCGGGGTTATTTTGGGTACAAATGAAGGCTTTGAGAGGTCTGCATGAGCTCAGGTGGTTTAGTTTGCATCTGGGCTGCCAAGTGGATGTTTAGCCTCTCAAAGGGAGTGGTCTGCCTGACTGTAGCCTGACCTTCAAATTTATGGGAAGAGATTGATGTGTGCATGAGGAGAGATGGCTGTGTATAAACTCTAACGTTACTCCAGTGAATTAACATATTTAGGACTACAAAACATCTTTCACAGTGAGATTTTTCAGGGGAAAGAGTGCTTATGTTTACTTATTGATTTATAATGATTCTGAGAGTAAATGTTCATTAAACCTTTGCAATTAAGTACCTTTTTGCTTGTAATGGTAACTCTAAATACTGTCCGATTACTGTAGTTGTGGTGCATGTTACACTTGTCAAATAGTGCCTTGAAATGTGAATATTATTTTTTTTCCCTTGAATACTGTTGAAAATCATTATTCATTTATTAAGTGCCAAAAGTGCATTACTGCAGTATAAAGAACAGAATAAGACTCGGTTTGGCTCCAAGGAGCTTACAAGACAGCAGATATTTAAAGGCATAAATATACTGGGCGATTCAGATGTTCTGACTGGCAGTGGTGTCATTATTTTCTCTTCATCTGTCCTCCCTCGTAGCCCACATGAAAGACGGCGAATGGGTAAAATACTTTTATCTAGGCTGGCAAGTACTGCAAAAGAAAGATTTGGCCTGGGAAACATGGGCTGTCTACGTATGACAGTAAAAGGGAGGCCTACGTGTATTGTTCTAAGAACTGAGAGATTCCTTTCGTTACTGTGCTCCCTGTTCAGCAAGAGAGTGCAGTGCTTGCATCATTTAGTGGCTGGAGAAGCAATTTTGGTTTGAGGACTATAAATTTCATTTCTGACAAGCTGTATGACCTTAGGGAAGTTATTTTGTTTATCTGGGCTTCAATACACCCAACTATAAAAAGTGGAAAATAATTATTTTCCACCTTTCTGAAGTGCTTTGAAAACATTATAGGTACCACTTACAGAATATGCAAAATATTGGTGATATTCAAACTGACTTACAGGGAAGCTCCTTATCTTCTTACCAGTCCCGTGGGATATCCAGCCGTCTTACCTAGATTTTAGGTGCATCTCCAAATAATAGTATTTATAAATCAGTTTCAGAAAAGTTTTCAAAGCTGTACTTCATGATCACATTAGGTACAATTATTAAAAAAAATGAAAGGCCAAGGTATTTCTTTTTAATGCCATTAACTATTCCTCTGTAGAGTTTACCTAATGAATTTTAAAGGCTGATGTGCCTTCAAATGGTCATTGCCTAGTCTGAACCCCTGTTTAAAACTTACCTTGAGTCTAGTGGCTCCAGTTGAATGATATGTTATCTTTTGGGGGTAAAAAAACCAAACCAACCACCACAGACAGAAAACAACAAAACTGCATTCTAGTCTTGGTTTAAGCATTTCCAATAATAGAAAATCCACGACAAACCTTGTTAAATTGCTCTGGGGTTAATTGTGTTTGCTGCAGAAATATGTACCTTTTCTCTAGTTTGAATTTGCTTAGCTTCAGCTGAGGTTTCAGTGTTAATTCTTGTATTGATTTTAAAATGTGAAAATTAATTTTTATTTTTAACAGGAAATGGGTCTGAGTTTCAGTACACTGTGGAATAGAAACAATGTTAAAATTATTTCCTATGAAATAATTTTTGCTGTTATTCAGTCAGCTTTACTATCATCCTGAAATAGTTTTGTAATTTTTTTAACTCCATGTCATTTCTTGGGAATAGAAGTCAAACTTATGCAAGAGTAAATTTCATAACTCTTCTTTCTTTTTCATGAATATTTTGTTACTCCATTTGCTTTTCTTCAATCCAGTACCTCCACAATTCTATTATTTTCATTAAAGCACCATCAGTGATATACGTGTCATTTCTTTTTAATTCCACAGAATGAATACCAAGAGGTCTTTGCAGAACTGATGGGGTTATGTGGTTAAAATTGGAGGCTGGATAATAGCAGCACTTTTTCTGGAGAAAAGCAGAGGACATCTGCCTTTCTTCAGTTTTGCGTTAAAAATACATTGGTATAAACATACATGAACTTTTTTAAAAGAAATTTTGCCAAATCATGACCACTAAATCATGTTATATAGAAGAATTAAATAGCTTATAAATAGTAGATAAAACACTTGCAAAGATCAGGTATAAAATTTCCCAGCAAAGGATTGTATAGAGACTGAAAAGGACTGAGGTATACAGGACTGAAAGCATGGTTTGTTTGCATCTACTCATGCTCACACAAACAACCGATTTTTCTTGAACCGAGCCTAAAATGGGTCATAGGCAGACCCTCCCGATTGTAAACTGTTTTGAAAAAATCTCAAAACATGTTAATCTTTGATCTTACGGTAGCAAATGCACTAACAGGATGTAATTCAGAATATAAAATGATAATAATGCAGAGATACATAAAACCAGAATGAATTATTTTCTCAGTGATCCCCAGTAATACTATTTGCATATGTGCTATTGCATATAGATCAGGGCACCACTGTTTAGAGGGGGGAGGGTATGTGTTGGTAAAAAAAATGTCAGCAGTTTGGTGAAAGGCAGGTTAAGGAGTACTGACTGAATACCAGGTGGGCTGTTCGTTGGTAGAAGTGGCTTCCCATTTGTGTTGGCGAAGTGCCCCTAGACTTGATGGCTCCAGTCCCAGCAGGAATGGAATCTGCTCTCTGAGATAGCTCTGGAGAATCGTCCTGAAAGACTAGTTTCAGACCATCTGGAGCCAGATGGCCAACTTCAGACTTCTACAATTTAAAGGGCAATTTATTGGGCTTATTGAAGTCTGAGTGAGCTTTGCTATTGATTTCAAGGAGGGACATGAATTTACACAGGGTTTTGGGTTCATAAGTGTTACCAGGTTAGAAATCTTTTAGGATAGAAGACGAACACTCAGAGAGAAAATGTGTGGGGGCTGTACCAAGAATGAGAATCTGGGTTTTCCAAGAGCAGATGGTGAAAAATGTCTTTGCTGCTAGCTGGTGCCTAAGCTTGAATTGCACTACTTTGCTGTTAAAATCCAGTCTATTCAAAGTCTGTCTGCATGAATTGTATATTTCTAAATAAAAGTGTAATAAGATAATTTAGTAATTTGGTGTCTGCTGTCTGCTCACTTTCTCTTGTTAAAGAAATTACCAGGATCCAAATACACGAACCACTCAGTGTCATGACTACAGATATTGTTCAATGATTCTTACTGTATTCATTGGTAAACTGTTGTTTCTTTTGGGTGTTTTTACTCTCTGTTCTAAGTTTTATTCACCTTATTTACTGAACTATCAATTTACCATGCTTTTGCAAATTGAATTGTCTTCTGTTCATGATTCTTCCATTTAAAAGTCCCTGCAAAAATAAACCCCAAAGCATTAGAATTACAAATATTAAGTCCTTCCTTTGAAATAAGCTGAGTAATTCAATATGGGGGGACACGGGCTAAAATAATTAAGAAAGGAAGTCCATATATTGGCAGTGAGGTGGATTGGAAACTGGCTGAAGGACAGAGCCCAGAGAGTAGTGGTCAGTGGGTCAGAGTCTAGCTGGAGGCCTGTGACCAGTGGTGTCCCCAGGGGTCGGTACTGGGTCTGGTCCTATTCAATATATTCATTAATGACCTGGATGAAGGGAGAGAGTGTATCAGCAAGTTTGCTGATGATACCAAGCTGGGAGGAGTGGCTGACACGCCAGAGGGCTGTGCTGCCATCCAGCGGGACCTGGACAGGCTGGAGAGCTGGGCAGGGAGAAACTTAATGAAATTCAACAAGAGCAAGTGTAGAGTCCTGCATGTGGGAAAGAACAACCCCATGTATCAGTACAGGCTGGGGGCTGAGCTGCTGGAGAGCAGCTCTGGGGAAAAGGACCTGGAAGTCCTGGTAGACAGCAGGCTGACCATGAGCCAGCAATGTGCCCTCATGGCCAAGAAGGCCAATGGTATCCTGGGGTGCATTAAGAGGAGTGTGGCCAGTAGGTCAAGGGAGGTTCTCCTCCCCCTCTCCTCTGCCCTGGTGAGGCCACATCTGGAGTACTGTGTCCAGTTCTGGGCTCCCCAGTTCAAGAGGGACATGGAGCTACTGGAAAGAGTCCAGCACAGGGCCACTAACAAGATGAAGGGATTGGAGCATCTCCCATATGAGGAGAGGCGAAGGGAACTGGGTCTGTTTAGCTTGGAGAAGAGGAGGCTGAGGGGGGATCTCATTAATGCTTATAAATATCTCAAGGATGGGTGTCAGGAAGATGGGGCCAGACTCTTCTGGGTGGTGTCCAGTGACAGGACAAGGGGCAATGGGCACAAATGGGAACACAGGAGTGTGATCTACTCTAGGATCCTGCTCTAGCAGAGGGGTTGGACTAGATGATCTTCAGAGGTCCCTTCCAACCCTACCACTCCGTGATTCTGTGAGAAGAATGGTGAATTATGTAGCAAAAAAGGTGAGGACCTTTTAACAGCTACATTATTTGGTGCCAATTCTTCATCTCATTTTCTATATATATATAAATAGAAACTGTTGTTTTCATTCTGTAGTAGAAAAACTATGACATTCCATGTTTTCCAGTATAGGGGAGTGTGGACTCAGTCAGCTAACAGTTACTTATGGCCTCAGTCTCTGAGACTCTGTGGCTGTGCCTCTGATAAAGAGGGAAGCATGACAGAGAATTCCTCTAGCAAGTAAGATGATCCGTTATATTCCCTCAATGCCATACAGGATGGCACCATGCTAGTCCAGCAGTGACATACCCTTGTTCGCTCAGCCTTGCTTCCAGATCACAAACTGCATTAGCTGTTCTGATCCCAGTATACTCATTCATCTCCCTTCTTCACTCCTCTGTGTGGACATGCTGAATGAATCTGCAGCCCTCTTCTACTAAAAAAGAATGGAAAAGATGATTGTACACTGGAAGATATGGACCATGTCAATAGATACTGGAGTGCAGACACTAGTTGCAGGGTCTGGGTAATTAGATATAAGATATCCACTATCTAAAAGATATTAGCGTTGGCCCCATTTTATTAAGGGATGGGCTATCTATCTGCTTTATTCTATGTCTTCACTACACGTTGAGTTTTAGTTTTAACTTGCAATCTGACAAGCAGTGATCTTATTACTATTTCCATATCATCATTTTAAAAAAAAAACAAAAAACTGAGTACTTCAAAGCCAGACAGGAGCTGGTGGGACTGCCACTGGAAATATCCCACTCACGGATTACCTGCTGACACCCTGTGCTAGCAATTGATCAGTTGGTCAGGATTTCATTCATATAACACGGGTGTTATTGATAATGTAGAGTGTACATGTTTCAATTGGGTTGTTGCACATTACAAGTCAGTGCCTTATTAAAAGGTTAAGTATATTACATTCAATTTAATTGTATTTATCAATATTTCAACTTTTGCCAGGCTTGTAATCTATTAAAAATTAGTCAGATCTGATTAGATTTATTATCAATAAAACTGATTAACTGGCATTATTGAGGCTTCTCTGTGTTAATTTTTATCCAGGTTAGTACCGTATGTGATATCCCATTGGTTTAATCACTGGATTAAACCTAGGCCAATAGTTATCTGATTTTACCACTTGGTACCTTTTGAGTATTTGCACAGTAGTGCTCTGCAAAATCATCTAGAATCTCCTTAATACAACAAGATTTATTATGGGTTAACATCAGTATGATGAACATTTTCTTGCCTATTCCTTTAATATACTTGGGTGCAGATTACTGAGATCCATCGACTTCAGAATATTTATTCCAAGTAGCTATTGTTTTAACACCCAATTACAACATTAATGCCTTCAAAAATATCATCCCAGTGTCACTGTACATTACCTTTTGTCATAGCTAAAGAACATGTCAGCTTTTTCTATGTCTTAGCAGTTTTTCACCTTGAAATAGTCAACACATTGCTAAAAATCACTTCTGTTAATAATAATAAAAAAAATATTTACCAGGAGCCCTGCCAGCCCTAGATTTTTCTGAATGCCTTTAGCTTTAGCTTTCTTCCCAGTCAAACTGTCCTGTTTTTCCATTGCAGTCACAGTTCTTTTTAAAATTTTTTTTAAATTTTTTTTTTAATTGGCTAGATAATGATCTCTTCTTTAAAAAGCTTGTATCTGTTTTCTTTACTTTTTCTGTCCAGTCAGTCTTGCTTAGAACTTTCTGCAGCTTTGGGAAATTAGCCATTTGGAAACTTTCAATGCGTATGTGTTATTGGTGGTATCGAGCTCTGCCCTTATTAAATGTCAACAGGTCATGCTTATACATCATATTGATAGTTTACAGTATGGCCTTAATTATTGTTAACAAGAATCTAAAGTAGTTATCTCATGTTGGTTTCAACTTCTTTTAAGTTGTTTTGCTGTTACTATTGGCTGGACTGCAAGACCCAAGTTTGTTATTTGTTAGGTGAGAGTTTCCACATCTGCCTTCCAAATGGAAGTTCCCCATAATATATTTCTCCTCCACACATTGCAGAATTAAGGAATACTTTGTTCTGGTTTTGTTTTAATTTATTTGGGGTCTGTAGGGATGTGTGTGTGTGGGGAGATGTGTGTGTGTGCGCCTCTGCTGCCACTCATGCACCTGGTATATAGTAAGATACCTCAATGTTCTAATCATTCAGACTATCCCAGGTTTCAGTGACTGTTCTCAAGATGCAAATGGGAGCAATATAATTTTGAAGAAAGCATTTTTATACAAAGAACTTAAATTCCTAAGGAAAAGCTCTCCTAAATGCTTTTTTTTTTTTTTTGTCTTTGACATCTACAACATGTACTTTAAGCTTGCATGTATTGTATATATGTCAGAACAAAAGGACATCCAAAACTTCTTTCTCCACATACCATGGAAAAGGTGTCCCATGAGTCCCCAAGAAGCAGATCCAAATCCTCTTTCTCTAGGGGTCCATGGGCTGAAGAACTAGAAGAAAATTTCATTCCAACTCTGACACAGCAGATCATAAACAGACTGTACAAACACACTGAAGTATGCAAAAAGTTTCAGTTGCTTATAAATCACAGAATGTTAAGGGTTGGAAGGGACCTCTGGAGTTCATCTAGTCCAACCCCTCTGCCATAGCAGGTTCACCTAGAGCAGGTTGCATCAAGCGTATCAAACAACAAATGGGCAGTGGAACTTAGTTCCTAGAGTGCATTCACCCCGTCAACACTGAAATAATTTTAGGATAATTTTAGGGGACTTTGAAAGTCTTGGAGACCTTTCCTATGTTTCCCTGTAATTTACATAACGATTTCTACCCCCAGCTGAAATATTATTCCCTGCAGTATTCTCATTCCAGACTGTTTCTTTATTATGTGATTATTATAGTTTTTAAGACTGATTGCTTTATCAGTCAGCAGCAATATAAAGGATCTGGCTAAAATGACTTTCAAATACTATTTGTTTAAATGCTAAAACAGTGTTTATGATTGTGGTCACAGTTTCAAGTCACTAAATTCCCAATGTTTGTGAACCTGAAAATGTAAAGACTTTTTATATATATAACAACATATTAATTTTATAATATTTGGCATAATGATAAAATACAGTTTACTAAACATTTTATAAAAATATCTTTCAGATTTATTTTTGAGTTGATCAATCTGTCTTGTATTTTGGAAACAGGCTAGTCACTTCTTAGATGTAAAGAATATAAGCTACACATTCCTCAGATATGTACATCTTTTTTCTCATATAAGACTAAGTAAAGCGTTTTAGCTTCTGAGAGTTGATTTCAGAAAGAAAGCTTTGTTGTTAAGATTATAAATCTTCAGCAAGACACACCTGCTCAGCGTTTCAGGATGTGATTCACAGGGATGTAAGGCACAAAAGAACCATTGAAGTCAACTGGAACTATGATCAGTTCTGACTTCTCAAAATCTGAAGGGCTATTTGCTTTCATCTTGTTAGTGATCATGTAATGCTAGTTCAGATTCAAGATGCAGGGATAAATTCAGCATTACATAGGCAAGAATGAAAGATCTTCATAAGATTTTCCCACATAGCTACTATGTAAAGCCATTTCAAAGAAACATGGGGCCCTCTAGTCAGTCATTTCTACTGGGAACAGATTTTTAGGGCCTAAGACTGGCTTTACCATTTATTATGTAGTAACGGAACATTACCTTTGTTGTGAGACTAAAGGAAAAAGTTGAAAGCTGGTTATAAAATCTAAAGAAAGCCTCACACTTGCCAGAAGTAGCCAGTAATTACCACAGTGATAAGTTTGAGGACTCCAGTCCCAAACAAAATCAAGGAATAAGAAATCAAAGAGAAGATTTTTTTTCCCTCCATTTCCTCTATTCCAGGAAATTCATGTGGTCAAAGGTTTCTTTTAACAGAAAATTATTTACAGGTGCTGTTCCTGGCTCTGTCACAAAGTTGTGTCTTACACCTCTGTCTATGTGCAGTCTGTCTGGATCAATGTGACTTCTTCCTGTAGGGATCTTTCTGTTAAATAACTGACTGCTACAGAGCCAGTGTCCATGGCCTTCCAGAGCTTTGGATGACTCCAAAGGGCAATGACTATTTCTGCTGGATGAAGCAATAGTATTTCTAGATGAGGTTATAAATTTGTATATAAGTTACTGTATTTCAGAAACACTTTGTAGCAGAACCTGAACACTTATTAAAAAACTAAAACTTCAGTCTATGGCTTTTCCTCTGCAATACAGTAACCCTGGGGTATGAGAATTAATGAACATGTTTGACCAATAGCACATGAGACTGTTTACAATGAGGTTTGCTATTTATTATTGTTTAATCTTTTTGCATTCCAATTAGAAATCACAGTTAGTTCAACTAGAAGTTAACTTAATTTAAACCTTCTATTACCTAACACTCCAGAGGACATGTGCAATATGTTATTGAAAACCTGCCCCTTTTCATTTTTTTCCAGTTTCTGAACTGAGTTCTTACTGTTCATTTGCTTTCAAACCATTTCTTTATCAGACATTTTTTCCCACAATTAAGAAGTGTGGAAATGCAATTCTTACAAATGATGAAAGAGAGAAATAAAAGTTGAGGTTCAGACATAACCAAATGAATCCTGAAGCTGGGGCTAGAATATAGATCCCTTTCAAGTCCTTCGAGCCACTGCCCTGCAGGTATAATGAATTGTGGCTTATTTTGGTTTTGCATTAAAATTGTCAAATGGCTTTCCTACAGCAGCTCTGATCAGCTTTGAATTATGCCAGTGTGGCCTCTTCAGGGGTGAAACATGTTGTGAGTGAGGCCTGAGTCAGGTAACAGAGCTGCTTCCCAAAACGTTACATGAACTTCATGTTCTAATTCACTGTAACAGTCCAAAAAGGGGCAGAAATTCTACAGCTTCAGTCCTTTTCCAATATTAAAGAGATTTTTTTCAATTACAAGTACATAAAACAAGTTACCATGAGTTGTGTCTAGCACCATTTTCAAGTTACCACAAAAGGTTTGATCATGGAAGATACCTGTTATTTAAATTTTATCTAATTTTAGAATTGCAAAACTGACCCAGCCTGGAAGTTCTCTAGAAAGTCATCATCTAACTAAAAAAAAGAAAAATCCCTGCCCTTTTTTTGAAATAATTTGAATTCAAACTTAATTATTTGTCTTCTCATAGTGAAAGTAATATAAGTACGTTTCATCCACTTACTGAATTTAAGCAGGAGTTTTTTTAGATTTAAAAATGCTTTGATAAATGGGTACATATAAGGCTAAGGAGTTTTTATTTGCAAACCTGCTGAGTTTAATAGAATGAATGGTGGCAATTCTTAAATATTTCCACTTTGTTACATTAGATCCAAGAGGTTTGAGGGCTTACCTCAGTTAAGCTAAACTCTAAATGTGAATCTCCCAGGATTCACCCAGAACTTAGTGATTTTTACTTATATGCTGTAAAATCCATATCTCTCTGTGCACACACAAGTGAACCTTGCCAGCTTCAGCTCAGTGTGATTTCAAACAGCTGAGCTATTGAACACTCAAAATGGGTTTTGTAATAGAAACCTCAACTCAGCATTAACTATGGCACTTTAAAATGTATGCATACTATATGAATAACATAAGGCAGCATTTGTAGCATTGTAATCTTGCTGTTAGGTAGCTGATCTGTTAGGATTTTTTAGTAACAAATTTAGATAATTTAAACTTAGGGCTTAGAAGGTGAACATTGCACAAAATCAGTTCCATAGTGAAAAGAAGAATTCTTTATTAAATATTCCTCGTTCACCAAAATATTGAAATTTCTGTAGCAGCCTCAGCTGAAAGCTGTGCTTATTTTTACAACTGAGTCTTTTCCATTATCCAAGAGTGGTTTTCCCATTGCAGCTTTCTCCTCCCCTTCTTTTTTTCCATACACTTTTTGAGGTTTCCCTGCTTGGGCCTCTTTTCTATCCTTCAGTAAAGTTGAATTCCCTGATGGTAATGATAATTATAAACATATGTTGTTACTGTGGGCTACCAATTTACTTGCAGTCATTGGTACTAAAAAAAAAAAAAAAGTAGGTTTTGGAATATATTTTACATCATCAAGACATATCTCATGAATAATTAAAGGAAAGTCAAATTTGTAGTAAAGAGCAGTCTCTGGAATGCCATGTCTAAAGATAATTGTATACCAAATTTGGTTTGAAACAAGTAACCACCCCAGGCAATGAATATCATGGCAGAAAAATATTTTTGAGTTTCATCATCACTGGTATGTTTTTAAATTTTGATATTTGTGTCTTTGAGATTGGGATGACTATTGGGAAAACAGAAAAACACAGAAATAAGTACTTTGGAAATCACTGGACTTAGAATATTTAATTTATCATAGATATTTATTGGAAAAAAACACCTTTTTAAGTAAAAAAAAATTAAGAAAGGCTAAGTAAAAATACTTTAAATTTTACATTTGTTTTAGTGGCTTCTTCCACAGTCTGTCTTTCATTCAGGGTTTTTGCAAAAAAGTTCCTCTGTAATTAACATGTTAGATTTTTAGTGATTTATTTTATTGTGTAGCATTTTATTTTTGATGTGTCAGTCAGTGTAATGTTCACAGTGCTGCAGGAAATAATCAGAGCATGCATTAGGCAATTCATATTGTGTTTGGTATCCTGGTAAGACAAGATAAAATGTTTTGAAGATTAGTTTAGAATTAAAAAAACCCAACAAAACCAATGTCCCCCCCCATACACAATAGGAAGACATAACACAAATTAATGAATGAATTTGAAAGGAATGTTGGTCCATTTTATATTGGGTTGGACCTGATAAAGTTTGCCACAGGGTACTTCAAGAATAGGTGTCACAGCCTAAGGAAAACACAGTACCTACCTGTGAAACACCGTGACACTGACGCTGGGGAGTTACATACCACTCAGATGAGCACCAATTCCTGGAAAAGCACTGGAACAAACAATGTGGGTTTGTTAACAACCATATAACAAGGAAAAGAATAAGAGCTAACATGGATTTATAAACTAAACGTGTCAAACTAGTCTAATTTCTTTGCTTAATAAGGTAACAAACACTGTTAACATGAAGGAAATAGATGTCATACGTATTGACTGTAATCAGGCTTTTGTCAGTCTTATGGCACACACTGAAATCACTATAAACTGACTAAAATACTGGTTGGAAAGCAGTATGTATAGTAGTTAATGTGTTAAGCCAGGAGGAGATACTGAGTAGGGCTCTGTAAGAATCCTTCCTGGGTGTGGCTGAATTGCATATTTTCAGTGATGAAGTGGATAACAGGAGAAGGAGCATACTTACTAAATTCACAGTGCCTAGCTACGAGAAAACAAAAGGTTTTTGATAAGGAAGAGATACAGTTCAACCTGATCTTGAGAAATAATCTGAAAAAGGCATGCAGTTCAAAGAAGAGAAGTACAAGGTTAGGTATGAACAATTGCACAGATAGGATAAGGAACAAGGGGCTTAGATACAGTCTTGGAGGTCTGGGAGGCACAGTACATTGCAAGCTGAACATTTTCATGGCCAGCACAAATCAGAAATGTCACACTGCTGGGGAAAGGTCAGCTGCTTTACTGGGATGGAGAGATGATCTGGGCCATCTTTTTCATCTAGTCAGTACAGGTGTTGCTTCAGCTGGAGAACTGTGCCCATTAACAAGCATAACGCTTTGAGAAAGATGTGGATCAACTGGAGAAACTCCTATTGCTGTGGATAGAGAAAATATTGGTCATAAATTGCAGCCAGAAAGATCTGGTTTAGATATACGGGATTATTTTCGTATAGGAATAATTTAGGTTGGAAGAAATTTTCTAACAGTATTGTGATATTACTGTCACTGGGAGATTTCAAGAGCAGATTGGGTAAACATCTGCCAGGAATGTGGTAGTTACATTTGATAGTCTGCTGAAGCAGAGAAAAGACTAGATGACTTCTCACTTCTCCCACCCTGGTTTTTGATGATTTGTTGAAATGATCTCAAGCTACCAGTTTTGACTAAATGACCAACTGTTCTTACGTTGAAGTCAAGTGATATCATTTTCTATTGCTTTCACTAGGTTTGGATCAGGAACAGAGTGAAGAGAAGGCATACAAATGTCAGTTGCAGAATAAGTACAGGAAAGGCCTAATCCTGCCCCCATTAAATTCAGAGGAGACTTGATCTCTTTCAGTGGAAGTTTAGTTGAATTCTAAATGTATTCCATGTATACATGTGTGTATATATATATATCAAAATAGATAATGTTAATACAGTTCCAAAATTTAAGCATTATCACTGAAAACTTGCTGTTTGAGCAAGTGTGAGAGTACTAAAACTTTACCAACACCATGTCTTTTCCAGAGTTTAGCAATGGAACCTCCAAAGCAAGTGTTCCCCAGTGATACACATTCCAAGAAATTCTCATAGACTTGCTGATAGCACCTGGGTGGATGAGGTACTGAAGCATTTAAAACGTGCGGCTATAATGAGCGAATAAGATGCCAGGAAAAAAAAAAGGGATACTTGATACCCACTCACAGTATCCTCTTGGTCACCTGCATTTTCCTTTTTCATTTTAGAGGCTTATACAGTATTCTAGGAGTGATAAAAGTGGGATTTTGTGATCTTGCTTTCTGGGAGCAGAAGAAAACCAGCAGTAGAAATAATCAAAATGTGCAAAAGACTTTTTTCAGCTTCTCTGGGATCTAGCCAAACTCAAAGGTGGCAGCACAGTAAGAAAACCTCCTTCCAGATTATGTCATTGTTAGACTGGTCCCAGGATGGTGACTTGTCCCTGTCTTTTACACTAAGCAAAGTTCCTTTGTATTGTCTGGAATTTTTGTTCATCCTCTTAGCACACAACTTTTTCATAAGCCTAGCCTTAGGAGTTTTACAGCTTCCAGAACCAGAGAGGCTTGGACAGGTTTAAATAAACATCCATGATAACCATTTACCACCGAGCATTATGTTGTTTGCCAGCCCCATGGAATGTATGCTCTATGCATCAGCTGATAAACTGCTGTTTTTATTGAGGTTTCAATCAGAGTTCTCTAACAGAATGAACAGAGAAACTCAGAAATCAGCTGTGTGCTCTATATCACAGAGAGGCAGCAATATGTAATAGTATCCAAGAAAAGCAAATTCAACCATATAGGTAGAGATCAGTAACAGTGCCTTCAGCCTGACATGCATGGTCAATAATTAATATTTCAATTAATGAAGGAAGCAACATGACTCAATGGGTAAAACAGCAGATAAGAACTTTTGCATTGCATTATTGCATGGGTCTGCAGTACATCTCTAATTTTGGGAGTCGCTTCATTTCCTTCTCTTTGTCTCATTTCCCCTATCAGACAGCAGGATGAACATTCAAGTGAGATTCATAAGGCTACAGGGATAAAAATGGTGTTGGTAAAGAATAGTTGTTATATAGTTATCGTTAACTAGAAATGTTTCTTAAGTGTCATGTTATTTCTACTTGACCCTTTCTGAAATTGTTTGACTACTTCAGACTATGTTTGGTTCCTACTTTGAGCCCCTAAAGAAGGGTCAATTTTACCTGAGATAAGATGGGCATTAAAAATATGATACTAGACTGCAGAATAGCCTTTTATTAAGGAAGGTAGACTCTCTTTTTTAGTACAGGGAATATTGGTTATATCTGATCTTAAAGATTTTGCTTGAGGTTATGCAATAGAGGAATGATTCACAAGAGATGGCTCCTAACTGTACTTCCAGATTGTAGTATCAGTTTGTTAGCTAATGTGGCTTTTTGTGCATAAGAGTTACATGTTCCCCACTCCAAAACTCTTGTGAAGAAATAGTAAAGTGTTTGCAGGCCTCCCAGGTCATTGCAGCCCACACAAAGGTGAGCTTTTGTCTTGTTTTTAACATTCCTCTGAGGGATCTAACAGGCTTTTAGAGCTGATGTTCTGTATGTCTGCACTGAAAGAACAATGTCATTCAGTAGACTTGCATGAAATGCCTTGGAGGAACTCAAACAGCAGTGTATGTATGTGTGTGATGCATTCTAGTCTACTGTCATCCAAACCCAGCAAAGAGACCAGAAAGGTTTCAGGAGCCAGAGGAGAAAAATGTGTAAAGGTTAAACTCAGTGCTAAAATCACTGACATTTGTACAACACAGATGTAAAAGAAAAGTGAAAGCAACAGACATTAACTAGGATTATTGTACTGGAAACTTTCTCTTCGTAATGACTGCAAAGCTGAAAAAAAACCCAAACCCCAAAGAACCCCAGCAAAAAATACCCCAAACCAACCTACTAGGATGGCTGTGGATCAATATAAGTGATTTTTTTTTTAAAAATGCTGTTAATTGAAAAATATGACTTTATATAGATATGATCAATATAAAATTGTGCCTGTCATACATGTTTAAACTTGTTATTTTGTAATTAAAACCAGAACTAATTTAGAACTTAATGCCATAAGAGCATAAATAGGGTAGAACAGAATTATAAATGTGATGTCAAACAAGTATTTTTATCTTCTGAATTATGTATTTCCTCAGCACCCCTTAATATGTTTCACTCCATCTAAATATCATGGATAGATTAACTGACTGATAAACTACTACATACTTTATGGACATACATGAACATCTATCTTGTTTTCTTTCTGATTGAGAGAACATCAAAGTGGTTTTTTTTAATGAAGAACAAATCAAAGATTCTTTCTAAAGACAGAATCAGGAATTTTAGATTTGATTTCAAAAGTAATATCTGAATGTGTTTATGTTTAGGAATAGAGTGACTTCTAAAACAGCCTGAAAATTCTGGAAGAGCAAGTGAGCCTGATAGTGCCACATGAGCACAAACTGGTGTATTTTCAAATTTTTTAACATGTGTTTGAATTCTTATACATTAAAAAATGCCTGCGATTATCAGAAAGGACTTCTCAGCACTAGATCAATACAATATTTTTTTTAAAAATAGTGCAAAAAAAAGTCAAATGCCGTAATTTCAGTGAAGGGCTAGTAAGATCTATACAGGTGCCTCTGCTTGTGTGTTGCCCGGTTCCTGATTAAGAAAGAACAGACATAAGTTATATTAAGTTCCTTTCATTTAATCTCAACCACCAATGAATACCTTGAAGATAATAGTTCCTGAGCGAGCCTGCCCTTGCCAGTGGCATTATTAGCTCTTGGGATACTGGCTAACAACACGGATTCAAATCCCTCCCAAAATCTAGCTGCTTTTGAGACACTCAAAGCAATAAACATCAATAAAAACCGATCAGCATCCCTCCTATAAGCATATGTGTATATACTTGCAAGTCTGGATCATTTTTTGTAGGGCTATGAAGCAAGCATGGGCTTCCTGAATTCCATTTCTTTGAGACCTTATTAACTTCAGTCTGTTTGTGTCTTCCACTGAGCTGTCCACATTGTCAATGCCTACCAAATAATAAATCCTAATTACACTAAAATCAAGTTTGGAGCACACAGCTGCAAGTCCTCCAAATTTGTCTTTCATTCTGCCTCTAAAAATTCATCCTTGCTGAGACTGCTGCCTTTCAAGCAGCAGTATTCTTGGCCTGAAGACTGACTGATATTTGAAATGAATCAGCAGTAGAGTAAATTTAATTTTCAAAAACAAACGGTTGTTCGTATTTAGAACTTGGCCAGAAATTGTAAGTTGCATCCGCTCTGTGTGCTATGCTTTCCACCGGGCTGGTCGGTGGTAAAATTGCACTGAACTAGGGGAGCGCTCTCTGTAGTTATTGGTATGAGTGAAGTCAGGCTGAGAGGAGGCATCTTGAGGATCAGAATAGAGGCTGATGCTTGAGAGCATAGCCTGTAATCAGTTAAGGGGTAATCATGGGAAGCTGGGGCCAGGTTCTGATTGCAGTTGGGTCAGTTCTTGCACCTTTGCAAAATCAGCACAGGTCTTCCAAAGTGGTCCTGAGCAGAGAGGAAGAAGAGATGCCAAGGGAAGGAGCTAACTGGGATACAGAGAGCGAATAATAAATAGGCATAGCAGCACTGCATAAAAGGATCTGGAACAATGTTTAGAGCCATGTCTTGAGATTCTCTTACACACAGAATAGTCACTTTTTTCCTTTTTATTTTCCCAGGAATGTATTTCCATTGTTCAGCATGTTAGTTTTCTCTATCACTGCTATCCGGCGGTATGAACCTTGGTGCATTGGAGCTATGTAGTTGCATTTCATGTTCCCTTAGCAACTGAATAACCAACACTTGAAAAGGAAGCAATAAGAAAGTGTATTTTAATTCTTCTACAGTTTGATAAAGCTTGAGAGATGGAGAAGCCATGCTGCAACTTCATGAAGAAGGAGAAAGTAAAGTGCCTTTTGTTTATTAACTGCTCTGAAAATACCTGCACTATTACTTTTACTCAAAAAGCTCTGTAGCTTTGATAGGATAACACTCATCAGAAAAGAGTAGTAAGATGTAATATCCCTCTAACCATGACAAACTTACTGCAAGAAAAAAATGTTATATATCTTTATTGCCTCTTTTCGTTTTTGTCTGCTGTTTTCTGTCTCACATTTTACCTTTCTTCTCACATCGCCCCAGCCATTCATTTTAATCAGCTCTTCTTCCATAACCTGCAGCTTTAGTATTCTGCATCTTTCTGCATGCTAAAATTGCTCTCCCGAGCATTGCTCCACCCACACTTTGATGGATTACTGTTTATATGCTACTGCTCCCCGCTCTCTGAAAAGCGCTGCATGCACGCAGTGCAGACACTTGCACACTTCGGTACACCACTGAACATGGATCTGACTAGACCTACAGTGATGCTTCTGCATTTCTATGATTGTGCTTGAACACCTTTTGCTATCAAAACTAGTTTTGGGGAGATGCTTCTTCCTCATGTCCTGTCTGACTCTCAGTGCTCTTTGGTAATTGCCTATCTCTAATCCTTCAGAAAAACACATCCTTCTCTATTAATGATGGTTGCCTAGGGCCAATGCCTGTCAAAGCAGACAGGTGCTCTCAGTGTCTTATTAAATTAGGTAATTTGACTCAAATAACTGTGAGCATGTTCAAGATTTTGGCTACTTATAATTTGCAAAGTTTTCTGATGTGTGGCAATACCCCTTTCTTCCCCACAGATCTGCATGGCAGCAAATGTTCATTTCAAGCCATTGAGTCTGTCCTAACTCTTTCACCAGGACATCTATCTACCACAGGGGTCCCTTTCCACTAGTGGTGACTTGGTGATGTTGCAAAGATGATTACACTGAAAATACTATTCAAAACCCTCCATTTCTGAATTCATAAGATGACGAATAATTTCCACCTGAACATCTGTGACATTTGGGCTCTGAAACAGTCTCAAATACCATGCTGTTCATTAATGGGGATTCAATTTCCTGTACCTCTCTGCTTCAGTTTTGCTTCAATGCATAGAGTGTGCATATTCATTAAAAACAACAATAATAAAGTTTGGTCAGAAAAGAGGGGTGTGTAAATAAAAGATGCCTGGGGCAAAGCTATGTTTTGTGTTCTGGACATTTATATAGCTATTTACAGTGCTCTTCAATTAAATAATAATAATAAAAAAAACCCCCAGAATTACCATAGCAACTGAAGCAAGTATGTGTTACATTTTTAATCTCTGAGATACACAAACCCTTACTAAGAAAACATGCAGAAGAAAAAATGTGAACTTGTGTGCCTTCCCTATGTTTGAAGGGAATATTTTCTTATTTCCTTTCCAGTATTTAATGCTGCCTTTGTTAGGGGAGTAGCTTTGTTCTCTTTGCATTGTTACGCTTGCATCTCAGGCGGAAGATGAGTGCAGGAGACAGCTGGAACGCATTCTCTTCCGAGACATCTTGGAAACTGCCAGGAGTGTGCAGCAAATGGTGGCTATGAGGCCACTACAATTTATTTTTTTTTCTGGTACAGTGGAATGAATTCCACAGGTGAACACATGGGCAACACATCTATAAATAAAACATGCTTGTATTTCATATCTGCCCAAAACTACTTGCTATGCTTTTCTGAATCTGATGTACAGGGAGGTACTTGTTCAAGTTTATTCCACTTCCCTCCCCATCCCAGTGTCTCAGTTTTACTTGGTTTCCCCGAATCCCTCTTGAATTACACAACATTTCCGCTACATAAAAGATCCATAACAGTTCTGTTTAAAAATATATAAACCCACATCAGCGTGTTTTGTGTCTGAGAAGAGTGAGGGGAAAGAGGCATCAGTTAATTCATCAGTAGTTTCTCCATTGCTCTCTCCTATATTGGTAAATTGGGTTTATTTCTCTTGTTGATGGTAAACATTTTTCCTCTATTCTATCCACCCCTGTTATTGGCAGAATAATTACAATTCCTCTTATCAAGACAATCAAGGGACTAAACTAGCTGCTTTCCCCATATTACTGCAGTACTTTGTTTTGAATCTCTTGCAAAGAATGGGGCTTTTGCAGTAACATGCCTGGACACTGTTTCCAAGACAAACAGCTCTTGAGCCAAGATTGATTTGGACAGCATGCAGTAGCCTGCATCTTTTTTTCAGGAGATTCAGAATCCTTTAGAAAATCTAAATGGGCCTTACAGCAGCCCTAGAAGGAACAGCTGTGGGTAGCTCGAGGTACAGAACAACTGTGCCTGCCCAAAGCCATACAAGTTGACTTAACGGTGCAGAGGATCACAGTTCTCTGAACTATTAAAGAATTTCAAGCCTGATCCTGTTGGTGCAGGCCCCTGACGTACATTTTTACCAAGTATGTCTTCATGATCCTTAGGGAAAAATGTTCTCCTTATTTCGCTGTCAAATCTCTGCAATTTACTCTATTGCAAAACTATGCGAGGCTCCAGATTTTAGAGCAAACCCTTAAGATACTGATGTTACATACTCTTCATGTTCTTTACAAACATAAAATATTAGGTAGAACCTTATTGTGTTTTGTTAGCGTGGCTGCATGGCATCCTTTCTAGAGCTGGCCAAGAGTGTTTCTCTTGGAAATTATTGTTTTCTCAGAATGAAACTTTGCACAGGAAATCAGCTGTTTCTGATGAATTTTCATTTTAAAAGTTTTTGATGGAATTATAGCAGAGTGTTTATAACTTCTTGGGTAAGAGCACGTTAATTTGCTTTGATGCTCTGCATCATGCACCAATCAAACTGAATTGAATGGCTGGAGTTTATCAGTAAATATTTTCTTAACTCCAAGCAGATGTAAAAAATCGTTTATTGAGAATTTCTTAAAATGTGGAAATTCTCATTTTCATCTAGCTCTACTTTTTACCTCAAAATGGTGAAATACTAGCGGCATAACTCAGAATTTTTTCTGCTTTATTTCTGTTAGCTAGCCTTGAAGTAGCACTTCCAGCTACTGTGAATGTTGAGCAAAATCCACAAATGAAATATGAATTTTCAATAGCTTATGTTCAGCTTGAATTAAAAACAAGTAATTCTTTCCTTCCTTTCTCATCTTGGAGTTCATCATGCAGTGACAATTTGAAATTTACAACCCAGACATTTAACATCCTTCACAAGAACATATAATTTGAAAAACTTGTGAAGAGAAATGTCTCTGCTAAAAAATGGCACTATCTCTTTGTAAAAAGACCCCTGTCATTTAAATTTCTGTTCAGCTTCCCATCTTAAGCTAAATAACACTGGCATTTTTTTTCAGATGTATTTTTTTGAAAGTTACCCAGATTAGATCTTCGCTTAAAAGAGTTTTAATGTGACATTGCTGGCTTTCTTCTAGATCCCTTTGCGTAAATTTGCAGCTAGTGCAGAATATAGATTTTTATCAAATTCTGTTGCTGAAAATAGAGAAAATGCCATTTAGTAGATGTTCATAATTTGGAAAATGAACTCCAAGAATTTTCTTTTAAAAAATCTAAGGTGATGTCTGTTTTGATAAAACCTAGCGAAGGAGGGCTTAAGATGGGGCTCCGTCTGTGGAAATAGAACTCTGATGACATTAATAAAACTAGGCTTGATATCTATCTCTCTTTGACTCCACTGGATATTGGACACAATCTCTTTTGGTAAATACCACTGAATTTCTGTAAATACCACTTTATTTTCTGTTAATTAGCCATCTTTGCAAATCTGTTCTTTGCACACCAGTAGGTATCCTTCAATTGTGTTTGGCATACCTTATCCAAGAGAATACCTCCTTATGCTAAGACCCTAAAAAGCAAGGTATTTACCTCCTAAATTTTATTGAAAGATTGATTCCCAACAAAGCTCTAGAAAATGCATCATTTAGAATGCAAGTTTTGTGGGAAATGGCTACCTTGGAAAACTTTCAGTTCCTTCATATTGTAATTGGCATGAAAATGTCTTTTAATTCTTCAGTATTTCTAATGTGTGTTAGACCTTCCTCTTCATATACAGACAGTGCAAAGAAGATGGAGGGATAAATTCAAAACTGAAATACAAAGTTAGCTCTTTGATGTGAAAGTTTTGTATGATGGCAAATTGGACAAGGGAGAAAATGACAAGTCGAAGACAGAAATGGTTTTTTTGCTTTTTTTTAATTAGTACAGCAGATTCCATATTTTGATTAGATGAGATGCTTAACTCAAAAAGTTAACAAAGAGAATCCAAAGGAGTCCCCATAATGAGTTATCTTACATGGTAAGCTACATTTCCCCAAAATGTTTTCTTTCCTCATCTTCAATAAACCAGCTTATGAATATTGTTAGAATTGCAGAATACAAAGCCAGTACTATAGTCAGCCAGATTTTATGCTGAGAAATGCTCCCTTTAATGTCTTTAAAATACTGTACAGAATATTTTTTAATTCTAATACTGGTATCAAATTGAGGGAGAAATATTTCTGTAGCATAACTTTGATAATGATCAAGAGATGCAGAGCTAAACTTCCAGAGCATGCAATGTAAGTGTTTAATTCCCATTTTCAAGAGTATCTTTGAAGCTGCAGAGTCATTAATATGAAGCATGTTGCACAAGTTACTAGCAATCCTACTCTGCCAAGTAGTTATTCAGGGGTGGGGGTTGCTTAACATTTCCTACAGACAGGCAATGCTGGATACTTGCAAGGGGTGAGACAACAACTAATACATATATAAATGCACTTTCAAAATGCATGTGGGGAGACAGGTACATAAAGCTTATGTATTTTATTAGCAATCTACTTTGGTTTAGCTTAATCTTTCATTCACCTAGTATTATGAAGTGATTCAAGTCTACACTGTATGAGCTCAGGACTGCATACAGTCCTGGTTTAATACATTTCTCCAATTAGTAAGAATTTATTAAAAATATCTATGATTGAGTTTACTTTGTGATCATACATGTCTTATGCTATATGTTATGAGCATACTAAAAAACAGTACCTTTTCCACGTCTGACCTGCAGCTTGTGATCTACCTGCATAACTGGTAGTGGTCACTGAAACAAAGAGGTAGAGAATTTTTTTTAGGTTTTTTGTTTTGTTTTGTTTTGTTTTGTTTTGTTTTTTAATGAGTGATTCAAGCTACACTTAAGTCTCAGAAATGGTTATGCTTTCAGATTCAGTTATCCTCTCTCCATTCCAGGATTCACATTGGGAATAAAAATATGAACAGGAACACAAAGGGATGAAAGATCATGGTCTAGTGGTGAATTTGCAGTGCTGGGTTAGTGGTTGGACTTGATGATCTTAGAGGTCTTTTCCTCCCAAGGCTATTCTATGATTCTATGATTCTTTTGGCAGAGTCCTGTACTGGCGATCAATTTTGTGAAATGAGCTGTAAGTTCTGGATTGGGAGTATGATTTTATTTCTAGAAAGAGAAGCAGTCTAAAATTGCTTAGAAAGTCAGTTCTAAACTGAAAGTCCCCTAAAACTTTGGGAAGTTTTGAAATTGGGCATGATCTTCTCAGTTCCCTTGGATTTTTTCTAAACACACTCAATTTATCCATGTCCACACACTGTGTTGCAGTTTCTTTAATGTCTGAACCAGTTGCAGAAGTTCACAGGCCTGTTTTGTAGTCTGGTAGATTACCTGATACAACTAATTGGTTTTGACTCCCCTGGAATGGTCCACTGTGGTTTTATGTAGTTTGACATTGTAATGAGATACGTTTGTTCGTTTGTTTGCAATGTTAATTTCGTTAGCACTGAGATACTTTATTTGTATTAAATATTAAGAAACACAGAATGAATTCCTGATCTTCAGACTTGTGCCATGAGCAGCAACATAGATTACAGCAAAGTCACAATGTTTTAATTCATTCTGCTGTGCTTTCATTTCTGGGTTGTAAGCCCAAATACATTTGCCTTTAAATGCTTTAGAGGTAGACAGGTTGAGTTTTCATTGCTTCTAAATATGTGGCTGCCTTGGGGCTTCTAATTTATTTATTTTTTTAATGGAGTGAGAGGCTATAAAACCTGTGTGCTGTAAAGCAGGCAGACTTCTAAAAGTTTCCTACCAGCTCACCAGGCTCAGCTGAAAGAGCAGGTATCTTCAAGCTTATTTTACTCTTGTTCCTAGGCTTCTAATTAAAACTACTGAAATGCTCCCCGTTTTGAAAAAGTCAAATCTGATTTCATCTGAGACATTCCCTTTGTCACATTTTAGCTGTCTCTGGTTTATATACTTATGAAAAATTACAGTCAATTGTCCTTTACCAGCGGGAAGATTATCTGGTTGGTAGATGAGCTTTGGAAGAAGTGTGGACACAGTGTCCCTGTCTCTACACATATCTTAGCAGAGTATAACCCAGGAGCGCAGGCTAGAGACTGAATGGCTTTGCACAAAATGTGGAAGCACCAGGGAATGGTGCAACTATGAATGGGTTTATTGGTTCAGCCCCCAGTACATAGGAATAACAGAAATGTGATTCTTCTGATTGCTATTGCATTAATTAATTCAGTCCCAGTCCAGGGTTCTCATCTCGATAACCTAAAATATCATAATTTTAGGTTAACATTTTAATGTATTTTTAAAAATATTGCAATGAGATAATTGTCTTTATGTTTAGGAGAGTCATGGTGTGCACTCTTCAAATGTGCTTATTTATCTTTGTCTATTTTCATGGTTCCCATTACCAGAATATACGAGTTTCGTACCCTTTAATGTGTGAATCTGCCCCAGGCCTCTCTGAATAAGTGAATATTAGCTACATTTTGAAAACTGAATGTAATTCATAGCGTCCAGCTTTAATTGTCTAAGTTAAGCCTCATTTTGTTGCCTTGGATCCCAGTATGGGCTATAGAAAAGGTTAGGCTGTTAACTTAGCCATGCTGACTTGTACTCTGCAGTCTCTGAAATGACTGTTCAGGAGTCTCAGCACCTAAATAAGGTAGTATCACTTTCCCTCCAGGAGACTAAGTAACAGGTTTTCAGAGATGTCTAGACACTTGAGAAAGCAGAGGAATATCAAATGGGATTAAAAAAAAATATGCTGAAATGCTTCTGCATGTTGAAGACTTACTGAAGACATTTATCTCCATCTGCCTCTCTTGCCAGAGTAGAACAGGGTCCTGAGTTCAGGTCTGCAAAATCCTGTACCTCTGCTTAGTCAGTGGTTCAGTCATCTTTGCTGCCTTATTTTTTTGTAATTCATATCTTAGGACGGAGAACAAACGTTCTGCCCAGTGACCTTTGAGAAGTCTTTTTAATCACATTTGTGCCTAGGGAATACCAGTAAGAAATAATACTAACAAGTACTGCACAATGACAGGGTCAGAAGCTGTCCCCTGTCGAGTGGGTAAGAGGAACTGTAAACTTTATCCTTCATAACTATTTCTTTTTAATATGTGACATAAGAAGAAAGATAAATATCACTTCCTTTATTTGTACAGTTTATGATATTATTCTTTCTGGAAATACCAGTTTATTTCATCAGAAATACCAGACTTTTTCATCAGAAAGCATTCAAGTCCTGGCTCAATTAATGGCATTTGATTTAACTGCCCACGCCAAAAGGTCTGTGCGCCTATGTATGCTGGTGTTGCCATATAGCTTTACTGTCTCCCCTCAACTTTTCTTCCCTGAATCAGAAACCTTAAAACAAAGTACCAAAATTTGCTGCAAGGAAAGTAATGATCCTCCAAAAGAAATTCAGTGCAACTGGAAAGAACCATTTTAATTAGCTGATAGAATCGCATTGTTTAGGTTTCTTTTAAAAATCAATGAAGTGGCTGCAAATGTTTCTAATGTCTTCATGTCTTTAAAACTCTCACTGGGGAGCCCTCATTCTTGCCACAAAAGAATTTCTTATCATTTTGAAATTATTATAAAGGCAACTGGTACTTGGAAGGGGCTAATATATACTTCTTCATGTCTGCAGTTTTTCTGAGTTTGCTTGGTGGCAAAAAATAAGTTTTAAAATCCTTGCCCTATTTCTGCTTTCTTCTGGGTTTTGCTATTGGGTTTTTTTCTGACTTAGTGTGGGTCAGATGTACGTGCTATAGAATTTTATGCTATAGAATATTGTGCTATTGAAGCCTGAGCCTGAAGTAATCACTTCTTCCCAAAACCTCTCTATCCATTAAGGATACTGGACTTCTGGACCTAGAACTGTGCTCAGCTTAGACTAGCTAGAACTTCGAACACCCAGGTCTGGATCAATCTTCCCTTCCATTCTCATGCAGAATACACATAATTATGCTTATTACTCTAGTAACACTTGACAAAAGACTACCACTGACTGAAATCTGTATAATCTCTGCAACAAAACGGTTCTGAGGAAATAAAATATGAAGTGGACAAAGAATAGAGCTACATCTTCATAAACTGAAGTGCACTGAACAGCCCTGCTCAATGTGCAACGTGGACATTCCCCTTCAAGGTCAGCTCTCTGTTGGAGGTCTCACCACTGATACCTTTTCCTTCATTCATCTTCATCTTTGAAAGATTAGCATTTCTCTCTAAGATGAGTCTGAGTGCAGCTTTTGAAATCATACAAGCATCTGATGCAGCTATATACAAAAAACCACCTGTACATATGATTTTGTGCCTTGCAGTTGTATTCTCTGAACTCTAACAATAAAAGAGAAAAAGGTATCAGTCATTCCTAGTAAAGGCCTTGCTTTAGTTTAGGGAGATAGAGAGATATATGTATTGTTCCAGTTAGTGGCAGAAGGAGACCGCAGTATTCTGACTATTGCTTCCACTTCTGTGAGCCCCCTCTTGCTCCTATCCAGTCCAAGCTTAAAATAACAATAACATTAGCTTTGTCTCTGAAAAACAAAATTATTTCATTTAAGTTGCTGTAAAACTGACAAAGAAATGTTGCAGAAGTGTTGCTATTCTTTCTTCACTTTTCCTTCGTCTTCTCCTTAAAGAAGAGTTAATGACCATATTAAGCCATGTTCTATCAATACTTACACACGTGCAGCTCCCAAATAAGGTGTGCTCTGCTTGATATAATTACAGAAGATGAAAGACCTCAGCTGATCAATATGAACTGCTTTTATGTAGTGGGATTTTTTCAAACAGATGGATCATGAGTCCAGTCCTGCATTCCCGACTCCCAGGAAACCTATTTGGATTTTCTTTAATGAATATCAGTACTGTTAATCTCTAGTGAGATCACAGGCAAGAATAAAACTCTGAAGTCCCTGAGACTTCTTAATATGGGAAAAATTCTTCTTGAGACCTTTCCTAACTTCCTATCCAACATAAACAATACAGAAAAATACACTCCATATTCTACTTTCCAGTTCTCTCATTCCATCAGTATGTAACATATAATATTGTTGGTGTTCCATTTCTATCACTTTTTTTTAAAAAAAAAAAAAAAGATATTAGATTGTATTAGATACGTCTGGGTTTTTTCTCATGTACACTACAACACCAGTACAACAGCTAAATCATGGTTAAAAGTTATTTTTATACAGTGTCTCTCTTTATTTTTCTGATTCAGACTCCTCAATAATGTTCCTCAATTCATTCTGTCCCGACTTTCCCTAGTCGATCTCTTGTGAATGTGTCAATGATTGTGAAAGAGTAAATAGAATTTAACTGGGATTCTCAATTCTTCCTTATCCTCCCTCCTGAAAAACAACATAACTGATTTGAAAATGCTTGCCTTAGAGGTTAGAAAATCCTTAATTGAGACATTAGTTGAAAGAAAACATAAAATTGTGTCACTGGAGTTCTACCTCTGAACTTACAAAGACAAAATGCAAACATTTCTGTTAATATAGAAAAATATGTCTCATAGCTATAGAAGCAATCAATGAAAACATTTATTTGGAGGAAAACTTACCAAACTCTTTCAGAGCATAAGAAACGTCCAATCTACTGTTTTAAAAAAAAATGGTGCTGTGAAGGTTCACTGTAGGAGATTTAGTTTGTATGTTCTCATGACAACAGAGCTGAGAGCATTAGCAAGGGGAGAGAAATCAAAGGACAAGAAATTCAGTTGCCATTTTCTAGCTTTGAAAGATTTTACTTTAGAGACAACTACTTAAAAAAATAATACAGACTGACAACTACAATCTCCAGTCATCCCTGAGAAAAAAAAACAGTGACATAGCTCAGATGTCAGACTGTACCTTAGTTTTAAGAGTAGGAAGAGAATTTTGGAATTCATTAAATGCAAGCATATTTCTTTCTTCTTCCCAGTACATGAATTACAAGCAAAGCTAGAAAGAGCTTGTGAGAAGGCACCATCCTGATTTGAAAGAAGGCTGCTTTTGAGGCAAAAGCAATGTAATTGTCCAATGAGTTTACCCAAAAATTGGATGGGAACTCACTTCAGCAAAGAAGGAATTTCACTTTATTTGGAGACCGTCTTCCCTAGGTATACCTCCACAGTTGTCAATTACATCTATGACTTAGATCAACCCCTTCATAGCTGATGATCAGTAAGATAAATGTGGTGCTCATGTTTGCTTCATGTAGCCATATTTCAGCAACAGATAATTTATTTTTCGGATTTTTTTCTTGTGCTGTTAACCAATGAGTGAGATGGAAAAAATAAAGAAAGTTCAAGTGCAAAGTCAGAAGTTCCATTATGAAGCTGTTTTTCCCCCCTATTCAGTTTACATGAAGAATGCTGTTATGTGCTTGAAGTGTGACATACAATCACACAGTGGCCTTGTTGAACTGCTGTTGTTAGCTGTATCACTTGCTGAAATTCTGTAATCGTCAACAGAATCAGATGCTGGGTCATTTGATACAATCACTGTGATGTTCAGCAATGTTTATTCAAAAGCTGTGTGTGTGCATGTGAGAACAGGAGGCTTGCTTTAGTAGTGAAGGTCCCTTGGTACACACCTCACATGCTAAGATGCGGAGAGACATTTTCATTTCCCTTGGTAGGTGTGAGGTAAGTGGTCTTAGGAAGTCACCACAGGATCAATACCACATATTGTGGAGGCTTTCAGTTTGACCTTGTGAACAACTAGCTAGCTTGTGTCCACTGAGCATTATTTTGCTGCACACTTTGCTTGAGTCGTATGGCAGCGGTAGGAATAACTAAAAAAGGCCTCTTTTGCAGTCACACATTATTTCCATTTTATGCCTTCCCAATCTGTAACTCCAACTTTTCTCAGGCTGTTAGTCATCTTCTAAAACTTTCACATTTCTGGTGTTTACAGAGTTTTAGGGCTCAGAGTGAGCTGTGAAAGTATGCAATTAGTGACAAGGATGAGAGATGGCAGAACCCTGTCATTTCATTATATTTATATTATAGCGCTCACAGAGCTTCTCAGTAGCCAGCTGCCTCTTATGAGAGCTATTGCACAGAGCTAGCAGAAGACTGCTGTTGCCCTTGCCATCCTGGACTCCAATTTTTCACTATCCTTTTTGTGGTCTGTCAGAAGGGAAACTGGAGTGCTTATATTTCAGAAGTGGTGGCACCATTTGAATGGGGTTGACAGGAGTTTAGCCTAGAAAAGTATAAGCTTAGGTTATGTCTATGGCAGACTTAACTGCAGTGTAAAGACACTAAATGGGTTTTAGGTGAGCTTGCTCAGAGATGAGCTTGAGGACCCACGGCAGCACAGAATTCAGTGCAGCATATCCATATGGATGAGAAGCTAAACTGCGTGCTGTTATAATTAAATAGTATGTGGTACCAGAGTGAGCCGTCTTTTTATTTTTTTTCTTACAGATGCCTAGGGTATGTCTACATTGCAGTGCCATTTGTGGTGTAGATGCAAACTTCTTCAGCAGAAACCAGATTTCAGCTTTTTAGACACTTGCTTGAGCAGAAAGGAAGCTAAAATTCTTCTCACTATTTTTATGTCTGTGGCTTTCCAGGGTTTCTGTTTTGTTCCAGATTGCATTGCCATGTCACATGTAAAAGTCCACATCCAAGAAAGGGTGGAGGGCTATGCCTCTTCTGAGTTGAAGAAAAAAGTCTGAAATCATTTGTGCAGTAAATGAAATAGGCTTAAGCCTCCTCTATGGTATGCAGCTAATTAGCTGATGTTCATTTTCAAGTGCGTTGTTCACAGTCAAGCTGAGACAATGCGCAATATGCATTATAATGTCCCAGGAATGTGTCCTGATTCTAACTGCTTCCTTTTACTACTGCTGCTCCCAACCATGAATAAACCCTGCTTGAAATCTTGAAAGGTGATGGGTGTATTCTAGAGACAGACATTTTCAACATCATCTGAATCTGCTCTCTCTGTGATGTAAAGCCTGTGAAAGGATGAATCTGGCACTACAGCCTGGAAAATGTCTTCATTTTGGCTTTTTCTCTCTGTTTCTTCCTCTCTCTTCTTGATGATTATCAAAATTTTCAGTTCTTTTATTTAAAAAAAAATTGTTGCTCAGAGACTTTTGACTATTTGCATCCACTTAATTTTAGTAATACACGTACTGGAGTTTAGTGCTAGCAATTAAACATGATTTTTTTCCTATTATTAATTGCTATTTATTTAGGATTTAGTTAACAGTCTCTGTAGTTGCGAGCAGCTATACGCCAGCCTAGTGAGTCATTTCCTTTACACTGACACCCATTGAAATGGCTCCCTTGCTGAAAATTCACTGATGTAACCAGACAAGCAGTATCGCGAGAGGTCATACCTCATTATTTCCCATTTGCTCAAGTATGTGTATGTTTCCTGGACAGAATAAAATCAAAAGAAATCTAGGCCTGGGCGGGGGGGGTGGTGGTGGGGGGTGGTGTTGAGGACACAAAGGAGAATGAATTTTATTCACATGAATTGATGCAAAATTTATTTGTAAAAGTTGGTTTAGTTCCCATCACAGGCAGAAATGGGGTGATGAAAATGTTCTTACTAACACTCCCTATCTACACAAACCCTGGTGTCAGGCTTGCCTACGTGTTTGGAGATATAGTATTAAAATCGTGATAATGCACAGACTCTTGTAGAGAAAGCAGAACCATAATTGACTTAATATTTAGAAGCAGCTAAACTAAACAGACATTATTAGTTCTTGACATTTGTCTGATAACTTGTTCATTTACTCATCATGGTCATCTGAGGCCTCAGTTTCCTCCCTCAGTGCTTAGAAGGCATATAACTGGATCAAGGAAAATTTTATTTCTGGAACATTCAAGTGGAGGTTGTAGCTGCATTTTGTTGGTAAGAAATCAAATGCTTACAATGTACAAAGTGTAAAGGCATGCATGTAAATTCTGGAGATCAAAGAGTTCGTCTTCTATGGGGAT
Organism: Podargus strigoides; assembly: GCA_028020825.1. NCBI lineage: Eukaryota > Metazoa > Chordata > Aves > Caprimulgiformes > Podargidae > Podargus > Podargus strigoides. Next base: position 16,678,109 of record CM051621.1, on the reverse strand, counting down.
TATCTAATGTTACTACTTTCTTCCTCACTTATTATTATGGCATCACTCAGAATATAGTGGGATTTCTTGTCATATTTGTTGATAAACTGGAAAATACTTGAACTTCCTCCAAGTCTGCAGATCTGTTTGCCAGGATGGATTCCTGCAGAACCCGGAGGGGCAGCTTTGGGAACATCACTGTGGTTTTTCACTAGACTAAAATGCGTTCAATAAACAAACAAGCAAACCAACCAACCAACCAACCTTGGGATAAATGAGGTTCCAGATACCGGCCTAAAAAAAATCAAAATCCTGCCCTCACGGGCTTTGTCTCCTAGATAGCATTGTGCTGCCATGTTCTGTCCCTGTGTATTGTGCCTCATCTTCATCACATGCTCAGCTTTGTGGCTTTTCAGACCAACAAACAAACCAGCATAATGAGACCAGAGGAAAAGTTTACTTTAGACATTAAATGGTCTCTGTGGTAATTTATGATCCTTTTTATCTTTTTAAGAAACCCCAGTGGTTAAAAAAAAATAGGTAAAATTGCACTTTTAAAACAGATACTGCACATTCTTTATCAATACTGGTGGGAGGGGGAAAGCGGGATTTGGCTGTTTAGTGTGTTTGCTGCTCAGCATCCAGGGGGGAGGTACATGGATGCCTTGCTGCCTGCAGCGGCCGAGTGACCACAGGGTTGAGAGGCAGCTCAAGAATCAGCAGCAGGTAGTTTGGCATGTCTTTAGCAATCACTTTGCCTGCACAACCTCCTGTCACATGGCTCCCACACCCACTCCCTGTCACAGCTTCACTTCTTAAATAAAAGGAAACTGACAGCAATAAGGAATTAAAAGGTCTCTGTTGGAAGAAAGAAATGCATGCAACTATCCTGGAAGGAAATAAATCTAGGTATAAGAAGTATAGGAGAGATTTTAAACTTCTCCTGTCTTAAATACCTGAGTCGGTTTGTTTGCTTCCCTGAAACTGATTTTATGATTAAACAGGTGTCCATCTCCCATTCACTTTCTGCAGAAATGGCAGACAGAAAGGAACCCTTGTGGCTTTTCAACCCGTTGAGCAGAGCTTTTTATGCCTTGTTACATTCTTCATATTGGGGTAAATAATCCCCAGTAAGAGGTGGGGAACCTCACTTGTATTTATGAGGTGAACCTCACAAAGCTTGAATTTCTGATTCTTTTCCCATAAACGCAGAACAGTATAGTGCTGGGATGAAAGTGAAGTCATTTATTGTTAGGTACATTTGCTTTCGTCACTGATACTACAGCATTTCTCATGAATTCTTGCCTGATGATCTGCAGAACTCCTGAGCAGAGGGGCTCTGCAGTCATGTTTTTAGGCATCAGTCTTCACATGGGAAGCCTGAAACTAGTTGCTACCAAGGAAACCATCATGGATCACTGCCATCCTTCTTTACGGGACTCTTTCAGAAGGTAGTTATGGGTTCTCTACCTCACTGGCAGTTTTAGTGGAGTATATGTAGTGTTCAGGCAGCATGTTTTGCACTGTTTTGTCCACTATGTTTTGCATTTCGTGGAAGCTTGTTTAGAAAAATTCTGGTCATGATCATTTTCTAGCATCATGCTATTTAGGGGAAGCAGAATAGACTATCCTTGACTAACTACAGTCTCATTCATTTTGGGGCAGAAGGGCAGGTTCTACATCATTGTGCAGCCCATTGTTTTTTTTTTTTTAACTGATCTATTAGGGAGGGAAAATGAAATAATTAATACTTAATTGCATCAAATGGGCCCAAAATTTGCTCTGAATTGCATGCACGTAACTCACTGGCAATTGTACTTGCATTACCTGAAGGCATTTAGATTGCTTCATGAGATTCCCTCTCCTTTAGCCAAATACATAATACTTCTCCTCTGAGATCTGAACTGTTTTATTTAGTAATTAAGGTAGTTTGTGCAACATCTTAAGGATGCAAAGGGCAGATATATCAATTCCAAATCCAAGGACTAACCTAATGGCTCTTAAAGCCTTCCTGTTAGGAAATTCTCTGAAGACAGAGAATTCTCTTGAAGTCGTATGCCTCTACATTTGGATTTGGCCCATTTTAACCAGTATCAGAGACATAATGAAAATAAACTAATGGATGTTTAACAACATCCTCTCACTATGTAGGTTTACTACTTTCTTTTTCATTTCCTTCACATATTTTAGAGCTGACTCTTTCATGTTAGTCACAGCCCTTTCGTCACTGCAGGTTTGATTTTGTCCTATGGAAGATGTGTGCATGTGTGTACAAATTTAAAAAGAAGTTAACTTTCTGTTGATGCTTGCCAAAGAGATTCCTCAAAAGATGCACAGCAAAGCTTTTGACAAATTCTAAGATTTTTGAAATCTTACAGCAATTCTGAACCGTTATGGCTTGAAAATGATAATTTCATCAAAAAGTTCCCCAAACACAACTTGGCAGGTGAAATAGAGCAATAGAAATAGAAATTCAAGTTCACATTTTTTGCATTTAATACTATTTTTGCCCTAGGTTTCACACATATCAGTGAAAGAGGCCTGATCTATCTGCACTTATAGTATAAAACAAAATAGTAAATTAGGAATGACATGTTGGCAATTTGGTAGTGGATGAGTGTCACTTGTTTTACAACACAATATATTTTGCATTTTGCTGTCTTCCTTCAAGTCTCTCCCTTCATATCTCTGAATGCTCAGTTTTGGCTCATCTTGTATGCCAGAGATGAGTGGGGGGCATCTTTCCTTAGCAAGGTACTGTGATCCACACTCCCGGCTCTTTCTGCTATTTGATTTCTTATGTGGTGTTTGATACCTCTAGTGGCAACACGGAACATTAGGAGAGCATATAATTATTCGTCCACATCCTCTTTTGGAGACTAATTATAGATTTCTCTCTGCACTCTTAGTCAGGTTACTGGATTTCTTCTTCCTGGAAACAACTGTAAGATTTTAAGTAAATGATTTTGAGGTCTATTCCAGAATTCAAACAAAAATTTGTCTGCTTTTGGGGAAACAAATAATTAAACTGCTAGATGAACCCGAGATAAAACACCTAAACTCATTTTGAATTGTTAAAGTCCTTTTAAAAGACACATGTCAAAGTAAAAAAGCTATTTTGAAAACAGTTTTAGACACAAAAGTTTCTTTCTGATCTTTGCGAGCAAACCTATTTGTTTCCCTACTGAAGTGCCTTCTGCGGCAAGTTTATTATTCACTAAGAAAAACTTTCCACATTTTACCCAGCCAACAACAATCTTAGCAAAGACAAAGGCTAGTAAAGACGTGGAGCTAGAATAAAAAAGTTTGCTCTGCAATTAAATTTCTCACAAATTATATAAAGTAAGTAAGCATTACCAGTTTAAGTACAGGAAGAAAAGTAAGCAGTTTTCATCTTGTAACAGTTAGTTCCTACTCTTTGGGCCTGTCAAATGCAAACCAGGACCAACAGCTTTGCTCTTGGGCCCAAGGATAATTTATCAATCTCTTCTGATATCCAGGCTTCTTACTTTAGGCTTTCCAAAACAATTTTCACTGGCTGTGTATGCACAGAATAGGGTTTTGCCTTTGCTGCTCTCTTTAGGAGATAGAAACACCAAGGATGGCAAAATCCTTTTTGGATGAGCAGAGATGGCTATCTTTCAGAGGTTTAAACCTATTCTAATTCAAGTATTAACCCTCACACTGGCTGCTTTTATCTAGTTGTGGAGTGAAATCTTGTTTAAAAAAATTTCCAATTAAGTTTCAGATTAAAATGTTGGCTGCAGAATGTCTGTGTGCCCTTGCTCTGGGGACACCAACTACTGAGAGAGGTGGGACACAGAGTACAGAGCAAGAATTCCTGTAACCATTCCAGCTTAATCCACTTCCCCACATGAATTGGCACCCATCTTCTTTTCTTGCTTGTTCCAGCACAGTGGGCTGTTCAGTAAGGGCTTTGAGATATACTTGTGGCACTAATGGTAATATATACATTGCTCAACGGCTAGAATTTGTAACAGCGTGTTTGTGGTTTGTGTGTATGTGTGTGCACGTAAGAGGCTGTTTCCTGTCTTCCAGTCTCCATTCCATCTCCCACAGTCCCTCTACCTATGAAAAAGTGGATGGTTTGGATTTTTTTTAATTAGTCTAAACTTTCTTGCAACTTCTTGAAAAATAACATTACTTTGGCTGTACTTTCTACCGTAGAAGAATTTTATGATTTTTTTATGAGAGTGCCTCAACTGTGGGTATTTAATTGAAGCTTGCAAAATAGTCAAATAAAAGAAAGTCTGCCTCTTTCCAGCTGTCACAGTTGTTTAAGCCTATTTGGTACCGTATCAGGAGTACTAAAATTTTAACTATACTGAACAGTAAATTGAACCGTTTAGTAAACTATCTGCAAGATTGTAAGTAAATATCTCTTCCCTAATTAGCCAGTAATACATTATTTGGATCAGCTAAAATAAATAGGCAGTTGCTGCTACTGCCACAAAATGCATTTCTAAAACTCGCAGGAAAAGAGGACAACTGCTAGGAGCTGGTTTGCCAGAGTTGTTCATGACTGTTCATGCTGTAACGTTGTCAAATTGCACCACTGCATGGTACACCAAGTAGGCATGAAACTATGTTTAATACAAATTATGCACTATACTTTCTGAGAGAAACAGGACTGAGTTTATTTACCCAAATAAAGGGATAAGTAATAAACAGGTCATGGGTAACTGTTTTCTAGCACTATTTTGTGTATTACAGATGGATTCTTTTCTGTAGGCTACTTTCCAGGATTCTCTGTTTAATTGTCAGCTTCAGCTCTTCAGAAGAAATGTTCTCTGAGAAATCTGAAAATATCAAGGCTTTTTTGATAATATAAGATTTTTACTAGGATGCAATATAGACAGTTCATAACCTCTTTATTCCCTCTTGATACTGAGAAAATAGAAATTAAATATTTTATCTTTAAATTCTAAAATACATGGATGTATAGTAAAATTATTTAAACTTTGTTAAAATTAGATATTCACACTTAAAACACTACAAAAAGAGGCTTACACTATGTGGCATGAGTATGAAATAGAATGCATGTTTTTAAATGGCTGAAGTTTTAGTATCTTAAGAGAAATAAACTTTGGTCCTTTTTCCTCAAGAAATATCTATGGAGACTTTTTTACAAGTTTTGAACACATAACAAGACAGGTAAAGATAATAATCTATTAAATATAAAGTCTTTGAGTTAAAATGTACCAGGCATGGAGTGTGAATTTGAAGGAAAGCTGAAAATTGAAGCATGAAAACATGAGAAAATAGTTGATTTCAGAAAATGCTATATTCATTTTCATGGAATTTGAGTGGCCCTGCCCAGCTTTTACTTACTTGATGAGAGATTATTTTTAGAAATAATTACATGACAAAGAAGGAGAATATTGAAAGTGATTCATTTGTAGGAACAGTGGGGACCTGTTGGGTGAGTGATTGTGGTAAGTTATCGGTAACTTTGGCCAAGGAATAATAGCATCCTGAAGGCATTTATTGCACACTACTAAACCTGTAATTTTGAAAGAAAATGTAATGCATGCATTTTGTAAAGAAATGTAAATGCAGGTTTGATTTTGTGATGTGGTGTGGTCCAAAGGCGCTCTGCTGTGCTTGCCTCCCAGAAGAACAGAAAACAGCCCAGAACCACAGGATGGGCTAGGTAGGGTGTCACACTTCTGTAGTGCCAACTGGCCACCCATCATCTACAAGTGTCCCTTCTCTACCTTCTTGTGTACGTCAAAGCGTACATCAAGAAAGTGGTGAACTCAGGTTGCAGGTTGACATTACTGTTGAAACCCTCCCTTGCAGATGCTCAAACTTCCAGAAGGCAGCTTATGTATTGAATACTCGCTGTCATCTCTAGCTGGGGATCTACATTCAGATACTTGTACATTTGTTACTTTTGTATGAACTCTGAACAGGTATGATACCCATTATATTGTCTTCAGCATGTCAGAGCCTCCAAGAACAGAGACTTTAAAAAAGTGTATTCTCAACAAGACAACCTACTGTGAGCACATCAGATCTGTCCTCTGATGCCTTCAGTGGCTTCCCCTTAGATTTTAAATCAGATTCAGGGAACTGTTGCTAACATTCAGCCATATACTTCTTTGCTTTGTATGCCAACGAAGGCATACTTCATTGCCTTGTCCAGGATATGTAAAAGATGTGGAAGGGATTTGTTGCTCTCTACACTTCTCTGAAAACTGGAGCACTCTATGTTAAGAGGAAATCTCATCCCTATGGAGAGGATATCTTTCTCCAGAGCTGATCTCACACTGGAATGAACTCTGGAAATTTTAAAAATCCCCACAGACCTCACTGCCTTCTGCTCTAGTGGCAAGGCACTGTTCTTTGACCCCATCCTCTCTAATGTAAATATTTAACAATATACATATGTCAAAAGCAACAGCGACCGCAACTCTGAAACTCTACCAAACAAAGCACAAGCTTTTCCCATGGGGAGCAAGTGAGAGGACGCAGTATGATGGCACTTCCTGTATGACTGTAGGTGTTCCTCCATACATAACAAGACAGTACTGAGTGTGCCATAGGAACTTCTGTAGAATAATACAGCAGCTTTGGGGTGCCTTTGGGAGAAAGGCTAGCCCCGAAGCCAGGTGCCAGCCCGGACTTGGTTGCATTTGAGTAAGCTGTGGAGATGGTACAGGGAGATCCAAGTTACACGTAGTCTGAACCTTGTGCCTGTATTGCCCTGGATCTCGTAACAGTATAACCATATGGATGTTGCATATTTTACTTCAGCTTTATACTTGAGGTTGTAAGACTTATGTTTTAGCTATTATGCCATGCCACTCCATGCTAGTGGCAGAATTTCAGGTATCTGAGTGCAGTATGCAAGGGATGTGACATTTTTTTCTGTTGCTACAGTATCAGTGGCTAGTGGTCAAGTTGATAACCTGACCCAGACTTTTTCAAGCAGTGTTTCAAGACTGAGATGAACAATTTTAAGTATTTGATCAAATAAATAAACAAAGCATTACATCTGTAATAAGAAATTGACAATAAAAGCTTTTTATTTCTGCCTTGGAATACAACACTATTACTTCTTTCTCTCCTTCCCACTCCTTCAATTTTCCAGGTGCCACTCAAATTGCCCATAAATCTTGGACTCTTAATTTAGAAAACAATCTCTCAATCTCTACCACCTCCTAAAATATACTCCTAAAAAATGGTAACTATTTTAAACATCACATTATGGGTTTTGTTCAGCTTTCAGTGCTTGTGCTACTGAAAGAAGTTTGGAAAAAAGGGAAAATGAAAGTAATAAAAGTAAAAATTTTAACTGTGTTTAGATTTCTCACCACACATTAAATAGAAAACTCGTATCACGTTACACCATTAGATTAGCTGCAATCTGCCAATTCCACTGAAGTGCTACCACCTACATACACACTTTGTCCAGTGTTTGTGAAAGGTTATACCTGGCAATAAAACTTACAGTATTTTTGAAATAGCACATATGCACATGCAGTACTTGAGATATATGCCATAACCATGTGATCATGCTTTTAGTTGTATTTACAGGGAGACAGAGGTCTTTAGTAGTGATATGGGTTCTAATGGCCCTTGTTCTTTTAAGTATATATACACATAAGAAAGACCATCATAACACCTAAGAGTTTATCTAATTAATGTGTGGCTTGTGTCCCACATTTGTGATAGATATTTCAGGGGAAAAAAAAAAACCCAAAACAACCCACTCATCCTATTTTTTCTATTCTCCACTTCCTGTTATTACAGGCAACTTTTGGAGGCAAATAATTATCTCCTTCTATCCATGATTTGTGTCCCTACCTGAGAGGGAAAATGTACATATCTAGGTCTCAGGTGGTTTGATGAAAAGTGAAATAGAGAAGCCTTTGCCTGCCTGACTCTGGCAGTTTGAAACCCACCCCTCAGCCTCAGTGCCCCAGGCTGACACACAGGAAGGACAAAGGGGTTGTGCCAGCCCTCCTCTTGCCCCAAAAGATTCTGCACGGTGCAGAAGTGCACTTCTGTAGCACTACTAAGGAAGCGCAAAACAATATTTTTCTTGTGCCAGATACGTTTTTATCATTGTGCAATTCTTTTAAGTGACAATAATTTATTTTAATGTTGGTTTTGTTTTTTTTTTTCCCTTTTGCAAGCATTTGAGAGAAAAATTAAGTAATCTGTTAATGATTCAGTGAGCATTTTTTAAGGAATGACCACACTACCTTTGCTCAATATGGCTGAAGAGAATAGCTGGTGCTCTGGTTACATTATTGTGCTTTAAGAATTCAAAAGGAGATCCCATCAGAAAGACTACTCCTTATTCACTTGTGCTCCCTAATGGTAACTTTAAATTCTGTCTTCTCTATTGTCTTTGCTAAAGACACATGACTTTGTGCCTTTGCTGTCAGAGCGAGGTGTATTGTGCCAGTGAAATGCAGTCAGTACCTAACGTGCATTTACAGAACTTTCAAAGACCGCTATATATACATTTCTCTTCTCTTTTTTTTTGTGGAGGATATGTGATTTCTTCTATCAGTGCAGCAGCTTGTGATGTGATAGTACAATGAAACATGAGGCCAGTGCAGCGAGATACCTTTTTTCTTCATATTGTGTTAAGGGTATGAGCCGCCTTTGTTGTCGGTGAAGTTAATAACGTTTAGAGATATAAAAATCAAGTCAGTCCTCACTGACTAAGAAAGTAGTACTAGACTCCCTTGCTAGCCTTGGTTTTAGCAACTTCTCTATTTCTATAAAAGAAAAAGCTTTTAGAAATTGAGATATACGTCCTTTGTTTGTACAAATTCTTAGACAATATGTGGAAAAGACCATATGTTCACTCCAAATTTACATCTTCTTTTTGGTCATTTTACAGCACACAAAAAGGTGTCTTGCAGGGAAAATTGCTACAGCCAGAATCCCTCTAATCTGTCCCACAGAACTCACAGCAAATCCAAATTGAAAGTTAATTGAGACTGGGGAAGAAAAGCTAACGCCTTCTCCCCTCTCAGTGGGCATTATTTTTACTTTGACATATATCTGCATTTTTTTAGTCTGAAGAGCACAAGGAGAATTCTTAGGAAAAAAGGGTGCTTCCTGAACATTGCCACAAAGTTCAGCCTATAGGCTAGAGAAGAAATAATGGTGTAGTAGTTTTGCTTTTTTTACACCTGTCCATTATTTTTTTCAAATATGCTTTAAGTTTCCTAAGTTAAACACACTCCTCAAAATCTGGCGACAAAATAGGTCTTTGGCTGTTCAGTTTTAGCCATTACATAACAGAAATGTGGTTAGTTTTGATTATAAGTAGACTACACGATATTTTTTTTCTGTTCTTTTATTTTAGGACTAACTCCTAGAATAAATTGACACAAAATTTCGAAGTTAGCTTTCACTGAATAATTGCTAGTATTTTCTTGTTATGTTCTATATCACTTTGGGTAGTGATGATGATTTTTATTTTGTAACATGTAATTTATAACACATCATACAATCTATTTGCTGCATTATTGCAGAGATTGAAAACAGATACACAAAAATGCTTCACTGCTGCTGTAATGCAGTCCTGAGTACATTCCTGTTGCATTATCTGTATCTATTTCCCAAACAGAACATGATTCTAAAGTGGCCAAATATGCAACAAAGTATTTAAAAAAAACCCTAGTCATAAACTGAAATGTGTCAAAATGTGTATTGAAGAGGTTCTTGATGAATTAAGGATGACTCCTTGTGTTCTGAGCATGAGCCTGAGCTCTGAGACCCAATTTGCTTCTTATCCACACATAGTAAAGGAGAGCTTTTGCTTAGTTTCAGGTATCAGGTTTGAGCTTGAGCCAACTTCAGAGTAATGCCAACTGGACAAGGGAACTTGCTGGATTCTATTCCTGAGGTTTTTTTGCCTGACACCCTAAAGTCAATACAGACCTTGCCCAAGGAAGTGTCAAAAAAAAGGTTGAGAAGAGACTTGTGACTTTATCTTGCCTTTTGCATTAATAGTTGCTTATGATTTTCAAGGATACATATAGCATGTGCCTTCACAGAATCTGCTGGTTTTTTTTTTAAAGTACAGCCCTATCTAGAACAGGACCATACCTGCTGGTATCATACCTTTTTAAGTATTGTGTTTTAACAAGGAAGTAACAAAGTCAATGACTGAAATGCAACCAGGAGTATAATAACATACCCTAACACCTTTCAGCTGACTGTCTCATGTTCATTTAGGTGGCTGGTAATAATGGGACTAAGGTAAAACAGCCCTGTTCATAACATGTACTAGCACAGCTAAGCAGGGACTACCATACCATGTAGTTACCGTATTGTATAATAGTTGTCCTTCAAAAGTCAGCATTGCCATGTATTTCTCCATCCTTTATCCAGAGGGCAACATAACTCTCTGTAACTGGGAAATGCTAAGCTTTTAAAACACCTAAGAATGAGGAGACATAGTACCATGATGTCATCTGATGAATGGAAGATATGACACATCCCTCCTACTGCATTATTATAGATAGATTTACATATATTAGCAAATTAGATGACAGTCTTAAAGGATAGCATTGTGAATGTTGTATTTGTATTGGACATTTATATGAAGTATGTGTAGTATATAAATACAGGCTTGCTCTAAATATAAATGTAAAACTGCTAAAGAAACTGTAATTTACATGGTTATTTTGGCTAAGTACCTGAGAAATAGGCCAATTCAGATTAGTTTCCTTACAACCTCTATTTTAATGTCTGTACCTCTTTTCTAAACACCAGCTCTACTCATGGAAATGTCCCATGATCTGAATTGCATGCAGTAATCTTGAGGAGAGAATATGTATTTGGCACCATTTTCAATGATCAAGACACTTTACATGACATTCTTGTTTAAATGGCATGAAAATCAGAGTTAAGTGCTGTGTAAATGAGGGCAGAATAGAGCCCTTTGTATCTCATTTTCCAACTGCCAGTGGGATCATCTGGAGGTATAACCACATAAATCCCCCGAGGATATATCTCCAACTCTCTCTCTCTTAACATGCTGTTCTCTGATCACATTGGAAATCCACTCAATTTAGATTTAATCTCAGCAAAATCTACCCAGGACTTTTTTCTAAATTTGCAATACTGTCTTTTTGGCACTTTTTTCTTGGGCTATTATGTTTAGATGGATTTTTTCTTAGACGTCCTCAAACTTGCTTCTCTGTGGGGGCATCAATGTGTGTAAGGAGGGTGGGGGTCTCTAAAAATTAGAGATGAAACTGTTGGCTCAGCCTCCAGTATGGGAGCATCTGTCATTGACTGCTGCATGATATTAGGATTGTACCTTCTCCCTGATTTACTTTGCTGATCTAAACTATGGCCGTAATGTTTTCCAAACATTTTTTTTACTTTCTGGTCTTTTCAACTTACAGCTCTGCATTGCATGGAACAAAAGTACGACCATTCTCTCTACCCAAAAAAGAAACTCTGAACTTGTAATGAATGAGTATAGCAAATTTACAAGTAAAAAATAAATGGCAAGTTGCATGTGGAGAAAGAGACACAGAGACAGATGGATTTATATAAATCAAGCTTTTAAAGTGTTAGTTTTTTTAAAAAATTAAATAATTGTAAGCAGTAACCAGCTGTAGTATTATTCTTCACTGTGTAATCTGCACAGTGAAATGTAAACAGGGGGTCAGGCTCTCCTGTGGCCATCTGACCCTCTCAGCAGGAAAAGGGGGCATGGAGAGAGGCTGTGCACAGAGAAGCGTACAAGGATATTCATGAGCTGGGAACTTTTGCAGCAAAAAATAGCTTTCCTGCATAGTCAATGGTGCATAGCGTTCAGTTTAAAAACCTTTATTAAATTAAGAGGAGCTTTCTGCGTCCACCAGCCTTTGCTGCTGCTGCTGTGTGTGCTTCCATAATGTTGTTGAGAATACTGGGGCTTAATATCAACTTGAAGGTTTAGAAAAATGCAATAACATTCAGATACAACTTGATTACAGACGAAACAGAGATACAGAACATGAAAACTGATATGTCTGGGGAATCTAGCTCTTCTGAATCCCTTTGTTCCTTAAAAAAATTCTTTCTTAAAAAATAACGTCTATCTATATGTATATATGCATTCCTTTGTCAACACAGGAAGATGGAGGGATTGGCAGCCAGGCATTCTTCAGTATGTTAATTATCTAATGTTTTCTGTTCTTTAAAATTCTCTTCTTTTTCTTCCCATTTTTTTTCTTCCCCCCCCCCCCCCCGATTAAAAAGCTGAGCCCATCTCTTACACTCTGATCATAGTTCTCACGCTGTGTATTTAATACAGCATATTTTTTAATTCACAAGCATACTCTTTCTGTCATTGCTACAGTCACTATAGCTCTGACTACCTTTTTGTTGCAGTTCAAACATCTTTTCCCTGCAGTATTTTTATGACATAACAAACCTTTATTTATTTCTCCATGTATTATTTTAAAAAACAATATAGTTTTTCACCCAAAATACCCGTTTTTACATAACCTTGAGATGCCTATTCATTCTGTCTCAGGAGGAGTTCAGGGGAAAGGTGCAGCGCCCCTCTAAATCACAAATGAAATGAGTTTGTTGGCTTGAATAGTATTTCTCCTTTCAACCCTCCGCACATTTCAGTGCATTCCATTAGTCATTGTTCAAATGAGGCTGTTCTCCGACCCCAGAGGCAGGGGAGGGAGGGAGTTTGGGGTTTAAATGAGTTTGCCGATCAGTACATAGAGGCACATTGTTTCTCATCTTATATTTTGCATGTTCTGTTTACAGACAATAACCCTGGTTGCCAGTACCACAATGTTTCAGGTTTTGAGCATACTGTATGTTTGATGCAGCTAATTTAAATAAATGACTTTCACATTTAAGCAATTAAACCTATAATTAGCACTGTTTGAATGAACTAATCAGCTAATACCCTATGACACACAGTTTCTTTTTTTTCCTCTAAATATTTTTAAAGGGAAAGGAGAGAGATTTATGAAAAATTATAGGTGATGCAGTAAAAAAATATATTTTGATTCATGGAAATTACAAAACAACACCACAGACTATTTAGACGAATGTTCTCCTTTTGCCTTCCAGGGACTGTGGAATTATGCACACTCATTTCCTCTGAATTCAGGGGAAAAGACTGCAATAAACAAAGTAGTGAATCTTTTTTTAAAACAAGGCAAACTTCTACTGCTGTTGTGTGTTTTCAAAAATACCCAAACACACTTTTAGACGTACTCTGTACTCACTGTATTTTAAAACGTGTGCATACATCTAATCCAGTGGTAGGAGAGCTGTGTAAACCATACCCTTGGGAGATTCCCTCTGACTGGCAGAACATTAGCTGCTCTCAATAAGATGGAAATTTATTAGGAGGAAATTATCCTGGTGTCCTCTGAAAAACAGCATTTCTGATAAAAATCTTGTTCTCTGACAGCAGTCTAACAAGATACATTTGTTAGCTGGTTTTGTTCCTTGGACTCATCTGTTAATTCTTCTGTTGAACTGCTGTGTATGTACGTTCTGAGGAAGACATGATCTATGTGTGCTCAGTGGAGACTGAGATGTTGAGGGTGAGAGGGCACAGAAGTTTAGGAGAGAGCTAGGGTTTTTTTTTTTTCTTTTCCTCTAGTTAAAGTGGAAAAAATGTCTTTACATTTTTACTAAAACTTGAATTTGTTAATAAATGTTGTCCTTCTTTGAATCTGTGTTGCCACAGATTTCGCTTAGTACAGAAATATGTATAATTTATCATATAATTCTTCTTTTCGTCAACTCTGTTGTCCCTAAATGTCACAGTACTGCACATAGGCCATATGAGTCACACCACATACTAGCATTTTACTTCCCCCCCCCAACCTTAAATGTTTTAAAATGCTGAAAACAGCTTGAACACCCTTGAGTTGTTCAACCCTTCCTATCCTCACTGCAGCTCCAATAAGGATGGGATTCAGGACTCTTGTCTCCAGCCTAATTTTTCTCCAAGTCTCTGCCTCATGTGGGGCTCAGGCTGGAAGGTTTTCAAAGGAGAAATGTGGATTTTTAATGAATGAAGCTGGCATTGGGAGTCCTCCCCCCCTGCATTATCATTTGCCACAGTTAGTAGGTATGTAGTGTTTTGGTCTCACAGAGCAGAAAGGACAGCAGGAAAATGGCAGTTGGTCTTTTGTGCTTATATGGCTCACCAAAACTTATATGAACTGGTTTCTATTCCTATGTGATAACTAGCTTCTGAAAGTGCTTTTTCATCTGCCAAGTTTAAGATAAGTGTCAGTTTAGATTTAGATTATTTTTGCCAAAAATTTGGGGGAGAGTAGAAAGAAAGAAAGGGGTCACAGGACAGTGCTGCCTTATCAAAACCTTTTTTAATAGGATTGGATTCACCTTTGCTTTTGATAGAAAGTCTCAGTTCAATAGGGAATTTCTTTTTTAAGTAAGAGAAAGAGATCGTACCACCCTATGCAACCAATACTGTGGTGCAGGGAACGTTCAGAGCAGAAACTTGCACTTCAGACTTTTACGCTTGGGCAATAGAATTGCCTACTCAGTCATTTCCCATGGTGACAGTCTTTCTACTTAATGTTTCAAATGTTTCCTCCAACCTGGACTGGGGAAAAACATTCTTTTTGTGAAGCTTTAATAGGTAAGTAAATAATTTCTTCCTTGGCTCTATTTCTGAAAATCAAAGTATAGATGTCTGAAGCAGTGATAGTTCTTACTGTAGATGAAATCTGAAGGAGTGGTAGATGATCAAAAGTTCAGGGAAATCAAACACTATGTGTTTGATGTTGGGCATTTGACCACTAAGGCACCCCAAAACTCGAGGAATTCACAAGTTTAGCCTTAATCTTACTATGCTTCAGAGCCCATATGCAAAACAAAAGCACTTATGTCCTATTATCCTGCCGGGGAGCTCATCAGTACTGCAAGAGGTACCTCCACTTGAGACTCATACTACACCAATGAAGTTCCTGGAATAACTCATGGGAAAACTGATAATTTATTCAGTGAGGCTTTTGGATAGAGTGTAGTGAGTATTGTATGATAGGGCTGGCAAGGTTCACACATGGGCTGAGAGATACCCAGTTACAAATAGGCTCTCCTGAGAACTTTCCCATAGAGGAAGAAACTCCCGAGTACTGATATTCAGCAACAGTAGAAAGGAAGTGGCCCCACAGGCCATCCCATAGGAATGTGGTCAGTCTTGCAGAGGTGCCCTGGAAATCTAAACTATGACCCCTCCCATGTTTCTCAGGATGCAGATCAACTGGACCTTTTCTTACCAAGTCTGCCACACCTTTCAAGGCCTGCTAGGGAAATTACTCTGGCTGTAAGTTTAGATTTGGTTTGGAACAAATGGTTTTGCTACCACGAAGCTCATTATTTCTAGAGCAGAATGAATGTGGAAAGACTTCAAAACATTTTAATACACTTTTTCTACATAATAATCTCTGTATGATATAAAATGATGGTTGTTCTGATGAAGTATTGGCAGCCATTACCTCTGAGTGCAATTCTTTAAATACTAAGAAACATCCAGTTAAAGGAGCTTCTGTGACATATCTAACTCCTACACAGCATGCTAACCTACCACTTTGTTAGGGTCTACGCCTCTCCAGTGTTAGCACAGTTGACCTCATGCAGCAAAAATTGTATCTGCAAAAAAGTTTCTAAATACTATCCTAGTTGTTTCAAAGTTTAAAATTCTACTTTGAAAAGTAGAAATGCTATTTTCAAAACTATTCTACTTGTTTCTATTCATTGTTTCCATGGCAGGGCTGAAAAACTATTACAGCTGTGTTTTGGGTGGTCTATTGTATACTGCTGTTGGTTTTGATTATTACGTTCAACACTCTCTTGGTATGTGTTTCACTGTCCCACTGTCTCCACACAAATAAGGAGTGGTGCTGCCTCCATGCGTTGTTTATACAATTGCTCTGTGGTTACAAAGTGGAAAACCTAACTTCTTTGTCCTCTCCTGCTTAAGGAGTTCACATCTCCATACACTGGTTTCTTGCAGTGTGCCCTAAACACAAGGTTACAGCTTAGTATTTAAGAGATCACCACTCTGCCCCTCTTTTGGGAAAAGTCCTAGAACCAAACGCAGAATATAGAAGAAAGAGCACGTTTCAGTGTCCAAGTGATAAGTACAGATGGCTGAGATCAGGACAACCAGTTTCTGCTGTTTTGACTCCTTGTTTTATGTTGGACCATCATCAGATAAAAAAAACAACCAAACAAAACCCCAAGGGGTATAGAAAGATAGATATAGACTAAGGTATCACTGACCTGATTTTCAAACATGCTCTTACAGAGAGCTTCTGCTGAAGTCAATCAGGCAATACATAGTGCATTTGCCTGGAATATACTGCTCAGTGTAATGGAGACTAACTTTCAATAACATGTGTTTAAATGTCTGCACTTGGACATTGCTCCAGAAGATGTAATTTATTAAAGGTTCATAACTCCCAGAACAGAATCGTGAGTAGTTAAAATACAGACTGTTGTCTGTAACATGCACACATCATTTGCTGCAGAAGATGGGGAAA
The DNA here is from genome assembly GCA_028020825.1 of Podargus strigoides. Taxonomy (NCBI): domain Eukaryota; kingdom Metazoa; phylum Chordata; class Aves; order Caprimulgiformes; family Podargidae; genus Podargus; species Podargus strigoides. Next base: position 16,661,583 of record CM051621.1, on the reverse strand, counting down.
TAAAAGTGCTTCCTTGAACCCAGTATTGTGAAAATAAGTGATTGTGGGTGTAAAATTAGTGATTACCTGTATAAAATGGCAGTTGTAAATACAGTGTGTCTGAGCTGACCAGCCAAACACATCCTGCCCCGTACGGCAGCTAGCAAGGATCGGAATAAACAAAAATTGCATTGTGACCTGCCTTCTCCTGATTTGCACCTATACAGCATTTGACCTTCTGCAGCTGGAGCAGGACCTTGCAGCCTAGACATAAAAACCCATCCTTTAGAAACCTGGACCTTGAAGTGGGCTCAGGATAGCTGAGACACGTGTACCTGGAATCAAAAGTAACTGATGCCTTACGGCAGTTAACAGAAAAGTTCTTATGCGACAGTTTTTTCTTTAACTGTGCAGTCTCATGTGGTTTTAATTATTTGATGTAAGTGTTCCCATTTTACTTTGCTTTTCTTTGCCCAGTTTTCACCAAGAGTAGGAGATCTGTAAAGGCAAGATTTTTAACAGTATTCAAAACTTCAGCTGTTTGTATGAAACTCATCTGAGCTTTCTGCATGTGGGTCTCCACATTAGTTCTGTTGATATTGTTAAATAATCTTTTTTTATGTAAGATCTTCAATCCTTGATTTAAGAGGGCATCATGGTAAAAGTAAAAACAAAAATCGAGGATATTATTTGAGAATTATTTAAGGGAACTAATTGTCAAGTAGGAAAAATGCACAAGATGGGGCACAACAGCCCCATATTTTTATATTTTATATCCTGAAAAAAACACTAAGCTTTTGCATTCATGAGAAACAGAAGACTGTAACCTACTTGGTTTAACAGCAGAACAGGAGTTGGTTGAGCACTCAAATGGACATAACACTGGGTTGAATGGGGATGACTACAGGCCACGCAGACCCTGTTGTGAACACCATTGCTTCCTCTCTTTCCTCTGACTATACCCAAGTCTTGAATACATATTTCAAGGAACTGTGACCTGAATTCAGATGATTGATCACAGTAGCAGTAGAGTAAACTTTCAGTATATCTTCACATTGACAGTGAACCTGACATCAAACTTTAACCTGCAGCACTTTGCTTTCCTATAAAATAAAAATATGCTGTCCTCAATCACTGCCTTTTCAAAACCAAAACCAAAAAGGCCAAGTCTTTTTGACTGGTTGCACAGATTTCCTCATAATCCCAAGTTTCTTATGTCTCTGATTTCCCATGTACTCCCTCTTACCTTTCCTGATCTCCCACAAAACCCTGGCAGAATATCAGCAGATCTGATAGTTTCTTCTGGGCTGGCTGCCGTTGCCATATTTTATGTACTTCAGGGTTTCTGCGGGATTGATGATGCACAACACATCACTGGACTGCTGTGACCAAACAAAGTTTGTGTGCTACAGCTTCCCCTACCATTTCACCAGAAGTGCTGAGACCTATCAAGGGTCTGAAGAAAAATGAGTAAATGTTGATGAGGGATGGAGGAACAGTGTTGAAATAGAGTAGATGTTGGGTAGGAGGAGAGGTCTAAAAACAGTGGCAGGGGAAGAGTTAGCAGGTGTTTCAGAAATATCTGAAATTAAGGGGAAGACAGAAATATTCTGGTTTAGGATAAGATGTAAAGAATGGGCTACAAGGGGAAATGAAAATTGGGAATTGAATAGAATGGAAGGAAAAGGTTGAGTTTGGATTGGGAGAATGATGACTCTGGGGCAGGATGATGATGAAGAGGAAGCTCCATTAGGATTTTAGTAAAATAAGAGTCTTTGTGTCTATGCCTTTGGCTGAACTGAACTACACTTTCCCACCTTTGTGAAACAGCCAGTCCCTAACTGCGGTCCATCGCTGCATGAGGTTATTAGGTTATAGATTACACTGCAGGACAGGTGCATTCCGGGATCCCGCGTGTGAGCCTTACAGTGATGTCCTGTGCTTGTGCTGGGGATACAAGAGGGTGTGCTGCCTGCTCCTTTACCTCACTGCCAGCAGATGAAGACCTGACTGTGTGAACTGCCATGTATGACTTTTGAGACATCAGTTTGGACAGCTGGGCAATTGGTGCCACAAGACACACTGGTGAGTGTATCTGCCTTGATACGCACTGCCAGATTCCATTGATCTGATGCTCTTATGATACGTGTAGGAATGGCAGAATGTGATTTGAGCACAATATGCCTATGGAAATGCCATTCTGAAATTAGCAATAAATGATGTCAAGTTGTATGCATGATATATGCTCCCTGTTTCTTACAGGAAACATCATTAACTTAAATTTTAGGTTGTTAAACTTCATTTAACTTCATCATATACTGTAAAAATCTAAGAAATAGCTAGTGCAGTCACTCAGTTCACTATCCCAGTCTCCCACTTTGGTCTCACCTCTTGCCTCTTCATCTCAATAAACACACTCTCTTAAGGATGGTTGTGGGAGATGCATGAAGAAATGAAATACATGAAAAGAAAAATTTTGGAAGAGGAGAGAGAGTGGTCTCTGCTTTTTATATTATGGTGTCATTGCCAGACTCTGAGACTATAAGGACAAGTGTAATCTATGTCTTCATAAAAGCCTGCATTTTCCTTCAAGTTGCAGGTGCCTGTTTTTTTCTTTAGACAAGAAATACTGTAAGATTTTCCCAGTGTAACTCAATTAGATTGTTTTGAATCAGGGAAACTAATGTGAATTTGAATTTTAGAGTTTCCAAAGTGGCAAAGGCTTAAAAATGTGCCATAGTGAATATATTTACAATTAAGATCTTCTGGGAAGTGTGAAAGAGGTAACAGCAGTAAACATGCAGAAATTAGTCTGGACAAGTTTTCAACAAGGGAACTTTATTTTTAAATGTTTCCTCTGTCACGGTTAATAAAAAATGAAGCTTAAGTATGGAATACTTCAAAAAAATATTATTCCCTTTGACTTATTTACAGTCATATGTGCTCTCCAAAACTACATAGAAAAGCCTGACCTGCAAAATAGAGGTGTGACTGCAGATCATATACAAACTACCTGCCACGTACCTTGCACAGGGAATGGTAGCAGCAAGGAGACAATCTACGGACATGTCCCTGTATAAACTTGACTACACATACTGATAATGTACTCGTCCTGACACCTCCATCCCATTATGCTTTTTTATTACTCCACTAGAAAACTGTAAGTGAGCCTAGATATGGCTGGTAACAATTTGGTCTGTGCCTTAATGCAAAAAAATTCTGAAAATCTAAACTCAGTTCATCAAAACATGAAATGATTTCATTTATTTTTTTTTTAATGGCAAATTTCAGTGTCTACTTAACTGAAGGCATGTGAACACCTCCTTTGTTTTGATCTTTACGTAACCCATTACTAACTAGGGTACGATTATAATGTATGTATATACATGAAATACAAAGGTTGCATGAATAGTTAAGAAAATTCTCAGTGTTCATGCTGCTAATGTAAAACAGCCCTGTAATTGTCCTTGTTATGTTAATAATTCTTTAGCTGACTAAATGTCCCTTCTCACATTTTCATTTATCCTTCCTCCCAAACCCTAAGATTTTAAGTTTATAGATGCAAAAAGCTAGAATGTTGTGAGTTAGAATTTCAATGCTTGAACTCAGTCCAAAATTTCACAACACTTTAAGGATGAGGTGGTTTTAAAATAATTGGCTTTGTTGTTCCACCCTTTCTTGCTAAGACACAGGAAAGTTTGACTGTAGGTCTTGTGGTAATTTTACTTGCTTTTTTTGCATTTGCAAATTAACACAAACGTCTTGCTGGTTAACTTAAAGCCTTTTATGTTCCCTCCAAAATTTCTATCTTCATTGGATTCACATCTGTAGTTTTATTTAATATGAACCAGATGTTGAAATCAAGGCGATATTTACTAGGATGCTTGCACTGAAGAAGGCTTGCTACAGACAGTGTGCTATGCCAGGTCTCTGGGTACACTTATCAGGCAGAAATAAAGTATGCTGGAGGCTTTTTCTGTTTCTCTAATTAGAAACAAAGCTTTCTAATCAATAGCCTTCAAACTTTCCAAGCAAAGAGATATGGACAAATGTACATAAAATTCCACAAGCTGTTGTACTTCATACACAAAACATTGTGCTGTTAAAACTGCAGGTTGTTAATACACCAGTATAAATGGGCATGCCCAGCTGCAGAATCTGTGCGATGGGATAATGCTGGGAAGACAACAGACAGCAGAGAGCAGAATGCCCTTAGAATCAAAAATCAAAGCCAGCAATGAGAGCAGAAGCTGGGAGATGCAGCTGCCGCCATTGAGCAGCTGGTTGGTGGTGTCCTGTCTCGGTGAGAGGCAGCAGCTCCTGATGTGGGCTGAGTTACAAGTCAGAGGGAGCTCAGATCTGCTGCTTCTCCAGAGATGTCAGCATCTTTCCATGCTCTCTGCAATATGAGCATGTTGGACATGTTTAAGATATGTTTGGTGTGTTTTAAATACTGGTGTGTTTTAGATATATGGTCACTTTTTTGGTCACTGTTTGGATATAGGTCACTGAGTATCATGCCTGGAAGCTCTGAGATGTATAAGGAACAGAAACTATGACACAGAAGAGAGAAAGATTTATTCAGTATGTGTTTTGCTTAGGCTCTATTTTTCTGTGCAAAATCATTATTCACTAAAAGAAGAGGCACAGCCAGTCTTTCGCCCTCATGAGCTGGAACATTTTGCTCTTGCAGCATAATCAGATTTTCCAAGCAAAACCCCTGGTTATTTCAGTCACATTTATGCAGCTGTACAAGGCCTTGGCAAAATTCAAGCACTGCAGAGCATGGTAACATTTCAAAGTATAAAATTTAAATCAATAACTTATACTTACATTTTAAAGGACAAATTAAAAAAATATATTATGTCTACTAAATATGCATACAGGTAACTGATTGCATTTTTCATGTATTGAGTGTACAGTCTACAACAGTGTAGAGAGTACCTGTAACAGGGATACCCAGAATCTCAATGGATCATATTCAGCATGCTTTCATTTCCTGGCAAGTTTTGGCTTGTGTTTTGCAAGTGAAAATATTTAAGCTTAAGATCAAATCTTTATAAAGAATGGAGAATGAGTTAGAAATATGAAATAAAAGACTCTAGAAAAATCCGTGCAGGAAATAGTATTTTCCAACACACGTTTCTTTCTGCTATTAGTTGAGAGTTGGTGTTAAAATAATTGAACAAATAAAAGAGTATCACTGCATGTTGCAAAGTAAGGCATAATTGTTGGTTCAAAGCAGAGAGGTGAATGCAGTACAGGCTTTGGTGGGAGCTTGGCTCAGTTATATGATAAAAGCCTAAATACAAGATACAAATCGCTGTCAAATTAATCTCACCTTGGTACCAGGCACAGAATTTCTCCACTCAACATTCCCTTTCACACCAGTTCTCCTGTCTGTCCATCAGTTGTTCTGGCTAGTATGTATGTCTGTGCTGTGCAAGATTCAAATACAAATCCGTAAACCATAATTTCCTGAAGTATACCTACATTTCTGCCACTGACTTCCTCAGTCATTCATAGAATCATAGAAAGGTTTGGGATGGAAGGGACCTCACAGATCATCTAGTTCCCAACCCCCTTGCTATGGGCAGGGACACCTCCCACTAGACCAGTTTGCTCCAAGCCCCATCCAACCTGGCCTTGAACACTTCCAGGGAGGGGGCAGCCACAGCTTCTCTGGGCAACTGTTCCAGTACCTCACCACCCTCACAGTAAAGAATTTCTTCCTAATATCTAGTCTAAATCTACCCTCTTCCAATTTAAAGCCATTACCCCTCATCCTATCACTACAAGTCCTTGTAAAAAGGGCTTCATTCATCTCTCCCTTACCTTCCCCACCTGTAAAATGGAGAGACAGACCCACGTGCAGGAAGTTGCCCAGTTTTGTCATAGAGCTAATCACCACAGTGTGTCTATGAATGTTTATAAAGTGCTTTGAAGATGAAAATTGCCAAAGAAGTGCTAGGGATGATTATTATAAGTTAATGAATAAATTTCAACATGTATTTGATTGCCAGGTAATTCAGAAGGGAATCACAAACCCTTCCCTCTCTTCGAAGAGGAAAAGTTGACAGTCAGCTAGTTGCTAATTAGCACTCAACTGAAATGCCTCCAAAGCTGAGTGCTCCCAGTTGAGTCCTTTAAAAAGTAAGCTTTCAACTAATTGAAATATGGTGAAAGTTGAGCAGTGGGTGAGGTGTGTAACAGGTAAATCAGTATGGTGGAGCTGGGTATGGCATATTAAGGAATATTAAGCTTTTCCAGCTAGGGACTAGAACTTTTGGGGGAAATGCTAGCCAAAATGAACCTCTCTTTTTCATATTCATGCATCTGTTCCCTTTCTCAGGCCCCATTTGTAATCTGTCACAGGGAGGCTATGCTGCCACACATTTGTGAGGGCAAGTTACAGAGGAAGGGTTGCTTGAAGATTGTGTTCAAGTCTAGTGTTGCTTATTTCTTACTGTATTGAGGGATGGTTATAATGATTCTTGCTTTGTGCTGAGATAGACTTAAGACATTTTGAATAACACATTGCTTAATATGTTAGAGCTGTGTGATTGCGCCACGTGCATTTAATTCATCTTTAGCTTGTCTGTAAAGGAAACTAGTGTATAAGAAAGGGATTTGGACTCTTCAGATCCTTACCTCTCTGCTGGCCTCTCTGATTTTTCACTGGAGGGTCAGTCTCCTAGAACACAGGCTGCTCCTGTAGCCTCCCCCACCATTTCTTTGGATTTTTTTTTGGCTGTCTGCCAGAGCTATAAACCGCAGTACTGTCTTCTCTGCTGCTGAAGGCTGTTTTCTTCCTCAGCCACTGGGAGATGGCTGCAAGAGGCAAATGACAGGAATTTCATCCCTTTCTTTTCCCTGCTTGACTGCTCTGGATTCACCATCCTCAGCATCAGCTCTTCAAGGAAGGAGGAAAACACACTTAGCTAAACTTGTTGAGCACTTTGGGTGAAGAATCTTAGTTACTTCAAACAGCATTCACCAGCATCACCCTCCAGTGATAATCCACCCCAAACTTCAGCAGTGTATATGGAGGTGTGGGGTGTGGGGGAGGAAGAAAAAATGTGCAGGGTGAGAAACTACCAAAGCAGAGATTTAGAAATGATTCATGGAATAGGAACTCTGTACTCCAAAAGGGGCTATGGGCAGGTATGGGTGATATGAAGGAAAATGGGAGAAATGGAATGAACACAGAAACAAGGGAGAGATGGAACAAAACAAGACAGAAACGTTTTTGAAGCTGCTGGATTCTGGAAAGCAGCCTTCATGGCGTCCTCAGAGTTGCAGCAAAACCACTGTATCTCTTTGGCGTTTTACTAATCTGGAAGATGAACTGGTTCTGTCCATAGGCAGGTGTTCTTTGGCATCCTGAAGCTATTGCAGCCCAGGAAAGCTCCACTGGATGTCAAGGGCTGAATATTTCACACTCGGGACCTCATCCTTTCCTTCCAGCACCTTATGGAGCTATTTCCCTCGGCAAGAGCCCTCTCTGGCATGGCCACGCTGTACTTTGTTGTTACAGTGCCCTGCTGTGATGCAGGGTAGGTGGAGGCCTCCCAAGTATATATGCACACTCACAGTGCCACATGGACAGCACAGTGAGGAGCAAAATGAAGCCTCCAGTGCTTAAAGTGAAAGTCCCTTGTGAGCTGAAGAGCCAGATTCTGCAGCTCGGAGCTCCTGTAGACCAGTGTCCCCTCTGCAGTAGGCACAAAGGGAGGACACTTAAAACGTACTAAACACTGTCTTACCATGGCTTAATCAGAGAGATGGCAAGTCGGTTTGTCTGCTGTACCTTGGTACGTTTAGAGGGCCCAACACCATAACACCAAGACACAATTTGCACCCTTTCGAGTTTGTCTCATGTTTTCTTTCCCAGCTCTGTCTGCTGCAGGTGCTGTGTGTGTACTGTATGGGCAAAGCAGACAGACTGCTTGATCAGAGATGGGCAGGTTCCTCAAAGACTGCATTCAACTGAGCATTCAGAAAGTTCCAAGACAAAATTTAATATCCATTTTGATTGCAGACAAAGATGTTGTGTACACTGCAGAACTAAAATATATTTTAAATCCGTTTTGTGTTATCATCTATTCAGAGGTACTTCTAGCATCGCTGGTGAGTGCTGGAGCTGTGACTCTAATTTACTAGCACTAAATAGGTGAAGAGAATTCTTAGAATTGTCATATGTGTCCAATTATCATATGTAATTTATGCAAGGTAGGTTTGAGTTTGAAAAAAGCTTGAAAGATTTAAAAGATGTGAACCCTTCTTGCTGCACTATAAACTCTGAAACATAGTAGTTTTGGTGGGCCCCACTTACAGATTTTTAAAAAACCTTTCTGATAAAAATAATCACGACATTTTTTAATGACAGAAAAAGAAAATTATCACGACCAAAGAAAAAGTAGCCTAAATGGAAAAAGCCTGGAAGCGTATACTGAGCCCAGCAAATATTTTTAACAATGGATTAAACAGTTTCCTGTCCACAAATTGTCTGTGAAAGGGCAGTGTTTTCTGGAATATGTTTTTTATTTCAATATATTAATATTTAATGCAAACGAATTACAGCTTCTAGATTTCTTATAAATTGCAAGCACCTGGTACACTGTTCTATAGCTGTAGAAATTAATGGCAGTATTCAGTTCTGAAACCTGTCAAAAACCTGTGTTTGAGCTCAGCAATTGAGCGTATATTACAGATGATGGGGTATTGCTGGTGGTTCTTCATTGTGCATCCCAGCTTTTGATAAGTGAATTTAATTTAGTCACTCATGAGCACCCATAGGAAAACAGTGTTTCTTTTCTTTTACCTAAGGTCACTCCATCAAAAGTCTTCAATGCTATCTGCTTTTGTATAATCAAAGGAGAGACTGTAAAGGTAGTTTTGTAATTTTTTTTCAAGAAATATATGTTTAGTTGGGTATTGTCAAAAAGTCTCGTTTCATGTACCTCTAGTTTTTAGCTCTTCATTTGCTATGTATCTTTAACTAAGATTAGTCTCTCCTTTCCTGCCTTTTCAACAGCTACAAACCACCTTAAATATATCTTTATAAACCTGATTACTGACAAAGACTGAACAGTCAACGCATACCAGGGATAAATACAGCAATTACACCTATTTACAGCTGTATCTCTTTTCTACATTATTATTATTACTAAGTGGTTATTAAAAATAGTGCAGTCTTTGGAGCTGCTTCAACTGTCTGCTTGGCAAAGCGAGGGCTGTGCCTCAGCTGTGCGCGGCCCTTTCAGCAGTGCTCCATTACGCGGCCATTGGTGCTGCTCGGCGGCACGGCGTGGCAGTGGGCGGCGTGGGTGTGCCAGGGGCTCCAGTAATCATCACAACCCAAAGGCAGCACCCGACCATGTGCGACAGCATAAAGAGACAGATGAACAAACTGCTCTGGCTCATCCCATCTCGCTCCTTGCTTGTGTCCTTGGAGGAAGTTTCTGCTGTTGGTTTTTGGTCCTTCTATCATAGTGCACCTCAGCTACTCATAGGTGCTGCAGGTTTCATGCTGGTGGGCGCAGAGAAAGAGGACTTGCACCTTCTGCTCCACAGAATCCATGCTTACCCCTGAAATTAAGGGAAATTGTCCTTCAGAGCAGTCCGTCAAGTCCTTGACTTACGTGGGTCCTTCTGTTTCTGCCCAGGAGAGGGCAATCTGGCACTCAGACATCAGCCAGCTCAGCACACCATGTCTTGAGGCTCCTTGAAGTGTCAGGGGGTTAGTGCCTGGCCAGAGGGACACGAGACATGGCTCTGTCTCTGCTGGCGGGATCTGGTGGCACCCTTCTCTCACCCAGCTCCTCTCATGGGCCCACATGTCCTGGTGCTCTCAGCTCTGCTGTGCCACCTCCTTTCGTGTGCGGTGCAGCACCCACATGGGAGCCGGGTGAGCCTACGGGGCCCTCCCTTTGTGGGCTCTGAGTGGTGGGGTGAGGCTTTCTGCCGGAGGTGTGACGGTGTTCGCACGGGCACACACCCCTGTAAATGCAGCTCCGCACAGACTTTCCTCATCTGTTTGCAGCCATGCATATGCAGGCACAGGAATACACACATTTTCAGATTTGGGAAGACTAACTAGTCTCTTCTTCTTGTTTTCCTCCACCTCTTTCTTCCTCTGCTCACATTAAACTTATTTTCCAGATTAAGGAATTTATTGATTGTCCTAAATCTTGGGACAGATGTTTGCTTTTGACCCCAGAGCCTCTTTGGGTAGTGGCTTGATGCCAGTGGCGCAGAGTTTTGGAGCAGCCCACAGCCCCCAAGCTTCACTCCTGGAGAGCACACGGAACTTTAAAGGCTGCAGATGCAAGAGGGAATTGAGATGACACTGTCAGGATCCCTGTAACTTTATTTTCCTTTGATTCTGCCTTCTGTTTTACTGTTCTGCACATCATGCTGGTCTAGATGATAACAGGCAACTGGAAGTGCTGCCGGAGCCTGTAATTAGCAGGTTCCTACCCTGGGACTTGGTTCTTGCCGGTGGGCTGTAGGTGTGCAATAATTTGCCAGTTAATCAATGGGAATTATTAAAATACCACTGCATATTTTTGCTTTGCGCTAGACCCGTACATAGAAGCTTTTATATGGGGTGTGGGGGGAATATGTGGAGTTCCCAGTCATGAAAGAAATCCTACTGCTCATTCACTTTCAGTACTCTGTCTTTTCTTCTTATTTTAAAGCAACTTCTTCCTTTCTCCCCACCCCAGCCAAAATGAAAAACAGTAGTATTATTGCCATGTTTAACTTACCGAAACAGTGAATTTCAGCCGCGTCAGAAAGTCCTTAAACCAGATACAGTTTTCAAGCTAAGCAAAATTCCACCATTTTACTACTAAAAGCAGTGTGTCCCTTCTTGGGCAAATATGCTTTACTTTGGATTTGCTTTGTAAACAAAGTAAAATACACAGTTTGGTGAGTTCCTTTCACTGTAACTGTATTTTTTTCTGGTTGTTTTGGTTTTAGGCTTTAAAGTAGCTGGGAACTGCTACAGCACAAGTAGACACGGGGAAGTTTTCTCCTAGGTATGTAGCCATGCTAGAGGCTTCTTGTGCAGCCAGTGAACCCTGGCAGAGCACTGGCACTGTCATTGCAGCACCACTGAGCCAAATGTTGTACATGCTATTTATTAAACCCAGCACCTCCTGTGATGGTGCTGGAGTGACAGCCTAGCATTGCTATGTAGCCGGGGAGCATTTAAAGAGAGAAGTGAAATGCCCCATGTATTATCTGTTGGCTCTGTGTTTAGTGACAGAAGCTGTGGGAAGTCTAGAAAACAGCTCAATACGTCACTTCTTATAGAAACTGTTATTCCATAAGAGCACACAGAAATAGTTTTTGCTAAGCAGTGACTGGTAGGTGCATCAAGGGTAAATTGTGATCCAGATCAGTGTCCAGTAGATATGAACTCTCACATCTTATCCTGAAAAGAGAACTCAGACTTTCCAGATTTAGCCAAATGCCAGTGAAAATGGGAATTTTTCAAATCTGTCTTAAAATATTCCTACATTCAGTAGGATTTGAATTAATTTTTTGGCCGTGGGTGAAGCCATATCATGTTCAAATATTTTTCGGGATTATTACATAAATTTAGAAAAGCTAATGGCGCGTGCCTTGATTTCCCATCTGTGAAATGGGTCGTCCCGCAGTGCTCCTGCGAAGCACCCTGGCTGAGAACCGCTGTGAATGCAGCTGATTGTTATTCTCTTAATCATATTAGTTAACTAAATGGGTTCCTAGAGTGGTTCCATTTGCTTGAATGAATTTACATGAGAGATTAATTCAGCACTGTTTATTGTTGTTTTTACATGTATTCAGTACTGTAAATAACGCCTGATACTTTACAGCTGGGTATAAAGACACAGTCTGTGCTTCAAGCGCTTGTTTTGTACAGGTAATGTGAAGGCTCCCCCCTGAACCTGGCGCTTGCCCATGGAGCGGATGAGCCCATTTTGTTTCCTCGGTATTTTGAGGACTTTTCGTTCACGTGGTTATCTGCTCCCAGACTTTCCTGCAAGTAGGATTCAACAGATAAAGTTCATCCTCCCCCTCCAAAGGGCGATCACCTCCCCTCTGCCCTCCCCTCCTCCCTCGGACACACGCACCCTCACACCCCCAATTTTGGATAGCTTTGATTTGCAGCGTCCTCGGAGCGCTGCTGGGTTTGTGCACCGGAATGCTCCTGGACACAGGGATCCCTCTCCTGCCTGGCTGCCGCCACCTTTAAGACGGATAGCTGCTTTTGAAACGATCCCCGTGTTTATTCCTAACCCGCGCCCCAGGGCACTGCCAGCGGGGGTCCGGGGGCTCCTTCTCCCACCCCGCTCTTTGTGCCCGTGCGTTCTCCCGGGAGGTTCCTGCCACTCGCCTCTGCCTGCTCTCCATTGTGTGAAGCGCGGTGCAGGGAGGTTGGCTCTTTGTGCCGGCTCCCCGTTCCCGGCCATCCCGCCGCTGCGAGGCCGCCCCCCCCTCGTCCCCCGAACGCGGGCGCGAGGCGAACCCCCGGGCACGGGCGGGGCGGCGAGCGGTGCCGAAGCCGCGGTGGCCCGGCGCTGGGGGAGCGGTGGCGGGGCGGGTGAGTCTCCCGGTGCCGCGGCGGGGGTGCCGGGGCCTGTGTTTATGTATTTTGTAGTAATCACATTTCTGACATTACCCGAGCGTGCTCCTCGCGGAGGGTGATTGGCTCAGGCAGCTTTTAAACCACCTATATGCTAACAAGCCTTGCTGCCAGGTTCCTGAGGGGTCCTGGCTTGGAAAAATTAAACCCAAACCTTAGCCCTCTGTCAGGCGGGGAGGAAAATTATATTTCTGAACTAGTCTACGGCGTGGACAGGAAATGACCCCTCCAGAAACTGCTGCTTTAAAAAGGAGCGGTGGTGCCTGAAGCTATCCAGCCTCTCTCTCCTCTCTCTCTCTCTGGAGCCTGTGCGCTCCCGCTCCCGCCCCCCCTCCCGTCTCCCGCTACCGAGGGCTCCCACAGCAGTTCCCAGCCAGTGCGTGCAGCCTGGATGTGTGTGTGTGTGCGCGCTGCTACTTTGTACTGTGAAGAACACACAGCCCATGTGCTCTGTATGGATGTTGATGATACTCTGTGTAGCTTGAATCTCTGCAAGCAGGCAAGATGTCCAGCACACCACATGACCCTTTCTATTCTTCTCCTTTTGGCCCATTTTATAGGAGACACACACCATACATGGTGCAACCAGAGTACCGAATATATGAAATGAACAAGAGGCTGCAGTCGCGGACGGAGGTAAGTCCCTCAGCCTTGTTTTCCTGTGCATGGACCGGGGTAGGTTGCAGCCCGAATTCCAGCTGAAGCGTCCCACTAGACAGTACAGTATATGCAGGCACAAACCCTAATTAATTTAGTAGTTTAATTGGATAGTCCCTCATTATGTTTCCACGCAGAGCAACTCTTTGAGGAGATACCAGTTTAGGCTGAAATCTTGAAATTACAGCACAGCACTTCAGGACTGATGAGAATGCTGCTCTCAGGAAATTTCTTTGCCTTAGTGTGTTGTTTGCTTAGGATCTGTCCTGCTGGCATTTGCAGCTCTGATATTGCAAGGTATCGCTTGAGCTTTTGCACAAAACTAATTCAGAAATGTTGTAGGTTCAGGGGGAGAGACGAATCTTTCTCTGGTTTTGTTTTGTAAACTCGTTAAAATTAAAAATGAATGATAACAGAAAACAGGAGTAGAGTTTTAAAAACTTGTGTGGAGGCTGCACTTAAAGAACACATGTTCAGGACGACCGGCAAGAGAAATTCATGTTTACATTTAGAATGCAGTTGCTTTTAGTGAGAGAAATGATCGGCTCATGACTTTATCATATAGCTGTCAAAAGTACTCAATAATGTAAACTACATTCACTGTTGGTTATGCTTTGTATAATCCGTTAGTGGTTTATACACCCTGGCTTCTACACCCAGATCAGGCATCACAAAGAATATGCTGAATGGGAAGGGGAAATACTTTTGTCACTTAAAGGAAAAAATTAGTGGAGGCTGCATCTTGTTATTTACGTGGTTAAATAAAACACTTTTCAGTCTGTTGAAGTGAAAAGTGTGTGGACTGTATCAGGCTGCATTTCTGCCCCTGTGTCTGTGTGTGTGCAGCAAACATTCTTGGTGCTGCAATTTTTCATAGTAGTTTACTAGTGGTGCCCTGAAAACACTTAAAAAGTATTGACCTTTTCTAGTGAATGGCTTTATATAGAGGCAAATATCTGCCAAATTTGTGCCATGAAGCATGGTAAAGGATCTCAGATTGATCTGTTTGGTGTATTGTAATTCTTTAAGAGAACATGAGTTTATCGTAAAATAAAACACACATGCTGGAATTGTCAGCTAAGCCATGGAGAATCTGTGACGTTTAATGTATATGATACAGCTAACGAGATGTGACCTGCTTTCTGATTGGGTAACCGTGACGGGGTAACTGCGTTCCCAACACTGTTCTCACTGCTGGTCTTAAAACATTGCTGTGGAGTAATTGGTAAATACACTTCGCGCTGGCTCAACACTCCAAGCAGCTCGTTGTTCCCCAAATCACAACTGTTTGTCACTTTTGCCCCAAGTTGTTGGTTGTGGAGCATCACTGCCGTTTAGATAGAATGAAGGGGCTTGGGGGGGGTTATTTGCTACTGTTTGTCAGTGTCTTGCAACTCTGTTCCTCACATTCCTGTACATTTTAATGTAACAATTTCTAGACTTTTTCAATTGAAAAGAAGAAATAGATATCATTAAGTGATTCCTTCAGGGTTTTATACGCAAGCTGTTCTGAAAAGCTGTCAGTGCTAATTTAGCCTTTTCACATCTTATTTTAGTGGTACTTTTAATAATTGACCAGTTTCTGATTGTGGCTCCTTCACAAGTGTTAGACTAGAAAAGTTTTTGAGGGACCTGTGAAACAACGTCCCCCTCCTGTGTTGCTGGGGTTCGCCGAGTTAGACTTCAGTGCACTTAACTGCAGTTTCTGCTGTGCACATTCACATGGATTGTTATGGGCAGAAAGTGATAACCTACTCTTCATTGCTAGTACTGTCATAGGTTTCAGCAGCATTTTAGTTTGACAGACAGCGCTTAGTTAATGAAGGCCTTATGCTCCAGCATTTCTTTTATTTGCTCAGAGTAAAAACACTTTTGCCTTGTGATTGCTCAGTGTTTACATTCTGGTTCTCTGTTTTTTAATTTCTGCGCTCTGTGCTGTAAGCACTGTTGTTTGCTGAATTGTATTTTCTAGCTAGCTTCAGCTCATCTCATTCATCTTCTAATTAAAACACCTTCCTTAAAAAGAAAAAAAAAATAATTAAATGAGTTTCCTGGGACGCTGACAGTGACTAGGTGTGGACAGCCTGTAAAGAGTCATGCTGACTTCTGGGGCAGGTTGGGAGTTGAAGTTTCACATTAATTTTACGCACTTCCAAGCATGTTTGGGATTGGTAGCTGAAGGCTTCTGGAGCATGTATAACTAGCTCTGAATTTTTTGAATCCAGACCGATGGAGACCTGTATGTCACAGAAGGAATGTGCTTGGGCTGTGGGTGATACAGGCTTAGTGCATGAATGTTTCTCTTCAGGCAGCCTTTGGAATAATGTAGGCACTGGTTTCTGAAGGAGGCTGCTTGTACTCTCTGAGCCCCAGGGGGTAGGTGAGCACAAGCAAAGCAGCTTAAGGGGAAAGGAATTACAAAGAAACTCTCCAAAAGACTGAGGGTAGCAAGCTGGCAGATTCCACTTGGACCCAGCTCCTGGAGAGAGCCAGTGGCAAGTGAGGATGTGTTAAAAAATGGGACTTTACAGCTCTTATCCCAAATATATCCTTGGAAAGCCTTTGGGATTTGGCTGTTTTCCTACAAAATAAGTGTTCTTAATAATCCTTTAGAGTTAGCTTCTCTGCTGTCCCTTCCAGTTGTGGATGTTCCAAGGCAGAGCAAAACGTAAGTAGTTGAATTAAGTTGTACAGAGGATGGATGGAGAGTCTATGAAAGGAGTAGCTGTATGTCTTGTCTATCTGTTTTCTGCCCTCCATCTGTAGAGCCCACCTTTGTAGTGAATTTCTGTAGCTGCTCTCCAGAGCTTGCAGGTAGGTGAGAATGATTCAAAAAAAAAAAAAAAAAGCATTAGGGAAACCATTAGAGAAACCATTAGGGAATCCACTGGTAAATGCCATGTCTACTCCTGCTCTCTCAGCAGCAGGGTCTATAGGGTGTTGGGGAAGGTGGAGGTGTCCTCAAAGTAGCTCTGTGCCTTGGGGACCCGCCCTGAGAAATCAACTGCTTCCACTCCGGTTTGTGTCAGCATTGGGTGGAAGGCAATAACAGTCGGCGTGAAGGATGTGCTCGGTGTATTAAGCAGACCAAGTACAGAGTGATAAATAAAGGTCATTTAGATGGAGCATGGCTATCTTTGTTGTTCTCGTTTTCTTTAGGAAGAGATGGTGGTCATGAAAGTAAAGAATTAGCAACTCTGGCCTGTGCTAGATGTGCAAATTTTTGCTCTCCAAACTTCTTACAACTTTATGGGCTCCTCAGGCAGAACCTGCAACTGCCTTTTTAAATTCAGGGTCAGTCTTAGGCGAAGAATTCCAATCACACCCAGGCAGGGGGTGGTTTTATGATGTAAGTACTGGCAAATGTCCACCACCTAACTAATTCTTGTGTGATCTAAAGTAAATTAGGGAGTCTGAGTTACTAACTAGTGTACAGGAACACCTCACCTTCCTTAAAAGTTGTTCAAAGAAATCTAAGCTGGTAATACTTTTTTCTAATGGAAATTAGTATGTATTTTCTTAATAATACTTTAGGAGTGTCAAGTGCCATTTTGTTATGCATCAACAATCATGATTTAAAGAAGTAAAATGAATATTTAAATGTTTAATAATGCCTGACAGATATATAAAGATAAATTTTATTTACTTCTATCATAGTTGATTAACTTTCTGGTTAACCAAAATGCAGCTGTTTCTTTGCTCTGTGTGTGGTTTTAAGGATTTCTTTACCATTCACTCTAACTCACTTTATCTTAATATTTTGTATGTTAGTTTAACATTTCCAGAAAGCAATTCTGTTGTGGCATAATCAGCAGTTTCTAAAGTTCTAGGTAGCAATATACAACACAGGTAAAATAGCTTACATTTCTTGACGTTTAAAAAGGTGCCTCTTTTCCTCTTTGATGTTGTAAATCCTTTTCTGTTCTATTTTTTAATAATTTGAAATTGCTCACACTTAAAAGAAAACAAAAGGTGATTATATCTTGTATATAATTATTTCTCAGTAACAATAAAGTGCGCTGTGGATAGATCACTTAAAGTTGCTGACAGTTTAAAGTTTGAGGCGTTGCTTTATTGCTAATAATCAGAGAAATATAACAATCCTTTCTTGTTTTAATCCACTATATTGTTAAAAATTTTGCATATCCAATACATTAAATTCACCTGTACCTCTCTCTGTCACTACAAGCAATTACGCTTTACATCACCGTTGTATGCAAAACACAGCTTTCGTTCTGGCTAAGAGAGCAGTGTTTCAAGGGTGACTAGAGAACTTGATTAGTAGCATATTTGTTTTAAAGACAATCAGCTTAATCAAATTGTATTAAACTCCTATGAAACTGTATAGTGAATTTAACAAAAGTAGGGATTTCATGATGGCAGAGAATGTAAAGAAAATTAAACGGAAAATAAAGGAGGATGCTTTGATTATTTAAAAGCTACTAAATGAACTGGAAGCTTATGCAGACATTCATACTCAACCAAATATTTAAAGCAAAGCAAATCAATGCAAAACAAAATTTCTGCAGTCTAATGGAAGTCTCTTATTTTGCTTATTTCAAGTTGCTATCTGGTGAAATAATCTTTTCTTCTTCCTGATGCATTTTTAATAGATTAGTCATAAAAACCTATGTTGTGACATCACATTTGTTCACATAGCAACTTAGTATTGCAAACAGATCTCTCATATTGTGTACATGAGTCTGAGTTTGTCCAATGAGTTTGTTTTGTTGAGGGGAAAACACACAAACTTCTGTCTCAAAATATATTTGAGGGAATATTCTTTCACCCACAAACATACTAATACTTAGCAATTCTAGGAACATGGGTAAAGTATTTTCAAAGAGTACTTATAAACCATGCTTTGCTGAAACTAAAAGGTCAGTTTTAAAAGAAAACCCTTGAACTACTTTAGGCAAACACTGACTTCAGAACGGATTCAGGGCTCTTTTTACTGATTGTCTTTTATTTCATATCGTCTTCTCGTCCCTTTTAAGAATTTCAGTTGCAGCTGTTTTCAATTAAAATTGTTACAAACTAACAATTCTTATGAGGCTGTGGGAGTAAAAAAAAGACTCTGCTTCCTTTCCATAGCTTACAATCAGGGATGTCTTGCTGTTGTTTTTTTTTTCCCTGAAGTTATAATATAGAATGTGAACTGCACACATAAGGAACAGGGAGCTTTGAGGGGCAGGGGCTGGTAAGGGGGGAGGGAAAGTCAGTGTGAAAGTGTAAAAATGGATCTCCTCTGCAAATCATTCTGATGCTTACTAGGTCATTTTCTATAAAGAAACCTTTCCAGCCCTTCCTTTTCTCTTTTTCATTCTTTACTCTTTAAACCATAAATCCACTTAAAAAACCCTTAAACTCAGTCTTTCCCTGATATAAACAAGATTTTCTATGCACATCCAGTCTCAGAAATAGAAGCCTCTGGATGGTGAGGAGGTACGAAATAGAGATCGTAACAAGGGCCCAGTCCTGGTCTCTTATTTAAACTGGAATTTCGTCTGCAGTAGGATTGCAAGATCAGATTAAAAAAAAGTCCTTTCTTTTTTTTTTTTTTTTGGCATATACACTTTCTTTGTTTACAGAAAAAGGGTATGGCTAGATTGCTAAACTCAATGCAGTATTTTTAGCTGGACTCCTCACTTCAAATGGTATTTTTTAGTATCTTTTTGCCAAAAGTTGCATATCTGCTGTAAACAGGCATTCCAACCGTGCCGATACTTTGTTCAGTTGCTTCCTCCCCAAGAAGAGCTTTCTTTCCTGCACTGTACTGCGTAAACATGCCAGCATATATCCTTAGTTTTGCTGGGTGCTTTTTTCCAAAAGTTGTTTCTGGGCTACTCAAAGCCTCAGAGGGGTGATCCTGGCAGGGACAAGGTTGCCCCAAGTTGGCTGATGATTAGTCTCCAAAAAAGAGTATGGTAGGGCAGGGCATGTTGGCCAGGTCTCAATGGACATATTTATTAGGCAAAACTAGTAGTGAAAGAAACCTTCTTGCACCCCAGGCTGAAATCTTCTCCCTAGGCTTGTGTCTTTCTTTTCCCTAGTACATTCCTTCTGTGTTTAGTTGCTGTTAGAATTTCAGAGAGAAAGCACTTTATGGTCAGAATACTGTTTCCATTTCTCTTACATTGTGGTGGACAGCTGTGCCTTTCTAAACTAAAGCCTGTAACTTACTGATCTAAGCCAAATAGTACACTTGGTACTCCTGAGGTAACCGGGGATCAACTAGAACCCCCCATGGACCGTAAAACTCAGTATGGGAACAGTTGATGCTTCTGGAGACAACTCTGGAACTTTTGTGCCTTATGGGGCTAGTGAAAAATCACTGACCTGGAAAAATGGGACCTTTGCAGAACTGAATGTGAAATAGGGCTTGGTGGCTTTCTAAGCCTATCACGTCTTCAGGGCTTGAGAGTGTTGGTAGTGTAGAATTTTGCAAAGGACATAAATTTTACAGGAGCAGGCTGTCCTCTCCATGAGACTTAGGGTTGCCTTGGCATGACCTTGCTGTGTATACACTATTCTCGAGAAGACATGATCATGATGAAGCTCTTGGCTAGGGCAGTGTTCCCATCTGCATCCTACAGACTTAAAGCATGAGACTTGACTGTAGCAGACTTCTTCTCTATGAATAACTGATAACTACAGTCAAAATGTAAGTATCAAACTAGAACTTGTCCCTGAAGTCTTTCTGTGGTCAATATTCACTTTCAGGTACTTGGCCAGAGCAGAGTCACAAGCTCACAACTGATACAGTAAAGCTATAACTTTAAATAGATTTCTAAATCTGCTTATAAATCTCCTGCCTAGTTACCTGCAAACTAAATAGTTAGGTCTTTGCATCCTTCCAAGCAACCAATAAATTAGAACAGTGCTGTAATATCTATCACACGTGATCTGCAGTACCTGCTGATGTCCATCTTTCCTGATTCTAAACCACGAGTCTCAGCTCGCCAAGCCTAGTACGCTGAGCAAAAACCTTCAAATCTGTCTGTATGTGTGTGTATTTAAAAAGGGAAGGGGGAAATCTAATCTCTGAGTATAGTTTTGCCATCAGATTACTCACGTACAGCAGATTCAATATCTGGCCAGATCCCATTCATTTCACACTAGCTAGCTGCAGACTAGAGCATCCTTCATGATCCAGAAGACTTAAATGGGTTAGATGGATGACCTTATCTATTGCATTCAGAGGGCAAATGAAACATTGCGTGTGTATAAAAGTGATCATATTTGGAAATCTCTTATTAAGGCAGACCCAGGAACAAAGCTAATCGTAGACCTACTGCATGCATATTTCAAAAACTAAATACCTGGAAAAAAAACACTGTCCCTGTTTGAATATTATTATGTGCAGTCTTACATTGCCTGTGCGACAGACTTATTTTTACTTTTCTTTTGGACTTTCAAACATTTGGTTTTTCTAACTACATTTTTTATTGGGTTATTTTCTAAAGTAGTAAATTGAGAAAATTATGACTTCCAGTACATTGCACATTTGAAGTATTTCATGTACCTTATTTTGACTCTTGTTTCAGTTGTGTAGTTTTGTCTCAGCCGTTAGCAGAAGATTGTACCAGAGAAAGTCGCCATCTGTCCTAGAGCAGGTTACAAAGAGATTTCTGAAATATTAATGACCACATTATACAAAAAGAAATACTCTAAATCTTTAAATACAGTAGTCATGTGGAGAGAGGAAAATGCTCAGAAAACAAGAAAGTAACTAGAGTGAAATTTTTTAGTTTTATTATTGTTTAAGATGAAGGATCCTTGCCACACTCTGTGCCTCAGGAAGGCAGTCAGCAGCACCAGCATTCCTAACCATCTCTTCTACGGGCTAGAGATTCTCCAGGGTGTGATTGGCAAGGCAGACATGAGACCTGCTTTACCAGTAGGCTCACAACCAGGATAGTATTTTACAGTTGGAAAAAGGGAATAATAAATGCCTTATACCTAGAATGCTGTTTTCTTTATGCAGTTTACAAAAATTTTGTGCATAGGTTATGAGGCAGTGGACAAAGGCCTACAACTGTCTGCTTTACTCCATCCCCCATATTCTGGTAGTAACTTGCCTTTTCAGATCAGTTATCTTCCATAATTCTTGTACCCACTTCAAGTACCAAAAATGTTTCCATATTACTCCATTTCACATCACACTAATGTTATTGTGGCTAGAAAGGAAGTGCTGTAAAATAATTCCTTTAGAGCAAATGAAAATTCTTGTTGAAGTGGTTCAGCATCTTGCAGGAGGGACCCTCCTCTTTAGTACCTGGCCAGCATTTCTCCACCTTTCTTCTTTGCCATACCAAGATGTTAAAAACATTGACACGATCTAGCTTCTATATGTGCATTCGCAACCATACCACTTGCTGTAGTGGATGAAGGCAATACAATAGCTCTATCACTTCTACCTAGACTTAATGACTAGAGTATCAGTTAACCCTTAGGGTAATTAGGTAGTAATGTTGTTGATGTGATTTGAAGTATCGTTTTAAGCAATTAGAAGTTCAGATATAATGTGCTGCAATTATGCATTATATAGCACATCTATCCATTTTACAGAGCAAAAATTACCATATGTTTAGTGGGAAGCTTGGCATTTTGCACTGACTGGAGCTCTGCTTGTATTTATGAACAGCATGCCTGTAAACTATGGTAATAACTCTTTGAAGGCCACACCTATGCACATTGCTGATTATGTTAAAAAGCATAGGCCCATTTTAATGAATGTGTTGGCATGAATAATGGGACATGAAAAGCCAACACACTGGGTAAAGGTTCATTACCTGAGTGCAACAAATACTACACACAAAATTTCCATGACTGTTCACTTGAGTTTAACAGTGAATTTGCTTTGGCTATGCTCATGCTCTTTATGAATTGCTGTGAATGTTTGATGAATGGAGTTTTATTCTTATAAATAATTGCAGAATGCAAATTTCAATTTGTTAAGCATTCTGGAAAGAAGATGCTTATTTTATAAGGGCTAAGCTGAGAGACAGTGTTTCCTGTTTAGAGTTTCCAAAACCTCCCAGATAGAACCATGGTACTTAGAAATTAAATACACCAGAGAAGAATCTCTGATTGCTTTGCAGTGAGGACTGACTGGTGTGTGAATGTAAAGCAAATTAATGACAATGACTGGTGGCAACAGGAAAGTTATAGGTCAGTAAATATGATGTACCTGCATATTTTTTTCATGGGACCAAGCTCTGCTTACCATGCAGTTACTTTAGAAAAATGTAATATGAAAGAATTGGTGAAAAAATACAAAGCTTCCTGGCATTTTAAGCTCTAGCTCCATCTGTGCTCATTCAGTCTAGGATGCGAAGCAGTAACACATAATATATGACCAATCACAGTATATAGTCTTAGCAGAATATTATATCCTTACAGCACACTGCTTTTTATGAAAGATGAGCAAAAGTATGTCTTAAATTTGAATAATTAATGCATTCAAATAAATTGTTACTAATTCGTAGCAACTCTGAGTAGAACGAAGTGGAATTCGTAACATTTATTATTTGATGTGAATGATTAGCTCAGCTCTTTTCAGTACCTCTTAACACTCTGTCAGGGTTAATAATGCAAAGTAAAAAGATCGGTCAAGATGCCAGCGCACCAAGTACATTTCTTCTCTGATGGTGCTCTAAGATTATTTAACACCCACATCAAGAGCATCCTGAAACAACCGAGTTACACCTTGACTGATTGTTTCATCCAGAGGGCTGCACTTCTAAATACACAGCATAGCACAGGCTTCCTGTTACAGAGCGGTGTTAGCACTGGTATGTAACCTGAAGCCACAACCTGCGTGTCTGGACTGACAAGAATCCTACCAGTTGAGCCACTGTGACACCTTGTGGCTTATGAAGCAACACAAGCGTCTTTTAGAAAACTAACAGGTAAAATCCAGAGGTTAATGGGTGTCGATAAATGTCCTCTCATACGACTATCAACAGAGATTTCTTTGCTGGGTTACTGTACTATGTTTATGAGATACCGTTAAATGAAGTGGTAGTGGGCTTATTTCTGTTTGGGGTCCTTCTATTACATATTTTACTGTGAAATGTCATAAGATGGGGCATCATTTGCTTAAGTCCGACCTGCTGCTGTTACCTGTAGCGCTCTGGTGTTTGCTTATCATTCAGATTACATAAAGAAACACTGTTTTGGCTGCAGTACAGAGTAAATATTTTATTTGTTTGCAACCATTAATTTGGTTAACCAAAAGAACACTTGAAGGGAGTAAAGTACTTTTTGGTGCTGAGTATGTTAAAACAGTAGCAGAGTTAAAAGTAACTAAGATATAGTAACCATTTGCAATGGGCATACAGCTCTGTAAACCTCTGAATGTCTGGTGAAATAGATCGATGTTTCAGCTGTGGATAATTCATTAACTATAATGAAGCTGTATTTTGATGAGAAATTCTCAATAATTTTAAAATTGGCCAATAATGCATGGAGATGAGAAAGAACTCTGTATGTGTAAAGGCTCAGAACCTCACAGTACCTGACACTAGTCTCCTGATTGTCACTTGTTACGTCTGCAAACAAGCACATCCATGTTTTCTTCCTGAGCATCTGAGAGGAGTTTCCTGTAAACTCATGCATTATGTCCCGTAACATATTCTTTGGCTCTCATGCTTTCAAAAATTTGTCAACACCTGGGCTGAAATGGTTGCCTTCTGTTGCCAAATAGCAACTTATAGCTGAATATGCTCCCTTACGATGCAAGGGATCTGCATCCCTCTACTGTCCCTTATCTTCAGGTGTGTCCACAATGCTGTCACTTGAACATACTATGTAGACATATATGCCCAAACTTGTGTTTAACTAACTGATGTGGGAAGCAGTAGCAGCACAGGGCTCAGGGCATGCAATCTACCTTATTTCATGTGTAGGTATTTTGATCGTTTGCTGAGCTTTATGCTTTTAAAGTTGGGTGGCTACTCATGCTCATACACAACCCTGTCTTTGTGATGTGTCACACACATTACATTTATTATAAGATTCTTGGGGCTGGGACCACCTTCTCTGTTCTTGTACAGTGCTGGTGGAGTTCTGCTCTGTATCTGCAGTTCATTTTTAATACTGTGCTGTGTATCGTAACTTAAGGCTAAAAGTAGATAGTAGTATTTAAAATACTTTCAAAACCAAATCTAAATATACCATAGTCATATAGATTTCAGAAATAATAATGTTTTAATTGATATGACATGTATTTATACACTAGAAAGAATTATCTGACTAGAAAATACCATAATAGTGTAGGTTCTTGGAAGATGATTTTTTTAATGTTATTAACACATTTTGTTACTTCTCAAATACTTCAGTACACCCGTGCAAACTCATTGGCTTTGCCAAGAAAGTACAAATATATTTTAGGGCAACATTCTGCTAGTTGATTTGTACATCTGATATTGTTATTAAATCTATTACTTTTTTAGAGTGATTCTTCAGTAGTTTCACATCAGTCAAAGACACTCATTCCAAGTCCATTTTCTCTTAAGAGTGGAAAGACTATCTTATCTTAAATTCCACAGGAAAAATATATTCTTTGCTATGGGAATTGGCACTGTGGAATATGTATCTCATTTCATGAGGATTTGGGGAAGGAATATTGTAAAGTCTTGTAATAAATAAGTTCTTGTAATAAACAAGTAGAGTTTGAACCAGAGAGGTTGTTCCAGGGAAGAAAGGCAACACTTATTTTCTTCTTTTATTGTTTGCACTCTACTGATTTAATTAGCCAGTGAGAACAGACCCACTTTGAATATTAAAAAGACAAAATCAAATCCCCCCCTCCCCCGTCCCCACATCTGTTGCCTTTTGGAGGCTACTTACAGTACCTAAACTATCTAGTGTCTAATGGATTTTGCTTTTTAACAGACGTTACCTGTATTTGCTTGCAAATACATGAGGTAGTTATAAATATTTTATTTGGGTTCTGAGGGAAAGGCACTGTTTAAATTGTCATTTTGAAAGAAACTAGGCTACCTTAAGCAAAACTGAAACATTTTTGGTGTTGCACAAATGAAGGTAGTCAGTGTCTTGATACATTTCTGAATGGTGATCTAATAGTAATATCTCAATGATTACCATATTATAGAAACTTCAGTCATTCCTGAGACTGCTTGAAGTTGGAAAGAGCGGAGTCCTGTGCAGGGTTATACACTGGTCAGGAGCAGGAGAGCATAGATGGGTAAAACTACTGAAATGATCTCTGCTCTATTTCATTATTGCTACTGCATTCTGCAGTAGCAATTAGATGGGCTGAATTTCAATAATGAAATGAGGCAGTTCGCTGCCCCTCTGCTGGGTTAGGCCCACCCCTGCACAGGAGCTAGAACCTTCTTTCTAATTGCAGGCTAGAATATGAATATTAATGCCTCATCCGGATAGCAGTATTGCAGGACCAAGGGATCCTTGTCCTGTTCAGTGCCCGTCCTATTTTGGGACCCTTCATCATCTGTGGACCCCAGAAATTCCGTTAGATTTGTTTAACACTGCACCTAAAGAGAGCATCAAAAAAAGGGTAAAGTTTTTCAATATATTTTTCTCAACCATTTTTTATAAGTATATAGTACCTACTTTATTAAAATATTTTTCCTGTTGAGAGGAAAGAACTCTTCTAATTTTGCTGAAGGTGGCTTTTTAGAAACACAATTGCCTATATAATTTTCAAGATTATTATTGGGAAGTATGTGAAACTATTAGGACCATGGGAACTTGGATAAACCCACCTGGTGTGCAAATTTTTTTACTGGAATAGCTGCTCTAAGCTTGAGAACACTGAGTGTGATTATAAGAGTCAACTGAGAAACATAAATTGAGAGCTCAGCCCAGCAGTCTTTCCCTTCCTTAGAGATTGATGGCACACAGATGCACGACTGCAAATAACACAGTTTGTGGGCCAGTGGTGCTGTTGTGATTTCAAATAAATAAATAAATAATTCCTTTTCTCTATCACAAGCTTCCTAGGTTTGTTTCAGCCTGATCTTGTAACTACAGCTCCTCATTCCATGCAAAGCTGTCCTGTTTACACAAATTAAGTGAGCATTTGTCCCTGTATATTAAGGTACTAGAAGAAGGTGCAGAAGCTGATTTGGCAAAAATTTGCTTTGTGGAACCTACCTATTGTAATGGGTTTAGCAATTTCAGGTGACTGAGCTCTTAGAGATGAATTTGAGGCACCTTTAGAGGACTAGAAGGGCGTATTCAGCTTTTAAGTGTTGTCCATATTTTGCTATGTGATAAAACCACGTGTTCAGGAGCTTCGATTGTGTTTGCACTTACTGCTTCACAAATGCCAAAGGTATAATAGAAAGCATGGTTAAGAACAAGCAGCACTCGCTTTTAAGGAATGTTGTGTAGCAAAACAAATAACAGAAATGGGGTGAAGTTTTTTCTCAATCAGAAATTTAGCTGAAGAGAAATGTATGGCACATATTTTAGCAGAATAGTAGGTAGATCTGACAGGCTGTATGAAATATATCATTTAGCTAAACTTATCCTCATACTCCTTGAAAGTGAACTCTGAAACCCACATTGTTACCTGTATTATTAAATAACAAATTTTGCAAGATTTGTTATTAAGTTTATTCTTCATTTCTTTGGTTTTAATACCAATCAAAACCATATCCTGGACGTGCATAGTTAATATTTTTCAACATTTTTCTCCAGCAGCTGCTAGCCTCTGCTTCTTCATGGGGAAGGGGAAAGGAGACGATTAAATGAAATTCATAGCCTTTTAGTGTCTGCTCAGCCTGTGACTGGCAGCATGTGGGTTTTGTGGCTGCTGACCTGGCAGACTTACAGCATTTTTATGACGTCAGGTGCACACATCACGGGTCTGTCTAAGCTAAATATGGGCTTCAGACCCCTCCTCCCCCCTCGTTGCTTTCGTTTAGGAGACTAAGGACTTCTCTCAGTAAAAATCGCAGTGAAAGCATCAAGCCGCTTGTTGCAGTTGTGAACTTGCATGCCTGGCAGCATGGCCTCAGTTACTGGGCCCAGCAGTTTTTGGTTTTTTTTTGTAGACGTGCTTTCTGTATAGTGCTTTATTTGTTTGGTATAGTAACTGATAACTTTCTGCTTTAATAAGTGAGAAACAAATGCAGCTAGCAAATCTGAGTTCTCCGTAAATAGATAGCAAATTCTTCATTAGCTTCCACAGCACCAACACTGTATTTATACCTTAAAGTATGGATTCCTATGAGTTTGTTATTTGTACGAACCTTTGGAGTTCTTTCACTGAGAAAATGAAATTGAAATAATTATTTCTGCAAGGTTTTATATATGTTGACAAAATGTTACTGTCTATTTCCCACTCAGTTACATTTAAAACCTGTAGGTGCATTTCAGGCCATAAAATAAGTTTACAAAATAACATCCACTTACATTCATAGTTGTTTCCCTTGCATCTACTTAATGATTTATTTATTTCTAGGACTTGCATTTTAAATTCTCAGACATCTAAACCTTTTTCAGCATGAAACTGACCACTGATCTTAAAATCATCTACATCAGCACCAACTCAATCATTGACAAGGGCTGGAGGAAATGAAACATCTGGGATCTATTAAGATTTTTTATTTATGCTTTTAAATATTGGAATGTGTATTGCTGCTTGCCTTTTATGCTTTAAGCATGCATCCATTATAGAAAGCTCTCACAACACAAACGGTTGCATGGTAAAGTGATTTGGGTGAGAAAGCTGGGACCCCACCATGTAGTTCTAGAGGAATCACAAGGAAAATGACGGCTGTGGTGAACGTCAGTTTATTTATTTATTGTGGTGATAGCAACTCTTTACCAGGCTCTTCCCAGAGGTAATAGACTCTTCAATTCTCTTGTGGCTTCTTGAAGAAAATACTTCGCCATTGCATTTATCTGCTTTCTGTACACTGCGCCTTTGAGGTTCAGCCTTGTTGGAGTCTTCAGTGAGAGTGTGATGGCCTGCAATTTTCTCATCACATTTTCAAATAATCCCCTAGTTGCATCCTCATGGAAAGGCATGGATTTTTATTATTAGGCTGCCTTTGTAATCATGTATTATTTTGGGAGGGGGAAGGAGGCTGGTAGGCCAGTAACCCAGGCCCCATCAGAAGTTGGCTGAGTTTCCACATGCTCCTCTGAGCTCCTCTGGAGCCTGTGGAGAGAGCGGGGCGCTGGACCAGGGGATTAAAGCCTCCAAGGGGCTCTCTCACCACAGTGCCGGGCAGGTTGTAAATATACTGCTAAAGACAGACATTTGGGCAACAGGCAGTGCTGCTGCTGGGCTCTTCCGGAGGTCATTAAGGCACAGCCTGAGCTGGAGAGCTGTCAGATTTCCGCAAGGCAGCTCCGCGCCCGGGAGGGTATGGCCGTGTCTGAGCGAGGCAGCTGTTGTGCTGGGGCCTAAATTTTCCGGGCTGCAGGCTCTGGTTGTCACAGTGTAAATACACTTCTCTGCCTTGCTCCTCTTTCAGCCAGTACATTCAGCTTCTAAACTAAAGAGTCGTGTAGGCTGGTCTTGTTAATGCAGTTCTTGGAGCCGGCCCTTAGGGAAGGAGAAAGGGCCTGAAGGGCATCCCGCTGCAGGAGCCTCCAGCTGAACACAGGCAGGGTGGCAGCACACACAGCACCTGGCATCCCCAGCTTCGAGAGCAAGAGCTGAAGGAAAGGCTCAAGTTTACTAGCAGTAAGTAACTGTATCCTATTCTCATTGGGACCAGTCACTAGAGGGGGTGAGATCTCATGTATTAACTTAGAGTATTACAGGTGTTTTGGAGGAAGATTGTAACTCCTATTGATAGTGGCTGGTGGAAAGAGGAGCTCATTACCAGGTAGAGTCCTCCAGCTGAGGCAGAGTCCCTTCCATCCCACAGAAACTCTCTTGTAGTATTTGGGATTTTGTCTGTGGCTTGCTGATTTTACTGGAGACACAGTATCTGGAAAGAATTAATTGGTGACCATGTCATTATGGGAAAAGGGAAAGGAAAAAAGGATGCACACTTGCAGACAATAGTGAGTTTTACCAGAATTTTCCATTTTTTTACTTTTGGATTCAGGGAAATAGGAAAATATATTAAATGGTGAAAATTATCTTCAGGAAGATAAAGGTTTTCAGAAGTGGCTTGCCACCATATATACCAGTCTGACTGACCATGAACAGAATAAATGTTTAAATACCATTTCTATAGACAGTACTAACCCAAAGGAATCAGTAAAAGCAAAGGGTTTGCTGATGCAGCATACAGTGTCTTTAGAAGGGCATTTTGAAATTTGTTGTGATCTAACATGAAAGTTCAAGATTGGATAATATCCTGTAGTGAAGATGATTTACCTAACATCTATTACCTTTATGAGCTACATTTAAAATTTGCCTACGATGTATCTAAAAACCTATACTGAAGTAACAACTCAGTGAAAAGCTAATATATTATTTACCAACAAATGTTCACTAGATTACAAAAATTTGAATATCCTTCAGGATTTTCTTTTGAGTGTTTAAACAATGTACACATGAGAACGTTACATGTCAACATAAAAACTTAAATAAAAATGAAATTAGTTGAAGTTTACCCGGAACCTCCAGTGCTCATACAGGGAACTGCAATGAATATAGATAACTCCCCACCACTGATTATCATTCAAAATACCAGTGCTGTGGGTTTTTCCTTTTAAGTGGCATTGTAAGAGACAGATATTTCGGGGGTTTTTACACATTTAATTTGGTATTTCTCATTCATTTAGAGATGCACAATGTGGCAATAGCTGACAACCTAAACTTATGCTATGAATGAAAAAGCACATTGAAAAAATCTTGGAGCTAGATTGTAGCGTGTCAATTCTGCAAAAGACTATTTGCTCAACGATTAGTTGCAGCACTCTTACTAAATATGTTTCAATTCATTTTTAGTCACTGAGAAATAGAGAACAGGTAGCTTATTAAAGGCGACCACATCCTTTTATGCAAATTTAATGCACTTGGCAGGTTTATAATGATAAATGGTCAGGATGAGATGGTTCATGATGTATCTCTAATCTCTTCTGTGAAGCTGTTCATGTCTTGCAGGAAGTAGCCCCTTGACAGCTCAAATCTTTAGAAGTATGTGGCAGATGGTGATGTCTGCAGAGTCTCATAGATTGCTTTGAAGTTCTTCCAAATGATGCATTCAGTTAGTGTGTCTGAGTTTTTACAAGTTCTCTTGCTTCGTCTCTCCTTTGGTGCCCTCTTCACTCTTCCATTGTCTTGTGTCCCCAAGTTGTTTTTCATACTGGGAAAACGCACCACATCTTTACAGTGTACATCTCACCTTGTTCCCTAGTCTTGTCATATCTTTGCCTGTAAAGTTATTCTTCCATTAGGCATCTTGCATATTTTAAGTGCAGTGGTTCACAACAGGAAAACAATAAACCAGAACAAATGTCTTAGAAAGGCCTATCTATCATTCATGCTTTGTGACCAGTTTTTGAGTAAATCTTTGGGGCCAACATCAGCATCAGTATCATGTTAACTAATTCATCAATTATAATCAATTACCCATATTAATTAGGCCAACTTCCCTTCACATTAGTAACAAGAAATAGTTAAATTTTAATGCTGCTGCAGGGAGGCTGGAGAAACTCACAAAATCAAAAAACACTGCAAAGCTTTTGAAAATCAAAACTTAATTTACTGGAATACAGGTAACAAAATAGATACAATATAAAAGCATAAAATAATACAAGTTACAGATCTGAACAATGTATTTTCAGAGCTGAATATTTTTACTTTTCATTTGTTGGCCTTGATTGGTCTGAATTTGGATGGGTTTTTTTCTGAAATCAAGTATGAAATTTAATGTAAATTTTTATACCTGTCATATTCCCTTTGTAGGTTCACATTTTAAAATCACTCTCCCTAAGTATTTCCATTACCATCTTCACTGTACATAATCTTGTGTGTAATAATTGATAATATTTAGTCAGGTATACATAAATTTTTAGTATCTAGGCTTTTTTTTGGCATTACTTCTCTCTCAAATGCAATTCCCACAACTTTATCCCTTTTAAATATCTGTATTTGTAATGGTTTTTCAGTCGTGGCCTACTGATTCCTACTAAAACCATTACAAAAGATATATTAATATTTCAAGTAATAATTTAATAATTATTGTGCTATTCCTCAGTCTACTGTATGCTATGTAGCAAAGCACAGCTTCTGTTAAGACTAAGACCTGAATATTTCTCTTTGCATCGCACTTCCTTTTACTGTTTAAATTATCCTTGAAAGCTTCTTTCTTCTTACACAGGTAAGAGCCACGGCTAACCATGTTGTGATAGTCAGTTGCTTTTAAAGGAGAGAGGGCCAATGATCTGTGTACTCTTGAGATGTGATACAAGGAAAATTTGGGGAAGTCATTAACTTCTGTGAGCAGTCCAGTTTAAGAAATCTTTTTGAGGTTGTACTTGCAACCCTCAGTTTATGACATTAACTAGTCTCTCCTTGAACTGTTGGCATTTTTTATGAGGTGTCAGTAGTTAAATGTTGAAGGCACACTAGTAAATCTTCATCAAAATATGTTTTAGGTCCTTGTTATTTGCAAAACATTACAGTTTCGTATCACAACATAGTTGTTTAAAACAAACAAACAAAGAAAGCTCTGAAAAATAGTACACAGACCTGACTCAGCTGTCTGTGATCTAGAAAGGGGTACTAAAGACTTGTAAAATCTCCTTGTTAAAATTCTGCTCATGGGTTAAAGAAAAGACTGTGGTGACTTTTCTGTCTCTGTGACATTCCTTTTGTTCTGGTTATTGCTATAGCATGTCATCCCAAGGTGATTTATAGAATCACTTGGAATGATTCTAGATTTATAAGAATTCATTTGCAGGGCAAAGAGGTTTGTTTTTTGTTTTTTGTTTTGTTTTGGAATGGAAAAGAAAATCTGAAATGATAGTTATGAGCTTTGATTTAAATATAGATATGTATATATGTATATTCCTCTACCTAATTGGTACTTTACTGTCTAGATCTACAAGGCCTAGCAAAAGACTTTTTTCCCCTTCACAAATCTTGCAGTTCTAATCCAGACCCAATAAACACTTTAATAATGATGCAACTTGTACTATATTTTAATAAATGATGTGACTGAATGCAAAGTTAGATTAACCCTCATTCAGTGTACCTGGCTGAAACATCACCTTTACATTTCTTGCCCTGCATTGAACTGGCAAACCATGTGTACATGCAAATGAAATAATAAATATTTACCTGCTTACCGCTCTTTTTGTGAGTGCAGGTTTTTCTGGAGAAATGTGGGACAGACCTGGCAGTTGATTCAATCCATTGTTAAACCTTTGGCTTGTATGCAGGGAGACTGAATCAGTACCTGTGACTTGCTGTGCTCTACCACAGATCATATCAAAGTTTAACGGACAAGACCATTGGAGGAAATCTGGCCATGACCAGACGATTCATTTGTTCAAATATCACCTGTTTCTGTACCAGCTATTAGTAATATCTCTGGGCCATCTGTATCCCTTGATTGCTGTCCTTGTTGTAGGAGCCATGCTGCCTGTCTTTCATTTGTTGAACAGCACCTTTTCTTTCTCATCCTGCTTTCAGACCTGGATCTCCTCAATACCAGGCTCTGATCTAATTCGTCCTCTGGCCCTGAAAAGATTGCTAATAATATGGTGCTGCATTTTCACTAGTGAACTATGGTGATGAACATTGTTCTCTGCATCATTTCTCAGGCTTTCTGGAGCAGCACCCAAAGGACCAATATATTCACAATTCTGAATTTTCCAACTTTGACGTTAATTTTGTTGTAGAATTTTTTTAATGGTAGCAAAGTAAGAAACTTCTTTCAGTATGATTTGGAAAATCACCATAATCGTCATACATCCATGTTGCAAATGTATGTGCAGTACAGTGGTATCAGTCAAGAATATATTCATTGAATAGTACACCCATTGCACACACTGTGAATCATAACCCAAATCTTTTATCTAGGGCATCTTTTGACTTTGCTTATGAGTGGATTGCTATCTACTGATCTAGTGATCTTCAGAGGAGAAAAGCTGCTTAACTGGAGAGACAAAAATAGGAAAAAAGACACACACAAAAAAAGATAATTCTGTCAAGACTAAATGCTTCACCAGCAGCTAATATCTGTGTCCACACAACTGATGCTACTTTTTAATCAATAATATGCACTGACAAAAAGGATGTTATGTATTCCATTGTGGAAAACCCAAAATATTTACTCAACCGTCTGTTTGCTTTTATAGTAGCAAGCAATCTAGACTTTTATTTACAAACTGTGAACAAAGATGCAACACTAAAATAGCTGTGAAGTTTCCTTTTTTAAAAATTATTTTTTCTTTTTTTTCATTTTTGAAATCCTTTCCACTACTTTTGGTTTATTAAATGAACACATTTTTAAAATTTAGGCATCATACATGATAGCTGTATAAACAAGCCAGAGTATTTTCGCTTACAAGAATGCCAGCAAAGCTCCGAGATCTGAAGTAAACCCTACAGCTAGCTTTAATTGTCCTGGCTGTGTGGACACAAACATGGAGATACGGTGCCATCTCTTCTGCATTGTTTGGCCAGCCTGCCTGGACAGAGAGATCAGGAAAGGACAGACTGGCATAAACCCTCATGCTCTCTTCCTGGGAACACCATGAAAAAACAGATTCAAACTCAGTAATACTGTGGGCCAGCCAGCAGAGTAAGGAAAATATTGGCAAAGTAACAGCTTTGGTTTTAGAACAGCCTGAAGGCTTTTATTTTTGTTAAGCAGTAAGAGTAAAGACAGTTGATAGATGCTATTTAGATTAGTCAGCTTTGATGCTCTCTTTCTAATGCTAAGGATTGCTTTAAGTAAATATTTTCATTTTTTGTTTTTCCACAGAGGAACCTTCCTTGGAACTTAACATGTGGGTTAAGAAGGGTCACCTGGTGATGATCAGTAGAGTAACTCTTATTTTTTCAGGACTGTAATTTAGTGATGAGTCTGTACAGTTGGCCCACATGGCCATCATGTTTGTACAAAGGCCAAAACTGATATGAGTTTTGAAATACCATTTTTCCATGAGCTCTAATACAGAGAGAAGGTAAAGGACAAATCTATCTGATATCTTATAGCCGTAAAAGGAAATGATATTGCAGGACCCCCCTCAGCCTCCCCCCAGTATGTAAGAAAATACAACATATATGAAAGAAAGCAAAGTACTGTAACTTGTAGGATGGTCTTCAGCCAAAAGTGGCAATTCTGCTTACTGAAATAGAATAGGCAGTGTGTTCTCAACAGGAGAATGTTGCCAAAAGGAGCAATTGAGTACATATTCTACGAAAAGTAGGGGTTTAAGTCCTGTGAATTTCTCATAGTTGAATCCAGTATCACTTAGGAGAGTGTAGAGCACTTGAAAATGCACAAAATCCTAGAAAATTCTATTGTCACTTTGCCATCCATGGTCCCCATTTGATTTTGTCTAAGATTCAAATTTGAAAGTTTAGTTAAAAATAATGCTGTCAGCTATATAAAAATAAAAATCAATATATGAGAATTCCTTGCAGTAGTGCTATAAATAGAAGAAACTTTTTTTTTAAGAATGGCCTGATATACCTAGCACTGTTTATTATATTGTGTTCAAATTTGCATAGTATTTTCTAGCTTAGCTGGTAGTCAAAATATATTAATCTTTTTTTTTTTTTTTTAAATCTGTTTGTGATGTACTTCTGGGAG
The DNA here is from genome assembly GCA_028020825.1 of Podargus strigoides. NCBI lineage: Eukaryota > Metazoa > Chordata > Aves > Caprimulgiformes > Podargidae > Podargus > Podargus strigoides. The sequence goes on along the minus strand of CM051621.1, from coordinate 16,626,573 downwards.
GGATTTTCTGGGACTGGTTGACCTGCAGGACTGCTTCTAAGGGCTTCATAAAAGGTAACCAAGAAGAGTAAACTCCCTGTTGGCAGCCTTTGGTTTGCCTTATAGGATTTGGCATACCTTATGTTTAAAATTTGTCGGTGTCTGCATATCAAAAAAATGAAAAGTGGTGCCTTGTGTGGATTCATTGTCATATTTTAAACACTAACTCCATTGTGCAGTATCTGGATTACAAATATACTGATTCACTCTCCTCTACTTGTGTAATGTGCAGGCTCGGAGACCTCAACAGCTATCCGTTGAGGTTCATTAGCACTGACTGTAGCTTCCAAGTCTATTTGCTAATTGATAAAAATACTAAACAAAGTCTTAATAGGAAGACTGTCACCCCTACCAAAAAAAAAAAAAAAAAAAAAAGGGGGGGGGGGCGTGGAAGGGAAAAAAAAAAAGGGAAAAAAAAAAAGAAAGAAAGAAAAGGAAAAAAGGCCTGGATGCCCAAGTTGAACTGCCAGACATTAGCTGTTTAAATTCTCAAAGACAGTGAGATCTGCATAGAAACTCAGAAAGAGCATCTATAGACTGAACATTTTCTCACATGTCAGTGCTCTCACAGGCTGACATGCCAGAAGAGGGGCTTTGCAGTTTTGTTTCTTAGGGTGTCACAAGCTAGCACAAGCATGCAAGCCTTCTACATTGAATGAAATTTTGAGAAAAACTTATCTCCTCAGATAAGAGTATGAAGGAAGTGGGTAAATTCTGCTGGTTTCATTCCATCTGTCCTCCATCTTTACATAGGAGGTTCCACATAAATGTGAGGAAAAACTTCTTCACGGTGAGGGTGACAGAGCACTGGAACAGGCTGCCCAGAGAGGTTGTGGAGTCTCCTTCTCTGGAGACATTCAAAACCCGCCTGCACATGTTCCTGTGTGACCTGATCTAGGTGTTCCTGCTCTGGCAGGGGGATTGGACTAGATGATCTTTTGAGGTCCCTTCCAATCCCTAACATACTGTGATTCTGTGATGTTGCTCCCATTCAGAAGGTACATTTAAATGGAATATTTATACCTCAAACATTATCTCCTGTATAAAACTTTTTGAAAGATCAGTTTAGGATAGGGTTACATGTGATGTTCTCATAGACCTTCACCTATGAAGTGATCTATCGTTGAGAAGCTCTGTACCCACCACATGCCTCTTTCAGTGTCTGAATTCATTGTAAATCTGAGGCTTAAGTGAGGTTTTAAAGCACAGAAGTGAAGATAACTTCTGCTATAGTTTTTATTGTACTTGAGCTTTTAGAAGCCTTACCTCTTTCTGTGCCTCTGTGATCACAATATTCATTGTGTCAGCTGGGATCAGCAAAAATAAGCATTAAGTTGGATGACTGGATGAATGGAAGGAGTGAAGCTCTCAAAGCTCGCAGTGAATCTTACAAATTACGTGCTTCTTCCTTCAGCCTGTCCAGCTATTTTGGTGCCCCTGACAGGAGCTTATTAATGGGCTGGCATACCTCTCTCCTAGAGTGAAACAATTTTTGGAGAATGTCCTAATCTGCCTGTCTAGGATCTTGTATTAACACTCATTGCCATTGTATCTGAGCACTTCCCAAGTGTCAGAACAACAATGATATCTCTCTCTTCCTTCCCCACCTGGGATGGAAACAGTTAGTTTGTTCTTTCCTTGTGAGGGAACTTAACCGGGGTCAGAGAGCCAGGATGGTTAACAATATGGCTTTGTAACTTTGCTGGATGGGTGGATTTCATACCCATTGTTGCTGTCTTCCTGCTTTGTGGTCGTTGCACGCTCGCTTGCCAGCTTCACTTCCTGGTCATTGGCACTACTCAAAAGAGGAAAGGAAGGCTCCAAGTGGCTGGCTGCAGAAGTGAGGCTGGGAAGAAGTGAGATGTTGCATGACACAGACTGATAAGGAAGAGGATTGATGACATGGTTAGATAGAGGAGCTTTAAAAGACTGAGGTCAGATCTGCTGAGAAGGATTTATTGCAGCACTATTTGGTCATGTATTTTTCTCCTATGAAGTCCCATAGGAATGGGCTATAGTGCAGAGAACTATGTGAAAAGCCTGATAGCAAGGAAGGGGAGTTAGTTCTTTCTCACAAACCAGTGGAGAGAGAGTCGTACACTGAACTGTATGGGCAGATGTGCATGGTGGAGGTCATATAGCTGAGGGCAGGCCCCAGCCTTTGCTGCAGTTGAGTGCTGTCTAGTAACTTCTTCTCAAAGGCAGCGACTTTGGCAGGGTCCTTCTAGTAGGCAGGTCATGCTGCCAGAATGGGACTCTTGGAAATATTTGTGGGACAGAATAAAAAATTTAAAAATCCACTGCTGAGAATATGCTCCTGGCCAAAGGTTTTATTTATTTAGTTAGTTCAAAAACATTTTAGCAGAGACCATGTACCCTTTGCATGACAGCTCTAACAGATTTCGTCCTTTACTCCCCTGAGACCGGCTTGATGGCAGAAGGGAAGTAGCAGAGGAAAGACAGGGTGGTGCTGAGAGGCTCAGAGCTGGAGAACTGCTAGAACTTTGCTAGAACAGCAAAGAGCAGAGAGCTAAAAATACCAAGGCCCAAATTTACTCTTGGGTTAAATCTGAAAACTGTGTTATTTTTTGAGGGACTCCCTCAGGCATAACCAGTTTACCAGCATATGCTGCTTGGTGTCTGGCCATACAAGCCCTTTGCTTTCTTAGTTTTTGTAGTAAAGGATTTTTCCAGATCTACATTATTCATTTTTGGAAGGAAAGTGCCTGGTGTTTGAGAGCTCTTTCTTTCCCTCTTGTTTCTCCATTATTTTTTAATCCTTCCTTGGTTTCTCTCACCTTTGGTTCACAAAATCTGATGTCCTTAGTAGCTGTGTATGCACAGGATGCCCCAGTGCTACCTGGTGATTGATAGGTCCTTTACTGAACCCATGTTGTCTTTCTACGTCCCCTTCCCTTTCCGTATTTCATTTCCCTTTCCCTTTGACTACACAGTGGTTTCCAAACTAGATGTCTTTGGCACTGCCTTGGCTTTAAAAATACTTCAAATTTACATGTTTTGGGAGTTCTGGAAAGGAAAAGAGGATGGTTGAGGGCTTTTGTGTTCCTCTTATTTTCTGCTAGAGTTTGAATTTCCTTGAGTTCCCATGGGAAAGAGAAAAACTTTTGCAAGGAACAGCTTTGCCAGACTGGGCGGGAGTTAGATCCTGGGAACTTGCACAACTGTTCACCTGTACTATGAATGCAGCAGTCAGAATATCTCCTATAATCTCCTTCGTCTTGCAATTCAGTGCTTTTGATTCAGGCTGCAAAAAATGCTTAGTTCCATATCAGAAGAGATGAGAAAATACAGGTATCCACCTCCTACTGGGCTTCTAAAGCTTCCAGAGAATGAAAAGCCTTCCTTCTTGCAGCTGTCCATTCAGTGGTGTCATCTCTCGCCTTTGCTGAGATTTGTACTGTTCTGGAGAGCTCTGCTCGGCGTATGTTAGAGAGATTTTTCTGTAGGTATCTTCTGTCTCAGTTTTGTTAGCTAGACTCAACTCCATTCTCCCATTTTCCTTTTGACTTTGGATTTGGTTCATATATTTGTTCTTCCATAAAGTGAAGCCAGAATATCAGAGGCAATTCTTTCCACATTGCTCCCTCTGATAGTCTCCTCTCAATGACCATAACAGCCCAGTTGGCTGGCAAAACCCCTCATCTGACAATCATTTGCAATTGTTTAATTTATGTTATTGCAACTCTAAACAGTTTCCACACACCCAAACTTTGGTTATATTTTCTACATTTTCTATTGAACTCTGCACTGTTCGAACTTGAAACTCCCTTGTGCTGATGAGACACCCCTGGGAACAGAGAGTTTTTAAGCCAGCCCTGCTCCACCTTCATAACTCTAAGTGACAGCATGAAAGAAGTGGAAAGCTGATTTATACAGCTCGAGAACAATTTATCTTTGTATAGAAATCTGTGTGTGGCTGTGATAGCAGAGAATCCTTACAGGAGCGTGCACTAACCTGTGCAGTATTTTGGTCAAAACTGCTGATGTCAGAAAAAAAGAAGTGACTCCTGACCACTCTATTTTCACATAATGGAAAACACTGGCCATTGACTTGTTGACTGAGGTGATGCCTTGATCCTTTTGGCCTTGGAGACCAAGACTATAAGTACCAAGAACTTAACTCAGTTACATGCAGTTACTTGCTACACTGAATGACACAATCTAGACAGTTTTTTCCTCCTGTCTACATATTAGGTTTGGCTAAATAGTTCAGGAGGATGATCCAGAAAACATCTCTCATGCTTTAGCAATTTCAGCGAATGTTTATTTATGTTCACAGAACTGAGTGCAGATTGAAGCTCACTCAAATAATAAATATAATTCCCTCACACATACACACATTTTCTACAGTCTATTGTATTTATTCGTATGTGTAGTTAAAATAACACTACACAGAAATGTTAGTGCAAGCTTTTTTTCTTGGGCATGATCCAGTTTAACCCTTCTCCCAGGGGTGGGCTGTTCCTACACTCCGTTCCCACAGGACTTTCCTCTCTTGAGAGCTGTCATAATCTCCATAAATATTGGCGTAAACTAGCCTGATCACTAATCATCAGTCAGCATTTTCCAGGTGGAACAACACCTGTTCATTTGGATGTGGGGAACAGGCAGCAAAGACATTCCTCCTAGCCTCGTGACAATAAGTGTTTCATTCATTTTAAAATTAGTCTCCTAAAACATACACAGAACTGAGGAAAGTTCTGGGTGTGTGGCTATTAAACACACTTGTCTTAGTCTGCATCAACAGTGCTGATAAATGCTGGTGCTACACTTGTATGATTAAATAGGGAATACATAGCTGACTGAAACAAGAAAAGGACCTGCCACACAGGAGCATTTTGAATTCATCATCCTTTAGGACTGAGTGGCAGTTTTAGCAGACAGAATGCTTAGACAAGCTTACGACTGACCCTACATACTCTTAACCTGCACAACATGCAACAAAATACTCAGCCTAAATACTTTGTGTTAGCAGATTCCATAATGTGCCTTACCTCGAATTTGTGGTAGGCTAATAGCATGCACCCAGTCGGTTACTGTCTGACTGATGTACAGAAACATGCTGGATGGTGGTAACCTGTTGTCTGGGTCTGAACCCCAGGTACTGTAGCAAGAATGGCCTATATGGCCAGGACTGGGTTTGAAAACGGGGTTCATTAAAGGCATTTCTTACAGGTACTTCTGCTGTAAGAGCTCTGTAGGACAAAGGTTCCCTCACACTATGATGAACAGAGGTTAGTTGACAAAAAGTAAGAAAACATCTTTATGAAGGGGTAACAATCCATTAGATAAAAAACACTGCTTTGGAACCTGGAGAAAGAATAAATACACCTGATAAAACCTTGTTGCTCTCATGGCCCTGTTTTTCATTCTTAAGATTCAGCCTGAGATTTCCAGATCATAACTGTTTTTTTCCAAGTCTAACTAATATCTCCCAAAATACATATTACATATGTTATATATAAATATAGTAAGAGCATATTTTATTCTAACTTTGTCTGATTTGGTTGTTCACCTCCCTTCAAATGAGAGAACATTCTGGGGGAGATGACATATCATTGGCCATGTAATCCTGCCATGATCCTTTGTTAAGCAGTCCAGAGTGCCAAAGAAACAGCAGGAAGAAGTTGTGTTTTACAGAAATTTTATCCCAGTGGTCACTCTTAGGCATCCTTACTTAAGTCTTCAGCCTTAAGATCAATTCTTGTTTGAGCTGATCAGGGTTGGAGATGTGTTGTTCTACATGCCTCTCAGCTTTTTGTTCTGTTGTGGTGGTGGTGGTGGTGGTGTTTGTTTTTTAATCAGGCTACTTTCATTTAAAGTGCCTAATTCAGATTTAGTAATGTTTCAGCAGTCAGATTTAAATATCTTGGCCATAATGTTCATACTGCACTGAAATATTGAATCTGTTCTCACTAACAAGGCAGTTTTTCACACGTTAAAGGAATATGTCGAATGTTGGATCTGTTATATTCTTGAAGTGTTGGATCTCTCCCCTAGTCAGAGCAGCAGTCCTTGTCATATATTGCAATTCAACAGTAAAATATTGAAACACTATTGAATCACATGGATTCTTCCCATGCTTCAGTGCTATAAAACAAGAAACAAAGCTCAATTGGCCTCTTGAGCCTGAGACAATAATTCATCAATGCTGTTAAGAGAGAATGTGTCTTGAAGTGCTAACATAATTTTTTAGCTTTATATGTACTCTACAAGTAATTGGGGGGGGGAAAACCCAACACCACTCAAAATAAGTGTATATAACATGCACTGTCTATTCCTTCCCTATATCTTCCCAAGTTTAGTGTATGGCACTGTCTATGTCTTTGCTCAGAGCTTGTTTAAAACCAATATGACTATTAGGTTTCCCTAAACTCTGTTTATACAGTCTCCTGGACCTCTACAGGAGGGATTTAATTCACTGATAAACACCTCAGGTCTTTTCTATTTAAATGATAGAATTCTGTGCTTCAATAAAACTGAGAGAATAACATACATCTTGACTAAAAAGTGGAATAGTTGTTACTTTAAGATACTGTTTAGAAAAAAACAAAATTAAATAAAACAGAATTGCTAGTGAAATAATAGACAACACTGTATCAGAAGTATTTTTAGAAAGCGACATTATTGGGTGGTTAGACTTTGTTTTTTAGAGTTGAGTTGAACATGTATATTGATGCAGTTTTCAAAGTCAATAAACAGTGCATCAGCTCCTGTTTGGAAAGAGGATGTTGCAGAAATAATTATGACATGATGCGATAACCCCTTCTTAAAAAAAAAAATATAATAAAAAAAAGAAAGGAAAAAAAGCAAAGCAAAACAATCCTGTAGTGTTCTGGCCATCAGGAAACCACGACAATGCTCCCACCTTTTTCCTGTGACTTACCCACAGTTCCTTCCAGGCGACACAGATAACTGATAATGCTGCGGACTGGATCCTGTGCCAAATGAAAATAGAGTAATTTTTTGTTAAATTTATATGTGATTAAAAATGGATCTTAACAACACCCTTTCCATTCAGCTTTACAGCTCTTCTAGGTACAATACTTCTTTGTAACTTTGAACACTGCATCATTTCATAGTGCAAGGGTTACTTCAGCAGGACAAGCACAAAAAATTACTTTACTTTGTAAATTCATACTCATAAGCTAACTGTGGTTGAATAAGAAGGTTGTTTATTTCTACTGAATGAAAAAATCTTTGGAGTTAAGCTTTATGATTCTCTGGGACTTGAGTATTCCTGAAAGAGCTAGATTTACCAATAATGCTTTTCAGAGTCCATGTGACTTAGGGAAACCATGTCATCTCTCAGTATTTGAAATGTAGATGTAGTCCTCTACAGGTGAACATTTGGGGTTGTATGTGCGTCTTTATGGGCACCCCCCTATTCTCTGCGCACCCATGGATGTGTGTTTTACTGTCTCTCTGCTCTGGGCACAGTGGAACTGGGGCAGCTCCCCAGCCATGGCTGCAGCAGCACTTGGGTTTTAGACTTAGAGGTCCTTGATGTCTCACCTCAAACAGAACCACTGTTTTATCTGTTCAGGAATGGTGCTTAGGTGAAATCCGCCATCAGTGCAGGGCTCTGCAAGCATGTCTTTGGGGAGTGCAGCATGGATTAGGAGCTGGCTGCGGCATCAGGGTGCAAAGAAACTCTTTGTCTCCACCTTGTTGGGCTAGAAGGAGCCTCTGCGGTGTGGATGAGTGATGCTGGGGTCCATGGGGACTCGCTATCAGCACACACCCACAGTTATCTCATGCTCTCCTTACAGGTAGGGAACTCTTTATTGTCCCTTGTTTTTAGCTCTGCTCACTCAGTTAATTTCCTCAGGCATTTTGCAGGGTTATTTATGCTTCAGCCTGTACTTAGCAGCCAAGTTATTATTTTTCTGACTTGCTACTAATGAAGAATAAGTCAATTTATCCTCATCGGTTAAATTATAAATACAGAAAAAACAGAGTAAAAATGTCACCACATGGAGATGGCTTCACTTTTTTCCATTCCCTAAATCCTGGTTTATGTAAACTGAGACAAATGTTTATTAAAAATGCTGGGCATAGTAACCCTCTTTTTAAAACTATTTGGATTAGCTTGTGAGATGTAACTATTGATAACACAGTTTGGTACTTTTGGAAATAGATTTATTCTGTAAAGCTATATCTTCCACTAGGTTTTAAAACAAATGTTTTATTTGAGCTGTGTAAGAAAGGAACTTGTGAACCACCAAAAAAATAAAAGATGGCAGAACTTTAATTTTCACAGTATATATTGTGATTAAAAAAAAAAAAAAGAAAATGCCTTACTTACAGGGTAGAACTTGGCCTCAGACCAAATGGGATAAAAGGGGACAGAGAGGAGGGACTTCCATGGGCTGTGTGGAGGTCTTCTGTGCATCAAAAACATGTGCAGGATGCAAACAGGAGTCAATGCAGGTGTGCTGGTCTCCCCGCTCCTCAGCACTTAGCTGTGAGGAATGAGACAGCTGACTGGCTCAGTGAAAGCCTTTCTCAGATGGGCTGATCCAGGGATTCCCTGTATTTCAAAGGAACAGTGTTAAACCCTCTATTACATGCCCTGGAGGTTGTCCTCTGGTGTGACCACCATGAGCCATCCCAACTTCACTCTTACTACTTCTGCTGTAATAAGTTTGGAAATCAGAGGAGTTTGTATATTTTTTCCCTAAAAAATAACAGTGAGGGATTTCAGCGTTTTATGATTTTTTTAATAATTAATTGTCAAAAAACACAACAAAAATAGATGGAGCATTAAAGCAAATTTACAAGCCATTGAAGTAAAGAGCTGCAAATAGAAGCAACGCCTGTATTCTACCTTCAGCTATCAGTATAAAACTCATCAAAGTAAACCAGTTTTATTTAGACATCTGGAAAATGTACTTTGACAAACATCCACTTGATGACTGTCAGTGTCTTATAAAGAGACTTTGATATCAAAGATCCTCAGAAACTGTCAGAATAAATCGTGGGGGTTCTTTTTATGACAGAAGGATGTTTCCTAGCCATGATTTGTATTGTCTGGTTGATATGTTTTTAGTATCTTAATACAAAGGATTATTTTTACAAATGTTTTTGTACCTAATTGTGCAAAGTGATGTGACATTAAGAAGATATTTTCAGAAGTTAAGCAAACTTGAAAAGCAGAATCTGTATTCTTGCTCCGTCCAGCACTCTTAATTGTTCTGTCCCCAGGGTTAATGGATAGCAACTTTAAGACTTTGTAGTTTTGATAGACTCACAGAGCTTAGATGATCTATCAAAACCCCCTTTTCAAGCAGATGAAGAGAACATGGTAATTGTATACTTTGAATGATATTGTTTCCTTGCATTTATGCTACAGAAATATGTAGGAACAGGGCAAAATACAATTTATTCTGTTACATATTTTAGCTTTTCTACAAATGGTGCTTCATCAGCCATATCCAGCACACCTCATCTTAGATACAAAGAAGTCACTGAACTGTTTGAGGTTGTAGGTGTGACTGCAGATGTCCCAAACTATTTTTTTTTTAGCTCTTAGCTTTTTTTTTTTCCCCTTTTTTAAAATCCAGAAAGGAGATGTTGCCTTGCAGTGTTACTGGAGATGCTGAATACATTAAAATAGGAAGATGAGAGGAATGCCTTCTGGGGACTTCTTGTAAACATGCAGCATGATTGCTTTTTATTGGAGAAGGCATTTCTGCGATGTCCTGTGCAGTGCTGTAGTGCCATAGATATGTTGAAAATGCTATGAAAGCCTTAACTATTTAATTCTCGTAATCCATCTGCGAGCACTAAGTGATTAGTTGCAGTTTATCCTCATGTGGAAGCTGCTCTTGGTACTTGCATAAGCCTGCCCTGCAAGGCTATGCTGGAGACAGCAGTGCCCATGCTCGGTGTGGCTGGCAAAACTTCTCTAGGAGATTAAGAGGAGGGCTGGCAAGGTGGTCCTGGGCAAACAGAAAACTCCACAAGAGATGAATAATTTGAACTAGTTGGAGGAATAACAGTCTAGTAGCTTGATGGCTACAAGGATGCTCGCACTGCTTAATTTTAAGCATCAAATTTAGGCGTATAGTTCACTGTTTTGTCAATGGGGAACGGAGGCTCCTCACATAGGTGAATCAGAACAAGAGTTAGACTAAATTTGACATTTATATGTACACCTCTAGGTTCTCCTTTTCAGCCTCACTCGGATAGTCTCTATTTGCTCAAATGTAGGTTTCTGCACGTGTCTTTTTCTGGTACCAAAGAGATGCCGTGGTGTATGTAAGTATCCCTGCCTTGGGAGAGTACATTGTTTGCAGAAAGGTATTTTATAGGCAGATAAAAGAAATACAGTTTGTTTTAGGAAAGCAGGCTGCCTTGGGGTGGATATCCTGTATGGAGTCAGGAAGGTATAGGAGGGGACAGGAGATGCTGTGCTTGCAGTGGCTGTAGATCTAGAAATGGATAACAAAGGGGCAGGGGGGAAGTTAGTCGCTCTCTTGCTCTTTCTTTCTCACACATAGGCTATTTTTTGCTAACAAATATCAATTCATCAGTATTATAAAGCGGTCCTGCTAAGGAAATACCTAATTTTCAAGTTTTTGTTTGCTGCAGAGTTTCAGAAAGTCTGGCCAACTTTATCTCAAAATGAGGTGACTGAATTATTTCATTATTTACCTTTAGGGTGGCAAAACAAGGATTTGGTTCACTTATAAAACACTACGCTATTTCAGAGCAATTGCTTGTGATACAGGTAATTACATGATACAGTTCGCTCATTTAAGGATGGCTGTTCAGAAAATCACAGGTATCAGCCTTGCTGGGACACAATTAGCATTGGCTGCAGCCTGAACGTTGGACTAAGCGAGTTAGAACTAGACTGTTTCTACCTTTCAAAATCTGTTTTTCTTACATAGCTTTTGAGTATCCTTCCATGTTTCAGTTCAACCTCAGATGGTGTTCCAGGAGAACCAACTTCAACTCTCAGTCTGAACCAAAGGACAGCTGGAGTCTGCTTTTTCCTGGAGGCTAAAAGATCCTATGCTCTATTGCCCCTCCTAGTACTTTGTGTATATGGATTTTTACAGGTGTGCACAATGCTTAGACTAGAATTGTATGAGAAAATGAAAAGGAATCATCAGTAACTTAAATTTTATCTGGAATGAGGCAAAGGTCATTTAGGAAGGGGCTAAAGAACCACTGGGAATAAGTGTATGCTGCTAAACCTTGCCCTGCAAGGTAGGACTATGAGCTCTTTTGACTAGGTGGAAAAGTTTTTAAAGCTGTAGGTAAGATTCCATAAAAACACCTTGTATCTTTGTGATAGTTGTGTCTTGGGTTATATTCTCCAGTTTCTTTCCATGACCATAAGCTTGAGCTCACCATCTTGTATTTCTAGCAAGGAGCTCCTTTCAGGTGATTTGGATAAGTTACTTTCCTTGACCTAGGGATGTGTTCTTCCTCCCTACCTGCACACATCTTTCTTGAGGGAAGTGGCCTCCTCTGATGGTCATTTTATTTTTTCTTCAAATGTGGGAGACGGAGGACTAGTATCCTCATTTCCTTTTCTCTTTTTTTTTTTTTTTTTCCCCTCAGAAATTATCTTCTCTTGTTTGTTTTGGCAAATGATCTCTGGGAAAGGATCCGTGAGAGCAATTGTTACTATTATATTAGCTTCCTCTAACTCATTTTTATCTCCACCCCTAAGTCACCTCCTCTCCCTGCTTTTCCTCTTCTTGACTATTCCCCCTCTGGTTTCCTTTGGGGTTTTTTTGTTGCCTGCTTATATCTTTTTGTCCTCCTTTCAATTATGATTTTTCATCCATCAATTTGCTGCTTTTCTAAGCCGAGCCCAGAAACTGCAATAGTTTGCACCTACACTCATGTAGCCACACAGAGATTTAAATCTTCAAGCTTCCGACTGTAATTTGTCAGCCAGTTCTCACCTTCCTTTCCCTCTGTATGAACAGCCTGTGTCTTTCCAAATTCCAGTTTTGGGATACTCTTTTTTTTCACCCCTTATGTTTAATTCCTAAGAGGTAGGCTGAATTAGGCAGAATAAAACGCTGGCTCCACTGTATGCTCTTTGCTACAGAGCAGTGCCCACACTTTTCATCTCTGTGACTCATAATGTACAAAATTAGCGCTTGTGAAGCTCGAAGAGCAGGGAGAAGCTGCAGTTCCCAAGAAACACTGTTAGCAGGTGTAAGCCACTGCTGTCACAGAAGATGGTGACTTTCTTCTTTGGGCTCATCCCTGCTGCCCTTCCTGCCTTTCTTTCGTTACGCCAGAAGAAGCATTTCTGTAACTTTCCAGATCAGGGAAAGATTTCAGGGAAAGCAACTGAGGAAAATGAAGGCTAATTTGGGTTTTTTTTTGTGTCAAATGCAAAGATTTTTTTAGTTGATTTGTTCCTTCTTTTAAAGGAATTTCCATTAACTGTTTTTCATTTTTCTTTTCATAGATTCTATGATGATAGAGAATGCTTAAATCCTGTGTTCACTGCCAAAGAAAATGTGCAAAATTTTGTATTATAAATCTGTCCAGGCTTTCCTGTGGTAGCCAGAGACCTGCCAAAACATATAGGTTCCCTGGGAATTTCCCAGGCTTTCAATGAAATCTCACATCAGCTACAAACTTGTACAAAAATAAAAAAGGTTGTTTTTTTTCTTTTACCACGCCATTTAAGAAACAAAAGTACTATCCCACAGAAGGATTCCCAGTTGGAAACTATTTCAGTCGTAAGTGGAAGATGAGAAACTTGATGTACTCAGAGCGTTATATCAGCAACTGTAGCTAACACTGTAGTTTTAAAAATATTTTAAAACAGAGAGTGAAAGTTACCATGGTTGTTTACATCTAAATCCAAACTAGTCTCCTTATTTAACTAAACATTCAAAACTGTTATGCTTTCTAATAATTGAGATTCTGATATGAGTTCATGCATTAAGTGTTTAATTGTCATCTAGAAAATTGAAGCTTTACAGTTGGTACAACTAAAAATATTTAGGAGTCCAAAGAGTTAAATTTTCAGCTTTTGATTGAGCAATATATATACATACACATGTATGTATATATATGTATATGTGTACACCCTTTCATAAATACAGTTAACAATGTTTTTATGCTAGATAAAAAAAATAACAGTAGAGCAGAGTGTAAGTAGTCTGTAATAATCTAAAATAAATCATCCAAGAAAGCTGAGGTGACCATATTTCATTCAAAGCTGCATAATTCTGCCCATTTCAGAATTATGACGTAACAGAAATTTATATTTATCAGCACAGTTTTTTGAGTTCAAGCATATTTTTTAACATTTGAAATAGCAGGTCATATTCTCTCCTCTGTTTAGGGATGCTTTCCTGAAAATTTAAGTCTGCTCCTAAATGCTAATGCAAGAGCTAGTTATAGTTCAGCTGAATTTTAACAAGTGTATGGATGACACGTTTCTGTGAAATAAAATTCAGTGTAACTTTCCAGGGTACTTGCTCTGCCAAAAAATCTGTAATTTCCCATGCTAACTGTATGTAATTGTTGGAGGATGTCTTGTGGTTTCTAGTTGTAGAGATGGAAAAATACGCCAAAATTGGTCAGGCTAGGTAATGTTATTTTGAGCTCAATCCTACATAGCACTGAGCATCTCCATCATTCCTTCTTCCTTGTGGGAGACAGTCAGGAGGAAGGCACAGGGATGCCCAGTTTTCTTCTGTTCCAGTTGGGAGTGCAGTTGTAGATCCAGGGCAAACAGATCACTCCTTAACCCCAACTGGCAGTTATACCCATTTAACTCTCTTTGCTCTATGACCCCTCTCTGCGAAACCATTGCCTTTTATAAAAAGAGTGGCTTTTGGTTTTAGCTGGAATCAGTTCACAGAACTGGGTTAGAAAGCAGCCAGCCAAACAGTTCAGCCAGCTGTAATGATTGTGTGGTGTCTCTGCAGTGCTGAGTGGGGAAAGAGGGGAATGACTGAGGACTGGGGGGGAATATGAAGGAATGAGGGAGGGCTGAATGATGGTGCACACTCAGGTCTGCTGCTGGACAGGTCTTTTGGTCAATGACCTCTTAAGTCACTGGTTTTTGTCAAGGTGGTCTCCCTCTAGCCATGCCCTCTCCTGTAGTTGCAATGGCATACCTTGAACCTCTCCACAAATTGATTTGGCTTGCTAAAGAAACAGAAAGCTACCCCAGACAAACCAGCAGACAAATTCCCTTAGTGTTTTGCCAGGTGAATGACCTGACCTGGCCCAGAGGGGAGTCAGACAAGCTGAAATGCAGGAGGTGGAGGGCCTGCAGAGCTGGGAGAGGACAAGGTAGGATGGGAAGGAGGCTGAGAAGCTGCTTGTTTTGACATGAGGAGCTGTTGGACAGGCTCAGCTGTGCTGCTTAACCACACTCTCGAAATGGGATTTGCAGCAGCCAGAATACTGTGCAGAGAACCTGCCAGCCTAGCCACCAGGTAATGCAGGAGAAAAACCAGGAGCTATAAATCCCACATTTGCTTCAATCTGCAGGGAAGGACTTACTGACTTACAAGTCAGCTTGACTGCTTCCTGCAGCAGCCGCATACCTCTTTCTGGCCCCAATTTACCCACCGTCTTTGCATAATGTGCTGGTGGTTAAGTGGTTCCTCAGCTCTCTCACTTCTGGTGGGCAAATGGGCCGAGAGAGCCACCTCTATGCTTACCAGGTAGGATGGGGTTGGAGAAGGGACTCGAGACCACAGGTTAGGGAATAGGGCACTCATCTGGAAGCAGGGAAATCTGGGATCCAGCCCTGCTCCCAGCACGTTGGCTACAGTTCTGTTTATGTGAAGAAGAGACTTCTGCAAACATAAGGAATGGGATTCACCCAACCAAATGTGCATGGCTATCTCTGAGTCACATTTCTAGATTCCATTTATAATCACTGGAGAGAAACAGGTTTGCATAGGAAATAATTTATCTCCTTCCAATGTGGACATTTAAAATAGATCAGATGAATTGCAGCCTCAGAGCATCTCTTTCTCTCCACTGACTACAGGGAATTTAGAGAAGCAGCTCATACGTAGATAACTGCACCGAAGAAGCCTGGTTGAGATAAATCTTATAAAAGGTAACGGGGTATTCAGTGTTATTTTGAGAACAACACTTTACAATTCTATTGTCTGAATTTTTCTATCGGCATCTAAGTCATTCAGTGGGTCTAGGTCATATTACCTTACAGGATAGGACCTTTGTTTCCCAGGGTATAATGATTTTTGTGTCCAAAAGTGCAATTCATGTTGCACATTGTGATGGATTCATAGCAAAAAGCCTAGCACGGAGGAGACATAAGACATCAGAGAATTATCATCTGCCGACTAAACAGTGAGCAGAATTTGTTGTGTGCAACTCTTTGTCAACCTGAGCCTTTTTCATATCATTAAGATGCATACATTAGTTAGATTGGAGAAAAACCCAAAAGATATTGAACAATAGTCTGGTAGCCACAAAGCTGGGAAAATGTTTGCAACCTTTATCAAGTAATTTCCTTTGAAATATTGCAGCCTGACCCTGACAATTGCAAAACTGATTTTGTTTCCAGGCTGGGAAGATAATGGCTGACCATAGTACACAAGCCTTTCTGTCAACATTAAGGTGGCCCTAGCACACTGAGAGCAAGTTCCTCCCCTCCATGCTGGTGTGTTACTGCATACTGGGTCATCTACATGTGTTTGCAGAGAAAAAAAAACCCAAACCTGAAAGAGAGAGAGGAAGAATAATTCCCTGCTGTCCAAAGGGCTTGGCTCTATCTCTAAAAATAAAGGTGTAGTGAAGAGAAGTCATTGTGCCCTTTTCTTCAATAGTATCTGGATTTACTTCTGGTTTTATTTGCTCTGTATAGACCTCTTATGGAAATTATGAGAGAATTAGAATATTGATAAAGTTAGCTTAGAAAAAGAAAAGTAACATTGCTGATAGTAGCACAGCTCTGTTCCCCTTATCTGGCTGTGCTGCTGCTCCCTTCCTCTATGGAAGCCACTAAATTTCAAACTCTAAAGGAAGTGTCAGGATACCTGTTTTTCTAAAATTTGTGAAGTGACATGACTCTTGAAAGTCTGTGAAGGTTTATTTTCACTGCAACAGATCTATTAAATGCTAATTCATCTGCAGAAAGACATAAACGTTTCACTCTGTTAAAACCATATCCATATCCATGTAACAGGTGTGGTCATGATCCAAAAGGGTTGGTGTCAGGGATTGTGGCATATGAATAAGGTCTACACAGGGCCAAATAGGACTGGTAAGTAAAGACTCCTCTCTCCTCCACAGATTATCCACAGGCAATGACATTTGCTATGACACATGGTGGCATTGCTGTGATATATTCCCATCAATGTCATTCTCAAATTCAGAATTTAGGTCTAAAATCAACATTTTTCCTTTTCATCGAAACACTAATAGCTCAGTAAAAATGAGCTGGGAGTTTTAAGAATGACAGCTATCTGTTATTGCAAGCATCTGAATAAAATGAATTCATAAACAACTAATCAAATTTCAGTATTCTGCATTTATATATCATAGTCTCACGGACTGCAGCCCCCTTCAGTCAAATGACAGCTGCTATATAGTGACTACAGTAATAACCATAATGAAGCAACAGGTGGAAAACACAGTAATTTAATTAATTAAACCTCAAGCATTAATTTTCCCTGTATTTGAGTCATAGTTTTGGGACAGAATAACAGAAAAGTTATGTTTGTTACTGGAAGTTGTTCCTGCATAGCAGCTTTGTTTTATCTATTCTTTTATATTCTAAGCTTCACACAGTGGTTTGATTCTGATTTAGTTAATGTTCAGCCTATTCAGAAGGGTAAAATTACTGGGGTGAGCTTTATTGCTGTAATGGAGGTCTTGAGAAATTTAAATTGAGAAGTATTCTAATGCATCTCTGTAGAGTATTATCTGCCTCACTTCTGAATGCTTTGCTGCCGTGTGCAGAACATGGCACATAAGTGGTTTTTGGGGCTCAGTGCATTTATGCAAGTGTTTTTCCTTGCTGTCTCCTAACACAACAAAAAGACACTTGAAGCCTCTTCTCAGGGCTTATTTTTATTGCTGACTTAGATGTAAAGAGACTGAAGTCCACCACAATGCTCGTGTAGGCTTTTCTCTTTTTTTCAAATGTAGACATTGTGATGATTTTATAGGAAAAATTCTGTGGCTGAGGAATTGTTGCAGGTTTGTAAAAGTCTGTTGTTGAAGACAGAGCCAAGATTAAATTAAACAAAACTATTTTTGCAACTTGTTGTAGATAGAAATTGTTTATAAGCTTATATTAGTCAGTCAGGGAACATAAACTTTATCCTGTGCTTTAGCCAGACAGTTCTACAGTGCAAATGCTGAACTGCATCTAATGAATTATCTAAGGAATATGCTCTGTGAACAGTTGCAAACATTATATGCTGAGATGTGTTTGGTACACTGTTCATTGAGCAACTCTGAAGAGTCATAGTAATAATAATAATAATAGCCTATTTGCAGACAGTTGCAAGCAGCAGAAATGGCTAAATGCTTCAGTTAAATTATTCCTTATTTGCCTTGTCATACTATGTGGTAACAGTTAATAATATAATGCATTTTAGTAATGGGTTGGGTTGGGGTTTTTTTCTGTATTACTTCCTCTGGCCAGATTATTCTCTTCCATTAGCCCATTCTCAGTGGTTTATTTGTTTGTGAAGTCCATCCAGTGATCGTAGGCTGAATTCAAACTCTGCCTTCCATGTCCAAGAGATGAAATAATGTCTTTTTGTGGACACTTTTCCAGCAGATCTACCAGTGGAGGGTTTTGTTGCCATTTTATTGAAATTCTTCCTGGAGGCTTGGTAATAGCTATGCCGAGTATCAAAGCCAAAGATAGATATGGATCTCCTTTATACATTTTTCAGAGAATTTCTAACCCCATTTTCTGATCTTTAATACTACAAGATACTTAAACAAATATTATGATTGAGACTTTCAAACAATCAGACTTAGGACAGTATTAAGTCAGTTTAAAATTACATCAGTTTTGTAGCTCAGATATGAGACTTTACAACTCACTAAGCTTCCTGATTTGTATTTAACTTGTTACTTTCTGCAGATGAAAGTATTTGAGCTTGTAGAAAACTGTGCCTTCTCTTAGCTGTTTACAGCAAGCTGATTAATGTAGTATATTACAAATAATATGGTGTTCAGTTTGGTTTTTTAAAACTAAATCAGTTCATGTCAGGCTTTACAAAAATGCTAAAGACAAAATATATTCAGATACATCTGTCAAAAACAGAGGAACATCATGCATTAGAGTGAAGCAAGAGGAATTTTAGTGTATGAAATGGATATTGCCACTTGCATGACAATTCATCTCCCTCCACTGCTAGTGAATATTCATATTCCCGGAGTAGGGCTGCTCTGCCCAAGTGTGAGATGGCATCCAAGCCCTCTAGTGTTTTATTGGAGTAGACATGTCATTTGCAGTGTTATTCTAAGACTTTCTAAATAGAACAAGCTGAGATGAACAATATTCTTGTATACCTCTCCTAAAACTCCTTAAAATCTAAATGTAACATGATATTGACTCCTGTATAACTTCTTCATTTCGTAAAATCACTTATACTGGCTTGACTTGAATAGGAAGCAAAGGTGGGGAGAAGGGAGAGCAGAATGTATTTGTTGTTCAGAAAGCAAACTCCAAGAATCGCCTGTATTAGAAGCAATAGTTTCTAGCATAATAGCATGCAGGAAAGAATTATTACACAGAAAATAATTTTCTAAGTTATAGGTGATTCCATTCAAGGGTTCTATATACTGCATAGCTGGAGTACAAACTTTCCAACAGCTGCCACTGCCTGCCTGTAGAAGCACAGCCTGTAACTATGAACTATAGACTGCTTATAAAATAAGTGATCAGCACGATTCCCAGCAGTCTTCCCTGCCGTGACTACCCTTGCCTTCATGGCCCGTCCCTTGCTCCTTATACCGTCCTTCCTACCTGTGCTCCCCCTCAGGCCTTTTCTTCCTGCTCTTACCCCACTTTTCCTGTGCTGCATTCTTCACTGTTCAGCACTGGAGCTGCTCAAACCATCTACTGTGGCAACTGCATCTTTTTCAGGAGAGCAGCCCTCACCCCCTGCTCCAACAGCCCCCTGACCCAGGGAGCGTCAGTTCTTTGCCTCCCTTCCCTCCCCTCCCCTCCCTTCTGCTGCCTTCCCACTCCAGCAGCTCATTACCTCGGCAGGTTAAGTAACAACCAAGAGTTGCATACACATTTTATCACACTTTATTTACAGCTGCATTAGCTACGTTTCCCTAAGGGAGTCTCGCCAGAGACCCAAACCAGGACAGTACTAGGTGCTCTCCCTGGCTTTGAGGGGGCTGTTCTCTCTCTGGGGCAGAGGGGCTGCTCTCTGAGCAGTCTGGGGTGCAGCCGAGTTTCATGCAAAGCCTAATATATGCATGCTCCAGGTTAGACCCAGACACGAGGCACGTATACAGCACAGCCTTGGGTGCCACATTTCAGAACAGATGTAAATAACTTCTTCTGTCTTGAGAGGGTTACAAACCCACCTGTATGCCACCCATATCAGTTAGCTTGCTCTCATACAGTTAGCTTCTGCAGTGTTTGTGTGCAAACAGTGCTTTAAAGTGATCAGACAGCATAATTAAGCAAAACTGCACTTTAGAAGCACTGAGTTTCCTCTTCATCTTGGTGGGAAAAGAGGAAACATCCATCAGGCCTTACACTTCAGCATGCCAGAGTCATACCCCTCCTGTCACTGCTCTTCTGTGCCACTCTAATCAAGGTGTTTTTTTCCAGATCAGTTAATGCTTTGGGAAACCCTCATAAGCCTCCAGTGCACTGCAAGGACTGGGAATGCAAACATGGAAATAACAACCTGTTGTTCTCATGGGTTTTTCGTGTGCTGTGCTGACAGCGTGCCTGCAGGAGCAGGACTGGTAAATGTGTGAAGTAAGAGATGGGTGCTGGAAAGTTTGTTTTTAACAGTACTGAAAAGGGTTGAACCTTCTATGTGTTTGAGCAGGAGATGCTCATTCTGTGGCAGCAGCTCTGCAGCTGAGGGACAGCCATCCTAGCTTCGTGATTCAGCCCTGCAAACTGCTGAGGGCTTCTCCGGTTGCCTCGGGACAGGGATCCAAAGTCTGCAGACAGACCCCACTAGGCAGTGTAAGGAAACTACTTGACTGCTTTTATACACTGTCCTTATTATATATGTCCAAATACCTGATATGTCCAAATACCTGAAGGCAGAGGTTTTGTTCCCAGATTATATGGTGACTTTTGTGTGCCATCTGTATTCTCTAGAAATACGCTGTCAGGATGCTCTGGCCACAGCCTGCCATTACAGGTTGGCCATATTTATCCAGGTAGTTATCCAGTGCCTAAGTCCCTAAGGAAAACCTCATTGCCACAGATTTCTGTTAGGGCAGGGGACATTCAGAGCAGCAAATGGGAACCGGTTGTCTCAGTTGTATTTCTTTGGCTTTTGGGTATTACAGCTGTGATCCTGTTGGGTGTTCTTTTTGCTAGAGTAGTTATCATATGGGGTTTAAAAGACTGATTTTATTTAGTGAGTGTTGTTATCAATAAAGATAATTTTAGTCATTCTCTTTCTATAATCTTTTAGTTTTTCAGCATGACAGGGTTGTATTTGCTATTTGATTTTATTGCAGTCTGTTAATTTGAATCTGATTTTTTTTACTTTATTAGAGTATTCAGCAGCCACTGTATTTTATAAATATAAATGACTTATGACTTGAAACACTTGAGTGGGACATTATAACTTGTCATTTGTATTTTGGAAAACAGATTTTCATTATTTTGTCAGGCAAACTTAGAGCTGAAATGCCTCTACCAGTAAATGAAGAGTATGACTTACCTTGGCTGGGAGATCTAAAGTCATTTGAGCAAGCCAACTGCAATGCTTGCATTGTGCATCTTAGGCAATCCTTTCATCAGAAATAATGATTCTTAGAACCCCCTTTTCACAGAGGTTTTTCTTTACTCTCAACACATCAACTGATACAAGAACTCATTTTACAGACTTATACATGTGTGCAGATATGGCATAGGGATGGGGTATATTTTAGATAGCACCAGCTGCCTCTGATGCAAGAGGAGGGGAATGCAATTACTTCTGTGGAAGTCTGTACATATTTGCCAGAATTTATAAATGTTTACAAGTAACTGGTCTTCACATAAGCAGGGCCCTCAGGGAGTGCTAGGCCCCCATCTGCTGGAGAGTTTTATGTCAATTCTGGTGATTTTTAGGTTATTTTCCCTGCATTTTTCTCTAAGAATTATCATCACTTGGCTTTCTTATTTAAATGTTGCCTGGAGAGGCAAAGGCCTGATTGTTCGGAGTACTCTATGTACATATGGTGAGAGACAGTTCCTCTCCCAACAAGTTTTCTATCTAAATAAACAAGGTTAACAGGGCTGGGAAGAAGCAGTAACTCCCCATTTCACGGAGGAAGCACCAGAAAGTGAGAGTTGCTGAGCACTGATCCCCAATTCTGACAGGCACCGAAACACTTGCTCCTGGCAAGGGCAGAGGTTTTTGGAAAATATTTTCAAGTTGAAAACAGTTGGAAACGTACTTCAAGAAAAATAAACATTGCAATCTGCTTGGATAGCTAAGGAGGAATGGCACAGAACATGGCATCCCAGAGGTTGTAGGGATTAACAGCTTTCAGCTACTTTTGTGCCCCTTTGGAGATATTCTTTGACCTCCTGAGTAAGTTTGGTAGCTTAATTTGCCGCTCTTCCATGTTGTAGTGCTGCCTAGAGCTGTGTCTTTCACTGGAGTCTCTCGACTGTACTTGCACAGCAAAACACTTGATATGACTGAACTGTGACTGTGAAGTGATCCCTTCCTCAGTGGTTTCAAGGAGCCTGAGAACGTAGCTGAGATGTCTGCCTCAGTGTCTGCAGGGAAGGCTTGCTTGAGGAGCTTCTCCTGTGGCTGGCAGCAAAACAAACGAGGACTCTTTCTAGGCTGCAGCTTGTTTTCTACGTGCTGTTAGTTGGGATTTAGGAGGATGACATAGGATGATGCAACCAAGGCATACGGAACGGTCAGGCTTGTATAGAAATTCCCTGCTTTGCCCCATCTTTCCCTCAGCGTGGCCGCTGCACAAAGCAGCAGTGAGAATGCTGCTGGGACCTGCCTTACAGCTCCTGCCAGCCACCTCACAGCGGTGGGTGGAGTGAGATTAATTGCACACTTGAATTTTGCACGCAACTTTAAGGGCACCTCTAATTATGAATGCATTACAGGTTACAGTTAAAAGTTGTTAAAAAGGTGGGAAAAAAATTGACACTTGAAATTGTAACACTGGGAATGTTTATAAACAGACATTTGTCATCAGAAGGGAAGTATTTAAGGAGGTAAATCTTGTATTATTGTTTCCCTCTCCTGGGTAAGAATAGAAGTGGATGAGAGAAGGTCTCTGGTTCTGTAGCAGAAAAGCCTCTCTGTCTAGTGGAGATGGCATTCCCAGGGGAAAGCATGTAGGTTTGGGGATTCTTTGGGAAATCTGCTATTTCTCCTTTGTGAGATCTAAGAAATTCTTCACAGACCTGCCTAAATAAACTAGTGAAACTGGTCCCAAGTTGTGCCAGCAAAGAGTAGTTGCACTTCATCACACGGTGTAGTTTGAAGAGACCATCAGGGCTATGAATAAAGCTACCTGGTTATAACATTGGACTGATTTGCAGGGGAAATGAATCATATTTAGGTAGAATCACATATATTTCTGCAAATTAAATTTGAAAGTGACTGTATTCACCTGATTCCTCTGAAGTCTTGCTTTCATTCTGTGATCCGATGTGGTGTAGAAAGGATTAAACAATCTCTCTCTATGGTTTTTTTTTTTTTTAAAAAAAAGAGAGAAACTGTGCTCAAACCATGAAAAAGATTTTTGGTTTCTTCAAAAGAAGAAAGGTAGTCTTGCCATAAGTTTGGTAAACTGCATTTATAGTTCTTATGCCCACAGATTTAGCTCATAACAGGGAAATGTGCTATGTTTAAATACCCAGAAGGAGTCTGGAAGACAGATTTGTCCTGATAGCTTGTCATTTACCAAAATGGGTAGTGATAATTGGACACAGGAGATGCTTGCAGATCAGCCTTTAGTGACAGTGCTGATAGTTACTGAAAACATAAAATATCTCATGGTGGAGCTTCAGTGCCTTTTCTCTGATCAACCCAGGCGATGTCCCCAACAAACACCATATGCACCATTGCCAACTGCATTTTATCAAGATATTCTCAGTTAAATTCCTTTCCCATTCTTTAAAATATTGTACAGCTGTGCATATTAAAATTTACAGAATATAACTGAATTTGGAGATGTGTAAGATAGGGATGGATAAACCCATCCTTCTGAGGTTGCCTTTCGCTCTGATGGCTCTGGATGGGAGTGCAGCAGGCATATTAATTACCTGCCAGGTTTAAACCCGTTTTCCAAACCTTGCTACCCTTGATCGACATTATACCACTAATCTTCAATTTTAGCCATCCCTTTGGTATTCTGTGCCATTGGGCTGAACACCACTCTGGTGGAGTGGAACAAGATGAAGAAGAAAATAACTTCTTCAAAGAGTGAAAATTCAGAATTAAAAGAGATCATGGGTATCAAAGAGCCTCTCAGTCTTTCTTAATTGGAACCTTTTCTTTTGCACTGCTTTTAGGTATCACTTGCTGCAACTTCCTTTTTATTTAGTTTATGCTTTTTAAAAAATGTGTTATTTTTTTTGTAGGTACTGTACACAACTATGATATAATGATAGAAATCACAGGAAAAGGATGTATATCATTAGGACTTCTTCATCTACACTTCTGCCCATCAAATAACTTATAAGAACTGCTGGGAGTTTTTTACTGTTTTTTACATGCTTGGGTGACACATCTTATCTCCTTGCTCTGTACTACCTTTTCTGAACTTTTAACTAGTCCCTTTCCTGCTTCTTGTGTAAGATATGCAACACTGCCTGCAATGGGTGCCTAAATTGCTTAGTTGTAATTTTTGGCTGTCTGAAAATTATATTCAGGCGAAGCTGAATTGCCAGCTAAATATTGAATTGAGCAGTAGATGATGAAGTCCCATGTGGTATTTTATTATTAATCTCATCAGGAGGTTGTAAAGAACAATCCCAATAATTAGTCAGCCTTCTAACCTCGCAAAACAGACCATATCAGTTATATTGCCCTTCATAGTGTATTTTATTAATAAATTCCTATTGTCCTCATCGTATATTATGATGTGAGAAAGATTGCTGGATCTTAATGAAGGTATTATATAAATTAAATAATATAATTTTACTGAACAGGTTAAAAATATATTTGTTTAGGTCTAAACCAGTGCTCAGTAGGTCAGGGTATGTGATATGAAAGGTAACTTTTTGTTTCTGAAATGAGACCTTGGATTAACGGATGCTGGAAAGATTTAAGAACTTGATTTGCTGCCTTTCTGCTTATGTTGTTACCCTAGATGTAAGATAGTTAGGCTGTATGTTATATTCTTATTCACTGCTTCTAAGACAGATGACCTGAATGTAGCAAAAAGATAATTTTATAATATAATGGTAAAGATTTATAAGGATAAGAAATGAGGCCAGTAGCTAGCCTATAACACAAGTTGTTTTTGAGGAAAGGATCCCTGTACAGGAGAGCTGTTAAGATCTGCCAAAATAAATGGGATTTAGGCATATACATAAAGTTAAATACATACCTCAGTGTTATTGTCAATTAGGATTTAAAAGTTTGTTGAAATTTGCAACTGAGTCAAGAGAAAATGTTGAAGTATGTTTCCCTTGACTTATTATGGCTTCATTAAACTGTGTGCTGCAATCACATCATTTTACCCAAAAGTTATTGGGAATAAAAGATCCAAGGGGGTTCAGTAACACTGACTGGCTCAGATTCTCAAGAGAGCACAAACACTACATACATTTATACGTTTAACTTCAAAGCGTTTTGCTAAAAACTACTAAATTTAAAATTTGTTGCTATGTGCTAGAAATGGTTTCTCTCACCGTACATTCTAAGTATATATGAGTACCAGCTTGACTCCGTGCTTTGAACTGGTTAATATTTATTTAGAAAGTTGTTGGGTTTTCTCTAGATATTAAGCCGATGACTGGCTAGTATAGGTCTCGTGTTAAGATAAGTGCCATCTCAAGCAGCCCTCCTTAAAGCAGGCTAGACACTGAGACTGTCTGGTTTACTACTGTCCTCTTAGAGGCTCACCGCAAGCCACAGTTTGCCCTTTTAGGAAAACATAGCAAACTGAAGGCAATGGAAATCAGCAGTGCCTGGGCAAAAGCACTTTTTAAAGGGGCTTGCGAACAAGCAGACAAAGGCAATTAAAGCTTCAAATAAAGAAAATAAACAAAACAAAGAAGGCATTGTTGAATGTCCAGTATGATCTGTCAGTATTTAAACTTAAGGTTGAAATCCCATCCCAAGCTTTCCTCCTACAGATTGGTTTGGGTAAATATGTAAAAGACAAAACCCTGTGCTTTCGCTCTTAGGTATCTTCAGTTTTTAGTTTATTCTTCTGTGTTTGGCCCAAATTAATCTAACTCTGCTAACCTTAATGTTATAATATCTTTTTTTTTTTTCCCAAACTTTTGAGGAGAAAGAATTGTACTGTAGACCAGTTTTCAAGCCTTAGGGCTTAGTTTTCTTTCCTTGTTTGTTTTGTTTTGGGGTGTTGTTTTTTTAATGGAAGGTTTTTTTCCCATGTGTCTAAGATGCTGAGAGCCAGGCTAGCGGTTCTCTGAGGTATCTGATAGACATTCAAAAACATTGTAAACTGTATTTATTACTCCATGTAAGATGCAAGGTTAATGGAATGAATCGATAATGCTCTGCATACACACGCTGTGTTTACCTAGTTCTGCATAAATATGAATGGAAATTTTACTTATTTTTTATCTAATAATTAATTAACCAGCTATATTAGTTCTGGGTATTGATTTTACGCTAACATTAAATTTGGTAAATCTTTTTACAACTATTTAATTGTTTGGGGTTTTTTTTGTTTGTAGATAATAAAATTTAAAGTCATGGCTGAGACATTCAGCTGCCAGGAATGAGCACACACCAATACAAACCCAATAACAATTCTTCTGAAATTCTTTGCAGACATCAAGTCGAAGAATGATCTATGTATTCACATGTATCTAAATATTGAATTATTTAAAATTTGAAAATAATAATAGTACAGGCAGGTGTCTGAATTTGGAGTAAGATGCCCACTTAGAGGTCGTAATGAGGAATAATCCAGCTGGAAGTTGGCAGCCACAATTAACTGTCCTGTGACTACTTTAAATTGAGTTAAAGATGCTTAAGGATGTGTGGAACCACTGGAGGGTTGAGGATGGAGATCTGAATGCTGAGAGTCTATGCAGGTTCCACCTGAAATTAGTAAGTCAGAGTTCTGATATATACTTCTGCGAGTAAGCGTTGTTCCTGGGGGGTAATTGGTGAAGAAAAGCGTGTTTGGAACAATGCTGGTTAGGAATGGTGTCCTGCTGCTCATTTAGATCATGAACTGTTCATCAATAATAACAATTAGTGGGCTAAGGATTCCATTGACCACATGACAAGAATCAATATACCCAGTACTTGTTAGTTATTTACCACTGAGTGTATTAAAGCCTATAGATTCACCATAAATCCTTTAAAGCTACCCTGCTATGATCCTTGCCACAACATGCATTGACACATCAATAAATCCTTTTGACAAGAGCGATATGTGAAAATCAATACCAGTTTATCAGCTATTTCCATGTAGTCTTTTCTACAAAGGTTTAAAGATCTTTTCCCAAAGCTGTATAACTGACACGGTGTAGGGACAGCTCTTGTATCAAATAGTGACCTTGATTAATGCCGTTCACTCAAAGAATTTTTTAAGTCCCATACAAGGGACATAAAACCATTTCTGATGAGGTTAACTGTTTGGAAAGTGCTTTTCAAAGCTTCTACTGAAACTATTTTTTTTTTTTTTTTTTTTTTTTTTTTTGTGAAAGTGAATGAACTTTCTGTCTGCACACAGAATGAGTTAAGCTTTTTTTTCCTCAAAGAAAAAAAGAAGTTTCTTCTGCTGATAGAAAATTGCCAGGTGTTTCCTTTTCACTAAGCTATTTTCTATAATGTAAGGGCTATCACCAAAGGCTGTGATGTGTACTTATTCTCCTATACAAACTTTATTGCATTATAAAAATAGATTTAAAACATATATGTATAATGAAGAAGTATACATTTTAGGTAGAGCAGACTGTTTTTTTTAGCTGGTTCTTATTTAGTGCTTGAGGAACTTTGAGCTGATCCTATCCGATTTCAAGCACTGGGCAGTCTTTTAAAAATCTAGGCTCCTTAGGCTTCTAGTGGCTGGCTATCTTTCATGTCTAAGTAACAGATCATTTAGATTTTTCCAGTGATTCCTTCTATGCATGCTTTCCTCCAAATGTATGCAGTAGTTTTATCTTGGAGTTGTATATGTATGTATAACTTGTTTTACCAGCAAGTTCTGATTGTCCTGGAGGATGTAGTAACCTTGGGGACTAATGGAAAAAAAAAGCTCCCTAAAATACAGAAACATATCTGAAGCAAAACTTAGACAGGAATAATAGCTACATTAATAACATTAATTGTTATTCTTTTTAGATTAAACTTTTTTGCCCTGTTTTCTTGCACAACAACGGAACAGTTTGAATTCCAAAGTAGGCAAAAAATTTAATTAGTGATCTTGCATTCAGGGGCATGTAAGTCACGCAGCAGCTTAAAAGCCATCTCAAACCCCACAGAGAGGAAAGGATAAGGAGGCCTATTACATGGCTCTTTGGGAGTACCTCTGCCAAAGTCAGCTTTGATAGAAGCAAATCCAGCTCCCACTTCAGTAGATGGGAGCTGGCGTTGCTAATGGTAAGGTTAGATTCTGCCCCCTTCATTTAATTTTTCCTGTGAAAGCTGAATGTATTGCATGTTACAACTCAGTGCAAATGTTTTCTGTAATGTTTTCTACAGATACTGACCCTAAAGAAAGGGACAAGAAAGCTTTGGCATACCTTTGGTTTTAAATGAACTGATGCAAAAGATAACTGTAATGTTCATGATGGGAGATTCTGGTCTCTCAGTCTCCCCCTGCCCTATGCTATACAACATTTTACTGTAAAAATCTTATCTCAAACCTCCACTCTAAAAGCTCAGTTATTCTGCTATGCATATGATATAATATTATATATTGCATTATCTGCCTTTCTTTCTCCCCTTTATTTTCCTCACCTCTTCTTCATTTCTCCTTTATGTTGTTCCCTCTGATGAACCTCTAAGTACTGATAAATGTAATGTATTAAATGGCAGTAAAATACAGGGAAAATTGTGTATTGTTTAACTACCCTGTTTATGGTGATAAAGATATTTAGATGGCATCCTCACTGCAGTTTAGATACATGAACTATCCTTAAAACTAATTAGTGAATTTTTCACTTTTCACAAAGGATTTTTTAAATACTTTGTCTTTCTCTCTCTCCTTTAAAGAGATAAAACTGTTTTCACTCAGAGCTGCTCTTTCCCATCAGAGTAGTTTGGATTTCTCAGTGCACAACGAGGATGGGCTTCAGGTATGTGCTGTAGGGACTGCAAGCTGAAAAGCATGAAGAAAAAGCAGAATAAAATCCACATAAACAACCGAAGAACCATGATCCCTGAATGAAAAACAAGGTAGAGGAGCCTCAGGCAACAGATAACCCAAACTGCAGCTGACCTTGGCAGCGTGACAGGGTCTTTATATAAGGACAGAGTCCTCTTGCAATTTCACCAGTTTTGCCTCAACCAAAAAACATGGGGTTTTTTGTCAACCTTGCATCTCTTGTTATTTTATGTCTTTTAATTATTTTTTTTCTCTACCAATATATATTTATTGCTCAAGCGTATTTATTATGGCTAATAGAAGGAAACTGTAAGTATGCTTGTGCTCTCACAAGTCTTTCAGACTCCAGAGGACTGATGAAATTCAAGACTGTTGGTTTTTTTGTTTCAAAATTCTTGAGCCAGGGAAAATTAAGGTACTAGTTCTGCACCAGCAGGGTTGAATTTTGGGCATAAGAGCAGTCTTGCTTTTCATTTTGGCATAGTTGTAGAGTATATCTTTCACCCTTTCTGCTGTGAATGTGCGGTTAAACTAACAGCAAAGGATGGAAAAGCAGCCGTTTCAAGCATGTCAGTTGGCAGCGACAAGACCTTAAGCATGAACAGATTTGTTGAGGCAGCTTTCCCAGCCTATTCAGTAAAGGCAACCAATTCTGAGCCTTGTGTACTATGAGCTGATGGGCTCTATTAAATATCCTCACATGAAACATGCCAGGGGCCAGTGTACAGGAAAGAAAGGAGTATTCATTTAGAGACCTAAGATCAAAACTGTCAACACTTATGTCTCACCAAGGCTACTTGTTTGACTATTTGTTTGCAAAGGATGAGTGAATGCATCTTACTTTAAAATTGTAAAGTGTGCATGAATTTTTTATCATATAATAATTTTGCGATTTCTTTGGCTATAACAAATGATAATGCTGCTGCACCCACAGATGCTATATATGGGTGAAACTCTGGCCAGCTGAGAGAGGAAGATTGTTTGGTGGTGGTTTTTGTTACAGACTACCATGTACCCTGTAGAATCATACACCTTTGTTGTTGCATGCAAAGAACTTTTAAAAGTGCCAGTATATCAACAAGAGCCAAATGCTTATGAGCTAAGGTGTACAGGAGAAAAATGTGTTACCATGGTGTTTTGATGTTTTAGCAATTTTAAATATTAATATCACTTAAGCGAGTGAATTGCAAGTTTTAATTGATGATTGCAAAAGGATCATTTCTACTATTTAAGACTGATCAACTAATTTCCAGTGTGTTTATTTTTAAAAGATTGATTTCTATAGCTTCAAAAAGCACACTAGTAAAAATACTGTTAATTTGTAATGCTACTGAAAATAAAGGGGTCTTCTAGTCGCATAGTTAAAAAAGATACTGTTGTCATAACGACTAGACTGATAAATTATTACATGGAACACTGTTAGCTGCTTTCAAAAGCAGAGAGAAATTATGTTGGTCTTCTGCTGATTGTGCCTATCTTGATCAGGTTTTGCTGCAGAGAAGGTGCAGTGGCAGAAATATGTGGAAAAAAAAAACCCTCTAGGAAGTATTGCTGCACAACCATGAGATCTCTTGAGAAAATGATTATTCCTATAGTTGACAATTTGGGTTAGGAGCGAAGTTAGAGGTTTGAACAAACAAACAAACAAAGGAGCAAGAAAGAGACCTTCAGAGGCAGGGATTTGTTTGGTAGTCAGGAAGATGGTTTTATTCCTGCCCTCCAGTCTGACCTACTTTCTTTGTGTTAGTTGTTTCATTGTTTTACATATACAGTGATGTAGCATGTGTGTTAAATAAGTAGCAGAGTTTTGGCAAAAAGAGGTTATATTTCAGTAGAAAGACTGTATCAATTGCTTTAGAGAGTTTTTAAATCCACTAGTAGAGATACCTAAAGTCTGAAGTCTGACGATGCTGCATAGATGTTTAACTGAATTAATGATGAGGTGTAAAAGCATACCAGAGTCTGTGAGATGGGGAAGCAACAAGCACAGTTTGGTTTAACCTCCAGTACTTGTGTGATGAAACCAAACCACCCATTTTTCAATTTGTGCCTTGCACAGTGGGGATGACAGAATATTGTACTTCTTTCCAAGTATATGGTGGTAGTGTGCTAAAATACTCAAAGCTTTTTCTTCTAGAAATAATATTTCCTCAGCTTCTAGGATCATAAAGAGAACAGACTTTAAAACAAAAACAACACCAAAAATCTTGTGGAAGCCTCGGCTGTGCAGTCAGTCCACCATGTGTTTGTTCCTGGGAATTTCTGAATTCCTGGGATTCAGACATCCCTTCTGACTGTGACTGGGGTCTGTGCTGGAGACAGGTTGGAAGAGGAAGGGCTTGCTTTTAAAGGAGTCTCCATTTTAGCTGAGGTGCTCTCAGGAGTCCTAAAGAAATTTGGCAGGGGAAAGGCAGTGGTCCTTTGCAAAGATGTTTCTTCGTGTTTGAACAGCTCTTATGGCCAGTGCCGAGGAGGTGTAACTGCCAATCACTCCTAAACTTTTCCCAGCCCATTTTGGGAGAAACTGATGTCATGATTCATCTTTGCATGAGGCAGTGCTCATGTTTCCCTGCTGTTTTATGCCTCGGCACAGGAGGAGGTTCTTTGTTTTCTCTCCCCTCGCGCTCGCTCCTTGCAGTCCCATGCAGGGCTAAATACAATCTGGCCCATGGTAGAGATTTGGAATCCATTTGCTTGCTCTTCTACAGCTTTCAAAGCTTGCCAGCAATACTGTGGGAAGCCTGGAAAAAATTAAAGCGTTATTCTATCCTGAAACTTGTCTCTGCAAAAATGCTATTCTAGGCTCCCATGTTTATTGTTTCTTCATGATTCTCTGTATGAAATTTGGTCAATTTAAAAAAGGGAACCAAAAAAGAAAAAAAAAAAAAAAAATACAAATCCCTGATTACCTGCCCAGCAGATGCCTTCTGTGAACAGCCAACCTGAATTCTCTCTCCTCAATCTGAGGAAAAAAAGATTTTTCAAATGGGATTTAGTGCTGGTGGTAGGCACCATTGGTAAAAGGAGTCACACCCAGCTGAGGATGACTCTTCTGTGTTTGATCTTAAGATTCTTTTCAATTGAAAAAAATGAAGCTACCTGACAGCAAATTCACAGTGCAAAGCTGTTTTTAAAGGTTAGCATATTGACTGGTTCTTAGGGAAAACTACAGACTGTAAACTGGGTCGGGAAATGGGGTTTCCTCCATGCGATAGTTTCATCAGCTGTGTTCCAGCGTCATTTATTCAGCCTGCAGAGTAACTTCTCATGTTTCAAATGCAAATCACAGAGCAGTTCTCCACCAAGCCCCCTTATGGCAGCCCGTATCACCCCTGTGCTTAGTTCTACTGGAGTAAGCCCCTGGAGATTTGTATATTTTATCTCTATAAAATTCATTCAAGTTCATTCCAAACTTTCGTTTAGAAGCTTTATGTGTAGTAGGAGGAAAAGCACATGGCACATAGCTTGGCTTTACCTTTCAGCTAGTGGTGGAGAAATTGTGCTTTACTGAAAGGGTCTCTGTGCCATAAATATACAGAGATACATCACACGTCCTGATGTGAAGAAGATCTGCAAGAATCTGTATTAAAACAGGCATGTTTTTTAATGGTCAGATCTTGTAAACTGTTGAGTAGCTTTTCACATCTCTGGAAACTGTTCTTTTTCTGTTTGCATACAGAAAGCAAAAAAGTGAATTCAGTCAAGTCTTCTTGATCTGTGCAAAATAAAGCTCTTCTGGCCTACAGAGCCATAAAAAAACCCACTTGAACTGCTCTTCAGGGAGCTAAGAGCTTGGCCATTATTGAGAATGAGCTTGGGACTGTACTTATCTCCTTAAATATAATTAATAAAGAAGATCAAGCTTAATGGACCACTACTTATTTAAGCACAGAAAAGCCAGGAAACTCAGAAGTCACATATGCAAATCTATCTTTTATTCTTTTGGTTATTCCTATACAGTATCTCTTGATAGTCACGTATGACAGGACAGAGAAAAGAGAGAGTCTTTGTATATGGCCTTGAAGCTGGCATCCCCTCAGACCTGCCCTCACATCCTGGCCTTAGAGAAACTGCTGAGTCTGAGTGCCTTGAGTGGCACGTGTCCGGCTTCGCCTCCGCAGTGCCAGCGCTGAGCCATGTGGGCAGTCTGGCACCAAAGGCTGAGAGCTGGTGCTTCGTGCTCATCGCCAGGAAGGTGAAGCCGGGCTTCACTGCACTCAGTGGAGTAAATTACTGACTCAAGACTCAGTGTTAGCTGCAAATCCCTTCACTTACATGCATTTAAAATTGTCTCTTACAATTAGTAAGGCGCATTTTAAACACGGCTTTTCCCCCATTTTTGAAAATCAATAATAATATAGCCATTAAAAAAAAATTGTGAATGCTTGTAAACAAAGACAATTGCAGGGCATTGTTTGTTGCAGTCATTGCCAGGGCTGGTGTTCTCATTATTTCTAGTTTTAAAAGTCCTTTTGGCCCATAACAAAAAGGATTTTTTCAATTTGATGACATCTTGAGAAATAAAATAATGCACTCTTAAAATAATGTGCAGTGAAACGATTGCCAAGATCTATCACAGAAGGCTATGCTTTCATTATATCAGAAACATCAGTAATCAGATGTTTTATACCTCATTTTGTGCTCTTTGGTGGTGTAATAGATTAGGTTTTACTAAAATTGCCCAACGTTCTCTGTGATAACTGTTTGCAGTTGCTGATAACTTTGCCAGACTTTAATCATTTGGCATCTCTGTGAAGCGAAGCTTTCCATGCTGGGTTTCTTCTTAGTTGAATCTGTTTTGGAAAATTTCAGCAAAAATGTTACATATATTTTCAGGCATTAGACAAGGGGAAAATATATTTGTTTTTACCACACTGAAAAGTCCTGGCAAACCTTGCTCTGAATAGCTGTAGCTTCCCCTCCCTCCCTCTGTCCCCCATCCTATTGTTTTGGAATAAGGATCTGAAATTTGGCAGGAAGGTGATCTTTGTCTTATAACATTTTTATGAAAGGCATCACATTGAGTGAACTTACAAATCTTTGAGCAATTTTAGTAAAGGCAGGTGGGAGAGTGGAAGTAGCTGAGAAAAGAAACTGTGCTATCTCTGGTTAGTGCCATTAGGAATTAATGGAGGAAGACAGGGGGGAAAGGGATGTGAACAGAGAAACAGTTAGTCATGGATGAGACACTGATATGAAACTGGAAACCAAAGGGAGTTACAGGATTTGGTATTCCCTACACAAAAGATCAGGCCTTGGAATCGGCCTTTGCAGAAGAAAGGATTTGTGAGGAAGAGGGGTCAGATATCCACTATCCTGCCACCAGCAGCAGACAGTTTAAGAAAGTACAAATGAGCAAAACTGGGAAAGGACCAAACACATTTTACTGATACATCAGCCCATCCCAAATGGGAGGTTGCACCTGGAGCACTGCATTCAGGAATTACCAGTGCATTCTGCCTCCACTAATACACCTCATATCTTTTAAAACTTGTTTATCCTTCTGACTTCTGTGAAGCCTGAGAGCAATGAATTCTGCAGCTTGTGCATCGTATGAAAAATTACTTCCTGAGTTTAAAACTGTGAGCTAATTTTATTAGGTGTCCCCAGATTTTTTTTGTAATTTATTTATCACAATGATGATTATTAGACTGAATAATGATTCTTTAATCACAGACAAAGTCCAGAACTTTTATGACTTGCAAACCTCTGTTGTACCTATCCCCATTTGCCTCTTTTCTGAGCTGAAAGCCTGTGGTTGGCCTTTTTTATCACTACATACCATTAAAGCAGTATTTCCATGGAATTATCCATAACGGTTCCGAGATTTTTGTTTTGAGTGATAATAGCGAGGGTCCGTTGTGATTTAGATCTAATTAGGATTGTTTTCCCTCATATGCATTACTTTGCATTCATCAATACCCTCTGCTGGTTTATTGTTGTTTAGTATTTTAAGCCTCCCCCAACTCTTTTCATTCAGATCAGCTAGCCTGAGTGACTCTTCATGGCTGGTAAACTTTTTCATGCTGTTATCCATCTTCTTTTCAAACTCCTACACAACTTTACCTAACATCTTGGGCCCTTTGGAGACAGGCTGGTAGGTTGCCTCTTTTGTGAAAGCTCACCAGTTATTTCTACCCTCTCTTTGCTATCATTTAATGATTTATTAACCTAATCTTTGATTTTCCTTAGAATAAGATAAAAACTGTCAGACTTTCATAACGAGCTTCAGTGCCACCACTTGGAGATGCAGGAATTCAATGAAACTTTAGCAGGTATCTTTTAGCTTATAAGTTATCTAACTGATCACATGGTACACGTGATTCCTGCTTTCTTTGGTGAAGAGCATGGGAATGAATTGGGGTAATGTAGGGGAAGAGACTGTTGTCTGGAGAATATTTATTACAGAGCTTGGCAACTGTACTGTTAATAAAACGGGAAAAAATGTCTCCCGGCTAAGGCAGTTAAACACTAAGCTGAAAAATTGGTTGCATTTTCACATCTTACTTCAAGGTGCTCACACGTGCAAATAACACACAGGTTCTCATAGGGATGAAGGCCTTTGCCTGACTATTTACAGCAGGCTACAATAATTTTATAAGAGATTGGAGCAGTGAATGTTGTGGCATTCTCTAAGAAGTTCTGGAGGAAAGAAGACACACACAGATGTTCTGGACAGATAGATCTATGCACATAATATCCTTCTTCTAAGTGTAATTCAGAACTATGTTACTAGTACTATTAGAAAATGTCTTTGTCTCCAGGCAGCAGCAGAACCACTGTCCACTATGGTACAGAACAATTGCTTGCAAATGATTAGGCTTAAATGTTGGCAAAATAACATCTAAACTCTCAAGACAACTCTGGTGTTTATAAATCAACAGCAGCTGTTCATGTTTACGCAATACTTTGTAAAAATAAAAGAATAAAATAGAATCTGATATGACAGCTCATATACCAAGATTCAACTTTCTGCAAAAAAAACCCAGGCCATTAAAAAACGTGGGTTTTTTTCAGATATTCTAACAGAGCCAACTGGTCTCACGATAATAAATGTAACCATGTTTCTCTAATGCCTTTAGGCATATGGCAGGTACTTGGCAAAGAGAGTCCTAAAGCTAAGCTGTCAGAAAGGTTTTCTTGCTCTCTTCCTGGAAGGAATGAAAAGGAAGACCCTCTCATAGGCAGCACCTGTCAAGCATTTCTGAGCCATGTCAGCCTCAAATTTGCCCGAAGTGGCAAATTCTGATTTCTGTCACACAGATTCTGTCACAGAAAGTGAAAGGATTCTCTGAAGTTGGTGGGGTTTGCTATAGCATAATTGCTCCCAGAATATAGCCTCAGATCTCTTATGAGCTGGATGTGTAGTACTGTTGGAGTATTACTCCTTGCATAATTAAAAGCTCTTGAGTTTCTTATTTAGGTGACTATTTCTCACATGTAGAGTAGCCTAGCTGGCACAGTTAGCTAAAACCAGTTAAGTGGGTAAAAAAGTAAGATTTAGTCATCTCACAGCTAGGTGCCTGGCCTCTAGAACAGAATAAAACCATAGGCTGATTCCCTGTAAAGGGTAGGGTGAAAGCCAGGCACCTGGGAGCAGAGCTTTGAATAAGCCATTTGCTAAGCTCCACGCTGAGCTCCTGGTGGTGTCGCCTGTAGAAAGAGGGATTATTTTTTCATTTGTTGTGAAAGATCAGGACCTCTCCAGAGCTGGGATTCACCCAGACACGGCTGCCCACCCAAATCCTTAAGGATAGGGACCTAAAATTTTCTTCTCAAAAACACATGCAGAAATGAACACTATTTTTCCTCTTAATTGTGTCTGGAAAAGGCAATAGGGGCTGCATCTTCACCTCTGCTAGTGCTTTAGTTTGTACTTGGATTGCCACTTCTGAAGCAAATTATCTGTCTCCACTTGCTGCGGTTTGGGTCATGTTGCAAAGCAGTCTTGGCACGTGTGAACTGGACCTTAAGGTCTCTGACTGCTCCTCGGCATTCAGCCCATGAGATTAGTCTCAAACTCATTGAAATTAAGCCCTTCTCTTCTCCTTCCTCACCCTCCCAAATCCATATATTGTGGACACTGGATCATCAGCACAAGCTGTTGTGCTCTTATTGCAGAATGTTAATGCAGATGTGACTAGAGATCTTCTATATGAAAAGCTATCAGTTCGATTCCACAAATACAGGATCCATACCTCCCAACAGTGTTTGGTTCCTATAGCCCCAGAGTAAGTTCCTTCTTGCATAGTCCCTTTTTGGCCCTGAAAGTTTTCTTGTCCTTCTAAAAACAGTGACAGAGCCTCAAAAGAATGGTAAAAAGGCATAAACAGTGCCTCTTATGGACTCTTTTGGAAATTAGAGCACTGCCTGGGTGCTAGAGAAGGCAGTTTTGAATCTTTGCAAGCTGCAGAGAGACTTGAATTTGGGCCTTCTTGGTAAATACTTTACTGACGAGGTTGTCATGTAGGAGTTTCCTCCTCCTTACCCATACTGGCCGAGCTCCTTAGGGGCTTAGGTGCTGTCTGGCACTTGCCAAAGCACGTTGCGGCTGTTTGGGGAGGAGAAGTCTTCAGCAGGATAGAGCTGAAATCCAGCTGACTTAAGATCCCTTGGTGTGGATATGACAGTGTTTTCAGAGAGGGAGAGATTGCATTGTGGAGGCTTTTTTATTAGAAACATTGATGGGGTTGGACTTCAATTGACCTAGTCTGTTTTAGGTGATAAAAGCATTCTTTGATTCTGGCTTCCTGTCTTTTCTAGGTGGCATATCTATAAGTTTGTCATTCATGGAATGTTCAAAAGCAGATCATAAGTTTTGTGACTGCTTTTGGAAATTGTTCAGATAAGTGTTATATCTCACTGTTTATTGTTCATGAGCTGTTTTTAACAGATTTCCTATCTCTATTCAGATTTGCTACTCTGGCTTTACGGTTTGTCACTTTTACTCATAATTTCCTAGTATTTTTTTAAAGCAAACAGAAATCCCATCATGTGGCAGACTAACTAGTAGCAGTAGTAGGTTGTCATGTTAGTTTTACTATTTTTTAATTCTGCAACTCATTTTTTGCAAGCTACCTCTGTCTCTGCTGGAATTGAATTTAATTTAATCACAAAATTATTTTTCTTTTGACGATTGCATTCATCTTGGCAACCTGCCCCTAAATTCATTGTTCACAAGCGTTTGTATGAACTAAACTTTGGTTGCAAAAGTCTACATAAACAAATCAAATTGATATCAGATTTGTAATTTGAAAAATTCCTTACAAAAATATTTTTACATTATTCAGGGACTTCTTCTATTGACTGTTACACTACAAACAACTGCTTGTAGATTATTCAGCAGTGCAGTGGTAGGACAAGGCATTAAATTGAATACTTGAGAAGTGGGATGTACTTTCTGTGGTTGAATTTTGTGGACCTTGCCTTAGTAGAATTGTTCTCAGAATATTTACTGTTCAAAAGCCACTTTTACTTCTAAATAATATATAGCAATAGCTGTATACAAAAGATCACCATAATTTTTTGAAGGTGGGGGTCAGGTGATGTTAGTTAATGTTAGTGATGTTAATTTAAAGCTAATCAAAAGGGCTGGATAAAATAAAAAATGCAGT
Source organism: Podargus strigoides (assembly GCA_028020825.1). Taxonomy (NCBI): domain Eukaryota; kingdom Metazoa; phylum Chordata; class Aves; order Caprimulgiformes; family Podargidae; genus Podargus; species Podargus strigoides. The sequence continues at coordinate 16,588,240 of CM051621.1, read as the reverse complement.
CCTGTTAACAGAAGCTTTGCCTCAAAGTGGAGCAGAAATGTTCACTTGGAAAGGAGTTTTTTCATCTTGCTCTGCAACCAAATACTGTGATCCGCTGCCTGGCGGAAAAGGACCTGGGGGTGTTTGTTGACAGCCAACTGAACACGAGCCAGCAGTGTGCCCAGGTGGCCAAGAAGGCCAATGATATCCTGGCCTGTATCAGAAACGGTGTGACCAGCAGGAGTAGGGAGGTGATCATGCCCCTGTACTCGGCACTCATGAGACCGCACCTCGAGTACTGTGTCCAGTTCTGGGCACCACAGTATAAGAAGGACATTGAGGTGCTGGAGTGAGTCCAGAGAAGGGCAACGAGGCTGGTGAGAGGTCTGGAAAACAGGCCTTATGGAGTCTGGCTGAGGGAACTGGGGTTGTTGAGTTTGGAGGAGACTGAGAGGAGACCTCATTGCCCTCTACAGCTACCTAAAAGGAGGTTGTAGTGAGGCTGGTGTTGGTCTCTTCTCCCAAATTACTAATGATGGGATGAGAGGTAATAGCCTCAAGTTACGTCAGGGGAAGTTTAGGTTGGATATTAGGAAGAAGTTCTTTCCTGAGAGGGTGGTTAGACATTGGAACAGGCTGCCCAGGGAGGTGGTGGAGTCACCGTCCCTGGGGGTGTTCAAAAAACAGGTTGATGAGGCACTTGAGGCCATGGTCTAGTGGTCTAATGGTTAGGAATATGATAGGATAAAGGTTGGACTTGATGACCCCGGAGGTCCCTTTCGACCATAATTATTCTTTGATTCTATGATCAGTACTTACCAGAAGCTCACCACCTTCAGAGTGTCTATCATAGAATCATGGAATGGTTTGGGTTGGAAGGGACCTTTGAAGGTCATCTAATCCAACCCACCTGCAGTGAGCAGGGACATCTTCAACTACATCACTTTGCTCAGAGCCCCATCCAACCTGATCTTGAGTGTTTTCTGGGGTGGAGCATCTACCACCTCTCTGGGCAACCTGTGCCAGTGTTTCACCACCCTCACTTTAAAAAATTTCTTTCTTATGTCTGATCAGAATCTCTACCCTCTTTTGGTTTAAAACCATTACCCCTTGTCCTATTGTAACAGGCCCTGCTAAGTTTGTCCCCATCTTTCTTATAGGCCCCCTTTAAGTACTGAAAGGCTGATATAAGGTCTCCCCTGAGCTTTCTCTCCTCCAGGCTGAACAACCCCAACTCTCTCAGCCTTTTCTCATAGGAGAGGTGCTCCAGCCCTCTGATCATTTTTTTGTGTTGCTGCTCTGGATTTTCTCCAGCGGGTCAATGTCGTTCCTGTGCTGAGGACTCCAGAGCTGGACATAGTACTCCAGGTGGGGTCTTGCCAGAGTGGAGCAGAGGGAGAGAATCACCTCCCTTGATCCGCTGGCCACACTTCTTTTGATGCAGCCCAGGGCATGGTTGGCCTTCTGGGCTACAAGCACACATTGCCAACTCATGTCCAGCTTTTCAACCACCAGTACCCCTAAGTCCTTCTCCACATGGCTGCTCTCAATCCCTTCATCCTCCAGCCTGTACTGGTACTGGGGATTGTCCCAACCCAGGTGCAGGACCTTGCACTTGGCCTTGGTGAAGCAGTACTGGTCACAATATGGACCCCTAAGGGGTATCACTTGTCACTGAAGAGACTTATAGATGGCCTTCATACTTACTGAGATTTGTGCAACATCTGGAAAGTAAAGACATGAAACGATGAAATCTTAACTTTCCTGTATGGAGATTTTCTGGGACAGGACATTTGAGTGGCAGAATCCGCTAAATAGAACACATTATTTTTGAACTCTATTTTTAGCTTATTTATTTACTACTTGGCAGACTCCTATTCAAGAGGGGATAACCCTGGCCCTAGTGATGAGTTTTAACAACTGCATGTTTATGCACCAGTAGGTATCAGGAGGTCAGTCATAAAAAACTGTCAGTTTGTATTACTTCTCTGTTGACTTTCTATCAAAGCATGAAGGAAGGGGAGCTGCCATCTTTCTCTTCATACCAGTGAGTGGTATGTCCTGAATTAGATAAAATAAGCTGATTTTTTCTTATATTGGTGCAAAATCTCCACCTTTGAGAACTGGAGAAAAAAAAAAAGAATTTCCATGTATTTATTCTGTCACTGAAGCAGAGATACTGCTTTTGCAGGTAAAGGCAGTGGAAGTAATGTACCAGACATGCTGCTTCTGAGCCTCTTTAAAAACACATTGGCAGTGCTCTCAGATGCTTGTGATATCTCGTGTTGAATTCTGATCAGGTCTCCCAAAAGCAGATCTGTTTGGATATTAATGAACTGTTAATTTTTAAGTCATATGCAACAGGGAATAGTGAAACTTGCATCATCTTTAATATGTTCAGGTCACTTTCTTTTGATACCAACACTCAAATCAAAGAAGCTGAAAGAGAAAAGATAATATCAAAGATGATGATAGTTTCTTCTGCTCCAAATGAGAAATTTGCAGTCTGTTTAACACCCTCCCTCCAAGTGACCTTCCAGTTACCTGACAGTGATGACCATAAGAATGAACATACACAATTAAAATAGGCAAGCCACTCAGTGCTTCTACCCAAAGCAGAGCCAGGCTCTGAAGCATCATGCAATTGGCTTAAATGTCATCTTATCGAAGAAGAAAAAGCATTCGGAATTCCCTTTAATTCCCTTGCTCATGTTTAAATCCATTTTGTCACACTCAAGCTTCTCTCTGCAACCATGGCTATCATCAGGATAGGCTTCTGTTCTTAAGAAAAAGAACACACTTTGATATCTATCTAGAGGATCTGAGAGCTTTGATTTCAAGTTAATTTTTTGATAGGACAAGCTACAGAGAGCACAGTCTACAGCAGAAGACTAGAGGTCCTAGTTACTCTAAGCTTGTAGCAAGAGCATAGATACTAAGGACTGACAATTTCAAATGTTATGCTACAAGGTCTATCTGTTTGCTCCCAGCACTTCATCATGCAGAACAGACACTGCTGCATCTCACCTGGGGTAGACCCTGTAGATCAGGAAGATATCGAGAATTATTTTGACCATTATCTGGGTGGGAAATATTTTTTTTGAATATTGAAACATGATATATAGTAGTTTCCTTAGAAGTATTTATAGTAGCAGTAGTCAAAGTGAACAAATGGTTTACCTGCTTCTCTTTATTTCACTATGGGGTAAGTTACTTCTGTGTTTTTCTCTCTCAAAGTTGAACAGATGGCTAACTTGGAAGTACAAAAGTACTTGATTAAATCTAAGAAGTACACCTAGAAAGTGGACATTTTCTAGGAATGAAAAAGGAGTGCAGTCTTTCAAGTAGGAAACATCAATACTTTGAGCTATGGTTACTTTATACAGTACCACCTTTTCACCTTACATTTCTTAGGAGACATTTATTATGCCTGACTGCTGTACTTATTATCATAGAAACACTGTGGAACATCATGTCTTCTTTTATGTTTGCAAGGCACTGCTGCTGATGTTCTGATAGGTTGGATATTTCCATACAACATTCTTGATTGTGAGACTCATCCTGTACAACGTAAAGGACACTTCTGTCTTCATGTCCCACCCTGACCACTGGGTTCAGTTGGTATATATCAACTGACAACATGTAGGATTTTATGTCTGCAGCACATATATAGTTCCAAATATTCAGTCTCTCTGCAGTTTCTTGGCCATTTTCCCTGGGCAGTTTGGCATCACCTCCTTGGTTCCCAGTATTGACCACTTGGAATATTGGCAGAGGGATGAGGAGAATACTGACAGTGTAATCCTGCCTGTGGTCCCTTCAGATCAAGGTGTGTGAGTATTTTCAGGGAGAGAGGGGGAAGCTGCTTTGGTTCTGTACTTGTTGTGCGAGTCCATTGAGACTTCAGGATGCGAAGGCCTGTGATTACAAGCTGTACTGGAGAGTGTTGAATCAAGTCAGAAGGAAGTCAGCCCAGATCTGACCCTTGCCATATTCTGAGCCTTACTGAAGTAGGACATTCACAGGAGTCTGAACAAGGTGCTGCTTGCTTCAGTAAACTCCTTTGTCCTTGCTGATATGCCACTAGATACATGATGGGCTCTATGTGGACCTGGCAATTTCTGATGGGCCTCTTGCAGCTTTCAGACCTCACATGTTGTGGAGGTTATAAAAAGTTCACATTCATTCTGGAGCGTCTCAGATCAGGGATAACTTAATATGATATTTGAGAATATCAATAAAAAGTGAGTGTGCACACATCTGTATCAGTGCATCTGCTTGTAGAAAAAACACTTCCAAATCAGAAAGTGGAACTGAGAAAGCAAGAGGGAGAGAAAAGAAGTTCTAGAGCAGAGAGGTGATCCTTCTGTGTGGCATATAGCAATCAGGTGTGAAAATCGAGTTGATTGTGGAGAAATTCATTTGGAGAAGGAGAATCCTAAGATGTTTGAACAGTCAGCACCTGAACCCAGCACCCTCAGAAGAGGATCTGTGAGATTTTGATACAGTTTTTATTTGAGGACCTAGAGAGAGATCTGGCTATGACAAATTTTGTAGGCTCTGATTAAACATAGTGTAGAGAAATATGATAACATCTCATAGTGGTTGTCACTGCATTGGTAGAAACCAAGCTGCTGAGTCCATATATTCTGGGCTGAGCTTGACAGAAGCTTTCCCTAGTCTAAGAAGACATTAGCACTGAATCTTTGCTGATTTTCTGTCTCACCCTCAGATGACAGCTCCTCGGGCAGTTACACCTTCCCAGAAATGGGACCATGTAGTTTCTTGGCTTTATCAAGGCTACTGCTGCCTTCTCAGGCTCTTTAGTAGTCTGAACACATATCTTCCAGAAAAGCTCTGAAACTAGATATTCTGGGTTTATGGCACTCTTGAGGAACACATAGTACTTAAAAATTTTTTAGGGTTCTGAATGTGATTGTTACTAATTTTAGTTACAAATGCACAGCTGTAGCAAAACAAACAAACAAACCAACCCCAAGTCCCCACACTATATGCTTTTGTTAAGACATGAGGATTTAGATCTTTGAAAATAGGTCTGGACTGCCTGAGAAGTGCACTCCTGTACGTAGCTTCTTGAAGTTATTTCACTCTCCTCTGCAGCAATTCTGTGCATGATTCACCATGTTATGCAAAAATGTTTTCTTTCTTAAAATAGTTATCCGTGTGTTTAAGCTTTCTACCAGACTTCATATTCTTTCTGGTTTTAAAAGGCTGTATCAACAATGATATTTTTATTTAGGCTATAGATATGCACCATGTCTCTAGATCTGGATCCTTAAAGAAGTTGAAGAGGAAGGGAACTACTTTTTCCAAGGATTTGTTTGCTTTTTGTCAGAAGATGCTTTTGCCTAGAAGGCAATGAGGGTAAAAATCTACATCAGCAGTCCTAGGTGTCACTCACTCGGCTCTCAGACTAATGCAAAAGTTAAAAGTCAGAAAGATCATTAGTTGGTTCTTACAATGGAGCTTTTCGGCTGGTATGAAATTCCCGAGTTCCCAAGTGTCCTGGTTTCCCAGGAACAGAGCCATGGGCCAGCCACGCAGGCAAGCAATGAGTAGCCCTGAGTCAGCTGGGAGATCCAATCAAGGCAGCTGCCCCAAGCTGACTCACAGGTGTATCCTATACCATCATGCTCATTATAAAAGGAGGGAGTTTACTAAAGGTGGAGAGTTCCTTTTCCTGGGGCTCCTATCTCTTGGCACTCTGCTCCTGACCTCAAGGACTAGGCTGAGTAATAACCTTGTATACTTTATGTTGGTGATTTGTATTAGTTTTGTTATTTCATTAAATCGGTTTCTACTTCAACCCATAGGGCTTCTCCCTTTTTTCCTGATTTCCCCTTCTCAGCTGGAGAGGGGTCATCAGGTGGTAGAACAACTGCTACAGTTTAGCCCTGGATACAGGCTAAACGTAGAGACCAAGCAAATTCACAAGCTTTTGGTAAGCAAGTTTTCCAAATTGTTGCATGCATATGGTCCTTTTTTATACTTCTTTATATCCTACAACTTTATACAAATAAATTTTGAAAGTGTTAGAAAATAGAGAAGGCCAAATGTCATCTACTGAAAGCTAAGAAATCTCAAGGGATTCAGTTTTACTGCTGATCTAAGAGGTCTACAGAGTCTGAATTGATAGGTTGTTGTTCATAGGAGGCTACTGCTGTGATGAAAATATGTTTAAAATTTCATTAGATGTTTCTGGACCCAGGGGTGAGGCCCCAGTGGATTAGCATATATGACATAAAGACCTTTTTTTTAAAAGAAAAAAAAGGATTCAATACTGACCTGTTATGATCTTTTGACTAGATCATACCAGGTCTTAGCTATAAGATGACCTTAGTGGGTGATTTCCCTGACATATGTAGTTCACACTTGGCCTTCCTTACTTTGTTTAAATTTAGATTTATACATTTTTCATGTTTAAGCAGTAGGGTAGCTAGTAACTGGAAATTTTTAGTAAATAATTGCTCATGTTGCTGCTAGTTGACTGACAGCAAATGAAACCCTACATGGATTTTTATACATTTTGGTGGTAGTGATACAGCTAAGTGGCCACTTGGTAGGTGAGAGCTTTGTTTGTCTAGGGTTTTAGTATAATCATTAAATCACAGCTTTCTCTAATTGCTTCAGCCACAGCCAAACTCAGTTGGATGGGATTCTGTAGCAAATGGAATTCTGTCACATTCAATATCCGTGTTTGCTTTATTAAATAGCATTTCTCTGGGGACCCACATAGACTTTTGGAGTTTTTAATTTGTTACAGCATGTAATAGCTGGTGTCTGTGAAGGAATTGTTCACCAAACAGCATTCTTATTATTACTACTGATGCTTTCTTACTTTAAATGAGGTTGACAAGATAAGATAGGGTATTTAGAAGAAAGCTGTACTTTGCTCAGTGCAGACAGTTTGGAAAGAGAGCACTTCTTGGCATGCATGAATTCTCCTGTTTCTTTGAAGTGAAAATTTAAAGTTAATAATTAAAACAAACACACAAACCTGGCCTGTTATCACAACCTCTGCATTTCCCCATGTGTGCTTCAGTCTCTCTATATTTCTTTTGGTGCCTTTCAGGACAGGAGCTAAATATCCTTTGATTTAGCAACCTTAACACCCTTGTCAGTGATCTGTTACATTGTTATACAATATTATATGAGTAATAACAGTAGAAGTTAGGGTTCTAAGTAGGTTTTTTCATGGTAAGCTGGTAATTCAGACATCTCCACTTGAATCAGTTTTAATTTGTAAATGCAAATGCCAGTTTAGCCCTGTGCTAATACTGCTTCTCACCATCAAAACTTGTGTATACTGAGAATCTGAGTGTCTTAAGAACAACCCATCCTCGCTGTGTTGGAGCACCTGGACTCCTGATTACTGTTCCTTCATTAATGAGACTTGGCTGTCAGATGCCTGTTAGTGAGTGTTACGTGCTTGAGAACGATAGTGCTACCTGACGGAAACAGGAGCAACTGAGTGATCTGATAGTAGCAGAATAATACAATGAGAAATGGCAATATTTGATATGTGTTGTCTTGACTTAGGATTTCCTTATATTTCAGATTTCTGAGGATGTAGGGAAGATATTTATGAACAATTCTGCCTCTAGTTTAATTGTATTTTGTACAGGAATTTTGTATTCAAATACAGGGTGAGATAAAATACAAGACCTGAGGGCCTTTATTGGCAGCTATGGCTAGCTGGGGAGTGAAGTTAGGAAGCCAGGCAAATCATCACATCTTCTTCATTTAAAACATTTCATACTGGCAGAAATCTTTAACCAGTGATCCAACTTCTGTCTGCCTCTCGGAGCTTTTTATATGAAACAGCAGGAACCTGGCAGCCTGGAGAGCTTTGAGTGTTGCGAGCAAAAATCTTGAACATCATTTATAGCTTTTCCTGCCAAGACTGTAAAAATCTAGACAAAGTAGATACGGTTGTTTCACTCAGCTTTACACTTATGTTTGTCCTTCACTATGTAAGCTCCCAAAACCTCAGCCAGTTTTCTTCCTGAATTTTAAATACTTGGTAGGTACGTAGAATAGGATTTCTTTTACCTACCTTTATCCCTGTAAAACTTACATGGCTAGACTGAACTATTCTCTAGGCTCCCTCTACAGTCAGTGAAGAGACAGATATCTCCAGGAGGCTTTTTTTCTCATATGAATTTAGACAACTGTCTTGGGGTGAAATGAATCCCAGCCCTGTTGTCACCCTCCAGCATTGATTCAGCGAAAGTAACAAGCTCCATTTCCATGCTGGGATTTGAAGCCTTGCACAGAATATTCCAACATCTGATTTCCACTGACTTTAATTCAAAATGAATGCATAAATCTTTTAATTAGCTTTGAAAATCACAGCCTTAATGTTTGATTAAGTTTGAATGCACATGTGTTTGTGTATCAAAAATTACAAGCTGTAAATATAGCTGTATTATTTTCAAAGACCTAAGCATCTGACAACTTCAGCTGATTAGTGGCCCAAATGGCTGATATGGATGATACTAATTATGCTGTGGCATTGAAAACTGTCTTAAGTAAGTAGAGTCTAAAATATGGATTTAGTAACTTAATACCTCAGCACTACTTTTTTCCTTGTCTCTCTTAAGTTCAGATTGTGAAATACACATTTAGCACAGATAATATTTGTGGATAGAGTGACATTGCCAGTTGACAAAAATGGGTATGATTACTAATCCTAATAAGTACAGAACGTATATAGGAATTAACTTGAAATGTACTTTTGCCGTACTAAAGAAGTAATCCTTAAAAAACCCCACAAGAATGGGGCTTCTGAGATGAGCTGAATAAAAAATGTGAATGAACTTTTAAGGGATATAATTTGCAGGTGACTCTCTTATGAAATTATTTGTTAATTCCCACAATGTTTTTTTGCTTAAATAATATGCACTGTTTATATAGTGAAGATATAATAGTTTTTTTTATTAATAATACATATTGAAGAACTTATTTTTTTGCTTTACCATTGCTTCTTAGCAGAATTTCTGTAAACTGTAACATTTGCTTCTCTGCACTCTCTGGGATTATATAGTGCTCTTATGCTTTCTTTGGGTGATACTTGAACACCCAGAACCACAGTTTATTACTAAGCACTTAAATGCAGCCAAAAATACATAATTTAAAGTTTAGATATGCTTGTAAGTAGTTACAATAGCAAGTGATTTCTTAAGTACTTCCATCTTAAATGTTGTCTGTTTTTCTGACTAGTTATTACTAAATTAAGTTTTTGCTCATGAGATCACCTGTCCTCTGAAAGGAGATTGGCTGTACAATATACTAGATTTTTTCCACTTCATGTACTTTCCAAAGAAATAACACTTCTTTGGTTGAATAGAGCTGTCCAACATTGTGATGTGCTCTTACCTGGTTTGTAAAGCTTAATAGGAATTCATAATCACAGAATCACAGAATGTTAGGGGTTGGAAGGGACCTCAAAAGATCATCTAGTCCAATCCCCCTGCCAGAGCAGGAATACCTAGATCAGGTCACACAGGAACATGTCCAGGTAGGTTTTGAATGTCTCCAGAGAAGGAGACTCCACAACCTCTCTGGGCAGCCTGTGCCAGTGTTCTGTTACCCTCACTAGGAAGAAATTCTTCCTCACATTTATGTGGAACCTCCTATGTTCCAGCTTACACCCGTTGCCCCTTGTCCTGTCATTGGATGTCACTGAGAAGAGCCTGGCTCCATCCTCATGACACTCACCCTTTACATATTTATAAACATTAATGAGGTCACCCCTCCGTCTCCTCTTCTCTAAGCTAAAGAGACCCAGCTCCCTCAGCCTTTCCTCATAAGGGAGATGTTCCACTCCCTTAATAATCTTTGTGGCTCTGTGCTGGACTCTCTCAAGCAGTTCTCTGTCCTTCTTGAACAGGGGGGCCCAGAACTGGACACAATACTCCAGATGTGGCCTCACCAAGGCAGAATAGAGGGGAAGGAGAACCTCTCTTGACCTACTAACCACTCCCTTTCTAATACACCCCAGGATGCCATTGGCCTTCTTGGCCACAAGGGCACATTGCTGGCTCATGGTCATCCTGCTGTCCACCAGGACCCCCAGGTCCCTTTCCCCTACACTGCTCTCCAGCAGGTCAGCTCCCAACCTGTACTGGTACATGGGGTTGTTCTTCCCCAGATGCAAAACTCTACACTTGCCCTTGTTGAAATTCATTAAGTTTTTTCCCGCCCAACTGTCCAGCCTATCAAGGTCTCGTTGAATGGCAGCACAACCCTCTGGTGTGTCAGCCATAATCTTTAATTTTACTTGCAGGCTAACAAATGCATACTTGGATCCCAGTTGAGAAAAACATTTAAGCATACCCTTAATTTTAAAAGTATTTTTCTGAGGCTTAGCAAGAGTTTTCTCAAAGTCCTGTAGGGTAGAGGGTGTGTAAGTGTCATATAACAATATATCTCCTCACCTACATGTCTTTTCAACCTATATAAGCTTTGTTTATGATAAAATCAACTCTTCATTGCTGAATTACTTAGCCCTGTCACCATTTGATACTTCTCCAAGAAGCTGGAATGTAGGGAGAAGCGTAGTTTGTTTTATCTGGGTTTCCCTTCCCTACCTGGGCCACTAGACTTACAGAAGAAGGTGGCACAAGAGATGACAGCAGTATGTTTTCTTAACACAGCTGAAGAGCTATTTCTTACCTCTCGGAACACAATCTGTTAGATCATAGTGTAGATGACAGTTGTCCAGAGGCAGGAACATCTGAAGGACCCAACTTTGTACTTGTCTCTAATATGTGTGGTGCTATCGTGAGACTTCAGTGAACAAAGAGGTGGTGAGAGTCCGGTGTAAACTGGAGGCGTCAGGGACTGTCTTCATCATGTTCCCATTGTAGTATTTAAATGTTGTCAGTAATAATTTTGATTTCACAGTAATAACTGATAAAGGCATTTGTGTTCCCTAAATTTTAGAATCTTGGGAGCTGGTGCAGTTGGGTAACTAGACCCAGAGAGACTCTTTTACTAACGTTGCTGGGAATATGATTTTTTTTTTTCCATGCCCTAGTGACATACAATGTTCGATGCTCTATAATCACTGATAGCAATACTAGTTACTGCCTATTCATTGGGATAGATGGCATAGTAGCTTCCGTTTACTCATATAGATGGAAGTAAACAAGGTAAAAAAGAAACCAGGTCAAAATGTCGGAATAAAATAAGAACATTCATATGACTGATAGTAGTACAATAGATAATAGACACACTCAATATTCTATCTCTATAAACGTTTCTCAAAGGCTGAGGCTGTGGGGTATTCTGTGGCAGAATAGAGAAGTGCAGCCTTGGTTCATTTTTGATAAACACAAAACTCAAGTCTATGGTTCGTCTACAATGATCATGGATGGAAGATACTACTAAGGAAATCCATTACTGTTCCCAGTCAGCTAGAGACACCCTCATGCCTATTGAAAAGAGGGCTCAAATTTAAAACAACTTTGAAAATGGATTTAGCATGCTCTGTATATATACTAAGTCCAAACAGATACTATGCTGCAGGTGGAAGTGTCTATTTTTAACAACTGCACAATTCAGTTGTTAATGCCCAGTCTTTTGTTCACACAGCCAGAATATAGGTCTTATCCATAGAGACCAAGTGCAATCTTATCCCATATACTTAAAAAGGACAAAAGAGCAGCTTCTGCTAGTTATTGATAATATTGCTGTGAAGTATCAAGGATGATGCCATGGTGGCTATGAGGAATTGACAGTAGAATATGTCTTGAGCCCAGTTTCATTGCTCTTTTTTCCCCTTTCTTTTTCTTGTCCATTCTTGTGCACAAGTTCCAGGAGTGGAAATAATGAATTCAAATTAAAGAAGCAAATGAAATGACACTTTTCATAAATTAACTCTTTCTGCTCTCCACTGCTTACAATGCAGAATTAAACTCTGCAGTCTGTGTCTGTTTGCTGTAGGCGAATAGTGGAATATGCACAGAATGAATATTTAAGGATTTATTTCTTTTTTTGTCCACTAGCTGCAGTAGAATTTAAACAATGACAAATAATAGATTGAGAGCAGACATTCTTCTCTGATTCTGTTATTAGACTGAACCAGATAGACTTCTGTCTTACCCTTTCCTGACAACTTCAGTTAGAAAATCTCCATAATTTTAAGGACTCCAATTTTTAAAGGATGTCCAACTTCATATAATGTAGCATCTGTGTAGATGGAAAAATTGGGTGGCTTAGATATAATGGGATAACTGTACTTTTATAGCCGAGTGTAGACTGGTCTTGCTGTTTCCCAGCCTAGCATGCAGTTGCCACAACTACTCTAAAAAAAGGTGTTTAATTTGGGCATACGTTAGTGGCCAAATAACAAGGAAGGAGTCAACCATCCTTGCAAACATAAGAAAAATATTTCTTTTCCTCATATTGGTGTCAGCATGTTTCAGTTGATCTGAACCCCTGGTATAATTGCCCCGTGTGGACTTGCTATTTGAGAATCTAAGTGACTCTCAAAGCAGTGTGTCTGCAAAGCTGAGTTGTATGGCCAGTATCATTACAGCATAACTGTTTTGCTGTAGTGACGCTGATTCCCACATCCCCGGGTTCAGAGTACATCAAGAAAATGGCGTGAATCAATTTGCATGTGTTTCAAACCCCCTCTTTTTCCTTCCTGTTTCTCCCATTTTTATTTGAAATCAAATGTTTAATGTTTGATTTTTTCACAGTTCCCCATTCAGAAAATGAGCTGTTACTACATTCCCTGCCTCCCCCTATATTTTGTTTTCTTATATTGCAGTGGTTTATAGACAATAAAAATAGTATCCTTGATGTATTAAGAATTTCCAGTGAATCTGTAAAAGTAGCTTTCTGTTATGAGTTTTTCCCTGTAATTCCACTGGATTCTTAAAGTAACTCCAGATTTACATGAGAAGTAGAGATGTTGCCCCCATTTTGCACCCGAGTCAGTCTCTCTGAGGGAGTATCGCTGTGGGGATTTGTTGCATGACTATATTCTGACTTTTCAATAAACCAGAAACTTAGTGTTGTTTCTTTACTGTACAAATGAAGATAAGTTCCAAAGTGGAATGCAAACAATAATTTAATTAATTATTAAGTAAGCTGAAGAAACTGATATGTTTTGGGCACTGAGCAGAGTTTTGGCAAGAAGTTGCAAGTATATAATGGAACAGAAAACTACTTATGGCCAAAGCCAAGTAATAAAATCTTTCTGCCAGTTTTACTACACATTGTTTGAGGGATGGCATCCAGCCACACTAGTAAGTGAAATAAAAGCAAGCAACACTATTAAAACTGCAAATGTGTGTGAAATAACAAATGGAAGGAATAGTCGGGCATTCCTGACAGGAGGAGGGGAGATGGAGAATCTTTAAAATACCACTAGCTGAAAAATTAAAGCTATGTTTAATGTTATATAAAGCATGCTTTATGTTTAACATAAAATAAATGAGAGAGAACAACAAATGCAAAAGCAATGCGAGTAATCCTTACAAACCAGACCTGGGCAACCAGATTGGTCCTCTTTTTCAGGTACATTCAGTAACTGCACAAGGTACCACATACTGCGAGTAAAGATGCTCTGAATGCAAGATAGGTATGCATCTTCTTGTACCTGTATGGTAACAGACAGCCCTCTGATTATATGGGTTTCTCACCTACCTACTGTATATAAGAATTCCACTCTTTCACTCTGTTCATATGGTTTCCAAGAAAACCCATTTAAGACTCAGGATATCAGTATTCCATGCAGAATTTATCTAAATAGTAAAAAACCCCTATGCCTGATCATAAAAACATTGTGCATTGCAGGGCAGACCTACAGATCAGTACTCAAATGTCCAAATGTATAAAATTAAGATATATGGATCCCTGTGAATTTGTTACTTCAGTGAAATTTAACAGAACCTTAAGTGTGTTGTGTAGACTCAAGATGGGTCTAATTTAAAGCTAATGGGGAAAGTTATTGTATTGTATTCATACATTTTATTTTTAATGTTCTGTCAGTGTGCTCTGAGTATAAACATTAGTGTTGGAATTTTTTAATGATACTTATCTTGTGAGTTTTGTAATTTGTAATAGCTGTGCAGTTTTTACAGGTGTATTTAATGGCAAAATCTTATCTTGAACTGCGTTTTAAAAGCTCTAGTGTAGTTTGATTTGTTGGGAATGGGAGGAGGGGAGGAATACCATTCTCTCCTTGGGGAGACAGCAGTTTCCTCGCGCAGTATTAACTTGAAAGAATATGAGAAGTGCGTATGTTGCCAACAGGAATGTGGACGTATAGAGTTCTGAAAATAGTAAGTGTCAATAGGGAAGGGTTGCAGGTGCCAGAAGAAAAATGTAAGCTCCCAAGGGCTCTATCTCTTTTTATTTTTGCCCTGTCCGATGCCAAGCCACATAGGTTGATGTTTAAAATTCAGTTCTTCCCTGAAAAGTGATCTTATAAAAAAAAAAAAGATCCCATTTCAGAACAGATGTGTTTCCTGTGTGTATTCAGAATTGCATTTATTTCTTTCCATGACTCTTTTTAATATACTATTTACACCTGTTCTATATGTGCAGCCAAAAGCGATGTGAGGAAGAAAAAAATCTACTTCTCACCAGGTATGAGCTGTGGAGCTGCTGTGATGGGGCGCCTCTGCCCAAAGCTCATAAGCAGCAGGACCTCTGCATCCATTCTTCTTGGGAACACAGTACCTGTGCTCTGCAGCTCTTTCTCCTCTGCAAAACACTACCCTAGGAACCTGTAACGGGGGATTAAACCACTTAACCCGATGGCAGCAAACTGAGCCGATTATTACTTCTTCTATCCCTGATAGCCACTGAGGACAAGTGATCACTCTTCTTTATAGCCATCTTTTCATTTCGTTGAAGACTGTCATCAGGTTCCCTGTGAGCTCCTTTTGTCTTACTGTAAATACAGCTAGGTCCTTCTGCCTTGCTTCCTATGAGTCTTTTGGGGTTCGCTGGTTTGTTTGCTTGTGTCTTTAAACTCAGTGATTCCAGTTGTTCACATCTAAATTCTTTAAGAGTGGGTGGTTCAGACCTGGCCACAGTACTCCAGAAGTGGATAGACTATTTCAGTTGGAGTCTTTCCAGAGATATGTTTGCTGGAGTGGAAGGGGATTATATGTAAGACATATCCCTTATTTGCAAAAGCAACAGATTGCTGACATATTTGCTTTATGATGTGGACATTTTCTACAGTACTGTTTAGCTAGTTATTCCCCATTTTGTGACAAAAGCACAAATATTTCACTTTATTGAATTTCATCTTCATTTCAGATCATTTCTGCAATCTATCAAAACCATTTTGAATTCCAATTCTGTCCTGCAAGGTATCTGCGTTCTCTCTCGAGTGTGGTTTCATGTTCTGACTTTTTACATGAACTCCGTTCTGCCTTCCAAGTCATTAAACAAAAATAAAGGAATTTGGAGAAAATGCCATAGACTCTGTTGGCCTTATATTCCAGTTGCAAGATCTATTTTGGTTCAGCAATCACCATCACAGGCAAGTAGAAAAGCCTCATTTGGCTTACAGACTCTTAATCATGTAAGTGTGTAAGGTGTAAAGAAGAACCCAGCTTGACTCTCAGATCACACAGTGAACATGTGGCACTATTAGATGGAAGGGGAAAAAGAACATCATTGTACTTAAAATCTGATTACATTTGCCAAAGAAATCAGAGTCAAGAAAAAATACTGAAACCCTAGGATTCCATTTACTCGGAGACCTTATTCAGAGTTGAGCCATGCTTCAAATTACAAATAATACTGGGGGTGGAAGGGATCAGAAGGAACAATGACAGTTGTGGCAGGAGACGTTTCGCTGCTTGGGTAGCTGGCTACAGCAGCATGGCATCTTCACTTCTGACCCAACTCGCTGGCTCTGTCTGCCCTCTTCTCTCCTTTGACCCATTCCTTAAGTTTATTTTAATGCAAAATATTTTTAAAGTATTAAATTTTTTTTTGTTATATTTAGGCCATTATTTCAGTGTTTGAGTGTGTGAGTGCACTATGTGAAAGGGAGGTTGCCATGGTAATTTCTCATTATTGTTGAATAGAAAAATAATTACTCTGGCAAAATCCCCCGTAACCTGTCAGAGCAGAAGTTAAAGATGCCTGGGGGCAGCCTTGCCTTCACCATCCCCTTTTTGCTAGAAAAAGGGGGTGATTTTATTATTATTCTTTTTTTTTTTTTCTTTTTTTTTTTCATAATAACTGGATCCTTTTTCAGCTTGGCTATGGGACATTTCATTTGGTTTTGTTCAACCTTTGGCTGTGAAAGTAGTTGGGCCCACCTGTGACAAGGGTGGAGCAGAGAATTAATCAACAGAGCATATCCAAACTTGACAGAGGATTTATATGTTCTATTAAGGTTTGGTTTTCTTTTCTGTGGGTGGGGTTGGGGTGTTGCATTTTCTGTTACTCCTTCTCCTGACATAAAATACACAAAAGCGTAAGATAAAGACCTTGGACAGGGTTCAAACTGTGACGGAGTCTGGATATTTCATCTGTCCAGGGAGGGAATCCACAGTAATTCCATATCCATGCTTTCCTTGCCTTCATACTTCTTGGAAGCAAGAGTGTGTGTGAATATGTGTGGTTTTGAGGTGAGGCCCTGCACATTCCTTGCTCTTCTCTGTCTTTCCCATGTGCATTTGTATCCCAACTATGTGATGCTCCCCTTTTGCCTCCTGTGTCATTGGATGTTGCATGAGTAGCTCCAGTGACACTCAACTACTGAGTTAACAAGAGCTGCAAATGTGGTGTGTGACAGTGCTTAAATCCTTCCCTTCCCTCTTCCTTCCCTAGAACAAGTATGTAGCTGGTGGCTCATGGCTTAGACAGGTGTACTCTTTGCTGGCTTAAAAACTGGCTGGCTGGCTGGGCCCAGAGAGTTGTGGTGAATGGAGTTAAATCCAGTTGGAGGCCAGTAACAAGTGGTGTTCCCCAGGGCTCAGTGGTGGGGCTGATCTTGTTTAATATCTTTATCAAGGACTTGGATGAGGGGATTGAGTGCACCCTCAGTAAGTTTTCAGACAACACCAAGTAGCGTGGGAGTGTTGATCTGCCTGAGGCAAGGAAGGCTCTGCAGAGGGATCTGGACAGGCTGGATCGATGGGCTGAAGTCAATGGTATGAGATTCAGTAAGGCCAAGTGTCAGATCCTGCACTTGGGTCACAACAACCCCATGCAACGCTACAGGCTTGGGGAAGAGTGGCTGGAAAGCTGCCTGGCGGAAAAGGACCTGGGGGTGTTGGTTGAGAGCCGACTGAACACGAGCCAGCAGTGTGCCCAGGTGGCCAAGAAGGCCAATGGCATCCTGGCCTGTATCAGAAATGGTGTGAGCAGCAGGAGTAGGGAGGTGATTGTACTCAGCTCTGGTGAGGCTGCATCTCAAATACTGTATTCAGTTTTGGGCCCATCACTACAAGAAAGACATTGAGGTGCTGGAGTGTGTCCAAAGAAGAGCAATGAAGCTGGTGAAGGGTCTGGAGCACAAGTCTGATGAGGAGCAGCTGAGGGAACTGGGGCTGTTTAGTGTGGAGAAGAGGAGGCTGAGGGGAGACCTCATTGCCCTTTACAACTACCTGAAGGGAGGTTGTAGTGAGGCGTGGGACAGTCTCTTCTCCTGGGTAACAGTGATAGGATGAGGGGTAATGGCCTCAAGTTGTGCCAGGGGAGGTTTAGATTAGCTATTAGGAAAAAAATTTTCACTGAAAGGGTTGTCAGGCATTGGAGCAGGCTGCCCAGGGCAGTGGTAGAGTCACTGTCCCTGGAGGGATTTAAGAAAAGTGTAGATGAGGAGTTAAGGGACATGGTTTAGTGGGGAATTGGCAGTGTTAGGTTAATGGTTGGACTTGATGATCTTAGAGGTCTCTTCCAACCAAGGCTATTCTGTAATTCTGTGAAAAGATCCTAGTTAAATGATACTGCAGCCTCTCTTTTGGCAAATGGCAGAGTATCTTGTAGTTACTTGTTGGACAGTACAGTCTCATATGGGCTTATAATGTCACCCACCAGGCTGTCCCAAGTGAAGGGTTGGTGCTCAAACGTGTGTTGCTAGAAGCTGGTTGCTGGGCTTCTCTTAAACACCTGTATATATATATATTCTGTACTTACAATTGTGGATGCTCGGCTAGTCAATGCACTGATGTTTGCACATGCAAACACTCATCAGGTTTACACCAGCAAAGAGAAAAGAGCAGCAGCTCTTTGTGACAACAGATTTCTAAGACGTTTTGATACCTCTTTGTGTGACTGAGTTTTAAGCAAGTACCACAGGGCTGTGCCACTTGTACTGCTGCTGCTGGGTGGGATGTTCCTTGGCAAGGAAGGTGAATTACAGTCTCTGACCCAGCCAAGAAGTCTCTTGGGGGCCTCTGATAGGAGTTGGAATGCTAAAACCTATCCTTAACATTTCTCCGTTTGATGCTTGGCAAAAATCAAAGTAAAGTTGTGAGGAGGAAAGATATCCTGCTCAGCAGTTTGGAGTGAAAGCCAATAGTAACATCTTCAAGAAAAACAGGAGCAGAACTAAAATACCCAAAAAATTATTCCTCTGCATGTGTACATATAATGAATATGATAGATGCATGTTTTGTCTTAAATTGGCATTTTATCTCAGGGTAACAAATGTTTTTTTGGCTTAGTTGCATATTACTTAGGCATTAAGAGGTACTCAGTGCTCACTATGCTGAATGAACCTGGCCTTGCATGCTGGGAAGGCAGCTGCTGTAAGTGGGATGGAGCGGCTCTGAGAAGTTGCGACTGGGGTATCTTCAGAAGCATATTTCCAGCCTTGTTGTCGATGCTGTGTGCTGCAAGTGATTTAAATCTCAGGGTCTCAAAGGAGCAGAAGAGAATGCACCAAACATTTCAAATCCAGCTATGAAATATATCCATAGCTTTTGAATGAAACAATTGGTGGATACCATTGTTGCCTGACTTCTGTGAAAACTCTTGCAAGCTGGACCACTTGCCCAGGTGCTAGATATCGAGATTTGGGTGCTTGTCATTGATCACCCAGGTCTGAAAATGCCTGGTTCAACTCTCAAAGCCAACAGACTCTCTGTACTGGTGTATTGGTATATACTTTATGTTGTACAGGATATTAATAATTGTTATGTTCCAGCTGTGTGTGTTACAGTAAGTCTAAGTATACTCAGGTCAACTTAAAATATTGTTTTCACTTCATGCATCACACTGAAAAGTAAAGATTTCTCACAACAATTACATTTAAGTAACTAGTTGGTATTTAATTAACCTGCAGTAGCATTGTATTTATATTAAATGCATTGGAGTGGAATGGCTATTATATTTAGTTTCTAAATAACTTTCTTGTCAACTCATGCTGATAATTAGGTTATGTAGCATTATAGAATTAAGTAGAGGTTTTTTCATTGTTAGGACCAAGCATTTGAGATACAACTCAGAAAGGGGGTGGGGAAAGTCCTAATTCTTTATTTGTAACTGATTTATAAAACCATTTTTAACCTTTAAAGAAACAGATGTATTTATGAGAATGAAAATTTTTGGGTTTAGTGTGCTCAATAAAATGGAAATCAGTTTATTTTATAGCAAACGAAAGATTTTAGCTTTTTCTTAAATTAGAACTAGAACCTTATCTAGGAAAATTAATTTGAAATATCATATAGACATCTACACCCCAAAATCATAGATGAAGAAGCATAAACTATGTGTGATCCTGTCAAATTTCTTTTACATATTTTAATTTTGCCTCCTGTTAAGTGAATGATCTGTTGCTTCCTAGGATAGTGACAACCTCTGGTGGGATGCCTTTGCAACTGAATTTTTTGAAGATGATGCAACCTTAACCCTTTCATTTTGTTTGGAAGATGGACCAAAGCGATACAGTAAGAGAAATATTTATTGTTCTAATTTTAAGTCTGAGTTTCTAAATACAGTTTTTTCTGTAAGAGACAGATGCAACTCTGGCAATAACAAAGTCTCTTGTTTGTATTCAGTGACCACAAGTTCCATTACAAAATTGCATGGGTTGGGAGTCCTTTTTTTTTTGTGGAATTCCTCTGAATTTTATTACATGAAAATAAATTATTAGTGGATTAGGGCAAAAAATGCAATATAATTTTTGGAATTTTTAAATTAATCTGCTTTGACTGTGCTTGCACTTTTTGTTAATTTGATTTTTGCAAACTTTCTAGTGTTGAGTCTTGTGGGCAAAATTGTTCACAGAAAGAGAACTTTGTAGCAAATTTCAGTATTGTTGCTGGAAGGGCTTCCAGTTTTAAACAAGGATCAGAAAAAAATATCAAAAGCTATATCCTTGCTGGTGTAGGTAATCATTATAACATCAGCTGAATGGATCTATGCTGTTCATACACATTAAGGACCTGCCCTGGATATTGTCTGAACAGCAGTGCAAGTCTAGAATACTCTCACTCGAGCACTTAAATGCAAGCTTGAGTAAAAGCAAAGCAGTGAATAAATCTGAAGGTATCCACTGCCCATGTACGCTGAGCAGGAAAATGGGATAAAATTCATTGAACAAATTGTTTGAAGTGAATAATTTACTCAGCTTTAGCACTAAGCAACAGAGAGATAAGTAAACACTGAAAAACGGCATTGCCAATTGTTTCACTCCATTCACAGCGACCCCTGCTTCATGGTGGCAGCTTGTGCTCTCTGCTCAGTGTTCTGAATCTTGCAAGGTTGTCCTTTTCTGTGAGAGCGACTGATTGTCAGCATATCACTCACATACTTCTAATTCCTTTTATCAATTATCTCAGGTATTTATTTGACAAGTGTTACCTTCTCCTGGAGAAAAAATAACAGCCACTTTGAACGCACGTTCTGGGATTAGTGTTGACAGAATTACAGTTTCTTGCCTTTCAAAGCAAGTGATAACTCTGTAAAGGTCCTCAAATTACAGCCTATAGCAATGTTGGTAACAGCTGATCTGTCCTGATTAGGTTGAGTCAACTTGTCAGATATCAGATTTGCTAGTTGTGTTATCAGTCCAGAAGGCACAGATACATCAGCAAAAAAGCAATTAATGTCCAGCTAGATCAGAGGGAGTTGTGTTTCTGGAAAACAGTGCTGTATATGAAAGAATTTGTCAAGGAGTAAAATATTCCTGTTGTCACAAATGCTTGATAATGGTTTTGCTATCAGTAACTGGGACATTTTGGTACGGGGCAATACTGTGATTCTTAGCATTGTAGCTGATAAGTGTGATTGAAAGATCAAATTACCGTGGGCACAGTTTTAAAAGCCACTATTACATGGGATTTTCCCCCTGGTTTTAATTTCTGACCTCTGCACAAACTGTTGTTGCTTTTGGCGTTGTTATTCTCAGCATCTGGAATTAAAGCTCCTCTTATCAGTCTTTCCTTTGTTAGTAAACATTTACGTAATTCTGAAGTACAGTATTAGTGATTCTTGCTGACATGAGCAGTATTCCTGTTTAGCGATACTCTAAAGTGCATGCTTGAGTTGTTCCAGCCTGGGACTTCCATTGCCACCTGATTAGGCTTTGAGAGCAGCCTTGGGGCTGTCAGGTTGTCCAAGTCCCTGCTTGGCGACACCTCCAGCATTGCTTGGGAAAGGCGCAGAGTGGAGGTTGTATGTTAAGAGCCACCCTTTCTTCCTACCAGGCAAGTTTGTGTCCAAAAACATGTCCAGGAGTTGAGAACAGAGCAGTCTGTTCCCTGCTGGGTGCAAACCAGAAAATCACTTCTACCTGTAGCAGGTCCTTGCTGAGCACAGAGACCGGATCAAGGTCTCCATTTTGCCTGCCCAAGCCATGTGCATGCTCTGTTACAACTATGGAGGGCCTTGACATCTTCCAAAGACCATAATGTCACTCAGTACTTTTATTCCAAGTAACCAGTGAAATTGCTGGCCAGTGGGCTGGGGCTTCTGTTACATGAGCCAGACTATGCTGAGGTGGTGGCAGCACCAAGTGTGGAGTTCTGGAGAAGATGAAACAAAAGTACCTGATCTCTATCTGTGCTGTTGCTGGTGAGACACCTGCCTCTTCACCCAGCGTGCACGGTCCTTAGTATATAGTGGGCATTAAAAACATCAGAGCTGGCTGAGAGGCAAGAGAAAAGACAAATTGTTCTTACTCTTGCAGGCAAAAACAGTAATGGAGGGAACTAAGATCAGGCCCTGGAAAGAGCAATAGGCACCCTTTGAGAAGTTGTTTACAGAGTTGAATGTGATGAAAGATGCCAACCTCTTGCCTTTGCTCTAGGTTTCAGCTCAAAATTGCCTGCCTTTGTCTTGCTTGTGGGAGATTTGCTTACATCTCTGACATCGGTCATGGCTGCCACCTTGTTTTCTTTCCTTTGGGCAATGGTTTCCCTCTTTGGGGAACTCGTATATTCTCTTCTGGAACAAACAAATTCCAGAAAAAGTTTTGTGGAGATGTGTGTGAGGGGGAAGGACAAATAGTTTTTCATTGTCCGTAGCCACAGTTTTTTTCTGGGTTGTGGCAATTCTGAGTCCTTTTCCCTCTTTGTTCTCAGGGGCTATCTGGATCTTGCCTTAAACCACCAGAGATGAGGAAGAGCATGGTGTTTTGCCCCAGGTTCCTTCCTCAAAGCCCTCAAGAGTGCTGTGGGAGGCTGATGGGAACTTGCATATTCTTTTCTGCTCTTTAATCTTGACTGTAGTCCCCAAACCCCTCTGGGGGCTTCTTTTCCCTGCTTGCTTTATAATTTTCCTTCCTATGGGTTTCCTATCACAGCTTTTTCCCCAGCTGGCTCTCTCCACCCTCTTCTCTTACCTGAACATCCCAATCCCACAGCCAATGTGAATGTTCTGAGCACATGAATCAGGCCTGTAAATCATTGTTTGTGTGTAACAAGGTTTTTTTAAAAAATACTCCTTTTACTTGCCTCCTGTTTCTATTAACTTTTAATATACAGTTCTGTCTAAGAAACTGTAAGAGTTGGAAACTCACTGTTTTTTGTCTCAGAAAACTAAGCTGCTTATTTAACTTCATGGCCCCACACTGAAGCTTTATGAAAAACACCAAATATTTTTAGGCCTGCCTTTTACTTTATTGTGTTTTACAGCACACTGCTCTATACTGAGAAAAGTGTTTTTCTTCCCTTTGCTGCTCTTACTGTTGGGTCTGCAGGGTTTCTCCTCAACTATCAGCTCTGAGATTCTTTAATTTGTAAGGAAAAAGAGATATGGGTCAAATTAGGGATTTTAAGTCACTGGGTTATGTTTACTTTGCTGGGCACAAGGCAGCACTATGTACTGATACTCAAGCTAGCTTTAAATGTGCCTGTATATCTGTATGGCACAGCATGTAAAGATACTTACTTATGCCCTGGAAAGAGTACAGGTATGTTAGTTCAGTGATCCACCACTGCTAATTAATTTGATTGCCAGGTTTGTTAGACCTAGACCAGTTATCTTTCCAGAACGTTATTCTGCCTCGGATAGATATGCGCTTGAAAGCCCAGCTCAACTTTTCATACAGAGATTCTGTGTCAGACCTGAAATTGCTGCTATGTCTGTCTGTGCAGCTCTTTTTGTCTTTCTTCAGTATTTTATTTCTGTAGGTGTGAGAACTTCACCTTTTGCAGTTCTTCCTCTCCGGTACAGCATTCCAGAAAGAAGCTACTGTCTTCGTTCAAACATCCACTGAAAATGTATCTTTTTCTCCTGCTTACTGTTTTGCCAATTACTAGGCCTAGCACAAAGGACACAGCCAGCAGCTAAACAAACCAGTAACCAGATTCTATTGCACATAAGAAAGTCAGTATATGGGTGAATGCTGGGGGTACAAACAAGTCAATCAGATTACACATAACAGACATCAACCCCAGTGACCCCAGGAACGACACAGCACGACCAATAATAGGTGGAATAAGCAAAGTCTCCCATAGAAGAGATGGGAGACAACCAAGTCAATAGGCTGATCATGTAAGATAGAAGTAGCCACATATTATTCCCCCCACAAAGCCCACGTTTGCAAATGCTAAACCTGACTGGGGCCCAGTTGCAGGGAGAGTCAGGAGGTCCTTCCCCAACAGGAAACTGTGCAAAGTGGGTTCACCTCACAGACAGACACTCCACCCTTCCTGCAAGTGGTCCCAGGTTTTATGCCCAAAATAGGACACCTGGCACTGTTTTACCCAAATGTGGGGCACTTGGGGCTTGTTTACCCAAGGGCTTTCCTTACAAGGCCGGCCACACCTTGGAGGAAAGCCAAAAGGCAAACTCATCCCCTCATTTTAAAGGACCATGGGAACCACCCATATGTCAACCTTAATTCAGGGCTTGGGGTTCAGACCCCAGCACTTCACTTGCTTATACCCCTCAGCTATTCTTTTGGTCTGCTATTATCTATGAACCCTATTCATGTTATTACATTCAATGTTGAAATTGAGTTTTAATGAGAAACACTACAAAAAATAAAATTTTTTAGTGTAACAAAGGTGTAAATTATGTGAGTTTTCTCTAGCCCGGCTTTTTGGCCACAGTGAGAGGGAGAGAAAGATCACATTCCAGTGCCTAAAGGCAGGGAAAGATTCCCAAAACCAAAGGGATGCTACCTGTTTTAAACTGCATTGAATTATATTGAACTGAAACTTAAGAAGTAAACCCGTGAAATTCATTTTACAGTGAGAGCAAAAAGAACTTTGCTTTAATTTATTATGCCCTGGTTTATTGGGTCAAGAAATAAACTGGATTTAAACAAAATCAAAAAAAAAATATATGCCTAATGGAACAGACTTTTTTTTTTTGATGGTTGTGGATAAAACATATTCGTTTCCTGTTAAGAGCTTTCTATTCCTTTAAAAGAGTAAATACTAGACTCTGATCCATTGTTGCCCAGGTTCTTTGTTTCTTAGAGACAAAATATTTCCCGAATGGATAAGAGAAACAAGTTTGATTGACAGCTCTTAGCAGAGTCTCATCAGCTGCTGTGCTGACAGCCTGGCGATGCGCACGGTGCTGATGTGGTAGGGACTGACAAGTGATTGACAGCTTAAGACTGTGGAGACAGGAAAGATGAAGCATGCTCAGTAAGAATAATGTGCAGTGTTTATGCAGCACTGCAGAGAATAGGAGCTGGAGAGTTAACTCTTTCAGAGCAAAGTGACACTGTAGCGGGTAATGGATGCAGTTACTACTGTACAGAAAATTAGAGCTTGTCTTTGTTCTATTAAATAAATGCTTTCTGTTCATGGAGAGGAAGCAAAAGCATGAGATATCACATTTGTAGCTGTAAAAATCATGTGGTAGGTATGATAGAGTCCTCAAAATGGATTTATTTAAGCCTATATATACATATAGAACATATTGAGAATTTCAGGCACTTTTAATGGTTTTTTGTCACCCAATTTTATATGGCATCGCATAATGTTACACAGTAGAAATTTCACAAGGAACAAGTTGAGCTCTTTTGCTCTGTGTATCCCTAGAAAAATATCAAGATTTCAGTTTTATTGTTGCTCTGAATCTGTAGCTGATAATTGAATATGCATTTTGTGTTATAATTGCTATTGCAGTGTGTGTTTGGAATGTACAATATAACTGTACCAGGCTTTGAATTTTATGCACTTATTGTTCATTTTCTCTATTTGGCGCATGAACTCAGCTTGATTTTTCTTAATTTCTTGATTTTTTTTTTTGATACCACGAAAGTTCGAGGTGCAGTTTTCTGGGCAATAGAGTACATTGAACTTTGGACCAAAAGGTAAAATCAGCAGCTTTAAAGTGCTTATCTAAGTTTCTCTGTGTGCCTTTAGTATATATTACATAGGTGTATCTTAGACTTTACTACATATTATGTAGTGCATACACAGTGAGCGAACGAGCTGCAACAGATTCATTCTATTTTTGTCCCTGTGTGATACAGGGAACTTTACACCCCTTTGCTGGTTAACTTCTGTGGGTATAATGGTGGAAACATACGTCTGGTGGGCATTTCTTACAAGCAGGGAACATAGTTTGGGAAGAAACAGGGAAAGTTTGCCACGTGTTACCGACTTAACTATTGTCAAAAAGATGGTTTCGAGAGGCTAACACGCTACATTAGCACCCCAGGTTTCTATAAAGCTGTTGTCTGGCTTCTCTCACATAACTCTTACAGAGAAAATTAAATTTGCCAAGAGAAACAGATTGTAGTATTTCCAGGAACATGCTCTTTCTTTTTCCTTTTATTTTTTTTTTTTCCCAGAGAAATCCCAGTCATTAAACATGATTTGAGCACTCACGTACAACACAGTAAATTGGCCTAGCTTAGTAAGTGAGACAGATTCTTCTGTGCAGCTGCCTGGTCTTCATCTTTATATACCGCTCTTGTAGTGTTGGCTTTTTTCAAAGT
Source organism: Podargus strigoides (assembly GCA_028020825.1). Lineage (NCBI taxonomy): Eukaryota > Metazoa > Chordata > Aves > Caprimulgiformes > Podargidae > Podargus > Podargus strigoides. Next base: position 16,561,896 of record CM051621.1, on the reverse strand, counting down.
TTCTTTGCAATACTTAATTTCAGAACACAGATGACAATTTCATTAGAATCCAGTCTAACATGTCCACAAGTGCCTGTGGGTCACCACAAGTATCTCCAGCCTCCAGTTAATGACTTCTAATTGAGAATTGCTTCTTAAAATTGGTGGTTTAAGGAGTTATCCATTTTACATATGCTCTATTAAAACTGTATATTACTACTTTTTAGTAAGAATATAAGCAATGCAGTAGTAAGTCAAATGCATTACAGGTGTCTTAAGTGTACTAGACCTTTGCACTTATCTTTATCACCCAAACTTCTGTAAGCTTATGAAAGAATAAAATGAGATTTGTTTGACAAGACCTATTTTACATAAACCCTTGTTGACTGGCATTAATTACATCTCTTTCACTTCAGTCTTTGTCAGTGAAATCCTGTATAATTTTTTTCATTATATTGTCTGGATTGATATTGAGCAAGTGTATCATGTTATACAGTTACCTGACTGTATAGTGTCCCTTCTTAAATATCAGCACAACAGTAGTGCTTTTTTGTAATTCACTCCATAGTTCTATTTTTTTTAAATTATTATTTTATAACACCAGATAGAAATGTGCAAAAGAAACTCTTAGAGCTGATCATTTTAAAACATTTACTCCTAGTACATACTATTTAAGATCATTCTTAGCTGCTGACGGACAAGGAAGCACTTTTCATCTCAAGATCAACATTCTTTCCAAAAGTGGAAGAAAAAAGTTTTTTATATATTGATGTTAACAATTTTTCTGTTTCCGAAATAAAATTAGTTTTGAATAAAATTGAAGATCTTTCTTATTTTCTCTAGTCCATACAGTCACGGATCTTTCACTGCCACCTTCAGCATCTTTTCCTAATGTTTTGTTTCATAATGTGTTTTTACAGAATGCTTTCTCCTTTTAATCTTTGCTTTTACATTCTGTATTTATTGTAATTATCAAGGCTTGTTCCTTCTAATTATTGCCTTCATTTTTTTACCAAGTTTTGCCGAAGTTGTTTTCATTCTCATGGCATAGTTGTGGCTTTTGTTTGTCTTATCAAGTCTGTTTAACAGATTCTTAATTTTCATGCATACTTTTAATCTGTATTTTGTCCCAGTCAGTTGAACTTTGGTGAATCCAGTATTTTGAAGCACCAGCTGTATCGCTCCTATTGATTGGGACTGCCTTTTCTTTGTCTGACACTGAATGCATGTTTTGGATGGCATTTGTACAGAAACATGTAATCTGATTGGAGAGTGTCCAGAGGAAATCAAAAATCAAATAAGACTTACTAAGAAAAATAAAAGAATTTAAGTTGGTCAACCTACGGTAGAGAAGACATGGGGAAAAAGGAGGGGGCAAAATGGGGCATAATAACAGGACTTATCAAGGAAAGGCATGTGGTCTGTTTCCATATCCATGATGAGCAGAAGAAGAGATGCTGGCCTTAAATTGCATTAAAAAGTACATTGAGGGGTTAGTTCCTACTGATAAAAAAAATAAAAATGAGGTGCTAGAACAGATTCCCTGGGGAGGCTGTAGAGCCTCCGTCAGCCAAGGGGCTGTGTCTGACCTGCATCCCTGATTCCCTGGAGTCACTGGTGCCAAAGCAAGTGCCAGCTTTCGGCCTCCCATTTAGTTCAATCTCAGCCATCATAACAAGTTCTGGAATGATTTTCTCATCTTGGATGCAAAACTTTTTGTGATTAAAAACTTGCTACTATTTCTCATTTTTAGTAATATGAATAATGTTTTTCTAAAACTGCTGGCTATGCAAGACTTCCTGCACAAATCTTCCCCTGATTTCCTTCAGAACATGAATTTTTCTTTTTCTCCATATTACTGACAGGTGCTGAAGGAGTAACTCCTCCTGGTTCCTGATCTGAATTAGACCTTCACCTCTGCCTGCTGCAGGCTTGTTAGTTAGCATAATGGTCCTGAGCTTCTGAGTTATTGATACCTTTAAAATATGAAAGGGCTTCTTTACTGTAGAATGCCAGCCATGTGCAGCGCGTGTGTGCATGCACATATAGGATATTAGGAAAAATTTCTTCACTGTAAGGCTTGTCAAGCACTGGCACAGGCTGCCCAGGGCAGTGGTGGAGTCCCTGAAGGTATTTAAGAAACATGTAGATGTGGTGCTGTGGGAGGTGGTTTAGTGGTGACTTAGCAGCATGGGGTTAATTGTTGGACTTGATGATCTTGGAGGTCTCTTCCAACCAAGGAAATTCTGTGATTCTATGTTTCTGTCTACACACAAAACCTTGGCTAGATACCCCATGGAGAGGTTTATCATGAAAACTGCCCTATCAACCTTTTTTTCAACTATCTTACAAATAAATACAGGATTTCAGATATCTTACAAATGAGTAGCAAATCTCTTCTGCTTGTTATACAAATCCATGTCAGAGACGCTATGTCTGTAAAGCGGCACCTGGAAAAGGGCTACTCAACTCCTGATGTGAGTATTGCACAATTATATATAGCCTCTAATTGCAATGACATGGAAATCCCAGTCAATCAGATTGATTCTGCTGCTGTATGAACAGATTAAGCGATAAACCCTCTTTGGGGGAAATCATAATATGATATGTTATCGGAGTCTAGGGTCCATTCAGAGAGCAGGATGAAAAAAAAGGCAAAAATTAACATGAGAGAAGCACAATGGTTTATGGGATTTTTCCCTGCCCAGTAAAAATAATCCCTTTGATGTGGTTGGCTTTTGTTCACTCCTTTGGTCCAAATTATGTAGTGTTCAGTTCTTTCTCTCTGCTGGAGACAATGTTAACAAAATGCTGGAAGTCCATGCAAAATTATGGAAATTTGCTCTTTACACTAAAATATTAACCAACTTTTCACTATTACAAACTCAGGGTAAATGATTTCTTTCTTTGCATAATGCGACGGCAGTTGGAAGAATTGGTCAGTACTTTTCCTGTTTTGCTCAGGTCAGTATTTGGCTTCAGATGACATCAGTACATAAAATATAGATCGTTAGGCTTTTTTTAAAATTGAGAAATAAAACTGTTGCTATACTGAGGTATTTTAAGATATTTTTGATACGAAATATTTTTGATATGAAAATATTTGGTTATTACTTTAGCTTTTAAAATTATCGGGTGATTTTTAAGATGGTCACATAATATATGTTCTGCTTTTGCAGAAAAGTGTTCTAACATACTTACATAGTTCCTGTAAGAAACAAGACTCAGTCTGAATATTCATCCAAATCTAGAATTATATGTATCTTTCCCTTAGTAGTCCGGAAATACTTTTCTTCTCCATTTTTTGTTTTATTTCTTTTATTACACTTATCTTGTTTCTTTTTCAGAAGTGAAACACCTCACTCTATGAATGACCTAAGTAATAACATAAAAAAGGGGAATCCTTGTGACAGAGAATGTTTTCATATTGTCATCTAGTTTCTAGACCAAAGAGAGGCATTTAACTTAGCAGTTTTACCCACAACCAGTATAAACTATAATACTTTGGAGCATACAGATTGCCTGAAGGTAATTTCCTTTAATAGAGCACTGAATAACTAAACAGTGGACTGCCAGACTTACCTTTTTGAATCCTCAGGTGTAGGTGAATCAGAATATCAGTGCTAATGGATCTGGGAGCTTTATGTATATTATGATAACTTAATAATAGTTTGAAATTTTGATATTGTGGGTATACCACTGCAGGTAGTGGTATTACAGACCTCATGGCTCTAGGACACTAGCAGGACAAGGCTTGTAGGTGCAGATGATCTTTTTAAAGTTCAGATAATAAAAAATTTGCTGCAAAATATGACCTTTACCTACAAATTTAATCTCGGAGAGATGTATGCACCACACACAAATAGAACATAGTCAAATATGCAAACCTGCATGCTAATATAGTGTTGGACTTATTACACAAATGTGTTTAATATTTGTGTTTACTATGCAAATAAAGTTTTATTAAAACTTCTACATTGTATTTCAGTGAAGCAATAGTGCTGTGCCACATGATGCACCTTATTTTTAGGCATTAGATATTTAGTGTAGTGCAATATTTTTAAATGGCTTAGGAGAATACAATATGCAGCATCACCAAAAATTATGGAATCTTTATAGAAATACATTTAAACTGGGTCAGCTGCAGCACCATGATTAGTAGAAATAGAGCCAAAAGCTGACTCTGGACACTGAGATACGGTTCCCAATTCCATATTGGAAGTTTCCTTGAATTTAATGTAGTCATGACTTTTTTTTTAAAGTCTGCTGTGTATGAGAAGGCTGAGATATTATACAGTGGCTATCGTTATTTATCATATTGAATTCTGCACTCCAAATTATATTACATTTAAAATGTTGCTGACATTTTGCTGTTCCACTATTCTGATCCATACAGGTTTTATACCATAGTATTTTAAGTTCATTCTGCTGCATATAGCAGTGTAAGCAGTAGCTTGCATTTCTTGTTTCTTCTCTCCTTGTTTTCTCAGATAAGTGGATTCTGTGGAGGATTTCTTTAGGACTTTTCAAGACCAATGCAGCCACTATATAGATACTATTAAAAGATTACATCAGAGAGGATATTTTATAGGAATACTTATTGGATGTGGAACAGAATGAGATTTGTGATACTCCTTTGGTTCTGTGAAGTTCAAACTACTCTTCTATAGAACTACTGGTAATGTCCTGTGTCCTGAAGGACATTGTTCAGTGCCCAGCTCTGCCTGCACAGCAAGAAGTGCCATCCAGGTCCAGAATTCCAGAGCTGCTCTTTTTTGAAGGATCTTGGCTCCAAATCATTGAAAGTACATGTTGATACCTTGACTTGATGTTGTATGGGAAAGCCAAGAGGAGGAGTGCAGGCTAGCTCTGAGGTACTAGAGATGGCCTGGGCTGCTGAGGAGATAATGTTGCAACGCATGAAGTTACTTGCAACTTTGTGATTTCACTGTGTAGGTCTGTTTCGTTGCTGTCACCCAGCCAAGACATGTGGATCATCATTCACTGGTTGAGATATGTTTATTCCTTGAGGGCACTATCACATGCAGTTTAGCATTGGACAAGAGCCTAGGTGATGTCTCTTCTATAATTCTACTCCAGAATAAACTGCCTGCTTGTAAAAGTGTTACTTCAGCTAAAGGGGTTTGCGTCTTGACTACAGTGTCTTGGAAGTGCCATTCCTTTATCATCGGTGTTGCCTTTTTCATACCATTCAGCTTGAAACAGCTGCTTTTCATCTGTGACACGGGCTAATCTTAGAAGTTTACCTTTTTGGATATAGTGGAGGAATGTGTGCAGAGAAGCACCAGTGGACAGCTGTCTGTTCAGCAGCAGCTTTTGAGTCAACATCATCTGTACAGTTCACTGGGTGCCTGAAAGTAGATGTTGACCATTTTGTTGTATCTTTTAAAAATCCATTACTGCTCCCATCTCCATTTGACTATGAAAAAGGCTTTTATGTACAATTTTATCTAGTCCAGAAATATTAGAATACTGTGTAATTCAATTTTATTTTTGTCTTTAATGTCTGGACCTGAATTAATAGGGCATTACTTTTCATCCTGATATCAATCTTGTTCCTTTCATTCAGATCCCAATTCCTTTGTAGTACATGATTTAATTCACTAAAATGAGGTAAAATGAAACCCTGATCCAGGGAGCATTAAACTAACATTTTTTTGGTGGTACCTGCTGTATAACAGATTGTTTCCCTCCCCTCCTTTAGTTGCTCAGAGATTTCAAAACTTTTTTTACTCTCAAGAATTGACATTATCTATATTTGTTCCTCCTTTCTCCCTGTCCTCCCCACCTTTCAGCCTTAAGAAAAATCAGTTCATCCGTTACTGAATGAGATTAGAGAGATTAAAAATACACTTTTCTTTTATAAAATCAAGTCTATATGAATTTTTTTTTAACCAATCCTGGACTCAAACTAGCTTGGTATTCCCTGAGTATCAGTGTTGCCTTTTGTGGCAAATTAGCTTTGATTTGACAGCTATTTTTTGCTTCAAGATCATATGCACACCAGCTTTTCTGCTGAGGCTTGGCTCTTAGGGACAGTTGCACACGCATGACTGACTATGCATCAAATTCTGTAATCCGAAGGGATGCTCCAGGTCATGGTTATTTTAAAGAAGGGCGGGGTGGGGGGGGGAAGAAAAAAGTCTAGGCGAACAGATGTTGAACTACAACATGGCCTTGCACCAAGAAAATGTTTATCAAGTTGGAAAACAAAGGAATATCTGCCTTTTCCAGACTGTTTCTATTCAGTAATCTACTTTTCTTCATTATGCGTGCACAACTAAATTGATTGAACTGGTTAGGAGTTTTAGAATGAAAATGAAATAGAGGATATCTTATACTGAGAGAAGGGTTTCACTTAGTTGCATAAAATGTGCACCACTTGTAATGTGAATTTAGTGAAGCTTTTGCTGCAGCTGCTAGAATTAGGATCAATGCCTGCTTCTCTTTGTCAAGTCACTGCTGTCCTAAACCCAGGTATGTGGACCTGGTCATTCTCATCAGTGCATTGGTCACCTGCAGCGCACACAAAAAAGTATTAGGAATGGTAGTAATGTCCATGGGAAATGTTAGTACAGAAAATGGCAGCGTAGCTTGTCAACAGGAGTGGTCAGTGAGAGCTGTGACACAAATATACAGAGCAGAGTGTTCTCTGGACCTGGACACTGCTAGTACACCTTGCTGCAAGGAAAAATGAAGTGTCCTGTGAGACAGCTAGCAAGGACCAGCTCTCTCCTTGCCTTCATCATTACAGAACTGCCACTTCTAGAAAGGGGGAAAATGTCGGTATTCGATTTTTGCTGTTTGTACAATGTATCATGAGGTAGTCACAGAATCGCATCATGGTCGAGCTTGGAAGGGTCCTCTAGAGATCATCTAGTCCAACCCCACCTGCCAGAGCAGGTTCACCTAGAGCAGGTTGCACAGGATGATGTCCAAGCAGGTTTTGAATGTCTCCAGAGAAGGAGACTCCACCACTTCTCTGGGCAGCCTGTTCCAGTGCTCTGCCACTCTCATAGTAAAGAAGCTTTTCCTCATGTTCAGATGGAACTTCCTGTGTTCCAGTTTGTGTCCATTGCCCCTTGTCCTGTCACTGGGCACCACTTAAAAGAGTCTGGCCCCATCCCCTTGACACCTGCCCTTTAGATATTTATCAGCATTGTTGAGATCCCCTCTAAGTCTTCTCTTCTCCAGGCTAAACAGACCCAGGTCTGTTTAGTCATTCAATTCTGTTTAAATTGAATGATTGTTTAAAGACATTTTAGTAGCTACTGAAACTGCTAGTTAATATACAGAGACAATAAACAAAAAATATTATTTACAGAGAGCATGTTAAAGCCATTTTTGAGCAAGGCTTAAATGAGGCAATATTGGCATGTGAGAATTTTCTGTCTTACAAGTCTTTCTAATTGATTATTCCACTTTTGTCACTTCTTTTTTTAAGTAAGAGTTATTACAATTGCACAGCATTTATAATTTGTCCTTATGAAACTGATACATCTACTCACCAGACCATGACACATTTCTCTAGATTTGTTGACAGGATCTAAACTGTACTTATAGAGTCATAGAATCACTATGGTTGGAAAGCACCTCCAGGATCATCAAGTCCAACCTTTATCCCATCATCTCCCTAACCACTAGACCAGAATTTGCAAGCAAAAGTCAGCAGGATTGAAAGGGAGAACCATGAGTCCTTGACCATGAAATTTTGAAACAGTTCTAACATTAGAGAAAAAGAGCTGGGAGCCTGCATCAGACAGCTGCGTTATGATAGCACATACAGCTTTTCATGTACACATTACTGTCTGATTTTCATTCTCACTGAAGAACATCATAGATTTTCTTGCAAGATTTTGAACAGCTTATGTCTTTTTTCCTTCTTTATACAATTATATTTATACTCTGATTTCTGTCACTGCTTTTCTCTATGAAAAATGCTATTTGACATGACGTCCTAGTTTAGTTACAAAGGAAGGAAGCAATGAGAAAATAGCATCCTAATATACATATATATACTTAGTCATTTTTACAAGTGTTCATGTAAACTTCTCATTAATATAGCCATGACTGCCATTGTATATAGCCATTTGTGGAAAAGAAAAATTGCGATTAAAACCATCATGCTATGGATTTAGAGTCTCACCATCATTTATGAAACTTATTAGTGAAACGTAAACTTTTGCTTTTTCATAAAATAATTATTAGTGTTCCCAGGTTTCTGGCACAACCAAGTTGGTAAAATGTCACGCATATATAGCTGTCCTATTTGAAAAGCAGTCTAGGAAAGATAATATTTGACTGATTACATATGAGTAAACCTACTACTTCAGACAATGTAGCTGAATGTATTTTATGCAAAAATATTGAAACGCGTGGTTCTTGTAAAACAATGATAGGCCAAAACATCAGTAATTGTAAGAGTCTTTATGCGGGTTCACAGCAGTACTGCAGTTCTCTTTCTTTTGATAATTACCTTGTTAAGCTAGTGTCCAGCTAGCTCTGTATCTTTGAAAGAAAAATAATCTGCTCATTAATTCATGGCAGAGCTCCAGCACCTTTCATCAAAATATTGGTCTGGAAACGTAAATGAGTTTGAGATTTTTCTGGACTGAAGTAAGCAGCTCCTTCTCAGATTCCTTCTGGAGCATTCGCCACACTCTTTTTTCATTTCTTATCTCTACTATTATGCCATACTTAGTTGCCTGTGTTTGGGTGAGTTCTATCCAGTGCGACGTAAGTGGCAAGAACTCCCTGTCGCAGTACAAACCAAAGAGTATGTGATTTTTTGTCTTTTTTATTTTTTTTTTTTGCCTGTCCATTTCCCCTCTAACTTTGTTAAAATTAAAAAAAGAACAATATATACCACCTTTTTAACTACTCATATATTTTTCAGACTAAAGAGAGATGTGTTTCATGTTGCAGGGATGGCAGATAACACAAGAATCCCTTAACAAAACATGTAAAAGTTTCCTTGGATGATGAGAGAAAGGCTGCAAATCCTCAAAGGGAAGTTCTTTCCTTTCTTTGGTATTTCAAATGCAGCTCAGACTTGTTTAGTGGGATTGCTGAGAGCTGTTGACAGACTTAGATCAGTGGAAACCTTTCTTATAAGTTACATTTTCTTCCTTTTCTTCCTCCAGAAGAAATCTAACTTCCTGTTACACATCTTAGATGCCTCATGCTCACTGAGTATAGCAACAATCAGGTTTATCCTGTTGCTGAACTAGCTTAAATATAGGCATCTATAAAGACAGCAATAATGAATCTCAGCTAATGTCCTGTTTATTCTTATAGAGCTTTTGTATAGATTCCTTTGCTGTCACTGAAGATGCTTTTATGATTTCTGTAATGTATTTCTCTTTCAAAACAGCAGAGAAGCTTTCATCTGTCTGCCATCATTACTATTTACAATTGCAGTGGCACTAAAGATGATCTTCCTCAAGTTTCCAATCCACAGTATTTTCTCAGGTGCTTCAAAGCCACCAGAAGTTATTTCAGGGATAATACATTTAATATAGACTATTAAATATGATGCCTTGAGTTCCTCAAGACATGTCAGGAATGACTCTAGCTCTTATTTGTTTTCCCATGGACCACACGAGAGCATCCTTTTATTTGAAATCAACCCAATTTTATCCATTGCCAAAAGTGCAATGGAAATTAGCTCAGGATGGCTGAAAGGTCATAAGATGCTTTTCTAAAGGTATATCTCATCAGTGTCCTCCACCCAGTGCTTAGACATGCTGCAGAGTAGGAAAGTCCCATTTTCTACTTAAACAAAAATAAATAGGAATGGAGGATGGGTAGCAGTGTCTCAGGGTCCTCCTTTGCTTTTACTTAACATTACATCTTAAGTAGTAAGTTCTTTTTTTGACTTTGTATGCAGTTGAGTGCCCACTTCCCTCATACACTTTCACATCCTGACCTTGTGTGTAATCTGGGAACATGAAAGTGGGAGAGGGCAGGAAGGGGCTCTGGCCTGTTGGATTCCCCCTGTGAAGGACTTTTTACCATTACCAGCTCCTAAGCTGTCAGTGCCTAGTACCATGCTATGTGACAACCAAAAGTACCTCTCTGCAGCCTTTGTGACGAGCATAATTCCCATGTGGATGGAATCTGAATTGGCTCTAGCAACTGCTCCCTGCCACGTGGTAGGAAGAACCGGCTGTTTTTTCCTGTTCAGGAAGATTTACAGGCATGTGTTGAGCCTGCCTTCCCCTCACCATGCACTTTTATGCTTATAGTTCCAAGGATCCCTGAAATGCTTTGGAAATAACCACTTTACTGATTTATCCCACCCAACTGAACCATCTGTTAGAAGGTATCTGGATTTGTTTGGATTTGGGGATTTTTTTTTTCTAATTTTGGTCAAAGTAAAAAATTTCCTACAAGGTTCACTCTTCCTTCCCTATTCAAATAGCAATTCATTGCCATGAAGAAATTTACTGAAGACCACCTGCCTTTCATTTGGTCAGACTGTGCTATTTCTTTTAAGTTTAGTGGGACACAGATGTTCATCAGTGCTTTGTCTCTCTTGGTGGAGAAGTGTCTTTTGGAATTAGAAGGATGCCACACTTTAGAATCTCAGAAAGTGTCATGCTCTACAAATTTCACACAGTTGAGAGCTGCTTTCCTATTCTTGTTTCTGTGGTATTGGGACATCTGAGCTCCTTCAAGCTCCCTATTACCCGCCACTTCATCCCTTCCTCTCCAGTGCATGAAAAGAGTCAGTGGGGGCCCTACCACAGGAGCAAATTCTTCTTCTAGCTGGAGATAGAGGGTACTGCTGGCACTGGCCAGGGAAGCTGGACCTGACACCCTGAGGGGCACTTGGAATGCAGGAGAATGAAGGATTGTAAGAGTTTGTAATGTCTGCCAGAGAGGTAAACACTGGAGAAGGAGGTAGGAGAAGAAGAGATCCCAAGTATTTAATTTTGTGTGTTCAATTCTAAGATGTACTTGAGGCTCAGTATTTGGCTTATAGTAGAGGTGCAGGGAAACCTATCACCTGGAAACCACAGTCATCCTCCCCAGACTGTTGTGGGGGTTTTATAAGTAAACATCAAGATGGATTTTTTCCTTAATATCATTTTTTAGTGTTCTGAGGTCTTCTCTCTTGTGAAAGGCAACATAGTGAGCTGGATAAGTAGTATTCTAAAAACTCTGAAAATAACAAGTCCAGGATGAATTGTCTTGCTCTAGTTATATATAGCTGCTAGGAAGAAAACAGAAATCCTTTGATTTATAATTTCAGAACTTTCAGTACAAAATCAAATTTTTTCTTTGGATCACCCTTCCTAAAGCTTTCGGCAACATGTTGCCTAGTTAGAAAATTATTTCTGTAGTTACCCTCTTCTTTTACTATTATTTATTTCACTTATTTTTCTGCTGTTGCCACCTTTGCCACATTTTGCCTCATTCTGGGGAGAAGGCACTGAAAGAGCATGGAAACCACTGTTTCCTCAGGATTTGGAAGATTGAAAAATACCATGCTAAGTTACTTATCATTCTAAGAGATCCAGTCTGATTTTAAGATCACAACCAATGGAGTCTAGCTATGTAACCAAAAGTTTAAAAACCTACATGATCTGAACTGAACCTCTTGTAAGTTGTATATCACCATAAAAAAAAGTGGATATTTTTCTTTTGCTGCAAGTGTTGCTTGAGGTCTGAGAAGAATTCACAGAACTTGCACAGGAGAAAATCTCTCTTCCACATTGACATCATTAATCCTGCATTTTCTACAGCAAAATACAAATTAATTTTATGTAGTGCAGAGCTAAAAATCAAAGGTAATAAAACCTTGCAGGTTACTTCTAATCTTCTGTGGTGTGTCTGACTGCATCACATTATCAATGGAGAAAAGACAGTTTCCATTTCAGCACACAGTCTTTTTCAGCTTTTTATCATATAACCTCTTGTTTTTATGAGTAAAATTACCATGCTCTCATTTATTTTGTGTCTGCCACTTTTATCATAGTAGAGTTGAAAAATTCTATATCCAATGATTCCTGTCCAGTAGCTGTTCTGAGAATTTGTGCTTTTGCATACTTTTTTTAGTGAGATTTTGTTTTAATTCATAACAAAATCCTAAACATTGCCACACATAGGAGATGGGTATCCGACAGCTCAAACTTCCTTTACATATGCACAGGTACTGGAAGCTTCCAGGCTCATTAGAGAGTTATCTTCTGCACAAATCAACTTTCTAGTTGACTTTCCTCTTGCAAATGGAAGTCCATCTATGTCTTAGATAGAATTAGATGGTGTGAATTTTGGTCATCATGTTTGCAATAAAGTAGCTTTACTTGCAACAGCAATCCTACTTACATTTGTTCTGTTTCTTGTATCTGCATTACTGAGGCAGTGCTTTAGTGTTAGACTGTGAGGATGATGAACATGGACAATAGGTTTCAACAACAGAGTTCTAGAACATGTGTTTATGGTCTTAAAAAATTGACCTCACTTTCAAAATCCAAACCACCTAATTTTCCACAAAGTTAGTGAAAGTTACTGACATGGTTGAGGGGAGGATTGTCGTAGGCAGACAGAGATAAACGCCCCATGCATGTGACAAGCCAGTATGAGGTAAGGTGGCTGATACCACTAGAGCGGTTGAAAATGCAGACCTGAATATCAAGGCACATTTTAAGAGCAAATCTGTGCCACGGAAAAAGCTTGTCATGCAAATAGCCAGCATTTTCACCCATTAAGTTTTTAGCATCCAGGATACCTTTGGTCTGTATTTTGTTACAGGTGAGAATGCCTCTTAGAGGCAGAAGATAAATGCTGGTGTCTCCATTATTAAATGTCTGATTGAAAAGGTCATTGCTTGTTCAGTCACATGGCAGTTGTGCATTGGATTTCTGAGGCTAAACTGTTAGTGATTCACAGCTGTCTCATTTTGGATAGAAGAGGTAACCTGTTAGGTTCTTGTGAAAGCCTGAGCCTCTTCTGTACCACTTCTTCATTCATATCTTTTTGGGAAGTGGTGACAGTCTGTGTAGACTGCATCATCTTGTCTATGTCTGTCATTTGTCTTGTAACTGTTAGGTATCCAAATAAATATAAGGCTAACGAAATATAATTGAATGAATTATACAATAATTTTATTAGCTGACACAAAAATCAACTTCTACACTTTTTTCCCCCTAGAGAAATACCATGACATTTGTGTAGATGTGAATTAAAAATGCCATATAGATAGAGCCTGCACTTCTGAACTCTGTTGAAAATGGAATATATATAGCTGTCAAAAACAGTAACAAAAAAATAGGCAGTGAGGAGGCAGATCTGTCATTCAGACTGATTGGGCTTACATACATTCACTACTTTCTGTATGTTGCACTGTGCAGTATTTGATCGTCCAGACGGCTTTTATCAACTGTTCAACTGACAGAAGTCCATTGAAAATTGCCCTAACGGTGTATGAATTACCTTGCTATGATTCCTCAGGCACCCGAGGGCAGCTGTTAAAGGCTGAATCCAATTCATCTCTGTGCTCATGTCAGACTAAGTAGGTGTTACTTCTGGTTTTGTTTTATCTGGTTATTCATTTAACAGAAATTGCCAAATAAAAAACTCTGACAATGTCTTTTAGCTAAAGAGAGGAGAATTTGCCAGAATGCAATGTTTACTCCTTCCCTAATGTCAGTTTTGTTTCCATTCCTTTAAAATACATATCCATGTTCAATTAAGTTTAGTTTTCTCAAACAGCTAGTTGTCTGTGCTGCTTCCAAAGAGAGCCAGGCTTGACTCTTTGCTTTATGTATTCTAATGTCCAAAAAAAGACAAAAGGGATCAGAGAAATTTGAAACTGAAGGACATGTTTACAGGGGAAATGTCTACAAATGTAAATGGCTTCAATTGAGTAGGTTTTATTGTGATATTCCATCATTCCCAAACTTCTGTGGCTAGTTCTAAAGTGCTGTTCCTGCTGTTTACCAGCACTTAAAAATTTTCAAAGAGGAAAGACTTTTTACATTAGTAGATTCATCTCTGTTTCTCTGTCGTTTCCTGTTTTCAAGATCAGCCACAGCCTGGCAGGGAGCGTGCGGTCATCTCACCTCCTATCTGTACTGCCTTCTTGTAAAAGGTGAGGCTCTTAATATGCAGTTAAATTGATAGAAACTAAGTAGCATAGTGCATGTGGTATCTTACACAAGATAAAAATCACACACGACGTAAAATGCACACAGTGTTTGACACAGGAACCACAGCTATGAATGTAAGACTGTGCTCAAACCCACATTGAAGTACCTTTTTCCATGCTGCAGCAGTCAGAAATCTGCGTATTAAGTGCTGCATTTCTGTTCCTTATTCTTTGCATGTGTGTATGTGTATATTTTCAAGAGCCTAAAATCATAACTCGTGTCTGCAGTTTTATTTATAAAACAAGGTCTTTGAATGGAGAAAGTTTTAATGTGCACAATGTGAAGAGGGGCATTAAAACCTTTCAGCACTGCTTAAGTTTAAATCAAACTTTCTAGTCTTTGGCTCAAGTCTGTAACAAGTAAAGTGAAATCGGGGAATGCAATGGCTGATAATTTAATCTTTTGAGAGAAATTTAATTCTATGGGGAAATGTTCCCATTTAAAAGACTGAATTCTAAGAGGTGGGACCTAAATCTAGTCTCATGTTGGTTTCCCAGTGCTGTCGCTCATTGGCTTGGGGCAGGTTGCAAGACTAAATTTATACCTGTGTGAAAAGAGTATTAGTCCTTTCATGCCTGAATCTAAGCTTGATTTTCTAGAGTGGATTTAGACTTGTCATTTGGATATGTCTAAATTAGATAGTAAAAATTGCTTTGTTTTCCTGGCACAACTGGCAAGGAACTGGAACTGGAGAGCATCTCAGTTGATATTCTGAATCCCAAATAAATCCCAGTGCCTGCTAGGAAGGCTCAGGTATAATTTTAGCATCTGTGACCACTTCTCTTGTTGTGGGTTACACATGGGGTTCTGGGTTATTTATAAAGAAATGGCAAAAGTATCCAGATGGTATCAAACCAGGTGCTGTAGTTCATTTTGTGAGATCTCTGAAATAGACTATGTGAGTGCAAGTATTTGTGGAACTGGTCTTGGCTATTCACTGATTTTAAACAATTGAACAACTGTCATACTGCTTCCCTAGGTGCTAAAAATCAATGATAATGCCAGAGTACTTCGTTCATTGTTATTTTAGAAAATCCCTAATCAAAACAAGTTTAAGTGCCGATGTGTGCTCAGTGGTGGAGTTTTGTGTGTTCCTTGGAAAGATGATATTCCCTGGAGAGAGAGGAAAGGATTACAAATGATAACCACTTTTTAAATACATCAGCTTGCTCATGTGTGTGGTGTTTTTTATCAGCTTTACAGCAAAAGCTTCATTTGATTTGTGCAGGGATGTGGATAATAAGGAGAAGGGCCAGTGAGCTGATTTTTATAGTCTGTTTGTAGCTTAAACAAAGATCTGGGATTTTGTGGATAAAGACCGACTGAAATACCGCAGATTATGCAGCTTTGGATTTTTTTCAAAGATTTGTTAATTTTTCCCACACACAGCCTGATTTTTCACGTGTCCGCTCCACATGAAAACAGGGAGTTTTAAAACAGAATTTGTGGCAGAACTTCATGAAATTCTTCCCCTTGACTGTGACTGATTCTTTGTATTCAGGAATGTGCCATGCTTAGGCACTGTTGCAGTTGTGATAAACAGAGTTTGAATTTAGACCACCATGATATTAGCAGGCACAGTTCTCACTGCTAAAATGCCAGTGTTCTGGATAAAATCCTTGAAGTCAAACAAGAGGTGGAACAAGTTGCCATCTTCACTGGAGGGTGAATGTAAATTGGTGGCGTGGCTCCAGTTTTTCTGTGGCACAGTTAGAAAGCTTGATGAAAACTGCACTGCCTTGTCTCCTGTACAGGAGTGGAACACACAGCCCTGCCAACAGATTTCTCAATGCAGGCACTACTATTTTCCCTTTTTTCATTTAATTTCTTGTGAGCATGGTATACTTTATGCTTAAGTTATGATCACTTGAATGCAGAGTGGCTTTTGGATGCTGAGAGCCAAGTGAGAATTGCTGTTAAAGTCCAGCACTGTGGTTCCTGCACAGACTCTGCAGTTCACAGCTTGCTTTCTTGCGAAGCTGAACAAGATGCCTTCACAATAGAGCTGGATCCTCCTGCATTGGACATCAGCTGGAAGTGCAAAGAGCCAGATAAATACAAAGCATCACAGAGATGCTTTGTGAGAAAGTATCTGCATTACTTTTGAACGCATAGCAGAAAGAAGGGCAAACGCAAGGCAAAGTGGCAGGTCAACACATTGTTTTAGCAGTACTGCTAGTTTTCTTATTCTGATGAAGTTGGGTTTTTTTTGTCCAGTGTTGGAGGAAATGGATGTTTTTAAAATTAATTTTTAGCCTGGTCTATAATTTAGCTTCTTTCAGAACCTGAGATAGAGATGGACACACTTATTTTTAAATTCCAAAGGAAACAAATATAGAAATAAAATCCTGTTTCCCTGCAGCACTTGGAAAGCAGCTACTATTTCACCCACCACGTATGTGACCACCTGGAAATTTGGTTGACTAAAAATTGACTAAATAAAGCTGAGTCTGCAGGGAATATTTCCATTGCAGAGAAAGCTGCAAGGAGCAACTCAGCAGAGTTCTTGCAGGCAGTGTGATATAGTGGGCAGAGCTCTGACACAGCTCTGGGGGGAGCATGAGGAGACATGGGTCTCAATTCTTGCAGTTGTAAAACAAATAAAGCAATGCTTTTGACTTATGCACTTACATGTTTTAATTTTTCTGATACATGATTTATATAATTTATATTTTCAATTAGCCGTCCTTTTTTTTTATTCTTTCTTTTTTTTTTTTATTTCTCCTTTAAGCAGGGAATAGCAAATTGAAAGAAATGGTACAGGCAAAATTGAGCATTCCTAAATAAACTGGAGCTACTTGTAGGAACATTGAACCAGCTGTCACTGACTTAGAACAGCTAAGGGATGAGAGCTGATTTTGCTCTTAATAGCTAGACTGTCCCTTGTTTTAGAAGACTGCTAGATATTTTCAGCTTGTTTGCAAATTTGCCATCTTTGCTGTAGTCTTATCATATCTCATGTACAACTGACACCCTGATGAGGGATTTCTGAGGATGGCTCAGCCTGAGTGATCAATTACTGCATATTCAATCTGTAAAGCACTTTGGTTTCTTAGTGAGGTTAAGATGGTGTATGAATTTTCCAGTACTAGGGGTCGGACTCTGATGCTAGTCCTCATATTAGCTAGCACCTGTGTCAGCTTCAGTGGGGGGGTGTGTTGAATGCAATATTACTAAACATGAGTTAAGGTAGCTGATGTAATCCTCAAAAGAATACACATCAGTATATAATAGATATGGTAAAAAAAACAATGCCTTTTATAAAATCATTGGTTATGCATGAAGAGGAAAAATCTCAGAAAAGAATATTCATTGCTTTCAGAAAAACAGCTTTTAAGACCTCCACTTCCAAATCATCCATAAGCATGTTCTATTTTGTGGCATGCTTTTGAATGGTACCAGGCTGTGAATTTAGATCATGTTCAGTTCTCTTGCTGGTGTCTGGCCACAAAACACAATTCTGAATGACCTGCTTTTTATTTTGCTGATTTTGAAAGGACTGAAGTAGTGGGGCTGCTGTTGAGGGACTGCCAGCCAACTGCCATCCTCAATTATATCAGGCCTTCTTCAGATTCTGTAGGGTAAAGTCACAAAGTCCCTTTAAGAGCCTTTTTTGCTCTGCAGGAAATGTCATGTTTAAGGTATAGCAGTGCATCTATCATGAAGTGTTCAGTGATGGGGCAAAACATTGCTAAGGGAGGTAAATTTGGTCTCTGGGAAGCAGATGAAATAGACAGCAAGCTAAGAGTCTCCGATATAAATGAAAGAATTGGTATCAAAAGGATAATTGTGAATGTGTGAGACAAACCCTGTGTTGCTGTGACTTTCATGCAGCTGGCTGTTGAAATTCGGGGTCAGGTTGTGCTGGATACATAAAGGCATATTTTGAGGACTTGATCGAAAGGAAGAAGCTTTCAGTGGGACTGGCTCCATCAGGACAGGCTGCAGCCCCAGACTAGGCAGGGGTTGGTAAGGCCACATTCATACCCTAGGACCTGAAGCAGAGACATGCTGCACAGCTCAGTGTTTCCTTTCCAATTTGTGATAAGCATTGGCCAGTGCAGGCTTTTAAACTGCCCCCGCTACGCAGGGTGAGGAACCTCCTGCTCCAGGCAATGATGTCCTCCCTGTGACGCAAAGGCTTTAGGTCAGCACCAGGGGGAATCAATTACCATTGCTTTAGCTTTGCTGCCAGCCAGAAGGTTCCCACGTAACTATGTCCCGTCTTTTAAGAAGTGGGTTATCTTGGTTTAGCTCAGCATGTTGAATTCATTTGGGACCTTAAAAGGTACCTGCATGCTTGCTCCTGCCAGTGGGCAGGCACTCTGCCATCTCCAGCCCTCACTGTGTCACAGGCCAGAAGTGGGGAATGCCCCAAAGTTGGGTAGCGGTGGCAATCCTCAATCCTCTGTGATTCCCAAGTGCTTCTTCCAAGAGTGCCAGTCAGCAGGAAATAATTTCTGTGTCTTACTGTCTTGTTCTGTGTGTTCCATTGATCCACTCAGCACATCAGAAATGGTAGAAACATGACCTTTCCCATGAATTTTTAACATAAGGGTCCTTATCTTGCAAACGCATCTGCCTCTGCACACCCTAGAGGACTAAAAGTCAGAGCAGCTTGATAAGGTAGCAACATTTGTTAGCAGGGATCATACTGAATCTGGCAGAACTGAAGCCTAAATACTTTCTGGTTCTTTTAGAATTGTCCAATATTTTTAGGCCTTTTCTGGTTTAAGTGTATTAAGAAGAGTCGAAATTTTAACCTGCTCTTTGAAATAACTTTCTGACCACATAGCAGTAATTTCAACCTGTCTTTCTTAGTCTATAAAGTTAATTTTTAATTCTTCAGTTTACAAGTTGGAATAAGATTTTATAACATTCTGTTCTGTTCATCAATTTGACAAGATTCTGCTACTTAAGTTAAATGTTTTAACAGACATTTTTCATTGGAAACAATCTCTGTTATTGTGAGACTATTTAGCAATAAATACAAGATGAAATAAGTAAATTTTATCTGTTGTGAAAATAGTCTGTCATTGTTAAACAGAACTTTTTATACACATACTATTTACTATTATTTGAATTAAAAAGAACAATTTATTTACATTACAAACTGTAAATTTAATTTACTGTTAAACAGTTGAATTGCAGCATTTGCCAAGCTAAGCTGCCAGTAATTTGACCATAAATGTATGCGATTTTTTCCCTGACTGCTTTACACAAAACTTTATGAAAATGCATGCATTACAAGAATCCAGAGAGTGCAATTCAAGCTCTCCTAATTTTTATCTGAAAATCTATCCATTTTCAGCATTAGAATGTAAGATGCAATAATGTATTCAGAGTGATAGAACAAGGGATTCTGATGGCTTTCAGCGTCTAACACTCTTCTTAATGCTTCTAGGTTTTGATCCTTTAAGATACCATCTTGAAAATCATTGTGAAGGAAAGCTACTATAATGTATGTGATACAATGCATCTGGTATCTGCTTTCATGTGCCGTTTTTTTTAAACTGCCCTCTTTTCAAGTGCTTTAAACTCATAGGGATTTTTGAACTGGTTTCCACAGTCAACAGTTACTACTGACAACAGTTTTCATATAATTCATCAAGGTCTGGGTCCTACAAGGTGCTGACTGCTCTGGTGCTGATCTCACAGGGGTTACCTCAGCTTTAACCTGAGGATGCATCTCTGTTCCCTACTGACTTAGTGCAGTGCCAGCAGAAGGGCTCACATCTGGCTGCTGGTTTTGAGGGGGGTGCAACCTAGTGGATAGCAAAATAAGAGACCTGTCCGAGACTTGGCACCAACAGCATATGAGCCCTGAAAATGAAGGCCTGAGTAGAGGCTCTAACTCTTCCTTTCTATTCTGACTCCAAATTGGAGGCCTTCAGTTCAAATTACTGCTGGCATACACTTCTAGATGGCAGAAGGTGCTGTCATGTTTGTCTTCTGCCACATAAACATTAGCTTTGGTGGCATACAGAAAGGAAACATATGGTAAGATCAGCTAGTCTACTGACAGGACTAGTCAGGTGGCAAGCTCGGTTTTTGAAGGATTAGTAAGAATTTGTGAGTTATTAGTGGGACGTTGGTGGTGTTGGATGTTTTCTTCATCTGTTTGCTGCTACTCTGAAATGTACAGAACACGCAAAGATCATCTGCCACTTTGACACTTAATTTAAGCACAGACCTTAAAAGATGCCTGTGGCTGTCAGTTAATTTGGCAGAGACTATACAGACCTACTTTAAGTGATCAATTTGTCCCTTCTCAAGCCTAGGCACTTAAAATTTGCATTTTCTTGTCTTAGCTGTGCATTCTGGGTCTGGCCTTTAGTTTTTTCTGCTACTGGTTGGACCTTTCTATTTAATTCTGCCCCTGCCTACATAGGGACTGTCTCCTCTTCTGTATCTGTACTGTCATGCTCTTTATTCATCTTCTTTGGTAGAAAAGTAAGAGTCACAATTTGTCTTATATATAAATGGGAAAACAAGAAAATATTTACAATTTGATAATAGAGAATGAAGAGAATTTTTATATCAGCAAGAAATGAAAAGCTGAATTGCTTGTGCAAGTGCTGTTGGAATGATTGCAATTTCACTGTCTTTTCTCTACTGCAGCTACTCTACAAACCCTCTTGCTCCATTGAACCTCTCTGACGAAAATCTCATCCTGGCTTTCCATTTCCTTTAAGGTCTGCTTCTGCTTCTGTACCCATCACCTCTTAAATTGCTGCACACTTGCCAAACCAGAATAGCATATGTCTTTACTGTGCCGTAGTGTGCAAGAAGCAAATTGAAGTGTTTTGTGAACCTCACTGCTAGTTTCATTTTTATATGATGTGGTACAGTGTATTTGTACAAGTTGTGCTGACAGATAGGATGGAGAAAGTATGCCTATTTTGAACAGTTATTGTCTTATCAAACATTAGTTTGTGTTACATTTTCTCCTGCAGAGAGAGATTCAGTCAGTGATAAACATAATACATTTGTTCTTCACATCACTTTTGAGAAAATTTCCATTCAGAACAGAATGGTATTAGAGAGGCACCAACGTGGCCGGGTAGTCATCGGCATGGCTCTGGCTGTATGTTCCTTGTGTACCACTGCACCATCCTCTAGCTGCCTCTGGTTGATTTGTAGTCAGCAGATTCACAAGGAAGGCCTTTGTGAGTACAGGCACAAGCAGCTGGCAAGAAACAGTTGTTCAAGATGAGCAAACTCCTGTCTTAAGTCTGTGGAAAAACATTACTTGGAGCACTAAGAGGTCAGGATGTATCTTTTCCAACACCAGGAAAGCCTCTCATTTGAGTCATGCAAGCAAATTTGCTTGGTGCTTCTTGGCCTCTTGCTCTCTGTTATTGAGTTGCACATATAGAGTTCCTTGCCTCACAGTAGCATGCCATGGGTACGTCTGTAAAAGGTCAGTATATAATGATGTAGCAGTTTGCACTTGATGACATTTTTCACACTGGATTTTTTTTCTCCTAAACATTTCTGAAAAATATCACGCAGTTTTTAAGCACATCTGAGCTGAATTTGAACAAGCTGCCATTAGGAATTCGCCATCGCACTGCTCACCCATCCCTAACCTTGAAATGTTTAAAAATAAATAAATAAACGGATTAGCATAAAATAATATTGTAACCCACCAAATTTATTTAGTTTAATTTATGCTAATCATGGCATATTGGTGCTCTGGCAGATAAAATAAAGCTGGTGGAGAAGATTGCGTCGAGGAAGCTATGACAATTAACCCTATAAATCATCGCTCTGAAAGTGGATTCAGCTTTGTCATTGAAAAGAACCAGTCCAGCAAATTCTGCTGACTGTCAGTAATAATTTATTATTTTTGGGGGTGTGTAAATTTATTTTTATATATAAAGATATGTACACATATTTTCTTAGGGATGTGTATATTTCTGTTAGATATTAGAAATTAAAATATCTGAAAAGATGAAAATACACCTTAATCCAGGAGTGAATTCAGGTTATTTTCTATAGGCTTTTAATTATTTCTTGCTTATAATTATAATTATGGGTTTTTTTCAGGTTATATAACATACCATTTTAAGAATAACTGTACTTAATACAGAATTTAATATTAGTTTAGGCTTTCAGGAACATCAGAAGTAACAAAAATGACCAAGCAGAAAAGGTTGTAATCATCTTTACTGCTGTTTGAGCAGAGAAGGATAGATAGACTATATCAGGTTGCATCTGTAATAATTGTGACTTGGCTCTGGCTACCAGAAGAAGCATATAGCCCACAAAAATAAATAAAATTATCATAAACAAACAACTATCTCAGGGCTTCTCATGTGCCCTAGTTCCTGTGTGTGCTGATTTACTTTTAGATGTAAATTAACTCCTTTGGTTTCTGACTTACAAATTTGTATAGCACTGAATGGAAATAGAATTTTAGCTGTAACTTTTTTCCGCATAAAATGAAAGATTGGAACTGGGGGGATGGAGGGACGAAAAAAAAAAAAAAAGTATTCTTCTTCACCTTAGACCACATTGCCTAAGATAAATGTCAAACAGGATTTAAGTGCAAGCAGTCTTTGAAAAGGCAAGACATTTTTACTGTTTGCCAGGTTGGGGTTGGGATTTTTGTTGTTTTGATTTGCTTAAAGATGATGGCAAGGATTTTCAAAAAAATATGCCTCAATTACATTTTAATTTTATTTAGGACATAAATAGGTGGCCTTATTTTCAATATTGTGGAGCAAGCAGTGGCAATCCAATACCCATGAGGACTGCAGGGTGCCCACCAGTTTTACAATACATCCATTTGTTTTGCTGCTGCTTTTTGGGGCTTCAATATCATATTAACCTGAACCTTTGAACAGCTCTATACTCCTGGTTACTGCCTGCATTGGCTGAACACATGGCAGGAGCTGAGCAAGTAGCTGCCTCTGCACAGGGAAGAGTAGAAGTGATGTGCAACTTCTGCATCATATGCAAAACAAACATGAAAACAAAGCTCATTTTCTCAGATACCTGTTTTTTGAAGCAAGGGTCACTAACAAATTTTCAGGCGCAATTACAATCTCATATGGATTGTGTTATGCATTGAACTTGCATAATAATTTTCATTTGAACTTCTTGTTTTCAGTCATTTATAAGTTGCCAGAGTGTTCACTTGGGGGTTAAAAATGCTCCCGCTCCATACCTGCCTGGAAATCCCATTTGCCGGTCTGAAAGAAGTTTGAGCCATTTTCTAATACGGACTGAGATAAAACATACTTTTCTACTTTTACAGAGAATATTTGAAATTTGGCATGGAAATAGCTTTCAAGAAGGAGAAGTGCTGTTGCTTTTTCTAGAGAAAATTGCTTTTGATTTGACTGAGCTGTAAGCCTTGAAGCAAGTGAAAAAAAAATTTCTTCTTTGAGCTTACAGGGTGTGCAGCGGAGAAAAGAGTGTGCATACGGTTAATTCAGTGAAAGTGCAAGGTATAGCGCAATATGTTTCTGCAAATAGGTAGAAGCACCTTAGGCTGGGCCTCTATAAGGTACGAGGGACACATCGGAAGAACTTTGAATTTTTAGGGACTAACCCAAAGGCTTCTTCCTCTCCTCAGCTCCTGGACATCTCCTAGCTGATGCTCATAACATAAGCAAATGTGTTTTCCTACACACGTATAGTCATGTAGTTCAGCCTCGGAGAAACAAAAGGAGGAAAAGACTTATTTGTACAAATATTTTTGACATCTTGTGGCGTTGAAATTATGATTATTGACATATAATAATTATATAATTATGAAAATTATGACATTATGATTGCACTACAGAAAATACAGGAGGCCTATCATGCTGTATACGCCATGATCCAGGTAGCAGGGTCTGTATCCAGTCTATCGCTCGCCATGTGTGCTGCCTCAGTTTCTTCACTTCTAGCTACTACCAATCCAACTTTTAAATCTTTTGTAATCAGTCTTCAGGTACATTGTACATTTACAGTTTCCTTCAAATTCATTTTTTCCAGCCACCTTTCCAAGGCCAACTTATTCCACCCAGGTTGGTTTTTTTTGGTTTGTATTTAGTTTGGTTTGGTTTTTTGCTCTTCCCATAGGGTCTCTATAGGCTTGTCTTCCCTAAAGCTCAAACTGCTTCTCTGGACTCGATGGCACCAGACAGTGTCATATTCCTTCCAGAACAGCTTTTGTTGCCTGGGCAGAGAGCAGCTCTCCTGAGCTCAGGCAGTTCTGCCCCAGCTCTCACTCCCCTACACATCCCTGCCTTTCTTGCTGCCTGAGCCCTGAGCATCCTTTTGTGTGCAGCTGTGTCACCTGGCTGTCACTTCGTAATCAGATCTTCAGTTCCATCACCCATAAAGCAGACTAAATTGTTGACCCCAATGTATCTTTAAAAGGCCAGCAACAGGCCCGAGCGCTTTACGCTGTGCAATTTTACTACCCAATTGTAGTGGTGCTGATCGAGGCCCCCCCACAACAGGGGCAGATCCTCAAAACACCTCTCCACCAAACCTGGCTCAACTGCCTGCCCACAAACATGGGTACTGACACTGGGCCAGTGCTCAGGAGGCAAAGCAGTTTCTCATGTGTGTGCAGTGAGGTGAATAAAACCTCCCTGTAGGACCTTCCCTCACCAGAGCTTCCTTGCCAAAGGCTGTGGGTGGTGCTCAGGGTGCCAGAGCAGGAGTAGATCCGAAATAGATCTACCTAGATTAATCATAGATCTACCTATTGTGAAATGATATCAATATAACTTTTGCATTTTCCTTGTCTTTCTTACAAAGCTGTTTTCTCCAGAAACGTTGCCAAACAGACACATCATTCATGCTTGCTCAGGCCTGCCTGTTGGCCTGTCCCGCTCCATCAGAGCCAGTAATGCTCCTGACCCCGTTGGACTTGGTCCCTGTGGAGATGTCAGAGAAGGGATGCTTTTCTTCCTTAGGCCTCTAGCTGCCAGGCTTCCCCAGTACAGACTGACAATAGCAAGCCCAACTCATTCACTGCTAAATTTTGTTGCTAACTAGTTAACCTATGGCAGACCATATTAAAAAATTGCTTAATATGTGTTTGCTGGCAAGACTGGATGGAGCTGGACAATGGAGATGCACAGATTTTGACAGTGGGACGTTCTCATTGTAAAACACTGAGAGATAATGTACAGTTGAATGTTGCAAAATGTTGCTAATATTATTTGAAAATACAACGTCGTCTGGAATTAAATCTTAGACACATGAGGACCAAGCATAGATAATTTTGGTATCTCTTTACTTTTTCCATACTTAACTGGTATGGTCCTACCATTCTCCAAGCTGCCTGGTGTACAGAAAACAGCATGGCACAAAATGGTAATGGGGTGGTGCCAGCTGAAATTGCAAGCTGCAACAGCTGGATCCTGGGCTTCAAATCTGGTTCTAGCAAAAGGACATGATGCCACTGTGAGCATTAAAAAAAAAAAAAAGAAAAATTTAGAAAGGTAAAACATCTCCAGCAATGTGCTGCAAGGAAAAAAAGCCTAATTAAATTGCCCAAATCATTTTAGCCCCAGAGCTTGAAAATGTCAGTAAATAAATAATTGGTTATGCAAAGATTACTCTTTTCTGCTAATAGAGCATAGGAGAGAAAAAGCAAAGCCACTAGGGGATCTTTCTTTGATCCATAGCAGGTAATAAAAACACAGGCAATACCACCAAAATGGAAAAAAAATAAAATAAAAGAAGGACATATCCTTTCATAGCTGTCAGTCTTCTCCTTGCTTTGGAAGGGAGGAAGGCAGGTTATCACTTGGGCATGAGTGAAATTCAGTCTTGTTTGCAATATGGTTGTATAAATGGTGCTTTATTAAAAGCTAACTGTTATTTGCAGACTTTAAACACAGACAAGTTCAGGGATAGATATAAAATCAATATAACTCTTCAAGTATTGCAGAAAACATTTGGAAAGGCAACTATTTAGAGTGTAGCAAGTGATTTACTGAAAAGGTGGTTCTGCTGATCTGTTTGTTGATGATTTGCTATACCTTGTCCATTAACACGACTGCAAAACAGGACTGAGGGCTTGGTTTGATTCTGCTGTAGGAGTTTTATTTCATCCTCTGAAAAAAATAAGCGCAACATATCTGAAAGTTTGTACTCCTAATACCTAATGTGAAGACACAATGTGTTTTTATGCAAAGTGTGCTGTGCATTTCAGATGAATTTTTTAATTGTGAACTGTGCTAGAGTTCTTGATTTATATTGGAATGATAAGGTGCATAAAAAACTCTAATAGTGTGTAAGCAGAGGTAATAAAATGCTGGGTTACTGGCTATGCCTTAAACTACTTCTCATTGTCTTTATTTGGATTCTGATGGAATTATATATGAATTCTGCAGTATTAATATTAATAGTATTTTCCATGTATTACATGGACTGAAGTGAGCACAGTAGCCATGAAACACAGTGCCAATAGTTCCTCGATGACCCCATCTCACTACATTAGTTTTCTAGCTTATCTCATTCTTAGTACCATCTAATAGCTGAATGTCATTCATCTCAGTGACATTAGTTTGATGTCAAATGTGACTTAGGCTTTGAGGTTGATGGGATGATAAGTAGCCCACCATTTCCCCCTGTGGGAGATGATGTCTGCACCAACCTGCCTCTTTACATTCAAAGGTCATGTCCAGATGAGAGTGCAACATGTACAAATGGGATTTTAGGTACAAATTACCTTTTACCCCTGAAATTACAGGGGGGTTGTGACACAATAAATATGCAGGTTTCTCTTCAAGCTTACCTGTTCCTATGACTAGTCAAGCAGTTTAAAAAAACGTACATAGCTTTAGCTTAGATATGCTTGTCTCTTTATTTAGATCTTTCCCCCCAAAAGTCAGCTTTTCCAAAGCAGGCATCAGTCAAAAGAAGGAAAAAAAAATGCAAGCATAGA
The DNA here is from genome assembly GCA_028020825.1 of Podargus strigoides. Lineage (NCBI taxonomy): Eukaryota > Metazoa > Chordata > Aves > Caprimulgiformes > Podargidae > Podargus > Podargus strigoides. The sequence continues at coordinate 16,534,836 of CM051621.1, read as the reverse complement.
CAGGACAAGTGTATATATACAGTCACTGTGATGAGCATGGTAGAAGAACTCCTATATTGTTTGAGCACAACAGATGGAAGTGCTTTCAAATTTTTTTTCTGAAGAGCTTTTTAAGTGAATTCAGTGATGTTATATTTTTGCCCATAATTTATATTTAGTATTTTAGGTCTCTCATTTTGCTTCCTACTCTAGAGATCCGAGAAAATAAACTAAAATATGAAAAGAGAACATATACATATCCACTGATGTAGTGCTGAAAATGTGAAAGGTTCATATCACTTTCCAGTCTATATTGTGAAAATATTAGTTTTCAATTGTGGTATTTGTTGCATAGGCACTATATTTTGGACCAAGATGAGTTTTAACAGGTGAGGCATCGTTTTGCCCGAGGAAATATGGAGTTTGTGGTGGTATCACTGGCAGACCTCTAACTGCTGTTACTGTGACACTTTATAGTGACACTGGTGACCACCACTGTTATGGATGTAAGTTCTACATGCCCTGACCTTTTATAGACAAGTTGAAGGGTGAGGGAGGGAGGACGAAGAGGAGACAAGGCTGTACAATGCTTCATGGCTGGCTTAAGGGATATTAAATCGACCTTAAATCCTTGCCAACTGGTTAGATGGATAGCACACCGTTTCTAAAATTTGCAAGTCAAAGGGATACAGGCCTAAATTCTTTCCGCTATGAAACCCCCACAGTCCTCTGCCTTTCAGGCAGAAGCAAAAAGGAATGGAAAATTCCAAACTAACGAGTGCTTCATTTTTTTTTTTTTTTTCTGCAGTACTGTGCTTAGAAAAATTGCACTCTTTTTTTTCTAAGGCAAAGAAGTAAAATTAAAGTTGTATGACTATTATAAATATTGCATGTTCAGGGTATCAGGAGTACCTGTAGTTCTCTGGTTTCTGAGGGTGTTTTTGAATTAACCCTTTTATAGATACCGGGTATTGGTTGGAAAGGATAACATTCACACTTAGTCAAATCTTACACTGTCTATTAAGGAGAAAGTATCCTATCTGAAAGGTGCACTCATCGGAGTGATGGTGGTATTTTATGTAAACTTGTTTGCACGTCTGTTTTGTAGAAGTGGACTGTAAAGCACTGAGGGAAATAATAACTTGGCCAAGTTTGCCTGACAAGTCAGAGATGGAGAAAGAAATGGAACCCAGTGTCTTCAGTCCAGATTCTGTGATGCTTTGTAATTCCTTCAGTTTCACTGAGTATTAGAGATTAGTCTATGTAGACATTGGTTCCATATTAAATTCATACGGATTGAGCAGCAGAAGGATTCAGGAAATGGTGAACTTTTACTGAATATTTCAAAGGCTGAGACAAATATGCTGTCCTGTTTCATTGACATGGTTCAGAAGAACTTCTGACTGGTCCTTTCGTAGGAGTAATGCAAGACAGATGGAAGTTGGAGCTGCCATCTTCCTTGGCTGAGATGTCCTAAATCTGAAGGACCTATACAATCAGGAATGGAGCATACAGGAAAGCAGGCTCTCCTGCTGTTTTGACAAGAAACTTGCACTGTGCAGCGCATTGACGTTCACTGTCATGAACTTCACTTTAGCTGAGCACTGTTCTTGCAGGGGATGAGATGTTCCCAGATATATTTCCTAAATGTTTAAACCTTATAGGTGACTTTCTGCTGGCTCTTGTATAAGCAGTAGAGAGACCCTCTGTCTCCTAATTTCACGTATTCGCAACATCTTCCTACATAAAATCTGTCTGCAATTTAAACCGTACTGTCCAGATTACAACGCTTAAGAAGAACTTCCATCCTAAGACAAAGTCAGAAAGAATACTGTCTAATTATTTGTTGTATTTCTTTTTGTGATACTGTGGATAGTTTTTTAAAGCTGCCTCGCTTCTGCTTCTCCATTGACTCCAGTGAATTAACTCATTGGATCAGACTTTGCTTTTCCCTTTCACCATAATACCCCAGTCACACACCCTAGCATCTCTTTGCCTGCCTCCAGTCTTCATTTTGCAAGCTGCTCACAGCCAGTAATAATGGTGTCCTTTCATTTTCTCCATAATCTTTAGCTGTCTTTGGGCTGGCTGATGTTCCCATAATTTAGGTAAAGGCTACCCTGTTTAAATAAATAAACACATTAAGTAGATTGTCAGGTATTAACATAGACAAGACATCCCTAGTGGAATTATTGTTCTGTGCGTTAGTGCTTCAGGAGTGGATCTTTTCTGTGTACGGCATTATAAAACTCTTTTTGGGGAAATGAATACCAACTCTTAAATTCACTACTCTCCCTGTACTGCATAAGGAATCGGTGATCTTTGAGAAAATGTACCATTTTGGATAAACATAAATAGCTTTACTAACTGTGTTACAGGCAAAAACAACAATTTGAAAAGATGTTGAATTTTGTATTTAATTTATGTGGCAGTTCTTAAACATTCCTCAACATGTCTGTCTCTTTAAAGTGTTCACTTGCTTCAAAGCTATTTTTGCCTCTGACCACTATCTGATGAGAAATTCACATGTGCTAAATATACCCATGATAATAATCTTATTTTCAGTCCTCCACTAAAAATGCTGATGGCCTGAAAGGGATTTGAGTCCTCAGTGTTGCTTCCCTGCCATTATTTTGCCAGTGGATTTCAGGAGAAAGAAATGGTTTGAATGCTAAGCAATAAATATTGCTGTAATGTGGTTTACCAATCATTTTGTCAATATAACAATAATATAGCAATAAAAAATGTCAATATAACAATAGCAATATATATAATAATAACAACAACAATGTTCATCTCAGAAAGGACTCTTAGTGAATAAGTGACTAGAGAAAGGGAGAAATGAATTGCTCACACACAGAATTCAGTGCCAGGTGTGACTAGCATAGTTACACCAATGTGATACATCTGGGACAGAAAGGAGTGCTGCAAAATTGTTGAGTTGTTCGACCAAACTTCAATTTGATTTTAAAGTCTCTGGGCTACTGCTTGAAATACAGACTATGGCAAACCTCTCTGATCAGTATACATGCATCGTTCTTAGCCTGAAGTCAGTGAGACTATTGCAAAATCACCTCAGAAAGAGTGGGCATTGGAATCCAGTTTTCTTCTGGAACAGATCTAAATGCCACATTCCACTGATTATTTTGGCATGTTCAGGGCAAACGAGATGTGCCTGTACAATTGTGTGCCAAGTTGTGGTAGCTAGACCACAGCTTGATGAGAACTATCCTATTGCTTCTGTGTTAGTCCTTTAGCTGAAGTAGAAATTTTAGTTCTTGAATCCAGCAGTTCCTGATTTAGCTAAGGTAGATGATAGACGGGGCTTAGGTACAACTATGCTGTTAGTGCTGAGCCTCTCTGCTGTAATGCCCTGCAGAAAGAGGGCACCCTGGTACAGGGTGCTTTATTGCTTTAGAAGTATCTATGTAGCCAACAGGTAGCAATGTCTGTATTTTTATTTATCTCTGCCTAAGCTGGTCTGCACAGAAGGCAACAGCATCCTTGGTGTCCAACAGACATTTCTGTGAGCTGAAACAAGAAAGCTGTAATGAGATTCATAAGGCTATTGATGCAAATCTTAACAATGAAAGATTAAGCCAGACAAACAAACAAACAAAACCCCCAAACAACAACAACAACAACGACAAAATGACTAAAGACAAAACACCAAGATTTAAGAATCTGGGTATAATTGTTTGAAAAAGTCAGAGGGGAATAAATGTGGGTGTTATACCAACGGTGTTTATTCCTTCACATTTTTCCTGGTTAAGACAATCTGGCAGAGTGGGATTATTTTTGAGAGTGAAAGCAATGGGGAAGATCTCAGTCAGTGTCTAGAGAATACAAGACACTGTTTTTGTGAGCTCCAAAAAAGTTAGGAATCAATTTAATGCACTTATTTTCCCAGAAAATAAGTTCATTCTCAAATGTTTGATTAGCATGGCCAAAACTTACTGCTTATAAGTGATCAATCACTCTCCAGTATAGCATGAATTTTAAAGAACATAATATTTTTAAATTTTGTCACTTGATTTAAAATGGTTTGGGTGTGTGCTGGTTCAGTTATGGTTTTCTTCTGCAGCCACTAAGTCTATAAGGATTTTTTTTTTTATCACATGAAGGCTGATTCTTATTCCAGGACCTGCTGTTTAAGAAAGTCATCAACTATCATTAACTTTCAGTAAAATTATCAGCTAATCATTTATGGTAGACTGCATTCTTCAGGGCAGTACCAATGAACCATAGAGATGCTCTCACCCACAGGCCACCATTTCTGGCTCCCATGAGACAAAAGCTAATGCAGTCATGCAGAGCAAGAATTTTACTAGAAATATGAAATAGCAAAACTGTACTTGCTGCATACATATCAGAGGTAGGTGGAGAAAATTAAAAATCAAAACACAGATCAGGACCTAAACTCTTAATTTAATTTAATTTAATTTTAGATTTGAGCTCAGACCTAAGCATTTGTAACCCTGAGGCTTAATAAAGATAATGCCTATAGGATTTTATTCTACCATGATTAATTTTGAGGTTTGTCAGCAGTTCCTACATTTAATCTGTGAGGGTCTCCACTTTTGCATGCTTGTTCATGGTGGTAGCTCTCCTTGAAGATTTGGATGAAATTAGAGTAGTATTTGCAAATTCCTGTCCATCAAAATGATTCCAACAGTAGTAGAAGTTACATAGTAAAGATCTTTATCTGAACATTTAGCTCTGAAATTAAATAATAATTGCAATAATAAATTATAATTATTTTACTTAATTACTTATCATGTCAGAAGATACAGATAGATAAATGAGTCCTGGTAACATTCTGAATAAAAGCAGTTTTATTTAGCAGGTGAATATTTTCTTATTTCTACTATCAACTGATAGAAAACTAAAATGCAAATGTATTCTCATAATTTGAAAACACATTCCCTCAACAAATATTTGACTTGGGTTAAGAAGTGAGGAAGATTATATCTGTCTCTTGGTGATTTATACTTAAGTGACAGTTATCTAACATGAAAAACTAGGAATGTGGCGAAGAACTGCACAGAATTTCCCGTTATAGAAGTCCATTTTATTTAGTAAATCTTATTCTCTTTTGTATGTTAGGTGAAAACAAAAGACATTTATCTTTGGTTTCTTTATGATACATTCCACTCCTTACATAAAGGTTTGTCACAATTTAGCAGTACCAATAAATGTTTGAGCACACATTATTTTAAGAAATTAGTCTGTAGCCTAAACTAATGCCAGGTTTTCTTCATCTTGAAGTTGTTTTCATTTTTAAATGGAATTTGATTATTTATAGAAAAATTCTGATTGTTGTCAAATTCATGGACACACAAATATCACTTCATGTCAATTCTTGGGGGCTAATTTAGCCTTCAAATATGATGTGGTTGTAATATTTGTGCTTCATTTACTAGCTCAGTTTACAAACTCTGAGGACTGTCATCCTTAGATAGGGGAAAATGGACATAGGCTTACTGCCCTTTTAAACCGAAAATTACTCAGTCAAGTTAATCATAGAAATATTTAGATTCCTAGGGTTTTCTGAAGGCCATCTGGTCCAGACTTTGTCTCAAAGCAGGACTAACATCAAAGCTAGAAGGTATTCTGAAAGATATTAAGTCTAGGATCTAGTCAGTAGCAACCAATTCTTTGTTAATTTTATTTTTAAAAAGTATTTAGTTTAATGTTCCTTTATAAAGGAAAATAAGTGACAGTTCTTCCAGAAATGAAATAGTCAGTCTTTAAAGCACCGGTGTCTGTATTGTATAACAGAGTCTGGATTATCTCAGCATTAGCTCAGTGAAATCCCATCATTTTGTATGTATAATTTGCTAGACTAGTGGTATGATTAATATTTCAGCTTGCTATACATGCTAAAAGATCTAGATGGAAAACAAACCATTCCTTTGCCTTTTACCAATAAATAATCTGAAAGGCTCCAGGAGATCTCTCCAGGCAGAGACAGGAATCGAGCTGATAGAGCCAACTTTTATCCACTTGTTTGGAAAAAACAGGTTTTTTTCTGCTTGACTGTCCTACCCATACACACTAAAATACATGCTTCTCTCATACCTAGAAATAAAATCTCAGTTTTCTGTTTCCTTCACTACTGTCTAGTAACTGTAATAGCAGGTAATTGGTCATTTTCTATCTAGCTCTTAGTTCATATAGAGGCTATGTAACATCTTTGGGCATTGGTCTTCCATGGTCAGAAATTGAGATTGCATGTAAGAAAGAAGATGACCAAATTTTCAACAGGACAAGACAGGGCTGAAAAATAAATCAAATTTGGTTTGTTGATTTGACAACATGAACAGATATTCTGTGATGAACACCAATGTTTTGCAGTAAAATTTTATCTTAATCTTTCAGTTGAAATCACACAATTGAATAAGAGTATTTTACATTTCAACCACTTCTCAGAATTGGATTGTGCATTTCTCCTCAATGACATTGTAGATGGGAAGCTGTGAAAGCAGTTATTCATATCTTTAGGCCTCAGTGGTCACTTTGCATTGCTTTTTGTTGGTTACCTTTTGAAGAGCTATCCAAAAAAAAGCAAGGGGGTTAGAGAGTCCATGGTGGTGATCTAAGAACACACCAGTTATGGATTTCAAGGCCTTTGGGCCCCGGAGACCAACTGTGTTAACTGTACACTGACTGCTTGTCCTCCTCTTCTGCCTCTGATGGTGCCACACGTTTCTGTAGATCTGAGCTCCAGTTCATTGCCATCAGATCTTCAGAAACACTGGAGTGAGTCTTCCCTGGATGTTGAAGGTGAATGGGAACATATTATGGACAACGGGCTTTGGCAACTGAGGCCTTTCACAAACACATGCAAAAAGTCAAAAATATATCAGTCATGTGGAATGTTTTATTGCTATTGATAGATACTAACCCCCTCTCATTCCCCTCCACAAGAAAGAACTTCAGGCTTCACTGAACCTCTCGAGGATTCACTGTCTGAAAAAGGAGGAAAGAACAAATAACAGAAAAAGAATTCAAACAAGGGAGACAGAAAAACAAACCGGAGATGTTCCCAAAGCAGTGTGTAAACTCTTCCAAAGTGTCACTAAGTTATTCTCATAAAGCAGCTTAGCTCTACGTTCTGGCACTCTTCATCCAATGTTTTTGTGAGAACAAGAAAAAGCCTCTGGTGACACTGGTCCTTTTTCGTTCTTTGGTCATTCCCTACCTAATGTTTGGAATATTCATCTGCCTTTTTCCACACTTAAAAAACTTGATGATGCCTTTCATCTGTCTCAGCAGAGGCCTGGGAAGCAGGAGTGTTTCCTTCCCTCAATGAACCTGATCTCAGCTGGGAACACCTCTCCTTCTCTATTTGTGTATCTTTGTTCGACTTTGCATCTACTTCTCATCTTTGAGCATGTTTTTAAGGCCAGAAAGCTCAGCAAGGAGAGAATCGTGTCTGCACTTGTACCCATGATCTAAAGGAACTATAGCACAGAATGATTTATAGATATTTTCTAAAAGGCATTGTTTTGAGGCATGCACAGTCCTTTTTTTTTTTTTTTTTTTTTAAAGAACAAGCAAATAGCTGTAGTAATTACCTTCACTCAGCATAACCCTCAACGTTCATTGCTGTCACAGAATAGAAAAATATTTCTTCTTTGTATTTCTGGATGCAATATTTTCCACTTTTAACTGCAGTATAAAAGGGCAATGATTTTCTTCTCCACCCCCAGAAGAGTGGAAGATGAATGTTTAATTAGAGCCAGAATTTGTAATGTTCACAGAACAATTTTTTCCCCGTAAGTGTCTTTGCTGATACGGCTACCGTTTGTAGCTCTTCTCCATACATCCTTACTATCTGCTAACAACAGAGCCCTGCTGCAGTTGCTGCATAAGCAGTTTTTGCTTTTTTAATAAGGAGCAGGGAAGTCTTGTGGTTCATCCCAGTGGTGCAGTTTAAGAGAGGAGCAAGAAATGAGGCAAACAAGGGCAAAGACAAGATTCTTTTAACCCTCTGATTGCTTTTGCCACATTGCTTAATTTATGTTGGTGACAGAAATTTCAGCAGTGTGCCTGGTGCACCTCATTCCCCCTCACTGCCCAGAAATGCCAAGTGGATGCTGTCAAATGACTTTTATCTGGCCATTTTTTCTTGCATTATTTGTCATAGCTTGTTCTCTGTTTCGACTGTTGGCTCCCTCAGATTGCTGCGGCTCATCAAAAAGGAGGAGGAAAATAGCAAATGGTCCAAATGGGTTCTGCTCAGAGGGGCCCTGGTGAGAGAAAACCTACTGAAACAAAACAGTAGGGGGAGAGGCAGGGGTGAATAAAAACCAGGACACCAACTGCCTCCTATTTTAAACCTTCTGTAGAAATCAGCACTTGTTTTTCTTAACTTTTGCCTATGTAAAGCAGTTATAATGGAAATAATCTCATTGTTTGTAAAGGAGCTCTTTGCTGCAGCTTGTGCACGAAGTGCTTTTCCACAGTCTCCTGCGTCTTTCAGAAGCGGGTGGGACTCTCAGGGCTAGGTTTTTAAGGCAGGTTTGCCTGGCAGAGCTTCATTGACCTGCATACTATTAGAGCCAATTTAATTGCTCTTCTCTCATTCAAATGAAATGACTTACAGAAAGGCAGTGCAATGTTTCCAGGCATAAAATCCAAACCCCATAGAGGGGCGGGATATAGGAAAAGGTGTGATGTTCATGTTAATCACTAATTCCAGTAAAAATGAAATACTGGGGAGGGAGGGTTATGTGATCGCAAACATATTGCTAGAGTGGAGCTGCTGTAGTATCTTTTTCATTTATGGAATAGTGAAATGTAGGAATGATAATAGCTCGAGTTTATATAGCACCTTTCATCACAAAGGATCCAGAGGTGATTTACAAACTTAAACTGTTACATAGATGTCACTTACAAAACAAAGCACAATTGCTGTTTTCCAAGTAATGGTCTGAAACACTACAGATTGTATTAGTGCTACTGAAATAATTTGGGCCATTAATGGTGAATAGGTAGTATTTTTTATTTTTGTAGAATAAAAACTGAATCACAGTGGCGAGCTTGTGAGCAAGCTGTGACAGCTGGTTAAAAGTGCCCAGAAAAGCAGTACAACGCAGGAACCAGCCCACCTGGGGAAAGAAGGTCTCTCTTGACACACAAACTTTAGGAGTGGTTCAGTGAAAACAGTCGCATCACCATACTATGGAAAAATCTGTGTACAAGGGCTCCTGATCTCTAGGGAGTGACACAGGCCTTTCAAGAAGCCTTGACTTTTACATTTTCTGCAAAAGTATGTCCAGCAGCTTGATGGCCCAAAGCATTGCAGGAGGAAAACAGAGCTGCAGTCCAGGCTCCTGGGGAGGAGCAGCCTCTGCTGAATTTGAAGTCTCATTTGTGCTGCCTTTAGGTTCCCTTCCAGGTTTCCAGCCCAGATGCTGGTGCTACCTGTGATGTTTAAATGTGATTTACGGGGAAAATACACTGCGGGTAGGCTATATGAAAAGTTAATATAGGTGGATATGACACCTGTAGGAGCTATCATCTTTTTTGTCACTCATTACACCCCCGATTGTGATTGCTCAAGTGGTCTCTGCTGGCCCAGCTAGAAGGCGGCAGGTAGGAGCAACTGCTGTACAAACTGCAGCTCTTTTGTCTGGCTCCCATGATGTGAAGTGTTATCCTGAGTGCCCATTACTGCCTGTTACAGATGAAGTTACAGCACAGCTCTCTCCAGCAGGAATGTATATAGTGACTCATCTGCCTATAAACTGAGCTGAAACACTCTTTAAAATTTCTCTGCAGAAAGAAGTCAGTGTTGTGGGTAAAGCTGAAATTCAAACATCTTTATTTGGTACAGACTGAAAGCAGATGTAGGTGAAAAGGGGTTCAAATGACTGCTAATTCCACACTGATCATGAGGAGATGGTTCTGACACCTTGTGCAAACCGAGCTTCCACACTGTGCCTGTGTTCCTGCACAAGTATCACCACACAGTATTAAATGAAGGTTGCTTTCATCAGTGCTTGCAACAAGACTTGCATTTCACAGTCTGTAGAAATTGTATAAATACCTGCTGTAAGCTGTTAGCTTGAAGTATTTGGAAATATTTAAGAGATGGGCAGAGGAGCTGTGTGCTTTTTGTTTCAGCAACAGTTTTAGTCCAACAAACTGGCGGTTGGGGGGACTGTATCCACCTTTATTTTTGTTTTCCTGTTTTCCTGATTCATTGTGGACCCATCTACTCTATGCAGTTTATTTCGACCTAAAAAAACCATTCCAAATGTAATGTGTTCTAAGCATTTGGAAATGAAGGAATGTGTCTGGCTGGCTATATGGAGTACTAACAAAGTAGATATTAAAAAAAAATGTAAAAAATTTCAACTAAAAGATGCGAGATCAGCTTGATGCTAAGCAGAGTGTTGGCAAATCTCTGCGTGGTTTTGTAGCTATGTGACTCCCATGCAATTTGCTCTGGAAAATGGAAGCCTTAAAACTTTGCATAGAAATCTGAGAATATTTGTGTCTGTCCTGTGCTTATTTCAGTACAATGTGAAGGGTAATTCTAAATGCAACTACAGTAATACAAACTGATCTACATAATGGGATTTGCAGATTAAAGCCTAATTAGGGCAAGTAGCTCATGAAAGCCTCCTCAAAAGTACAGCTGCTCTCCCAAAAAATGCACCACAGAGCAACTTGTAACAGTCTTTTACCAAACAGTTCTGTATTTGTAGCCAAGTAGACTAAATATACATATATAAAAAAAGTATTGGTCCTCAATTTATATCTTGGTTCTGTTAAAAATGGAGTAAAGAATCACCGAAGAAGATGAATGCTGTGGGGTTCTTTTTCGGTGGGAAATGGGGAATTTGCTCAGGAATATTACAAAGTTTAAATAATCAACTATATATAACCCTTCTTTACAAATGCCTGTACAGTACTCAAAGCTATTCTTAATTCTTCCCCAGGAGATCAAATACTCTGCCGTGGATGGGTTGCTTTTTGAGCTAGGTAGATATCAGGAGACCATGCTTCTATTCTGTTCTGCTTTAGCTTACAGTCTTATCTATTCTATTATTATTATTCGTGTTTTAATAGATGTATTTCTTATATATAAGATATAAGTTGCCAAGACAAAATAGGACTATAATATACTTTCATGTGTTCACATTTTATCAGTTCTGGATCAGTACAGCAGTTCAACAGAGAGATGCTTACATTTAAGCCTGCTAAAGTATGACCCTACTGTTCTTCAGTTTTTATTCACTACTTGGGTAACACTGTTGTTGGTGTCAATGGACATTCTGCCTCAGAAAGAATTCACTGGAACAAAAAGGAAATTTGCAGTTGTGACCCAACCTGTAAAGGGTTGGATTTGCTTGCACCACAGATGCCGGCACAGGAAGCAGCTCTGTGCTGGATGGTAATAGCGTGTAGTTCTGTCCAGCTGAAATTACAAGAGAAGGTTACAAAGGCATAATGTGACAACCCAAATGAGATTTTGGCAAACTGGGCAAAACTAACACCTTACCCTCAATGGTTTTTACAAGATTCCAAATGTCCCCAGTGGTCAGGACCTTAGATTTATTTCTTGTAAGAAGACTGACGTGTCCAGGAGCAACACATACGACTTAGAAGAGAACACGGGGAAAATGAGTCAAACAGGAAAAAAAACCCCACAACCCAAAATAATAAAAAAGAACTAGAAGCACTTTTATTTATATGAGGCGAGTCTAAAGGTGTGTGCCTCGAAAACTAAATCAAATTGTATGTGAAGATCTGAGAAATGTTCTGCTGTTTTAAGAAAATTCAGTGTTGATCAAAAAGAGGGAATGAAGTGGTTAGCTTCTTTGAATGAATATTAAATTGTGTGGTTTATTAGGGTTTCTGGTACTTCTCAGATGTATGATTGCCACCCCTCTCAGCTAAGCAAGCTTAGGACTCTGGGGAGGGCAGGTCCCGTGCAGGACCGTGTGCTACTGCGGCTGAGGGGCCCTGGGGAGCTCTGGCTGCTGTACTGCTTCAGCGCCGACAGTTCTTTTCAGCAGGCGTCTCAGCAGCAGAGAGTGGTGATTTAGAGCAAAAAAATTTGTTGTCTGTTTTGCTGATGGCCGGTTGTTGTGGGCAGGCAGGGCCCCTTGGAGATCGTGCGCCAGGCTGTGCTGTTACCTGCTCGTGCTTAGTTAGCGGCAGACTGAGGCAGAGCTGGGAGGAAGTTCAGACTTTGCCGCGAGTGGTTCTAGGGGAAAAGAATCTGTTCACTGACGCAGAAAGTCTTCTCTTTGGTGAAGTCCCCCGGCTCATTCAGTCTCGTTTCCCAAACTGCCAGGGAAGGTCCCGCGTGGCTCTGCATCGCCTGACTGCAGCTTCCGGTGGCAGTGTGCCTGTGGGGGCACAGCCTGGGGGACACAGGCTCCCTCCATGTAGTTTTACTGGAGCTCAGCACTCCCCAGGCCACCGGCACTGCTGGCACTGCCACAACGCCCACCCCTGGCAGCGCCGCGCAGCACGACCCTGCCGCTTTCCTGCCGTGCCACGCTCCCGTGTCTCTAGAAAAGCCTATCCACTTACATGGGTGCCCCCAGTCCCTTTGCTTGGACGATGCAGCAATTAAGAGTACGAGTGCATTTCTTCTTCCTTTCTTTCTGCCTGGTTTTACAATCTGCTACTGGGGACAGGCAGCGGCTGCCAAATTGCATCTTACATCTGTTCGTTTCCAAATGCGCCTTTGTTAGGTGCAAACGAAGGCCTCATTATTGGCTGTAAGTATGTAGTCACTTAGGAAAATAAGCCGATAAGTAAACATCTGAGTGAACAAATTGGTGATTTGCATCTACTTGTTCCCTGAATGCGTTCACAAGTGGTAAGAAAAAGAGCCAGTGTCTCCAAATACATCCACGTGCCATTTCCCCACAATATACTTTTTCAAATGGACTGTCTGGCTTTTGCAGCCAAGCAATATGCAGCAAAGTCTGGACAGAATAGAGAAAAACATATTGGATTTAGTAATATGGAGGACCATGGTAAAGACACAAAGATTACTTTCCTTCTGAAATACTTCTGATTTAGTCCTAAATACAAAGTTGACCATATGGAGAACTTTTTATGTCTGAAGAAGAGCAGCTCACTAATTTAGGTCTATGAGGGGAACTTCTGTTTCTTATGACAGTAAATCTCTGGGCTCTCCATTCCTACAAAGTTCTCGTTTTTCTGTTCAGAAGATTGAAGTTTAGATTCAGGAACAGTATAGAATTAGAGGCAAATAAACTGTTAGAGAAACTCTTAAGTCATATTGACTTAAGTGATGAGCTCATGCCAGGAAAGTAAATATAGGCAGCTCTAGGGGAATGCTGATCAACTGATTTATTCACCTCTGTTTGTTCTAAGCAAAAACATATGTCTAAGGAGGCTTTCAAAAGCAGAACAAAAAGCTTAAAACCCCTGAAGTTTCCTTTAAACCCTTGTTGTCTTCACTCCCTTCACTGTGTATTTTTCATATAGAGATAAAACAGTATGAAGACATGAACACACAGCATAAATGCCTTTTAAAGTATCTTTTCAGTTGTGCAGTGACATTTATTAAGAAATAACTTTGTATTCCAGGTTGTGTGGTCCCACATCAGTGGGGCAGAATGTGACCATATGTTTCTGCTTGCTTTGGTAACTGCTGGTCTCCTTCGCCCACTTTGGTTATGCTAGAGGCCACTTGCCTATGATTTTATTATAAATTATTTTCTGCAATTTATGCTTGTCTATAAGGTTGTACAAAAATAACTTGACTTCCTAAGATCTAAAGTGAGTTTAGGTTTTTTCAAACTGTAGATGCACATTTCTCACACAGGCACATGGTCCCATGTTAAAAGGATGAATTTTTTTTGTTAGTCCTCTCCTTTATAGAATCCAGTCTCACCCTGACATGCAGATTTGCTGAGAGTCTGTGTTATAAAGAAATGGGATCCAATTTTCATTCTTCAAAAAACTCTCAGTAATGGAACCAAACAAAAATTCCTGACAAATGTGCATGATACACAAGCATAGTAGGAACACTTAGAAGTATCTTCTGTTTCTAGACTATAACCTTTCCCAAGAGTTAACAAATATACAATGTCTACAACAAATCTGTGCTCTGGACTGATTCAGTGTGAACTTTAATATAGTTATCCATGAGTATAAACTATAAAGCATTTACATCAAGGCAATGAAGATGCTTTTAAATATTACATTTTTAATATTTTTAATAGGGACTTAGAAGTTTAGTTATGATTGACTATCAAGCAAACAATTCACAGCTCACATGCAGACATTCAGCTCTGAGGACTGGCTGTGTAAATTAAACTCATTTGTGTAACTGTGCTTTTGCATGCATCTGCCTGTTTCTGTGATATATGGGAGATATTACCACATCACCAGTGAACACCCCCAGCCATGAGAGAATTCACATCTCTGTTCATTCAGTTGTCTATTGCTAGAGTGTTGAGTCCTTTCTCGTAAGAATCCTTTGCACGTGTTTGGCTTTATTTATGTCTTTGCTTACATAAGAGTTTAAAGGCTATCTTCTTCCATATGTAAGCACAAAGACACACATTTAGCTATATGTACCCATGTTATTCTCTCCAATATCCTATTTTTTCTTAGGTGTTGAGATCATTAGATGTTAGATCACTGTTTTGTCTTTGCACCAAAATTCATTGCTATAACTCTTTGCCACAGCAAAACCATAAAGGGATCTCTGACAAAGCAATAACTGGCTTCTGAGAGACTCTGTGAGAACCTTATATTTGAGTGTGTATGGACCAACCACCATTGCTTGAAAGGACAAATCCAGATGTCTGAAAGGGAGTGAAGTGATGAGGTCTGGATGAGAACTGCAGCCAACAATGAAAAAGAAAAGATCTAGACCAAATGTAGGAGAACATCACATGAGCCCTACAGTGTTCTTCACTGAGGAGTGGTTAAATAAAACAGTTCCGTTAGATTAAAAAAAAAAAAGTAAATAAGGGTTTGGGAAAAGTCAGAGAAGTGTACCTCAGGGAATGATTTTACATGGTTTCAGGAAATGACCAAATGATACATTCATTCTTATCTCAGTGATTCATCTTAGTATGAGCCAAAAGCTCTTCAGGTCTCTGAAGAGACACACGGCTCATCATTTTTCAGTGTATGTAGGTGACAGAAATGAAATCCATGTTCTTTCTTTCTTTCTCTCCAACTAAGGCACTCACTGTTAAACCTGATACACTCTGAAGAAAAAGCTTTCCCCATTAGGCGCATAAATTCTAGTGAACATAAAGATTCCCTGGTTGCTGCATGATGGAGAATTTGGATGTAACCAGAATCAAAGTTACCTTTAAATTCCTAAAACAAAAATGTCAATTCATTAGCACAGGAAATATTGCTCAGTACAGGGAGTTCTGATGAACCAGGAGTTAATTGATTATCTAAAAAGCCTTTGTTCCATTTGCAACTAGTGATCATGAACTTGTTACATCTGTGAATAGAAATTATGGCACTAGCCAATAATGTCTACATTTAATACTTAAAAAAACCTCACCTTTCAACCAAAGCTGAAATATCTCCTGGCAATATTATATTTAAAATTGGAATTGTAGATCTTCGGTATTGTTGAAAGAGATTGTACTGGTTGATCCAAAAGTCATGACTCTGAAATGTGAAAAAAGTTCTGAGAAGTCCCTGATGGAAGACATGTAGGATCATCTTTAAAAAGTAAACACAAGTAAATATAGAAATAATGGGAAAATGTGAAAGTGGAAGCAGTGAATTTAAATTACAGGTTAAAAATGCATACAGTAGATAAGAGAAGCTAAAAAAATCAATGAAATATAAGTAGAAAAAGAATTAAAATAGTAAGAAAGATTTTAAAGGATATTAGGAATAAAAATCACTTTAATCCAAGACGAGGTCCATTGCAATATGAAGAATGTAAAATCAAATAATACAGAAAAGTCAGAAATGTTCAATTAATAGTTCTATTCAATGTTTGAAGAGAAGCTGGAGATGATATAGTGGATGAAATGAGAAGTTTACTATCTGCAGTGAAAGAGAATGTGAAAAGGTATCTTTTATAATTAAATGCTATAGAAACAAAAGGCCCGGAGCACGTACAATTCGAAGTCTTAAAGGAATTAGCTGAGGAGCTGAATCACTTGATGATTGAGCCATAACTTTAGGACTGGACATGGATAATTACCCATGGAAGGCAGGCTTGGTGGAAGCTTAGATGTCACAAACAAAAGCACATGAGCGTGTGGTAGGTAAAAGTTGAACTCAGACAAATTCAGCCTTGAAGGAGACAGATTTTCCTTGTATTAAGGTAATTCAGCATGGGAGCAGCTCACCAGGGAAGGTGGCAGACTCATCAGTTGGAGACTAAAATGAAATGAGAGAACTCTAAAAGAGTTTCAGCTCAGAAAAATTCTGTCCTGCATATAGATGAGGTCAGACTAGATGATCAGAGTCCCGTTTGGCTACAGAGTGTATAAATTATAAATTAAACTCAAACTAATTTAGAAAATGATGTTTCAACCCAAACTAGAAACTAATTTACTGTCTCCTGCATTAGACTGTTTCCTCTTACAATGTCTCCAGCATAACTGCCATTGATTTTTATTAATTAATGGCACATGTTTCTAATATGGTCTGTTTTGTGGCCAGTTGGTACTTAGGTTCCTTTTGTGTTGCTGCTGTATAGGCACATGTAATGAATGACATGTTAAAAAAGGACTGTAAAAGAATTTACACTCAAAAGATAACATGAGAAACAACAGGTGAGCACAACAGCCATGTTGGAGGGGGCTGAGGGATGGTACAATACCAGGTAGAACTGAAGTGTTCCTACTGAATATATCAAGGATACCATCTGTCCAGACATGCCTGAATGTACTGTGGGGGCTTTTCATCGAGACTGGCTGCTCTAGCAAAAGGCTCAGAAATAGCATTAAAAATGACAAGGAGAAAATTTTATTTAATTGTCAAAGACTCAGACTCAACAGTGGAAAGTACCACAGCCCTGTGAATACAGAATCCAGGCCTACATAAATACAAATATTCTCAATGTCGTTACTTTAGAGGATGTTGGATGTAAGGATGTTGGCATCCTTAGAAAAGCTGGACCGAGTCATTAAAGTTACTCCTTGAAAACCCTACCTAGAAATATATACTTCTTTTCTGTAACAGATATTTCCAAAAATATCTGAGCGGTAAAGGACGTTTTGTCATCAGGCCCAAGAGGAGATGGGGTACATCTCTTACCATTTAAAATAAGTTTAGAGTATGTATGCAGTGAGAATGGTTGCTTGTACCAAGTGAGTTTTTAGATAGAGAAGAGTGGTTTTGCTTCCTTCTTAATCACTTGGATTGCAGAGTGTATCTAAACCCTATGAAAGATACCCTGCTTGCAAATTCTCAGTGGCATCCTGCACATTACTGGGTACTTATAACATGTTCAGACACTACAAGAGTCTGCTTAATTATTCCTAAAGGATAAAGACAATAAAAGACAAAATGAGCCAGATAAGTATCCCTCAAAACAACTTGTAGTACTTGGAATATAGTGAGTTTCATATATATATATATACACATACACACAGATACACATAAAATTATATATAATGTGTATTATATAGTATTTATTTCTGTAGCTAACTCAACTGACTATGCTAGATAACCTGCAATGATTCCAATATTTCTGGGAAAGCATCTTTGATGGACTGGGGAAAATAGTCTTAGACTATGTGCAGTGGTAAGCACATTGACATCTTTGTCTGTAGCTGTATGTGGGACAAGTGTATAAAAGTTGAGGGTTTCAAACCTCTATGTGTCATCTGTTTCTCAGATGGCATTTAACCTGCACTGTATATGGTACTCTTATCTGTAACTCTTCCTAGAGCTTATTAAGAAGCAGAGGCAGCAGTTTGCCAATATGCTTATATATACAAATACTGTGCAGAAGTACACCATGCAAACTAAAATGTGGATCACTTGGAAAGTGGAATTTGTCCAGTGATTTCAGTGGCAACAGTCCAGGCAAATAATATCCATCATCATTCCTGTTTAAAGTCCTAGCAGTTGCTTCTGAAGAGTTTTACAAACAGCAGCAGGAGAAAATCTGTATTTCCCAGCAACTAGTTAAAGTCATGAAGTATTGCAGCTGTCTGCGAGAGAGCAGAGGTCCTCGTGGTGCAGGAAGGCAAGACAGGCACCAGTGGGGATTTTCCCTGCACGGAAACCCCAAGTCTGGGCCAACAGTGTAGTTTTTTCAGAGGCTGCATAAGTCAGTTTGTATTAACATCATGGCTCATGGTCCTTGGCACAGGAAGAAGGATTAAAACAAAAAGATCCTTAATACATTTCTCAGGTCCTGTTGGTTTTTGCATTATCATCTGTATACCTGCTCGCCTGCCTCTCTGCGTGTCTAGTTATCAGTCGTAGTGTGGCCTTCCTAAAATTCTGTGTGTATTTATCATTTGAGCGGCTTTTTCAGTCTGCTTTTTTTCTGTAGAAATGAAATGGATGTATAGCACAAGCTGAGGTGTTTCTAATATCCCCGTACTTTGGAATTCAGGTGCATTAAGAGAAAATGGTCATGCTGTTCCTTGCCCAGTCAGTTCTTTGTCTGGAGGTATTTTATTTTTCCTAAAAATTGAACAGTTACAATTCCAATACAAATGTTATATAGTGTTAATATATCATTATTCATGAAAGCAGAACTATTGATTGCAAATATAAGTGACTGCAGATAGCTTCTTTTGTTTCTTACTATGTTTGGCCTCACCATCTCAGTTCGTAGACAGCAACTCTTTTTCTTCCGCTAGCCAAGGCGCATTTCATATTGTATTACTGAAATGTACAGCTGTGTTTAGTAGCTCCATCCTCACACATTTAAGAATAGCCGTGCCTGATTTTTTTGAGATTGTGCCAATATTCCAAATGGCTTCTCTTTTGTTTTTGAGAAGTTAGAGCTTAATTTTGGCATTTATCAGTTCTGAAGTTATGTTTGGTTTCAACAGCTTTTTTTCTAAGATTCATCATCTCAAATAACCCACAGTAATTGCAAGAATTTGTCAGGATATTGCTGATCACCTCCTGCACGTGTTTTTTGAGAGCGGTGTGGGGCAGGATGGGAGGAAGGGTGTGCGTGTGCACAAGCCCTGCCTAGGGAGCGCTCCCTGGCTGCTGCCCGCGCCGTGGGGTGTCAGCAGCAATCCACCTCAACGCCTTCCTGATCTTCATTCAGTCTTTATGGCCCCTAGTTGCTTGTTGTTCAAGCTGTGTGTCACAGCCAGTCACAACAGTTACTTCAAGCAAATTTTCACACTCTTTGGCTCAAACTGCTGGCAGCATTCCTAAAGACTCTGAGGAAATAATTCCACAAAGTGGCATAAATTAATGTGACTAATTAACATGATGTTAATTATTTGTAAATTGTATGTTTGGATACACATTACTTGAGAGGCATATGTTACATTCAATGTTTACTGAAACAAGTGACTGCTAATCGCATCTCCTGAGTGTTCCTTTCACAACAGTCAGCAAATAGAGGCTTCTCTAAAAATAAAAATTGTGTCCTAAGGGAATGCATGAACTATAGCGTGCAGTGAAATGAGGAGCTGGAGTAGAGAGTTACCTTTGTGTCAGCCTGAGAAACACCTTGGAATGAGTTTTGTAGGTAGTAACTACTTCCACCTCACATGTAAGTCAGGACTCATGTACTACATTAGCAGAATGTTTTTAAATGATCCTTTTACAACCCTGTAGGAAAAAAAATGGAGCTTGTGATTAAAAGTTGCACACAAGGACAAGATCTCAATTTACGGTTGAAAAAGCAACAGTAATATGGTTGTTTTCTGACTTTTGAGTTTCTGATATGATGCTGAAAGGTTCCTCCTGAATCATTAGCAGTAGATTCATGCCACTTCATTGGTAAGTGCAAGGAGGGCATAAATACCACATGCTCAGTAACCTGTGACTTTCTCAGCACGAGAGCCTCATATGGTGGGTTACAATCTGTCTACAGACAACTGCTGCAACTGCTCCTGGTAACAGGCTAAGGTACATGTTATATTGAGCCTATACGGGTTCTCGCATGCTCCAGAGGGCATCAACAGATCATGATGGTGCCCACTGTTGCACGCTGCTTTTGTGAACAGGGAGTTTGGTTTTGAATGACAGCATTAAAGGGGTACAACAGAGAAATGCAGTAAGTCCAGTGGTGTGGTACCAAAGGCCACCACATCATATACTCCCTTTATTAAATTGGTCAAGCTCCATTACTTATGATTTTTTTTCTCATTATTGCTGCCAGAAAGCTATTTTAGAATACAAGGTGGTGATGCTTGGAAACTATTTTGTAATTTCTAGATTACATTTCTCCATGATTGCTTAGAGCTATTTTTTTGTCACATTAACGTTCTCTTTTAGATTAAATAGTTCTTTTACCTCTCCCATGTTTTCCCCCGATTTCATTTACATCACATCTTTCAAAGTGCAAGTCCATGGAAGCTTAATTACTTTAAATGCTGGGTTATTTTCCTGCCACAGGAGCTCCTTAAACTTACTCGCCACCTGACTGCACATGCACTAGTGGTGGTGCAAAGGACAGGGAGGGACCATCTGTCTGGAACAGAAAGACAGAGAGAGAAATACAGATATGTAGAAAAAAGGACAGACATATGGTAGGTATGAATTATGTCTGTCTAAACTGCCATGGTACAGCATCTTCAGGCTTTACTTCTCTGTACTGAAAACATTAGTTCTTATTTAATCGTTTCTCATGAAATCAGCTCTGCACCCTTCTGATCAAACCCTTCCTCTTTACCTGTTCTACTTCAAGTTTGTGTGTCATGAAGAGCTGTGACACTGTGGGTGGCTTTCATTTAGAGAGCATGGATGGCCAGTGCCATTCAGAGTGCCCTCCCATTGCCTGCCTTGGCCTCTGGCTACTGCTCCGGCAGGGTGTGGGTCTTCCTGAGGTCTGTGGCATTTGTGCCAGCCCCATGGGGGTGTCTCAGATACCCTGCAGCATCTCAGGTGGCACCAGAAACTTGACATTGGTCCTCAATCAATCCCTGCATGACTGACAGTTTTAGATGTAAAGTTTCATCTCCTACCATGAGATAACAGTGACTCCTGAGTCAACAACCATGATATTATCGAAATATTCTTGAATTAAAAAAAAAATAAAATCCCATTTTCTATAATTTAAAGCCAAACAAACACTGTCTTGAGAATTGTTAAAAACTTTTGCTGCACAGAATAAGTCTCCATTTCTTGAACTATGCGATTGGCAGCTACAGCAATCTCCTTCTCTAAGAGATGTACTTTAGCAGCTAGATCCAAAGGGAAGACCATGGCCAGTATAGACAGAACATTTGGTGACTGAGATGACTGATCTAATGGCCTCGGGTGTATTCTATTGTGTGAAAAGTACAGATTTTTGAGAAGTGTATTTTCAGTCACAGTAACAACCATATCCTTGATACTAGGGAAAACTTTGCATTTTACCCTCCCGCTTCTTCCTACCATACTGCCTATTCTTGCTTCAATGCATCAAGGCATTCACACTTCTCAGTAAAGAAAAGGTTTTGACTTTTTTTTAAACACAGGCAAATAACATGTTTCGCTAACCTCCTTTTTCTTTTGGAAAGACAGAAACTGCTTTTGTTGCAAGTAAAAAAATAAAATTTCATCTGAGGCAAACATCTAGCCTGGAAAATTTCAGCTAAATAATTATAGCTTGGCAAAGACATAAGCAACTGAAACCAACGTATTATATTAAAAAATATTAAGCAAACTTAACCGGAGCTCTTGTCTATAATAAAAATATATGCAGGCATACATATGTATATACTGTGCTATTTTCTTATATACGTAATGAATAATGCAGTTCATTATTTTTGGAACTGTGTCATTTGCAGTATGCTTTCAAGCCAGATCCCGAATTCAATGGGGCTCATTGTATATGTAAAGTTTAATACATGCATAACTCTTTTGCAGGATCATATTCTACAATATTAATGTGGTATTCACATTATGAATTTACCTGCCTGAAAATCCAGAATATTTTAAAATGCACAGACTGGCAATTAAATTACAACCCCTAGCATTTTCATGCTTTCTTTGTGTAAACCAGTTACATTACATTGCAAAATGACAATATGTAACTCCTTTTTTTCCCCCAAAATTAAGTTGTTGTGGCTTTCTAGTGTCTTTTTTTTCCACCTTCCTTCTCCTGGAAGAGGAAGGGAAGATACATTCAAACACAGGTTTTACATTTTGCCCCTTTAGAGACTATTTTGACAGCTGGGTGCATGGACCCTCTGCTGGCAAGGGTGGGGTGGAAGACCCAGTTGGTGTTGTGCTGAGGTACAAATGTTTAGCAGGCTGTTTTGGGACCTTTGTTGACTTAGCTCTACTCGAATGAAGAGCCTTCCACAAGAAGATATTTTGAAAGTCTCTTTTGTGACCAGGAGTCTGATTTGTTTGAACTCTCTTGACTGTTTAGTTAAAGGGAAAACACAACTCTCTGTATGGATGGGTAACTGAGACTGGGAAGTTAGTGCTGAAGGTATGCAGAATACAATAGTAAAGTTATTTTCAGAAAGTTACAACCTCCAGCCATATTTCAAAAGAAACTCACAAGAGCTTTATTATTCCACAGTTCATAGTGACTCAGAATTCATTGTACAATGCATTTTTTGATAAATGGAAATAGGTGAGTACCAGGAAAAGTTTTTGTTCTATAAAAAAAAAATGCAATTTTTGAGGTTTTGCAGTCATGCAGAAATCATATTAAGGTTTTTGAAAAGAGAAGCAAGAGGCCGAAGAATTATATAGAGATAACGACTAACAGCAGGTCTTAAGTCTATTTAAAATAGAAATGTTTATATATCTCTTCCTCAGTTGAAATATTTTTCTTAGCATTTAGGTATTTCCTACATGTTTCTGACATTGGTCAGACAACAACAAAAAACCTAGGACAACTCAAAGTATTTTTTACAAGAAAACAAATTACTGTTTTTTTTGAAAAATAAAAAATAATTGTGATCTCTCACTCATGTATCCCTTTCATCTAGGCAGTTGCTACCTGTCCTGGTTCCCCAGGCACAAACCCATGGGTTCAGCCATGCAGGCAGGCTATGAGTAGCCCGGAGTCAGCTGAGAGTTCCAGTCAAGGCAGCTGACTCACAGGTGTATCCCATACCACCTAGTCATGCTCATTATAAAAGGAGGGAGCTCAGTGAGGGTGGAGTTCATCCTCTCCCTGAGGTTCCCTCCCTGTTGGCCTTCTGTTCCTGTTGTTGGCATTGAGAACTAGGCTGAGTAGAACCCTCTACGTTGATTGTTATTCCAGTTTTGTTATTCTATTAAATCTGTTTATACTTCAACTCATGGGCGTTCTCCTTTTGTTTTCCCTGATTCTCCTTCCCAGCTGGGGAGGGAGCCTTGGGTGAGATGCTAACTGCTACTGTTTAGCCCTGAGTACTGGCTAACCGTAGACACTACCTGTCTCAGATAGCAATTGAAACAATTACACTGGCTAGGCCACCCTTAAAAAGGTGAGAAAATGTAGTGGCAGGTCCTGTCTCATGTGGTTGTGCTCAGTCATGTGAAAAAGAGCCATGATTTGCAATAAAACAAAACATGGGTAGGATAGGACAGGAGGCCAATAACAAAAACTGCAGAGAAGAAATTGCAGCCTGCAGGCAGAATTAATCATCAGAGCTGGTATTGGGAGATACCAGGGAAGTATGTCTGGAGAAGTACCATTTCACTGAGCACACGTGATAGGGACTGTTGGTTTGGGGACCTGCTCTCCCTGATGGTGTAGTACTTCAAGTCTGAAACCTTGCCAGGCAGTAGGTCAGCTGAGAGGAAAGCTTTGGTTTATTTGATAGCCTCTACATCTTGCAGAGATTTCAGGCACAAACCAGCCATGTTTAGCTTGAGTAGAGGACAGGCTGAGACCTCATAGAAGCAGCCATATGAGATGAATGTAATTTTAAGGACCTGACATCATAGACCCCAAAGATTTGTCAGGGAAAACTGACTTCCATTCAGACATTGACTGTTTGCCATTTTCTTTTGCCCAGCAACTATATTCCCTGTGCTGAACAGCCCATACAAACTGTTGTGAAGTCCTGGTTGTGAAGACCCATGATGTAAGGCTGACAGCCAGGATTATTGTGGGTTGACAGTGGGATTATTGCTAATCCCACAGATTTCATTGGGAGTTTGACCAGAGCCCAAGCACCAAGACACTACAGGAAATCCAGTTTTCTTTCTACATTCCTCCAATCTCCAAGTAGTATTTTTGAAATATCCCTAAAGAAGTTGCTTAGAGAACTGCAAGAATCCTATGTATATCATGAAAATTGT
Organism: Podargus strigoides; assembly: GCA_028020825.1. Taxonomy (NCBI): domain Eukaryota; kingdom Metazoa; phylum Chordata; class Aves; order Caprimulgiformes; family Podargidae; genus Podargus; species Podargus strigoides. The sequence goes on along the minus strand of CM051621.1, from coordinate 16,510,476 downwards.
AACCAAAGCTATTGCTATCCCAGACTGCACTAAGGAGAACTGGTATCAAATATCTCTGAATTGTTTTGTAGTGTTGGAATCATTTCAGACACATAACTTATGCAGCATTTTCTAAGGAATAATTTAAGTTTCAAAACTGTGCTTTCTGATGTTGTTTTATTTTCCTTGATAATTTATATTATTTCAAACTTTTATATTGTTTGTAACTTCTTATATTCTTTGGAGTTTTTCAGAATTTTTCAGACTTTGTAGCAACATCAGCTATAAATTCATCACATGTGTACAGTTGCAGTCTAGCTGTAAGGTTTATGATGATGCAAATCTCCCAAAAAGCTCAAGAATTTGATTTCTAGAAAAAAATAAGTTACAAATATATACCAAAGAAGGTCATCAAAACTTAACAGTAGTGACTTTCAATATAGATTTTAATGCATTCCAAAAGTTGATCTGCCTTTTGGATACCAGCCATTGCTGCTATCTCAAGTCCAAAAGGTGTTTTCTGAAATGAAAAACATTAGTATTTGATTTTCAAGAGTCTCCTTAGGGTATGGGCAGAAGGTTGCCAGCAAGTAAAGCCACTGGGAATTTACAATAATAAGAAGTATTGGGGCAAGGAGAAACTTCAGAAGATCTGATTGCCTTTTTTTTTTTGCTTAGAGTTTGATTTTGTTTGCGCGACAGGAATGGAAGAATGTCCAACAGGATTTGGGGAAACAAAGGGTCAGATTAGGCCCCTAAAATTATCTCTCTGGCTGGGCCAACTGAACAACTGCTGCTTCTTATGGAGTTTAAAATTCAAGTCAGCACCCTAGGTTTTGTATTAATTTCCTACTGTCAAGTTAAGGCAAGTTATTTTAGAATGTGTTCCACCTATTGGCAAATATGGTACCAGTATATTAGATGTTTTTATCTTGAGCATATACTCATTCACAAAAATAACCAACTAAGATAAAGTTAAACTGCAGGAATAGAACTTTTTTGTCTATGCATCACCTTTCTTTTAGGAGTGTTTCTGTTGTAGGTTATATCCTTGGGAATATGCACGTCACTTCACACAAAACTAGAAAATCTTTTCTTGCTGCATCCATGGACATATTTGTGTTCCTCACTCCCTGTCTGGTGTGTGACACACAGGTCAGGTGCACCCACCAGCCTCTCTGGTTTTGTGAGACAAGACACAGGTCCAAGCCATTGTTAGGACACCTTTTGGCACTGTGCATCTCAAAGATGATGAGTTTCAGATATGTAACCTTTCCAGAATGAAAAGCCACCCCAGCAGCTCCACATTAAAGTTAGACCTGTTCAAAAAGTCACATGAATGTGAAGTTCAGATCTTAGTTGTATTCTTATAAAATGTAATGACTTTCAGTGATCCATTTTAAGAATTTTGGTATAATATTGTCACTATTTTCCTATCTATTAATTAGACATCTCTAATGGAGAGATATCATTTAAAAGTGCAATAGCGATGTTGCTCACTTGATTTATAGTCCATTCTTCTCCCTCGCTTTCTGGCCTGCAGTGGGATTTCTATTGTTGTCTATTGTTAAATCCAAGCATAATGGATACCACAGCTGCAGTGGACAGCTGTAATTTTTACTGACTTCTGTCTTGGTGTGTGACTCAGCTATGCAGTTCAGTGCTCAGCCCATGTGTTTTGAAAATGGATTTAAATAACGTAAGTGTATATATTGTTTAATTAACAATAGACACTGTTTATTCTTTTGAGCTTCACACTATTGAAAGAGAAACAGAACATGGGTATGTTTTGAATTTAATATTGGCCTTCCCTATGTGTTTAATAAGGGAATGTATAGGACAGCTGTTTTGGATGTATACAGAATGTAAACCCTTGGTGGACTGTTTAACTTTTTGAAACTACATTTAATTTTAAAGTCTCCTGAAAGGTAAAATAGTCACAAAACACTGAAGGAGTCATATGATCTTCCTACAAAGACAGCAGGAATATGGTATCTATTAGTCAGGTTCCTTAGTACCTAACATTATGTTTTTGTGTTTAAAGAAGAGTTTCATGCCATCATTTACAAACTAACTCCTTTTTTCTCCCTGCACAAAAGCCTTAGAAAGTACCATCATCATCCCTGAGCTGAAATTGAATTGATATATCAGCTTTTCGCTAGAATATCCCAACACATTCAACTTGTCATGTTGTATGTTGGATCTTGTCCATTGAATGACACCTGATACCTCATATAGTTGAGCAAGAATTGTATGCTGCTATTGTTGGGGTTTGTACTTAATAACGGGAAACACACGCTTACATGTAACTTGCTTGAAAAGCTGAGTATTTTCCTCCAAACAACTTGTTCTGTGAGAATATCTGTAAATATACACTATCCCAACATCACTTCTCTATAGAACAAAAGAATAGGGAAGATGATGTATTTGCACACACTGAAATGGAGCCATGTACCCAAAAAGCATCCCAAATTTATCTATATGCACAAAACCCCCTGGGAAGTAGGAGCTGTCTCTGAGAAGTAAGACGAAGACATCACCCAACAGTTTTGCCTCTGTTTTGTACCTGATATACCAGTGGATGTCCCATAATCTCAGAAAACTGAATCTAGATTACTGAATGATTTGCAGGTGAAAAGCACAGTACTAACTACAGTTTAAATATTTGAGTAAGTCCTCCATTGCATTAGGTACAAATCTGTTTTCTGGCAACGTTCAGGCACTCCAACCTAGGATTTTAAAAAGAAATACCAGTTAATCATGAATCTATCTCCAGGCTGTATGAGCCTCTCTAATGTGTAATTTCAGGAAAATTGTGACAGAACTAATATGTATCCAGCACTAAAGCATGTAGCACTCTCCATGAGATTCAGTGTGATAGAAAAGTGGAAATAAAACCTTCACTCACTCCAGGAGGAGGTACATTAGTGTATTGGCTGACCATTTTTAACATAATTTGATAACTTGTAAATCCATAAGAGTATTGAGAATTAGTAGTTTGTTTTTCTTGTGTTGCAGTAGGAGGGCAGTTAGTTTTCTAACTCTTCTCCAGGTGAGAGCCAATTTTGCTGGCAGCAGTGGTATTTTAAGAGAGGAAATACTGTCAGTATTTCCACATTTTTGTCTCGTTCCAATAGCTATTTAACAAAATTCTTTACATCTTCACTGATAATTGATAAATCAGGAAGGATGCTAGCTACCATCTGTTATTTAAAACTGGAAGGGTCTGGTTTTCCTTGGAAGAATTTTGGTCAACTGTCGAGTGATCAGCAGGGACACTAGATACTTATGACAATATTCAGCTTCTATCAGGGTCAAATTCTGTATGGGATTGATAAAATTAAGACTTTAAGGCTGTAGAATACAATGTAGAAATAAATTTCATTACCTTTGATAGCTGGAAAACGATGATAGCCAAGAACATTTTGGATACATACAATTAAAACTTTTTGGATTTGGAAACAGGATTTGCTTCTTGGATCATGATTTATTATTCTATTTGAAGCTGTTTGATTTTTAGCTGGTTATATTTGGAGACTATCGCTGTATTAAAAAAAACCAAACCACAAACTTGTTCTAAAAAACTTTTTCACCTATTTATGATTTACATGACTAATGTAATTAATGTAATAACACAAGTAATGTTTCTCACAAGTATCCTAGGAATGGTGTTACCCATTTATTTGTTTTTTGGCATTTACTCTGAAAACCTGTGTGCTATTGATTTTTCCTGTTAATAGTTTATTTAATTTTGTACTCTCTTGTAGAATAACTTTCCATTGCAAGAAATACCTTGCATACAAGATCAAATGTTGTGCTATGTATTCCACTCATTAAAGAATCAGTAAACTGTTTTCTGTGTCTTAAGTAACTTGTTCAAAGTAGGAGCTTCCAGAAGTAATAGTGAGACATCTCCAGTCTGTTTTTTTCTGTTTCCCTGGATGTAAAAGGAGCAGCTGGATAGAATCTGTCTGCTATATTAAATAACATCCCAGTAGGAACTGTTTCTCTCTCAGAGAAAAGTCTAACACTAAAAGACTTCTCAAAAGATGCCAACTGTAGATTCTGCTTTAGCTTTTACTTTAATTTATCCTATAGATTATGTCCAAGTATATATTGCTACTTTTCTATATATGATTTTTTATGAATGTATTTTTAAGTATTTAAATTAAACTTAATAAATGGAAGGGAACATTAGATTTTTCAAAGGAAGGATGTAAAACTCAAGTCCTGAATTCTGAGTTTTAAACTCCTGTGGGAGTGATGAAAACCCTACAAAAATGTTCGTGGTGGTGGCTATAATGTGCATGTTCACATCTTATGTATGAAGGTAAAAGCAGTGGGTAAGAATTCTCCAAAGAGCTCTGTGCATGATGAATCTGCAGATTAGATGCAAGTTATTTATTTTATTTAAATTGTATAGCCATTGGAAAAAAGCTGTTAGTTAGAAAACATTATGCAACTGTGCATAATTGCAATATCAGGAGCTGCTCCTAGAAGCTGCCCCAGGAGATAGGACTTGATGATCCTGACTTTGGACTTGATGATCCTGGAGGTCCTTTCCAACCACGGTGATTCTTTGATTCTATGAGACCAGACACGACCAAGGGGACCCCTTGCAAATTGATGGAGGTACAGAATCTGGTGTGGCAGATGTGAGCCATGTACGCTGAGGCCAGCTGAAGTGTGGCATCAGGAACTGGGTCAATGGTATCTTGTGCCACATTGCCTTGGTCTGTCATAGAGGTATGTCCATGCCATGAAGAAAACCCCTCCAGTTGTTGAGGAAAAGGCCACATGGAAGACTCTCTCATGAAATCATAGAAATGAAGGGAAGATGTTACAGAACTGATTCCTTTTTCATTCTGGGCCTTTCTTAAGATGATTATACAGGATTGTACTCCCCCCTGTTTGCTTTATTTTTCTTTTGGAAAATAATTTAAAAAAGGAGTGAGCAAACACATACTGCCTTGCGTGAGGGAGATCAATAAAATGCATGTACCCACAGGATAGGTTACAAAGACAACTTTGGCATTAGAGATACTGCAGGGTCCAGTGATATTCCCTTTACTGCAAGTGGGGAATTATTCAGACACCTGTGGTTCCTGTAGTAATAGAAGAAGCTCATGCAGTAATGATCTCTGTTATTTTTATTTATTTTTACTGTTATCATCCATAACGAGAAATACTGGGGCCTGTCCCCATTTGCTTTCCTGCTCAGAGTACTGTAGTTTAGTGCAAGAACGCTGCTGAAAAACATATGAAGAAGTTTAATCCCACAGTCATGCAAGTTACTTCTCTAGAAAATGATGTGTAGACAGTCTAGTTCATCACAGAGGAAAAACATGATTTAGTCTTATATTCAACTGAATCTGTGATGAGTACTGTATATTGCTATTGCGGTATAACATTTTAACAGAAAGCTATTGTGGTAATCTAGGAAACAGCTAATTTTCCTCATTTTTTTTTCATATATTCCTTACCAATGTACTTAGCATTGGACCTTAAAACTTTTACTTCTGATATAGAAAGTGTAGGGGAGCCTGATAGTCTGGCTGATGATAGCTTCATTCAGAAAGCAATAGTTTTCATCTTTTAATTAATATCATCTGATTCATTCTCCAGACCATATGTTTTTTCATTTTGCTCCTCTTGTTGTCTGTAATCAATTCCTTGATGTTTTTCTTCTTGGAAAAAATGTTTGGTTCAGTTATTTTTTCCCACCATTCCTCCTGTTAATTTTTACCTTCAAGCCTCTTACATTGTATCCCAGAAGGTCTTGACTGATTTCAATAGCTAATTAACCTCTGAGGTGACAGCAGAATTTCTTAGTGTTCTGTAATGATTCTAAGAAACGAGATTAAATTTAGTGCAATGATGACGTAGGAACCCATTCACTGTCATGATCAGATCATATTTAAATTGTGGAAACATTTTACATTACAGGTTTACATTAACAAAGTCCAGTGCGAAGGAAATAAATTCAAAACCTGCTCTTGAAGCCTGGAACTGTGTGTCTTGGTTTTACCCTAGGAGAGAAGGAAGCTGCTGCAGAAACTAGCTTTATTCATGTGCTAGAGAGTGACATTGCACCAGAGGAAAAGGGTCATCACTCCTGAGCTTTAAACAGTTTTTTAAACATCCTACACCCAGATCTTTAAGTGATTTGCAGCTAAGCCTGCAGAACTGACCTTCATGTAATATTCTGTAGGGAACTGGCATAGCTAGTGGTGATACATTTGACATTCTTGGCACTATTTCCAACCTTTTGGCTGAAGTAGCCTGTAGAGGCCCTTCGGGAAGTGTTTGGTGGCCTCCTGTCCCATTGTCTGACTACAGATGTGGTTGTCCTGTGATCCAGATAAAGCAGGAATCGACCATATGGTAACCACATCCCTGTCATATATGACTAGTGAGCCATGATGGAACACGTAAGCAGCCTCCATCATGTCACAAAGGGCATGAGCACTCCTGGCATGTGATGGACAGGAGGCCATGGAGCTCCAGAAAGCAGGAGAAGGCAGCGAGGCAATCCCAGGTGGCACAGCTGGCCTCTGGGCTGGGCCTGGGCAGACTTTTGTTCAGAGCATCCCTTCAAATTAGACAGCATGCAGTCGCATTCCCTCCTTGTGGTTTCTTTAACGTGATGTTTAAAGCTTAGGCAAGCTGCAGTGTTACAGACTGGCCAGACATTTCTTTCAGCTGCAGATAGGCGTGTTAGCTTAGTTACATGCTCTCAGAAATATCTTTGTTATCAGTTCATAGTGATTGCCTTGTGGGTGAGTACAGTTCCCCAGTAAAGATGTAAAAAGCTTCCGGACAAACTGGGTTCAGTGGTGCTGAACATCTTCTAAAACTCTTTCCACAGCCACATATTAACTACTGAATTTAGGCTAACAGCTACAGATTTTCCTATGATGTTGACTTACTTTCTAGCAGTAGCAAGTTCAATAACCCTGCTAGAGCACAATGCTAATCAGTCTCTAATCAAGTCTCTAACCAGCCTGGAAAATGCATTTTCTGTTTGAAGAGCAGAAATAAATATATTTGTCATTTCTTATTTTTCTGCTTAGCACTTAGAATTTCTTTTTCTTGCTATGCTCCATCTTCTATGAGAAGCCTGGTATGTTCTCACAGATCTGTGCTTTTCCACTTCTTTTCCTGTGTTGTGAAGATGCATGGATCACAGAATCACAGAATGTTAGGGATTGGAAGGGACCTCAAAAGATCATCTAATCCAATCCCCCTGCCAGAGCAGGAATACCTAGATCAGGTCACATAGGAGGATGCTCAGTTTGTTAATAGACACAGGAAGATAGTTCTGTTTAAAACACAAGTTCATATAAGAATGTTTAATTTTTGTAACACATTGTATTCTAAGGCTCTATACCAAATCTACATGATAAGTTATCCTTTTTCAGACAGCCATTTTAGATCACTGCTGCTTAATAGCTGATTTTTTAGTGCTTTAGTTAATTTCTTGCATATAAGCCCTCTTTATTTCACGGGTTGCTCTGAAATAAAATTTCTTTAATGACTATTTTCTTAAGAGGTAATTTACCACCATCTCATTTTGCCTGACCTTTAAATTAGTTTTAAGCAACCACAGTATTAGAACATTTGAACAAATGCAACATAGATTTATCAAAGTTATTATCCTAAACTACACTGATACCTAGAGAAGGGAAATGTGGTAGATCTGATATTGTTTGGAGTTCAGCATTTGTTACAGGATCACACATGGGAAATTTTTAGTACAGTTCAACAAGGTGGATGTTAGTAGTGGTACTGCAGAACAGAATGGAGCTGAATGAAAAAGAAATGACAACAGGTTATGTTAAATGGAGAACTGTCAGACTGGAAGGAAGATATCAGCAGAAATTTTCAAGGATCAATCTAGAGGACTTGACTTACTTAACATTTTAATTAATGATGTTGGCACAAAATGTAGAAGTAGAGGAATGGAATCTGGTGGTGGCAAAATATTGTGAGGCATCATTAATATAAAGGATGATCAGAATATTACACAGAAAAAATGTTCTGACCTTGAGGACTCAAGTAATAGAAATGAGATGAAATTTAAGAGTACGGATGGCACTTAAGGGCTGCTAAAAAGAATTTCTGCTAGAGACTTATCAGTTGAAAATGACAGAGGAGGCAAAAGACCTGTGTGTAACAATCAGTCATAGAATAACTATGAGTCACCAATGTGATATAGCTGTGAAGAAAGCAATGTGATCCTAGAAATTATCAAGTGAGATATTTCCTGCAGAGACAGGGGAATGTTAATGTTGTAGCAGCACTGGAGAGCTTGCTTTTGAAAAGCTGGACACCCATTTTAAAGAAAGATGAAATCGAAGTGGAGCAAGCGTTAGGAAGGGTTATAGGGATGATTAGAATGATACAGAAGCTTATGTTGTGCAGACAAAGTAAAGGGTTGTCGCATGTTTAGTTCAGTAATATAAGGTTGAGAGGAGACTGGTTTGTTGTTCATATGCACAGCAGCCTGGGAGAAAAGTAGCACCTGACACTAAAACAAATGGACATGCATGAATACAGGCTGGAAATCAGAACATTTCTAGTCATCAGATCAAAGGGGTCTGAATCAGTAGTAGCAGTGGAGGAAGAAATGGACCAGTTTTAAGGCAGAGCTCAGTAAGCATGTAGAAAAGATTATATCATGTGATTTGCTGAGTCAGTAGGGGACTAAATCTGCAGATTTATGAGGTCTTATGTTCTTTGTTGCTGTTAATCACTTGCGTATGCATCATATGTGGCACAGCTTGCTTAGGCCATCCTTGCTTATTTATCCTCAATATTGAACAGCAAGATGCTGATATGGAACAGCAAGATGCAACCTTTTCTTGAGATGTATCCTCATTCATACCTAAAACATTGTTCAGAAGTACTGAGACTCAGAAGATTTATGTATTTATTAGAGGTACTTGAGACTGTACAAAAGCTTGATCGTATTCTAAAAAAAATATGGAATTGTTCTAATTTATGGTAAGGCTACATTACATCATTTCTGCAAAGGAAGCACAAAATGGATGTAAATAAGACTGTTGGGTTGCTAAGAGGACATAAACCACCTTTAATACCAGTAAAATTCAGGTCTTCTTTGCTGTGCAAGGAAGTGAAAACCTTAAAAAATATGAAAAACATAATGTCTGCTCTATCCATTGTATATTCACTTTCACAACTAATTCACTGGTACAGTGTGGTAGTTAAGTTTTACTGAAGTAAGAGGTTGAATTTGGCTCAAAAGTTAAAAGGAACTTCTTGGAGGTTACAATCCCTGCGATGTGGATTGCACCAGTAGAAATTCAAATGCACATCATTTCTAGGAGGATAATAAATGTGAAGGCTCTGAGCAGCTAAAAGTGTTGATCGTTAGACACTTGTCAGTAACAACTATACAGGAAAGTTTTCCTATTAAAAATATTTATATTGGGATAAATTATTTTCTGACATTAGGAAATAAAAATAATTTTAAAATATATGTGATAAAGAAAGGGGCTCTAGCAACCAAAGTCCAGGTTATCTAATTTCAACTGTGAAATGGTTCTTAACATTACTCTTCTACAGTAATGGATTGGGGAGGGGCTGGGGAAGGGAAGGGAGAGCACTATGACTTAATAAAGCACTTTAAATTACAAGAGTTGTTATTAAAAGTAAGTAGAAGAAAAATAGTAGAAGAAAGTCGTGCATAGGGTTCTGCAGAAAAAGCCAGTTCTTTCAGTATAAACATCCTTTTTGCAGCGAGTTGAAACAAACAAACACAAAAGAATGCAGTACACTGACATGTTGCTAAGCAGCAAAAAGGACATATGTCAAGAACCATCTATGTCTTTTGTATTACTACACTTCCCTTCCTCACACCTTCATCACACAAGCTGTTATGATTCTTATGTGCCCATAATATATAGAGAAAATGACACAGAAGGTACTTTTTCCTCCATTTCTTCTCCATTTCCTTTTTTAAAGATCTAGTGGCCTAAGCTGGTTGAGACATTACTAGTTTCAGGTCAGTCCAAGGCTTTAGGCATTTTCAGTGTAGCTGATTATTTCATTAGTTGATGGGCATCATGTTGAATTCTTTTGGGCCTGGGTTACTCTCAGAAATGAAAGGGAAATCTCACTAAAAGGGAGAATATTAACCTTAGAAATAAAATTGGCCTCTCTAGACCATGAAGAGGTCAGTAGTATTCTGCAGCTTTGCCTTGGCTGGCATAGTTAAGACCTGCAAAGTGGTGACTGCCAGAAAAAAGAGGTATTTTCAAAACATTACCAAGCAGGAATTGTGAGATGGCTTGCACTGACCACTAATTTGTGTTGCTGACCACGTCTCTTATTCACTGCAGTAGGTATAGTTGCTTCTGAGCAAGTTTTCACTGAAAAAGCATTGTTTTCCGTCTTACTCTCCTGCAATAATTTATTTTTGTGAGTAGGTTCAGTGACATATATTTTTGAAGCGTCTTGTATTAAAGACCTTTTGCTAATTGATTATATTTTTGGCAAGGATGTATTTTATAGTAATCACATTCCATGATTTTAAAAACATTTATTTCCTGTGAAACAATTACAGAGCATTTTCAGGACACAGTCTTCTTGATAACAAATGTCTCCTGAAATGAGAAAGAGCTTTCCTTAATTTAAAATTTGGGTATTGGGATTATTTTTTATTATTACAGCTATTTAATAATCTCTTCCAAGTAGCTTCATATTTTCAAGGTCAAGATTTTTTAAAAGGACTAATGGGACCCAAATTTCTTTTCACTTCTATCAGACCAACTGTGATGAAGTAATGGCGTTCTGCAAGTTGACATTGGAACAACAAATTATACATCAGCCAGGATTCATCAGCCAGGGCACATGCCTTTTTCCCTGTGTGCCCTATCACTGTATGACTAATAAAATGCCTATTTTTATTGTGTGTGGTCCAGCTTCAGAATAATAATCGTCCTTGACAATTAAATTAATGAAAAATCAATTTAGCAATCAAATATTTCAGCCATAGTGGGTGGCTGAGTTAAGAAAGTATCATAAGCAGAGTATAATTTGTTCAGCCATATAGGCAGCTGTTGAATTTCTTATTCAGCCATCAATTGCTACAAAATGGTTAGCTGAAATTAGAATTAAATGATGGTTGCATACCACACTATTAAAGCACAGTCACATGTGGAAACAGCTGTAGTTTTAAAAGTGAGCATTCTTGCTGCTTGTTACTGCTCTTCCTCTGGAGGTGACTGACCTGAGAGGGGGGCTTTTGTGACACGCTGCCTTGCCAAGGCAGCTTCAGTCACCACCAAGTCCTCATTTGGAGTAGGAGCCATCATGAGGGTGGTTGTGTCTCCCTTTGGGCTTGTAACTCCCAGCAGGTTGACAGCAAGCGGCTAAGGCTGGTCATGTCTTGTACTGCTCCCGCTCAGCCTCCTGTGTGTGTTTACCTGTGAGCATGGGCCTTTGCTCCCATGAAGAATTTGTCTTTACCCCTTTCATGATGATACATTTATAACAGCATGCTTCATGCCTGTGTGCAAAGAGGGATAAGCCGTACCTGAATAATGTCTGTTTACCCACTGCTACTGTGTCTGCACTTTGAATGTTGCTGCTATAAGAATTTTAATATTATTTACTGTCCTACAATTATACTTGATCAAACTGTGTGTACATTAAGAACTAGGCTGTAAGCTGTATTTTCAATGAAAGTATTTGCAGTAAGCTTTCTGTTTCAATTTCCCACATGGTCAGTACCCATCTTTCTGACATGAGTGAAAATAATTAATTGCTTCTTGATAAAATAATTGCCCCCAGTTTACTATGTGCCATAGAGCATTATAGAAGACATGAGAGAGGCTTGGAAATTTGCTCTCAAGATTTTCAAGGGAAAATTATGATAAATTAAGGAAGACTTCGGGGCTCATCATGAGCTTGTGATTCCATTTTAGGGCTCAGCTTCTCACAGAGAAGCAGTGACATAAGAATGCGGGCCAAGTCTTTCCTTTTTATTCATGGTAAAAGGGTTTTTTAGTACTTATTGTCTCACAGAGCACTATATCCTCACTTATATATTCAGGGGTAAAGGTTGTTCTCTGCAAGCTTATCTGTTGCAATATTTCTAGTTATCCTGTTTTAAAGCATTCACTAGTAGGCATACGTATGCAATAAACCATCAGCAAATGCCAAAAAAAACCCTCCATAAAAACTTATTTTGTGTCTTGAAAGAGGATGTGGGTTCAGATGTGCTTCAACACTACACCACTACTGTGCCTTTTTAGTAGTTTTTCATGTAAGTGTTTGCTATTAGGTGTTTGCAATTGTTAAAAGTGACAGCTACACCCCGTTATTTAGGCAAGCCTTTTAAAAATAAGTGTGATTTACATATGGATTGCATATTTTAATTCACAATTTGCATATCCTAAGTGCATTGCAGTGACAAAAGGTATTGCATTTAGGCATCCTAAATTGTAAGGAGTTATGGAAAAGTTTGCTCAAAGGCAGGGTCCCTTCTGTATCTCAGCAATGACTGTACTGCTGTTGACACTCCCCAGGGATGCTGAGGAAGGGTTCTGTATTGCACACTCCAAAAGTGCAAGTAAATAAACATAATTGTCTCTTTCCTATGTTCAAAATGTATATTACAACTCTGGAAGAGAATCATCCCTTGCTATCAATGTATTTCATGACAGTAACTTTGTGCCAGGTCATATAGAGAATTGCTCTTAAAATGAGCCTATATTTCTGAAACTTTTTCAAGTAATGAGGATCTTAACTTTACCAGCAAAATCATATGTAAAATAAATGTCTCTTGTAACCATGCAGAGGAGTCAGGAAGTAGAACTGTAGTGTAGAGTGAACCAGATGAACACACCACTTTGTAGCATGGACCACCGTGCCATGGAAAAAAAAACAATGCTGCAACATGTGATTCATTTCTGCAGATCACCAGGGTGTTTTCCAAGAACAAGCAAGATCAGTGGGATACTCAGAAATATGTCGTAGAGGAAACATCCAAGTTTTTGCTCAAAGAGGTGTTATATAGGAAAGGACAAAATAGGGAATAACTCCTTTAATGATATTTAGGTTGCCGAATATTGCAACAGTTGACCCATACTGGAATAATCTTATAAAGGGAGCCCACTGGGATCCTTCTGCTCTGTAGCAGACACACTGACATCAGTTTATATATTTTCTAGGCCACTACATTTCAAACAGGAGCAGATTCATATTACTACTGTCAGTGATGCATTGAGAAAAAATAGTGAAAAAGACAAAAAGAAAACCTGTATAATTTTCCATTACAGTGACACCAGTGTGGTATCAATAAGATGAATCATCTGTCTTGCAGTAGTGTATTCCTGGGGTTAGCAGATATGCAAGTGGCCTTCAATGTGTCTAATGTTGCTAGCAGTACAGTTCTTATTCAATGTTTCAGCAAGACTCCTGCTTAGTGTCACAGTTAGTATAGACAGCATAGTAATTCGTGGTAAATCTAGGAGACTGACTCATAGACGGATAGGTAGTTGGAAGAATCCCCCATAACTGTCATCTCACTGTGTCCATTAAGAAACATCCATTGGCGGTCACCTTCTTGGGACTAGTTTGCAAACTTGGAAGGGAGCACTGCTACCTTTGCCTAAGATGTGTCAACCCAATGTACCACAGTCGATACACTGAAAATAGCTGTCCTGGTTCCCCAGGCACAGACCCATGGGCCAGCCATGCAGGCAGGCCATGAGTAGCCCCGAGTCAGCTGAGAGTTCCAGTCAAGGCAGCTGACTCACAGGTGTATCCCATACCACCTCATCATGCTCATTATAAAAGGAAGGAGCTCATTGAAGGTGGAGTTCCTCCTCTATCTGGGGCTCCTCCCTTGTGGTCTTCTGTTCCTGCTGTCAGTGTCAAGGACTGGGATGAGTAGAACCTTCTATACTTATTGTTGTATCAGTTTTGTTATTCTCTTAAATCTGTTTCTATTTCAACTCACCAGTGTTCTGCCTTTTTTCCCCGATTCTACTTCTCAACTGGGGAAGTAGCATCAGGTGGTGGGCTAACTGTTATGGTTTAGCCCTGAATACTGGCTAAACATAGACAATAGTGTATGGGAAGGAGTTGATTATTCCACATAACTCAGGTAGTTATATAGGTTAGGTATTTCAAATAAATCACTATAGAATATACCAAAATATTCTTAACTTCTGGAATCACTGAGGGGACAAAAAAGACACCCACCAACATCTTTTTGTTGGTGATAGTGGAGTGTAAATATAGAAGTTTTTCTGAAAAAAAGGTTTTTTCTTAGTTCCTGATGGCATTTGGGTTAAAATTTACTCCTTATAAAATAAACACCACTTTTTCTTGACACTGTTAAGAATGTCATTCCTCAAGTGTAACTTGTAGCTCTGATGCAGTAAACAAAAATGTTGTTTTGTTAGTACTACCATTTGCTCTTAAATCTTCTCACAGTTGCATGAAAACCTGTGTTCTGAAATTCAACCATTCACATCACCTTTCTTGAGATTCTCCAGTTTTGGGTGCATTTATTACTGCTCAGAACATACGGAGCACTGGTAACTTAACAAGCAAGTGGCAAACAAATTCTTCAATGGAAAGGCTTTAGGTGACCTTCTTGTGAGTCACTTCCATGTGGGTACCCCTTTGAAGGACACTGAATGGAGCAGACTGCTTACAGCATGGGAGAGTAAAACGTGAATGGGATGACATATAAGTGATGAAACTGGGGAAAAAAGCAGGTGGAAATAACAGAGAAGGAGCAAAAGTTCAGCTCCTCTATGCAGCATCCCCACGCAGAGTGAAGGCTTCCTGTGAACTTGCCTCTTTGGGGGTGTAGCCTGCCATCTGCCTCAGAAGTGGTGGATTTTCAGGAGAAATTAAAGGTGAGAAATGTCATTCAGAGCTACTGCTTGTGACTACCCTGCACACCACCTCATGGGAAAAGCTCTGGAAAATCAAACTCATGCTGCTTTGCCACCACAATGTGCGTATGGTTGGAAGCTGCTGTTCTACCCTGGTAGGATATTGTGTGAGTGTGTAGGCATAGAGGATTAGCCTGAAGAAATTCAAGATCACTTTGCCAAATGTTTATTGCTGCCACAGTGAGCACATTATGTAGACACAAAGAACACACTGTAAGAGAGGGTCAATATTTTCTTCTTTCAGAAGTACAGGTTCCTGTATACTGATATGAGTTTCGTCTGCCGTGATGGGGGAGGCTCAGTTCACAGTGTGGCAAAACCAAACCAGTTCACTCCATGAATCTTTAATGTCGTTAGGTGACGTGTATTGTGTCACGTTGTGCAGTCAGTGTGAGCACCTACTCAGTACAAAGCCCAGGTTAGAAGAGTCTTTAGGATTGCATTGGTTGCTATGAGTTATTTTCTATGTTAACTTACATACATTCAAATATTTAATGATTTAGTTATAAGTTCCAAGCCATAGCTCAGACCATCGAAGTAATTTCACTCTTTTCCAATGGCAAGAAAAATAGCCATCTCTTTTTAAAAAACACTTTCCTCTGAGGTTCTTGTAAAGGCAGGAAACAACAAGAGTTTCAGGCTGAAAAGC
Organism: Podargus strigoides; assembly: GCA_028020825.1. Taxonomy (NCBI): domain Eukaryota; kingdom Metazoa; phylum Chordata; class Aves; order Caprimulgiformes; family Podargidae; genus Podargus; species Podargus strigoides. The sequence continues at coordinate 16,494,909 of CM051621.1, read as the reverse complement.
TTGCAAGAATGAACTCCCGCATATGATTTTTAGCACTTCCTAACTCTAACCAGATGTGAGGAATGCAAGAATAACCTTTTAATTTATATTTCTAGCTGTGCTGATTCGAGGAACAGGAGGACAGGAGGGATGTGTATAAAGTACTGTATAAAATACAAGAGTGCTGATCCAAAAAATTTTTAAATGTCATGTTCAGTCCAAGGTTTGTGCAGAGGTCTGGGAACAGCTCTTATTTGTCTAAATTGCTTTCCTTATGCCTCGCTGTGGGTGATTTTTCCTCCTTTGCTATTTTTTTTGATAGCAAAATGACATTTAGTTTTGAATTAATCCACAATTTTGCTGAAAAAAACCCACACAGTATTCAGTTTGTACTAGTGAGTGGTTGCAGAGCAAAGCCCATGTTTGCTGAGGTTTTCAAGTTGTACACAGTGTGTTTTATTGACATGATCCAGACACATAGGGAGGAGGAACGGTGCAGCTACCTGTCCTGCACTGGAGTATGGCACTTCTCCTCTGCCCTTACCTCTTAGATGACTAACTTCACAAAAATTAAGATAATTTTCTTCAATTCTTATTGTTATGCAGGCAAAATTCCTGCTGTTTAATTGGCAATCCATGAAGGAGCAGGATTTGTCCTTGAATAATGTCTGAAGTAAGATCAGGATTAAGAGGGGGAAAAATCATTTGGAAATATTCTTGTATGAGTGTGGTGAAGGAAGACTGAATTTAGGCAGAGATATTTTTCTATGGTTATGGTGAAAAAATGGTTTTTTCTATTACTTTTCTATGTAATGAATGCCCACAACATAACAACTTTGGACTGGCATTTTCTGCATTTTATAACAGCACCTTTTTTATTTGTCTTATAACAAAAATATGAATTGTTTCCTACCAAACGTACTATTATATGGTGTTAGGCTTTGTAAATAAGTAAGTCAGGTAACTGTTCACTGCAGTAATCGCCACACAAATTTGTTTCCAGTTCCTGAGTTGAGTTTGCAATGCTGCTGTTAAAAAAAATATGTTTAGTTGTGAAATACGTATGAATTATTTGAAAGCCAGGAAGATATTTCAAATGTGCATGTGTGCAGCACCATATTTGCATGTTTACATTGCAAAGTGGAGTATCTTATTTTTTTATTGAGATTCCTGTTTGGCCATAACGAATGTGAAAGATACCAAATTCAATTGGTTTTCCCACATTAGGTTATTTCTGTACATTTTTTAAATTTGGTGTATTTTGAAAAAATATATTTAATATGTCAAAGAAGTATTTTGAATTAGATAGTCATATTCATGTTAAGACTGATAACTTGGTGTTTGGATATCTGGATCATTCTCCCTGGTGGTGACAGGGATGCTTATTGGCAACATTACACTGTAACCCTATCAACAGTGCTGAAAGATAAATGTTATTCCTCAGCCTTTAGAGAAGAAGTTCCTACTTTGAATTTCTTCAGTTCTGTAAGAAAATGTGATCCAAGAGAGATTTTCTTATGTTTCCAGTGTGGGATCATAAAGTTTTTATATATATTTTTTGTAATTAAATAAAGAGTTTTTAGGTTGATGTTCAGAGCGTGGGGTTCCCTGTGGTTTCATTGTACTGGGATGTCAAGAGCTATGAGTAACCATGATTTCCGTGTGTAATTGAGTGCAACCATCACCTTTGTAGCTTTCCACCTGCTAATTTATAGAAGCAGGTATGATGGACCAGGGCAAGAATCACACTAGTCCTTTTTTCCCCCATTTCTTTTCCTCTTTTATTTTTTTTACCTGGCTGTTGTCAGGCACAGGTGTTGATCTGGGTGGGTATTTGGGTTGATCCTATGTGGTGGTTGTTGTTTTATTTTCACAGAGAGCCTGAAGTTGTCCTGGCAGTGGCAAGTCAGCATTGTCATAGGAACTGTACCTTATCTGTAGTGGTTCCAGAAACACACAACAGTGAGTTGTTGTAGCAAAAATATATCAGGAAGATGGTATAATGACTCTCTGTGAAATATGGAAAAAAATGTGTCATATAGCTAACAGGACAGAAACCACAGGAAGAGGCTATTGCAACTTCAGTACAGATTTGTTACAGCACTTATTACCGACGTTACCTTTTTCAAGCTAAGAGCATTCTGCATTACTTGCTGCATAAAATTGTATTAAAAACTACGTATAACGTGCATTCTGACTGAAGCTTATAAACCTGTTACATTGCTTACCCTTTTCAGAAATTGGTTCTTTATTATTTGATGTTATTTTGTCAGACATCTGATTTGTATAGCTGAACGCAGGGCACTTGCCTTCGCTTTAAGGGTAATAAACAAGCTGCACTTTTAAAACCAACAAAACATTTTTAAATGGTAGAATATTTTCCTAATTATTTTGTCTAGTGTTTTGAATAGCTTTTTACTTTCTCTGCAGTTAGCTTCCATGAGCTTGAAAGAGAAAGAGAGTGGGAAAGCAAGCTTTGCTGCAGAAAAAAAAGAAATCAAAGCCAACCACCAACAGCTTTTTGAAAAAGAGTGTTCTGGTTGTTATAAAACATGTATATAACCGACAACTGATATTATCCACTGGTGAGATATTGTTCATACGTCTGCAGCATAAAATTACCAGAAAAATCACGCTGGTTATCAATCCACATGTACTTAATGCAGTTTGAGGATTTTGCGAATGCCATGTGTATCTTTTATCATATCACTGTAACCCCTCACCTCCCACCAGTTCTCCAGACACGCTCCCTACTACGTTATGTCCCTTTTTATGCACGTATCAACACATTTCACCTCTTATATTTTTCACCTCAGTGTGGACCGTGCTGTGATGCTTGACTGACAGTGCTTGCGCACAGAAGTCCTGTGTTCAGGGAAGGGACTGTCTTTCTCTTTCACATCACATGTCTGTTGGCTTCAGTCTTGCCATGAAAAGAAGTATTCCAGTGTTGAGGAGGTCAGCTATGCCTATATGGAAAATGCCTATACAAGCCTGTTATGCCCACATGTCGAGCTGACCAGATGCTGTGTGGCCAGTTTGGTGCAGAGCCCAAACAAGTATATCCACCCTCTTCACTGGGTTTGCTTGCTCAGACATGATGCCATGCTATGCAGACATGTAGCTCTTGGGTTACTTGCAGTGTCAGCAGAGCAAATTGGTGTCTGCCTACAATATGTTTTGTAGATATGTTCACGTCTATGTTTACACTGTACTAACCACAGTGAAAGAGTAGCTTTAACTAACTTGAACTAACTACCATAAGTACTGTTAGTAGCTTTCTCTCAGCAGAAGGGAGCTTATGGAGAGCTGCAAAAAGCATCCAAGAAAGGTAAATTTTGCCTGAGCTGAACCCTGTGAGGTCCTGACAGGCTGTGCTTGTCCTCAGGCTTCTCATCAGAAATGGTGGTGGTGGTGTGAGGTGCTATTCTAGCACACAGAAACTGGACTGAAACCAAAAATAGTATTTATCAGAGTTGCAGCTAATGAAAGGTATATGTTGCTCCTGATTTTGCCTGGATGTAAATCAGGAGATTTAGAAGTGAAAAAGCTATCCACTACATATGGTATTTTGTCTCGGTTGCTCACAGCTTCTCTTTTAATGCTTCTAAGGGTGAAAAGGACCTATGCATTATTCCGATCTGTGCTTTGTTAGTTGTTTATTCTTCCTTCATGTAGGCTGCAAATGTTTAACAGTATTTCTAGAATACATGTAAGATTTTTTTTTTTTTTCTTGCCTAAGCTTCCCATCTCAACATGGTTCAGAGGAGAGAGTGGAGATCAGACATTGGTAGAATTACATTTGTAGACATCTGTCTTCAGAACAACTTTGCACAAGCGAATATAGCAGAACAGACCTTCCTACATGCTTTTGTAGCAATAGCTTGAATATTTATACAATCTAGGGGGTAGAAGATCCTTAGCATAATGGCAAAATTCTTTACAGGAGGTAATTAGTGTGGTTCCAGTGTCTTGCTTAATTTTCATGGAACTATTTGGATTCAGCTCAAGAGGTTAATCGAGTTTGCTGTGAAAAGTGTGCTGGTCAGTTAACACACCACCAGCATGAACATGCCACAGAGAGGCAGACACCTGTTTTCTGCAGCTTTGGTTTTGAGCTCTCCATTGAGGTTCTTCCCCAGACCAACTTGGGTACCTGCATGAAAGAATTGTGGAGGTATGTGAGGGTATGGACAATATGACTTTATCTTAATGTCATTTTGCTTGTGTTTTTACTTTTTTTTTTGGTTTCATGCTGAGTTTAGTATTCTGCTAGGTCAGATGAAGTCAGGGGTCAAGGGTGTGCTTGATTTAATACAACTGGATAGTTTGCCTGTTTTTTGTCTGTTCCTTTTGATGTCCTGTCATTTGTATTTTATGGTTTTGCCTTTATTTCTTGAGATGACTTTTCTGGGTATCATTTTCTGTGCTGCGTTGGTCCTTTATGCTGGTACAGATTGCATTTGTCCATCTAAAATGCCTGTCCTGCACAATTTCCATCATTTTTACGGGCTTATATTTTGTCATTTTCTGCTTGAGTTTGGTTATGGCTTGTTATGTTTTGACAGTGGTTTGTCATACAGCTGTGAATAACCTCTTTGGCTTGCCTTTAAAACTTTCTTCTTTGCAGTTGTTGAACGAAGTTAGCTGAAATACTGTTTCTTCAAACAGAATGATTAGCACAGACAGAAGTGTGAGTGGCTGTGTACTGCAACTAGGCAATCCATTTGTTCTGGCTTTATTCTCATTCAGAATGCAGATTTTTAATGCAAATATAAATATTCTCTTTGCTAAAATATTCATGTTTAGATCTTTGCTGGAGAGTGATTGTTTTGATTTATAAGATGTGGATGTTTTACAGTTAAAACTGGAGCTCACTCATATAAGGTACGGTTTTGTCTGTGGAAAAGGAATGTGGGTAAGCCCCTCAAACATTTCTGCCCTCCAGGATTAGACCATAGGCTTCCTCCATGGTTGTACTGGAGCGAGTCTAGAGAAGAGCCATGAATATGATTAAGGGCTTGGAGGATCTGTGAAATGAGGAGAAGCTGAGAGAGCTGAGACTGTGCAGCCTAGAGAAGGGGCATCTTATCAATGTGTGTAGATACATGATGGGGGTGGAGTAAAGAAGTCAGAGCCAGACTCTTCTCGGTGTTGCCCAGTGAAACGCAAGAGGACTAGGCACAAAGCGAAACACAGAAAATTCCATTTAACCACAAGAAAAAGCATTTTCCTTGAAGGATGGTCAAACACTGGCACGGGTTACCCAGGGAGGCTGTGAAGGCTCCATCCTTGGAGATATTCAAAACCTGACTGGACAGAGTCCTAGCCGACTCACTGCATGTCACCCTGCTCTGAGTGGGGGGTTGGACCAGACAATCCTGAGAGGTGCCCTCCAAGCCCAGTTGTCATCCTGTGAAAGGGATCTTGGACTCTGCCACTTGCTCTCCACATCCACTAGTCCACGCTGTCTTAGCCTGAGGCTGAAATACTCTAGATGAGAAGACTCTAGATTTTGTAGTGTGCAATTCTTTAAAGACTGGTAGTGTGCTGCCAGCATAATAAGCAAAGGGTTGATAGGAAATTTTACTGTAATAGGTAGGCTGGCTGAGCCTTAATGAAAAACTATGCTGTTCCAGTTTAGCATTGTATTGAGACACATAGAGCTTTTTATAGTTGTCTTCTGACTGTTTTTACCAAAACGAATTACAGTAAAATATTGTCTCTCTTCAGAGAGATGATGGATTTAAGACTGAGTTGCAGATTATGTGTCTCTGAGGATAAGGGTCATAAGGTGTGGGGAGTTAAGCTGAGGTCTCATTGTCATGAAGTTTCTGTTACTTATTCTTGACTCAAGTGTGTTTTAGAGGATTGAAGTGCTAGTTACAGGCTTTTGAGAAAAGGAAATGCACTGTCAACTGAATCAAAATTATACAGGCAAATCCTCAGCAGAGTAAAATGTTATTAGAAAATAATTATTGGAGAAAAGGCAGAGTCAAACCTAACACAATGTTTGAATTACACAGGATAGAAGGAACTTTGGAGGGAGAAACCTAGAGATTTACCCTTTTATAAGCTTTAGCATTTTGGGTTATAGCTTTTAACTGTAGGCAATATTATTGACAGAAAGTAAGTAAGATATTGCAGATACCATGAAAGTATCATGGATCAAACCAAAAACACATAAAACATTGGACTTTGGATGTGGGAAGGATTCAAGTAACTCACAGTGCTGAATTCATGTTACTCATCCCTCTTTGCAGTTTTGTTACAAAATTGAGAACAAAGGCAAAATGGTTGGAAACCTTAGATTCCCTCAATTTCCATGAAGTGCTAAGTAGATCACTGAAGATAAAAATAAAATTGTAAGGGTATGGGAAGAATGTATATATGGCTAATTTTACTCCTCAAAAAGCTGTGCTTTATTAGCAATATGGAGGTAGTACTTCCACTGTCTTCTGAACTTCATAGTTTAAAATCTGTAATGTCTGTAGACGATACAGATGTTTTCTGGATGTTTAAATACAATGTTGTATATTACTAGTATACTACTATTAATAGTATACTATAGTATATTATTATTATTACTACTGTTTTAATAGATTTTAAATCATACATTTAATTTTGCTTAATATGTAATTTGTGTATATAACTAGGAATTTCCAATAAGAGAAAATTATTTCCATTCTATAAGTAGTCTAAATGATAGGAGCCCAATCTTACCCAATAGATAGGGAGAAAAAAAGGACAGGTCTGTGTGTGCCAGATTCCGCCTTAGATACATGTGGGTGGTTTAATCAACATGGCCCACACATCTCTGAGACAGAATTTGGACTTATTAGACTGTCTTTTCACTGCCTTCCGTGCCATACTATCAAATCTGACAGTAGCTTTTCCTGGGAATTGACAGATTCATGCTGTTTGGGTTTGAATCCACTCACCAGATAAGGTCTTATAATGGTGGAGGGGCGTTCCCAGGAGCAGTCTGCCTTGCAGCTCTTCAGAGCAGGTCACAGTACTGAAAACTGGAGCTTTACTGTTGTCCAGCTTCATGGAGGGATCCCTCCCTCCACATCCCAGCCAGGTGGACTGTGTCTGGGAGGGAACACACCTGTTGTGCTATTTCACTGGGACAAATTTGGGCAAATGGAAGCATAGGCGGAATAACAGCAGTGACGTCACTATGTAACTACATGAAGTTTTGCTTTGTGTGTACCGATTTGTTTATTTCAGTTACAAAAACATACGGACATGAACATGCCAAGCTCTGGCCCACACAGATGTCTATTAGCCATGTCCAGAGATGTCAATTAACAATTAACAGGAAGTTCAGGCTTTCTTCTGCGGTGCTCAGGAAAGCTCATTTGCAATCAATGGGAAGTCATCTCCTGGCTTCCCTAGCCCTTACCTCTGGGTGACGGAGAGTAGCATCTCCATTTAATTACTGAGATCCAACTGTGATAATCTCTGAAGCAAGAGACTTTCATGGTCTGCCTAGAGCTTTACAGGACAGCTCAACATTTTGTGTCGGGAGCCAAAGAAACCCACAGCCCCGTCCAGTGGGGTTCCTCAAGTCCGTTTACAGCATGTTGATGAGATAATCAGCTGCAGGCTGCACCAGAGCTTCCAGACAGAGCTCATTTAAACTATAGGCACAGGGTGGGTTGTTGTTTCTCATTCTGTTGCTGATTCTGTGGAACTTTTAAAGACTTTTTATATGTTATGTTTTTATATTTGTGTCTGGTTTATGACTTATTTTATATTACAGCTCTAATTGAAGACATAGGACTTGACAGAATTCAGAGCTGCAAAAACTAGCCTGAAAGCAATAAAACCAATATTTTTATTTCACTGATTAACACTTGCATTGTTTCACTTCTATACCAACTTGGCAGCAATCTTACATGGTGTATATGTATATGCTAAATCCAAGTCTCTGCCCCTGAGAGCTTCTACTGTAAAGGCAACACAAGAGCAGCTCAGTGAGCAAGGAGAGGTTTGCTATCACGCCGTGCTTCTGCAGAGAGGCCATGAACCTTCATTCTGTAGAGAGGGCATTGAAATTTTGACAGCCTATCTTTGGGACACAAAGGGAGGAAGTGTTCTTCTATTCCTAGCCCACAAATAACACCAGTTTCCTGTGAACTAGAAAAACATGTTTACTTTCTGTTTTATTCGAATCTTCCTTGGGTAAAAAAAACCCAAACCAACAGTACCATCACCACCACATGGTGTGTGGTGGTACCACAATTATATTACAAAGTACTTTAACTGGCTTTCTGCCCATAGCTAGTCTGAGGCTTGCAAAAACTCCGAACTTCACAAATTATGGCCATTCCCACCTAGAGATCATTGGCTTTTTAGCTCAGTTTGGGATGGAAAAATAATTTTAGACTTAAACATGTTCCTGAAAGAATAAAGTATTTTACACTCGGGCAAATATATTTAAAAGGGAAAATAAATGAAAGGAAAGCATGAAAATAATGATTGCTAGGATCAGGATGACAAGGTCACCCTAATCATTATCATTGCGTGTCCAGGCCAAAAGGCAGGAACGTGACCTAAGTGTCTCCCTCCCCGAGAGGCAGGCTGTGGGCCATTTAATATGTCAGAAGGTTTCATTGTTTTCTTCAGAAAATCTTGAGGAATGGTACTTAAGAAATTCTATATAATATAACTGACCTATAAAGCTTCTTGCTATATTCATAGGTTGAATTAATTGATTTCTGGACCACCCATATTTGGGGAATGTCACAAATCTATCTGTCTTACTTCAAGTCTAAAATTTTGTATAGGTCTCTGATCCACTGGAAAGGTATACAAAATCACTTGTAGCCATGCTGTTACCCCACTGGATAGGCTAAAGGTACGTCATCCCAGTGGATGACAGCATTGTATTTTGTGCAAAATGGTCACTTCAGATATGCCTTTCTTATAGGCATTTTCATATAAATAACTATAACCTGTTGCTAAATCCAGCTGATCTTTGTCAGTTTGCTTTGCTATCTGAGGATTTGCTAGCACAAACGAAGCAAACATTAAGGGGCAGTGCTCACTACTCATGGGAAATAGTGCATCATCAGTACTCAGCTGGGGATGAAGGATACTGCTCAGGACAAAATGGTTATTTAAAGCAGCATTCCAGTGAGCTGGAATTAATACCTGAATGCTGAGGGGCAGGTGAATTTTCCGTCTAGTATATCCAGTATCTTACAATGCAGAGTGTCACACTTCATACTGTAAAAAAGGTCTTTTCTGGGTAATGTGACCGTAAGAGCCTGTTAGTATTTGTATAGATACAAGTATGAACCTGTGTGTGCTTTCCTAAGCCTGAGTATTGGGCTCAGAGTCTAGACTTCTGCAGTCATGGGTATTCCAATGTATTCTTGAAGGCAGATGATATAGCATCTCTTATTAATATTGCTTGATAAGTCCTGTTAAAAGGCCTTCTTTCTACTTATTTATAATTTTGTGAAACTTGACCCACTTAAGCTGAAATTGTGTTTGCTTTTAGCTAGTTCTTTTTTATTTATTTGGAGGAGAAAAAAATCAAGGAAAAGTCCTCCGCACTTAAAATGCACAAAATTTTTGATGATCCCTAGACTTTATAAGAGCTGTTCCATGGCCTTTTGTTGTTCTTGGAAATACCATCTCCTGCACAAATAAGCTTTGTTACTGCTGTAGAGAGTTTCATGTTTATCCTAGAAATTAAATGATCTTTTTAAGCCATTGAGTGCTTCAGAAAGAGGACCAAGACTTTGAAACCGCTTCAGTCATCTGTGGCAAGGCGACATGGTGAGCCAAGGACAGGTCTGCTTATTATTACAGGTTTCCATGAATGTTTCTTCCAGACGTGAATATTAGCTACAATGGTTTATGCTGGACATTTGCATCAGCCATTTCAATTTTATAGACAGACAGGGTCTGCATGTGCCTCTGTCACTGAAAATCAGGTTCTGTGGGGCATATCCTTGTGTGCACCTCTATTCCTCTTCATCGTTTTGGTCCCCCACTTTGTTGTTCACAGTAGCATATCCCTGTGGCAAACATAGATAATGCTTACTAGGAAAAGTAGTATGAATAAGGTATTTAATGTATTTCTAGCCTTCTTTAATGTATTGTAGCTGTGAATACAAGGCAAAAAGCAACACCATATGACCATGGTACTTTGGGAATGGTCTATAAACTGCAGTTAAAATAGTTTCAAGACATTTATGCAGTGCATAAGTCACGTGAGTAGAGGTTTATCACAATCAGTAGGACTGTTGGATTTTCATATCACAGATTCACTGCTTAGGATGATTAGCAGGAAATTTAATTTGCACTAATTAGCCTTAGGGGAGCAAGAAATTAACTTGATGGGTAAATTTCACGTTTTACTGTATACCATACCAACATGGAAAAATTTGAGTCAAAGCCTGTGTTGAGTCCTATGCTGATACACTGGACTTCAATTTTTCTAAATTAAATTAAAAGACTGTAGAAAATTAATATATGCATGGTGAGTGGGTGGGTTTTTTTAGGAGCTAGAGTTGTAGAATAGTCACTCAATGTATTCATTCAATTGTCAGGCACTTCCAGAGAGTGTGGTATATTTTTGCACATTAAATTACATTAATATCTAATATTACAGCAAAAGCTTTAACAAGTCCTAATTCTCTATATTTGTATATTTTCATTATATAATGTGTGTATGACTGCACATGCAATATTGCACATTGTAATGCACAGAGCAGAAACAGTTTTCACAGAACTACTGTGAAAACGCCATACTTTTTAATTTACAACACCCACTTGCAAATACATTTTTAGGGTCAGGAGCCTATGTTCGCATGCTGGCAAAATTCCTATGAAAATAATTTTTTTAGAAATTACTCTCAGAAGTATACAGCAAATGAGGGACGCATGAGTCACCACAGTGTCCTAATAGACGAATAAGAATTAGGAACTAATAAACTCTAATCTTGCCTGTTGATGGTGTCTTTTCTATCTCATTCTTCCAAAACACAGTTTAGATTGCTTGGTTTTTCCCTCTGTAAAATGGAGGCAATTTTTATATATCCACCACTCAGAATTACTGTGGATTGATTAATGCGTGCAAAGCAATGAGTCATTCAGTATGGAAGTATTTGGTCTATTATAAAGTGAAGTGTTTTGTCATGCCAAGCTTGTGGTTGCATCCAAATTTATCTGTAAAAAAGGAGATGGAAAACATCAGTTGCATATGATATAATTACCTTTGATGTCAGTGCTTCTGCTAGTTTTTGCATCTGAAGTAAACCCAGCGGCTCCCTATTGCTATTACATATTTGGAATTAGACCTTGTAGTACTGAGCTGAAACTGCTATTGAAGTGAGAGGTGTGACTTCAGTAAGAGTTTCAGTTGAGTAATTATTACATAATTGGGTACCTTGAGTCCATAGTTTGGGGGTTAAGTGCACATAAGATAGTTCAGGTATCTGCTCAGACTTTCTAGCCTATGACACACATACTTCTGGTCTAAAGAGAGATCTCAGATAGATCTGTGGGTAGTCATATGCTGTGTAACATATATCATATTGCATTCTCAGGTCCTTCTTCAATCCCCAATTCAATCTGATTTCTCAACAGTATCCCTCCTGTACAATCAAGAGTGTGTGTGTATGTGTGGGTGGGTATATATAAATATACATGTGCCCACACACAGACAAACATATATGTGTACACAGCCCCGCTTTATAAATGTGCTTTGCCTTTTTGGGTGTACGAGTATATTTCTGTAAATGCTCACCACTTGTATTTATACATTTATGAGTAATATCCAACTTTCAGTCATAATTGACACCATGTGGCTCTCTGTATAATCATTACTTCGGGACAAAAAGCCTTGCAGATGGTTTCAAGAGTGACTCTAACTCACCATCAATGTAAAAAGATTAAATAAGATGAGCCCACTCCCTCGGAATGGAGTAAGCCATTTCCATTGATTTAAATTGGAGAAGGCACAAGTTCGTTTCTACAGCAGACAGAGAACATGTATTATATTCGTTAAATGAAAGTTTGATTTCATTGCACTTAAAATTATTCATGTTCTGTTAGCAAATGGTTTGAGATTTTATAACCTAGAGCATTTGCTGAATTCTGCTTTGTATTTTCCTCACAGCAATTGGAAGGACCCTCATTCCTCGTTATTTTAGCACTGTCTTTGAAGGAGGTGTAACAGACCTGTATTACATTCTCAAGCACTCAAAAGAGTCATACCACAACTCATCCATCACAGTGGACTGTGATCAATGCACCATGGTCACTCAGCATGGAAAACCCATGTTTACCAAGGTAACAGGGAAGACTCAATAAAGCATGTTTTTGGTTTGTTTTTTTTTTTTTTTTTTTTTTTTTCTTTTTCAGTGTGTATAAGAGTGAAAAATATTGGCTATTGCATTTTTCTGGTACACTGAGATTATTTCTAATACCAAAACCCCTTGAAGCCATTTAATTACTATTCCCTATATTCATTACGTGACTGGAAAATTCTGTGGGCATCCTCTGCTATTCTCCCAGAAAGACTGCAAGAGAAGCACATAATGCCAGATTGCTAGAACCACCAGTTGTACATGAATTAAATTCAACCTGCCTGTCTCCTTTTCTCTGGGCTTGATTTTAAAGCAACAATGAGATTTCACAGTGGTGATACCTACCCTTTGGGATGGTATGCTTTACGTTTGATACTTACCCAGTCCAAGGACTATAAATCTCTAGAAAAATAGTGACTTAATACAGTAGGATGCTGGTCCAAAGGGCAGTGAAGTCAATGGAAGGAGTCAATTGATTTAAACATGCTCTGGATTAGGCAGTTAGTGAATATTCAGTATTTGTAATTGATAGTGAATTATCTTTATGATTGGCCCCTTCTAGTCCTATAATTAAAATAAGTGCAATATATTTGTAAAAAACATACCAAAAAGGTAGAATATACAAATTAAAACAAACAAAAAAATCTTATGTTAAAAAAATCAGTAAACTGACTTTCAAAATGGAAATGTACCCTGTTGTAAATTAACAGGAAATTATGATTTTCCTTCTTGTATCGTTCATCTGCATGAATTTTAACCTTTGCATGGAGAAAATCATGAAAGGAGAAGGGGCAGCAGGAGGAGATAACCCATCCATGTTGCCCTTGGCCTGCAGGACTGCAGAGGTTTTAGAGTCAAAAATGGCACCAGCTGTCAACAGTATCATGACCAGGGCTCACATGGCTTACACTGTTTTAGCAGATACGTGAGTCCTGGCCTTTTGTAGTGTCTTCCCTGACATCTTCAGGGCTCTTAGAGTGGGGCTCAAAGAAGAGGGAGAGGAAGCAGCTGGTGTGCGGAGCACTAGTGAGCTGGGAGATATGCATTTAGTGGTGGTGTTGTTCCAGCTCTCCCACTCCAGCCCCCTGTGACTTACATAAACACAAATAGAGAGGGAGATGCCAAGAGAACAGATATTCCCAGGTAGCACCTCTTTGCCACCTCACTGCTCACGAGGAGCTGTGCATGCTGGCCATGTACAGAGGATGTGAGAAGGGTATACAGTAGCTGCTTATTCACATAGCTCCATAAAGTAGGTTCTGTGTCATTTCCCTTTGTGTTAGCTTTAATGCAGTAGCAAATAAAAGAGGATTTTTTTTTAATCAGTAAATAGAACATGCTTTTCTCAATTCAATTAGTTTATTTTACTTATCATGGCAGCACATTACGGTGTTGTTACTTTCGAAGGAGGCTAGTATCCAGCAAGTCAAAGATAGAATAGCAGCAGGGACCAGCCTGGGCACACACCTCGTGTGAGGGGAGCAGCAGTCACCTCCCGTAGCACCATCCTCTTTTGTGCAGTGAGACCCTCCATCTGCACTGCAGCCCTGGCAGCACCTAGCCTGCTGCAGTCAAGATTCCTATATAAGCCTCTGTATCTCAGTGAAAAAGTTCAGGTAGGGTTGTGATTTGGATTCTAAGGGGGTTTAATGGCTGCATGTTTAAAATATAACTGTGTTAGTAAGAGCAAATTTTAAATAAAACACAGTAGTTGGTGGACTAAGGGAGAAAAGAATATATTGCTCTCTCAGAAATAAGTTAGAGCCGAATGTTGTGTCAGCTGTGTGTGAAACTTCTGGCAGAGATACTGAGGGCACAGATCTTGTACCCAAAGGTAAATTCCTAACTCTCACAGCATCAGTGGTGGAACAAAGCAGACCTCCCATAATAAGCAGCATTCCAATGGACTGCATAGCTCCTTAGATCATGTCTGAATTTGACCCAGTGAAACTGCCGCAAAGGGGTTTTTTAGTGCAAAAATATGAACTGACTATATTTGTTAATAGCCACTTCAGTTTCACACACAACTTGTAAGCTACAAATTCACTAACTTCTAATATAATGGGCTGAAAGAGTTCTCATCACGTATTGAATTAGGAATGCCTTTTATTCATTTTGACATTTTCCTAGTTAGAGCAAGTCACTGCATACTGCAGTATTGGACGAATACATAAAATGGCATTGCCTTTTTTTTTTTTTTTCCCTAAACAAATATGGCCAGAAGAGTAAGAATATGAATAGTCCAGCTTGTCTTTAGAGGGTGAGAGGTCTCTGTAAAGCGAGGCACGCACTTGACTTGTTTTATCAAAGTATAAATAAATATTATAAGGATTTAATACAGTTCAATGGCATGAATTAAATGTGGTAAAAGAAGAGACTGAAGCCCTGACTACCACGTTTGTTTACCTGGCAGATACTTCATTTTTATCTTCAGGTAAAGGAAGGCTTTAGGAGTCCTCCTAAGTCTGTTTGCACTGTATTTACTGACACTCCAACTTTATGCGTAGGCAAACTGTTTTTCTGCAGATAGCGATGTTCATATTTCCCGATAGATTGGCAGAGGCGAGCTCTGCCTCACCACTAGAGCAGTGGGCACCCCCTGTTCCATCTGTTCTCTTCCTGTCCCAGCCATGGGGCCACCAACTGGATTTTATAGGTGAAGCCCTTGAAACTCAGTGATTTTAATCCTTGCTAACAATCTCAGGCATTCCCCAGATTTGTGTAAGCTTTAGGTTTCTTTTCAAGCAATGACTCAGGTTTGAGAAATGGTCGTTAATAAAGGGAGAAGAGTTTTGAATGATGCCTGGTGTTAGGAGAGCGAGAGTCCAAGCAATAAGGCACAGGACCGAAGTTGGTTTTCATTAGTGTGAGCAGTTGAAATTCCTACAATTAATAAGTGCAGTGAAGGGGTTAAAAAGCTATTGGTTAGTTTGAGAAATGTTCTTTTTTAGTTTTTTCCTGGCCTAGTCTAGAGCAGCCACGTGATATACTGAATGCCTGCCAGCCTCTTTCTTGTTGATCCTCCGGAGACCATCTGTGCTGGGGGCATTGATTAGAGTGTGTCTGCTGGGATTACATCTTTTCTGTTGCCATGCCAACTAATCAGCTGATTTTGGTTACCACAGAAACAAAATGTCAGAGCTCACAGTACGGTAACATGAATTCAGCACAACAGAAAATGTTTTCTTAATTGGAGACCCTTTTGATTTTTTGGATTCTATGTAAAAGGCAGCTTAAAAAAATATTTAAAAAGAGGCTCATTTAAAATAAGAACTGCGCCAATTTTATTGATTAAAAGCAATGCGTAGAATTCTGCTCTACATAAGGAAATTAAATTCCTTTATAAGATGTATAAATTTTTACCACTGTGATATGAGGTATGTGTTTCAGTTTTTCTATTAAAATTTGTTAATGCCAGTGCATAAAATAAATTTGTTAAGAGCTGTGGGGTTTTGAGCTTAACAGAAGAAACATTTGAGATGCCACAGGTATTATTATTTTTAAGAATATTTTAAACTTGAAATATTTTCATGTTAATTAGTCAATAATCAGGATCTTTGGCTCAACACAGTAACTTTAATAATAATTTTTTTACCAAAATATAAATAATATTTTTTATACACATGTGTACCCCTGTGTAATTTCTTATCATAGTGCAGCTGATGAGAAAATAAAAATCAGGTTCAAATGACATAAGAAGTCACATTAAAAATTTGAAGGCATCACTAAGGTATGTTGAAAAGGGCAGATGAGAACCTTTTGCAAGATTCTACTTCATAGCTCTACAATAATTTGTTTATGTAGTATGCCTGTTAAAATTACCTACGTGTTTCTGCAGGAAAAACTATGATGACGTGAAGTGAACGGTTAACCAGAAAAGCCATACATTGCCCAAGTGGGAACTAGCCAAGTCTGAGTCGGGGCTTGTAAAAACGCTCAACAGACTCAACCAAATCTGGGCTGGCTAGTTGTTCAGTCAAGTATTAGTAGTATTAAAATTAAAGTTGCAGGAAACTTTCCTTTTGAAAGCTGTAACACCCTGTTTCTACAATATATCTGTACCCTGCACTTCCAAGTTTACTTTGAATAGGAGTTGTAAGTCTAAACATCCAATTTAAAGAAAAAAATCAACAACAGAGGGAGTTAATTTTCAGATCATACAACATTTACAGTACTCCAGTCAGGATACCATGCTGGGCATATGTTTTGCACCTTAGAGACCACCACAGCCACGGTGTTTTTTCCACATAAAGTTGTGGACAGTTGCTTAAAAGTCCCCAGTAATTTATTTTTCTTTTCATTTCCAGGTAGGTACCCACTTGCTGCATTTACTTCTCCAGTATTTTCTCTCCTTTCTTGGACAAAACTCCTCACAAATCTGCATGAGCCACTTTCTGTGGAAGCAGCTCTGTTGTCCACGACTGCAACCTCTCTGCTCCCTGGGCTCTCAGACCTGCTATGGCAATGCAGCTCATGCAGCCCAATCTGGCTTTCCTTGGCAAGGGTATTAATAAAAGTAGATAAGAAATGAAAGAAAAATAAAAAAGGAGTAAAATGCCTGGAAAAGACAAGAACACTTGGAAAAGACGAGACAGAAAAACATAGCAGAAAAATCAGCTTTGGCCACAGGCATTCAGGGCACTGTATACTCCAACTGGACATGAAAGGAAGGTTTATATGCCAAACTATTATAAGGAAGGTTTATATGCCAAACTATTGTAAGGAAAGGGCAACGTAAAACAGCTTGGGAATGAGTGGTTCAGCAACTTGACATGAAGTGCATGCAGTTGCACCACAGCCACCTCCACTGTGAGGCTCAGTCATTAATTAGCAGTAGTGAACTGTGAGGGTAAGAGAATTGATGCAATAAATAAGATTTAGTTTACAAATACTCTGTTTGTAAAATGCTGTAAAATCTATATTATTATAAGTTACTGTCTCTGTGGTAAGGCCTATGAAGTCATTTTCCCACGTTCGTATTTTTCTCCCCTAGAGAAAGAAACACAATTAATCTAGCAGAGATGAACAATAGAATACTGCTCTGATATTTCTGAATGTTGTTTAATCGATGATACAATACCATTGAAAACAAAATTCCTGGGAATTTATTTCATGCGTTTTATGTATTCTAGGTATGCACGGAAGGACGTCTTATCTTGGAGTTTACTTTTGATGATCTTATGAGAATAAAAACATGGCACTTTACTATTAGACAGTACAGAGAATTAGTCCCACGCAGCATTCTAGCCATGCATGTAAGTAATCCTTTTTTCACTTGACCTAATGCAAAGAGATGAGATTAGGTTTATGAAGAACTCCAGCAAATTTCACACCCAAGACAATTAACTATAAATACTTTGTTTTGCCTGCAACTACATCCATTTACAAACTCTTTCATCACTCCCTTGTTTTTCAGTGCTCTATTGTTACCACAGTTGCTATGTTTTCATTTTGTTTTAGCACATAGTTTTTCTTTCAATCCCATTTGGTGGTCTGTATGATTTGAGCCCAAAATCTGTCCTTATTGACATGAACTACACTAAAGTCAGTGAATTTTCATCATTGTAGGTACAAATTATATTTACTCTTTAAATGAAGCAAACTGATGTTTCCCTTGCATGAGACAGAATATAAGTAATTATCATAAATTTACCCAGAAACCTTTAGAATTTTAATACAGATTTTTTTTTCACATTACAAGACTTTCCTTTTGTAATTGAGTGAAAATACACACAATAGAAAATTAAAATATTTAATATTCTGCAGGTTGAAGTCAAAATATTATAAAGTAACTCGTTGCAGAGAAACAGAGGCCACAGTTATTGCCACTTTCAGTTCTGCACTGTAGAAGCATTCTGACTAGTAGTGCTCCATATGCAAAATTAATTGCAGGACTATGATTTATAGAGAGTAAGAACATAGGCCCCAGTGTGTGCCTGTATTTTGACATGGAATTACTTAGATATCTATAGGTAAACAGGTATTCTTAGTGAGGAATTTTAAATAACTTAAGAAGCCTGAACTTTTTTGAAAATGCTATTACAGGCCTGGAGAAAATACTTTTGAAAACCTGCCCCACCATTTCTGCCGCAGGGTTATCTTTTCTTTTAGAGGGCTGATCTTCTGAACTCTTCAGCAGTATCCCATTAAGGGACAACGAAGATGGCCACAAGCAATGTTATGCATTTAGGGGGGCTGCTGCAATTCAAAGAGAGTAGAAACAAGTTAGCCAGCAACCAGCAGGTATTAATTTTAGTAATGAGATTGATCTCATTTTAAAGAGGAGGCTGGTCTTACAGGCTTAGGGTCAGAGAAGGACTGTGCTTACATTTGTCTGTTTAATTCTGGGACAATAACTTAGACCAGAAGGGTTCTCGCAGCCTGTGCTTAATGCCACTTATGTCATCAGCCCTGCTGAAGGTGCTTTGATGAGTTCTCTCTGCTTCAGTTTCTTATCCCCAAAAAAGAAAGCCATACCTTCTTTATTCCTGCCTTTATCTGCTTAGTCTCCTGGGACTCCCAGCCAACAAATGGAAGGTTCAAAGTGTACTGTGTTCCCTCAGGAAGCTCTTTGGTGGAAGCCTTGCTTGTTTGCACCCCTGTGCATGACCAGACCTACTAGGTCTATTGTTTGAATGGGCAGGGACAGGAGGAAGATATTGGTAAATTCTTTATTCTACTCCAGTTTCATAAGGTTTTACATTTTCTTATGCAAGCATAACTTGGTAGCTTATTACATAAATTTAGCATCAACAAGTAATATTTCCATAGTAGTGGCACCTCTCTTCAGACAACCCTCCCTGCACTCTATCAAGCACATAGAGAAAACCAAATAAATAAAAAGCAAAGTGAAAATTCTTTTTTCCTTTGTTGTTTAGGCACAAGACC
The DNA here is from genome assembly GCA_028020825.1 of Podargus strigoides. Taxonomy (NCBI): domain Eukaryota; kingdom Metazoa; phylum Chordata; class Aves; order Caprimulgiformes; family Podargidae; genus Podargus; species Podargus strigoides. The sequence continues at coordinate 16,475,710 of CM051621.1, read as the reverse complement.
CTCAGGTGCTGGAGCAGCTGTCCAAAAACATCACTCGAATGGGTCTGACAAACTTCACCCTCAACTACCTCAGGGTAAGCATAGCATAGCTGATGATTATTGTGAGCATTTTTTAAAAAGTTACTGTTAGCTTTGAGTCAAGGTAATGAGAGCAGAGCCTGTGTCGATCAGGTAAGAAATGGAACTTACCCTTAATGAGGATGAAGGAGAAACACAAAGACTGTAACAAAGATGTAGCTGCTAACAGTGTGGCATTAAAAAGTGTAAGAATTTAATCATGGAGCTGAAGCAATGTGTAAGTAGCCCCTGCTTTTAACAGTCTTTCTTCTCAGTTTTGAATAATGGCTTTATTTTTTTGTAAGCAGGGAGTTCCCCACCATTTTTACTCTCTGCTTCAGTTCCTGAGAAAATGGCAGCTTCTTCTTATTAAGGGCTGCCTGTCTTCTCTAGCTCTTTGACCTCCCCACCTCTCCCAGGCAGAGGGAAAGCTCAGCTTCTGCCCTGTTTGCAGCAGTCCCTCAAAGCAGTCCTCACTTCACTTGCCTCTGGGAGCCTGAGCTCCCTCCTCAGCCTTGCATGGAATCAAGTGTGTTTTTTATGATTAAATAATTCATTTGTTCCTATTGCTTTCTGACCCTTAAAGTGCACTCAAAGTTTGGAAGTTTATTTTTATTTTTGAAAGTATTCCCTGGTGTGGGCTTACAATGCGGGTTTGTGGAATTCATATTTCTAGGTTAAAATTCAGATTTTTCTTATTCCTAGACCTGCCACTAGTAGATCAAATGAAGCAAGTTACTCAATGATACACCAAGCTAACTTTATCATGATTTCTTCCTTTTAATTTGTATGAGTAATTAATCAGGATTTTTTTTAAGATATCAAGAACACTAGAAAATGCAGTTATTTTCAGCCTAATGTAGAACTGTACCTGACAGTCTCTATTTTAGCTGCTTCATTCAGATCTATGAATCTTGCAATACCTTCCCTATGGATGGAGTCCAACCTCCAGAGTGTTTTGAACTCCAAAGGGGACAGTGTGCAGGACTGAGATGTGTGGTGAAATCTCTCTCTCTGTATCCCTACAGCTTACAGACAGCCTGTAGTTGTCCTTACTCTCCCAGTATCATAAGCCATTGCTGATTGATGCTTATGTGGTGTTAGCATAAAAGTTACTGTTCAAATTATAGTCCGAGTTGTGCAGGGCGTGTGTGCTGTGGTGTAACTGAAAGAAGAATATGGCGTAGAACCTCAGAGGAATAATACATTGCATTAAAATTTTTCTGTGTATAAATCAAGAATAATGCATGTATGTAGTGTGTATTGTATTTTCATGGTTAGTTTAGTCTCTGGTTTGGTACAAAGAGCAACCATTGTGCTTTGGCAACATCCCTGTAGCCACACTGTTGTTGTTCCATGATGAAGCATCCTAGAGCACGTTCTCCAGAAATCCCCGCGGGGGATTCCTCCTCAGTCACACCAAGTTTTGCCTTACACCCTTGTGGCAAGCTGGGCAGCCAACAGCTGGCTTAGGTAGGCTCTTTCCGTATTTTCTTTCTGATTTTTTCTGCGGCACAAGGCATTGCCCTTCTTTTGAGGTCATGATCCTCTTAGCACAACTGGATGCACGGGCAAGCACATGGGCTGGTCCACAGCAGCCGAAGTACTTGGTACCCAGCCTCCACAAGACTCAGAGAGCCATGCTGAATTTGCAGCACCAACTCTACAGCCAATCCCTTCTGGGTCCTTTGTGGCAAATTCTGTAATTGCTGAATGTTATAATGCAAATGAGACAGGCAGGGTCCCTGTTAGGACGCAGCTGGCATCAGGCACCCATGCTGCTCCCCCTGTCAGCATCAAAAAAAGAGAAAGAAAGGAAGGGGGGGAGGGAGAAAAAAATTCTCAGAAAAAGAAAACAGGGATCAAGATAAGCGCTACAGAGATGAGCAGTGAAGTGGAAGGGGATGAAAAGATGAAGTCTTACTTTGTTTCTTCTTTCAGACTAGTTTTGTTAGCTTAACAGACAACATTAGGTCTCTGGGTGCAAAGCTTCCTCTGGCTCCTGCTGTGGTGATTCCAAAAGGAAGTCTTTTTTTTCCCAAGCCAGTTTTTGTGTCTCTCTTTCTTGTGGCGAGGGATTGATCATTCTGCTCTTTTTTTTCAATGTTCACCTCATCATGGGAGCTCATATTAGATGATATATTTCCATTTTGATTTACTTCTTTCCCAATTACTTTTTTCTGTTAATTCTAACACGAAAATCTTTTCTGAACTCAGGACTGTAAAATCTTGCACTACAAAAATTGTGGTAAATGCACTTAGGTTTAAGGTGTTTTGTTTTGTGGTTGTGTGGGTTTTTTTAAGTCAGCATTTTATGATATTTTATTCAGTCTTCCCAGTGTTTAGTAATTAGCACTGTTACATGGGTTTGAGTAAGGATTTGAAACTAAGCATAAAAATGATTTTCATTTTTTTTCTGCTGCGCACAGCAAAGGGTTGTGATACTCATAAGCGAAAACTTCACTGATGGGCAGAATTAATCATTTTTATTCTCTAACGTGCACACAGCAGCAAGCTGTGCTGCAGTCTCTTTAAAGGCAGAATTTAAACGTGGATTTCAGGTGGTTGCGATGTAAAGGTATAGCCTGGATTTTTTACACTCCAGACATCACAAAATGCTAAATCATTGCTAGTTGGGATAGTTGTAGCTGCTGGCAACTAAACCTCCATTCCAGAGTGCCACATGCCTGTAGAGCCACTGCTTTGGATGTGTGCCCTGGTTTGTCTTCATTTACTCTGAGTAAAGCTATCCAGCATAGAAGAACGTTGATTTTGTAAATCATATTTAATACAAATTTAAAATATATCTTCTTGGAACCTGGAAATGAAATGTTTTGTCCTGTGTCATTTGCCAAATGCTCTTGCTCTCTGTTTTCTCTGGCTCTGTATAAAACCATAGGCTTCCTTTCTTTCTAGTTAACTAGCTTGTTTTGTTCCAGTGTAATTGATTACTTCATCAATGGGGTCAGCATACTGTGCTGTAGCTGCTGACTAGGAGTTGAATAGGCTGTCTCAGACATAATGAGCAAAACCTTGTAGGTTTTGAATTAATATCAGGCTTTTAAAATGTAATTTCTCATCAAGTCATCAAGTAGTAGATATTACAAACCATCAGATTATGAAGTCAAGACCTATATCCTAGTCTCGGTCTGTACAAGTCCAGGAACAAACAGGAATCCTGTACAGAGTTTAAAGATGGAGATAACATTTCCACCAAGCTACAATAATTTAGTCCCTACACATTACCTTATTTTTTTTCTATGTAATTTTCTAGTTGCTTGGCTATTTTATTTAGGTCTTCAATGCGTAATGGATTTGAACACACTCTAAAAACAGTAGCTTTATATCAGCAGCACTATTCACAATTTGGAGCTCAAATGTTTCTTGCTGGCTTCTGTAAAATGATTTATTCTCTCAAAATTTCTGACACTATAAAAAAACCAGCCCCTACTGTCAATTAGGCAGGACTACCTGGCCTCAGCCTTGAAATATAGTTGTATCTTGCCCAGCTGGTCTTCAAAATATCTCTTTGCTTTCTTGCACTGGCTGGGTTGGAGTGATTTCTTAGAGTTTTTCTCCAGGTGTAACTATTGCATCCTGCCCACACTGTGGGTCTGCTTTGGTAGTGGGTTTATTATTATTAATGGAGCTGAATCTGCACCTGCCCTTTGCAAAGTGAGAGCGTGGCAGAGCCCTCCTGCTCTGCGTCAGCAGAGGTATCTAGGCAGGGGAATGCACACTCCCATTTCCCCTTACATCCTGTGTGGCTATATTAACCAAGGCTTATCTGAGCTACAAATTATTCAATTTGTTTGTTTTCTGTATAAACCAATAATGAAATGTTACTATTGCAACACAGAGGACAATATTTTCTGAATCCCCACTTTCACTAATTTAATTCCTCACTACACACTTTTGGATTTCTTCTGCTAGGAGGATAACATGAATTATTTAATGGGATACAATTTTCTAAAGGCAATACTTGCATTGCAATCAAAAGCCATTTGTATGGATACCCATTCTGTATGCAAAATTTTCTTTTGCACATGCAAAATAGACACGCGTGCAACAGCTTCCGTCAATGTGCAAGGAAATTTGCTTTTCTAAATACAGTTTCATGCATGGAAAGGATATGAACTCAAATCATTTGAGAGCTAGTTTGTTCCTAATATGTAACACTTTGTGCCAGTTGTCTGGTCAATATTTTACAGCTATTTATGTATCTTCAGTGAAGAAGGAGAAAGATTACATGCAAGCGTGTTATTGATGCAAAGTCAGGTTCTCAAGGAAAAGAAATGATATATTTATAGTCACCCATGCAAGATGAATTCATTTTCCTTTGTGAGTTTCACTGTATTATCATCTTCTAACTACACCATTGTGCATTGTGCCTCCTGCAGACTCCCTGACGCATGCAGGGCACAGGATGACTAGCCCTTGCTCAGCAGCAAGCGTGCTAGTGCTACTCATTTCCTCGTAGGCTTTTCTGCAGCCTCATTCTAGTATCTCAGCTGCTGCACATGTTGGTGACTGCATAGCACCTACCAGCTGAAGAGGCATTGTCATTCCCACTGTGCACATGTGGCACTGAGGCACATGGATGAGTAGCAGCGCACTCAATGGGGTCAGCTAAGGGAGGTGGCCATTCTGATTTTGCAGTGCACTTGGAATTTCATCTTGGGCTATGTACTAATAACAGAACTATAGCCAGTGGATGCAGTCTGTTCTCTCAGGCTACCTGTGTAGTTGAAAAAGAAGGAGATGATGTTTCTGAGTTAGTACCGCAGAGCTTGAGGGCAGGGGCAGTTTGTTAGAGCAGCATTGTGTTACTCGAAGCTTGTCCTCTTTTGTTCTGCAGTTCCCTGCTTCATGCTTCTGCCACATTTCCATGTCTTCAGTAGATACGAATGAAGTCCTGCACACAGAAGCTTCATTTACTTTGTGCTGTGCACTGAATGGGGGGTGTTAGGGAGACAGAGTATGTGATCATGTAGCTGTATCCTAATGGATATAAATAAGAAGTTCTGTTAAGGTTTCACAGGCACTCAAAGGAAGGGGTTTGGATCATTTAATCATTCTGGAGCTTTTCCTGTGAAAGCTGTCAGAATTTTAAGTAATCCTCAGAACTGGAGATGCTGAAAGCAGACACAACGTTTTGTAGACTTTATTCCTGTAAATGGTGGAATTTTTCAACCTAAACTAATTCACCTTGGGGCAGCTCTCCTCAGGAAAATGCATTCAAAATCAGAGGGTTCTCACAGAAGGATTCAGATGACTATAGCTGGCTATCCATAATCTATCTGTGCCAACTATAATTAGCTGATTCTGCCAAGGTTTTCTGGTAATGTAATTTCTCAGTATTTATTTTGGTAATAATCACAATAGTTTCTGTTCCTCTCTTTTATGCATCTAATACTTTAGAGACAGTGTTATGTGTTACTTTCAGAATAATAAATGAGAAGAAATGTATTCTTTGCAGCACCTCATACAATCAAATGTCAGCTTTTCACTTTTTTAATAAAGACAGCATCATAGAATAGTTATATCAAGAGTTATTCCATCATAAGCAGGAGAGAGCACAGAAAACGATACAGCAAAATTTTTAAAAAATAAGTGGTCAGGATGGAGTGGGTGTGACAAGGGAGCAGGGATGGGAAAGCTGAGAAGACAGGATGGGTAGAGAATGAAGCATCGACTTAAAAATGTTCTGAAGATAATATGGAATCTGAAGCAACAGAGATAGGATATGATTTGAAAAGATAACATTCATATTGATAACAATAATAGTGGTGTGCTTTTTGTGCATTGATCTCTAAGCATTTTATTAAAACAAATTAAGTGTTTTATAGATGGGAAAATCATGGCACGTGAAAAGCAAAAAATGATGAAGCAAACCCAATAGCATTTTAAAAAAACCTGAGACTGTAATTTTAAACCATGCAGAATACAGTGAGCTGGTGACCACTTCTGCTTCTTATGGCTCAGAAACAGATTTTAGTGTCTGTGGATAGCAGGAATTTCAGAAGTCAGTGAAAAATGGGGAATGAAAACAGAAAACAAGTGATTAGAGAACAAATTGGGATTTTACAGAAATGGCAAATTTTACCTGTATTCTGGAGATGGTAATGGCCAGTCTTCACACAAAGGGCACTACCAGGCTCATGTGTATCAGTTAGGGAGAAGATATATTGTGTATGAACACAAGCCAGCTACTGTGCCCACTGGACACACAGACCACATGACCTTTGAAATAAAATTAAATTCTGGACTAATGAGAATGGAAGGATGATAATCAGCAACGTGAGTCCTTGAAGCACCCATGAGTGAGAAAACAGAATGAAGTTAGGTTGGAGCAGTTTAAAAATAAAAAATTCAGAAGGGTAAAAGGGAGAAAAATGGAGACAAAGACAAAGCACTAGCCATATAAAAACAAGCTTCAGGATTTGAGCTAATAATGTTATTTCAGAGAAGAAAAAAGATGAACAAAAAAGTCCAAGAACACAGCCACAGGCTCTGTTTTTAGAAGACCAAATTAAAGCTTGGACTAGTATGCAGTACAGTCATAAATAATAATAACTATTAATTAAGTTTAGGAATGAGAGCTGCAGAGGTACGATTTGTATGAAGACCCGAAAACACCAAAACCAGCTTCTTGTTCAAAGTAATGAAAACAGCAAAAATTTTAATTAGTTGTTTAATATTGAATATCCATGGGTGTTTCGTGCAAATTGTTATGCAGGAAAGGGTGGGCACTCAGAAGAGGTCAAGAACTAGGCTTTAATGCAAAGCTGGTCGTTCAAATCTTTGTTCTTGGAAGCAGTTACTGTAGAACCTGAAGTATTCATTGTGGAAAGCTTATGGCAGCCCTATGGTCTGCTCTTGATTTGGGAAGTGAATCCTATACCTCCCCCCCTCATGTTTTTAATATTCAAAAAGATTATTTCATGAGTCTCTTTATTGTGATATCGCAAGCAACTAGTTCATATAACCTTTTAAAATATTTTTCTATACATAGTTAACTTTACTGGTTAGCCTGCTTGTCCCTTCCTCTTCCTCTGCCATTCTTTCTATAGGTAAAACAGCATTACTGCTTACCCGTCGGCTGGAGAGATCTGCTTTGATGCATCTCAAGATCAAATTTGGCTTTTCCATGTCTACATGTGTTGGAGGTTTGCTTTGGGCTCTTGAGTTTGATCCTATTTCGAAAAGCTCTCATCTTTCTTGTGTGATGCCCTGATCCTTTTTTGTATGGAGAATGCCTCCCCACTTTGTGTCACTCAGTCTGTCCATATACTCCCACTTTTTCTGCTGTATTCTTTCCATTTTATATTCACAACAGAAACCCTAAAAACCAAAACCTGACTCTAAACAGAAAAATAGAGTGAGCGCTTCAAAAGTGAATGATTGTCCTGTGTTTCTGTGGGCACACACAAAGCTAAATTTGTCTTCCTGTCACCTCCCTTGTAGTGGTGCAAGCACTATAACAGCTGTGTCAGGAGACTGATCTAGTCCTTTCTGCCCAAATGATGACCGGTCTTAATAGCTTCCTGAGTGCTACTTGTGCCGGGCAGGGAAAAGAGCAGCAGTATGGATACATGTCAGCTGGCATCCATCTTGAAATTGGACCTCATCACCAAATGTGCCAGCACTGAAAGGAAAAGACAAGAAAGTGCTGGGGAATCCTACAGTTCCTAAACTGTAAATCTCCCTTTCTTACTTCTGGATTTGAGAACATCTCTGAGGCTCCAGAGGAAGTCAGGATAGGGGAGAAGTTGGTCCTGGTTGGTGAGGACTGGGTTAGGGATCAATTACACAACCTGAACATCCATAAATCCATGGGTCCTGATGGGATGCACACGCAGGTGCTGAGGGAGCTGGCAGAGGTCATTGCTAGGCCACTCTCCATCATCTTTGTTAAGTTGTGGGGAATGGGAGAGGTGCCTGAGGACTGGAGGAAAGCAAATGTCACTCCGGTCTTTAAAAAGGGCAAGAAGGAAGACCCAGGTAAATAAAGACCAGTCAGCCTCACCTCCATCCCTGGGAAGGTGATGGAACAACTTATCCTGGGTCCTGTCTCTAGGCATATCAAGGATAAGAGGGTCATTAGAGGCAGTCAACATGGCTTCACCAAGGAGAAATCATGCTTGACCAACCTGATAGCCTTTTATGAGGACATAACCCAGTGGATAGATGATGGTAAAGCAGTGGATGTGGTCTGTCTTGATTTCAGTAAAGCATTTGACACAGTCTCCCACAGCATCCTCCAAGCTAAACTGAGGAAGTGTGGTCTGGATGATCAGATAATGAGGTGGATTGTGAACTGGCTGAAAGAAAGAAGCCAGAGAGTTGTGGTCAATGGGACAGAGTCTAGCTGGAGGCCTGTATTTAGTGGAGTCTCTTAGGGGTCGGTACTGGGACCAGTACTGTTCAATATATTCATCAATGATTTGTATGAGGGAATAGAGTGCTCTGTCAGCAAGTCTGCTTTTGACAGAAGACTGGGAGGAGTGGCTGACACACCAGAGGGTTGTGCTGCCATTCAGAGAGACCGGGACAGGCTGGAGAGTTGGGCGGGGAGAAATTTAATGAAATTCAACAAGGGCAAGTGTAGAGTCCTGCATCTGGGTCAGAACAGCCCCATGTGCCAGTATAAGTTGGGTGCTGACCTGCTGGAAAGCAGTGTAGGGGAAAGGGACCTGGGGGTCCTGGTGGACAGCAGGATGACCATGAGCCAGCAATGTGCCCTCGTGGCCAAGAAGGCCAATGGCATCCTGGGGTGTATTAGAAGGGGTGTGGTTAGTAGGTCAAGAGAGGTTCTCCTCCCCCTCTACTCTGCCCTGGTGAGGCCACATCTGAAATATTGTGTCCAGTTCTGGGCCCCCCAGTTCAAGAAGGACAGGGAACTGCTTGAGAGAGTCCAGCGCAGAGCCAGAAAGATGATTAAGGGAGTGGAACATCTCCCTTATGAGGAAAGGCTGAGGGAGCTGGGTCTCTTTAGCTTAGAGAAGAGGAGACTGAGGGGTGACCTTATTAATGTTTATAAATATGTAAAGGGTGAGTGTCATGAGGATGGAGCCAGGCTCTTCTCAGTGACATCCAATGATAGGACAAGGAGCAACGGATGCAAGCTGGAACATAGGAGGTTCCACATAAATGTGAGGAAGAATTTCTTCAGTGAGGGTAACAGAGCACTGGAATAGGCTGCCCAGAGAGGTTGTGGAGTCTCCTTCTCTGGAGACATTCAAAACCCGCCTGGACATGTTCCTGTGTGACCTGATCTAGGTATTCCTGCTCTGGCAGGGGGATTGGACAAGATGATCTTTTGAGGTCCCTTCCAATCCCTGACATTCTGTGATTCTGTGATCATAGCGGTTGTGGCTGACCTATAATGGCCTCACACTGCTATAAAATTTAGGCATTCTACTGAAGTGAATACTGACTTTTATTGATACAATTTAGAGCAGACTCTTGCTCATACCAGGTTACCATGATTTACAAAATGTGAATTGAAAACAAAATAAGCAGAAAGAGAAAAAGGTTAATTTATTGCACTGATTCTGAGTGAAAAACAAAATTCTATCTATATGTACATATGGATATAAATAGATCACACATTTTTGTAGGTTCCCTATGAACCATACTGTTTATAATTTACTGATTAGTTATAAATATTCTCCATTTATTCTAACATATCAGAAAACTTTGGTAAACTTTTTCACTGCTGTATGCACACATATATGAATATCAGTGTCTATCTGATGGTCCTTAATGTGCAAATTCGCACATTGCTTTAGATTTATAAGCATATCTTCTGTTCATGTTAAAGGAAATATCAACAAAGGTGTATGAAATAAATAAACACAAGCCCATGTTTTTGTGTCTACCTTACCTAAGGCAGACCCATAGGATATAATCTGGAGAATCTGAGGCAGTGCTGATGAGCAGAGGTGCTGAACAAGACCTGTACTGGTGCGTACATGAGGCATGTGAGCAGAGTGGAGGCAGAAGACATTACCAAAATGATAACACAGGTTTCCATCTGAATTGTGTCATTTCTGGTACCGTGTTCTGCACATCTAGAAAACCGTGCTATATTGAATATTTATCCCTACTCCAAATCACTTCCTTAATTTTGTACCTTGTTACCTTTCGCAGTTGGTGTTAGTTTCACCATTACTTCATAATAAGGCAGTTTGTTAATCAAAGATCCAGTTCAACATCCATTAAAGTCAATGGGTGTATCTCCTTTAATCCAAATGTCATCTCATAGTTTTTCATTTATTCAGAGGTCTTTTATATCCATAAAATCCAATTTATAGAAATTAATTTCTCCATTCCCCTGGGCAATTTTAGCCATGAAAATGCCATGCTTCATGAACAACAACAACAACAACTTGTTATTTTTATTGCCTTCTTTTTTGTTATTTTGTTTTGGAGTTTTGTGACAAAAGAAAATTAACTTGATTTAGCCACAGATTATAGTTCTTAGGTGAGCCCAAAGGAGCAAATATCAACTTGGGAATCTGATTTGAAGAAAGGGTTTAGGAATAGAAAGGAATGAAGAAATACAAAAGAATAGCGCTTTCATAGCAAGACAGAGAATTTTCTCATTTTATTAATCATTCAGGCAAAACTTAGAGCTGATTTAATTAAAGGACTGTGCGCCATTTTTACCCAAGATAAGATGATTCTACTAAAGTAAGTAAGAAGCACATGAAAAAAAGCTCACAGCCGTATTCCTTAGCCTAGATTTCATAGCAACTCATTTACAAAGCAGGATTGGACCCAGGCATGCTGGATCAAAACCTCCAAGGCAAACACAAGCGCTGTCTAAACAGAATGGTGTTGGTGATCAGGCAGAGGTCAAAGTACTCTCCAGAGCAGACCCTGTCTCACTCTGGTGCTTTGCTGCACCAGCTTCACCAGGAGCGTTACCACTCTGTATACCACAATGTAAAGTATACCCCAAGTCTACAAGAAGGCAGAGGTTTCTTTCTAGAGACTTTCCAAAGTAATGAAATATAAAATGGAATAATCTTCTGATAGTGATATGCAAAGGAAGGAAGTAAAGTTTCAATCTTCTAAGCACTACACCAGACCTTTCCACTGATTAGCTTTTGACAAGATGTATTAGAGCTATGGTGTCACTTGAAATATTATATTCTATTTTAACAGGAAGTCTCTGTCTTTTATAACTTTCCAAGTATTGTGGTGGTATTCCAGTGTATCCTTGGATGCCTTACTGATTTTCTATCCCAGTGTGTGAGATGAAATGTTCAGCCATACAAAGGAGAGAATATCATATATTCTATTGCTAAGTGCCCTTGAACAATGTAATTTTTAAAATGAATTAATTTTATGAAAATAATTGCAATAAGAAACTGAACATGAAATACAGCTTGCTCATTATGATAGCTAACAGTGTAAGGAGAATGAAAAATTATTCAGAACAAAATGTATGTTCTTGGAGTCTTTCAATGTTATCACCAAAATCATATTCATGACACTTTTTGTTTCTTTTGTGCACCTTCTTGATGGCTAATTATATCTTGAAGGCCATCTAGTCTCTTTATTTCTCAGTGTCTTGAAATTCTTTCTAGTTGAGTATAAAGATAGGTTGGTTCCAATAGTCTAATTTTAATTCTTAGATTCTCACTATGGGCCACTTTGCTACCTAAAGTAAGCTTCCTGTTGCTATAATAAATGCTAAAGAAAAATTCTTCTTTCAGTTACACAAGTATACAAACTGGAATAACATCTCAGAAAGCAGTGGTCTTTCTTCAGAGTGATGTAATTGGATGCAAAGTTTCTGGTGTGGTATTTATATATTTCATTACCTTTAGAAATAAAAGGTACAAACAGTATCAGATTAATCAGTGAGCTTCACAGCAGCAAAGGACATGTGGACACTGTCATATTCTGACCTCCAAGCTTGCTCCCAAGCCTCTGCCAATCAGCCTGGTTCTGCTGAGACCACAGGGAGCAGCCTGCACTGCTTGAGACTCTTCTGAGTATGAACCCAGTTTGGAGGAAAAAGACTGCCTGCCTTCTAGACCAAAAAACCACTGACCACAGAAGCTTCAAGAGCTTTCTTTTTCTTTTTCACTGACTACTGCAAGCCGGGATTAGAAATACATGAAGCAAGAAGAAAAGCAGCAGAAACAAAATCTACCCACATAAGCCAAAGTACTGTAGCCCCCCAGGGGGCTTGAGAAAGATGCTGTCTATGAAGATGCTCTCACTTCTCTGCTTATACTGTCCTCCCATGTTTCTTGCACCAAATTCTGCTAAAGACCATTTCCTTGAAGAGAATAAAAAACTAGAGAAGTCTTAGGAAGGGTCAAAATATAAAACAAAATACTTTTTAAACACTGATTTTTTTGGAGTGTTATTTTAGGCTTCTTTTTCTCCATTTCCTTTAAGTGAAATCAAAGAAGAAAGCAGCCTTTTTAACACCTGCTACGAAGGCAGTTATTGGTCCTTGATAATGTCTTTGTTTAAATGGAAGTTTTGGCTGCTTAGTACTTCTCAAGATGGATGTATCATGCCAGTTTTTACCCCTAATTTATATTCTCACACAAACCTAAAGGGAGCTTACATTTTTAACTTCCAGTGTTTGATTTCATTGTTCAAAGTTTTATTCTTTTATAGTTTCCTTCTCAACAAGAATTAGATTAGAAAGAACTTCAGAGGATATCAGCTCCAAGAGACTTGTTGATTTCAGTGGAATTATACTTGAGTTATAAAAAAATCAGGCCAAAACAGGGAAAAGAACTTAGAGAAAAATTACATGCATTTAACATTCTTCAGAGTTGCTTTGACAAAGCTTTTAAAAGGTGAGCTGCTTAGATTTTGCTCATTCTCATTGCTTTTAGGCACATAAACATATGTTTTCCCAAACAATACAGTTCATCTTTGCTCAGCTTCCTACTAGTAAGGCCAGAATCAAGTTCTTGAGACTGTTTCTGAGGCTAGTTATGGATACAGTTCAAAAAGCTATTCATCTATATGTGTTATCATGGAAGGTGATGTATCTAAAGGTGAAAGCAACCATTTGTCATCACAATCTAGCTTAAAGATGATCTGTGCCTTGGGAATAAGGCAGTATGGGCAGCTTTTCTTCTCATTAGCTACTTTACTCGTATCTGCAGGGGCTGTCAGAAACATGCGTTTAATAAGGCTCAGCTCTATGTCTAATAAATAAGGCTGTATGAATCTATAGAATATCATAGAAATTGTGACTGTGCAGAAAACGCCTTTGGTAATGAACAATTCAACCTCCCACTTGGGAACGCTGAAAAAAATTAAACAAAACCTGGAAGGGATTTATCTACGATGATTTTTTTTGGTTTTGCTTACCTCGTAGATATTTTTATATGAATATAAAATTCTGTGGTTTCCACAGTTTTAGTTGAAAAAAACACCTATATTAGTTGGCCATTTTAGGCAGTGTGTTGCTGAGGCAATGGGAAAGTCCAGGGAGTGCATCTCTGGTTGGTTATCAGTATTAAACACCTTGAATGAATTGTGTAGCATCAGGAAAACCAGATGACTTCAGCCATCCAAAAAGTACAAGAAAATATATTGCCTGCAGGCTCTTGTGGCTATTATAAAATAGAAATAATTATGAAGAGGGTAAAAAAGTTCATCCACGTACATTTACTAAAGTATATGTCCATGACATCATTGAAAATGTGCCTGAAAGTTCTGGCATAGTAAAGGAATTTCCTATAATTAATTCTGTTATGGCTTCTCATATTTTCTGTGCACTCTGAAAAATCTAGATCTACCTGCACTCCCATCATAATATCTGATTTTTTTGCAATTTTTAATCTTTTATTCTGGCAATATTGTTATAAAAGACATTATATCCACTGCACAGGTGAGGAGCTTTAGGATGCTCAGAAGGACATAAAGCCATGGTCAGACTCTGGGGCTTCACTGCAGCCTTCAACTAGCGACTTATCTTTGACAGGGGTTCATTGCTTGGGACACCACAGGCATCTGTGACATGCTGGTTTCAGCCGGCCATTCTTTTGTTTATTTTTACAGCACAGCATTGGAAGTGACAAGTGATGCTTGGCTTTATCTGGTATTCTGGAACACTTGCTCCAAAATCTTGACATATGGGTCAATGTCCTCCTTAACCTGAGGGAGTTCAAAGGCCCGTGTGCTGATGCATTGTGAAGAGGCTAGAAAAATAGTGTCAGCTGTGAGCAACCCATTGAAGCTGGGCCACAATGCAACCAGGAGGGCATAGGAGTGTACAAAAAGGAGCCAGATTGTCTCAGCTGATAAGGAGCATGGCTGATTACGAATGAGGACTTCTATGCTCCAGTCTTTGCTCTCAGGATTTATTTTTTTAATTGAAGAGCAACTGAACAACAGGTGGGAGTGAAGGTGCCAGTGGTTGCTCCTCTGTGTGTTCAACTTGTACTTCTGTGTACTTAAGCCATCCCAGGTCTGTCAGGCTTAGAGCTCGTTTGTCTATTCAAGACCCTCAGGTTATGTCCATCCTTGTATATTAAGCAACATCTAGTGATGTTCTTAGGTACCTGAATGCAATTTCTATGCTCCTTTAGAGCTGTCCCTAGCTTGCTTTGCTGACTGTCAAATAATTCCTGGGCACAGGTCAGAAGTTGGCATGGTATAGACTCCATTGCTGGAAGGCAGTTTGTATACAGTCTCCTGTCTTGGTGCATGAGAACGCTTAAGCGCTGACTGCAGTGTTTTATTGTGGTGATGTATGAGACAGAAAGAACACAGCTTGACTTTCAAACTCCAAGCAAGAGTCTGCAGTGCAAGCAATTAGGAAAAAGATATTTGTACATGTAAACTGCAAGTCTTACCTGGAAATCACTGTGAGATAATAATCTTGGGACCTTATGACGTTATTTTACCAAGACACAAATGAAGTATAACAACAGTTTAAGGACCTTGTTTTGTGAAACTTTTCACAAATCTAGTAATAGATCAGTTGGTCTGTTTTTAAAAGAAGGGAAGGAAGACTATTTATTTCCCCCCAAAGGAACTGCTACAAAGCTGTTTTCCTTATCAGAAGAACACCTTTTTCCTGAATGTTATCTCTTTGACATTTCTTCTGTATAACCTAATGAGGGCAGGTGGAACACCATGGGAATAAGTTATTGTTGATTTGATATAATTTTAACTTTTGTTTCAAGCCTGCACATGGAGTTGGTATTTTGAGCCTTCATTTTGCTTATTGGTGACCTTGGGCTATATTATAGTCAATTAGGAAAAAAAAAAAAAGGTGCTGCTTTTCACTGCTAGGCTGTTAGGTGACAAAGTCTTACCTAGAGACTGTGACAGAGTTTCTATATGTCTTTTTCTTATATGAGCAGCAGAGAGTATTGCTTGATTTCCCCACATAAAATGGTAGGGAGCATTTGTAATTTAGATTCTTCCCTGAATGTTTGATGTAGGCCTCTTATACATCTTGTAGCAAACACACAGTGGTCTTCCTGGCTCAGGGCCCTGCTGTGCAGCAGGGTGAAGCAGCACACGTGGTGCTGCCTGCTGCCCCCGGTACTCAATGGAGCTGACAGTCTGCTGGGTGTTGCCTGCCCTGGTAGCCAGACACAAGCTGACCTTTCTGTATGAGAGAAGGTTCCAGGAATCCCCCCCAAAATGATCTTTTGACATGGTCATGCCCAGAAGATGGGCTTTCTTCTCCCAGACATAAGGGGCTATGCAAACCTGTTACTCCACTGGTGTCAGTGATATTGGGAGAGAGGTTTGATCCTCCTCAGCAAGAATGCAGCACTGTGAATGTAGTAAAACCCAGTGATTGGGAGAGGAGCTGTGCATCCTCAGCTATGCCCATGCTCCTCCTGTGGCCAGCCTGTTTTAATTTGCCTTCTTGGCACTAAACAAATAAGTACGGAGGAGACCTGAGGGTTACAAATTATCACTATGGAAAGTAAAGCCATGGTAGTTAAAGATTTAACCTTATCTGTGCCCAGGTGCAGTCACTTCCCATCCTAGCATGAACCCAGATGTATGTTAAACTCTGAATCAGACACAATACGAGGTTGTAGAGTATCAAGGCTCAGGAACTACTTTGACACAGTCTCTTGATTCTTAAATGGCTAAACATCCGTGGTCTGTTTACATGTCCCTAATACTTTACATGCTACTATAATACCAAACCCTGAAGCAAGGTGAATTCCCAGCGCTGCTACTCTGCCAGGATCAGGGGGCAGCTTTGATCACAATAAAAAGAAAAACTGCTTTAGCTCAGCCTGCCAGATACATGACCATTCTTTGGAATTCCATCAGGAAAACAGTTCTAAAAACCATTTTGTCCTCTTCACTATACTTGGCTCCTGGGAAAACCAGAAGAGTCATACACAGATAAAAAGGAATTTAAATGCAATATAGAACTAAGTGTAGTTTTCCCTTTTGTCATCTGTCCTGGTTTCTGGCCAAAGAGATTTGGTCCCCAGCTGTTATGTCATTTTACTTATACAACCCAGCCATAAAAGTGATCCCCAAGAGCTCTTCTGAATCTGGATCTGAGAACCACAGGCCTTCACAATACCATCAGTCTCTGTTCCAGAGTGGCCCTTTCTGTAGTGCTGAGAGAATCAGCAGTAATTAGAGCTAAAGTAAGATAGCTTTCCTTAAACAAGCCAGCAAGGATCTGGCTCAGAACACAGTCCTAAAAATGCCTTTGTCTATCACCAAGCAGAAAACCTTCTCCAATATTTTTCGGAAACCCACACATGGATTGGCCGTCTGTACCAGTTTCTTAAGCAGCATTTGTCCCACAGCACCAGTTTCAGCCACACATTTCTGCCCACATGCTGCCTATTCCCTGGGTTATTGTTTGGACAGATCTGTTCCCCCAGCTGGTTTGCTGTACAGCCACACAAATAGCTGGGCTTGCACAGCAGTGGGGACTGCTTAAGCTGGCACTGCCAACTAAGAAACAACAGCCTTAGTTCAGTGTCCTTTGGATCCTGTCCCTTCCCAAAGCTTCCATGTGATTTCTTCTGGCCTTGCTTTCTGTGAGAGGGGGAGAAAGAAGAAAAGACAGTCAATTAGTACTAACATCTCTGAAACGAGATTTTTCCTAAGTAGCTGCTTATTCAACATTTGATGGGTCATTCAATCACAGGTTATACAGCTGGATACAAATACTTGCAGTCTTCTTCCTTCTCAACAAGAGAAGAGTTTAACATATTTCTCCAGTTAGCCACAGACTGCTGAAGGGCTGGGGAAACTGCGGCATACCTAGTGAATATAAAAATATTGCCATCATTTTTCATGTTCTCCACAACCTAAATGTTCACATACCATATTGCTTCCCAAAACACCGAGACCAGGGTTCTTTTGCAGTCTGTGAAACTATTTAGAAGCTTAAAAACAAGGATCTGAAAGAGCATACTCCTGCTAAAGCTTTGGTGGTCAGTGGTGTCTGCAGGCTAATTTATCCTCATGTCTTGATCAGTTGACTCATGCCATAATGATCTCATCTTTCCCCATTCAATCTCAGAATATTTTTAATAATTGGAAATCTCTGGCTCTGGCTGTGCATTGTATCTTGTGTCATCTCTTAGACTTCAGGAAATTTCTTAGGAAGATTTTCTACCTTTCGGTGGAGCTAACTAAGGGGCTCTCCAAGCTGTACGATTCTTCATCATCAGCTCCCAGAATGAAACCACTCGGGAAGAACAAGATAAATCAAGCAACATAGGCAAGGACATAATACAGACAATTCACAATAATAAAGTAGCTGCATTAGTCTCAAAACAGTAATTCAAAGGAGCATAGGATTAAGCAAATACTGTATATACCAGTTCATTTGCACCATCTGCTGAACCAAGTATCAGAAGGGGACAGGATAGTAGACACATGGGACTGTGTGTTGAAATACATTTGGAAAAAGAAAATTGTTTCAGAAAGCTATGAAAACAAAAATCTGGGTGCTTACAAGTCTGCTGCCAGGAGAGGGAAGAAAGAATGATGCCATTTCATAGACCTCAGAGATTGCATTTTTTCATTTACCATTTTTAGGAGTGGGGAAGGTTGTGGAGCTTAATATTATCTAGTCCGGAGTCTAGTTCAGACTCAGATTGCTATTTAACTATAGGAAACACAAGTGTGGAAATTATTATGGAGAGAATAAGAAGCACAAGTTTTTCAAACATGCTTGGATGCTGTGAGTGAGTACATGCAAAGTTTGGGCTTGGACACATTCACCAGGATACGGTCACAGACTGACTGTGTTTTAGTAATACAGGGAAAAAAGATCCCAGTATTCCAGTAGTCTTGGAAGTGCTGGTGCATCTCTCTGAAGTGTCATATGGCATATTAGCTTTTACCAACCCATTTCAACCACTGAAAATATATGTTTATTTCTCTTAATCAAGACTGCTTACATATTGGAAGTTACACTTTTTCCCTTGTAATATAAATTGCTATAAGAAGCATAATTGAATTGTTACTTATTTAATTGATACTAATTACACTTAACAATCTGTGCCACAAAAGATAATGGCTGTGGAAGTCAAAAGGCATTTGCACAGAAGTTTAACTTGATGATAAATGGCTCCCTGTGTGAGATGACACATAAGAGCTGCAAATACTGTCCCATCTTTAAAGACTTGAAAAATTCTGGTTTAGCTGCAGGGGAAAAAAAAGAAAAAGAGAGAGAGAAAAAGAATTTTCTAATTTTCTTTCTCCTTTCTTTTGGTGCTGAATAGCACAATATTCTGGAACATCGTTTTAAAAATTAGAAGGGTCCCTTAAAAATGCAGTAAAAGGCAATAATTGTTTAGATAGTTTAATTTTCAGTTCTTATAATATCAGAGCACCTCAAAATTACTCATAAAAGCATCGATTCATAGGTAGATATAGTGTTAAAGGACATAAAGCGGAGAATCCAGTCAGACTTTGTGTATATCATAGGCCATTACATTTTACTGAATTACTGCTGAACTGAGCCCAGTGACTTCCATTTCTCTGAGACATAACCGATGTTTGGCAAGAGCAGAAAGTATCCTCACAGTACCCATTTCGAATTATGGAATTATTAGTTTCCTTATTATATAGATGGGACATAGAGTAGTTCAGGGAACCATTGGAAGGCCTTTCTGGACACTGCATGTTCTACCAGGAGGCTATTTTCTCGGGTAAAAAAAAGAAAAAAGAAAACACCACGGGAATCTTAGGGTCTCCGTAACTCCCTCCCCATAAAACTGACTTCTCCTGACACTAGTGGTGATAAATGAGAATTTGATGATTGTTCTGTGACTTGTGTGATATTTTCAGTCCTGGCTGGAACACATTATAAAGCTGTTTTGAAGATAGAGGATACATTACTGTGATCACACTAGCAGAAAAGTTCAAAATCTGTCCTTGCTCTCTAAAAGTACTGAACTGCCTGAAGAAAATCGATGTGTTAGCATAGGCAAAATTGCCCAAACCATGTGCCAGAAGTAAAATTCACATTGTCTTGCTTGTGAAAGAAGATGTAAATTGTAAATAGAAATAAACCATAGACAGGTACCATGGCTTGTGAGCTTCTGGAAACATCATGGCTATATGCATAAGTAACGTATGGACAATGCTATCTGCAAGAGATCACAGATTTTGACTTCCCAATGCAGAAATGTAGGTCTGTCTGATTAGTCTGTTTTCTCTTCACCGTGGAAAGCAAATGGACATCCCAGTTACTAGACCTGTAGCTGTCCTGAGGTAGAAAATGTCCCTGGCACAAGTCTTGCTGGCGGTGTTTCTGCCCATAAACCAAACACAACTACAGCACTGAGTTGAGAACTAGCGTATAAATATCCACCCAGGTGAGATGTTGGCACATTTTCTCGGACAATTTATCCCCAGCCACCTCACTCTTTCCCAGACCGTGTCTTGGTACTGTTCTCAAAGCAGCCTGGGCAAGGGAGGGTTTCCAATAAGAAGAGCAGTTGGGGCTACCCTCCGCTGGCAGCAGGCAGAGTTTAGCTGTGTGTACACGAGCAATGCTCTGTCACACACCCTGAAGGCTGGAGAATGGGCCTCACTGTTTTATTCGGGAGGCTAAATGTACCACTAAGGCTGTGATTCCATACCCATTAGTACTGGATCCTTGTGCACTGGATCACCAAGCCATATAAACTTAGCCTGGATCAGATGGGAGAAAAATTACATCTATGTTATATTAACAGAGCATCTGTTGTGAAAATTAGACTGACTTTGTTCTTCATGCTGGGCAATACCTGATCTGATACTGGAATGGAACTGGCAGATGTATGGTGTGAAGTGTGCCGATACAAAAGTAATCTGTGAAATATTTTTGAAGAAAATTTGAACTGGTCAAATTAATTTCTACAAGCACAGCTCTCTGCATCATGGTACCCAGGAGCTTTAACACCAGGGCTGCTTCGCTGCTGAAGCACAACCTTAATCACACAGTTAACGGCATTGAGAGCAGTGCTGCAGTGCAGTTGGTAGCACTGATACACGCACAGAAGACCTTTTTCAATATTGCTATTATTGAGGACTTCAAATGAATGGATGCATTTGAAAGACTTCCCAGAAAATACATTTCCTTTTCAGCTGGCAGCTGTTATTCATCTAAGTAGTCTGTGGATTAAGTAATTTGACAACTATTGAAAGGTTTCTTTTTGTGAAACAATCGTGTGTTATTGCTCTCTCCTTTTTCCATTTCACCTGTACAACTAACCCAGAAATTCAGCGCAGACATATCAAGACACACACGGAGACCAGAGAGCAGCCGCACCAAGTAGTGTGTGATGCTGCTGCTGTATTTCAGGAACTACTGCAGGACGGGCTTGTGAGAGACTGGGGAGGGGAAAACAAAAGCAGGGAAAGGGTTAAGAAGATTGTTGTGTCCTATTTGCTGTTTTGCTTACTTCTTTACACACATAGGGAAAGAGGGAGCATGGATCTTAGTCATTTCATATCACAGAAGATTAGTGGAGGGGCGGTCAAGCTGAGGTACAGTATAATGTGTTACAAGGCAGTTGAATGATCCAGTATCTAATTTATTAAGATACCAGGCAGATTGGGGAATCTGATTTTTGTAAGTGCATAGTGACTGTCAGTTTGGTGTGATACTTCTCCACCTTTCTGTCTAATGCTGTGCTGCAGTGCTGGGGTGGGTGGGAAAAGGCTGGACTGTCCCCATCTGGCCACAGCTGCCAGTGTCATGGTACTTTTCCCTCTCAGGGGGGATGTTAGATGTGTTTCCCTGGGGACTGCTGTTGCAGCACCAACAGACCACTGAGCACTCATGTAAGGTGGTGCCATGGCCATGCACAGTGCCCCTACGGCACTGCAAGATGCAGTCGTTCTGGGAAGCGGGGGCCGTGTATGCCAGTGTGTTATACCTCCACCTGACTGTCAGATCCACCCACCTTAAATCCCATCTCTGTTTTTTGTATAGATCCTGACAGAACAGCTCGAGTACACTGTGTACAGTCAGAGGAAAAGTATTGATTTTGCTGTACCTGAATAGAATTCTTAACAGAAAAACAAACCTAATGTTGGTGTTTTGTTTTTTTTTTTCTCTTTTGACTTTTGTGCGTGGGTTTCTGTACTCACCATGAAGTATTTGATCCATGTGAAGTACAGAGTTAGAGCTTGATTTTTAAGATGAGCATGACCCACGCTCTGATCCGTGCAGGCACAATTTCAGAACCAGTAAATAATTTTGCCCATTTTTTATTGCCTGTATTTAACTGAAGTGCAAAGTAATAATTTCCTTCCTACCTACAAATCAGAGAATCAGATGGGCAGTTATTACATTTTTCTGGGGCAATTATCAGGAACTGTACCCGACTACATCATCATTACTAAAAAGATTCAAAGTGTAGTTTATCTGCAATTCAGTGGGCCAAGTGACAACTAGCCTGATCTAAAGCGTATCCTCACTTATTCTGAGGATTTTGCTGTGAATTAAGTTTATTAAAACATTATTTTAATAATAGGTAAAATATACATTAGTTGTGTTATTAATTATATTGTTACGAAAACAGTTCAAGCATTAGTAACACACACACTATCAATACTTAAAAGCATCATTGCCTGGTGGTGATAACACAGCTTCACTAGTGGATGACCTATGACTGCAAGCATTAAATACTCTTTACTTTAGAGTCATTAATCCCTACTTTCTTCGAAAACGTTTAATTAAAAAGTTCCATTTTCCAGTAATTGATGTTTTTATATAATCCCAAAATGGAATTTTATTGAGGCACAAGGTGTTTTATATAAACATCCATCTGTCTGTATTGTAACAGAGCTGAGGCAAGTTTTGTGGATTCGGTGAGGAGAGATTACAGAAGACTCTGTGTCCCTGTAAGAACTGTGAACTTTTGTCCTCTGTGTAACAGCTCTGGAGGATTTTTGCTTTCATAATTTTGGTACCAAACAAGGGAATTGCAGTCAACAGGAGAGAAAATCATGAAAAAATGGGTTTAGTGTCTAGTGGAGTTGATTTTTTAGTTTATAAAGAAAGCTCCTTCCTTATTCCTTTTTTCCTATGGGAAGCTCTGCACTGCAGAGTATCATCTTCTTCTTATATTGTTCCTTTCTATTTGAACCCAGAATTAAGCAAACCTCAATTGCATATATAAAAATACATATACATATATGCTTCAGGCTGAGAGATATCACTAATAAAATGGAAAATATGTTGATATTAATAAGGTTGGCATTCAAAAAGTATGAAATAAAGCATGGAAGTTTGTCAGCTTATTAATCATTCCATTATAAGTGGTGTTTTTACTTTCATTGCTCTAATATCTAACCACAGTTCACTGGCTAAAGGCCAAGCTAGCTTTTGCATTGGCACATTACCATGCGGTGTAGTTCTGTACTTCCATTTATTAATGCTGCAGACTTCCTACAATTCAGGCTAAAAATAGAACTGGTTATGTGAAAAACACTGCATTTGTGCTTGAGCTGCAGTATAGAAACAAGAGGATTTTATATGGACGGGGGAAGCAATTCATGACACAGAAGAGCTAGCTGCTTATACTCTGGGAAAAGCTTTCTTTTTCCATGGTTGTAAATAAGATTAGAGTTGCTATGTACACGTTAGTCTGGAGGATAAATTGTAGTTGTGGTATTGCCTCCGTATGTATGAATCTTCATGTATATCTATTGTATGAAGGAAAGCTGATTTCTTGTAAAAGGAAACCTGAAAATAGTGCAATGTACAAAAGTCCATTTGTAAAATCAAAGGCAAAGGTGGTGGGTTTTTTTTCAGTATAAAGACTGTCTTTATCTGTGGCACATATTTTGAAGTATCCTCAAAAAGTTATACAATAAACTAAAACTTCAACTGCACCACTAAATTTGTAGACTTGTATTTTGGCCAGTCATACCCTCTCTTGTTGTTCTGCCTCCAGTATCTTTTAAGGCAGCACTTGCTGTCTCCAGACCACTTCATCATGAAAACATTCCTAAACTTATTTCCAAGCTGTAATACAGGTGCACACTAAAAATTGTCAGCATTCAAATGCAGTCCCTACACTCTTGATCTTTTTTATAATGCTTGTGATTTGTTTTGGATCAGCAGTAGTTTGAACAAGACAAACAACGTTCAGGATTCCACCTAAACCTAAGGGAGCTGCCAGGGACACAGGTGAAGAGTGATAGTGGATGCATTTCATAGTCAAAATAAAAAGCGGCAAAACTGTTAAGGTCTCATTGTTGCACAAATAGAAAAAGCTAACGATTTGCATATCAGAAATATCAGGTGTTAGGATTTGACTCAGAGCTGCTGAATAGTAGCTTGTTTGCCTTTGGAGAAATAGAGAGGAAGGAAATGTCATGCAGCAGCATCACATGTGATAGTGATGGGAAATGGCAAACAGAGAAATAGACCTTTCCGATGCTGTTTCCTAAAGATACTGTTTGGACTGGCTGTGATGGTGGATTATTAAGGAATTCTGATTATTAAATATCTGCACTTGGCAAAGAATAAGAGAGGAATGGACCTCTTTTGAAGTGCACAGCAGTCTCTGAAGTCACCCTTGTTTTATTCTTAACTTGGTACTGTGTGAGATTGGTGATTGTGTTAGGAGCAGAGGCAATAGTAATGAAATGAGAATAAATTGCAAACTGTATGATTTTTGAACTATCTAGAGAAAATGAAATTAAGAAAGCTTTCAAATGTTATGTGCTTTGCACCAGGCCACTGAAACACAGTGATGATAACACAACAGCTATTGGGTTTCTGTGTCAATTCACAACCTATAACAGGATGTAAAAAAAGGAGAGATTAGTTCACAGGACAAGGCTGAAGTAAAAAATATTTGGTCCAAAGTGCTCAGTTCCTCCTCTTTATTACTGTGGACCAGCCTTAAGCCCCACCTAATGGTGGAACTCCATCCAAATCCAGAAATCAATGAATCTGTTCTGATTTACATTAAAGTTTAATTTTGTCCTGACAAGCTCTCTGAAACTGATACTCAGTGCAATACCAAGTGCACTATAAAGGATCATATCATGCAGTCAACATGATGCACTTTGCAATATAATTTAAGATTAATGTTAAATTACTTAACAAAGATAAATTTTATGGTCTCTCTTAAAATCATTTAAGAGCTTAATTCTGGTCTGAGATGTGTAAGACACAAATCTTGCCTGTTGATCATTGAATATACAGATAGCTGTGAGAGAAGAATCACACAATATGATGGGCTGTACAAGACTTTTCATTATGATACAGGCCTGTGATTTGATGTATTGATCCTTTTCTGAAGTTAGGATCTTTACTCAAGTAGAAGGCTGTAGCAGGTCAACCTCATTGCAGAAAACACCAAACAATCTATATACTTTGGATGAGGCCAGATTGCACCAGGAGGTCCATAAGGAAGAGTTAGACTTCTCCTGCAAGTCCTTTTCCTTTCATTAGCTGAAAATACATGCAGCAATTGGATGCAGTTTGCCTCTGCCAGTGGGATTGCAGGAATATCTACTTGTGTTATTCATACCAACTGTCCGTACTTTGTCTGATCTGTCATCAGGGGAAATGGAAAGGAACCAGATAACCTTCACTGATGACTTTGGTGTAGGAAGTAGGAAGAGGCATGAGCCCAACTGATACAAACAATATTAAAAGCTCCTAAGACTTGTGTGATGCTGTTGAAGGAAAGGTTTTTCAAAACACTTCCCCATTGTACAGAGGGTGAATAGGAAAAAGAGCACTCATTGAATGAACATTATTTTAATGGCTGGGTAATGAGAGGAAAAGTGAATAATTTAAAGTTCTTGCAAAGAGTCCAAAAAATATAAATCTATTAAAAAGCAGTATTAAAATTTCAAAGAGAGAAGCAAAAATACAAACAACAGAGGTCCTTTCTAAACCCATAAACTATAGATCTAAAGAGAAAGATGAAGAAAAATTACAAGGAAAATAAAAAGACCCACTTGTTCAAAAAATCTGAGGGGAGAGGGTTATCGAATAGTTACAGCAAGAACTGGGAGGCCTAAAACATTTTTTTAATGTTTAAGAGTATTGTGAAACAGAATTCATTCCAGCACATGCTGTAATGTTGAGCGTACTGCCAAAGTGATAACTAAATAAGGCAGATGTCAAACTCGTCTCCACAAATGCAACTCTAGCATGAGTGCTTCCCCTCAGACAGGGAAAGGAGCACACATCTGTTCTGTTCAGCATTCATTACATGGCATCTCAAAGGTGCTTCGCACCATTCATTACATAGAAACTGAAGATGTCACCAAGACTGATCATGTCCAGCGTAAGCAAATGCTTTGTTTGGTACAATATGAATGCTAAGGAAGCCCTCAAATGAGGTTCTCCTCAGGGGAGAGTGTGGTCAGATGTCTGTGAAGCATTTCAGCAGCAGTTCTGCAAGAACAAGGACATTTACAGGAATGCTTTTCTGGTTACAGAAGCGTTGAACCCGGAGCCCTTTTGCTAGTATGGGCACGCTGTAGGGAGTGAGGAACCTGAAGTCCCAGGTGGGATGCAGGGAAGGAGGGAGAAGCTTTTAGAATTGTAAAGGAGGTTTGGTTCCTTTGCTGACCAGACACATGTTTTTGGTGCTGTCACTGATGCCACTACACGAAAGGGCAGAATTAATAGCCACGAGAGTTAGCAAAGTTATCATAATCACCTGCATTGCTCCTGAGTGTGTGGAGGAGAGGGCACTGGTGGAAACTGTTAGCTAGCTGATATGTTAAAAAAAAGGGGGGGGGGGGGGGGGGGGAGCGAGAGAAAGAAATTAAAGTGGGGTCCAACACACTAACAAGAATTAGCTGCAGTGCTGGTGATAGCTGTGCTAAGAACTGTTTTTGTTTCCTACCTACTCCTAGTATTTGCCTGGAAAAATAGATACTTTTTTAAGCTTCGCCTTACCTGAAATGTATGCTGCTTCTTTCCATTCTCACTGTTGCTGGGAATTGAAATGGCTGCAGATACACAGGAGTGTAAAAACATGATGAGCTATGTAGCTTGGGAGCAATTGAGCAGCTGAATACTGCATTATTGAGAAATCATTCGCTACCTCTGGGTGTTAGTGAGAAACTGGAGAGTCCTAGACTGGCATTCAGGGCAGAGCATAGGATGAATAAACATTACAGAATGCTGAGTATTTACTAGTGAGTCCAGCATGGAGCTTCAGTAGTTGCATGTCATCCCACTGCATCTTGCAGGGTTGGCAACACACAGGAAAGAAACAGTGAATTACAGGAGTTTGTGGTAGAATTGATCTTCTATTGTTTCCTAAATAACCAAATTATCAATGAAATGAATGACATTTTGCTTAATGTGCGGCAGGCAATCTGCATAGCAAAACAGCCATATTTTCAAGTGACAACACGTGAGAACCATTTAAATACATACCAGTAGTGCTCAAGGGACTTGTAGATAGCTACATGAAATTGTTGTTTTCGTGTTCATTCCCTGCTGTTGCCAAATTACTCCTGGCTTAGTATTTTCCCTCTTATCTAGCTGAGATAGGAATCTCTTCAGAACAAGGAGCTCAGTAGTTTGTAAAATATCCATGTATATCTCTGGCATATTATAAATAATAAATAATAAGCTGTAGATGCTAATTATCATTAATGTGGCAAGTGTTAAGCTGGAAATTCTAATTCCTATCTTCTTAGATGATTGCAAGTATAAATATTTCTTGACTCAGCATGGTGAGTAGTTATTAAATATGGAACCTTCTCCGGTGAGGAGTGATGGCTATTAAGTATATCCCAGACTTGTTAAATCTCAGGTTATGGAATTTGTCCCAGAATCTGCTCTTGCTATGGTACTGTGCTGCAGAATGAGTTTCTGCATTTTTTAAAGCTATCACAAAATATCCACTCCATATGGTTTTGGAGACACACTTAAAATATGAGCCAAGTTCAAGCTGATGCAGTGCTGTCTTGCTGAGCACTGAACTAGTCTAAAACAATTTCTTTGTGAGGTGTGATCACGTTCATCTCAATGAGATTTTAAGTCAAAGCCTAAAGAAAGAAATTTCAGTTACAGTTTTAAAGCCTTTTCATTACTATCTGTTTAAAGCAAATGTATTTAATTTAGAAGTAAATACAGCAAATGTGCCTATACCATATTTCCAAGCAGTTTCCTACCTCCTTTTGCATACCAAAAGCTCATATTATTCCATACCTATGCAGCAAAACCAAGGATTTCAATTTGCTTATACACCGTCAATTTAAAAATATTTGGCACAAAAGGAATTGGAAATATAGAGAGAACAGTAGTCAAGGTAAACAAATCAGGGATTACTCTATGGTATTAGACTACTTAAGCTATTGGGGTTCAGAGCTGCCTTTTCATTCTGTCCCAAAGATCATCTAAGTTTTCACTAAAATAAATGAGCCTGTGCAGACTGGATTTTGAATAGTCAGGTTAAAATAACTACTTTTATAATTTGGATCAAAGTGATTACTGAATTTGCTGCTTGCTACATTAACTATTGCAAAATTTCAAAATTGATCATTTAGTTATTCCATGTATATCATAACGTGGGTTGTACAATGAACATTTCTTATTAGTGTCCACATCTCAGCAGGAGTGTACAGTGGCTCTTCAAAAAGTGAAAGCAGGTAGCAGACTAGTATGCTGAGTGATGGGAATCTCAAAACCACATATTTTGGCTTAAAGGTTATCATGCAGGGAAGGAGCATGGATATAGTTGATCCACTGAAACGCACTGATGGAACAGACTTGTATTTGACTTGACATACTGGGCAAGAGCTTAGAACAAAACAAAAGCAATCCCCTCCAGAAAAACAAGTATGTAAAAAAAAAACCTCATTTCTTTTGGTTCATAAAAAAACCCAACAAAATTTCTCATTTATATCTCCATGTTTTAAATGGAAAACAAAGACAGTTTTTAAGATGAAAATGTTCTGTATTCACATGTGATTCTTAAAAAACACAAGCTATTTTCAGCAGTGAATTGCAAGCCGGCCAGTGAAAGAAGCAGCAATATGTTCCTAGGAAATTTTCATTCCTCCCTCTGTTCTGCAGAGGGCTGATACTTACATTAATTTTGAAAAACAAGCATGAGCAGAGAAATTTAAACTCAGCTACAAGCTATTTTTAACACCAAAGAATAAACCATGTTGAGGACTGCAGCAAAGCATTTCTGTTTCAGTGCCATACTGGTGGGGGTGCAGGGCACTTCTACAGGGCTTGGCCACCACTGTGGGAAGTCACTCTTTCCAGTATAGCTGAAAAAACATCCTTAATGTGTCCCCTTCCTCATCACAGATGTATCAGGAACATATCATGGACCTCTGAAAATACATATCTGTATATGTCCATAAAATAGTGTGCAGAGACATTTCAGTTCTGCTCTTCTTCCCACCAAAGTCAGTGGGACCTTTCCCAGGGAAATGCAGGATTGGAGCCAGAATTTCACTGGCAGCGTTAACTGGAATTGTTCTCTCTAGAGCATATAGGGCATGCAGAGGGAAGACTGCATTTCAGCATAGAAATAAAATGTCATTGTGTTCAGATTTGTTAGTTAATAACTCAAAATCTTTGTAGGGGATAAAAAATAAGCTCTAAAAGAAAGCACTGAACCCTTCAAGGCTGCACAGTGTGTATTCCAGGTGTATTTTCACTGTCAACATCCTACCTGACATTAGACAGTGACTAATACCTCCCACTCAAATGTTTTCTGTCACTTTTAGGAAGGGTTGTAAATCTCTGTGGGCTCTGACTATGCAACAGTTCCGATAGTTTTCAAGTGATTAATGCAGGCATTCAACCAGAAGTGTCAAGCATCAAAGAGTTAAAACTAAATTTCAGTAAAACTCCAGGGAACACTCTCTTCACTTTCAGGTTCCTTACTGGTTTCATTCAGAAAAACTGATGTTACGTTATGCATTAACATTTTTAAGTGTCATCCACATGAAAATTTTAGATAATTCCATTTTTTAAATTGTGGTTAGTGAAACTTTTGCTTATGCAGACAAAACTGGTAACCATGGGAAGCTACAGTTCTCAAAACTTGCTGGTTTTGGTAGACTTCAGGGCTCATTGGCTGCTCAGTGCTTACTGACCAGATCTGTTTCTGGCTTCAAAGAATCTGGCTGGTGGTTATGTCGGTCTCACTACCTAAGTATTGTAAGACTGGAGACCCACTGAACTCTCTTTAAAATGCAAAAGGTATTGAAAGACTGAAAGGCTGCAGTTCTTTTGTGCTCCTAGCATATAAGCAGGGGAGGACTGTTCGCTGGGTGAGCTCTGCCACCTGCAGCTCAGAGCCGGCAGGACTGCAAGGTCTTCCACAGCAGAACTGGAAATGTAAAAATTCTCATGGAGACAAGAGGTTTCACTGAAGAGGGTAACTGCTAATTAAATTAGCAATAGCATACATAAGCTTATGGTATGCAAAAGGAAGGTAAAAGAGCTTTCACATTGGTCTTTCAGCTAATCTTCACTGTTATAAGAACACACATCTATTCTCAGAGTAGAATAGAAACCCAGTGTTAGAACAGAAAACATACGGCTAAAACCATTCTTGGTGTGACTGGAGTGATCTCAGAGCTGAATCTGACCCCTTACCTATGAAGGCAGATTTTGGCTTCACTGATAACTGAAGTATTACAGGAAATTACATGTGGATCCATATTCTCAGAACCCTCTAACTCCTGTCTGCAGTGCTTTCAATATCTCCTCATATAACACACTGTTTTCTGAAACCTATAAATTCTAGTCTTCTCTAAAAAAAGAGTCATTAAAAAAATAAAATAAATCAAATTCTTCCAGATGTATTTTACTAACACAAAACTCCACATGCTTTATTATGTTCCCTACTTTCACTTCCCTGAGCCCCAAGAGTATAACATTGCCATTTTCTCAAGTTGTTTCCAAGCCCTGGAATTGATGAATTGTCCATAGGTTCCATATGGAACTTTAGCAAAATCACTGGCATGCACCAAAATGTGTGCTTGTGTCCCAGTGTGTGCTGGGCACCCGCGAGTATAAACTTTTTATGCCAATGACTTCTCTCACGGTAAAGTGCTGTGTTTGTCTGTAGCAGTGGATCCGACTCACATGTATGACATAGTGAAACAGCAGTGGTTCCACAGTAATGATCAGACATCATTGTGATGAGTTCAAATAAGAAGACATGACTGGAAACTAATTCTAATAATATTGGGTTATTAAGCATTGTGTGGAGTTCTTTCAGTAGGTTTTAGTACTGCAGAGAGAATGTATATAATCTATTATCACGGAATCATAGAATGATTTGGATTGGAAGTGTCCTTAAAGATTGTCAAGTTCCAGCCTTCCACTAGACCAGGCTGCTCAAAGCCCCATCCAGCCTGGTCTTGAACACTTTAGGAGGGGGCATCCACAGCTTCTCTGGGCAGCCTGTTCTATGATACACATTCTTCCTAATATGTCTTAAAAGCTAAAAGAGGGATAATTTTTCTTTTAACTTTAGGCTTTGTTCAATTGCCCACCCACTAAAGACACCTTCTAGTGCCTGAACATCAACATGGAGCCTTGTGTCCTTCTGGACAGCAAGAAAGATCAGATAGATCAGATCCTGCATAACCTAGGGCATTTCAGCTGGCGCTGAACACCTATGTGCGGGCAAATGAGTCCCACCTTTTGTGTTGTCTAAACAATGAGCTTGGAAATGTCTAACTGTGTTTTGTCAAGCATTGCCATTAAAGGTTCTGGGTCCCTAGAAATGTCAAAATTATTTCTGTGATCATACAGAGTCACTGCACTAAAGTCTTTGAGTCTTTAGGGTATTTTCCTGGGTGACTGATTCTGAGGTGAGCAGAAAATGCTTGTAGAAGAGATTGGTTTTGTTGGTGTTCCAAATATTATTATTATAGTATTTCAGTAAAGACTTGTACATTTTAATATTATCCAATGCTTGAAAAAAATGTTAAAATAGATGTTTTGAAAAGGAATCTCACAGAGTGCGATTAGGTAATCTGTGGGGAATAGGCAGTCTAAGCCTCTGGCTTTTTCTGTAAACCAGTGAATGTAGGAGTATGTAAAACATTTCATTAGCTTTGTTTTAAGAAGTCACTTCGTAAAATGGTGCAGCCAAACCAGCCTGCCAATTACCCTGCTCACTAGCAATTAAAGATGGCAGTTGAGTTTGGCCAACCTAGCACTTAAATGCATCTTGTCCTCACATTTTTAATCTAACTCTTTGCAAAAACCAAGCTACTGATTGTCAGTGGCAGGTTCCTCAGACTTAAGATAATTGGACCATGGTCTTTTCCTCTTTCGAGGATTTGGTTTTGAGTCACCTTAGATTTCAAGTAAGTATCAAAGATCACTGAAAAACACTGTGAGATTTAATATCAATCATTGTTAATCCAGTTGATTTTACGTTTGTGTCCAATTCACATGAGCCAGATGCATTTCAAATGGACTTGTCACTACAGAGTGCAATGTTCTCCTGTTACTCAGCCACCCAAAACTGACC
Source organism: Podargus strigoides (assembly GCA_028020825.1). Classification (NCBI taxonomy): domain Eukaryota; kingdom Metazoa; phylum Chordata; class Aves; order Caprimulgiformes; family Podargidae; genus Podargus; species Podargus strigoides. The sequence goes on along the minus strand of CM051621.1, from coordinate 16,443,704 downwards.
TTACAATTTGCAGAGTTTAGAGGGAGAAAATTATTGAGAATTTCCCAGTTCCAGAACCACAAGAGGAACTCAGTCAAGTCCATACAGCTCCCAAATATCCAGGAGATGAGACTGTCCCATGTCCCAGTGTAGGAGCTGCAGCGCTTGTTCTTTGAGTCCATTGCTACAGTTTGGGTCTTTTTAATCTCAATTTTAATCTTGCATGTGAAGGGAAAGAGATTACAGACAGGATTAGCAGTCAAGATATCTATAGACAGCAGGGACTGTGTAGTTCTCCTCAGTGCGCATTACAGTTAGTGCACAATAGGAAACTTCTTTGCCAGGTGATAAAGAAGAAACATGTTCTTTGTTGCCAGCAATAAATATATATGGAGGAGTAAATGTGTCATGAATAAAGTGTCTCTGAGGAAATCTTGGAAGACCCTACATGTATATTTACATATGTTTAGTCCTAGCAGCAGTAGGTCTATGTGAGTATAGTGCTCTGCCCAGGCTAACTAGTTTGTTAAGAATTATCACAGCTATCTGCTCATAATGAGACAATTTAGACAGCCCTGCCAGAAACCCAGACTTTTGAGAACCAAAGCAATGGTGACGATTATGATCACGAATCTCTCTCTCTCTCTCTCTCTCACACACACACACACACAACCTGAGCAAGTACCTGCAGGTTTCAGAATAAATTGAATAAGAACTCAACATACAACACCTCTTTCACAGCATAAACTTGATCCTGCATATACTTTAGAACATGATGCTCTTAATTTTTGGTAGAATATTGAACCAGAGGAAAATCTGAGCCCAAAGTGCACAATCCGATAGCAGCTCTGTCAACTAGATTACCTTGCAGGTATTTATCTGCAAAAATATATGTAAAAAGTCTATGTAAGAAAAATGCCAATGAGGCAACTGCAGATTCAATTTCTGCAGTTGGAAAAAAAAATAATTCCTCATACTGAAGCTCTTCATTCTCCCTGCTGCTTTATGTTATCTCTGTTTTTACTGCCGTTAATGAAGGGCTCATCAAAAGGCAGTGCCAATACTCAGTAATATTTAAATGCTGAATTAATCTCTTAGTCCTCATGGCAGCTCCCTTTCAGCTATTTTCCCTGCATGCTTTGCATCTCCATTTATATGAATGAGAGTGGGGTGGACATGAGGAGAATGGAGCAAACATTGATCAGCTCTGCAACCCAGAGAGAAGAATTTACCCATGTCTTATATATGAAAAAGCATGAAGGGAAGCATCAGCTGCTGAACTAAGTCCAGGATGCTCCTTCAGCAAGACTTGCTAAAATTAAATAAATAACTCAAAATAAGACTCAGATCAACCTAAGCCTTTCAGCAGTTGCAATTGTATCTTCTAATAATTTGACCAACTTGTTGCCTTACTTCTGTTGGTAAAAAAAGGCCAAACATCCCCTGCTTCTAAAGGCACTTCCGCTTCGAAAAGTGATGAAAATGGTATGCAGGCTCCATGATTATTCTGTGTCAGCTATTTCCTTATGAAATATGCTCAGTTAGAAAGTAAGGAACCTTTTCCTCCTGTGTGCCAGCCCTGCAAATTTCAGGTGGAACCCAGGTCAGCCCGAATTTTTTCTTCCCATGTAGAATGACCAAAAATACCAACGATCCTACAAGCGAGAATAAGCCCTCAATTACATTTGTGCAATTCTGTAGTCTTCTGTGGCTTTGTGTAAGGTTTAACTGACTGGAAATGATTCTGTGGTGATAGGAGGGAATAAAAACCAGCTCACTGTGTTCTTTATGCTAGATCTGCTGTGCTAACAGGAGCAAAAAGTGGTGAACAGTGATTGTAATTACTAAGTGAACAGATAGACAATATATGACTCTATTTAAGAGGTTTGCTCGAGATTCCATGTTTTCAGAAATCTCCAGCTTTGACATAAAAGAGCATTCAAACTTACAAGGAAAATAAAATGCTTCTCTTTTTTTACTTGAACGTCATTCATGTGATGGGAAGAGAATGTATAGTCCTCAAAACAAGAAAGGAACAAAATTATTTGAATTCTTTTGCATGCAATAGCAAGATAAAATATCGTGTTTACAACCCTCATTTATGAGAAGTCTTCATTGTAGAGTGCAGCAGGTCAGAATGTACACTGTGTGTACATTTTGCTATACAGGAGTGATAACCTGCTATGGGCATTTTATTATTTATTAATTCGTGTTCGCAGCTTTGGCAATCAAGCATGAAAATTCTCTTCTGAGATCTCTGTAGTCTGGAAGACCAGAGTTGAAGTTTATCTGTCCTTTCAAAAAAAATAAATACTTAAGATAGCAAATAATGAGCAAAAGTTTTCTCAATTCAGTGTTTTGATCCTGCAATCCCAGTGCAGATTCAACTGAGCTGTACAAGGCATACTGTGTTAGCAAGGATGAAAAATAGCCAAGAATATGCTTTCCAGCTATGTAAATACTGATCAGCTGAGTCTTTGCTTGGATAAAACCATTCTATTCTGACTTTTTCTTCCAGTTGTGTGTAATACTGGAGCCAATGCAGGAACTGATGTCAAGACATAAAACTTACAATCTAAGTCCTCGAGACTGCTTGAAGACTTGCTTGTTTCAAAAATGGCAGAGAATGGTGGCCCCACCAGGTATGTTTCATTTCCAGTATTTTACTTATGTTATAGTTAAGTAAATATAGAAACAATGGGGGAAAATGCTGCAGATTTACTTACAAAGGAAAGTAATAAAAATTAGCACTGCTCCAAAAGTAAGCCTGAAAATGATTCTGATGTTTTATGATTTCAGTCTGACCCAACTGATTTATAGGTGTGCACATTCAGATGGTTTCACTATGACTAGGATATAATTTAGTACAAAAAAATGTGTAGATGGAATGCAAAATGCCTACTGGCTCCATTAGAATTCATCATTTGTGTAATTCAGCTTCCTGCTGTGACTCTGAAATTACAGCTACAATTCATAATTAATTGTCTTTGAGACTAATATAATGTTATTTACAGGCCTGGACCTAATCTCCTTCCTCTTACACCTTCAAAATAATAATTCTCTCTTTTTTCAGGTTATTAAAGATTTGTGTATCTAAGACTATTCATGTAGGTGCCCAGGCTAAATTTTGAGAAGTACAATTGCCCCTCTGTTCTTTTCCAATTTAAGAAAAGTTATGTAATTGTCCTGATATGGTCAGATTTTGGAAAACTTTCAGAGAAATGGCATTCAGCATGCTCTAACGTGTTCCCTTGGGAGTGGCAGTTTTAAAGATGAAGCCCACATCAGAGGGAGAAGGAACTGAAATGGTAGTTGCTCGTATGCTGCATCGATGGCAGCAGTAGGGTAAAAAGCTACCTTTGGCTTTCACCTCTGACTGGGTCAGTTGAGGCTGTACACTGCATCAGAAAAAGACCTGGGTTTTTGTTTATCACTGTTGCTTACTGAGTGACCTTCAGCAAGTTACACGGTCACTTTGATCATCATGCTAGTTATCATGATACTCCCATTGGTAAAATGCTTCCAAATATTACAGATAATACTGGGAGAATAAGCTCCATTAGTCCATTGTACAAAATTGAAAGCAGATTCCATTGGTTTGGGTCCAAATATTGTTCTACAGTTTGCATATTATATCTACTACTACTACTGCTACTACTAGTAAACATAGAAATTTAAAACTAGATGAAAAATATTTCAGCACTTCTGCTTATGGATCGTTTTAGTACACGCTTTACAATATCTGCCATTTGCTTTCCTTCTTACCATTTTATTGCAGCAGAACCCACAAGACAACCAACAACCAAACGGAGAAAAAGGAAAAACTCGACCAGCAGCACTTCCAACAGCAGTGCTGGGAACAACGCAAACAGTACCAACAGCAAGAAAAAGTCAGCTGCTGCAAACCTGAGTCTATCAAGTCAGGTACCTGTAAGTCTCACTTTCCTTTTAGGCCTGAATCACTTACGGTGCTTTAATTCTTTCCTTACATTGTAAAGAAGGTGCATTCTTGAGCCTAAACTATCACAAGCAAAAGGCGATGTTGCACAGTGTGCTGTGGAAGCCAGGGAATTAGTGCAGAGATGAGAAGAAGCCGTTCTGCAGTGCAGCTTTAACAAATTACCCTCAAGCAGGGGTATCCTAAGGACCAGATGTTATTTTTTTAAGGCCTGGGCCAACTCCTTTTCTTGTCAGTGGGAGTCCTTCCACTGGTGGTGGGACTCAGATTGAGCCCTGTGTTTTTAGATATAGCATGAGTCTTGGAGACTTCCATCTGCTAGGTGATAAGGATGAGTCTCCACGGAACACAACAGCCCTACCTGAGCAGACTGCAGGTCTCTCTACATTAGTACCTTACCTCTAGTTGGTGCCGAGTTCAAATACTTCAGTGGAACAGGTTATGAATTAATTTACCTGCAGAGATTATCTCTTTTACCAACAACTCCACTTGCAGAGGATAGATCCCTTGGAATATGGGTCTCAGCTTATCCACCCTGCTAGCTGTAACTGTTGGCATGTAATTCTATAGGCAAACACCAAGTCATCTCCAGAACTCTACCAGCACTTTAATAATCACATTTATTGCCTTATTCACAATATAGGGGTAATCAGACCCCAAATTATGACAAAGTGTGCCTTAGTCAATAAGGAGATAGCTTATGCTTTTTAAAGCTAGGGAAATTAATTTGATATTATAGGAACTGTAATGTGGTATCTTGGGAATAACATGCAGGGATTTTTATTGGGTTTCTGATCAGCAGAAAGAAATGGCTGTCTCTCCTGAAGCCTACAAATACAGACCTTTTGTTAGCACAAACTGGGCACTTCCTAGGAAGCTTGAATACCCAGATAAAAAAGAGCAGTAGACTAACACCAGTGAAATGAAATTAAGATTTTTGTTTAGCAACTGATTCAGCAATCCACTAGCTTACAGGAGCTTTGGGCTTCAGTATATTAAACTCATATTTTCTCCTTGTCATATTAAAATTTTCACGTGGCTCACATCCCCGGAGTCAGATTCTTTCCCTAATATAGGCATCTCTGGGCTTTTCTGGCAGCGCAAAGCAGTCAGAAGGCCAGCTACCTGATCTCCGGGTGACAGGGGCCACTCTGCCTCACTGACTGTGTCAGCCAGAAAACCCCCTGGATCAATAATCAACCATATTTAAGGAAAAAACCCAGCAATTAGGTGTAAAACTGAGAAACCAGATAGTTCTCTGCTGTCTCCAAGATTAAAAGACAGTAAAATCACTTTATCTTGGCTGCTCCCTGCCCTGAGTTCAGTTCAGTAGGACCAGAATCTGACCCTCCACCTCTGTTCAGCCTGCTCCTCCCTGGAGAGACAGCTTTTGTTGGCTTCAGTGGTAGCCATGTATGCTTGCATGTTTGAGTGTAATTGAGCCCTCTGATAGTTACCTGTCACTCCCACTGATCTTCAAGCTGACTTCAGGTACTGAAAGGCTCCTCCTGACAGATGAAATAGTTGAGGTTACTCTTCCTGATGGAGATGATGGTTGAGGATCTGAGACATAACAGTGAAGTTTATCATGGTATAAGGGATGGATTGTTAGTCTTCATCAACTGTCCACATGTTGCATAGTCAATATTTTTCAAAATTCTTTTCTCTCTTTACCAGAATAGCAAAATGGTCCACAATCTTGTGTGGAGGACCAGGTTCCATTTTTAGGACTCTTCTCCTTTCCCTCTGCACAGTGGAAGATGATTAGCTGTTCGGTTTGACATACTAACAGCTCTTCCCATCTTCCCCACAGCAAAGATAGCAAACCAGATGGAATTGATGGTTGGGCCACCCTGTAGACAGAACTCAAAATAATTTTAGCAGTAGGATATTTTGGTGTAAAGCTATTCAACACTTGAAAGTTAAATAGAGAGATGTTACCATGTTCCTTCAAAATTATGCATTCTTTGAAGTGGGCCTTCTTAGAGGCATGCCACTGCTTTCTGAAGTTAGCTGCAGGTAGCAGTAATTTACTTTCTCTTTCTTTCTCTTAACTTTACCTTAAAGTGAATCAGTCTGTAGTTAATGTTTGACTTCTCTTATATGCAACAGAAGACAAGATATCCTCAAACACAATTTGACAGTTTTGAACTAACTAAAAGCTTCATTTGGCCATAGAGATTTCTGTGAATGGGACTTTCCTGCTCAGTAGACAAAATCGACTGAAATAATTCATTTTCAATGTTAAAAGCATTTCCCCCCTCATTATTAGAGAAAAGGAATGAAATCACTGCATCTTCTGTCCAGATGACTCACATAAGCAAAGCTAGTTTCACTTCCATTTTTCCTATTGTCCTCTCTGGAGAACCCCAACAATGAGCTTATATCCATACCAAACCTGGATTAATATGAAGTCATGTACACCAGCTTTCTCTTTTTTCTCCAATGATTTCTTCCCAGCCAGCAAAGACAATCTCTCCCCTGTAAGGAGTCTAACTCCTAATTTCCTGTCACTTTTATGCTCTTATGTCAGTTTCTCTTTGATAGTAAATTAATCCTGGTTAGAGAATGTTTCCTTAGCCTCTATTCTATGTAATGTTTCTTGGTTTAGGACATTAGTAATTATTCAGTTTTGCTCCTACAGTAATGCTGTGTACACTATGGCAAATGTGTGAATTTACCATATCCCTCATCCACATTTCTCACCCACACCATTAACTTCTGTTTCTTTAATGAGGTCTTCATTTCTCGGGAGGCAAATGTTCCATGTTCAAGACAGTAACTGGAAAGCAGCTGGAGTACCATCACCTATGACTAAGCTTGAAACTTCAGAGAGATTTGTCATTTTCCCCGTAGCCTCTTCCAGATCTTCAGATAAATACATGGGACTAAGCAAACTTTGACTAATGAGATGGAAACTTTTTTGTCACATACATGTTATTCTTCAGTAATAGGAGGTTATGCTGTCTCCTCAACCTGTGTTATTTTCTGATCAGTTCTTCAGGCAGGGGCAGTACTGACAATACAGACCCAAGCCCTGAAAGTGAAATTATGTGGTTTTATTTCCATGCGTGGGTCAGGTTGGCACTGCACCCTGAAGTTCAGTTGCTGGAGCATAATCAATCAGTATCATTTGTGTCCTTTGTGTTACCTTAAATTCGTTAGCATTTTGACTGTGCTGACACATTCTGATACATCTTCAATAACACAGTCTTCCAAAGAATCTTAGGGGTCTCTGCCAGTGGGTGGGTATGCATCTTCCCTCTCATCAGTAATTTGAAAAGGGCCCAGTCTCAGTCTGTCTCCATACCTTTAACTATTTTTTATACTTTCTCAACCCTCCTAAATAAAATACAAAGTTTTGCCCTTTTAATAGTCACACTCATTTCCCCTTACAATGGTGGGAAAACCAGTGGTTTCTGCGATTCTGTGATTTCTCAGCCTACTGATTGCAGACCCTCAGCATCTCTTGTCCATATGACTCTTCCTGCCCATGTCCCTTGTTTAACACCTTTTCTACATATTACATATTTCCTACATATTTCCTACATTCTTAAAGCAAACGTAGTTAACCAGTGTGTTACATGACTGCACAGCACAACTCATACCTAGTTTGGCCTAGTACTTGACTAGTGATGACTTGAATCTTGTAGGTGCTGAGGCAACATGCTGTAGTGTGTTGGAACTAGAACCATATGTCACTAAATTCATTTCAATAGCTCAAATACAAAAACATTTTTCTCACCAGAAGTTTTTTTTTCCCAGGCTCTCATTGGTGCAGGGTCAATGTTCTCCGCAAATGGCTCACGTTTAGTGCATGAAGAAAGCTGACAGAACAGGGACCCAGAAGTTTTGGTCAACTCAGCTGTCTTAGTGTCAGCAGATGCCAGTCATTTGAACTGTTCTTAGATTTGTTCATGTTCTTGATCACATCTGATCTTTGGAAGAAACTTTAACCCATTGTGCAGAAACTAGAATTACCAATTTCCTCTCTCCTCGAAACAAAGAACAAATATGGGCAAGACTTCTTCCACAAGGTTCATAGAAAACTTGCCTGTCTAACGTTAGCCTTCCTATGGTTTCAAAGAAATTAGTTATCTAATTTGGGTGTGTCATTGTCTTATCATTTACACAGTACTAGTTTCCTGTAATATTTGAAGCTAGCTGCAGTGTTTTCCCGAGTCTTTGCTCAATTTTCAAGCTTCTTTACTGGCTGAAATGGTATTCCTTTGCATTTATCATATTCTTCTGTTTCAAATAAAACTTTCTTACAAGCCCAGGACCTTGTATGTAGAGTGGTGACCTGTACACTGTGATCTCTGTATGTGCAAGATCATCAGAAGGGCTCCATACAGCCGTACCGCCTGAATATCACTTTCCGTTAAGTTTAATAAAAACAGTGCACATTGATCCATTTTCATCTCTTCGAATTTGGAAATTTGACAACAATGCACAACTCTCACAGCCTCTAAGATCCATTGCTCTAGGCTGCTCCCAGTCATAACCATAGAAATTAATAGTTGGATTTTACTTTCATTTACTAATGAAGATCCTGTTGAGTGTAATACCGTAACCATGAACCCAGTGAAATATCATTTGTACTGGAAAGAATAAAGCATCACTACATGCCACTAAGTAAATCAAATGTTCTTTGTTACATCCAGAGTCTTAATTAGAGCCTCCTTGCACTCTTTAAACGAGTTACATACCTCAATAATCTCTATTTCTCTTTGTAGTTCTCTGTAAGCTCCTCAAAAGCCAAATCCATAAATAAACCTGCTAATGTGAAAGGGAGTAATAGAATCTTTTATGTGTTTCAGAAACAGGGGGTAGGTTTAGGTGGTTTGTAATGGACATTGTAGTACCAGAGCTACAGTTCCAGGGCCAGAAGATTAGTGTCAGAAATTATCCTGTGGCTCAGAATTGTGCAATTCAGAATCTTAAGATTTAGCCGTAAGGAGAGTGAACAAATTGGTTTCCAGTTGTTGTGCTTTAGGAAAGATACTCCAAACAAGACCAGAATGTCAGGTTAACAGAGAGGACTATGATGAGATGTGAAAGACAACTATTTTCCTCTCGAAAGTGTTTACTCTGAAACCTAATTAAAATGTCAATTCTGTTTCTATAGATCATTTCAACACCAATGTCAGTCCAATGTTTTTGTCTTGGAGGCAGTGACCATTATGGGTGTGGGCAGCAATGGGGCTCTCAGTCATTAATAATTTTTGTGGCAAGGAGCTAAGAAGTCAATTATTAAAACAATCACCGCTAACACAATTCTGTAAGAAGGAAGGAAGGAAGGCAGGAGGAGGTTCTCTTCTTCTTTTGACAGCACTTAGAGGTATGCTGGCTGCTAAAACTAGTGCAACTTTCAGTCCTTGTAATATGAGACTTGCTTGAACAATACACTTGATAGTTTCAGGTGTTTTTAATTATCTCAGGCTTGTGAAGCATTATTTGTCTACTTCTGGGGACTGTGACACCTGAGGTACGAACTAATCACCGTAACACACTGGGCTACGTATTAGAAGCAAAGATGGCAGGGAGAATTTTACATGGCCCACCACACTTTCTTACTTCCAGACTCCAGTAAGACATTGTTTAGCCATCGGATGATCTTGAAAATCTCAAGCTAAAAAGTTTAGTTACATCACTGGGCATAGCAGAGCTAAACTTTGAGGCTAGGTATAAAAAAGATGAAGCCTGAGAAATGACCGGTCTGCTAAATAGAAATGCTTGCATTTGAGTTGTGTATGAAGTGCTCTCTGTGTATAGTTTATATGCATCAATTTAAGTTTGGATGGCAATTAGGGTTATTTCAGGATGAAAGGTATGATATACATGAAAGCTGCTTTTGTGGTTATATTATTAAATAATATATTTCTATCACATAATGTAAAACATCCACTGCTTTATTTACAGTGCTTCACTGCAACCATATTTTACTATCATGAGACATTCCTTGTCCAAAAATGTTGTTTCTAATCACAGAGTAAATTAATAAGATTGAGTGACTACAGTCTAAATCTTTTTTAAACTAATCTAGTCAAATATGTGCTACCATAACTAGGCCATAGCAGTGTGTGCTGCCGTGCAAGAGACTAGGGTTTAATTCTTGGATTCTGCTTCTCACTCCATGAGCAGGAGCTAGGAGCACTCCAGAGCTGCAGCCTCAACCCTGGGAGGGATGGAGCCTTGTGTCATTCAACAGCAGTGACCCCCACTGGCCAATTTAAGGAGAAGCATTGAGGGGCTCTAAAAGGAGTCACTTCCAGTCCTCCTCAGAGGTTGGTGGTCATTGCACGGGAACTAGTGAGTGGAGGTTCAATGGGGTGCACTCGGTGGGGTCTTCAGCTTTCAGTCTGAGGAGCAGAATCCTCTCTGGGGAGGAACCAGCATGTGTGCTTCCTGAGACACTATTTTTGCCTGACATATCTATAAGTGGCAGGATTGTCAAGAGTATATATATTATTTTTAAAAATGTCCTGTAACTAATGCTGTGATATCTATATTTTAAATAGAATGAGGGAAAACTCCACTAACCTCAATATAATTGTAGTTTAATCCTCAGAGAGAGAGAGAGATACTCAATAGCATGGAGAGAATTATAAGTGCAAACTGTCTTCTCAGCGGGTGTCACTATATTAAAGGAATAATATTTGCAAAGAATCTGAGAAATTAGAGATGGAAATACATACAAGGTCGTTGAGCGTCTCCCCGCTAATGCACAAGTGTTTCCTACCACAGACTGAGACTTTTCCCAGCCCAGTGTTAGGTGACCTGAGCAGCAAAGCTAGCACTGTTCCAGTGGGGTCATTAATCCTCAGTCTGCAGTTCTCAGGAACAGGAATATTGTCTGAGCAGTGGGGGTTACATTTCCGTTTACCTAATGTCATCTTAGTACCCTAGTTTACATCTCATCGGATTGGCCTAAAGCGATCCTCTTCCTTTCAGCACTTGCAGCTGTTAAGCATATCTACCCCTCCCAATCATTTGCTGGATGCAATACACATTAACTCTTTCCTGTGGCCTCCCCAGCCAGCTGTTCTAGCCCCATAATTATTTTTGATGCGCTTCTCTAAGTCTCATTCAAGTTGCCGGCCTCTTGCTGGTATGGCAACAGGGAGAACTTGAGGTCCATACTCAAAGAGTGTTGAAGTAAGAGGAACTGTTGCCACCTCGGTCTGTGATTCTGTATTTCAGCCACTGTGGTCCTTTTTGCCTGCCGTATCACATTGCACGCTCAAACCCAACTCGCTGTCCTCTGCCAGGTCTCTCTTGTCATTCATTAATGCTCTCGCGATACAATGGGTTCAGGTCTGGTTCAGCAGTGCACACTATACATTGTCTGTTGTTTAGAGGGATGAAGTAAATTAGGATGAACTTTTGGTTATAAACACCTCTGCCTTTTAAGCTTCGATGTCGCAAAGCTCTGTGTGTGAGTTTTATTCAACCAAATATTCTATGGATATATGGAGTAACAAAATATAGACAATGTAAAGAAGAAATCATGTAACATTTTCAAGTTACTCACAAATTTGTCACATAGCACAGGCTGAAAATGTGATATAAACATTCCTGTGTAGCATGTGAGCCTTTGCTGAGGGATATCGAGAAACAGTGTAAATACCTACAGGCAATAATTTGTATTGTTTCATGGTGAAGGAAGTACATATCTGATTAAAAAGAAACCTTATTGAATGCAAACATTTGTCTTCCGTTTGCTTTTTTACAAATGCTCTTACATTCACAAGGAGGAACAGATCCTTTAAAATATGAATCTGTTGTTTGCTAGGATTCTTGGAAGGGCTTGTTAAATCAGCAGGTACAAAGCTAGACATCTGGAATTACTGCACTTTTACCAGACGCTAGCTGATGCCCTGCCACCTGAGCTGCATGAAAAGATGCATCCCACATATTTCTTTAGCAGTTAGCACAGCAGCCTGTTTCTCCGTTGAACAGAGAGAACAAGCGATTCTCTGGCTTTGCACCTTTGCTTTCATATCTCAAGTTTGCACCTTTCTATCCCATGCTGGTTAGGTTTTTTGCAGCGAATGCGTGTGATGCACTGGAGTACAGTAGGCGGTTTACTTGTTTTCATGGAAGGACAATTTGTGCTTAAAGCAGTGATTAGATGAATTCTTTCTTTCTTGCATGCTTCAGTTTTTGATGACTACTAGCTTCATCAGTGTAATTATAATTAGCACTCTTCATCTTCCTTTTATGGTACCAGCTGGACAGATTGGTCCTCTTACTGCACAGATTGGCGGCAGGGTTGCCTACATGGAGTTAGGTGACAGGCACCATGAAATAACAGATGGTAAATTCAGGGCTTGTTGGCAATCAGCAGGTTTTTGCTAATGACTTAATTAGCTATGCAAATTGTCAAATCAGTGTGAACATTGTTTTTATCGAAAACTTTACCTAAATTAATTACCATAATTAAGTAGCAGAATGTCAAGTATATTGGATGCGTAAAAGGGCTTGGCTGGCTATGGATAAGAGAGTTACCTTCTTTATTAGAGTGCTGTGCTCCATGTTTGAGAAGTCTGAGGATAAGAAATGCTATTTCTTTTAAACTACTTTTAATACACGCATATCGCCAAGTTGCAACTGAGATGCATCCTCGTGCCTTTCCGAATTAAATGGCTCAGGAAAGAATTACAGGATAAAGGCTAAATATTTCAAGCAGGAGTTTAAAGCAGTTTCATAGCCTGCTTATTTGCTTAAAATCATATGCATTTTTCAGTCTACCTGCTTTTCAGTTCTGGGGTTTCTGAGATCCGGAGCCATCAGCATGCGGCTAGAAAGATGTGTTACAGTTTTTCATTTAAATTAGAAATAAAGTATAAGCCTGTCTCCTGGTTCCTACTATGCAGGAACTTTAACGCTGTTGTTCAAGTATCACAAAAGTTAAGAGATGCAAATTCTCTAACATAATTTTTTTAAGTTGATTTTTTCTCTCTCAAGGTTTCCATATAACAAATATTGGGTGCTGTTCACAGGATGTGATGGTGGTAGGAGAACCAACTCTGATGGGAGGCGAATTTGGGGATGAAGACGAAAGGCTTATCACTAGATTAGAGAATACACAGTATGATGCAGCAAATGGCATGGATGATGAAGAAGATTTCAACAATTCACCTGCACTGGGAAATAACAGCCCGTGGAACAGCAAACCTCCTGCTAACCAGGAGACTAAATCTGAAAACCCCACACCACAAGCTTCCCAATAGGTTATTCTGCAGCAGTACTGACTGCAATGTATGTCAGTGGGTTATTAATTACTGTTTCACAGCGTTCTTCGAAAAAAATTTTAAAACGACATTTCAATGGATACAGTATCTATTTCTAGACTAAAGCTATCTGATTTTTTTTTTTTTATTAGGGAAAACTCTTGAACAAGCTTCTATATACATTTCTTGGAAGCATTCACATACAACATGATACTGGCACTGACCTCAGTTAAAATAATTGAAAATTAAATAGCATCTCATGGTAAATTTCTGACAACGCATTTTATTGGAAGGGGTTGGTTTTTTCCCTCGTCAAACAATGGCCATATTTTAACAAGTCATCAGTGCTCAGGATCTCATTAACGTAACTATGTAAAACTTTTTACAATTGTAATATATTTTCTGCTTTTCAACTTGCACCTGAAATTTCTTGTTTCAGAAAAAATCAGCTTTTAAGGAAAAGTAATTTAACTTTTGTTCTTTCTTTAACTTTTCTTTCATCGGTTAATCATTTAAAGGATCCAGCATTTTTAATTTACGTTTAGCTGATGCCAGTAGATACTCTTTCCATCATTTAATAAAAATGCTGAAACAAGAAATGTCTTTTTTCATCAAAGACATGAGAAATATTTTTATGTGGAAAAAGACACGCAGCCCTATGAGAGTTTATGCTTTGTAAAATTGCTGTCGATCCAGATATTTTAAAGCCATGTAATCCATTAACTTTGTGGGCAGCTTAATAAATCTAAAACTTTTGTGTTTTTATTATTGTATCTGAGTTGGCTTTGTTGTTATTTCTTTTCATAGTATATTTCTTGTATAATATTTTTGTAAAGCCCTCAAACCTTTTTTTGTTTTACTTTTTTTAAAAAAAAAAATTCCAGTGTATTTATGTGAAACTTTATAAAAGAAACTAATTTTTTCATTTACATATTAATATGTTCAACTCATCATGTAAAGACACAGTGAGTCAGTGTGTTATATAATACAACTGTATTTTATGTATGCTTTGCCAATAAGTGTGCCAATAAACCGTGTTAACAAATGTGCTCTTACATAGTGCATTTACAGTTCCTTGCATGCAAAAGACACACACCCATGTGCAGGATCATGCACCAAGAATTTTTGGAATTAGTGTTTCAACTGAATTACAATCTTTTTCCAGCAAAAAGGGAACTCTGTAGTTTAGGTGTGAATCGCTTACAGCTCAATTTCGGTAGATGCTCTTTTTTTTCACTATTAATGATATGTAGCACCACGGGTCAGTAACAGCAGCGAGAGCCGAGCACGAGGGAGTGCAGGGCATCCAGCAAGCACACCTCCGTCCTAAACTTTGCATCCCCTGCCTTCCAGGGCTGGGGCTTATCAGAGCAGGGGTTTCCATTCTGCTGAATTCTGTCTGATAGTTTTACAATGAGTCCCTCAACTGGGGCTGGGAGAATTTAAAAATTTCTCCTTCTTTCTTCCCTTTGCTATCAAACCAGTTGTTCATGGGAGCAAGCAAAACCTCTGGACTGGTGCAGTTGCTCTGAATGCAGCCTGGTGTGTAAAGCCCCTCGGCTGAGCTGGGAGGCACAGAGGCACACGCCTGCATTCCCAGGCAGCTGAGAAGCCCTGCAAGGTGCACCCTGCGGGTGGCAAATACTTACAGGGAGAATTACCGTCACAGAGATGCTGAAGCAACACGATCCTGGCTTTTGTGCAAGGGAGTGATGTTTTGCTCTTGACCGAAACAACACTTTAAATATTACTGACATAAAATCTTCTGAAGAGTTCCCGTTTTTTTTCTAAGTTTACCCAGAAGCCACTCTAGGGAAACATGTCTCCCAA
The DNA here is from genome assembly GCA_028020825.1 of Podargus strigoides. Lineage (NCBI taxonomy): Eukaryota > Metazoa > Chordata > Aves > Caprimulgiformes > Podargidae > Podargus > Podargus strigoides. The sequence goes on along the minus strand of CM051621.1, from coordinate 16,428,701 downwards.
GTGTATATACATATTTTTTAAGCATGCTTTTGCTGGATGTGATTCTGCCAAATAGTTTTGGAACCACCATTGCAGAAGAAATACAGGGCAAAGTACCCTGTGTTGCTGCTTGGTTCTTCAGTGGGAGACACCTCCCTTCCTGCCCAAGGAATAAACCTCAGCCTCCGACACAGGCACCATTCTCCTGCAAGTGAAATCCTTGTTCAATGAATTGTGGCACTTATGGTAGGACTCACAGGAAGATAGCCTAAAAGACACTCCAGGTTTCTGTAGGATCTAGAGCACAAAGGATGTAAACTTTAGAGTAGAATTTAAAACTAACTAACTAACAAACGTGGCCAGAGTGTATCTGCATAGATAGCAACACTGCTCCTTTATAACACTTGCAGGATGTAGGAAACGGTAGGTCTATCATTCAGTGACTATCAGCCCTAATTTTTCCATGTAAATAATTAAATTCACAATGTATTCCAATAAGGGATCACTGGCTCCTATATAGCTGCTATAACATTTCAATTATACACTGTAATTCTAATGTTCAGAAACACTAATCATTCACATTACATTTCCATGAGCACACTCTAAAAAGGCGTTCCTTATTATTAATCTTTTGAGACTGGCACTACTATTTCAATTTTTAAAAGATTTATGATGTCATATTACTCCTGTTGTTTCAGTAAATAAACATAGGAACGCTTGAAAAATGGGTAACAGACTCCTTAGAGTGCTGTCCTTGAATTAATCTGGAAGGACTCTTTCTCCATATCTCCTCAAAGCCCCCATCTATGAGCTATCAATCCACCCTGCTGTGGTTAGGGTAAATAAAAGACAGAGCTAGCTGATTTTATTTATTTACTTATTTATTCATAAAAGAAAATGACCGAACGGGCCAGCTCAAGGAAGCAGTTTGGGATGTGCAGCAGTGACCACACAATGATGAGGCCATCATTGCTTCTTCTTTCATTCCCATGCCCTGGGCTGCTGCGTGGGGCTTTCCTTAACATGTTTCAAATGACATGGTAAACTTGTCAAGATGGAGCAGCCTGTGGTCCTCTGTCTTCCCATGTGCTTGTGCCCTGGCCTCAGGAAGGCTCCCTCCAGGTAGAGCATTACGGTACAGCAGTGACATTAACTACTGGGTTTTATGCCTTTCGGTTGTGGGTTGCAGTTAAATGACGCTGTTGTGTGCTCTGTGACCGCCTGACGCAGAGATTAGGGAAAGGTGAAAAAAGATCACAGGTGAGTTGAAGGAACATGTTCATGAGAGCTGAGGTTGCTGCCTGAAGAAGGAAGTCTTGAAGCCAACAATGAATTTGACTGCAATCTAATCTCACCACCTACAAGAACATTGTATCTCTTTTAGAATTTGGAAGGAAATAATGTTGTTCACACTTTCCTTTGGGGAGATCTGCAATTATTAAATGGAGGAAGGAAACTTATCTCATGATGCTAAAATACTTTCACAGAGAAAGCTCTTGTTTGTCTTAGCTAAATGGAGGGAAATGCTGGCCCTGAGAAGTGCCCTCGCAAATCAGAGGGAGGAAATTCCAGGAGTTTACTTTGAAAAGCAGAATCATATAATTAATAAAGTGACTGAGTAAGAACGCTGATAACTAAGCTGGTTGCTGTTACAAGGGACTTGGAACATGCAAGAATCATAAGCATTGGTGGGTTTTAGTTATTCTTTGAATTGCTTTGTTTGGGGATTTCTTTATTATTTATTTTTGTCTTGGGTCAGCAAAGTCTACTCCTCGGGGAGCTTCCAACCCACATGAGTCACCAGCTGGGCTTCTCAGCTGCCCCTTGTGAGAACATTTCAGTTCTTAAAGCTCCTTCTTTCTCCCTTTTCTCAGCAAGCAAAAATAAGCAGTATTTGCAGCTTTGTATTTTTTTCAGAAAGAAGGTGTCCTCAGGTTTCATCATCTATGCATTGGTGTGCATGAACGTAATAACATCGTAGGACAATTCAATTTCGAAGGGGCCTGGGGAGGTATAGCTATAGCATTTGTACACTTGCAGCATCACTGGGCTTTGTGAAAGTCTTAATCGACTAATTTTTAACCTTGGTCCGGGAGAAAGTACTACCCTTGCACATTTGGGAAGTGTAACCAACTTGTGTCCTTGGGGAACAGAGCAAAAGCAACTGTTACCAGAGAGCTGCCAAGGAGACTCAGTCTTGGAGTGTGCAGAGAGAGAGGGGGGTAGAAGGGAAGGAAACCACTGAAGGGAAAGGCAAAGTACTGAGCATTACTGAGTGTTCTCTAACACCAGGGTGCAGAGAGGTTCCTTACCCAGCCTTTGCTGCGAAACACCATTCAAGGAGCCTAAATGATAGAACAGCCATAAGAACAGACTAATTTTTGCAATTTCATGGCCTCCATGAAAATCCTATTTTATCAAAGACAGAGGAAAGAGAAAACATGAATGATTGATATTGAAGGAAACCCAGTTTGTGCCTAATATATCCTGGAGAAACTGCTAATGGAAATTGAATAGTCCTGAAAATATTTCCTGAGACTGCAACTCTGATCAAGTAGCCCTACGGTGATATATTGCACATCCAAATTAAAGCTGCCCTGGGGCACAAGTAAACCCAGCAGCTGGTTTTACTGTGTAGGACTGGATGATTTGTATGTTTTTTCTAGCTTTTTGACAGCATATTTTTATACAAGACTAAGGCCTGAATCTTCTACTGTGTAAGAGGAGCTGCTGAATATTTAACATCCCATAGAACTGATGTTACTCTAGCATATCATTATGTTTCTATTAGGAAGTCTGGTGGTACCCCAGCATTGCAGAATGGCAGATGGTACCTTTAGATAAAGAGTCACTTATGGAAGTCTCTAAATTTATGAACCATGCTGCTATGTTTCATGAGAAGATATGAATTTCTACTGAATGTTCACAGTATTAAAATCTGTTCTAATTTAGCATGTTATTTTGACAGCAACTACTACCAGTCCTTTCAAAGGGAGAGGCTTTATTAGGAACAGCGATGGAGTAATCTAACTGTAGGAGCATTTCTTTCTTTCATGACCCTGTGAGTCATTTCTGAAATAAAAGAACTATATCCCTTACATCAAGAAATAATTTGAATGGGTCTATGGGCAGTCTTAATCCATAAGCACATTTAAAAACACCATTATGCATTAAATATGACATCAGAGAATAATACACTCATACATACAGAATCGAAAAACTTACAAAAAGCATCCAGACACAACAGAGCACAAACACTCCAGTCCCCCAAGAAACTCCTGATTGTGCTTCCATCAGGAAGCAGGATAAGAATGCTAAGTTTCAGTTTGGGTAAGTTCCTAAATGCATTCCTGGTAACTCAGGTGCTGAATGCCATTACTGCACATTAGCAGGGGAATGTACTTCAGCTGAACTGAGATAAATGCCTACCTAGTGCACCCCCATGCCTGTTGGACATCCGAATTTGGAATCTTTTAGGTCTGTTCTCATAGCTGGAGTCTATAATTCTTCAGGTTGTTTATCTTTTCTTTCTGTGTCTGGTTGTGGGGATTTTATGAGGATGGGTGTCCTGGTTTCCCATGAACAGACCCACAACCCAGCCATGCAGGGAGGCCATGAGTAGCCCCGAGTCAGCTGGGACATCCAATCAAGGCAGCTGACTCACAGGTGTATCCCACACCACTTCATCATGCTCATTATAAAAGGAGGGAGCTCAGTGAGGGTGGAGTTCTTCTTCATGGGGCTCATCTCTCTTGGCCTTCTGCTCCTGCTGTTGATATCAAGGACCAGGCTGAGTACAATCATGTGTACTTTATGTTGGTGATTGTATCAGTTTTGTTACTTCATTAAATCTGTTTCTGCTTCAATTTACAGGGCTTCTCCCTTTTTTCCCCAATTCTCCTTCTCAGCTGGGGAGGGGGCATCAAATGGCAGAACAACTGCTACAGTTTAGCCCTGAGTACTGGCTAAACATAGAAAATGTGGGATTTGGGGGGGTTTGTTGGGTTTTTTTGAACTTGTACTGTGATCTATGACAAAAAAACTTCTCAGGCATCCAAGATCTTACCAGTTGGAAGATGGCATGCTGAACAGTCCTTATAGTATGTGTCTGAGGGTGGGAAATTATTTTATATTATGATAAAAGGAATTCTGTCTCATTTCTGGAGATCCTCAACTTGTGTATCACCCCAGTTTAATTAATAGCTCTGTCTCAACAACTCTGAATTCATCTGAGATAGTATGTACAATCTTGTATTGAACAGCTATAATGTAGAAGGGTAGTGTCTACTTTGTAAGTGCATTAGGAGACGTTTTAGCAAATGCTTGGTATGAAGCAGGTATTTAACATTCCTTATCACATTAGACTGCACCTCTCATTTCATCACCTAAAGTTTCATCCTTTCTGAGTGTTCTCTTGGGGGGGTCTGAGTACTGGAAAAGCTTTTAAGAACTGTGTTTGGTGCTTTCAGATGCTGGGTTGAGGGCTTTTTTTTCCATTCAATTTTCTTTCTCTTTGATAGCTTATGAAAATTTGTTTGCCATTTCATCCAAAGATTTTAACCTTCCATCTTCTTCCAGCTATGTGTAAAACAAAATGTGGGACTCGCTTGTACTCTATACACACAAACCCATCAAAACCAAGGTGGGTTGCTCCTGGGTTGCCAAGAGAGATCAAATTCAGCATACAGAAGGTATGAAATTTAGGAACTGTGATGAATACTGGGGCTTGTGTCTGTCTTTGACTGCAAACTCCATTTTGAAAGGGAATTTTCAGCTCTTTTCATTGAAATCTCCCCTTCAGGTTAAACTTGTGATAACAAAAGGTGAGCAACTGAGACAGCTGTCTCTTCATGAAGGTTTTTCAGCAGCTCAATGACTGTCTCTATGCTTAAATCATCTGCTCCTCTGATGTGAATCAGGTGTGAAGTGCTACAGGAGCTCAATTTATGGGAGCTGGACTCATAGCTAAGGTGTCCCTGGACAGTGATCAAGAACCTTTATTGTGGTTACCAAGCTTTGCAGGAGCAATACAATTTCATTTTTGCATATCACAGCTATCTCCTCTGTTTGCCTTTGTGTCAACAGGGATGGGGAGATTCAAGTTGGCTTTGTTCAGTCAATGTCCAAGTTTTACTGTTATTTCAGCCCAAGGGCTCAGAAAAATATAACCTACATCAGCCTTCTTTCTTCCAGAGAATATATTAATTTAAAATATCCCCCCTTTTTCTTTTTTAAGCCAGAACCCCCTGGAGAAGGGTCTAACTCACAAATTTCATGCAGCAGGATTTGACTTTCCTGTAGATGCCAACTGCATTCCTGTGAGGAGGGAAAAAATAATACTAATGACCAGTTTATAATGAGTCATTGAACAGTGGCACTCAGGTAATAGTGGGATGTGGGCTTTTAAAATGGAAACAGAGATGTCAAGTCCTATGATTTTATTGCGAGACCTGTGGCATAGCCAGTTCTCAAGCAGGGAAGGGAACTGTTGGGGAAGGAAGGAGTGGTCTGTATAGTAATTGCCTTTGAACAGTCTGACACTTCAGGAAGTGGCAATCTACAAGACATCAGTTTCTAAGAAAAGCCCATATACCGGGGAAGAAAAATTGCAATCAGAAATGAAGGAAGGCTTCCAGAGATGGGCCTCATGCCAGCACTGCCAGGTACCAGGGTGGGCATGTAGCTGCAAGGTCAAGTCTCAAAAGGGAAATGGAAAATTGATTTTATTTTATTGTTATTCATTTTATTAATGTAGTTTATTCGTTAATCATCTGTGATAATGCAAGTCAGTGCCCAAACTGTTCTGCTTTCTTAACTGCAACAATTTCCTTTGATTAACAGACAGATTAATTTGTAATAACCTTTGAGGTAAAATGAACAAACATGGTAAAAACACATGGACAGCCCTACCTTGAAACCAATAGTCAGTTTGTGACTGCAGTCAGGCCTTTAGTGTTACAGCTTTTCCAGGACTATTATACCTGTCCACCAACACCTCACCCTCCATCTGAGTTCCTTGCTATCTCCTCTGGGTCAGAGGTGGGAAGGTTTGTGGACATTTGACTTTCATTGCAAAACATCTGCCTAAGTGGCTGCAGGCTGCTGTGAAACACCTAGGATAGATATACAGGAATAACGATCCTTAAAATCATGTTTTTTTTAAACAAAAACCTTTGTTTGGTTTGAATGTGCTTTTTCTTTAGGTTCCTTCCACATTTTGAAATTTAAACTTATACTTTGATTTTTTTTTTCCTAGATTTGTGTTCCAGGCACCTACAAGCACTATAAATTTGGTTTTGATTTAAAACGGTTAAAAAATGCTGAAGCTAAAAGTCTAATATTAAATACAAGCACCTCTGATCTAGCCAGGGGTGGGCTGATGAGGTTCCCTTCTCAAGGCTCCTGACCAAGCCACGACACTGCAGAGTGAATTACACAGATCATGTCCTGCACAGCTCTCTACAGAAATATGCTGGTAAATATTGCAGATAGGTAGCTTGAAGGACATATGAATGATATAGATCATCCAACACATCAGTTATTCCCTCTTTCTCCTCTCCTCCCTTTCCCAATTCTCTTCAATATTGGAAAATAGACTAATCCAGGAGAGTTGCAATAAAAAAAAAAATAAATCATAAAGAGTCGTCAACTCTGCCTTTCCAGTTATAAGTGCACATCTTGGGATGCTCTTCCGGCAGCTGGTGCTTTAAACCTGACTGGAAGTGAACAACCCAGGCTGTAATGTGGCTGTTGTGTACCTGGGTGGCTTTATTGCATTTTTTGTGTATACAGCACAGCAAGCAGGACTGACTCCTCCTCCCTTTTTGTTAGTTCTACCAAAAAAACGATGGTTCCCTAAAATTCCCACAAAAGCAATTTTGTGCGATGATAAGGACCCCACTTTATGTACAAAGATAGAAAGCTTTGGAGCCCAGCTGGCCCAGTGGCATGTCATGGTTCCTGGTGCATACAGTGCCCTGGGGAGGATGACAGTGCGGGGCTGCCCTGTCCCATCCTTTGCCAGCTGGTACCACCCCCCCACATGAGCATCCACACTTCTGCTCTGAAGCCACTCAGCCTTTTACATGACCCAAGACACTTGTATGTCTTAACATTAGTGAGTCTTGAGTGGAGCTGTGCCAATTTGGATCCCTTTATTAGCAGTATTAAATGCCATTGTGCAGGTATTTCCACAGCTGTGAGTTATTCAACATAAACTCCTACTGAAGTAGAGAATCGGCTGCAAATAACCCACCAGGGAACAATTTCTTAAGTGCTAGTCATCCAGCAAATTCCTTTATTCTCAGTTTTTATAGCAGGATTATTCGATGTAGGGGATATGTCCAGGTTATAATGTATTTGATTATTTGTAGCAGGTATCTTGTCGTGTGAGCTCTATTTTAAAATGGACAGGGATTACTGGAACTAGACAGATGTGATGTTAATTTCCAAAACTAACCTCATTTTCAGTGGAGCCTGTGCTATTGCTTGCACTCTTGAGAATATCACTTTTCTGGTAATTTTTCAGACTCTCATTTGTTTTCCTACTAAGCCTACTTCAGCCTGTGATTTCTCCATTTCCTGTATTTTTCCTTGATGATTATTCCTGTTTCCTAGTGAAACATTTCCCTCCCTGTACCATCAAATGGATCCCTCCATATGGGGGGGCGGGGGAAAAAAAGCAATCTCTTTTTCTGTTCCACTGTTCATCATCCCTTGAGATACATTTTCAGTTCTTGAGAAGCCCCAAGAGTGGGCGTCACCTGATTTAAACCCCTCATTAAAACCCCTCATACCCCACTGCATGGAACCCTCCCCAGTTCTGCCCTGCCACCTGCTGGAACCACTGGCCTGCCCTTTGTGCTGGGAAATGTAGGTAGAGGAAATGAATACACCCTTTTTCTAATGCTGCTGCATTAGCCTAAGGACAGGTAGACCCTTTTACAATTCTCCAAATGAGGCTGTTGGCAGTCCCTTTTTGAAGCTGTTGTTGCTCACCCCATTTGCTATTTAAAACACTTTGAACTGACCCAGTAGCTTCATCTTGTATCAAGGGTGGTGTAGAACAACAGCCACACATTCAGCTGCTCTGCCACCTTCCTGCCTTCATAACAGCAATCCCCTTCCCCGGCCTTTCTGCCTGCAGGCTGCAGAGCAGTGTGTCGGTGCAAGGGTGGCCCAGGAGCCCCAAGACACGGTGGGCATGGTGAGTGTGCTGGAGCACTGAAGTCTTAGCAGATGCAGTTCCTCTCTATCTGCAGTTCTGTCTGCCCCTTTCCTCCATGGGATGGAGAGACCAGCTCTGGAATGTGTATTCATGAGGTTATTCCATAGTGAGCTGCACCATTAAAGTGCATTGCCTACATCTACCATCCTTTTTTAATTATTTTAAATTTTTTTAAAATCCCATGCAGTTATGGAGGCACACTGGTGTAGTTTCAAAGTGCTCTGTGTGGTTTTTATTTGTGTGACTTCCACTTTTTTAAAAAAAATTTTTAATAGAAAGTTTGTAGCAAAATCTTCCAAGTGCCACTTAATAGTGCTAGGATTTCATTCCTATCATCCCTATCCTTGTTTTTGCAGGCTATTCAGCCAGCAATATTAAGGGCTTTTCTTAATGCCTTCCATCTCTGCACTGCTGGGAAGGGGCCAGCCATCAGCCAAGAAGCAAGGAAATAGACTGCATGCATTTAGTGTAGTGATGGGCACATATGTTTTTAGTGAAGAGTTTATTTGCCAGAAGAAAAGTAGTTAGAGAACTCAGGTCAACTTTTGGTGAATCACTTTGAACTAATAAATATAAGAGGTGAGGACAGAAAGATTTCAGAAGTGTAGAAAAACTTCATGTCAATTTTTCTGAAACAAATCAGCTCTGTTTAGTTGGGCTAGGCTACTCCTGCAGCCAGAAGAGCTCTGCATGAAAATCTCCTTGCCCAAACCCTCTCAGAGCTCCTCAGCCTCGAGCTCCTCCACAAAACCTCCCTAAACCCTCTACTTGCTTCAGACATCCATGTCAGAGACGGTACTGGGCTCTTCCCTCTGCTCCAGCCCACTGTGCCCATCTTCACCTCCTGAAAAAGTCTCTGACTGTGCTCCAGCAGTGAACTAGAGATCCCAGAGGCATGCTGCACTCACCAGTAGCACAGTCCTGTCCTAACAGGTCTCCAAGGGCAGGAAAGTAGAATTATGATGGGGGGAAATCTGATGTATGGAACCTCTTTTTTTCAGGTTGCATTCATAAGAGACTTGAATGTCACTTCCATCTTGGCAAAAATGTTGCCCTTAACACTCACTTAAGATGTAAAAGAGCTGGATTCAGCCCTCAGGCTCCTGTGTTACATGAGGGTTACACTGGAGGGGGTGTGACCTCATCTCCTGTTGAAGGGCAAAAATGATCTCAGTAGTAGCTGGGCCAGAGGACAGCAAGTGTCTCCAGAGGATGCTGACGTTCTCCACAGAAATTTAGTCTGTGTTTTTCCTCCAAACCAGTCACAGGGGGAATTTGAGCTTGGTTTTTGTACCACACAGAAAACACTATCCTATTGGCTATTCAAGTGCCACTGGGATCATGCTCCATCCCACCTACTTTCTCCTGTAAACCTCAAGTTCATTTTTTGTTAGAGCGAATAAAGAAGCAAGTTCCCAGTGAACTAAGCATGATACTTTCAAGCACACTAAGAAATTTTGGTTGAAAGCTGACTCAAAAACATATTAAAATTTGACTTCTGTTTCATTTAATTAATTAGGAAGCACTACTACTGAGAGAGCTCCAGTCATGTGTCCCTGTCATGGAAGGACAAGGTCATTTTGGTGCCAGGGGGAACTGTCCCGGCCACGCAGAGAGGAAAGATACCAATGTGCCATGTAGTGAGGTGGCAATTTCCCACTGGGATATGTAACTTCACTGATTTTGGTGAAATGAAAAGGTGTGAGGCTCAAAAATCCCGATGTTAACCTGCTGCCACCACACCAAACCCTTATTCTGTCTTTTCGAGTTCAGTGAGTTCAGCCATGCAACCCCTGGCAGCAACCACCAGTGCAGATATTTCAGCATAATGGTCCTTTCGCAGGCACGGCACGTGGAGCCCTGAAGAGATTTACAGATGCAAGTACTGAATAGCAATGCATTTTTGGAAATGATAGAGACAAACATTGGCGTAATGGATCACAGCCTGACTTTACAGCATCAGTTAGGATACCTCTTCCCACAGAGGCACGGTATATCCCTGCCCTGCCTCCCACTCAACTTTGTGCTTTCCAGGCCAGCTACAAAACCAGTCCTCACTTACGCTGGCCAGGGGTCCCCAGTTTGAGCATACCCCATTGTTCAAATCTCATCTCTGACTCAAAACCGAACACACCTGTAGTCTAACTGCCGGCCATTTAGCAAACGACCTCATTTAGAAACTAACCCCCTCAGCCCAATTATCCCTCTTCTTCAGCCACACGTCCTTATGTAGCAGCATTGCTCATTTATATGCTAATTTTACTAAGTCTACTTCAAAGGGGAGAATTGTTTGTTAAAAATCTTACACTCCAGCCTCAGTTCAGACCATCTCATTATTTACCTGCAAATTTAGGGAGATATGGGTAAAAGCTCTGTTCTTTTATGATCTATTGTCTAGGTGATCAAAGGAAACCATTCAATATGAAGATCAAAAAGAGTCTGGCTCCTGGCAGCCCAGCAGCTGGCTCTGCCAACTCCCAAAGTCCACAACCTCTGTTATAAGTAAAGACTGATTTTACTATTAAATAACTTTTGATTACAAATTGAAGGGAAAAAATACCCTTCACAATCATAGTCTCTTTGCTAAGGTGTTAATGAAATGAGGCTTCATATCGATATTATCTCAATTATTAGTCAAGGAAAAATCACTGTGTATATAGTGTCTCTATTAATAATCCTCAGATAATGAAAAATGTCCCACAGACATAACTAATACTGCTTGATAAATTGCTGGTGGCCCACAGCTAACCCAGATTTTCTTTTTTATATAGATATACTGCTCAAAGGATTTTTTAAAACAGGAACTCACAAGTGTTTACTATTTAGAGAAGGCAAAAGCAGTGACTGTAAGTTGAAGTATCAAACTGGGACACCTCATGTCCCAGTCTGTTAGGGAATTATGTCAGCAGAGTAACACGATGTGAATAATGAACCCATGCTTTTCAGGGCTGACATAATTCCTCAGCCTAAGGAATTTCAAGAAATGTGATTTGTAGAAATCCTACTCTTCTAGAAAAGATAACCCACAAAATTTATCTTCACCACAAATAAACATTACACAGTGTACAGCTTTCTTTAGAAAAATAATGTGAGAATTGAAAAAGTATAGACTTTCAGGCTTTAATCTTTCCCTTTAAAGTCAACACACTGTTATTCACTGTAGTGCCTTTTTTCCACACTTCGCGTGGCAATAAACAAGAGGCTGAGCACCAAGGTATATTTGGGGGCTCTGCAAGGGGAGCATGAGGATATTTTGACTTCTAAGATAATGAAAGGTGATGTTTTTTTTATAAAGTCACTTGATGCATTTCTGAAAATACACCAAATTCTCCCAAAAATACTAAGCTACCTCTAGAGAAGAAAAGCTGCTGGTGCTGCTAGGAAAGGTATTTTTCTTGTTGTGCTGTAGCTGGTTTGTGCGATTCAGTATGTGGTACCCTTTCCTGTCAGTCAGTAGTAAATGAATTCCTCTGCAGGTCTTAGATGACTTTTAGTGCTGTTCTCGTTTGGAGCAGATCTAAAGCTGATGTTTTGACCAGTTGTTAGTATTAAAGGCCCGATGGCACTTTACAGGAGGGTTGGGGTGTAGGTTTTGGTGTCCTGGCCAAATTCCAACCTGGGTAATTAAATTCTGTCCATCTAAACTTCCCCCTGTGGCTTTAGTTGGCTCAGGTATTCTTAATTTCCTGTCTTAAAATGTTCCATAGTGTTGCAGTGGTGCTGTTAAACAGTTGCCAGGTTTCACCTCGGCAGTGTGCGAGATGATTCATGCCTTACAGATCTGCAGATAGCTGCATGTCAGTGCCACCTATGAGAGCTGGAGGAAAGGCAGAGCAGAAATGACAAGATGTCATAATGACTGTTTCCTCCATTCATTTTGTAATTTTGTGACACTTCAGGAAAAAAATTAAAATCTCTCAGTTTGTTAATGAAATAAATTCTTCTCACCCCTTTCATTTCTTGCATGCCCAGGAGAGAAGAGAGCAGCTGAACAGATGCGCGCAGGGCTAAATGAAAACCCGGATCCCTGATTACACCAGGACATGAAGAAAACTGAGGTCTGCGTTTGAACTGCTCTCCTTTCTCACCTCCACAACAGGCAGAAGCACATTTTTCACTTCACATACTCCAAAACTTTGAGAGATTTCACTTCCAAATCTAAGCTTTATGTCCTGAAATCATTCTTATGGCAGTTTCTTTTCCTAAAACAAAGCAACAAAGCAACAAGGCAGCGCTGAAGGTGAGATGAGCCCAAGTGAACATGTACTTTAAGTTGCTCCCTGTTTTATCCTTTCACTGGCAGTTTAAAAGCTAAACAAAGTCTAAGTTACACATACACACCATAAAAATAAAATACAGACTCAAAAAAGTCCTTGTTCAGTATGGTGTATGCCAGTCTCTCTTATTTTACACTCCTTCGTCATTTTCTGCCCCATTTTCTTTCCTAGTTTGCTTCAGCATTGAAAAACTTCTGAACCCATTCTGGATGTGGGGGGATGTCCTGGTATCCCAGGAACAGACCCATGGGCCAGCCATGGCAGGCAGGCCATGAGTAGCCCTGAGTCAGCTGGGAGTTTCAGTCAGGGCAGCTGCCCCAAGCTGACTCACAGGTGTGTCCCATATCACTGACATCAAGCTCATTATAAAAGGAGGGAGTTTACTGAGAGTGGGGTTCCTCTTCCTCGGGCTCCTCTTTATTGGCCTTCTGCCCCTGCTTTTGCTGCTGGTCCTAAGGATGAGGCTGAGTATAAGTTTGTTTACTTTATGTTGGTGTTTGTATTAGTTTTGTTATTTCATTAAATCTGTTTCTACTTCAACTCATGGGGCTTCTCTCTTTTTTCCTGAATTCTCCTTCTCAGCTGGGGAGGGGACATCAGGTGGTAGAACAACTGCTACAGTTTAGCCACAGGTACAGGCTAAATGTAGACAGGGGAGAACTTGAAGTATTCAATCTCTCACCAAAAATAAGGAGGTGATGCTGTCTTCATTAGGGAAGAGAGAGAGGCTTTTCTATTAGCGGATTCAGCCCACCCAAAAATCCAAGGAGCCCCCCAGAGATGTCTACTGAAATCCACTGCTCAGGTTAGAAGTGGAAAATGAGCCTTTAGGCTTAAGCACCTCAGTTTGCTGTCTAGGGTTAAAGGAACATCCCTGCCATTTTAACACAAACACATGTAATGCGTCAGCCTTGTGGTAATGCCTCATGCATTCATCATGAGGTGGCAAAACCAAGACAGTAATAAATTGGTGAAATTTTGTTCTCATACAAATTTATGAAAACTCTCAACAGCAAAAGCCCACTGCTGTTTTCTGCAGTGTCCAGCATAAGAACGAGCTCTCTTGCAAGAGCAGGGGAAGAAGCTGAAATACGTAACAGCTCGGTAGTCCTGTTTTTATGGCCTTCTATTGCAAACCTTGCTTCAGAAATGGATACCAGCATAGCTCACAGTGAGAGCTTTGTCTGAGTTGTCTGCTCGGGAGCTCAGTGAGTTACTGGCTGGATTACAATTGCTTGGCTGCCCAGGCTGCCATTCTGTGCTAGTGAGGGGCAATGGGCAGAATTTTACATTTTTTTTTAAATAAGGAAAAAAGCTCTTTGAGAAAAAGAAAGCAAATATATGCTAGGTTTTGTTAATGAGAAATGCAGAGCAGTAAAAAGGAGGGGAGGCATTAATGCTGCTTTGGGATAAAAGTGTCTTGAAGGGGCACATCTTTAACTGATCAGGAAGCTCTGGAGGGTGGGTCTAATCTTTTTGGTCTAAGCAACACAATCTATGTGCCTCGTTTCCTGGCAGAAAGCCAGTTTTTCTAGTCTCAAGATTTCCTGAAATGAGATCAATTAGGGTCTGATCCCGGAAGCAGTTGAGTTCCCAGGAACCACTGTGCAGTATGCTGTGAAAAAAAGAAAGAGTTTTTCTGCCACCCTGGATGAAAGCAAAGTAAAGAACTTTCTTAATTAGAATAGTTATTGGCTATATAAAGCGGAAAAGTGATGCAAAATCTGATGTAGGAAGTCCCTGTAAATGACTCTCAAAGTCAAGAGTTTTCACTTTGTCCTCTGTGAATGCAGTCAGGGTTCATTTTCTTGAACTGCTCTAATCCTGCTGCCCTTAAACATCTAAAATTCCCTCTTCAATCAATGGGAGCTGTGCATACTTAAGAGCTACCGGGTCAGGCTCATAAATGTCTGTCGAGATTGTACGAGACGTGGGCACTCTCACAGCTGATTAAAGGAACTGATGTGTCAACAGAGGATAAGACCTTTGCGCAAATAGGGTAACGACACCGTGTCAATATTTTCCTAATGTGTGAATAAGTGGTGTGAGGGACAGGGCACACAAGCTTCAGGAAACTGAAGTGTGGGAGATGACTGAGAAAGCTTGCTGAATTCTTATCTAAACACAAAAAGGAAATATTAAATATTAAATCAAATTATTGATATTAGAATATAATATATTAACATGACACTTCTCTGAAGCAGCCTCTTACTGCCTGCCCTCAATAGATAATCATGCACTAAACAAATGATTTTCTGTTACTGCTTTCCAGTATGGAATAAAAGGGGTGGAAAATCTTTCCTTTTGCCAGAGGGAAATTTCTGGACAAGACTGCATGATGTGGTTAGTAGAGGTAGCAGAGGCAGAGGTGCATATGGAGGGCTTAGCCTTGGCAGTGTGTGGGGACAGAGGTACGAAATGGTGTTAGGCCACCCTGAAGCCCTCCAGTCCTCAGGCTCTCTAGCTCCAGGACAAGTTCTGTGCAAGAAGCAAAGCCCTGCTATTTTTCTTCCATCTTATACCTTGCTAAATATGGCTCAGAAGCAGTTAATTGTGTAAGCATAATTTTTAAAATCACAAATTAATGTAAGTCTAACTGACTTAGATTTATTTACTTGCTTTATGCTTAAACAGAAATTTCATCACTTAGGTGTACAGATGCTTCTGAAGAGGCTTGTCTGGTGTCTAGGACCACCTGAGGATCCTATAGACATTTTATCCTAGTCCTTCCAGAACCCAAGTCAGTGTTAGGATTTATAGGTGCAATTCAGAGGGGATAGAAGAATGGTCAGATGTGTACACAATTATGGGCTTGTCTTCTTAGGAGAAGCTTCTTCTTGCCAGTTGTGTTAACTTAAGGCTGCTTTGCAGCAGGTCACAGGGCAGGAGATCTTGCCTGTTTTCTCACAAACAAAAATGTTCGTGTAAATAAACTTTTTTCTTAGTTTTGCCATTTTATTGAGGGGTAGGTTTCCATTTTTCTCCAGCCTAATACAGGGACAGTGGCCCTTGCTTAGATCATTTTTTCCCTTTGCTTGGGATGGATACCTGATGTAAGAATACGAATTCATCGTCCACTCCGTGCGAACATTTGTCTTCTCTCCCCACCAGCTCTGTGTCCTCACAATCTTTTCTCTGACACCTCTTGTGTAAACCACTGTCACAGTATATAGGCTGTCTAAAGACATCAGTGGGTAGCACTGCCAGTTACCTGAGTTACCTGCTGTCTTGGTTGTGACTGTGGGAGACACTAGTCCATTTTCTGTCCACAAGAAGTCTTTAGGGAGTATTTTTATAAACAATGTATTAGCAACCAGAAAATTAATGTAGACAAAGTGGACAAAGCTATTATTTAAGCTGGACTCCTAGGAGAAACAGAAGGGAAGGCTTATGATTGGACCCATTCTGAGCAGGGCCTGGATCAGAGAACCTTCAGAGCTCCCATCCAACTTGACAGTCTGTGAGCATGGAAGGAGGGATGCAGTGAAAATACTTAAACATGTTTCTGCAATGGGTGGGCCTAGCTCAGATCTTGGCTAGTTAGAAGGAAAAGGAAGGAGAAGCTTCACGATTCAAAGAAGGGCCCCAGACCTCCCAGAAGATGAGGTACTGCTTGGCAGGCTTGGATGAGCTGCATTAGTTTCAGGACACGAGAATATAGCATCAACCATTAAGTGAAAACGTAGAAGGCCTTCAAAGTGCTTGGAGTGAGCACCTGATATCTTAAAACTCAGGGCTAGGAAGATCTGGGGGACTTGGAAGTCCCCAACAATCATGCAGGGGGAGCTCAGTCTTTCCCATCCCAAATTAGTGATGAATTCTGACGATTTCTGGGTCCTGCTAGAAAACTGGTCACATGTCAGCAGTGTCTATAACAATGGTACTTTCACATCTGTGTTTTTACAGTAGAACTTGTAACTCTGTAAAGTACTTCAGTGCTTGTGAAGCCCATTGCATGAATTAATAAATAATAGCTTGGAAAATGTAAGACGTTCTGCTTCAAATTTAAGAGGACTCTAATCCTTTCATGCTATGAGGACATATTTTCTATATTCCCTTTCTTAGGATGTCAAAGATATATTTTTCCAAAGCATTTGAACAATTTGACTGGGACCCAAGGGAAAATTCTGGATGCTTTGTGGTGGAGTAATGAGTCAGAAAGTTTTCTTGCCAGGGATTGAGAAATGCCTGACCTCATTTCTGAGAACACTGCATACAAGGGAGAGATTTTGCCCTTAGTGGAATTCTAAATGTTTAGTGTAGAGCTCTGAGCATACGGCAATGGCATCCCTATTCAAAAGGAGGGGAGGAAAAAAAAAAAAAAAAAAAAAGTGATATCTTTGCGTTTGCTTATAGGGAAATACATGTTTTAGCTCCAATTTAAAACCGGCACAGTGCAATTAAAATCTTTGTTTTGCACTAATTTTAGGTGTCCAAAGAATATAATAGTGAAGAGTTTCTGATTACTGCTTATTGAATATATAGCCTTGACTTAAGCTGTAGCTTTGTATACGTAACTTTATCTTCTAAATCGTAAATCTGGGAAGGCTGCTGGGGGTCCAGCCATTTGCACCAAGGCAGGATTAGCCATATCTATTGCACTTCCGACAAATATTTATCTAATTCCTTCTTACAGACCTCCAGCATTGAAGGTGCCCCAGGCAATCTATTCCTGATGTCTCATCTGAGTTGTCCTTGTTCCAAATGCAAACCCAGTGTCTCTCAGCTGCTGTACTATAGCTGTAGAGAACAAGCAGCACATATTAGCCCTGTGGCTATATGGAACAAGTTTTACTGAACTGCTGGCAATTAAAATTTGGGGCATTTTTGTTTTGTTTTTTATAGTCCTCAGGTCTGTAGTCAAAATACATGTTCCATAAGAATTACTACTGGACCTAAGTAAAATTATATATATATAATTGCCAATTTTGTTTCACTTTCTTCTGCCGAAGGTGCCTAATTCTTCAGGCACACAGCAAAGCCCCTGGTTTGGCAGCTATCCTTTGGGTGGCCAACCAGGTGAAATCCCCAGTGGATGCATGCAGCTCTCTGCTTTGTTTTTCAGTTTTTCTTCGCGGTTTACCTCAGAAAGTCCATAAACAATATTATTCACTGAGTTCCATTTATTTGCCACAAAACTGTTTGAGTTGGGTACATAAGGGTTTGGCTGCCTCCTTATCTTGGTATCTGATCATAAAACACTCACCAGTATGTATTAAAAAAAATCTATGGAGAAGTTACTAAAGCTGATAGCTTACAAAAGTTTTCTTTGTAGTAATTGTTCCAACTTAAGATACTGTACAAAGGAAGCTTCTAAAGCCACAAAACTTGGGGTACCACTAGGTACCACTGTCTTTAATGAAAATCAGTCTTTTTATCTTGGAGACTAACATAACTCCTGGCCCTGGAGTTTGAGTCCTACCTCCCTAGACTGCCAGAGCATTCTCATTTTTCATTCCCACTGAGAGCAGAGCTACAGCACGTTTCCTAATTTCTATCATATGTTAGTGTGTTTTGTAAAATGCAATTCCCTTTTTTCAAATAAAAATAATCAAATAAACCATAGATATTTTCCACTTTTTTACCTTACTTGATCAACTCATTTGAGAAGCCAGTAGTTATTTTCACTAGAGCTAGAATTTGTAAGACTTCAGTCAAAAATGTGACTTTTTTATACCTTATTAAATTTCATGTGGGTTATGCAGAAAATAAATTACATGCAACTGTACTACATAAGTACCATTGCTGTACTTTTTTTTTCACTGAGCAATTTCTGAAAGCAGCATAAATCATAGGCTAAATTCTGCTGCCCTTCCTCCAACCTCACTGAGCCAAGATCCCATTAAAGTTAACTTTGAGATTTGGCCCCATGACTGGATGAGTATGGGAAAGCCTGTAATTTATAAGGCCATATCCAGTCTATTATACTTCTGGAAAATGTGCAGAAATATATTTTTAAGAGACTTTTCTCTCCAAGTTCCTAAAAAAGCCTGAGTAATTTCAGGGAGGCAATCTGATAGACAGATTTGTATGAATATTTATATAACTAATAACAGAGCCAATACTTCTAAATATTTTCTAAGAATATTCAGTCAAGTAAAACAGTGAATGCATCTTGGCTGTTTGTCTTCTTTCTATTTACTTTCTTTGAATATTCCCACAGATGAGTTCACAGGCAGGAGTGTTGAAGAATAATGACACTATTCACAAAGTGGATTTAAACTCGTAGCTTGGAGCAGTTTCATCAGAAACTTCTCCTAATTTGTGAATAGAAATAATGATACACGGCAAATTATGTTCAGAAAGATCTTATAAATTTTGAATAGTGAGTCTTTAAAATGTAGACAATCTACAGGTGATCTTCAGAGAACCTATTGAAACAGTAATTTCCACTAATCCAAGAAAATTATAAAGTATCATCAGAAAATATGCAAACATAAAAAGGTTAAATCAATTAAGTAGGTTATTTACTACAAAATACTCATTCAGCCATGGAAACTAACCCTGAACAGATGTAGATGGCTCTGATGTACACTTGTGGTCTATTTGAAGATAAATTAAAATGCTTCTCTTAATATCAAATAAATACTCTTCAAAATGCTTCAGATCTTCAGTCATTACCATGAACATGTGCAGTGCAGAATTAAACACTGCAAATATATGCATCTTAAAGGTCAAGACCTGAATAGAGACGTCTGTATTCCACCATAGGAGTTAATAAATTCCCACATATCCTACATGCCTGAGCTCAAGTTCTTCATTAAATAGCTTGAATTTTGATGCCTGGGATGAAAACAGCCCAATACAAATTTGCAAACTGCCTTGGAAGATATTTTGATTGTAGCCAGGGTCCCTGCTCTGAAGTCCTGCTAGCCTTTTCTGCAGCAGGACATCTTACATCTGGTTGAGTCCCCACTGGTGGTCAGACACTAAACAAGGTGAGGGTCCTCAGTTTACCTCCTCCTTACTGTTTTGAGCAGGCAATAAAAGAAAAGCTGGAAAATGTATCAGTTAAGTCGATTTATCTTATTTACTGCCTACCAGCAAAGGGGAAGAGATTAAAACTTTTCTGTTTGAACAGGCAGTGTGGACACATTTACAGGACATGCAGAAAAACTGGTATTGATTATAAGAGTCTCTTGGATCCATTAACAATAAATCACAGTGTAGATTTTAGAAACCATAAGCTGTTCGAGCAACAAATATTTACTACAAGGCTAACTACTTTATTCATGGAAGTTTTACATTCTTTTATGCTTAAACTGCTTGTATATGTAAACCATATATTTAAATGTGCACATAGTCTACCATTGTTTCAATACCCATAACTTGTCAGATGTGGCTGGTTATTAGAGTTTACAAGCACTAATATGTTTGATTGATGTTGATATGTTCTGATTAAATTTACTGCTGATTAGTTGATCATCACTTTGAACAACAAGAAATTCTATTTTACTGTTTTTATTACACTGATTGCCATTCAGTCTATCAACCATGGCACCAATGGGAATTATCAGAGCTAATTGATTCCTAATGAGGATATATTAATTACATAGATGTAAGGAAACTCATCCATTTTTAGTCTGTTTTATTTTAAGACAAGCAAATATGAAACTATGAAAAGGAAACATCCAGATTCTACAGTAATCCTTAAATTCTACACAAGTGCATTGACCCTTTAGATTGATCTGCCTGTATAATGGATCTTTACTTCTGAGGGTTTTTCCTCTGATTCTGACTGAAGATTTGAAGAACTGTATCTTTTTTCTTTTAAGTATAACATACTGCTTTTTTCATCAAAAAAATAATTCCTAATGGGAGAAATAATTGTTTTGGTTTAATGTTGTACAGCTTCGTATCTTCCGGCATAAGTAAAAATGATTTTGAATAACACAGTTATTAGTTTTAAATACATGAGTAAAAAGAAATCAAGGACATAAAATATAAAAGTAAAAAAAAATTAAAGCAATTAAAAACCTCTTCAGAGTCCTTACTTAAAATCTCATATATCTGTCTCCCCTTGCCTGTGGGTGCCAAGATGAAACGTTCAACTAATTTTGCAGTTTTTAATACTAGCTTACTGGCTTTTGGTTCATGAGTTTATTACACCCCTACTATCTGGTTCTCACATACTGATATCATCAGTGCCATTGGCTCTAATTCAACAAAGCACTTATGTATGTGTGTAAATCCCATTGACATCCATAGAGGGTTGCACTTTGTTGAATTGGGGCTGCTGTCACCACAAAATTAAACATGGGGAAAAAACTATAGTTAAGACTTTTATATGTAACCTGAAAACTAGCAGATATGTGTAGACTTCTGCTTGCATTCTCCACGATGCTCTCCCAGCTAGCCTGCAGGTCTCTGCTGCACGCTTCAGCTGCTCTGAAGTATGGGGATGCAGCATCCTCTCTCCAACGAACTTTCCTGCCTTTGCTTCACACATTCATTCTCCCTCTCTCTCTTTCTGTTTGTCAGATGAATTTGGTGTTTTGCAAGTCACAGTCTCAATCCTGCTCTAATGTTTTCTGAAGGCTGCTTGTTTCAGTCTCAGGATCATATCTAACTTGTGTGTCAATGTTTTCTTTAATGCTCTCGCTCAGTTATAGGCCTGCTAATGAAGGCTGAAGTGTTTCTACTTAATATACTCAGAAGGATCTTTTTGAATGTACTCTAGTTGGAGAATAAGTTGAGGGTTTCTTATGAGGACATGCTCAGAGAAGAAAGCACATACCCTCTATCTTCTGGGAATTGCTGGCTGTCTTAACACCTCTCCAACATGATTCATGCTAAAGCACTTAGGAATATCAGTCTGTCCATGTGTTGCTCACCAACTTCCCAGCCTGTGCAGAAGCAGCAGGAGTGGCCTATTGCAATGAATAATTTATGGCTGGGGGTAAAGCATTTTTACGTCTTCATATGTTCACCCATTAAGTGCAATTCAAAACCCACAGGAATGCACAGAATGTGGGGACCTCACTGGGCTCTGAAAGCCTTAAAGGAAAAGAAACTTATCTTCATGTGCCAATGCTGTAAGTAAAAATAACTTAGGAAAACTCTGTTTCTAATGCAGCATTTCAAATGGAGGATCTTAAGACACTTCATATTTCTTAATTATTTTAATGCCATAGTACAGACCATAAGAAAGATGCCAAACTGACAGCATGGTTATTACCTGAATGCTAAAGTTCAGCTTTACAGATGGGTGTGCTTGTAGCACGCATTCATTAAAGCATACACTTCCAACCATATTTTATTTCAGATTCTCCTCTTTATACTATTACAAGACTCATTATGAATAAAATTAGTTTATTATACATCAATAAGATGCTTATAAAACACAGGGTAATGTTTATTTTTATGAATCCTTACCTCAACTCATAAGAGTTTATTTATCTTTACAGTAAAATAGGATCCTGACTGTCCTACTTGCAAATGTGTACAGTTTATTAAAACAGATTCCATATTTAAATATGTTCCTGCTTTTTTATGGTTGAAATTCAAGTAATGGTATTTAGCCATCAGCAAAGACTACGTTTGCGATGGGAAAAGTTAAAATTACTCTCACAGTGTACTTGTGTCGCCTGTGACACAGTTCCAGATGGACTGTGTTGTTCTATGGTATGGGCAACTGTAGGTACTCATACACATAGCTTGGATATTTTAAAAGTGATTAGCCGGTGTTTAAGCATCAGGTAAACAAACCCAAAACTAACCATAAATTCAAGAGCAAGGTTCAGAGTTGACAGTCCTTGTCAAACTACTGGAAGAGGTACAATTGCTATAGATCAAGAGGTCTTTCAGAAGTGGCATGTTGCTGGTATCTAAAGTGCCAGTGTTCTCACTGGGCAAATGCTTTCAACAGAGCTCTGGTGTGGCTGGCAATTCTGAGCTGCCTATAGCTAATATATTTTGGTCATCGTGCTGGGAGATGGCTGAAGTGCTGGGGTCTGAACCCCAAGCCCTGAATTAAGGTTGACATATGGGTGGTTCCCACAGTCCTTCAAAAGGAGGGGATGAGTTGTCCTTTTGGCTTTCCTCCAAGGTGCAGCTGACCTTGTAGGGAACGCCCTTGGGTAAATGAACTCCAGGTGTTCTGCATTGGGTAAACGAGTGCCAGGTGTCCTGCTTTGGGCATAAAAGCTGGGACCACTTGCAGGGAGGGTGGAGTGTCTGTCTGTGAGGTGGATGCACTTTGCAGAGTTTCCCTGTTGGGGAAGGACCTCCTGACTCTCCCTGCAACTGGGCCCCGGTCAGGTTTGGTACTTGTGAACATGGGCTTTGTGAGAATAATATGTGGTTACTTCTATACTATCAGCCTGTTGGCTTGGCTGTCTCCCATCTCTGCCATGGGAGACTTCGTTGCTTTGTTTGTTCCACCTATTATTGGTCGTGCTGTGTCATTCCTGGGGTCACTGGGGTTGATGTCTGTTATGTGTAATCTGATTGACTTGTTTGTACCCCCAGCGATCACCCATGTACTGACCCTTTTGTGTACAATAGAATCTGGTAACTGGTTTGTTCTACTGCTGGCTGTGTCCTTTGTGCTAGGCCTAGTAATTGGCAAAACAATGGCTCAGGCACAGAATGGTCTAACTGGCAAACAGAAGTTGTAGGAAGATGGAGCCTGCTCAGTCTAGATGAAATCTTCTGACAATTAGCCATGAAACTATGATATATCACAACAGGGCAAGAAGAAAACACAGGTGAATGAGCTTGAAAAAAGGAACGTCATTGACACAAAACCAACCCTCTTGGCCAGATTTCAAATGCTACTGTAAACAGGAGGACAATAGAGACTTTTTAAAAGGTAGTAGTTTAACTCTAGAAAAAAAAAAAATATTTCTTTCTAAGTTTTAGCTCTGGAGAAGCCATCTGAAATACTCATTCCCAAGCTCTTCAAAAAGTATCATCCTGGGGCAGAAATGCAGCACAGAAAATTTCAGCCTAGCTGCTTTATCTTTAGCAAAGTCATAAGGTCTCATAACAGGAGGCCAAACAGATCACTAAAGATGATGGACACAGGCCTGAGGAACTCATGGTTGTGAAGCCAAGCACTGAGGAGTTAGGAAACTCTGGAATTAATGCTAGATGATGAACTTTATCTGCCATACGTGGTCTTGAAACACGATGACATGCTTCCCTTGCTCCCTCCTGTTGAACAAGTGCCTCATCCAGTGCCCAGAATAAGCAGGGTTCAATTAATGAGCAGGGAAAACATGAGTCCAACGTGAGAAAGAGAAGTTTGCCTCTTTCCTTGTCCTTTGAAACGGTGTACTTGTGTTCACTGACATAAAAAAGAAGTTTTTAAAACATTCTACTTAGCCAGATATCAGTGATATCAAACTGGAAAGTTACAGCAATTTTAAAGGCATCAAGCAGCAGGTATTAAATAGGAAAGTCTGAGGAACTATAGCAGCAGTGAAATTAGTACTAAAAAAGAAAACGCTTTTAAAAATAATCTGAAAAACAGAAGTCTACTTATTAAGAAGTACACATGTACTTTCTGACTTGCAGGTTTCTTGGTGGTAAAGAAAGCTTTTCTTACTGTTTTAATAGTCACATGAATTATGTTTATAGCTAAAAAATAACATTTTGTGAACACATTATATTTAAAAAAGTGAAAAAAAAAAAACAACATTTTTCATAAAAAAAATGTTTGACAATGTCCGCAATTTTTCAGACAATGTTTTGGTTTTAAAAAGAAAGAAAATTGGTTGTGAATATTTCAACAGCTTCTTGAAACCCATTAGCCTCAGCTGCCATTCTTAAAGGAAGTGTACAAGAAAATTCATGTATTTAGAGGGGTATAGATCAGTAGTTGAATTTGGTACTTTGTGAGGTTAATGATCATACACAGTGTGTCATCAGAATGGATGCCAACACATTACTTTCTGACTTTACTGAAAGAAACACACTGGAGAATGCATTTGAAGGTAGGCAGCCCTTACTACTGAAAGGGGAATATATATCTTGGAAGATACACTGTGCATCAAAACAGCTGTATGAACAAAAGCTGTTTCCCTGCAGAGGTATTTCTGATTCCCGATCTTTTGTTGTGAAGACCTTTGTTCCTCTATGGTGATGCTGAAATGGTTAACAGCAAACTTTTGAAATCAGATTTGAAAAGCTTGATGAAAGAGCCTGATGTTTTGCCTGAATTTTCTCTTCTTTTCCTCCGTGGACAAAGGCCTTGAATGCTGAAGGCTGAAAAGCCTATTATCACCAGAGAGAAATGTAAGTAAACAAGGCATTACAATAATGAATTCTACAGTACATGACACCAAGGCAAGAACCAGCTCTGTGCAGCAAGCAGTGAAAGATTTGGCTGTATCTTGGCAATTTTTCAAAAATGATAACAATAAGAGGTTTTGTCGCTTCAGACATGTAAATCAAAAGGATATTTCAGCACTAAAAATTATACTGAGAGTTTCTAACCATTGACCTCAAACCAGCATTCAAAAATAGACATTAAAACTAAGAAGCTATAATCCTACAAGTCATGCGCAATCAAACCTAAAGAGCTAAAAAGATTGAATTTTTAAAGTCCATTTGAAACTAGGTTGGCAATAACTACCCTTATCCACAGGAGAAGGATTTCTGATATTCAAAGTTAAGATGTGATAAAAAGGAATAATCCAAAAATTATACCAAGAGTATATTTCAAAACCAGCACTTGAAATAGCCTGAAATTCCCCAATTTTGTTCCTAAATAAACAGCAAATACAGAGGCTATGCACATGGGTAGTTTGGACTACAAGGGTGCTGAGAATTTTATTTGTAGGAAGTGAAAGTGTGTGTAAGTGAAATGTGAAGATGGTGAAATTCGATATTTAGGCTTTTTATGGTACATTAACAAACTGTGTCCAAAATGTGCCTAAACGCAAATAAAACCGACAGCTTGGCCAAACTGGTGCAGTAGAGACTGGGCAGAGCAGAAAGGAGCTGCTGTTCAAAATCTCATCTGCTGATAAAACTTAAAGCTGCATGATAAAACTCCCAAAGCAGAAGAGAGTGCCCATATATGCGAGCAATACCTTACAAACTCTAAATGAACACAGAAACGAAGGCATAGTAAAGTAACCTCTTAATGGTGAATTGTGCCCTTTGCACTGTCCGCCTCATCTGTGAAGGGACAAGAGCCCTTGCTGCATCAGTGAGGTGTAGCTCGTAATGCCACTGACAGCAGAGTATTGCTGACGTATCTGGGGCATCCTATGGGAAAGAGCAGTGTCACTTCAAGAGACATATCCAAATAGCAAGCAGGATTGGAGTGGGCACTTGTTCCTTTCCTTACCGAAGCCTTAACCCCACACTCATACAAAAAAAAAAAAAAAAAAAGCAAACAAAGGAGCAAAAGTGCAAGCCACACACTCAGGTGAAGTAGAATTCCACCACAGATGGGGTGCAGGTTGAATTCATGTGTTGTCACCAACCTGAGACCAGCACCGTGCCTGGCAATCCCCAGTGCTGCTGCAACACCACAGCCCCTTTTCTCCCACATTAAACTGAACAAACGTGACAGATTCTCAGCCACCGAACAACCTTCCCTTTGGGACTTGGCCCTTGAGACTTTTGTCAGAGCTGGGCTCGCAGAGCAGGAGCACAGGAAGTTCAGGCAGGAAAGTCACCACAAAACTCAGTTCCTGACTTTGTGTTCTGCATCAAACATCCCCACAAAGACAAGCCCAAAAGACTCTTCTTGACAAGCCCAGTGCCTGAAGGGACAGTATGGAAAAGATAGAACTGCTTCTGGGGTGGTTGTAGGGTATGAGCTGGACTGGGAAAAGTAGCTAACATGACTTGATTTGGGTGAAGATGACCTTCATGTTGGAGTGCAATACATAGTATGAGAGTGGTTGGTAACACTTGTCTAATGAGGAGTGAAAGCAGTACTACCTCCATGAGGAGGCAAGAAAAACTCCTTTCTTGTACAGATTGTCACCAAAGGGTCAGCACCCACGCTGTGATGTGAAGTAGGCAATCTTAAAGAAAGGATTTGTGGCATTGGAAAAACTTTCCCTCTCAGCAGGATCAGTTCAGATTGATCCCAGGCTACAAGTGTTTCTGTGCAGCTCAGGTGTGTCCAGTGCAAATAACCCTCAAAGCAGTGACAGACCAAGCCTGTTCCAGGGCCAAAAGTGGTGATGACACATTACAAACACAATAATAAGTCCCACCACAAGTTTGGAAATCTCTGTATGGTATTGAATGACATAACATGGCATGGTCTTACACAGCTACAGGTAGTTTTGAGTAAAGAAGAACAGTCTGGACATGTTCTGGATTAGTGCTTACTGTTACTCCCTAAAGAGCCCAGACCTTTCAGTAACAGGAGCACCTACAGAGCAAAAACGGAAAAAAAACAAACCCACCCTTCATCTCTTTAAGATCTACAGTAACCACATAAATTTATAGGAATCGTGACGTTACTAACTGCAAGATCTTTTTTAAGGCTCCTACAAATGGGTTACAGTGGAGCTGACACCTGGACTCTTCAGGGAAATCTTCATTTTCCTAAAGGGCTGCCCCGGCTTCAATGTGTGGAGCTGAACAATTGAAAAAAGCAGCTCTCAGTTTCAGCTAGCACCTAAATTGGAATCAAGATCAAAGATCTGGTTCATGCTTTGTCCCTGCTAGCCCAGCTCCACAGAAGGCAACAAAAGTCAGTTGCAGCTAAAGCTCTGGCTCAGGGTCTAGAAGTGAACTAAATAAAGTGTCAGAAACTATGATCTTTTTCAATGATAAACAGTCCACTTTGGGTTTTTTTAACTGATTCCATTTTATAAATCATTTTAATGTGCATGTGAGGTAATACTTCCATGCCAATTTGAGTTGCTGAGTGCTGACTGTTGTAATGTATATACGTACAGAAATGAGGAAGAACTATGAAGCCAAATCAAATGGTATAAACATTTGCACTGTGAAACAAAACTTAATTATTTGATAAAACATGTAATTAGGTATTAATACTTCGTAACATGTAAACAGTTATCTGAAAATTGGCAAATAATAGCTCTCCCATTATTATTATAGAGATCTAATCATATAGCCCTTTCAGAGGCAAAAATTACTGCCATGAGTGTGAATATTTGTTTAAATAATTGGCAGGCAGAAAAAGCACAATTTTCCAACTAGACTTGTTTATTCAGAAGTCCTCAGTACTCAGTACACTTACTGGAAGCAGTGGGATTACAGGTGATCATGCAACTTTCAGCAGTGTAAGTTACTAAACTTTCTCCTTTACCAGCAGATCTCATGCATGTAGAAAATTTATTGCTGTTATATTACAAAAGTTGTCGCATTAGCCATTGGGCTGGTATATTTTTTCTCAACACTAAAAAGCTCCTCTAGAGTTTGCTACTTTACACATACATAATTAATTCCCAATGGATTTAAGTGATTTTAGTAACAGATTGAAGAAGTTGAACCCAATGTTTTTATTAAATTACTGCATTTGAATTAAAATATGGGTAGTGAACTACAGCTCCCTGACACATTCCACAATGTTCATGCTTAGTAGGTCACGAAATCATTGAAGTGTTACTGTAAAACTCAGGAGGGCTGGGGGGTGGAGAGGGGGTGGGGAACAGGGCAAACCAGAGTGAGAACAACCAGACCAACCTGATGAATTGCACTAAGTTCTGTGAGCCATGCACACTTACTATGTTATTTATCCAGAGAAGACAATGTTATGCAGGAATGAGGAATAACACAGTATGATATGAAGAGGAATTGCATGGCCAATTAGTTTATTTTTTGTGAAAGGGAAGGAAGCCATAAAAAGCTGTCATCGGATAATTTGGTCCTAATAGGAAAGTGTAGGTTTCAGGCTCAGTATTAAATGTGCCAGGTTATTTACCTGTAGAAGGTATTGAGTGGATGCAGAAAGGAAAGCAAGAAATATCTGCAACTTTTGTGTTTTGGTGGCTATAATTGTACCTTTAAATTACCAGCCTGGCAACAGACACGTTAAACCTGGGAGCTTTGTTGAGCATTATGCCCAAATTAACAAATTAGAATGATTTTTTTTTCACCATAAACCTGTTCCTAGAAACATTTTCCCATCGCAGGAAGCCCATTTGGCTCACAGTGAAAACTCCCCTTCTGACAGAAGCTTCATCTGGAGGCTACCTAGGTACGACCCAGAGCTCTAAGCTTCTTGGCACTGTCAGGATATATTTCATGCCTAATATGAACACACCTGATGGGTACACTCCCTGCTGACCATGCTTCTGGTGCCTGGTCTAATAGCTAATTCTGGCCACCTCAGATGGTAGTGGTGGTTTTTGTACTTTTGCTCAGTTTCTCTTTTCTTTTCTGATTGGCCAGGTCCTTAAATTACACCTGCCTCCTTCATATATCCTACTGGGTTACTGCTCCCTGCAGCTGCACCTGATTGACCAAAAGCCTATTAGACTAGGTGCTATACAAACACCAGTTTAAAAAAAAAAAAAAGAAAAAAAAAAAAAAGAAGGTTGACCATGACACAAAGAATAAGGCAGAAATGGTGAAAGAGTGGTGAAAGAGTATGCCTGAGGAGATGTTGAAATGTTAATCGGTGTTTATGCATTTTACAGGAAGTTCTCATAGAATGTTTTAGAAAGTAAGTCTGTTTTCCAAAGTTAGGTCAGAAGAGATGACAAGAAAAATCAAGATGGAAAAAAGGAACGAAGCGGTGCAGATAGGACTGAACACAGTAGGAGATCAGGCTGGTTTAGCTGATCCCAGAATACACAGTAATGTCCCTAGATCTAGTTTACCTGGGAATACATCCATGTGCCTTGTTTGTAACAATGCAGCCTTCATGAATGTTTAGATAGTAAGGTATTAATGATTAGATAATAAAGATCTACATGCCCTACAGCAACAATCCTCTGCAGCTGAACATCTGTGATTGTTGAGGTCCTCACCTGCAGGGCAGAAAGGTCCTCACTTTCTCATACATTAACAGCAAAAGCTTGGGCAAGATTTAGCACCAATTGGCTAGTTGTCTACTAATGGTGTTAGGCTTCGTTTTGTTACATTTATAAAATTATGCTGCTCTTTTATCTCTTTTATTCAGTATTTTTGTTACACAAATTGATTTACAGCAGTCCATTATTAGTATTTTCAGTTAACAACTTCTAAAATCAGTGCTTCACAGTATTTTTATTTTTCAGGCATTGTTTCCTTTAAAGCTGCCTGTGATTCCTAGCTCAGGTCTGGAATTCTTCTGTCCCTTCTCGGAACAGTTCTTAATCCTGTACCTCAGGACTGTGAAACAGCAGGGTGGCAAGGGTAGGTGCTGCAACCTTCAGCACTATGCTATTGAAGGTTCCACTATGTAAACACTGAGCAACCACAGCAAAGGTGTTTGAACAAATCCTACAACCCAGGCAAGCTGAGACAGCTGAGCTTCTCCCTAAAGACTGGACGCTGCCAGTTTTCTGGATGTCAGATCACTCAAGTATCAGGGGATCTTCAGTTCTATATCCCAATAGTGTAACAAATACTGGTTTTTTTCTCCCCTCCTATTGCTTAGGCTCACTCAAAAGTTCTCTGCAGACATTTTTACTTACATAATCAAGTTATGGGTCCAACTCATCAAGGAATAAAGAATAGGTATCATATCAACAATTCACTATTGCAGTAAATTACACTTGTTAAAATTAGAAAATTTTTGAAAAAGGCCTTTATGATAATTGCTAAAGTTGAGTATTTATGGTAAAGAGACACAGACTTAGTCATTACGAAAGCAAAATTCAGCATTTTCAAAGCACTGGTTTTCACTGACTATTGAAATTCAATATGCTATCACTGGAATTATTTATTGATCTATTTAACAGTTTTACAGACCACTGCCATATACTTGCTAACATATGAAAAGTAAAACCAAAACAGCTATCTTTAACATTCAGTCCATCTTGTACTATGACACATTTCCTGGATGAACTATGAGCAATAAATTCCATGTTTGCTACGTGTTTTAGCAAAACCATAAAATCTACGGAGGCATCAGAAATAAAATTTAATAACACAGATGATGCCCAGACATTCCTTTCCCATTGAAACTTCTAAGGCCTGACTTGCAGGGGAATCTAGATGTGCATTTCCCACTGATTTCAGTAAAAGCTATGAATAAATCCTCAAAGTAACTTAGTCACTGAAATATCTTACACACAGATGATTGCCATCTAATACCATCTCCATTCCTGATTTAGGAGCTTGTGGGAGGAGAGTGCACTTCTGGAAGAAGAGAGTTGCTTTGCCGGATACAACTGCAGTTCAGAGGACAGGATGAGCCCCAGGAGCCAAAGCAGTCAACTCGTCTGGATTTGGGCACCTAACTCTGACCAGGTGAGCACCTCCAGCAGGATCCTGAGGAGTAAGACACATCCTGCAACCATGCTTTGCTCTCATTCACAGAAGAACTTTAACCAACATTTTCCGTCCCCTTGGTCAGTTTGATGAAACTTTCCATCTGGCCCACCGGTGCTCTTCCAGTTCATAGTTACCGCATGAATATAAAGAGGCAGAACATACAGAATACTGGTTAATGAAGATGGACAGAAAGAACTTTTTTATCCCTGCTCCAAGGGGTGTCTTCCTAAGAAGAGACATTTGGAAAGGACAGAGCAACCAAATAACTTGGCCATTGGGGATCTGGCAGAGTTGAGTTTAAGCAAATTTTTTGGACCATACAGAAAAGCATCAGTCTTGGTCCCTCATCTCCCTAACAAAAGCTCTAACTACTTAACTCCACTGGACATATGAACACAGTCTCTCCCCTACTCACTCCCTCTCCCTCCTCTTCCCAAAATGTTTCTGTCTCATGCTTCAAGCACACCCACCGGCTCTTCTCCTGTTTCTTTGCACGGACTGAGACACTGGCTTTGGCTCTGGGCAGCAGTAATAGCAAACCTTCTGTAAGTTTCTATATGCTGAAGAATGGAAACATTTTCATGTTAGTGAACCTGGCTCGAGAAAGATTGAAAACAGAATGCATTGAATATAGCTCTACGATACAATTTGCACCCTTAAACTGCTAATATTTGAGTCTAGTCCTAGAAACTGTAGAAATTTCATCAAATCCAATTCTGTTATTTCTAAAAGAACTCATAGTGTTCCTCATAATATATTTCCAAATCTTAATAGAAACACTAAAAAAAGGTTGAAAGATGTAGATGCAACTGAAAATGTCTAAAGAAGAAAGATGAAGTTGTACAGTCCAGTCTCTAAATTCAGCTAGTATGTACTTGGAACGGGCCAGTGTCCTGGTTTCCCAGACACAGACCCATGGGCCAGTCATAGCAGGCAGGCCATGCATAGCCTCAAGTCAGCTGGGAGATTCAGTCAGGGCAGCTGCCCCAAGCTGACTCACAGGTGTGTCCCATAGCACTGACAGCAAGCTCATTATAAAAGGAGGGAGTTTACTAAGGGTGGAGCTCCTGTTCCTGGGACTCTTTCTTCTCAGCCTTCTGTTCCTGCTGATCCTAAGGATAAGGCTGAGTATAACCTTGTATGCTTTATGTTGGTGATTGTATTATTTTTTGTTATTTCATTAAATCTGTTTATACTTCACCCCATGGGGCTTCTCCCCTTTTTCCTGAATTCCCCTTCTCAGCTGGGGAGGGGACATCAGGTGGTAGAACAACTGCTACTGTTTAGCCCTGGGTACAGGCAAAGTGTAGACAGCCAAATAAATCACTCTGCTTTGCCTGACCTCGTAAAAGTTATTCTTCAGGACAGAAGCTAGGATAACTGGAAAATGAAAGCTTTATATTTAGAACTATAAGTTTTGAAACAAAGGAACAGATACACTTGCTTAGTTTTTCATACTTAACCAGATACTTTATCAAAGGTTTGTTACCATTTAAAAATGTTTATGAACAATCACAGAATCACAGAATGTTAGGGATTGGAAGGGACCTTAAAAGATCATCTAGTCCAATCCCCCTGCCAGAGCAGGAATACCTAGATCAGGTCACACAGGAACATGTCCAGGTGGGTTTTGAATGTCTCCAGAGAAGGAGACTCCACAACCTCTCTGGGCAGCCTGTGCCAGTGCTCTGTTACCCTCACTGTGAAGAAATTCTTCCTCACATTTATGTGGAACCTCCTATGTTCCAGCTTACACCCATTGCCCCTTGTCCTATCATTGGATGTCACTGAGAAGAGCCTGGCTCCATCCTCATGACACGCACCCTTTACATATTTATAAACATTAATGAGGTCACCCCTCAGTCTCCTCTTCTCCAAGCTAAAGAGACCCAGCTCCCTCAGCCTTTCCTCATAAGGGAGATGTTCCACTCTATATATCTATATATCTATATTTGTATCTCCACTGTAACATTAAATGACCAAATTAGGGGAAAAAAAGTTTGTATGTAAAAAAAATTCTATGACCCATGTTGGCTAATGATGTATAGCACACCACCAGTGTTAGACTTGCTTGGAATTGAAGAATGAGATGTTTGAATGTGTATAAATACAGGGTAAGTATTTCACCTTTAAATCTGATTCTAAATCAAGATAGACCACATCCACTGCTTTACCATCATCTGTCCACTGGGTTATGTCCTCATAAAAAGCTATCAGGTTGGCCAAGCATGATTTCCCCTTGGTGAAGCCACGTTGACTGCCCCTAATGACCCTCTTATCCTTGATATGCCTAGAGACAGCACCAAGGATAAGTTGTTCCATCACCTTTCCAGGGATGGAGGTGAGGCTGACCAGTCTATAGTTATCTGGGTCTTCCTTCTTGTCCTTTTTAAAGACCGGAGCGACATTTACTTTCCTCCAGTCCTCAGGCACCTCTCCCATTCCCCACAACTTAACAAAGATGATGGAGAGTGGCCTAGAAATGACATCTGCCAGCTCCCTCAGCACCCGCGGGTGCATCCCATCAGGACCCATGGATTTATGGATGTCCAGGTTGTGTAATTGATCCCTAACCTAGTCCTCACCAACCAGGACCAACTCCTCCCCTATCCTGACTTCCTCTGGAGCCTCAGGGCCTGCATTTGTGAGACTGCTATCAGCTTCCTGTAGAAGGCCTCATCAATGTCCTCCTCACCCTGATCTGGTGGCCTGTAATAGACACCCACAACAGTATCACCCATGCCAGCCTGCCTCTTAATCTGCACCCTCAAGCTCTCAACTCGCTCCTGATCCATCCCTGGACAGAACTCAATACACCCTACTTGCTCACTCACGTAAAGAGCAACTCCACCACCTCGCCTTGCTGGCTTATCTTTCCTGAAAAGGACATAGCCATTCATGACCACATTCCAGCCATGTGAGCTGTCCCACCAGATCTCTGTAATCGCCACGAGATCATAACCCTCTGACCGAACATGGATTTTGCGTGCCTTGATGTACAGGCATTTCAGAGAGCAAGCTGAGCACACTGATTTCACCCTAGGGGAGTGGGAGGCCTCCTGGTCTTTGTCAGTACTAGAGCACTGCCCCAGTAATGCAAGGCCAGCTACAACCCCATCCCCCTTTCGAATCTAGTTTAAATGACACATGAAGTTTAAATGATGACACATTCATGTGTGGGGATTTATGTTGGGACTGTGCTTAGCAGCTGTGGTTGGGCAAAACAGTCAATGAGGCTGTGTCCAAAACAGCTCACCCTGAAATCTGAAGCAGGAACAGCCAGGTACACGCTGAGCTGTCCTCTAAACCTGACAACACATGACCATTTGTCACAGCCTCCAGAGAAGTACAGATAGAAGCAGCTATATGATCTTTTACTTGCAACACTGGACAATCTTTTGGTAACTGTGCATGTGTGCAGACTCCTCACTGCCAGTTTTTCTGCCAGTATGCCTGCCCACAAACTGACCAGAATTTAGGCCTCAGGATTTTAAGGCATTGCAGTTAATAGCAAATATTTTCCCATAATGAGAAAAAACATTTTCACCTTTCAGTCAATAAACGCTTTCGAGCACTGCAAAAGCTAAATGAGAGCTCTAAAGGTTTGGGAATACTAAGCCCTTATTGATTAGAGTTAATCACTTTTAATGAAGGAAGCAATTGCTTCATTCATGCCTCAGTCTTGCAGGATTTCATGAAGTATTTGAGGGATGCAGGTTTTAAATGAAAATATGGCACTTTCAAATGTAAAATTCAACACAGTAGTTGCAGCTAAGAAGTCTGAATCAGCCAAGTAGGTATTCTTGCGTTCTGTCACTTTATTTGTAAAGCTATATTGCCTTTGGTGGGTCAGGTTTTGTGCTAATACATTTGAATATTGTGGCACATCACAAATATTGTAAGACTGGGCTTAACTGCTAGAATGGAAGTGTTGATTTTATGCCACGCCTTGAGATAGATGTGCCTTTGTGTAAAGCAGTAAAAATTGGTAGAGATGGGATACAAGTAGCAGTAAAAAGAAAAATGTTGAGACTCTTTCTTTTAAAATACATCCTGCAGTTTAGCTATAAAGCTTCTTATTTTTAGAAAACCAGTAGAATTGTTCAGGCTCTGCCCCTGCAGTTTCAATAGCAGTCTAGTGCTTTAAAACCCTGACCTTGAAAAGAAAGCGTTTACATTGTAAATGTACTGGCAGTATGTAGACTATTCTGTGACTGAGTATCCAACTGTGGCAAAAAGTTCAGAAGCAGGTTTTCTTTATTCTGAAAAGCCTAATCCATGGGGCTTTTTTAGTGGTAAAAGCACTTGGCACTAATTGTGATTTAGTTCTAGCAGTGAACCTGCATAATTCTGAAATTTCACATAGCCAATTAATTCCCATGAATACCAGGAATCACAGACTCTAATAGGTGTTGATACGCAGCATTTTCTGATGCTCAGATTTTCTGCAAACATAGAGAATTTCTCAAAGCTGGTTCTTGTGTCTAAAATGCAGTATGATTTCATAGCTTGGGATTGTAAATGAGTTTGAGGACCTTACTTAAAGGATAAGCAGAAAACAATCTGTGCAGGTAACACAAGGATGAAGTGTGGCACTAGAGGGTTGTGCAACCGCTCCTGCTCTTGGGGCTGCCTGTCAGAGGAAGTATGATGGAGAAGAGGCAAAGCATTACTGCAGCGACACTCTGCATCACGTCCAATTCACAGCAAATCTTTCATAAAAAGTCTCACCTTAGATAATCTCTTTGAAAAATTCTCACTTTC
This sequence comes from Podargus strigoides, assembly GCA_028020825.1. Lineage (NCBI taxonomy): Eukaryota > Metazoa > Chordata > Aves > Caprimulgiformes > Podargidae > Podargus > Podargus strigoides. Next base: position 16,393,088 of record CM051621.1, on the reverse strand, counting down.
TGCACCTTACCACAAAGTTATTGTTCTGGTATGGAGGCCCTGGTCACAACCCTACAGTTTATCGAAACCTCTCTCCTGCTTCTAAAGCAGAGATTCAGAATTTTATTATGTACGTGAAATAAGCACACCTTCCCCACACTTACAGTTCTTATACTTTAAAAACAGGATGAGTGTTCTGAGCATTAATAAACAAATCTGTTAATTTGTGCTAAAATTAAACCGGTCATTTAAAGAAATTTAGCATCTGTTCTTTGTCTTGAATAATCTTAAAACAACAGACTCTCTCAACTCTCCATGTAGTTAAAATTAATTGAAATCTTGTGCACAAGCTGTACTTGATAAAAATAGGTTGTAATTAAGATAAGTTACTAATTATTTTTTTATCTAATTGTTGTAATTATGCAGGATCCGAAAAGGGCCAGGTCAATAGTCCAGTTAACTCTGAAGTGGAGCTACATCAGAGATGTAACCAGTCACCATCCTCCTCTATAGCTGGTCTTCACCAAACAAGTCTGCTAGCTATGACAGTGATTAAGTGCCCAGAGACAGACTGCTCACATCAAGAGTCCCCAGTATATTTTTTGACACAAATATCAATGCTTGAATCTGGCACAAATGACTGAAAGGTCTCCTCATGTCATTGTTGCCTTGACTCAACTGCATATTGAAAAATCCCGATCAGGGAAACTGAGGCGCCAGTAGAAGGAGATCCCTTCAGTGACAGTGGCACTAAGACTGTGATAAAGAAGTCTAAGCAAGGCCATTGGTGGGCAAGCTCTAGAAATTTCATTAGCTGCTTATGTTCTGCTACATTAAGTAGCTGATGAAAATAGTAAGAATAAAACCCTTCCAACTGTGAGCATGTTCCATTAATTTGCACTAAACCTGATATAAACACGACCTTTTAGAGCAATCTTGTGAAAATTTGAGATTGGGAAACCTTCAGAAAGGCTACTGAGGCAGCAGTTACTGTGCTACAGGCTCTCACGTTTTTCAAACATCCTCAGCACTATCTGTTATGCATATTAAGTCAGTAATGGCTGCAGACTCCACATCACAGCTGGACAGGTTAATACAGAGCTGGTTACAGTGTCAATGGCAGTTTGATAGTCATGTCCAGGGACACCATTTGACACGATAAATAATCAGTTCACTGTACACTGCTTGTTACACATTTGATTGAATCCTACCTGCAAGAATTCATCAAATGGACCCAAGAAGACAATGTCTTTGATATCTTGAAGTAAAATGGTGTCAACTCAGAGGTCTTGGTTCTTCAGCATATCCATCAAACAATCAATGAAGATCTCGAAGAAATTACCGTAGAAGGTCACAGCCATGCCAAATATAACCACCTTGTTAACAGGGAAAGCACAAAATAGCTATAAACTTTTAGGGTTTTATAAATACACAAGGGTAGCCAGTTTGGGAGTTAATTTTAATTAAAAAGAGTGTCTTCAATAAAAGTAGTACTCTGTTCCTCTAATTATGTGATCTAGTAAAATAGGTGATTCTTTATATTCTTCAAGTACTTAAAACTATGCAAGTCTTTGTGCCCTACACTTAACATAGCGTTGAGGGATTAACAACCATTTCCCCCCCCACTTATAAAAAGTTCTTCTGCAGAAAATCTCATGGAAAGTGTGGGAAACTTTCAAAATGGTTGCCTTCTCCTAAGTAGAAGTGAGGTGCCAATATGATGCTACACTCTACTTGAATAAGTGGTCATATGAGCACAACATAGCCCACCATATTCCTGGACTCGGCTCCCTGAGGACATATTTATGGAGACAGGATGGTAACAGCTGAGCTCCCATTGTCCAGAGTATGCAAAACTCAGGCTGCCCATCAGGCCCAGCTACCTTTGTAGCATATGGAATGAGATACGGGATGACTGCCCTTCGAGGAAATATGCCAAGAAATCTGGTCTACATGCTGTTGGCCAGACCATGGCACCAGCAGGGCAAAAGAAACGTAGAACAGCAGCCTAGTCATCCTCCAGCTCGACCTGTGGACACCACGAGCGTATACCCACCCTGTGCCAAGTGATGGAGGTACCCAAAAATCCAGTTTGACCCTGCTCCTCCCTGGCTGCTTTGAGGCATGTGGCACTGGTATGAAGAGAGTTTACGATGAAAAAGCATAGCAGAAGAAGCCGATATCCACAGGGGCATTTTGAGAAGAACAGCATGTTTTCATTGCTCTTCCTGCAACTGAGATCATAGGCTTCTCTTAACAAAAGTAGCTGCTGGCTATATTCTTAATGGGAACACTATGATGACACAAAGAGAAAGAAAAAAAAAAAAAAAAAAAGATAATTTCTATATTTAGGCAAACATTTGAATCTGGAACTAGAAACACAAAAACACCTCTCATTGGACTAATTTTGTTTGGTAATGTTGTTATACAACAGAGCTGAGGTTCCTTGGATGCTGTTTCTGAGCATTTCTCAAGATATCTTCTATGTGTTTTATTAAATTTTCACTGTCCTTCGGAATTTTAGACTTTTATTTGTGTTTTATTTTGGATAATTACATGATTCCTACAAATTTTTGTTTAGCTTCCAGTTAAGTTGAACTTTATTTCAATGCACTTTGTCTTTTTATTTATTTTAATGCATAATATTTTCTGCATTTAAGCACCTATAGCTAGTCTCACACAAGTCCTAGGAAAGAGACTAAATAGGTCATCTCGTTTATTCCTGTGCCTCAAGGGAGAATCAACTATACCTATGTCACCTCTGACAGATATTTGTCCAACCTGTTCTAAACAGCTCTAATGATCGAATTTCCACATTCTCCTTACCTATTCCAGTGCTTAAATATCTTCTCAAAATTGAAGTCATTATGGGATTATTAAAAATGAAACTACACCGCCACATCTTACAGTGGATTTCTTTAATGTGAAATGACACCTTAATGTAAAAATGAACAATTGTGTCTCGTGGTTTGTTCAAGATGGGTGCCCTCCCACTCACACAATAAGATAAAGAACGATCACTAACCTTCCAGCTCTACAAGGAATTGCAAATCCCTTTTCCTCATTTCAGTCTTCCTAATTCTAGGAGCAGACATTGCATACCTGAACTGCCCACACGTCTTTCGAGGTACTTGGAAAGTCTTTACTGGAGAGATGCTAGGTATTTATGCAGGAGAAAATCTAGTGCTATGATTACAATTGTACTGTAAGCATCTAGATAGGGCATCATGAACACAGATCTTCCAATCTTATGCACTTGCTCTTTCAATCATGTCCTCTAACTGAGCTACTATTGCACACAGTATATAGCTTATAAGAGAGGGATAGCTTTACATAGACAGACTTTGCCTGCTTTTGCTATCCCCCGGTTGCTCCTGTGTTCCTGTATGGCCATACTCTGGCTGTGAGCTCCTATACAAAAACTTGTCTTCTCGCCATGCGTTGGTGTGCCTTGTAGGGCAATGCCTTACAGTGCTGGTAATAAATACTAACACAGCAGAACTAAATTCAAAATAACGACAGTATATCGTCAAAAGCTGTTTCAGTAATAACAGTAACAAACAGTGGTGGGTATTTCATGTAAATTGGCAATCTCTTAAATTGAACTGCTCTTCAGAAAACATTGCATGTATTTAGAGAGTCACAAAACAGTGCTTCCATTTAAGGAATCTGTGGTCCATAACATACAGGTTTCTGAGGAAATTTCAACGTAGACATACCAAAGTTTCACCATTGTTGTTTTTTTTCCACAACAGGGGCAATAGCTGGCACAGTCCCTTCATTCATTCTCCTGCCAGCTGCTTTGTTAGCCATTTTAACTGTCATGGCACAGGACAAACAGCCCACCAGAGAGACTCACTGAAAGGTAGGTTAAGCAGCTGAATGAAAGGGGGCTGAAGGAGCTGGGAAGCATAAAGCAAATCCCTAAAAAAAGATATTTTAAAAATCTTTCTCTGCTTTTCTTTAAAGTAAAAAACACTGTGGGAATTGCTGGGGCACTCATTCTTTTTCCTGAAGTGCAGAACTCTGATTTTTCTGAAAGGCTGGAGACCGATGAAATCCCCTGCACTTGTCACCTGGGCAAAGACTGTCCTGTCCTAGGAATACTTTTCTCTAAAAATTTTAACAACCAAAGCTTGTATAGGCTTGTTATTATTGTGCAGGCACAAAGTAACCGACAGGAGAAGGAAAAATAAGAGATCTTTTCCTGCTTCCATTCCTGCTGGCTGCTGGGTCACCTTCTCCAGCCCCCCGCAACACAGCGGCGGGTTTGCAGCACTCCCCTGGCTCCAGCCAGCAATGACTGGGGTCCTGCATCAGGTTTCTCCCCCACACCCCTGGAACTGCTGCAGCTCTGCACAGCTAAAATCCATGTGGTCTGTACTTGCAGAGCACAGCGAGAAGTCCAAAAGTACTTCTGCTGCAGCAGAATACGGGTCCAATCCTTTGTGGGGTGCACCAGTCCTAACTGGTAGTGAAGCCCACTTTATAAAGAGAGGCTTTAGAAAAGCAGACTCAGCCTTCTGAAGGACGAGTCCTGTTAGAGTTCTCCTAAATCTCCGAGGTGGTAAGGTACCTCATCATCCTGGCAGAGCAGCTCAGAGGCAGAGTCCCAGCTGCCGCACTCGCACAGCCGAGCACAACTCCAACATATGTTCTTCAGCTTTTTTGGCTGAAGTTATGGTTGTCTTTCCTTTCCTCTCTTTCTCTCCCGCCCCTCACCAGTCACCCTCGCTCTGACTCTCACAGGAGCAATAAATGCCAGCAGTAAATATTCTCAGCCTTACAAGGATTTCAGTAAATTAAGGTTCACATCCAGGCTTTGGGCAACTTCCTGTATTCTAAATGGGATCCAAATGAAGGTTTTCCAAAGTCTATATAGTGTAATAATAATAAAAAACATATCTAAATCATTAAAATGAGTGACAGCATTCCCTATACCAGTTCTGGGCTCCATAAATAATGTATAAAGCCAATCTGCATTATATTAGCAAAAGATAAAAATTAGAAAAGGGCAAGAGTAAAAATGTTTCATTTTTTGAGAACACAAAGAAAATCCTCCCTGCTCCTGAGCTGAGAGCTCCATCGTGTGGGTGACAGCGGATGTGGAGTCACTTTCTGCTTATCGGAATATTATTATTTTTTAAATTTTCACTCATTTAAAAACAATATTATGAGAATACAAGCTCTTTATTGAAAAATAACAGCAAACTCAAAGAGGTAAAGCAAACCAGCACCATGCCCCTCCACAGCCCCACCACCATTTCACATCTTCTCCCAAACTCTCATTAGAAATGGGCTGGTAATTTGATCTCATCACTTATGGTGGTTATAGCCTAAATAATTAATGTACACTGGCATCCATGATCTGCTTTGCATCCCCGCTCATGAGCCGAGCGCTGCCCACCATGCATGCCAGGGACAGCGTGCAGTGCCTCCCCTGCCCTTCCTGCTGCAGGCGTGATGCATGTGGAAGCAGTGACAGGCTCCCACAGAGCCTGCTGGACACTGGGACACGTGCTTCATGGAGACACCTGGGCCAAACCCTGCTCCTGATCCTACCCTCCATATTTTTTCACCAGTGTGAGGTGGAGCCTTGTAATAGCCATTCAGTTTGGCTCAGCATCACCTGGGGAGTGGCACCCCATTAGTGCACAGCCCGACCCACTTTAGGGTGGCCAAGGGCTGTGAGAGAGCAAGGGCTGTGAGAGAGCCAGCGCTACGCTGGCTAGGGCAAGGGTGCCCCTCAGCCTCCCCTACCTCCTCCCCTCCCCGTCTAGCCAGCCCAGATGGTCTCACTGGTAGGAATTCTCCCCAAAAATGTTTGCAATCACTATCTCATTTATGAATATTTGGAATGTACTTCCAGGATGAGAGACTGGTTAGTTTTGTTGCCTAACTTCATCCCATTATGCCTTATTATACATCCTTTGATGCAAGGAGTTCCTGCAGGACAGCACTATCTCTTCAAGCCACCCTTCAAATATTTGTGAATACATCTCTCATTCTCTTACCAAGAGAGGTGAGATAAAGCACTAAAACCCCTTGCTTTTCCAGCAGTTTTTTCTTTTTTTCTTTTTTTCTTTTTTTTTTTTCCTTACCACACTTTAAAATGTGAGATGCTGTAAATTTAGCCATTATTTTCTAGACACCAGTAACCTACAAAAAGTGCTTTGTTACAGGCAATGGTGAATAGCACAGTAGAGTTTGCAAAGTAACATCCTCCTAAACACTACCAGCAGCAATCTGCTGCACTGTCATAGGCTTGTGATTAATAGAGACTTGGACGTAACCTTGGCTTTTAAAAGTTGCAAACTGGAACACAGAAGGGGCCTAAGGAATGAGACAATACCGAGAAAGGGAGGACACAGATATTTCATCAAAAATGGGCAGAATTCCCCCGGAGAGCATACTGCAACAGAAAACCCACACAGAGTGAGTACGTTCATGAATTACGAGGGTTTCCACAGCTGCTGTGCCACCACAGGGACATACCTGCAGGAGCCAGTTCCCACCACACACCAGTGAGACTGGAACCCGATGCTTTGGGACACAAAACTTGCACCTTGTTTGTAACGGGGGGCTGAGGAGGGGCCTCTCTTTGACCCCCTGGTGTTTCTAAATGGTAGCCAAGCTGAGTATCCCACCTCTTAAGAACCTGCAAAAGACCAAAATGCAAATCTAGTCCTCTTCCTTTTCGTTCCAAAGCAACTATGTGAAGTAGAGTTTGGCCATACTGAGAACTCATGCCCTAAAGCATCTGCATTAGATCTCAAAAGTCTAAATTTCACATGAAACTCATAGGATGAGAGGAAATCTATTGAGGGAAGAAGGAAAATAGGCTTAAGGACCATGCCGTTTCGCGCTCAGCTGGGACAGGAGCTCACCTTGATAGTACTGGAAGGTGGAAGTGTGCTGACCCTGCTCTTGAGCACAGCAAAGCCCAGACTTTTAAGCAACGTGATGAGCTGGGGATCTTAAACTAGCAAGGCATTTTGTGATGGAGGAGGAAAGACTGTGACATGAGAACCAGACAGAAGAGAGGCAAAAACGAAGGTGCTTACAAAATTAGTTGTGTATATATTAGCTGGAATATCATGTTGCTGTTCTGTAACATTTATACTCAAAGCAGAAGGAAGTACAAAATACCGTTCGGTGGAGTGCTGCAGTTCAATGGCCATCAGCTGTTCATAAATCAAGTACACAGACAGACTGCAAACTGCCTTGCTGCCATGACAAAGACACGGTGATTAATGCTTCCGTTATGGATTAGGGAGGCACTGAGGTAATATTACATGTAGCCCTAAGATGCTACCTTTTTTTCACTTCTCAGCTGAAGGCCAAGCAAAATTTAGTCAATATTATTCAGAATTAAACTGCTAAGAGAGTGCTGTATGTTTTATTTTATAACATACACACGTGTCCTTGCAAGTGGCTTTTTGAATTTTTCCATAACTACTATGCAGTAAGTTTGTCAGTATTGTCTTACACTTATTGCCCTATTTTGTGCTATGTAAGTTTCTGTATAGGGTGTATTTTAGTATATATGTATATGTAATTCTCTTTCCTTTGCTGAGGTGTTTTTTCAGTCTCTGCAGTGTGGCATCAATCCAGTATCTGAAAATCATCTAGTCTGCTCAGCCTGGAGAAGAAAGGAATTGCTAGGAATTCCCTAAATTCCTCAGAGAGAACCCAAAAAAAAGAGTCCAAAGACACTCAGTGGAAAGAATCGTGATGCCCCAGCATGGAGCCAGATACTCCACTGCCAAGGAGGATCAGGAGGGTCTGGGACACGGTAGGTATTGCACACATGGTTGTCCTGCACTGTCCGTCCCCTCCAGACCATTAGGATTAGACCACCTCCTCTCATATTTCTCTTGTCTACAAACTCTTGCTAGGAATATCGGATTAGCTCAGCTCTTTGACAGGGAATACAAGGGTGTAGCTAAAGCTAATATGTGACTCTGGATTCCCATATTTGAAGCCAGACCTGGTTTTGGTTTTCTTATACAGTCCATCTGCAGCACTGGCTATTCTGTTGCTACCCATAGCATCTGTCTAACACCCATGTTTGTGCAATTCTGGTGGTTTTAGCTGAATGTGCTGTCTGATGAATGGCAGTATTCTAACCTAAATTGAAATATATTTGTTGGAATCATTGATAGGAAAAAAAAATCTAATTCTAAATAAAAAAAAAATTATACTACGGTATGATTTCATTTTCTATTAATAAAAATAAGTGAAATGAAATGAGCCAACATGCAAAACACGTCCCTAGATTCATAGGAAAAGTAATTTGCTGCTATTTTAGTAAAATACTCATGAACAGAACTGAAATAACACATTTCCTCAGTTTCTTGTTATTATAGGGCAATTGTTCTATGCTTATCAAAAGATTTAGAGAAACATAATGTCCTTGTCTGAGAAAAGTGTAATGATAGTGGGTGAACTGTTCACTCAATTTTATTTGGCTTCACAAAAAAAAAACCCAAGTAGCTGTTGTATTTTGATTAGCCAAAAATACCCACCTAGTTTCCAATATGTTCCTGTATGCACATCTCACTATTTGACTGCTTAATTCTGTCAGTAGATATTTTATGAAGCTACAGACTGGTGCAAAGGACACATTAACAAATACTTCAAAATTCACCCCCTTCTTTTCCTTATTATTCATTAAGAATGCATGGACACTTGCCTTCAAAATCTTTTACTAGACCTTCATAGTGCAGATATTCTGACGCACACGAGGTTCTGTGAGAAAGGCTCATCAAAGTCATTCATATTCTATATTTATTTGCATTGATCAGGCATCAATTAGCCTTTTAAATGTATGAAATTCTTCTTCATGTTCCTCTATTATCCATTTCTCCCTTATACAACTGACTATAGTCTTTTTGTTTAACCTTCCAAGGCAAAACCAGGATTTTTCGTAATCCTACAGAGGTTCAAAATTAAAAATAACATTAATGATTCTGTTTTTTCCTCCAGTAAAATATTAGAAGAGATATTTTATTCACATTGATCTGCCTTTGCGTACATTTTCTGGTTCAGTAGGTTTCAGCTATTTTCCTTTTGATTCTAAATAAAGCTTTTCAGTACAAATATTTTTTTCAGATGATTCAAATCTTTTAGCATGATAAACAGGCATTGCAATTTGACTGAATCACTATGAAGGTAAACAGTTGTTAATTCCACAAAAATTACAGAAAGTGTTGTGACAAGTTTTTTTGTCTTTCATATACAGTTCTAGGTTGTTCAGACACTCAGAAAAAGTATTTACACTAAACGCCTTCCAGTGAAGTCATAGTAAAGGCTCTTCACTAGGCAGAAGCCTCATTTCAGAATGTCTCTCATTTGGGAATAACTCCGTCATCTTACATTAGTTAAACAGATAGGTCTGATTTTAAGCAACTTCAGAGCCTGAGAGGACAGAACATTCAGGTTTTGCCCCAGCTGTGGATGTGTGAAAATCTGCCTCAGACTTCTCATACGACCTTGAAAAACCTGTTCATGGCTTGCAGGGATGCATGGAGATGCTGGATTTGGGAGTGTGCCTTAAATCCTGTTTTTCTGGGTCTTAGCATTGTGCTCAGGATCCTTAAACTCTAATTCCTACCATAAACATCCTGGTAATCAAGGGTTCTGTCCTGTTTCCCATATGCAGAAAGTGTCAGTGTACATTTGCAGTGTGGACAGGGCCGACTGTTACCCTCTGGCTCCTCGCTGCAGAACTCAGAGGTCTGGCTGCACGGCACGGCTTTAAATGGACATTCAACTTTCTGAGGGTATGGGATTCTCTATTTACACAGTAACAGCCACTCAGTCCATCAGACTAGGCATAGCAAACACTAAAAAGGGGTAGGAAGGATGTTGAGTGTATTTTTGTTGTTCTTCTCAGCAGCTAGTGTACTAGTGGTTTATTGCCAGGAGAACAGACAGTGAATAAAAGTGGTTCCTAAAAAAATGATGGATATGAAGAAGCAAGTGCAAAAATATGAACAATAACATTTCTCAAGCCAGAAGTTTCTTTTCTTAAATTAAAGATGGAGCTCTGCTGGCTGGGGTCTCATTGGCCTTTGCCTTTTTAAATTTTCCTTCAGCAAAGATGTGTCTTTGACTCTACAGATATTAATGTGAGGGGTGTGGACTATGGATCTTCTTCTGTCTTCACGAGGAGGAACTTCAGATGTGGTTTAAACCTGCAAGTGTGAAAATCTGACAATCAAATTTTAGCAGCTGCACATTTTGACTATTGTGAATCAAAGTCTGGTGATATACATCAAAGAATAAAGACATTTACAAAGCCACAGGTCTTTATGGTAATGATCAATGAATGATCAATAAATACAGAAAACAGATCCTCATGATGTAAAACAACAGCCCAGAGGAGATTCATGGTTTACTGACATTAAACTGCAGCTTTCCTCATTAGAGCACTTGGTAAGGTGTGCCCTGTGATTAATGACAGATCATTTATACAGCATTACCAGCAGGCAAATAATTCTAATTACCAATAACATTAAATCATAATCACTATGCAAATAATTTACATATTGTAATAGAATATCTGGTCATTACAGGGCAAACAATTCACAATGTTAACTGAGGTTATTCAGTTATCACAGAGTAAATAACGTTAGAAATTAAACAAAGCCAAGCTAATATCAGGTTTTATCCAGCTAATAACCAGCAAGCTTATCCCTAGCAAAACACATTAGACCATGTAAAGATGTCAAGTACTAACTTTGGTGTCTAATACAGTACAAATTGGAGATAACATGTAAAAGCATCCTATCAAGCAGGATGTTAGTGGGTATCTGGAGGTGTGTGAATGAGCAGCTGGGAGAGATTCATGGTGAAGCTTACTGATTTTAATTGCTTCATAGATGACACATTCCTGTCTTTGAAGGGTTAAGTCTTCAGATGCTGGCCACAAGATCCTGCTTACAGTGTGGAGGATAAAGCACTGCAGCAGTCAAAAGCAGCCCAGATGAGGCCAGTCTGTGTTCACACACTTGAAAGACAGCTGTAGAAGTAGCATTATACTAAATCTGGCATTCATCTAAACCTATTAACAGAGTTATTTACAATCATGGAATCGGATAATGTTCTCATCCTGCACATGGGGCATACAATGTGCCAGAAACATGGTGGGAAGGAAGAGAGCATAATATACAGGAGGTAATAATATATCTTGGAAAGAAGCAAAAGGGAGCCCAGAGAATGCTGGATTACCACAACTGTGAAAATATGGATGCAAGGACTGAGTCATATACTTGACTAAGGAGGTAAAAATATTAGATGTTGGGGAGAGGTAAAAGGAGCAGTTGTTTTTCAGCTTTTCATTTTCCTTCTGAGAGGTAAGGATGAGAGACAGACATTGTTGCTACGAATAATGCCTGAAAGCTAACAGATATATTTGTGAGCCTTAATACAATTTTTTTACTGAAGAGAGATTACATTTTATTTGCTTGTTCTCATTTTCTTTTGTCTTCTGAAATCATACAGCAGAAGAGGGTAGTTGGGTTACAAAGCTGGACACTCAGGCACCATCAGTAATCTTAGGGGCATTAAAGACTTTTTCACAAGGGACTAGTCTCCTTGTGATGCTGAAGGACATTTGGACACCAGCAGGGAATTCTAGTTGAAATCTCCATCCACGGTAAACAGATCATTTGCAAACCCTTGATTTGGACTCTATCATTATTCAGTGTTGCTCTTGTGACTCATCTTGTTTTCCCAGTGTCTCAGATAACTTCACGTTAGGCCATGGATAGACTTCTGCCTCAAAATCCCAAGTGCCTGTTCAACCATGTTTGCACAGCCAGCAGCTGGAAGCTGACCCCACGGCTCTGCTCCTGGAAAGGAGGTGGATTTGCTAAAACACTTCAGGCAAATTTAACCCCACCAGCACAAACCACTTTCATCAGCTGTTTAAATTAACCCAATTGTGGTCATCTGAAGCAGATTAGCAAATGCCAACAAGATTCCTCCTGAGGACAGTAATCTCTAGCATAACCAAGTAGCATACAGCTAGGGGAGAGAGAGTATTCCAAATGGACGTAGCTGTGTGAATGTCCACCCGTGATCCCCAGTGGCTGTGAGTAACTGTACAGTAATGGAGTGTATTGCAAGCTGGTCAACCAAACTGAGGTCCGTCAAAGGCATAGGAAGTGTGGGGCACAGTTTTGGGTTTGGCCTGTTCAAGTACCTACCAAAAGAGCTTCCATACCTGCTGCCTGGTTTCTGCTCTTATGGAAGTTAAGGTGAGTGGCAGATGCTCAGCACTCATGGGACCACCCATTTATTCAGACGCCTCACTCTTTATTAGAATGCCAAATTTAATCTTAGCTTTGGAAGTTTTCTCCTGTAGATGTTTTGAGGTTTTAATAAATTCTCTTTAAAGAAATCCTAACCTCAGTTCCTTCAGTTCTTCTATTACCAGGAACAATATTTAGAGTATGAAGGAGGCTGGCAGAGAGATTGGCCAGTCCTGTAGCAGGTAACCAAAGTGGTTTTGTTGTAGTTCTCTAGTAAAGCATCAAATTCACCTCATGCATCGTGACTATGCAGTACAGATGGTGAGTTTGCTAGTCAACTGTTTTCCCTGTGTATGCACAAAATCAAATTATTTAAGAGACACTTGGAATTGCTCAAGCATTTGTAAATCCAGACCTAATAAGAACAGTGAGTAGGTGAAGTGCTGGGGTCTGAACCCCAAGCCCTGAATTAAGGTTGACATATGGGTGGTCCCCATGGTCCTTCAAAAGGAGGGGATGAGTTTGCCTTTTGGCTTTCCTCCAAGGTGTGACTGGCCTTGTAAGGAAAGCCCTTGGGTAAACAAGCCCCAGGTGCCCTGCATTGGGTAAACGAGTGCCAGGTGTCCTGCTTTGGGCATAAAAGCTGGGACCACTTGCAGGAAGGGTGGAGTGTCTGTCTGTAAGGTGGACATGCTTTGCAGAGTTTCCTGTTGGGGAAGGACCTTCTGACTCTCCCTGCAACTGGGCCCCAGTCAGGTTTGGCATTTGCAAACGCGGGCTTTGTGTGGGAACAATATGGGGCTACTTCTATCGTATATGGTCAGCCTGTTGACTTGGTTGTCTCCCATTTTTTCTATGGGATACCTTGTATCTTTGCTTATTCCACCTATTATTGGTCACGCTATGTCATTCCTGGGGTCGGTAGGTTTGATATCTATTATTTGTGATCTATCTGACTTGTTTGTACCCCCAGTGATCCCCCATATACTGACTTCTCTACGTACAATAGAATCTGGTTACTGGATTGGTTTTTTTGCTGGCTGCGTCCTTTGCACTAGGCCCGGTAATTGGCAAAACAGTAAGGTGGTATTAAACGAACTATTTTCATATTAAGACTGTAGAATATTATGGTGTGATAGAGCGTGAATTGGGAGAAGGGCAATAAATTAGTCTTATCTTACTTGAAATTAAAATTAGATACAATAGTAGATAATACAGACACTTAAAATGTAGCTGTGCAGTGGTGAATTCTATCCATGCTTAGTACATTGGGAGTTAGATATAATAATGTATTGCTCAAGAGTGTGTTATGAGAGTTACCTTCAAATTCTTAGACCTAATCGGGAGTGTGACCCTTCTAGTTTAGAAAGATGAGAAATAGGCTTCTGTCAAGGCAGATGCATGAGATCCAGGCAAGCAATGCCATAATTACATGCTAATTTACTCTAAGAACTACCAAAGCTCTGGATCAGGAGTATGGTCCATCCTTGCTAGCCAGAGGACTGCAGGTTCCTGCACGAGGCTGCTTCCTGTTGCAGTTCTGGTGAATTCAAAGCCCTTAGCTCGTGCTTTTTTTACTTCTAATGCTTATTTCTGTCCTGTTCTTCGCCATGTGGCTCACTCTTTTTTAACTGTGTACCTATATCAGTTGCTATCTCTGCAGTGAGTTACTGCAGTGAAACAAGTGGGGCATTTCTAGGTAGTCCTTGATCACCACAGTTATTAAAACAAACTCATTCATCAAGATTAATGAATCTATGTTATTCAAAGCTTCCAAACGTCTCAAAATATTTTTCTTTGTTAGTGAAATAACTCTTGATCACACTGATTTAACCTTTAATAAGTCTAGCATCAGAGCCTGCATGCACCAGAAGTTCATGCAAGGGGTTCAGAGCCTGGGGCCCAGGTCAACCTTGATGGGGCAAAGCTGTGTGCCCCTGGCTCAGGCTGCCATGAAAACAGCTACCTGTGAGAAAGAGCTGCAACAATATCCCCTATGTACCCTCTGCCCATGATCTGGCACTTGCATTGAAGCTCCAGGGCAGCAGGATTGCATCTGTGCTGACGAGGCCCCTACCCTTCTACCTGGCTGATGCCTATGGCACTGGAGCTCAAGGGCTTGCTGCTCCTTGATGTCTAATGTAGCAGAATATCTGACAGTAACCTACTACCTGTTCCAGGGCCAGACGAAGCAACTGGTACTGGATGTACTTTCAAAACACTTAGGTTATATCTACTTTTACCTGAATCTCTTCCTATTTCACTTGAAATGGATTTTTAACTTCACATGCAGATTTATATGCTTTCAGAGGAATAAAATGGGATTTGAGAGATGAGGCCTTTGTGTCTCAACTAGATGAGAAAATAAGAGCAATTCCTCCTCCTCTACCTGAGGGGAATGAATGAAAGGGGCCTTTTTTTGGCCTGTCTCTTAACTGATAGTGAGTGGTCAGGTGCTGTTAGTGTTGCACAGTGAGAAGGCTCTCTTTCCCACCTGTCACTGGAGCACTGCCTCTCCAATTAGACCTTTACTTCTTTAGATAGGCTTGCCAATAGGTTTCATGCTGGCAACCCATCAGAATTTTCCTTCATTTCCACTTTTTTATCTGGGAAAGTTGCTCTCCTCCTGGGTATTGTGGGTTGAACTCAAAAGCTGTCCTTGTCTGTTCCTCCTATCAGTCTCCCTCACTAGTGGTCCCAAGGAAAGATCATTTACAGTGGGTGATGCAAAACTTCATAACATGCTTGTCTTTTCTTACACACATTGCAGGATAGCTAACACCTGTTGGAAACAATTTATGGAAACATTGCTGCATTACTCCCAATGTTCCTATGTGGTATTCAGTCAACAATCTAAACTGGGGAAGAACACTAATTCCGGGTGGATGAAAACATGTTCATATGGTATTACTGTATCAACACGCCTACTATATGAGCATACTCAATTGGTCATTTTCTCATGAGAGAAAAGTCCTTGGACTTCATTCATATTCACATATTCTTCTTCTTAACCCTAATGTTGAGGGCATTACCTCTTTTGTTTTAATGAAAGTTGAGCAGAAGATGGAAATCTTACAAAAAGTATTTATTTGCTGACCTCCCTGAATCTGGGCAGAGGAGATAGTGTGTGATGGATTATATAGAGTAAAAAAAAATAACATTATTTACCTCACAAACTGATATGGCAAAGAGAACATCAATGAAGAAGCATTAAGGCAGCAAAGGAGAAAGGAAAGTGATAACTGACTTTAAAGATGACTGTAGAGAGGGAAAGGAATATATAGACTGGTTATACTTACAAAAAGAGGATGAAAGCTCTGACCTATGGAGGGGGGAGCTGGAGTAAGAAGTAATAGAAGACTAGGCAAATTTCAGTCTATGGAAGTAAGCTTTATGGAAAGGCAAACACAAGCAGAAATGAAAGCTCTTACCAGATTTTTTAGCTTGGTAGAGGTATAAAAAGCAGAGCCGCCTCCTCTGTTAAATGAGCCACTGGTCAGTATTGCAAGCATTGCAAACTTACAGAAAACTTGAGAGAAAAGATAATTTTAACAAATAACACTTATTTTGCAAAGTCAAAAGAATGGAAACTGAGAGAAATAAGAGAATGTTGGTTTCTTCTCCCAGGTAACGAGTGATACGACAAGGGGCAATAGCCTCAAGTTGTGCCAGGGGAGGTTTAGATTGGATATTAGGAAAAAATTTCTTCACTGAAAGGGTTATCAGGAACTGGAACAGGCTGCCCAGGGAAGTGTCACTATCCCTGGAGTGTAGACGTGGCACTCAGGGACATGGTTTAGTGATGGACTTGGCAGTGCCAGGTTAATGGTTGGACTTGATGATCTTAAAGGTTTTTTTCCAGCCTAAATGATTCTATGAAACAATGGGACAGAAAAGACTGTATGACCCAATAAAATAATTCTGATTGAATTCTCAGATCTTTTACCAAAATATTATCCACCTTAACTATGAGCATTTAACTAGCTGTTAAGCAACATCATCAATGTCTGCGGTCTTTAAAAACCAAAATAAGCTTAATCACTTCACACTAACACTAGATAGCACACATTAGAGAAGCCTCAGTTTATTTGCAACCTCATGGTGGATAAAGGGTATATTACTTTGCCAACAGTGCCTTGTTTTGGTGACTGAATTAGTCACAAGGTCCCACAAACAAAAATCATCCTTACTTGTCTTTATTTATTGTTGTAAAGCCAGCAGTTGCACTAAGTCAAACACAGGACAGCTTTCCTACTGCAAGTTCAAGCTCTTATGGAAGCAGCAGAGGTAGAAGCTTCCCAGTTCTTCCAAGGTGTAGCACATCCAGTAGCAGCACAGCCGTGTTCTGTGAAAGTTGCAGGGAACTCCAGGGGCAGATGTAGAGAAGTCAGGGTTCTTGAGATGGCTGCAACTTGCATTTCACCTTTCAGTGTGACTGGACTCTTGAGGTACACATAAGGTGTAGAATGAAGGAGGCATGCAGTACTCCTTGGGGAACAGTACAGGGTGAAGGAGAGGTTTTAGGGACATGAGGCCTTATTAAATGGCACCCAACCCATTTTTCTTACCACATGGTTTTGCCTTCTAACTATAAAGTAGGTTTAGAAAAGGATGTAGATACAGATGGTGTACAGGTCATGTATTTTCACCACTGACTGTTCAGAGAAACAAGGTTATGCTGGCAGCATTTGTCAAAGCAAACCTTGAAGAATTAGGAGCATCATGGCATATACAGGTTCAAGAGAATAATTTCCTGTCTCTGATATCCCTCTTCAATCTCCACCCTGTTGTTTTCTTTCTGAGTACCTGTAAATGGCAGTGTATTTATTTTTACTTGGCTACATCCAGTGGAATTTTCAAAAGATCTGTTAAATGACACACCTCTCCTACACTAATCTTGTATATTCCTGTGCTACAACTCAAAAATTTCAAAATATCTGTCTCCTTTTAAGACTTTCCTCACCAGTCAATCTCCAGTGCCATCTCCATCTCTGCCACTCACTTAACTAGTTGCCACTGCCTTCTTCAAGCTGTCTGAAAACACCTTCTAACATAAAAAGAACTGCCACTCTGCAAATGTACACTATGTGCACAGTACGTCAGCTCTCAGATCCATCAGGAAATGTATCATTGCACCCATTGAAATTTAGCAAATGTATGCATCATGAAATATGGGTGATATATGCACCATCTGTGTGCATAAAACATGCACTTTATTCTGCACAGAGTGCGACATAGCAAACCCACTGCATGTGCTAAACAAATAGCTCCACCTAGTTTCTAAATAATGTTATTTCTTAATTCAAAGTTATCATGTACTGTTTGAACAAAACTGAAGGAGAACCACAGGTTAAAATAGAAAATACTTAAAGCATTTCAATAACATGGGGTTGGCACAAGTGGACTTCTAACCCTTCCCTATGCAAGCTTCCAAACTGGAGCTACACACTGCAAATTCTTTGTCCAATCAGTTCCTCCTCCTCACTACAGGTGCACTTCCCTGGAAAAGAGTCAATCTGCCACGTTTCTTCAGTGTTAGAGATAAATTTAGGCACATTTTGATCCTATGGCCTTGAACTAACCTTTCAATCTGCCAGCTTCGGCTCAGCATGCGTAAAACTGAGGTCTCTGTTTTCTCTTCAGGTCTTCCATTTCTCTTCCATGTCCTTCTTTGATGGGAAGCAGATTCCTCTCTGTGCATATAGCTCCATGTCCTTCAAGCTCTCCCCTTTCCCAATTCAAGGTACATCTAAATCTCTCAAGTTGTTTTTTACATCATTTTGTTAAGATACAGCACTTTCCATTTGTTCATGTAACTATAATCCTTACTTGAGCTTTCAAAATTTGGTGTCTCGTTAACTGCAGCAACCACTGGACAGGACTGCAGGCAATCTCCTGAATTCTGGCCAGCAAGTTTCCAACAACTTTAACAAGATTCATCTTATTAGTAGCCAGGTTTCCTTTGCTCTCCTAGACAGCCATTTCAGAACCTCACTGATTTAGTGGTTAGAAACTTTTCTTCTCTAAATTCTAGGCTAAATTAATTCTTGGACAATTTATGTCCTATAATATAGTGGATAATATTGGCATAACAAATTAGTTCTTCCTCTCTCAGATCTTTTTGAGTTATTGCTATTCAATATGTCCTCCAACTTTGAAAGTTCATTTCTACAGTATGGTGCATGGGAAGTATTAGATGTAAATACCTCCCCATTACTGTAAAGCTGGTGTGCCTTCATTTGTAAAACTTCATCCTGAGTTGCATCACCAAAGCCAGAGGCTTTTCAGGCCGGCTTTGCTTTGTGCTAGCGATACAATGTGTGGTATTGCCTACCTTACTGCATGTTTAACAGCTAAGAGCCACCTTCTCTACTGGCTTGCATTGGCTCACCTTCAATAGGCTCCTCAAAGCCAAGCTGGAGGAACAGCGGGATATAACGTTCTATAACATCTTTTTATTCAACCTTGAATTTCATCCCAAGCTAAATGTCTGTTCCTTTATGTTACAGAAAGGAGAGGGAACTCACAGGCTGGCTGTAATTTCATGTTTTTCTGCAGTGATAGAAAAGCTAACTCAGTATTTTCTCTAGGGGGTTTTGAAGAGGGGCTGCCTGGTGGGTCTGTTTATCCACAGGCAGAAACTTAATGGATGCTTACAGAAGTTTACTTCTCAGAAATGCTCATGGACAATTACTTCACTGTGTAACTATCCTATCCACAACCGCCGAGTTTGGGACTCCTCGCTGATGACTGCATTAGCAGAAATATTGCCAAAGTATTTTCTCTGTTCTTTCCTTGCTATTGGTTCAATATGTACTGATGATGTAAGAACAGACAGAGGATTTCAACAAAATGTCCTTATCGAACCGTACAGGTTGTATTTAAAGGGCTTGGTATTCTAGTGACTGTACGCCAGCAGGTCACATTTATAGTCACAAGATGGCAGCATAAAATAAAAGATTACTGCTACGCTGTATTTGTTGCTTATGTGTATTAGCTGAATTTCAGTTTGATTTCATACTATAAACGTTGAGTTTAGCAGTGCCAAAAATATTTACCTTTGGTGCTAAATTTACTAAGTATTTTCCAGAAGCATAGTTACCTTTTATTTCACATTTTCTTACATAGTTCCAGGCCTTTCTTTAAAAATCCAGTTACCTTTGGATTTTCTTCACAGTGAGTCTTTCAAATAAATTGTACTTATAAGCAGACAAGTGCAAACCATTTATGTCCACGTCAGAATTATAGCAGAGTACAATAATTCAGTTGCTGGCAAGAACTCTACACTGGCAACTGTATAGCTCTGGTAGAAGTCCACATTACAAATAAAAATTACAGTGCAATGAAAGATGCATTTTTAAAAATCAAGGGATTAATCAAAAATACAAGCCTGGACACATCAGTAAGAGAGAACAAAGTTCTGATCTGAAGGTCCCTGAGGTCGAGAGCTAAGAAACGCCATAATCAAAAGGATATATCCTACCACAGGTGTGTGCAGCCCCTGGAGTACACTGGCCTTGTCTAAATGTCTCCCGTAACTTGTCCTGACTGCTCATTGTTCCCCCAGAATTTGCAGGAGCTGAGCCATAGGCAGGATGACAGACCACCTAGAGCATATTTTTCTCCTACTCCAAATATTCACTCAAGAATGCTTTGATGTATCTTGCAGTGACCTCTGCAAGTGGTGGGCAGACTTGGTCTGTCAATGTGACTAGCTGCACCCAGGTCTTTTGGGAAACCCTTTGAGTTTTGCCTTGCAGTCATTCTTTGTTAACCTAGATGCGGCAAGCCTCTAGAATGCAAAATATATTTAATTGCTGGTTGTTTCCACAGTTCACAATGCTTTATTATTATTAAAAATGTTAATCACTTAAAGTCAACATAAATTGGTGGCTTGTTATCGTTATTACAGGTATGCAGATTAAATAGGCTACATCAAGTTTCCAAGATACTCATATAGAGAATGTATGCTCAATCTTAACGGAATTTCTTCATCAAAGAAGTGATCAGTCTCTGCACTCTTTTCTCCAAAATGGCATAAATTCAGAACTTACAAATTAGGAATAGGTGAGTGTCTGGGTGAGAGACCCAGAAGCAACCTTGCTTTCCTGACTGCTGATGCAATGAAAGCCATCAAGACCACATGGAAGCAGAAGACCTGGTACTGCCTCCAGTTTGATCCCAGTCACAATGGCAGTGTGAGACAGAGAACGGTGTTTGCCAGTGCTAATTTTGTTAGAGTTGCAAGAGGGGCAAAAGCAGAATACAGCAGAGGGCTGAGGTGTGCCAGAGCTAGCCTATTCACAGGAGTGCAAACATGGAAAGGCAATACATGGCCACTTTTTGTGCTTAAGTGGAGAATTCTTCTGCTGTTTCTTCTATTACTGGGTTACTGCTCATTGTGTGGTCCTTGAAAGACCCATCATACTGGAATTCATAATGTCTGTCCACGTTTTGAATAAACAGATAAGCATTGTGACAGCTGATGAAACCTCTACTTACTATAAGGCAGTATCCTGTCTCCAGCATCCTACCTTCAACCCCAGTTGATTTCTCAGGAGGAAAGAAAAAGAAATACTGAAGCATATGAGGATGGAATAAAAAGTGTTCCTATAGGCAGATTTCTGTAGCTCACATCAGTTAAAATTTGGTTCATGTCCAAAAGAATGAAGATCAACTCTTATCACAGGACTGAATCTTCAGCAGTGCGACTCTGAATATTATGTCTTCTATTTGAAGCTTTGTGTAGCATAGCTATATGCTGTTAAAAGAGCTTTTCCTTACCCCTATATTGACTGAATTTCATTGGTGAAGACAGTCTGTATGCTTTTTAGCAGTTTCTTAATTCCTATATAGTTATTTCTGGCAGGCATGATTACACAATTTCTAGAGGACAAAGTGAACCCTTACTAGCTTATTTCTAAGAGTTTATCCAACACTGATATGAATGATCCTAAATACCACCATTCTCTCTAAGTAGAATGGGAATTAATGGTTCTTGTCAATTTATTGTAGCTATTTATATGATTCTAGGAAGAACCCAAAAATAAAATTGTGGGGTATGTGTATTTTTAAATCTAAGCTTGATAAAAAGATTTAAAACTGCTATAGTTTTCAAGAATAACTGAAAGTCAGTGCGCTTTATACAATTTAAATAATCCTACATTTACCTGTTAAATCAGCAACATTCACATCTATTTTGTACTGAGAAAGAAAACCTCCATGCTTGTAAAAAGCACCTTCTTCTTTCCCTTTGTTACTTGGATGAAGTAGTAAAACATGTATATAATAGTAACTGTTTTGTCACCTCTCACAGCTATATTCTTTATTCTTTTGTAGCTCACTCATTTTTCATTGTTATAATTTGATTTGTTAGTATTATAATCTTCGGTTCAGACTTTGTGCTTTATTTTTAGGCAGATGCTATGAATTTATATGACAGTACATAAACAACTGCAACAACCAACCAAAGGAAATCCAGATGTAAATCAAAGTTATGGTACTTGCCTTCCTGTTGTATTTCCTGTTTGAGGATTTCTGAGATTAACGGATGCTGCTGAATCAGGCATCACAGCTCTGTGAAAAGGTGGCATATGTAATAGTATCCTCATTCTATAGCACTTTCTTCTTGTATATAGAAAGAATGGTTCTACTTCTGGAATAACAAAAGAAACATGTAGATTCCCCATGCTTTAATTACAAACTGTTCTATTCTCCTCATGTTTTAAATGATCATTTTTAAGTCTTCTGCTGCAGAGAAATCCCTTAGTTAGCCCCTCTGGCTGAGAAGCAGGCATCCTTTTCATTTGTTCCAAATTGATGAGATGGCTTTTTACTAAAATACTCTACTTTTTGTTCTGTGCATTTCATTTCTAGTTGGATTCAAATGTCAACAAATTGATCCTTGGCAAACCAAGCTTTCCACTATGTAATATCATTTCCTCATTGAACTAATTACTTCACTGTATCAGTTGAAACATTGCTTTTAAAGTAATTGGGGACTTACATATCCATATTCTTTATGCAAATTAAAATGAATAGCTACACTTAGTAGATGGGAAAACTGCCTAAGTGTTAGAGCTGTTCCCAGCCTGGAAATCCACTTCCCACAAGAGAAATTCAGTCGTTAACCCACTCCTGAATTTGTTACAATTTTTAAGCCTGTGTGTCTTAAATGAAACTTCTGAACCCAGATCTAAAATTCTAGGTACAAGTGGCTCCCTTGCAGAACTGCTTGTCACCTCCACCTGCCTCTAACCCAGTAAGACACAGTGCCCTCACTTTCTCAGTGCTGAATTATCTGCTCAACTACTTCCTTGAAAGCCCACAGAAATCAGGCTTTGTTGCACAGAAAGAGCTGGCTCAGGATTAGTCTATTCCTTAACTTCCTAAAGCAGACAGCTTCTAGCATCATGGTGTTTGAACAGTCATTGCAAGCAAGTGGGAGGGTGTTCCTCTCTCCCAGGACACCAGTTATTTCCGAGAGGGAAACACTCATCTCCTGGCTGTAACTTCAGGACTATAATGCTGATCATGCGGCTGATTCAGCCAGGCATTACACCCGCTCACTCAAGTTGGGCTAGAGGTCTAAAAGGCCAACAATAACATTCAGGCAAAGTTTTAAAAATTTGGCTACCAAGGACGTGAGCCAAACACTGCTAAAAAGCGAGAACAAGATCTGCCATGGAGACACACTGCAGAAAAAAAGGGTGAATTGGCACCATAAGCAATCTTATCTCACAGTATCAGAAGCCAGGAACATGCTGTGAGTACGAAAGAGTAAATCAGAAGACACAGTAGTTCTGTGAACATTATTATCTTTTTTCTGTTAATTGACAGATATTGTTTTATTAGTCTTGCTTGTCTATATCGTGGATTCCAATTTAAATGTATGTTTGTATTCTGCAGACACATCAGGACATGTACTTCAGCCACCTTACTGGAAGTGTGAAATATTTCCATTAAACAAGGTGTGCACTGTATATTACCATAAAGTATGCTGCTTGCGATGAAGACGATAGTTCTGCATTCATCCAAGGGGCAACACTCATTCAACTGTTCTTATTTTAAGTGATAATTCTCCTGATTTCATTTCAAACAATCTCACTTAAAGAAAGGGGAGAATGATTGTTATGGATTGTGAAATACAGGAGTACTGGGAGGGAACTGACCATGCCAGCTGGGAATATACAAAGGAGGGAATGAGTCATCTAACTTCCAGTCATTAGGAAAGGGGTCGTCCTGACTGGGCAGGACTGCAATTATTAAAATCTATGTATCAAGCATTTATTCCTGTATTGAATGGATAAATTATCTGCTAGCAGGTCATAATGATCATAAATGATCTGCTAGCAATGCTGTGCTAAAGGTTCTGTCAGCAGTTATATTATAAGGATTTATAATACAGAACTAAAATAGTGCATCCTGGTCACTAAAATAACTCCAGAGTCAGACTTTGGATCAAGTTATCATAACCAAGCAGCTGACTAATGCCCACAAAAATATCCGTATGCATGAGAGTCATCTTTGTGCAAGCTGGTTGAGTAATTGCTTGTCTTGGGTTCTTTTTGCTTATAAGCATCTCTACAACATGTATGGGTACTAGGTTATGTGAATAAACATTTCTGTGTGCAGATGCTCTAAACAAACACATGAACATCATTGCATCCCTGTACAAGTTTTTTAGGCCAAACCAAGCTATTAGATTGTAAAGAAGCATATATTCTTAAGGCTGAGTTAGAAGTTAATCCAGTACTTCACAGTAAATCCTGGTGTACTTCAAATGTGTTAAGAGACATTATTTATAGGACTTTTTCTTAGTCAGCTGCCTGTGTTTGAAAATGCGATTTTGTACTAATTTTTTAAAATGAATCTATTTCATATTTTTTCAATTAAATTGCTGGATTCTTTAACCAGTTGATGGTTTCCCCAATACTTATGTTCCAGTGTTCCGAACATCAACTCAGTGACTGACAGATAGAATCTCAGCTTTTACTCTTGATGTCCATCCATGAGTTCTGTCAACTCTTAATGTGGCTTTGGTGAAAATAACTTGTAAATTACAGGATCCCACAACAATAATAATTGGAAAATGAAAAGGAAAAACATGTTTAGTTAATGCTTTGCTAGTTTATGCAGATGTAGGGCAGGTAGGGTTACTCTGCAGGAATATCAAGCATTTTCAGTGTAAGTGCCTTTTTTTATGATCTGCCAGGGCTGAAAGAGCAATCCCAAACATATTCTAGTGCATCCTGTTACTCATCAAGGTAGAGCAATGCTCCTGGAGTTCCAAATGGTAATTGGATTTGCACGGAGCCTGCCAAATTAAAATTGCCTGCTTCAAAATATAAAACTTGAGCAAAAAAAAAGGACGGGAAATTTTGAGTTCCAGTTGACAATGTATTCTTATCTCATCGTGCTACTATAGAGGGTCTTTGGTGCATGACATAAGAAGTGACTCCCTTGATGCTGTAACTGTGCTATCGATAAATACAATTTAATATACTGATAGACAAAGTTTGTGAATACATCCAAAATCTACATCTGCACACTAATACATAAAAGACCATGCAGTCTATGTTGGCATCACTGGAATTAAATCAGAGTTGAATCTGATCCAAATGCTGCTGTCATGTTTGACAATTGGATTGTAAGAGTTAATAACAAAAAAAAAAAACAAACAAGTAAAGCAAAACCCAACTATATTTACAAAATAAGCCATGATTTTCAGAAATAGGACTCTAAATTAGAGGTCTCAGAATTTCTTAACTGATTCAATTGGTCCTACAGGAGGATCAACATTTTTGAAGAACATATTTTTCTGCCTAAAATCAGGAAAGCACTTACCCTTATGTTTAAATCTAACACATTGGAATTCTCTCCTGAGTAGAGATGCTATCCAGAAGTGAGAGACTTAAGATCCTATCTAGAGATCTCACAATCTAATTTTAGGCACAAAGCTTGTATGTATGTATATATCTGCATGCTTTATCATAATAGAAATGCTCTTGCTGAGCTGAGATTTTCAATTTATTAAAATCAGTAGAACTGTTTACAGCAACTCTGCTAATGATTCTTAGAGATTTCCAGCTCCACTTGGGTTTGACACGACTGAAAACTCATACTGTAAGTTCAGGCACAAAACCTAGGCCACTCCAAACATGGAATTTCACTTCTGCTCCCTGAATCTGAAAAATACAAAGAAATGGTAGACCGAAACTTATACATTAGGAAACCAATTTTTAGAGGTGACTTATTTTCTGACAACTAAACAAAACACCAACCACTTTCTGTCTGATACTGAGAATTTCATTCTTAGGTACAGGAAACTCATGTTTACATTCTGAGACACTATTCCCCAGGTGTTCTTTTCTTCCCAGTTCATGACTTTTAGAGCCCTCGTAACTGATTTTTGTTCTGCATTTCTTCACCAATTTCCTCCCACCTATTTCCCTGACACCTCATGTCTGGCTCAGCTCTGCTGAGGAAGTATCTGAGGATGGAGTCAAAGTCAACTGCACTCTTATTTTATAACACTTAGCTCAATACACAAGATGAGTTTATCTTTAAATGTTATGTAGTACAGTTACAGATACGTAACAAGAAAAAAAGAGGAAAGGAGATTACAGCACTTCAGGATGAAGACTGTGATAAAGTAACTTGGAATCAGAGATTTAGGCATCTCCCTGCTAGTTTGCTTTCAAATGTGTGAAATGTGGGGAAGTGCCTCATGTATCACTAAGTTCAGTTATGTTGATGTTGAAAACATCATAGGAGTCAGAGGATCAGGTATCTACGCTCCAACAGAGGCAGCAGTTTAAGTATTAGTTGGGGCATTTTGCTTAAGATAGAAATTCTGAAGAAATCTTGACACTGACAAATGGAGGTCAGACCATGGGCAGGAAAAGACCATCACTGACAGTCATAGAAAAAGTACTGCCTTGATAAAAACTTTCAAGATATCTGACAGGAAAAGAGCTATAAAAATATTACACTAGGGAACTCCTAGAAGTCTTAACAAAAATCAAAGAACATTATGAAATTTATTTTTAAGATAATGTCAGCATGTTTTTAAAAGCTTGCAATACTGAACTAACTTTTAGTACCTCTGCCCTTCAGTCCTCCTTGAACTATGGTTCCAGGATAAGACGACACATTAAAGTATCTCCAAAGAATTATTTCTTCCAAAAATTTCAAAGATGGCATGTGTGAAAAATCATACTGTCACTGGAAAACACCATTGATTTTAACTGTGCAGCAGCTCCTGTGCTATGTAATACAGTATCCAAAGCAAACAAATCATGGAAATGTACCAGTGAGAAGTCAAACCCGACTTTCAGGTACTGTAGTATTGCATAACATGATTTGTTCTGGCATTATTCACGGACATGCTGATGTTGAGTAATGCCCTTAGCTTACCTAAGAGTCAACCTAAACTTTAGTAAGCCTACAAGTCAGGAAAAAATATGGTAAACTCTAGCATTGCAAATTCTATATTGAGATAAGGAAAAAAAAACCTAAGAAGTGAAACACATATGGTGCTAGTGTCTACACAATAATTTCTTATACTGATTATTTTTCATATGTGAAGAGTATCCCATGCAAAAATTAATGTGCTGCTCAGATGCTGAACACAAAATGGAGGAAAGAATCTTTACATTATTCTTCTCCTGTGGGTGTAAACAGATATTTTTAACTTCAGCCACTAAACAGAACTGACTGAGACAGAATTAGATTACACTTCCAACCAATACTTTAGTACCTTGCAAATATATGACAGCTGCGCTACTGAAAGATTCAGAACTAAGTTTGTTAATATCAGTTGTTGCTAAGAGATGCATTGCCTTTAGTAGAAGAATGAATATGCACCCACATACTAAGTGGCTCGATGAACTAAAAGTCACAAACCCAATACAAAATAACTTGTTTATATTACAAATGGGCCTGAAAATATTTTATCGTGGAAAAACAAAAAAGCATTATTGCACTTCGAGTTCATCACGGGTTTTGCTGACTTGCCTCCTCACAGAAGCTGTACTCAGTGATGACATTTTTAAAAATGAAGAACTGAAAATCACATTGAAGACTGTAATTCAATATAATTCTTGCAAGGAATTAAACCATTAAACCATACATTTTCAGTATCTAGTCTTTTTTGAATGATATTGCGAAGTCCAAAGAAGTTTGAGCCTCACTGACAAAAGCTTACAATGGAAGACAGATACTAGATGTTTCCATAACTGTTTCATACAGCTATGAGTATTGTATTATTACCATTGCTTAACACCTGCCTCTTCTTTATTGCTAGTAAATGTATTCTCTAGTTTCACTTACCTCTGCTCAGTACAGTACACTCAGTTTCCATACTTCTCTCTAGATTTCCTTCATATTTCCTAAGCTATGTCCATATGAGATATAATTTTGTGCGCTTTTTTCCTCCATATTTGTACTGCTCTCTGAAAAGAGCATCTTGCTTGACCTCTTTTTTTTAGCACACTTCACTGACAGACCATCTATGTTAAGAAGGGAATATCTGAGTTTCTGGGGAAAATGGCATTGATGGCAAGGTCTGAAAAGACAACAAAGTTCTGCCAGCAAAAAAACACTATAAAAAATGGTTATCCACTTTCTGAGTCTTCTTCTTAATAAACTTTTGTTGGGTCTTGGGGGGGGAAAAATGTTATAAAAAAGGAGGAGTATTAGACCATGTAAAAAATATTCTTCAGAAAAAGACCATTCTCACTAGGAGAAAGAGTAGTTGCAGCAATGAGTGCTCAGAGACTAAAGCACAACTGACCTGGACACACTATAAAAGTTTTAATACTTGATAGTGCTAGAAGAAACTTTCCTGATATCAAATTAGCAAAAATCCCTCTGTGATTATTTTGTATAGGATGCATCACAGGTAGATAATCATTGCTTTAGTATACGTACAGAAAATTTAAGACAAAAATGAAGTAGCCTGCGCAAAGCCCCGAAGACCTGCAGTGCTGACATTTCTAATAAAATTCAAGTAACTCTTAATTCCCAGTCTGTATTCACTCCAGGACTATCCTAATGGTTTTTGCTGTTGTGTGAATGAAACTGCTTTTTCTCCATAGAGACAGTCATTATTTTGAAACAATCCTTCCTTTTCCCCCGCCCACCTGCTAATTATCTCTTGGGGAAAAAAGTGGAAGTCCATCTGTGGGAACATAGACAGGGCTGTGTCGTGGTCTAGCAAAATTGCTTCAGGATAAAGATTGCTGAATGGTTATGAAATGGCAGTGGATTCTGACTGGCTGCAGAGTCACTCTGTAGCATGTCTCAGAGCAGATAAGCTATGGAAAGCAAGAAAATACGGCTTCTTGTGCCCAAACAGCAGATGGTCCCAGATAACTCCCAACAGCAGATATCATAATGAACCACTACTTCCTATATCAACACTACTAACATTTTTCACTAAACATCTTTTCCATTCTGACTTGGATAGTTCAAGGACTCAAATATCTGAGGACTGGATTTTGCTGCAGTTGGGCTGACTTTCTGGAAGTGGCCACTGTACCAAAATATGACACGTAATTGTTGAAATACAGACATCTTTGCATGTGGAAAAGAACACATTAAAATTCTAGCCAATGATACATTATAAACTGGATGTAAAGTACAGAAAAAACACACAGAAAGACTCTGAATGCTTTCTACTGTGGGTAGAAACTTGAGGGTAGCTACCCAAAGTGCATTCAAAGTGTATTCAAACACATGAGTGAATTCTTAGCTGAATTGTATTGCAGTCGTACTATTACCATGTCTTCAGCTGAACTACTTTAAGCGGAAAACTGAAGGATCTCGTGAACTAAGCAAGGTTATCTTGGGTCAACCCCTGAATAGAAAATGTACATGCTGTCGCAACTGGTGCCAGCAATTCATGAGATAGCTTCTCAGTGGGCCTGAAGGAAAAAGAACATAGCTGGTTGTTAGATGGTGCTTGATGCTGCAAACACCTTCATTTGGCTAAGACTGATAACAAGGTTATGACAATTTGTTGTCCTTAAATATCACACAATGCATCTTATGGATATAGCTTTTATATACCATTGGAAGGAGAGAAGCAGAGTATCTTTCAAGGTGTCATGTAACTTAGCATGGACTGCAATAGCACTCCTGCTGAGGGAATTTTTCAGCTCTTTTTGGAGCTCTTTATTCTGCAACCTATTTTTCCAACTGCTTTTTACATCTGCAGAGAAAAGATGGGAGAAGACCAAACTCATAACATATAGTAGGTATAACTGTTAGCTTCCTGTAGTATACTCTTATTACACATTATGAGCACCTGTAAAAAGTGCTCCACTGCCTGAAAATATCAATACTTGGATTAATCCTACAGGATTTTAGGTATTTAGAACCACTAATAGTGATGGAAGTGGGCACCTCTAGTCTATCCAAAGCCTGAAATGCTCTTTGAGACAACCATACAATTAACTTAGAGGTAGAGTTATAGAAGAAAACTACTACTATTATCCCAAAGAAAGAATAAAACACACTTTGTTCTCCCAGGACAAGTGGCTAAATATTAAGCTGACTGAATCTGGCCTCTGAATGCATGATAAGAACATGAGAACTGAATGTGAAGGAGACCTTGTACTTGAAATTCAGGCCAGGTATTTTGTCCTTGTGCCCATGTGCATTCCCTTGGCAAAAAAGTGCTTTGCTGTTCCCTTGAGCTCCCTGCTTCTTATATTCATGTTTACTCTTGTAGGAATTATATTTACAGGAACAATTACTTTTAATTAATACAGCCTCTGACAAGCCTTATCACTGCCAGCATCATGCTGCCAGCAACTAACAGCATTTCCAGTCTCAACATTTCATGAACGACAAGCTTTCAGACCCTGGTTCTGGGGCTGGCAGGACTTGTTGACCGTTGCGGGCTCCTGGAGCCTCGGTGCCTGCTGTCCTGTGCCCAGCGGGGCTTTGGGAGCTCTGTGCCAGCCAGGTGGCTGCGATAACACCCGTCCTTCGCGCAGGTGGGCTCGGCAGTGGTGACTCCTTCCAGAGGCCTCTTGTGGGAAGACCGCACAGACCCAGGGAGCGCAGGTCGGTGGCCTCGAGCGCCCAGTACAGAACAACGCGCCTTACGCATTTCTTTGCAATCTTGTTGGCTTTACAGTTAATAATTCACCTCTTGCTTTCCATTTTCAAACAAGTTCTTTATTTGCATGGCGCGGGGTTGATTAATCATGTTATTTGCAATTGTTTTGACTGACTGTGTGCCTGTGTGGCAAGTGAAACCGTGCCTGTTACACACTTGTTTCTTATGTGAGGGCTGCGGGCCCGCTAAATCTCCTCCCTAACACAAACACTTGCGCCCAGCAGCACCTATAAAACCAGGGTAAGCTTCGAGGCCGGGCAGAGAAAGGCGCTGAGAGGGGAACCTGAGCGCGGGGCTTTCGGCACCGAAGCGGTTAACAGAGGCGAGGCCGCGGCAAGATGGCGCCGCGCCGGCCTCGCCCCCGCCCCCCGCAGCGGGCAGTCGCGCGGCGGCCGGGCTGCGCTGCTGTCGCGCGGTGATGAGTCACCGCCAGGGGCGCGGCGCGGCGCGCGGCTCGGGGGTGGCGGGCGCGCAGCGGGCGGCGAACATGGCCGGCGTTGCAGACGCCGCTGCCTCAGCCGCCGCGCCGGGCAGCGGCGCGGAGGGACGGCGCGGCGGCGCCCCGGAGCAGCAGGACAGCAGCCGCGGGGAGCCGAAAAGTCTCTGGGGGAGCAGCGAGCCTCGACCGCCACCCGCCGGCCCGGGGCAGCCGTCTCCGCAGCAGCGAACAGAGACGCTGGGCTTCTACGAGAGCGACCGGGGCAGGAAGAAGAAGCGGAGCCTCTCGGGTGAGGGGCAGCGGCGGGGCGGGAGGCCTTCTCCCGCAGGCCGGGGCGGGGGGTGGGCAGCGAGGGCCCTTGGGCTGAGTTGTCCCCCACGGGAGACCGGGGTGGCCGTGGCGATGTTGCCCGGGGCGGGCGTCGCCTCCGGGGCGCGTCGCCAGCGCTGGCTCCTCACAGCGCCGCCCGGCCCGGCCCTGTCTGAGGGGCCGGGGCCGGGGTGGGTGCCTGAGGCGGGGCTGAGGCCGCCGCGGCCGCCCGTCTGGGCAAACTTCGGCGAGAGACTTCAGAAAGTGCGCCGGGACCTCGCGGGCCTGGGGAGCGGCGGCGTTCGGGCGCTCCGGGAGCGGGGCCGGGCGGGCAGGGAGGTTCCCCGCGGGCTGCCCTGCGCTCCCCTCCCTGTGCTTGAGTTCAGTCAGCGATCTGGCCCGTGTGGTGACATAAAACCCCGCGGCGTGAGCGGTCGTGTCCCTGCTTCCCACACGGGCGCGTTCGGGAGGGGGCAGTGAAGTCCCGGTCCCTGCCGGGCAGCGAGTGAGCCGGGAGCCCCCGGGGGCTGGACGCTGACGCTGGAACTCGGGCTGGGAGGTTTGATACCTGCCGAGGAGAGCCCGCAGCGAGCGCGGTGCTTGCGGACAGACGCAGGGCGGCTCAGCCCGGGCCCTGAGGCTGCCGGGGCTGCGGGCATTGCTTCCTCGCCTCGGTGTTTGCTGTTACCTGCACACAGCTGTGAGCACAGTCGGCTTTGCCTCTGCTGCTGAACGTAACGGTGCTCTTAGAGCCTAGGAGTTGTGTGCAGATTATTAAAAGTCTTTCAAACTGAATACAGTTTGCTAACGGAGGATTTTATAGGGAAAAATAAGGGAAAATGTCATGGCCTTTGCTGTCAGTCTGCAGCTATGTTTACATTTACACTTGAGCTGCCTGTTTCGGGTAACTACAGAGTAATTTGTGAAAATAGCCATGACTTTTTTTTTTTTTGTAAAAACTCTCGCTTGGTGTGACAGGGTTGATTTTGTGTTGGTAAGGTTATAAATAACTTTAGCACCATATTCTTAATTGAGTGGCTTGCGGAATATCTGGAAAGTGCTCAAAGTGATGTTCAAATTTCCAGGCTTTCTGCCTCAGTATTGGCTTGAATGTGATACTGCAGGTCTTATCAAATCCAAAAGTGAAAAATAGGAATTAGGGTTTAATATAAATTGTCTGCCAACAATTGAATGCTTTCCTCCTAAGTTTGACAGGTGCTGTGTCTGTTTCTGACATGTTTTATGTTATAGGGTAGGCAGCATCATTGACTGCATTTCTGGGGTATTGATGAAACTGGTTTAATTTCCCTAGTTATAAGGAATTGACTTGATTACGAATTGTGTTGTGATGAAAAAAGAATGGTCAAGATACATATTGATGTGCCTGAAAGACAGCTGAACAAATAGCTTTATAAAAGTGAGGGCATTATTTGTGTGTGTAATTTCTAACTATGTTCCAGCAGTTGATTTTAAATGAAAAAATAGTTAAAAATCATTGGCGTGCTCTGGCTCTTCAGGCCAAGAAAACATTAGAAGAACAGGCTTCTTGATAGAGCAACTAAAAATTCTAACTCATCTAGTGGTAGCAATACATTACATAGTAAATGGAAGTAGGGTTTTTTCACAATGGTGAAGCAGGACCAGTACTGTATAGAAAAGTTGTTTAGAGGACAAGGAAATGCTAGTTTTAAAAGTGCTCTTTTAGTCTTGATTGATTTGAGTGTTTATGGAAGAAGTGTGTATTTAGGATTGACGGGAGTAATATGAGCGCCTGGAATTGTTGCATTTAGGATTTATGTTATGATTGTATAGCAAGAGAAACTTACTGAGGCACAATACATTTTGCATTTGCACAAATTTTCCTCTCCATTTCTCCTTAATGGTTATCCTTTGTGTAGCTATGCATTGAAGTATAACTTAGGTAAATCATTATCTTTTTACCTTGAGGGAATTGGTGGCATTTTATGTTTTGAAGATGCTTGTGCTTTTCTGTCCTGACGTGGGGAGGTAAATGAGAATACTTTAAGCATTAAGTGTACGCTACGTGAACAGTTTAAACTTAGGCTGTAGTCTAAAACTTTCCGCAAAGGAGGGGAATTTCAAGTAGGGAAGGAATTTGAACTCAGAATTAGAGTGTTTGCTTACTTTTAAAAGAAAATGATACTTTGATAGCAAAATTAAGCTGTTTTTCAAATGATTCATTACTCTGTCCTGCCCTAGTGTCTCATGCTGTTCTGTTGCTTACTTTGTTTTTCCTACAGGGTCAGCCACTGATCTGTTTCACAGCTGGCACAGAACTAGGGCTGATGCTGGGTGGCAGTGAGTGCTCAAAGAGCTGGCTGAGTGACTGTGTGCTTCAGTGCATCCCATGCCACTGGAGAGGTTATTTTGCAGTCACAGTCTGGAGCTTGTGTATTGATCAGGCTCAGTCATGGGGAGTGGTTGTCTCTTAATGTCTAGGGCATGAAAGTCTAGCCGGGTGGAAGAAACTTATAATAATTATTCAGCAACAGGCCCATGAACCAGTTTGTGTAAGGTAAGGAGTGGGAGCAAATAGCTCATTACTTAGAATCATAGAATATCTCAGGATGGAGGGGACCCATAAGTTGGTTTGTAACGGTTGCCCGTACGCATATATTTACTTTGCAGAAAACTTCAGTTGTTTGAGATGCACTGTCTTTAAGTTAGAGGAGTTTGCTTGTCTGAGGTGGAAGAAAATACACCTGTGCAGTTAAACAGAGTAGGTAATTTGTGTGTTTATACCTAAGGTTATCTCTTTTTACTTTTTCAACAAGAAAGAATCGGGGAAAAATAAAACAAGGTACAAGTGATAGAGTTACAAAGGAAGGCTCCAGAAAACAAGTTTGCAAGAGATCTGAACAATGATTTAGTGGTGTGAACTTCTGCCTTATTTCACTGGAATGAACTTTGATTGCAACTTGACATGTCAATATTAGTTTTCTGCTACTCATTAAACTGTTGGTTTTGTTTGTTTTAAAATAAATACCTTTAAGACTTACAGTAGCTTTGGCCTACTTACTGGAAGTGGATCAGTAATATATAAGTCATCACAATCACTATCCAAACAAGCTCATACAGGGAAAAACTGTTCAGTTCATATAGTTGAAAGCAAATAATGATTTAAATGATTTATTAACAATACATAATTAACCAGCAGTCAGTGAATTATATAGCTGTGATCAGTATCAGCAACATGATGAACCACAATTCTAGACAAACACGGAATGTTACTATACCACTGCAAACCTCAAAATGCCTGTTTGTAATCCCCACAAGTTCTAATCACGCTCAATACATGTGCCCCCTCCCAAGGCAGTGTAGTTTACAAGCACACACCCCCTGTGTCTTCTGTGTCTCTTACACTTCTGTTTGAGCTGATTCCTTCTTTGCTTTAAAACTTTGTGATTTTCTGGCTGCTCTTCTAGCTACTGGTTGTTATCTTCAATGTGATGAATATTGAGAAGCCACTGTCTCGGACAGCTTTGGGTGAACTCTTCACACATAACATCTCTACTTGCATTCCAGTCTTGACATCCGTTATTTAGGCTTTTTTTACTAATTGTGTGTTGTGGAGCCTCTTCCTGCCCCCCAAAATGTGGAGCATTGTACCGTGCAAGGTCCACCTCCCTCCCCAGTAGTCGCGAAGACTTTAGCTAAAATCTGAATTTAATATTTGTGAGTATGTTATTGTGTCATGATAAATGCACTGTAGCTTTTCACCTGTCTGTCTAGATGAGTGATTTCCATCTTTTGGATGTTGTGTGGACATTGAGAGTTTCTATTTTAAATGCCAATAATAACCAGAAATGTTGAACTTTATTGTAGTATTCTGTCACTTCTGAAGTGTAACCAGAAGGTAGTAATGTCAGACCTTGTCAGTGAGTGTCGAAGCTTAAGCTCAACCTCCTTGTGCCAACAGCCTGAACTTTCATAATTATAATTTCATATTTTATTTCCTTCTGCAATACTGCTACTTTTTTTTTTCCCCCCTAAAAAAGTCTTTTTTTTTTAGAGGCCATATGAGTTGACTAACCATAGGCCAGCCTTCCGCTTATTTATCTATAGCTATTAAAATGCAGAAGACCTGTACATGCTTGATGGCTTTTTGGTTTTGAAAGAGTTAGGTCTGTTCATTGAAGGATCAGCATGCTTGTACTGCTCATGCACTGAATCACTTGGGATCATGTATCCATGAACATTTTGATCTTATAGAAAGTTGTTCTTTAAAATAAAAAACAAGTTCCTAGTGTTGCTGAGAGATAAAATAGCTCTTAAAAAGCCTAAACCAGAGCTTAGTGAATTTAGAAGGACTGCCATTATGTTAAAGATTAGATCCACTCAGCATATTGCATTCAGTTTATCTGCTTTGAGTAACGTTTTAGAGAAGTGGGATGGAAATGACTGGCTGGGAGAGGTAGTTTGTTTTGTTTGTTGGGATGCAACAGGGGAATAGGAGAGCGTAGGACTTGCTTCTCGTATAGCTCCTTCCATACCAAGTTATTTGACATTCTGATTACTATCAGCAGAAACCTTCTGGGTTAGATGTGATGTAAATGAAGCACGTAGCAAGTAATAAAAGCATAGCAGTCTTCTCACTCTTTGGAGGTTGTGCCTGAAGTGTCTTCTGCTTATGTGTGTTCCTGAATATAGATCTTTCATTGCTGAGATTCATCAGTGCTGAGCTCACAAGAGGTTACTTCCTTGAACACAATGAAGCAAAATACACAGAGCGGAGAGAGAGAGTATACACGTGCATGCGGATACCAAAAGAACTGGAAAAGGTGAAGTATACTTTAAGACTTGTTTTAATTTAGAGATGAAATCTGTTACATTAAACTATTTGAAGAAATATTTATTTTTTGAAATGCTTTTGCTACCAAAAAAGATTTAAACATTTATAATAATTAATTTGCAGTGTAACTTAAACATTTGTTTCCTCTTTTTTTTTTTGCTTACGTTTGCTTGTTGCTGCTGGCAACTCATGTTATTAGTAGAGATAGACATGGCTAACTTTAAAGCCCAGATAATGACAAATTAATTCATAAAGATGTCACTAATCCTTCAAGGCATAGTCAAGTAAAATAAAACTTTTTGCAGCAAAACGTAATTTTACATTTAAAAAAAAAAAGTTTTAAATATTTTTCCAGTCTAAAATGTTTTGAGGGTGTGAAGATTTCAGTCCTTTAAAAGTATGGTGATGGATGACTTTCTGCCTAAGGTTTTTGACTTAATTTTTGTAGCCTTCTTTTTTACTTCTTGCCATTGTTGACTGCATCTTCTGTCTCTGTCACAGTGCTGTGACCCTTCCTGAGGCATTCCTGCCACCTCCATTATATTAGCTTAGATATAATTCTGGCCCTGCAATGAGCCAATTCTATTGCTGTTAAGTGGAGGAGAGTTTTATTCTATCTTAACCATTTTGATTTGGGAGGCAGCAGGAATATGCTCAAAGATGATGAGTAAGGCAACATTGGTAATAAGGTTTGGCTAGGCTGCAGTGTAACAATAATATTAAAAGTAATATTGCTAAAATTCTCAAAACCTGTAGGGATGAAGTTACATGGTAGGGCTAAATTTAACTCTAACTTATATTGAAGGAAGTCTTGCTTCACTGTTCCTCCCACTTCAGTCTCCTGCCTTACGTTTGCTGCGTGTTTTACATGAGCTGTGGTGCTTGTTGGACCTTTCTAAGAGTTAAATCAGCTCACAATTTGGCAGTGAATGCCTCAGTTCTCTTGCTCTGTTCTTTGCTAGGATAGTGAGCTGAATTGCTAAGCCAGTATTCTTGAGAATCCAGAGCCTGCACAAGGGCAGAAGGGGATCTGTATAGCTTGAAGCAGGAGTGGAAGGATGAAAGAGCATTGGAGGAGGGAAGAGTAGGATTCCCCTTGTCAGCAGCACTCAGGTTCCCCCTTCAGTATCATTAAATACATCCTTAGACTATGAAGAGACCTGGTTTTACAAAACTGAATTCCCAGTCAGTTACTGCAGAAAATCACAGAATAAATGAGATTGGGTTAGACCTCTGGAGTTAATGTAGTGCAGGCACCTACAACTCATTGCTCAGGACCAGATCAAGTTGGGCTTTGAACATCTCCAGGGATGTTGTCTTCACATCCTCACTGTTTATGCATTCCAGTTCATAGTAGAATATTCCAGTTACAGTAGAGTCTCAGTTGAACAGTATGGCTGTTCTACATTGTCTCCATTGTAATTATATAGGCTATTACGTGTTGCCTCCAAGCCACAGAAATTATTCTGAAGGATCATTACCATAGATTTTCAGTAAAACTTTCAGTGGGTAAGAACGAGTGCAGGCCAGTAATCTTTTATAAATAAGGTTGAAGTGGTGAAATTGATGGGTTTTCCATGGTAAATCAAACTTCATTTTGTACTTTGAATATGAAACTGAGTAATAAGCAGGTAGATGTAAAAAGTGGTAGTTACCTTTTTACAGAGAGATTATGAAATAAGTTTCTTAGTTCTTTGTATGGGCTTAGTGCAGGTTTTTATACATACTACCTATATCAAATTGAATCATAATTGGTGAAAAAATTGAAAAAGTACAATGAGCACCTAGAAAGCAAACTAAGCGGTACGTCACCTATTGCAGGAATCACTTGACAGTGTGTTTCAAAAGTCTGCTTAATTGAAATAGTGACATGTGGCACACTAGGAAAGGAAGAGAAGAATTTTCTTAATGGCTTGTATTGTTTACTACCTAATAGTATAATTACAGACTAGGAATGAAAATTGTAACCAGATAGGGTGAGAACAAACTGGAGTAAATTTATAAAAGCCTAATCTCCGGAGGTATTCTTTAACATGCACTTATTACATGTAAGTTATTTTAGAGTGGGATGTAATGTTAATAGGTTAGGTTTTTTGTTGTTGTTCTGAACACCTCTGTTTTATTTAGAAAAGCTACATAATTCGTAATATAAATGCTACCTCTGCTGAAACTGCACAAAAAGCTTGAATGGAAGCTCTTCATTGTAATGTTATTTATACTAAATGAAAAGGTGGTCCCTATTCCTTCCATCTTAAGGGCACACTTGTCAATTCATCTCAAAATTAAACTTTGTGCTCTTTTGCTAAAATACAGTTATGGTGATGGAAAAGCTCTATAACCTTTTCTATTAGTTTCTCAGTACCTGGAGTGTAGCAGCAAAAATAATGTTTACAGAAATGAGTTGAAGGTCCAGTGCTGATTATATTTCAACGGTGCATGTGAGTGTGCAAGTGCAATGTAGTAAAGAATTAGGAAAATGAGGACATTAAACAATAATTGCAAATATTAACTCAAGCTTATAGAATGTGAAAAACTGATTACACTTAGACAAAAAGTCTGTCTAAATCGAAAAGAAAATGCAGAGTTATTTTCTAAATTATAAAGATGCCCTCAAAGAATACAGGGTCAAAATGACAGGCTATCTTTCTATTTTGCTTGAGTTTAGGAGTTAAGAAAAAACAAACAAACACCCCCCGCCCCCCCCCCCCCCCCCCCCCCAAACCATGTTCAACTCCAGTCATCCTCAGTGCTTGCATATTCAGCATCTGGTTTAAAAGTTAGCAAAGAAATAGGTAACTTAATGATATATTAAAATGCAATTCATCCATTATTTGTAACCGCTGCTCCTGATAGTTTTGAACGAGAACTCTGTGCTGAAGTTTTAGGGTGAATGGGTGAATATCAGGGAGGAGACCTTAATCTTGTATTGAAGTACAGACTGCAGAATTGGTAGACATGGTATAATAAGGGAAAGCAACAGCTTGGAGATGGTAGCAGTGTTCCTATACCCGAGTCAGTCGTCTTATGTGGCTTGCAGAGAGCTGTACTAGAGTGTGCTCTGTAGGATTGCTTTCAAAGTTACAAGGAAGTAGAAGGAGTAA
The DNA here is from genome assembly GCA_028020825.1 of Podargus strigoides. Lineage (NCBI taxonomy): Eukaryota > Metazoa > Chordata > Aves > Caprimulgiformes > Podargidae > Podargus > Podargus strigoides. The sequence goes on along the minus strand of CM051621.1, from coordinate 16,354,057 downwards.
GAGCGAGAGAAAGGTGCATAGTGGTGATATTAACTCACTGGACGTTGAACTGGCTGTTGCGCAAGCTGGCAAAGAAGGTATTCTGAAAAGCAGAGAATATTGTGGGAGATAAAAGTAATTTACTTGTGCTTTGGTTTATTCTCCCCTGCCCCAAACCAGTGTCTTCCTTTCCCATCAGCCATATATATAAGTTCCACATGTAAATGCATATCTGTCATGGATATCTAGGCCTGCTTAAATGGTGTTAGTCTTAATTGTGTAGCCAGTTAAGATTACCTTTTTACATGATTTTCCTTACAGGAAAAAACTAGCTTCTGATCTGACAGAAGCATAAAAGCATGTGCCTGGAGTCCCATTCGGGTAAATCTTAGATATATCCAAAGAGCAGATAAAGAAGGAATGCAATGTGGGGAGGATCTGGTATATAAGAATCACAGAATAGCCTTGGTTGGAAGAGACCTGTAAGATCATCAAGTCCAACCATTAACCTAACACTGGCAATTCACCACTACACCATGTCCCTCAGCACCTCATCTACCTCCAGGAATGGAGACTCCAGCACTGCCCTGGGCAGCCTGTGCCAATGCCTGACAACCCTTTCAGTGAAAATTTTTTTCCTAGTATCTAATCTAAAGCTTTCAAATTGCAATTATCATAGAGTAGCTTGGCTTGTGACTTGCTTTAACTGTTTCTGTAAATGAAGGATAAAGCATTTAAACTGAGGGCAACTAGAAGTTTACCTCTTCATATTTTATATTCTCCTTTGTATGAAAAAGGAGGATATTCTCTGAAGCAGAACTGCCACAGCTCTAATTAGCTGTGCAATAGAAATTAACAAGGTAAAATTTTTTTCTTAAAAAAGGCATATTAAAAAGGTGGTACGCAAAAAATGGCTGTGCACATGTACATGCAGCTCTAGCTTTTTTTTTTTTCCTAAGGTTAAAAACATGAACTTTTGTAACCTTAGAGGAAAGTCACCATTGGAAAATGAGCTACAGTTACATCCACGTGCAGTTCATCAAGTCAGTTAAGACTGAGTTTGGTGAGCTGTGGAAGTCTGCAAAGGGCTTTGCTGCTTAGACCTTGTGGTGCAGGATTTTTGTGGAATAGTCTTCCTAGTGCGTAGCATGTTACTTTTCCTACAGTTCAGCTGATTGAACAAGTGAGTATTGTGCTGATTTGGTTAGTAAGTCTTACGTTGATGGATTTTTCATAAAACAATAGAATTCTTATAGACTTTTTGTAACTTTTCATAAACTACTAACATACTTCTGTTTTATTTTTGTAATTTAGTTGATGTTCTTTGGAATCTTTTTGTGCCTGGATGCTTTTCTGTATGTATTCACCCTGCTTCCTTTGAGAGTTTTACTGGCAATGTTCCGGTTCATCACTTTGCCTTGCTATGGCTTACGGTAAGTCGATTCAAGAAAAAGGTGTTGATACCCTTAAATAATGTTTCTCTATTTATGCATGTCCTTAATTTTATGGCCTTTCAGTGCCATTTGAACTACTAATGACTTCTTCCACTGTAAAATAGAAGTTTTGGTTTAAACAAGCCAAAGCAAAGGTGTGTGTGGGACCTTTGACTTTATCACCAGTCGCTAACTGTCGTCGTTGTTTCCTTCAGACCCAACAGTTTGATAACAGCACCAGTTAGGCGTATTCAGGTTAGTAAAGGACAGAGATGTAACCTTACCCTGTAATTTTGTTCTTTTACCTAACATGTATTTGAACAGTGTTTTAAGATTTCTTGGACTTGAGTTAATGACTTGGCTCATGTCTTTTGATAGACTCTTTGATATTTAAAGAAAAGTTTGACTTTTTTGTAAAAAAGGTTTTCCTTATTTCCATGGTAAACTTTGTCCAAAGGATCCCTGTATAAAATGTGTTATTTTCTTTCCTTCAAAGAGTCTTGGAGAGTAATTGGATGGGCCTAAGTAATCTTAATAATATTAAGAAGTTTTAGATCTTAATCCCTTGCTTTCTTGTTCATATCAGTACTAAGAAGTTGCTAATACAAAGGATTTTTGGTTTTCCTTTCTGGTATAGGCATCAAAAATTGGATAGAATTAATTCCCTGTACAGAAGTTGCTACTTCACAGTAAAGCTGATTGTGTAAGCCTTAAGCGTAGCCTAAAAGAAAATGAGTATTTGTGTTGACGTTGTAGTTTTTCCTTGAGTAAATAAGGACTTCAGGGTTTTCATATTGGATTTCCCCAAACGTGAAGTTGATTTATGGTAGCTGACTTTTAATTTTTTTTTTCTTTTTAATTTAGTTGCTTGCATTTGCATTATTAATAAGTCTTTTATATGCAAAGTTCTTTTAGATGCATAGAGTGTTCTCATTGAAGCAAGTGCTAGTCTAGTTGCATAAGAAATAATATTTTAAAGTATAGTCAGTCTTAGGTTGGTGTTTGTACTTTGGCGATGCTTAACATGGGCACTAGATGGCAGTCTCTACTTCTTTATTGTGCTCTTAAATTTTGTGCTGAATTTCAGAATTTCATTTCATTGGGAGCATTTTCCTAGCTGTGTAAAAAATGTGACAGCTATTTAGTTTTCACCTGATGACCTGTCAAATTATGTGCCTATTTGTAAATATCTCTGATGCTATTGCTAAAATATTAAAATTCAGGAAAATGTAATGGATTTTAACCTATCATTTGGATCTTACTACTTTTTTCTTTTTAAGAAGTGTTCTTCCTTGTTTATAAACTAAGCTTTGTTTTTGATGAACAAGTTTTCTGCTATTCTGAAATTTGAAGGACCTGTTGCTGGTTTTGGGTATTGTTCAATGTACTGAAGAAAGCGATACTGAAAATACCATATATGCTCACATGTCTGTGTATGTGTGTATATATGTGTATGCCTGTCTACAATGTTAAAACTTAGTCTGCTTACTTGACGGTATTTTTAGTGTGTAAGGCCGGATAGAATCCAGTTTAATCCATTCACCTTGACTATTTCAACTTTAAAGTCTTATCAGGTAAGATGCAGTGAAACCGAGATCATCTTGAGTGATTAAGGCCTTGTTCCTGAAGCAGTTTCTTCTGTCACAGTCTCCTCAAATGTTTATGGAATTTATTTCCCTAGAGTCTCTTTAATTGTTCACTACTTGAGGCTTTGTTGAATTCATTAACATTTTAAAGTTGGTGGCTTTTTACTGAAAGGTTCACAAATCATGTTTGTAGTATGTAATGGAACTTTTTCAGATGTAATGATTTTTATTTCCAAATAGGCAGAGCCTGCACTTGGCTTTTGGGGTTTTTTTGTTGTTTTTTAGTTATGCTGATTTGATTTGTTATGGTAAAGAAGATTTGGGATTTTCTTCTAGCTCAGGAAATACGTTTTTATGTGTTTGTAACACAATAAAGTTCAATAGATAAAACACGTCTGTAATCACAAAAGGTGCTTACAAAGCAGGTGGCTGTTTATCTTGTAGCTTGCTCTTCCTCACAAATGTCAAGTAAGTGTTGAGAGACATGACTAGTTATTTGAACCTGCCACATCATATTCCATTCTGTGTAGTAAATAAAAGTGCTCCTCCCTTCATCTTGACTTTTTTCTCAACATGATTGAGCAGTGGGTGTTCTGTTTCCCTTCCAGTTTACTCTTCAGTTCATTTATTTCCTCATAACTTTCTGCTCTTATCAGTGTAGAAAAAGATTATATTACCCATTATTTCTTTAAAAAAAAATAAACCCACATTCTAGGTAAGATAGGATAATTCGTGTCCATGGTATTGTGTGCAGTGCTTAAATGTAGGGGGAGTGCTTTATAGCCTCCTCCACATGCTTCGGTACTCCATATTACAGAGCTCTGAAAGGTAACAGAGTAACGTATCTTCAAGAAATTTGTTTTCTTTTTCAGCGTAGGCAGTGGAAGTGCTTGAGTTTGACTGCTAAGTTGTCATTCCTTGTCACTTGGTCTTTTCTTTTGAGTAAATTTAGTTCTGTTTGTTTGTCAGAGCTATGTTGGTGCTAACATAGCTATTTTAGAGAGAGAGACTCTAGAACTTTGAAAACTTCAGTCAGAAGAATCCAAGATTCTGTCATTAAGTAAACTAAACAGCTGGTATATTTGCTGTGGTCAAGCTGGCAGAGGCTGAATCATCAGATTGTGGTGGTTTTGGCAGGTGCTGCCTCATCACTGCTATGCTCTGTAATAGAAAAGTGTACTCTTAAAAAAAGTTAACAAACACTTCATGAAATTAAATTGCATCTTCTGAAATTACAAGAAAAAAAACAGCTTTTTTGTATTTTCTTCCAAGTTATGGAAAGAAGTTTCCTAAATTATTCTCTTTGGCTTTTGTAAACTACTCTCATTTTATTAAAGTGCTCTTTAACAGCATAAAAGCACATGATTTGCTGGAACAACAAATCTAAGATAGAGAGAGAAGTGGAGTCCTCTTCAGAATTTCTGTCCTTGATGATATGTTTCTAAAACAACCTTCACATGTGGTTGAAAGCTATGGTTTCCTCTTACAGTTCAGACACACTTTTTTATTAATACCTCGGACCCAGAGATTTGGGGCACATTAATATCTCTGCTTGTTTTGAAATACTTCTACAGAGCTAACTTTTTGTTTTTCTTGAAAATACGTTGCACACCAATAAAAGACTTCGTGGGAATGTGGAAAAGCTCTTCTGTATTATTTAAAAAACACCATGCTATGAAAGCTAAAATTGTATGCTAGTGAAACTCTGATGGGACTCCAAATTTAATTACACTTAAAGGTGTTTTACGTCTTGTCCACAAAGCAAGTAAGGACTTGTTATGGAAAGTGAGACTTTTTTTTTCTCTCTCCAAATTCTAGTTTTCTCAAGAAAATGCAGAAGTAGATTATGAATTTTCTTATATGAAGACTGATTGACAAGATCTTTACATTTCTTCCATGTGGAAATAGATATAGATTATAAATGTGTTCTGTGTTTTTCTTTTACTCTGTTCTCTTCTCCCTGAAATAAGTGAAATCAGTGAATTTAGGTCCTGTCAGCAGTAACATCATTAACTTCAGTTGTATCATATGTACCTCTTAAAATTCCCATTGCCCTGTCAAATCAGATTTATGCTTTTCAGTAAGAAATAAATAGAACAGCATTACTTCAAGAAAGAAACAGTAGAAGGAAAGCAGTTCAGGAAAAACAAACAAACCAAACAAATATACTGGTGTTCTTATTATGGACAGTAATTATTTTTTTGATATTATCAGATTATTAAATAAATTTGAACCTTTGTTGCACACTTATTCCCAAACCCCATTTTAAAATATTTTTTTGCTAAGAGCTATAGATAAATACATAAACTACCTATTGTCTGGTTAAGTTCCTTCAGAAAGTAGTACACCTGTCCACCAAAATGCTTGGTTTTCTACCAAGCAAAAAAAGGCAGGTGTGTTCAGTATTTTCTGTAGTAAACTCTCAGATCAAGTGCTCCTTTCTCCTTTCCATAACAGTGCATAGTGTAGCAACATTACAACCTTCTCTTTCTTTCTTTCTTGTAAATCAGACCGAAGGGAAGAGCACTTTCACTTCCTTTATAGGATGGAATGTGGTGTCACAGGGATTCCTCCTTGGTGAGTAAATCCTGATTTTCTTTTTCCTTCTGTGCTGTCAGCCAAATTCACACATCTACGTGTAATCATGACTGATTACAAATGAATCACATAGCTAAATTAACCAGCTTACTTCAGTGGAGAAACCAACACTTGGTTTTAATAGCCGACACATAAAATTGATTCAGTGCTGTCATAGGTATATTTTCACATGTAACTTCGCATCCCTGTGGAAACAGATTGTGATCTTAACACATTTAAAACGTTTTTTACATAGTGTCTGTTGACCAGTTTGGCCCAATTTAAAATAGGTTATCTTGAAAAAACTATAGCCCCTGCTGTACTTAGTTTATAGTGCCTTAAGGGTTTTTTTTATGTTTATTCTACATAATGCTTCAGTCAGGTTCATAGCTATATTTTTGTGTGTACTTCAAGCAGGTTTTTTTTGCAATGCTTGACATAAATTTTGGGGAGTTCTGAAAGTTCATTGCCATGTGTCTTGATATTAGACTTGATTATCTGCATAATAAAATACAGCACTTCAGCATTGTTCATTTACCAACTTCACTTATAGTTGATTCTGTTTTTAAAAAAATAAAAGCTTAATGAAAACTAATTCTAGTTGTCACTTACTTGAAACCTCATTTTTTTATTTATTTTGAGACAGCTCTCATCCGGGCCTAACAGCAAGGTTGGTTTCATTTCATTCTTAGCATGGTCTTGTGCTGTGTTGTGTGCATGTAGAGGCTTCTTATTGTTTGAGAAATGAAATGCCGTCTGATCTTGGCAAACTCAGCTCTCTGTATCTTAGAATTCTTCATTTGGGACATATTTTTATCAGCACTTGGTCTGTATATCTCACAGTTCTACAACAGAGAAGTTCTGAATACTGTAAACTGTATCTCTTTTTAAAGTCTCAAACTGGATATTAGCTTTTCTTTCTGAAGCCAAACTTAGTTCCAAACTTGAGCATAATTGTGGGAGAATATTTCCAGTAGATCATTGTGCGTTTTGAAAATTCTTAGTGTGTAGCTGTATGGGCAAGTATGCCCTTCAGAGAAACTTCCTTGGGTTTTGTTTTCCCTGACATCTTTACTTAGTTTGCTAGCAGGAAAATATCCACTTATGTGTTAATCAGATCGTTCTTGTTAATGCTTCATATAAGATTAGAAATTTATGATACCAAAGTTCATTAATGAAGGATATATTGAAGGATTAAGACTTTGATCAAGACTAAATACCTACATGTAAAAAAAAAATCCCCCACTTTCTGGACAAGTATCTCTGATGTAAAAATAGAGAAAAAGATATCTAAACAAAACTTTAACTAGACCATTTCAATAGAATTGTAGCATCATAGAATGGTTTGGGTTGGAAGGGACCTTAAAGATCATCTTGTTCCAACCCCCTGCCATGGGCAGGGACACCTCCCACTAGACCAGGTTGCTCAAAGCCCCATCCAACCTGGCCTTGAACACTTCTGGGAAGGGGGCATCCACATCTTCCCTGGGCAACCAGTGCCAGCGTCTCACCACCCTCATGGTAAAGAGTTTCTTCCTAATGTCTAATCTAAATCTGCCCTCTTTCAGTTTAAAACCATTACCCCTTGTCCTATCACTACATGCCCTTGTAAAAAGACCCTCCCCAGTTTAATATAAGCCTCAGTGGTTGTCTATTTCAAAGTGTTAATATTGAATAAATAATACAGTTAGAAACAGTTTGCTGTAAAATATTTGCTCAGACCTGTAACTTCAGTTCTAAACAGTTCTTCAGTGCATTACTAGTCTATATAATACATACATGATATATTTATAAATAAACCTATAAAAATGAAAAGGGTTTTTTAATAGTTTGAACATATTGAAGTCCTTGTGTGTGTGTTTTCTGTGTTGTCTTAATTTGCTAGTTAGTGTTACAGTGTGAGAGAATTTATCTATAGAGGAATACCTGGATTTTCACTCTGAATTCATGCAGATTGAAGGATCATCTCATGTTTAAACAGCTCAGTGTTTTCAGCAGTAGTAATAGTAAAGTAATAAAATTTTATGTAGTGCATAATAGAAAGAATTCATAAGCTTTACTTTTTACTGTTAAGGTACTCTGATATCTGAAGAAGTTTAATTAAAAATGGGATTCCTTCGTAGTCTAGCCTGTACAGCTAAAGATGGGAACTTGAGGCTTAGCATAATGAAACCACTTGTAAAATTCTGTGAAGAGCATCTTGGAGACCATGACTTAAGCAAAAATGTTAGAAGTATTAATGGAATAATGGCACAAAATAATTAGGTGAAAAGACAAACTATGCATCTTAAGGTACGTTTGAAGGACAGTACAAATTCCCTGAATCCATGTATTTACTGGTTTATTAGATATGAAAGTTGTAATTTAAATGATAATGAGCCAAATTGTGAAACAGTTCCCATAACATTATTCCTGGAATCCAGTTGGATATTACAGGAACTGCATCTTGGACAAAGGCTCTCACGATAGGATCTTTTAAGAGCGGAGTTCACTAAAGCTGGGAAAGTGTTAATATTTCATTCTTCTTCTGCAGCATCCCTGCCTGCCTGGGATAGCTTTGAAGGAAAAGACCAACTGATTTCTATAGAAAGGTTCTACTGCTTGCTGTCTTGTAACCAGAATGATTAAATATAAAATAAGATAGTTATGCTCTTTATTTATTGTTTTTCTTTTCTCACTCATGAGAAGAAACATCCATAACTGATTTTCATGTGAAATCTTTCCCTCTGTGTTCTGTCATACTTCATGCAAAACTAAAAATAAAGTCTTTCCAAATGAGCTAAGCTGTTTCATCTTCTCATATCTGTGTTCAGTGATTTCAGGAGTTGTACAGTAGCTCAGTATTGTCTAGTTCTTACCTCTTGGTTCTCTACTTTGAAATGAAATATTGAAAGTATTATCAGCGCTATGCTACGTATTTCTTGTTTGTTTCTTGACCTTTATATAGTTGTTATAGCTTGGGATGCTATAATACTCATGCTGCTGATGAATACAGCATTATGAATTTGTATGTGATACTGATCACGAGGTCTGATTACTTAGTGTCCAAGCTTGTTCTGAAAGCACTTTCCAGTGTTCGTGCTGAGTAGTTACTGGAGACAATAGGTAAAACATATATTGAGAAAAATGGATGCAGAAAATGTAATGTGTGTAATAGGTGGGCTAAGACTTTTTATGACAAGCATAAAATTACATCAGCCTGTGTGTTTTTATATGTATTGAACAGTTTAATGCAAAGGATAGGAACGATTTGTGACAAACAGGTTGAACCAATGTGAGCCTGATCATATACTAAAAATGCAATATTCAGTGCTCACTGAACACTGACTACATCATTTCACAGCTGCAGGCTTTGCACTTAGTTCTGTGTATTTGCCAAAAGGTGACAAATCATTAGACTGAATGCATTTACTTGATTTCCTTGTCTTTGTAGGAAATAATTATCCCTATGCCATATTATATTCAGAGCCACACCTCAAAATCCTTTTGTAAATGTTATTAGCCTGAGTGGAAAGGGATTCTGCTGCAATAAAAGTGCTTTTATGGATTTATGCTGTTGTCATGGTTAATCTCTCTCAATCAGAAAGGTGTTCCTGCTCTGGCAGGGGGATTGGACTAGATGATCTTTTGAGGTCCCTTCCAATCCCTAACATTCTGTGATTCTGTGAACATTCTGTGAATCAGAAACATGTTAGTTGTGGACCATAGATTACTTGTTTAGTCAATACGAAGGGGTCTTTCTTAGTGTACAATGAAAGAACATTGGAATATCTTCTAAATGCCAGGATCGTCTTGCACTTTTCACTTTTCTCTTGGTTTAGACAGTTATGTCACCCAATGACCCTGCCCTACCAGAGAAAGGGAATCGGGAAAAGGAAAGGAGACCTGTGGGTTGAAATAGAAACAGATTTAATAACATAGTAATAAAGAACTAATATGAAATACAAAAGATTATACTCAGCCTTTATAATGGTCATGAGCTGTGCACTCCCAGCAGTGGATGCTGATGTCACATACTGCGAGCAGCAGAGTCCAGTGAGAGCAGGATGGTCACAGCAAACGGGAGAGTTGGCCTCGGGAGCAGAGCGACAGGCGAGACCCTCCAGAGACAGCAGCCATTGAGGAAGAGACCCCGCCAGAGCAAACTTTCTAATTTACAGTGAGCATGATGTTTGTGGTATGGAATACTTCAGTTGGCTAGGCTGGGTCAGCTGCCCTGGCTTTTGCTCCTCCTGCCATTAGCATCTGGCTAACTTGAAACTGCTAAAGACCTTGATCACTATAGAAACCTGCATACCATGGCTGGCCACAAACTAAGACAAAGTGTCTTCTCAACTTTGTTCTCACAGAATTGGGTGCTGCAGTCTTCTCAAAACTGCAGCTTTCCTGAACAGAAAATTGATTCCATAATTCTATCCCAGTGAAACCAGGACAACTTCCTAGAAAGCAGTTTTCTGTACTTGGCCTTTGCAATAATCCCTTGTACTGACTAGAGGTTAGAGATGCTGACAGCTCTTCTGTCATCAAACTGAGTAAATTGAAACTGTGAGGATATTTTGACTTCTTTTAAAGATGTGTTTTGAAGAAGTTGTCAAAGCTTTACTGTTGGTTCTGCTTGTCATGTGGGTGAGAAGCACAAAAAGTTATTGCACAACTTTGAATAGAACATTAATAGAGTGTATTTTTAGTTAAAACATCAGAAAAAAAGAGTGTTTACTGCAGTTTTTCCTAGATATACAGACTACTGAGAAACTGAATGTGAGTCACTTTGAGAGGTAAAATTATCTAAAAACATTATTTGAATGTATTCTGTCCTACAAAAGCTTAATTCCTGTTAGGCATAGCAATTAAGGGTATTTGATCTGACCCTTTTGGGCAGCCTTTGAATATCACTGATTCAGTTCAGTTTGTTCTGAACACATCACATTCTCAAAATATCTTCATCTTTCCAGTTTGTAGGTTGCTGTGTGAAACTTTGATTTCACCTTCATATGGCATTATTCTCCTGAGTTAGTTTTCAGAGTTGAGACCGCCTTTAGAAGAGCAGTTGTGCTCTTGATTGTGTTTAGCCTGCTCTTAGAGTTTGCATTCTCCTGTGGTGGTTGCTATGTGCTTTTATATCAGCTTTTCCCGAGCTGATTTTACTCAAGTGTGTGTAGTCATACTGGTGAAAATCAACGTAAGCAGAAGAGTGATAGGGTTAACAGTACAAAATAACTGTGCCTTGTGACTGTACTGGTGGTTGAGCATCTTTGATGATATTTGTAAGCCAGAAAACCTCTAACATGATAATTTTCAGTCTGTATTGATTTATAGACACCAAAGCATTTTCCTGTGAGAAAGTTTTTGGGCTGTTTCAGAAACTTCCTAAGCAGATTCTGCTTATTAGTGCATTTCAACAAGAGACTGCCTCATAAAATTGGTACCTTGCCAAATTTTTAAAATGTAGATTTTTGAAGTGGGTGTGTCTTGTGCTAGTCAGGTTTTCTCTACCAGGTACTCACTGCTTCTCTCATGATAAGGTAGGTGTTGCCTGGAAGAATTAAGATGCTGATTTTCTAAGTAACAATTTCTGATTCTCTTCTTTTAAATGCTAAGACCTGGCATTACTGTTGTGGAGTATTAATACCTTTACCACTTTATCCCAATCTGTATTGCAGATTATGAGTGTTGGCTGGGGGACTTTTACTGAAATGACTGAGTACACTTCCAAAATGGAAGTAGGTTGGAGAAAAAGGAATACGCTTTGTTACTCTCTGTATGAGTGTCAGTTGTAATCATAGGCTTGCTTAAATCCTGTAAAAGTTTCAATATATGGTAATATATTTAAATAAGTATAAACATCTAAGTCAGATGTAGTTAAATAGGGCGATAAACTTTCAACATGTAGTTTCGTGGGTTGGAGTGTATTTTTTTGTGTGAGATGTGCAATGGCATAGTTGTGTTCTTTAAGCAGCAGGCAAGTACTGGATGTGCTGGGAAGTGGACACTTGCAGTTTTCATTAAGTTTTTTAATTGGTGTTTTCAGTTAAAACTCAATTGGGCAGCATGGGGAAGAAAATTCACAGAGGCTTTTTGTCAAGGACTTGATCTGAAATAAAAATTTGGCATGGTTACTGTTACTGAATGACTTCTGAGAGCAAGAAAATGTCTCTTAGGATGAAAAAGCCACTCTAAGCAATTCTGGTATGCTGGACCAGGTTGAATTCTATTATTCAGAATATAATTAATTTCAATACAGATTGAGCAGTAAAAAGTATATAATAAAAGGTGCAGTTGCTCCCTATTCAAAGTGTGGTACTGGCTTATGCTCCTAGGAGCATTATCTGTTTGCCCATTGTAGAATGACACTGTGTGGTTTTCCAAGTGTTACAGTGAGTGAATGCTGTCTTCAGGGCTTTTTTCTTTCGAATGGAAGACAACAAAGAAACCTGAAGTATAGCTCTGATTGTATTTCAATAGAATGAGTCAGCTAGCTGGGACTTTTGACTTGTCTGCTGGGTCTGTAGAATGTCTTGACTCTCAGAGGTCACAAATAACTGGATATTTTTTTAAAATAGCATGAATTTTTATCAGCTTACTCTATCTTTTTTTCTAAACCCATTAATAGTTTTTGGGAGCATTGTCTAATCTCTGGATAACCTAGTGAACTATTTAAGAACACAGAAAATGAAAATTCATAACTTGCATTCTGCTAATTGGTTCTGACTTTAGTGAAACTTTAACTTCTGCAAAAGCCTTTCAGTGTCTATTAAAAATAAATACATGTAATATAAAAGAATATAGAAATAATTGCTATTTAATTCTCAACCTTTTGCTGTAATTTGAAGGCTTTTTTTAAATGCTTTGCATCCTGTTAATACTAATCTAAGTAAATAGACAAGTAAATACTGCCTTACAGTTTCTTTATGCTTATGGATGCTATTGTGGCAATTGAGGTAAAGCTATTTTATTCCTGTAGTTTTAGTTTATAGGATGAAATATTGTAATGATTCATTTAGTCTTCTGGGTCACTTGTGGGACTATAGATCGCAAACTTCTGCCTTGGTTCAAGATACACCTCAGGCTCTGATGTCAAATTATTTGTGTTTACTGCTGCAGAGCTTATAGCTAAAAAGATATGGAATTGTGTTTAGAACCTGTTCCTCAGCATCTGGTTAATTAAACTGAAATTGAAGATGACTGCTTCATTTCTTTTTCTTGTGGCTATAGCAAATACAATTTCTGTAACTGAGGAAGTCAAAATGATAAATAGAATTGGCTGGAAGAGGAAAGGTAAATTTAAAAACCAAAGGGCATGCATGCAGAAGCTTCTTAACAAGTGGGAGCTCTTACCCAACAAATATTTTAACTAAATGGATGTGGCAGATAAGAGAATGTGATCCTCTTCAGGAGTGTGATCTGTAAATGTGTATCATGGTCATGGTGTTCCTTATGTGTTATGAGTGAGGGGCAGGGGAAGGGGTAGTAATAAACTGAATTAAAAGAGATCCTTGATTAACAGCTTCTGTGAGTTCCTATTGACTTGGTAACATTTCTATTTTGTGGGTGTATAACATTTAGTGGAACTTCTTGCCCTTTGTATTTCAGTGATAGACGTTTGCTACAACCTGCTCAGGTATGTGACATTCTCAAAGGAGTTATATTGGTCATCTGCTACTTCATGATGCACTATGTTGACTACTCTATGATGTATCATCTGATAAGGGGACAGTCTGTCATAAAGCTCTACATCATCTATAATATGCTTGAGGTAAGAATGTTGACATCAGAATATCAAGCATGCTTTTTTCATCTAAAATATTGTGGTATTTACAGTATTATGTACTTAGAATATGGCACGTCTTGTATTCTCACACGTGTGCACACACCCACGATAATAAGCCTAGATGCAGTGAAACAGGCAAGTTTGTGAAAAAGAAGTTTTGTAGCTGCTATTTCATATTGCCTAGTTCCTGGAGCTTATTAATCAATTTAGTTGAATGAAAACTGAGAACTGGAAATGAACGAAGAAATGTCTTAAGCTGAAATGCAAGAAGGGGAATGAATGAGGTTTTGAACTCATTGAGAAAAGTAGAAACTATTAATTTGAAACAGTGATAAGATTCTGGCAAAGAAGGAAGATGGTAGAAGACGTGGAATTTGATTTTTAATTCTTCATTATGGAAGTATAGCTTTCATTGTATGCAAGGACACGTGTTACTGCTTAACCTGTCTCAGTCCTGGCTAGCAGACAAAAGCCTGCATACATAAACAATAAGTTGAATTAATATAGTGAAACAAGAAAAGGAAATTCTGTTCTAGGAGGTAAGATGAAGAGAAATTTTGGGAGGGGGAAGTTTTTATTTTGCTACTAAAATAAAGCATGAGATTTTTAATTGCACTTCTGTGATCAGTGATTCACAAAGTAAATAATGTTTTTATAGCTACAATCTTATCTCCATCCTGCAAATATAGGAGTACAACCTCTTAAAAGGTCTCAATCAGAGCTTTGTTTACAAGAGTTACTCTACTGGGATTCTGGGATTCTTGTTTGAACATCTGTTGTACATTTAAATGCTGCTAAAATGGGACTACACTTTGTACAAAATCTGAATATTTTGTCCAAAGATATTTGTTCTTTCCTCATAAAATATTGTGTGAGGAACACACTTCATTATCCTAAGTGAAATAAATATCATACAAGCCACCTCTGTTTATTCATAGGGGTTTGTTTCCTTTGACTTAAACAGTTACGAATATTAAATTGTCACTGAGTTACTATGGATTTTAGTTGTGTTGGCAAATACTCATCCATATATAGTTCCATGATCTGTGAGAGATTGTCATTTACTAAATAAATCCGTGTGCTCAAAATAGTAATTTCTCATTATTTCAAGACTACTTCAAGACACTTCTGTTAAAGCTGAGAAGGTACAGCACTATGTGTGTACCATGTAATTTGAAGAGAGAATGCAGTGTTTGCTGTGAATTGGAAGCCATGTGCCATCTCATTTTGAATGAAGAGTTGAGTTTCTTTGCTACATTTGGCAGAACCAAAAGTGTGTGTCTCAACTAAGAAGTGCTGCCTGAGTTTTTCTTTTTTTAGGAAAGGGGAAAGTCTGTTACCACTCATAGTTATTAGAAAAATGGCATTAGACATTGAAGTTGGAAGTGGTATTAAATTTCCGTGATGTCTCATGAAACTCAATGTACCAAGCAGAGGGCATGTTTTTTACTGTGGTAAGATGCAGCCACAGTATTGGCAGGAAATATCATGGGATCCCACTGAAAGCCTTGTTGAAAGGTGACTTATCAACCAGTTTGAATATTGGCTTGCTTAGACTACCTCAGTGAAGGTTGTTATAACACTTAGCTATGAATGCAAGCAATAAGCTTTTTTCTAAGTAATAAACTTTACATTTTCAAAGGTTTTCAAAATAGGAAGGTCTTTTTAATTTAGCTAAATCACTGAGCAACAGAGATGTTTACAATGTCCTAATGTTTTCGGCTGTTGGCAAGCCCAGGTAGTATTGTCCTGGACAGATACGAGGAATGCAAAATCTTCAAATTATGTGCTGAATGCTCCAGGTAGACAGCCTAAGGGGAGCATTCAGCGCATTTGGCTTAAATGGCACTTTTCTTTTTTAGATTCAGACCCACCGGCTCCTGCTCCTTGTGAAGCCCCAGTGTGCGTTACGCTGGTGACAGCACTCACCATGGAATTCTGCTGGAGCCTGGAGCCGGCATGTAGGGTTTAGGTAAGTCATATTTGAAAAAGCAAGCAACAATATTGTGTGGTGGGTTTTAATATTTTACAATATTTAGTATTTTCTGTCAGCTAAGAAATAAGGACTGCTTAAATAAAAAGGAAAGCAAAGCCGCCAATTTATCTATTAAAACCCTCACAATATTGTGAACAAAAACTTACCAAACTCTAAGCGTTCTCTAGTTGGTGTTACTTCTCCAGGTGTAATTATTCAGTGGGTCATCACAATGAGCAGGAAGCACATAATGCAGACCACTTAATTTACAAAACTTAAAAAGCCGAAAACAGTACCACTGTAAATATCTCTCAGACTGATGGGTTTTTTTTTTCCTGGGTTTTCAGAGTTACAGTAGTTCATCAGCTCATCATTTTGTTCTTTTTATTTCATAGATGATGCTTTAAGAGTAGCATTTTTTTTAGCCAGACATGTGCCTTGTGATACCAAATTTAGTTTTTGAAGTGCTATTTTTGTTGTCCTGTGCAGCTGTTTTAAAATCACTGAACTGTAGTGTATAGGCAGAAAAAAAGTCTTTCCTTATAATGATCTTCAGTTGTACATGCTTGCTGATGATGAAGTGTTGAGAACTGGTGGAACTCCTTATGACCTTTCTTGCTGTGGTATTGAATTACAAGCTCAGATTGCTGTCCATGTTTTTCCTATTTTCAAAATTACTGCTAGTTTTTTTTCCCTACTTATGTTTTTAGTTTTTGAAACTAATTTTCCCTTTTTGACAGAATTTCTAATCCTTCCTGATCACTTGCTGTTCTCTGCTTCCTGTAGAGATTTGTATTAAGTGTATACTTTATTCCAAGATGTAAGGAAACAGTAAGCCAAATCTAATTTTAGTCCGTATTGGACCTGTAAGCTGATGTTTTTCCCTATCACACATTTGAAATTCACTTTTCTTTTTTTTTTTTTTTTTTCCCCTGTTAAACCCAGAGGGATGGGAAAAAAACATTTAGGATAGTTTGATGCAACATAGATACTGCTTTATCAAAGGCTGAAGTTTGAACTATACTTGGATGTCTTCCAAGGAAGCATAATGCTACATGGTTATATATTGTCAATGCTGTTGAAAAGGGGATAGTAAATTTGAGAGGGAAAGTAAGCTGCTGAGTATACGAAAGGAACAATATCACTGTGAAATCCAGAGTGGAAATGGAATGAACAAGAGATGGAAAGCAATAAAAATGTGAAACTTTTTTTTAGGTTGAACTGTACTTACGGTGGCATATTCAAGTGTCAGAGAGAAAAATATTGCTTTAAGGCAGTAAAAAGTTGTTTTTGTTTAGGTGGCTGATCGTCTGTTTTCTTCATTTGGACAAGATATTTTGGATGCTCTTTATTGGACAGCTACAGAACCTAAGGAAAGAAAAAGAGCTCACATAGGTGTGATTCCTCACTTCTTCATGGCAGTGCTCTATGTCTGTATCCTTTTTCTTCAATAACTTGCAAAATTTTCTCAGGTTACACAGTAATTGTTCTGCATTATTTTATTTTCATATATTTGAAAAATTGATAGTATTTCTAAATCAATGTTTCTTTACTTTCAAAGTTAGATTGCCATACTACAGGTTTTTAAAATGTATGAAAAACCCTTTTAACCTGCTTAAAAAAGCCTTCATAATGGTATACGAATGCAGTAGTAGACAGCTTTTTTAATACCTAATGTGTAGTAAAGTGAAAACCAGTAATTGGAAAACTTAAGTGGAAACTTGGATTTCTGATTTGTATTTGAGTATTTTGAGTCACAGGGTCTTGAAGCCAGGGGGATTTTGTTGTTAAGTGGAATGTTACAAACACCTAACTTGAAAACTTTTTCTTGAAATGAAGGGATGAACTCATGCATATTCAGGATGTAAATAAATTTAGTGTGAAGTAACCTTACAGTGAACTGATGAAAATGATGTGTAAAGAGGTATGTAGTTTGATAGATGTGGTGATGAATTTAGAATTCTTATACTTTCCTTTATTTTCTCTGAAATCTTTAGGCTAATTTTTAGTCTTTCTATCTCAGATTTTTTTTCCTTCAAATTGTATTGCTGTTTCTCCTGACAAATGTCATTGGGCTCTTTTAGAACAAGGAAAAAATAGCATAATTAGTACATGCTACAAAGCACTGTGAGTTGCACAGGTTTAAGTACTGTTTTGCTATAAATCTAGTTGATGGGGAGATAGAAACTTTTTTGTTGAACTTTGGAAACAAACTAGGAAAATTGAGTTTTGATGTTGTTCAGTACTGTTGTGCAGAAAAATTATTTCCAAATATGTTTCCTTAACCCTGCTATCTAGTCCTGCATGCTATTCTTATTATGGTTCAAGCAACAACCCTTAACGTGGCCTTCAACTCCCACAACAAGTCCCTGCTCACCATCATGATGTCAAATAATGTAAGTATGTAGCTTTATTGTGTAGCTGCTCTATTTCTTTTTCAGCATCCTTCCTCTTTGTATATCATGTCCATTTGCATATTATTTGTCTGATTTGTTTATATCAGTTTTTTAATCAGTAAAAGCTAACTAACTGTTTTTAAAAATTGCAGTTCGTTGAAATAAAAGGAAGTGTTTTCAAGAAGTTTGAGAAGAACAATCTTTTTCAAATGTCGAATAGTGGTATGTATAGCTGTGCTAATCAGGAGAAAATGTGAAGTAAGAGGCTGATTTTTTTTTTTTTTTTTTTTAAATTATTCATTTATTTAATATTGTTAAAATATCTTTACCTTAGTGAATTTGAGCATTCTGAGGTGAATTCCTCATCTCCCCCTGTTACTGTTTGGTTCGGTGGAATGAAACTGGGATTCCACTTCCAGGAACACTGTTTTTTCTGAAACGTCTAGTTTTCATTTGAGGTATAATAAAACAACATATTGCCTGTGTGCTAAAGCTATTATTAAATACAACTTTCAGATTTAAGTTATGGTATTCAAAATATCCATACTTTGAAGCCTCTGAATTCCTCTATGTTTTCAGAAAGTTGACTTTGTAGTGTGCTGTATTGACAGTGATTTCAGAAAGCATGTTGTTTGGCAGTTATGGGGGTGGATCTTGAAACACTTGAAACACTTTGCCCTCCTTCCCCCCCGCTCCCCACCCCCAAAAAAAAAAAAAAAAAGTAGCTGGCTTGTGAAGGAAATACCAGACATCACTGCAACTTATGATATGCTAGTAAGATAATAGTAGAGAGTACTTAGGAAAAACAGTGCTTCTGGAACCTCTTAACTCTGTTGATGCTTAGTATGAAATTTGGGAAGTAGTTGCTTATTTGAAAACAGATGATTTGGAGATTTATTCAGAGTTAAACTTTCAGCAGGCTTGCTTCGGGCTTTGGATTCTGGCTAGTGATGTGATTTTTGTCTAATTCATCTGTAAACTGTGATGATATTCTGTGCAAATCAGTTGTCTTATAATGCTTTGGATGGCAGACTATTTACATAAAATCTTAAATATATCACGTAACAGAAAAATTAGCACTAAATTCTAATGTGCCTCATAGAAATTCTTAAAAAAAAACCCAAAATAATTTTCCCAGCTGGGTTGATAAGGTGTTCATTCTGTGCTAATGGTATGTGGTTTTGGTTCCAAGATTCAAATACTTACATTTTTTTCAATTAAACGTATTTAATTTTACTATGGGAACATCTAAAAGTGATGGTTGCTAAAATATTGACAGAAAACATAGATTAGTTCTCTTAAATTCTCTCTCATTAATCACAGTATTCACAGAAAATAGTTACAAGTATGCACCTAGCTCTCCTGCTGAAAGGCGAGGCCTCTTTCTTGATTTAAATGTTGAAATAAATGAGGAACTGCTATTAGAAATGGCTAGTAATTTCCTCCATAAAAAGCACTAGATGCTAGAAGTGTCTATCAATATTTTATTGCTCGGCATTATTATCAAATACCCGTAATAGCAATATCAGGTCTCCTTTTATCACTTGGTGGAAAAAGTTATGCCATTATATGATATGGGGATGGAAGCAGGTGAGTACATACATAAAAGAGTACACAAAATAAGCTAATTTATTCCCTTCAAACAGCTAACTTTTCCTGGAACACTTCTCATTATGATTATTATAACAGTAACCTCAAGACTAGACATTGTGATCAAGAGAAGTTACTACAAATAGAATTCAAAAGCAAGTCATCTTGTGAATAGAAGTGTGAAAACAGAAATGAACTGTTCCAGTTGTGCTCTCCAAGACATGTCTATATCGTGCATTTAAATACCTTGTAGGGCTCTGCATGGTATTGAAGACACTATGTAGTAAGACATCAGGATATGAAATGCCACCGAGCTACCAGTTTAGAACTGGAGATCGTGAAATCATTTTCCCTTGATGTGCTTGGCACTGGGTTGTGGATAGCAAGCTGATGTGTGGCCGTACTAGTTTTCTGCATATTTCCAGTTTTGGACTTGCTTTCAGTGGAGTCAGTGATCCTTCTCACCTTTGACCATTTAAAATTTTGCTGTAACACCATGAGATATACATTGGCTACACAGTTATGTCATAAAACCAAACCTGTTATCTTTTAGGTGCAGGAGGTCAACAAAGATCTTGGGGTTTGTGTAGCTGCTTGAGATTGCAGCGACAGCATCTGTGATTTCAACCATGTTGCCTCCTGCAGCTTTGATTTGTCAGCTGCAGCAAAACTACTTTCACATTGTCGCCCTGACTTTTACTAAGAAATTTATGTATGCCCAGGCAATCTAAACACTGTGGCTGTTGTAAAAGATTTCTGTACAGAAGACACAAAACCTTGTATTTGTTGTAGCGGGAAGAAATATTTTCCTAGATTTAAATAGTATATTCTCTTTTTGAAATGAATATCTGTAAGCTAATTTTGTAGGATTTATGAATGAGGAGGCCAAAATTATAAAGAGAAGCTCTTTCATCATTGTTAAAAGCCCAGCATGCTGCCTTCCTTTATGCTTTTAAATGTCTTCTACTTTCAAGCTGTGCTCTAAACTAAATTTTTCAGAAAACACAATTGTACCTCATATGAGGAAGTACAGTAGGGTACAGTGCATTATGTTGCTTGCTTCAGTTGGCTGTTTGGCCAGATTATTCTTTGTTTGTTGAATCTTGTGTCTCAAAAATTTAACATATTTATTCTGAAGCTTTAGGAACTTCAGGGTTTTTTCTTTATAATTTCTTACTCCTTTTTTTCTTAATTCTGTTTGTTCTGCTTTGTTCTGTATTTATCAGTCTCTTTGGCTTTGATCAAAGTATTGAACAGCCTTTATTAGTAGAAAAAAAGACCCTGCCTAGCCTGGGAGGGCAAGTCATAGGACTCTACCTCAAGTCAAACTGCTTTTGTGTATGTAGTTCTTACGGTTTTGATAACTAAGCTGATGTATCCTGCGGTTCCCTTTTAAGGTAGCTATGTGAAGGACTTGTAGCAACGTTGTAAATAAGGTGGAATAGTTGTCTTGAAAGACACTTGTTCCCTACTAATGGAACCAGTATGTAGCAATTTGGATATCCATGAACTCTAGAAAATGAAATTTGCCTTGCTAATAACTTGAAATGACAGGCAGGTGTATTGTCTCTATTTTTGCACCAGGAGGTGCTGGTTCTTTTTGAATCCCACTAGAAAGGCACAGACTTTGTCAAGAAAGATGACTCTTATATTAACATATTAAAAAAAGGTGATAGCAAGTCACCCCTTACATCCCTTCCAATGCTGGGAGCCCTGAGCTGATGCAGCATCAGACAGACCACCATTCAGGCCACAGCATACAGCAAAGATCCATCCGTGGTGAGGTTCCCAACCCCCCCTCCTCTGAAATCCAAGGAAATAAATTGTGGTAAAGATGGTCTAATCCAAGATTTAGTAAGTGATAGAACCACATAACAGAATGAGTAGGTAGATATGTATGCAAATAAGTGTTTCTTTGGAGTTGACAGCTTTTTTCTTTTTTAACTAGATATAAAAGAGAGGTTCACCAATTACGTGCTGCTACTAATTGTATGTCTAAGAAATATGGAACAGTTTTCGTGGAATCCAGGTGAGTAAACTAGTAGAAAATTTAAAAAATGACAAATTCCTCTGCAATCAACAATTGTATCTCTTGCTTTTTTCCTCAGTCTGAAAGATGAGGGTAACCAGGACATTTAATTGAGGAGTCTTAATTTGTCAAATAACCTTAGATTATTGTTTTTCTATTTCTGACTTTCTTGTAATCGTGCCTCTATCCTTTCTGCTAGAAGTGTATGCTGTATGCTACAAATGCATGTAGTTATGTTTCAAGGAGCATCTTGAATGATTTCCTCCCAGCACTTCCCTTTCCTTGGAGTACCTTGAGAATGAAGGATCCCCTAGAGAATTCTATTTTGTGAAACTAGTGAGATTGATATTTGATAGAAGATGATGTGGAAATTTCCATTCATAATTTAATATTGATTATACTTAGTATTTTAATACCATATTGAATAAATACTGAGTAAAATTTGAATTGTATTTTATTGAAACTTTGGTTTAATAATTTTGAGCCCTGACCTGTGTGGTGTATTTTGCTTAAATATTTGCTGGTTTACCTAAATTTTACCTTAAGCATCTAAAACCACAGTTGCTCTATTCCTTATACGAACTGAACATCTGCTATCTAGTACATGCAAATGTTGTCTTCCTAGTAGAGAAAAGCTTTACGAAGTAAAGGCTTTAGAACCTGATCTTAATTGTGGCATGATTGTATAGTCCTGATTAAGTTTCTAGAACAGTAGTGGAATAAGCAAGTACTTGCATGCTACATGCTGAGTGGTGATGTAAAGTTACAGACTCTTCAGGCTTGAGGATTTTTCATTGTTGATCAAAAGTGTTACAATGTTTGTTTTGTGTACTGGCATCAAATTAATTGGCTAACTTGTTTCTTCCCAACCTTCAGATCATCTTTGGGTGTTGTTCCCAGATGTTTGCATGGTGGTTGCTTCAGAAATCGCAGTGGATATTGTGAAACATGCCTTTATAACAAAATTCAATGACATCACGGCAGATGTAGGTATCCTGTTTTGAATGCTGAATGCTATCTTAAGTTGTAGTTTATTTTGCTAATATTTTTTTTTAAATATTAAAATTGACTCCAGTGCAGAAAATGTAAAATTGATATTTTCATATGTAGGATATCATTTGGGAAAGGTTGGTAATTTCCTGATACAACATACTTCTGAGGATCTTTATAATGTGGAACAAACACCTCTGCTTCTGAATTAGTAATTTCAGATGCATAAGTTATTGAAAGTGTTGTATATGTTGTATGTTCACATAATAACTACAGTTCACATAACTGGATCACTTTGTGAAGTGATCGCTAGTTAAATTGACAGAACTTGTACCTTTTCCTAACAGAATGGATTGTAGGTTAAAATTCAGGCTTTAGGAAAATCAGATTGTGAGGCTGTGTGTGGATCTCTGTTCTTGCATGTGTGTTAAAGGTGAAAACTGAAATCAGAGACACATTTTTCCGCTGTCCCTGGAGCACTAATATGAAGTAGGTTATCTGTTAGTTCCCACTCCTGAAATTTCTTCGGCTATATTTATTATGCAGTCCTTCTTTTAAAATCGTAGATGGGGTTACTTTTTGTGTGGTGCGACATGCTACATTAGCCATTTATCCTGCATGTTGTGTGAATTCAAATGCCCTTGATAAATTTATGAAGAGATGAGTAAGTGTTTTTTCACTATTAAAACCCCTTTTCAGGAAATGAGATCAGAACTTGGAAGTGCTATCATTTTCAGCATCTCTAAAGTAACTACATTGTGAGATGTAGAAACAAGTTTAATGGATGTACTTAATAAGCTCCCTTATGCCAGAGGCATTTATGCATGCCCTACTTTCATGCAGAGAGTGTGGAAAAGAGCAATAATGAAGTCATGATAGCCAGAAATGTAGCATGCTTCAGTGTGCTGAAACAGCTGGAGGATGGAGTAGTGGGTGACAGTTTTGCAAGGTTTATTTAACAAACTTTGTATTTTTTGTATGAAGCTCTAAAGATTTGTAGTTGCTACGTCAGACTTTTTCAGAAGTTTTGAACACCTGCAGTGCAAGTTGCTCTGCCACTTGCCCTTAAAATAGATTCTTTTCTGTCATAATATGCAGAACTGTTTTAAAGAGAAAGAAAAGCTTCATTCATCTTCTGATACAATTTGGTTTCTTTCGTGAGAGTACTTGCTTAGTATATAAGTAAGCTCCCTCATTTGTTTAATTTAGTCCCAGTGCTACTTTTCATGTACCTTAAAACAAATTATGAACTGTAGGAAAAAACTAACCATGATTTCTCTTACTTTTACTCAAATTCAGTAAATACTTGAAAAATTTGCATTCAGTTCCTGAAACATAACAGTGTTGTTTGTTGTACATATGTGCAAGTTACATTATCGCAGAAAAACAGGCTTATCTGTTGCAGGTTGCAGTTAGACCTCAGAAAAACTAGCTTTGACTCCTTCAACCTCTGCATAAGCATTTATAATATTTTTACAGAAATATTTTATTAATATCTCGGTTACTTCTATAAGTTGTGATATAACAAATGAGTCAAGCATCTGATGTGCTGGATTTTTTCCAGGTCTACAGTGAATACAGAGCCAGTCTTGCATTTGACCTTGTTAGCAGTCGACAGAAAAATGTAAGCCTGAAAATAAAGGCATTTTCTTGTATTAACTAACATAATTGTTATGGGGGGCAGGGGGATATTGGAACAGATACTTAAAAAAATACATATAGAACTGTTACATTCGTACAGCACTGAAATTTTACTCTACTTTTTTTAATAAGAGATAACAGGATTTTTTTTCATGTGATTTGTATTCTTGTTTTTATCTGGTTCTGCAGGTCAGTTCAGGCTTTATTTAATACATTGTTGAGAAGTCTCTTCCAAATACACTTATAGTCAGGGGATGCTTATAACAACTTTGACATTTTTGAAATGGATGGGAAGTAAGAAAGCTTTACAAGATGTTCTTGAGATAATTTTATATTACAGTTCTTTATGGTTTACTTTCTGTTGGATCAAAATGCAATATGCATTAGGAATTTGTATTATTTCTTCACAGGCAGGATGCACAGGTGTATAGGGATGTTTGTTCCATGTGTGTTATTGTTGTGGCAGGGGTATTTACAGAATGCAGAGATTGCTTGTGTTTTTCATTAGTACTATACCTTTCCTGGATGAGTGCTCTGCTAAATGAATTTCATCATGATAATTTATGTAGTTTTCTTGGGTATGTTTAATAGCTATTGCTATGAATGCAGCATTCCTCATAAAGAAGTTAGACATCTTCAATTACAAATAATTAATTAATTATATTTTGATAATAATAAAACTGGTTTATTAATTGTGAAAACTCCGTTACTTTTCCTAAGGATCCTCTGTGGACAACGAGTGCCTATATTATGCTGCCTAACCTTGGTGTCATGTTCAATACTGCATGAAAGCTGTCATGAGTTGTGTTCTGAGAGTGCAAATATAAAAATATTTTCAAAATTATTTTAACACAATTATCCTGAGGCTAATTACAGATGTTTGCAGAATGATTTAAAATTGCTAGTGTGATGGATAGTTGTACTTTTATCCCTGTTATGGGGTTTTCTGTACAGTATTTGAGGATCAAAGTCAAATTAATACAGAAAGGTCTCTAAGCTAGTGATAATGTACAGATGAAATATCATAGTGCATTTGGATTCAGTATCCTAATTGCTCTTGATTTAGAGATTTGTATTATGTTCCAGTTGCTCTTGATTTAGGGCACTGAAGGTAATTATACTGGTCATGGTAGTATTACATTTTTGTCTGAGAGTACAGCTATCTGTATTTGAATTTCAAAATGTGAATAAGTACACTTTATAACAGTATAGTGTTTGCTGGCAGGGATTGATTCTTATCTAGAGGGTGTTCCAAGCCAAAATAAGCTCATTCCTTTGCATAAATAGTTCATTATTCTTCATCTGTTTTTTCCTAGGCGTATACAGATTATAGTGATTCAGTTTCCAGAAGAATGGGTTTCATTCCCCTTCCGCTGGCTGTTTTAGTAAGTTGTATCTTTCCTACCAGCTTTCTGTCAATAAGATCTCACTTTAAGAATATATGCCTGTGAGATAGCTAGCTTGTTGTGATGTTTTGAGGATTAAATGTTCACATTAAGTAACTGAAATAATGTTGCAAGGTTGAGTGAGAATTCAGTATACTAATTATGATTTCAAGAATGTGTTGATGTTTATCAGCCTTTCATATCAATCAGATCCAATATATTTGAATTTCATAGAATTTATAAGCACTTGAATTGTAGCAGTGGATAAACTACATCTGTGCTTATTAAACATTTATTCCTTTTGGCAGTTATCCTGTTCATTCATTTGGAATAGTCAAAGCAGCTGGTTGCCAGAAGGTTAGCAGTAGTGTGCTAGTATTTTTAGGTTTTTCATAGGAGTCCTTGTGATTGTCCCTGTAATGGTATGCTTAATGACTAAGTTTTCTTTTATGTGGGTCACGGAGCTTCTGAGCTGTTGTAGAATACGTGATTCTGAAGTAGTTGACCCTATTACACGGACATGTTCCTATAAAATGAATCACTTCATTATTGGAATTGTGTCTGCATGCTGTCTGTTCTGAATTAACTGTTGCAGAATGTTTTCTGCAAATAGCTCCTCTGACTTTCCCCATACACACATGTAGACAAGCAGTAGTTATCAAAATACTGGGAATATGTCCTTGCTTTGCCAGCACAGATGCTAATTGATAATTTTCCTGAAAGAATATAAATATAAATTAACTTTTAAATGTTCTCCTGTAGAGATGGGGAAAAATACTAATGACAGGCTTTGCCTCTTTTTTCTCCAGGATTTAAAAAAAACCCAAACCCAACTATGATCGTATAATCATGGTTGCATTTATAACTAAGTAAAGTACATCCAGTGAGAATTCGATTGAAATGCTTTTTTCAAGTTCATTGTGTTCTGCTATCCTGGATGCTAGTAGGTTTAAAACAAACTGAAATGCTTTGCTAACTTGGAACCCTAACTGTGAAATACTGAATTAAAACTGAGATTTCAGGATCATCTGTTACTGAAACTTGGGATTCAGATGCTTAGTCCACAAAGCAATTTTGTACTCAAAATGTTAGTGTACTGCGAAACACTGATTTACTGCATCAGCAGTTCTTGGTATTTTCCTCAAAAATTGTTAACTTGGCTTCCAACCTTGACTTTTGGGGAGGCTTTTTTTGCTTGATATTTTACTCAGAAGTCAGTGGTGAAGGGAACATTATGAGACTGTAGCTTTGGCAAAGTTGCAACTAGGTGCTAGTATGATACTTATTCAAACCAAAATCTTGAATAGTTAGCACTACAAAGGGGAACATTAGAATAATACTATTAATGTTAATGTTTCTACTTTTGTCTTGAATTTACAAATAAGAAATGTCTGTTAAAATACTCTATCAATAGTTGTGTTCTGTTTCAACTGTTTAATTTTTATCCTTAAAACAGCTCATAAGAGTCGTAACAAGCTCAATAAAAGTACAAGGAGTCTTAGCTTATGTTTGCGTTGTGCTGTTCTACTGTGGGTAAGTAAATGCACACAATTGAAAAGTATTTACCATCATTTGATCAGATATGTGAAAAAAAGCTTCTGTTGATACTTCTAGGTATAAATATAGACAGTTTATGTTCAGTAGAGCATAAATGTTAAACACTCACGCTCATAAACTGAAATTGAGAGTGCAGATTGGTTCCTAAGTACTGTAAGAGCATTGGGGGATTATAGCCCTCAATAGGTAACTTCATAATGAAAACAACTAATGGAAAAATGATTGAAAGAATTTGACAGACCAGCACCATACCTCTGCATAAAAAGGGAAATTGAATTCTAAGGTATTAAACTTTCTGTGAAAAGAACTAAAGATTCAACTTGCCAACAAAAATGAGCAGTTTAAGTGCTTTGAGCAGATCATGAATTCTTCTTTTTGGTAGTTAAATGCAAGGTTTCTTTGTGTTAGGAAACTGCTAAAGGAAAAAATAATATATGCAAGGCCTACCTCTCTGGGAAGAGTGGGGTCAGTAAGTAATCTTAGTTAAGGAATCTTATCTCCTATGGCAATTTTTTTTCCAAAACTGATGATTTGCAAGTATATCTTCACTGCCAAGTTAGTTTATACTTGTGTTGTCCTTAACTTCTCACCAGCTAATACATACATCTGAGATGCGTTTAGTTGTACTTTAAATCCAATCTGGTTTGCCTGCCTTGAGACACTTGCTGTAGATTATATGGGGATGACCTGCATACTAAACTGTGTCAGCATTTGTTGACTCTCAGTACTGATTGATATTGGAGTCCTCCTAAAACTGATCATAAACAATTAAGTGATTCAAATTGCTGGAGCACAGAGAAACCTGCCTACAGTATTGTGGGAATTTCTCTTCCAATGCCCTACGAAGTTGTGTTTGTAACTGAAGGCAGCAAGACTTGGGAAGTAAAAGACTCCTAGGTCTGGGGCAGTGGTTTGGCAGGTACACTGGAAGAGATAAGGTTGGTGCTTTATAATACCTTATGAAAACAATGGGATTACTATACATTTTTTATGAATAGGTAGACTCTTATCTCTACTCTGACCTTGATCTGCAAAAAAATGGTAGAACTTGGTGAGATGTGTCTAGTCCGTATCAGTGTAGAGACTCATCTGTTTAGTGTTGGATAATTAGGACTTTAAGATATGGCATATAGGCCAAATGTTACAATGTTAGCCATATTCCTCTGCACCATACTCTGATTTCTTCCCCAGCATACCACATGCTGTGCCCGTGTTCTCCTTAAAGCCAGCTCTATATAATTGAAAGCACTAGCCCCTGATCATCACATTCAAGATGTGGTATACCAGGCTCAGCACCTTCATTCTGCTCAGTGTTTTTTCCTTTCCCCAATATATTTACATTTCCCTACATCTACCATTTCACTTCTGCAGCCCAGTCCTGGACTTTTCCCTGTCTCTGTGGCTTGGAGGATGGAGGGCAGGAAGAAGTAATGTGATTAACATGAAGGATTAAATGCTGCTCTTCGAAGGCATAGGTCACAAGAGTAAATACATTTTGATTTATTTTGTCCTTATTGAAAAAAAGAGAACAGATTTTTACTTCTGCCATAATCTCAGATTTGGGGCTAATTCACCTCTTGCGTCTTGCAAGTAATTTGTGTTCTGAACATAAATTTCAGCTTTTCATCAGATTAGTATAGCATAGGCATGTGAGAAACAATGTGATAAAATCTGAAACAGTTAACTGAGCAAAGGGTTGAGACTATAATGTGGAGAACATTATTTTGTATTTATATTTAATACCTGTAGTACTGTAAGTTATATCATTAAAGAGTCTTGCCCAGCATATGAAACCTGAGTTTTCTTTTTCTAGGATTTTGAACAACTGCAAACTTACACTGTTGTTAGCAATTTGAGTGTGGGGTGAACTGGCAGAAAAGAATAAAGGAGAATTGCTAGAAATTCTTGCATAATTTTCCATGAGAAGCTGGAACTTATACAGTAAAGTGCTGATTTGTGGCCTTTTCAACTTCTGATCTCATTAAATCAGAGCCAAATTAAGCTGTAAAAACCTACTCTTTCAGAACAAAAGCATGTTACATAAAAAGTGTAGGAAAAACCCCACTAAAACTTCCTAAAAATGGAGGAAAGCTTCTCAACTCTCAGAGGCAAAATCTGGCCTGTTAACATAATAAAATTGTGAAGAATCATGGCTTTCAACTTATATAAAGTGATATCTTCTTTGTGGTTGCTTGGATACTGAAATGTCAATTTCTTCTGAGTACTGAAAGTGGTCTGCTCTGCTCATTCTTCCATTTCTCTAAATTTCTTCTACAAGTGAGCGTATTGCATAAAATTCCATTAAAAGCACGGTGTGCTTTGTTTTTCGGTTTGACAAATTCTGATTGCATTAATGCAGTGAGAAATAATGAAGCTGATGCTGAAGTGTGCTTGGGTCCCATTATGATTTAGCAGTTAGACCCGTTCCATGGATCTGTGAATGTTCACTTCAAGTCTTCTTAGTCTGCTAGTGATGTACATAATAAACAGATTTTCAGAAAGTGGGGCATGACTTTAGAGTCTGCATTTGGTTCACTTCTGTTACATAGGTTGATTTGCATAAAGAGTATTTATATTCATCCTACAGAGAAAGTATCACTATTTCCTTGTTGTTCTGTAGTAAGCCTTCACCTATTTCACCTCTGCTTTCACCTCTGGAGTGGACATTGGTCTGCATGTCATGTAATACTAGTAACGGAACTTAAATTTTACGAAGCTCATTTGAGTTGTAAATCTAAAAGCATCTGATGGTAGATGAGACCTTCGTGTTCTTCAAATGAGAAGACATGTATAAAAGGGTCTTCAATGGTTTGCTGAAGTTTGTGCTACAAACTAGTGATAATAGAAATCTGCCATCAGCTGAACTGTGCTATGATGGTAATGCAGTGCTGCTGCTTTGAATTTGTTGCATTTTCTGGACTGTCTTTTGTGATGTGAAAAAGGTCTTTTTATGATTAGACTGCTATTTGTGAAAGCTGGATACTTGCTTTCTTGTGGTTCAAAGTTCACTAGTGATCCTTGGCTGCGCACACTTAAGGCTCCAGTTTTAACAGTAGTGCATTTAATTTGGATTTGCACTGTTGAGGGCCCTTTTTAGTTCTGTGTTTAAACGTTTGATGTATAAATGGCTGCTTAACTGTCTTTGTAGTCCTTTTGTTAAACTATGATAAAATTTCATGTTTTTCTCTAGATGCCTTCTGAAAAAAAAATCTAAAAGTACTGAATCTGAAACAAATTGTTAGGAAAAGAAAATTACCTTTTGATCTTGATGTTGAAGTTTTGTTAGCTAATCCTTCCAAGAAAGCAGCAACCACATGCTATATTTTAATATGAATAATTGCAGTATGAATAATATGCAATTATTTGAATATGCTAATGAAAATATGTAAACAAATACCTTTATTTTTTCAGGTTAATATCTCTGAAAGTCCTTAACAGTATTGTATTGCTGGGGAAATCATGTCAATATGTAAAGGAGGCAAAAATGGAGGAGAAATTATTCAATCCTGTCCCGAGTGCTACCCCAGGAAAGCCGGCTGGCAAACAGCAAAGCATGTTTAAATCTGCCCAAGGTAAGGCTAACTGCCTTGTTTTGTTTTCAACTGTAATGAAAATTGCTTTCACACTAAATTTAATACTAAAGCAGACGTATGACATTGCTGCACAGTAACCCTGTTGCTGGACCTCGATTGTACCATATCACAGCTGTGAACACAAATCTGTAAATGTAACAGAATTTATTGCTTCTAGTTCATGCATCTTCTTTTGGTTATAAACTCGTCTCTCTGGTAGATTCCATCTTGATCTGTGGAGGTGATAGAAACAGTAGCATGCTTTGGTTTGAAAATTGTAATCACAGAATGGTTTGGGTTGGAAGGGACCTTTGAAGAAGATCATCTAGTCCAACCCCATCTGCCATGTCACTTCTCTAATATGTAAATATTTACACCTCATCTCTGGCAGTGCTGAAGTTTAATGAGGAAGCAATCAATGCCTTTCTTATGGAAATTAATGTAAAACATGGCACACAATAGGTATAATTACTTGTAGCTGTCATGAACAAATTAATGAAAAGCTTTATGAAATCCAAATCGGAATTTCAGCTGGTCTATACTCGCTTCATTTCAAGTCTATGCAGAGTGGTTTTCTCTTATAGGTCCTCAGCATTAGTGTTTAATATATAATTGGAATGAGACATTATTATATTCCTATTATAGAAGGAAACAGCAACCTTCATTGTTCAGTCAACTGAATTGGATTGTGTGTCTTCCTCTGTGAAGAGCTCAATGGGAGCCCTAGAGAACTTAACAGTGAAGCTTTTATTGTGTTCGCTCTATTGCTTGCCAAAGACTTGAACAGCTTGAAATGTAAGGTGCTTATTAGTCGTCATAGTGTCTCGCCAGCAATAGTAGAGTTAAGAATCTGTTTCAGTCATGAATCTCTGTATCTCGGCTGTGTCAAATCACATCAGGCAGAAACTTGGTGCAGACATTTATTTTTAAATAGCTTAAATTCACAGAATTGCTTTAGTTTCATGAGGAAAGAATGTAATATGAATTGGTCTGAATGTCTTTTGCATTTCATTAGATGACTATCATAATAAAGTTTTAATTAAGCATTCTAGTACTACACTTGCATCTGAGACATAATAAGTCATACTTAGACTGACCCTTAAACTTACAGTAAATAAATCCTGAAGACTACTTTTAGCTGAAGCAGCAGCAATTTTACCAGGTCAGTCAGCAGAGATGCTTAGTTCCTCAAATGGGAGGATTTTAATTGAAAAGTAGCAATGAAAAAGCTTTTGCTGATTTTATTTACAATATTCTCAACTTCCATCAGTGATGAAAAAGCTCAATTTTTAACATGTTTTCAGGGCTTTTTATACCTTTTAACAGCTCTTTATTTACTAGAAACCTCAATTATGTGAATGAATTATTTTACCTTCCCCAGCTTCTGTGTGTCTGCATTATTACTGCTAGGGTCTGCAATATTGGTTAATCCCTGTGCCCCACTTAACAGCTTTTTTTAATACAGTCTCTCAGCCCATCTCTTACTAGAATGAAGGTGAGAGAATTAATCTGGTGTACTTTCTACCACCTTATAATGTAAGTCAGTTTATTTTCCTAAGAGTTTCCACCTCGTCCACTGAAACAGTTTAGAATTTTGAATAGTAAAATTTCACACTTGCTCTTGAAGAACGGAAGTTCTAATTACTGGTAATCGTGTATAGGCTGACCAGCTTTCTCTGGAAGCTGCTGGGTTAGAAAATACTTAGCTTTATAACAGAATTTCTACAATTAGTATTACTTCTCTCCTTTCTTGATGCAAGTCTAGTACCTTTGACTTGCATAAGACTGTAGAAAGTAATCCATATACCTTCAAGTAGTAGATGGTATCCTGTGAAGAGATGCTATACAGAAAGAAGTTTTTGTATTAATTTGGATAGCGCTGCCATTCTGACAAATAATATTCCTTTGGGCTGGTCCACGGTACTCTCCATATTAGTCAGATTTTTTCAGATTCCTTTATAAACAGTAATTCAGTCTTTACAAGGAGATAGTAAATAAGAAGAATCTATTTCCTTGCCATTTGCTTCTGCATTTTAATTCTTTAAATGTTTTAACATAATGTGGAAACAATGTATGGATATTACTTACAAATATTTTAGGTTAATGGAGCCACTGTTCAATTCCACTGAAATAAGAGGCAGGAATAAAGAGACACATCTTTAACAGAACTACTTTAGGAGCCAGTGCTATTAAAGTGTGTAGCAGCGCATGAGCTATCTATTAGCTATCCCTAGAGAAGCCAGGTTTATTGTACCTATATAGAGGATTAAGCACATCCAGTTCCCACTACAGACACTCCTTTTCTTCATTTCACTAGAAAATATGTGTGCGATTCACACAATGACTATGAAAAATGCTTTCGCCTAAGCCAACAAAAATGAGTATGTAAACCAGAAGAATGCAGTGTACATCTGAACATCTGGTGCTTATGCTCTTGTTCCTTATCTGAACTTCTGTAAAATTATTTTTCTGTCCTTCTACCAAATTAGAAAATGAAATCTGTTATGGTAAAACTAAGAAGAGGTAGTAGCTTCCACAAAGCATTCTTCTGTTGTTTCTGCTGATTTGATGCAGCACACTTTTTCAGGACAGCATTGGATGAATCTAGGTGTTATAGATGCATCAGTCTGTATTAAACTCATTATTATCTTTGTAATTGTCTTCTGTTCCAACAGGAATTCCCACAGATGAAAATGGATCTACATCCGTTACCAATCAGCCTGTGTACCAGAAGGAGAATACACCATCTTTACTTGTAACAAGCAATTCTGATCAATTTCTGACAACTCCTGATGGAGAAGAAAAAGATATAAGCCAAGACAGTTCAGAATTAAAACACAGGTCTTCAAAGAAAGACTTGTTGGAGATAGACAGGTTTACTATTTGTGGAAACAGAATTGACTAAGATATTTTTTTGTTTTTTAAAAAAATCAATGTGCTAAGGATACTGAGCTGTTGGGACAGCACATGCTAGCAGAATGGACAGTTGCCAAAAAAGGCACATAAATATTTATTTAAAAACTTAAATTATTAATGGCGAAAGATATTAATTTGTTTCTACAAGTAACTTGACTTGGTATCTGGTCAGGTCAAGTAAGTGATCTTTAACTTGCCTCTTGGAAAATGTGGTGGATCTTGAGTCTCTAGCCTGGTGGCAGAGCTGCAGTATCACTTTTCTGGAAAATAGACTGGGGAAAAAAGCATAATCCTGTTCTGCGTTATGAAACCGTGCTTCCAGAACATACTACTTTTCATGAAGGTTCCTCCAGTGTAAGGATATTCCTGGAATTGTGTAACAACTTGACCGGAAGCTTGCCTTTCCAGTTACCTTGTTTTATTAAACATCTGCAAGCAGAATTCAAAACTTGTGCTTATATCAACAAACGCATAAAGCATTGGTACATAAAACAGTAAGTCAAGATAGTTATTCTTGTCAACAAAAGTATTTTCAAGATGTGTCTTGAAAATCGTGTAATCAGAATAAAATTTTGCCTTCAAATGAAAGACTTACTCCATACTATTTTATCTAAATACTTAAACATCAAGGAAAGATCACAGTAATGAAGGTTCTGCTTAACTGGGCAAATATGAAGCATATTCATTTCTTGTGTTGTGTGTCCTGCAAAGCAAATTATTTATAAAATTATTTTTAAAAGCTGAGGAATTTTTTGCTGTAGGAAAAAATAATAAAGGGGCACTTCTATATGTTGAGGAAAGGCTGTGCAATTGCAGCAAGCAACTGTTGTGTTAGAACTGTATGTGTGGCAGTAGTGCAGCAGAAAAGAATATTACGCTGCCTTTTGGGTTTAACTCTGATAAGAATGACATCTGTGTATTAACTTGCCTGAGAATATGCCTATAAAAACTCATGCTGACAATCAAATCAGAATTATCCATTTTAACTGATTGGTTTTAGCCAGACTTAAGTATATGGATTAGATCTATAAAGAGCATTTAAGCATTGTAATTTCTAGTGTGAGGTGCAGTTGTGGGAGAATTGATGAAAGATGGTTTGGAATCCTCAGACCCAGAATGGAGTAAATCTGAGCTCTAAAACTTAGGCTGGAGACTTGTATTAGAAGAGACCCCTTAGTTAATAATAATTTCTTCATATATTGTTAAAAGACAGCATTAACTTCAATGCCTTTCAGATATTTAAGTAAGCACCAGTTTCACTGTCCAAGGGAAGGTATTGTAAAAGTACTTCAGTGCTGAACAAATGAAGACAAAATTTGCTCTTTGCTAATTTCATAATTAGTCGAGTGGGAAAGCCAAAGTTTATTTGGTTTATGAACATGTGAAAGTTTAATGTATATGTTAATCCCTGAATCTTGCAGGACTACAGTAACATACCAAATGGAGGCAGTTGGACAGAGTTATGTATCTGAGCAGACTTGGTAGCGAGATAGCTTTGCTGTATAGGTTAGCATGGTCTGCTCTGGTGGGAACTTCTTGCTGCAGCATTTCAGCCTCTCCTCTCCCATCAAAAGGAGCTGGAGTAATGGCCAAAACGTGTGGTTACTGTTCAGGGATGAGAGTAAAAGAAGAGCACTTGTGCTGGGGAAAAAATCTGAAATTCTTTAATTTTTGATGTATTTTATACTAATTGGAGATGTTCACACATTGAAATTCAGATTATCTGTCAATTTGCTGTATTTTATTTTTGAATTATTTAGCAGTTGCTAAAGGAAGCTTGGAATTGCTTTCATTTTTTTCTGTTGAATGACCTTCTGTATCAATTTTATAAGTGCATCTTGTGTGAAACTCAATAAAATTCAATTTTGTAATATTTGTTTAAAAAATGAAAAGTACAGCGTCAACATTTATTTCTTAGTTTTCAGAGTTGGTGAACTTGCAATGTATTTACTGTATTAAATTCCAGTTTTCATAAAGTAAGATTCTTGCAAATGTGGAACGTGAATGTGCATAAGAACTGGGTTATCAGTGGCTTTACTTCTGATTTATTTCTGTAGCAGTTGGTTACTACCACTTGCAGGAAGAAAGTATTGATGCCAACCTACTATTAATTTGTTTTTTAAAGGCAAACCCCATGTAAATTAAAAAATACTGTGTCTTAAGGGAGCTGTAATTTATGTAGTCAGTTACTACAATTGGACTAGTTACGCCTACACAGCAAAGGCAAATGTAGCTGCAGTATAAGCTTAGGCAAATCCTTCACTGAGCATGTGACAGTAACGGGGAAGGGGTAATGGCTGGCTGCTCGTAAGTCCAAGTCCTGGCCCGAGTCCTTGTCTTGAGGCTGGGAGCCTTTGTTGCTTTGTTTTTGCACTTTAATTGTGATAACTAGATCTAAAGCAGTATAGCTGGCCTTGGGAATACGGCTGCTACATCTCCGTTTGTTGCGTAGGCATAACTTCATTGATTTATGGATCACAGTAAGTCAAAGGAATACTTGAGGCCCTGTTGCAGAGGGCATTGCAATGCAGCCCTTCCCATTAATAACTCAAAGTCTGGTACAGGCCCATCTGGGCGTGAAATTTCATTGTTTTCTCTTGTTCAGATCTCTCCATTTGTTCTCATGTTCTTGTTCATGATTAATAGGGATTCCTTGAATATCTAGCACTCCATCTTTAAAGAAAGGTCACAGCTTCTCTGACCCTGGGTGGTCCTCTCAGAACGCTAGAGGTGGCTGACGGGGAACAAACCACAAAACAAAATATCCCAGCAATGCCAAATTTCTTGTGTATAGATTCAGTCCTTTATTTCTTTAGCTTTTCTTGAAAAGCTCCTGTTTTAGTGAAATAAGAGCATCAGAGGTTAAGCAGTGAATAGACAGAGTTCAATTCATAAATCGCTCCAAAAATAAAATCTAGACAGTGCTGATGCAAACAGTGATATTTCAACTAAAGCCAGTTCCCAAATTAATTCCAAAAGCACAGTACAGTGTATATTCATAATTAGTATTATTCATTATGGGAGCATTAAAGAATCATCATGTTTTCCATAGGATTATTTAATTAATCTTTTGAAGCCTTTCAGATGTTCATCAGCAGAGTAGAATTTCCCCTCAAGCAAAGTAGTTTTACAATCACAAGTATGCTGTTTATTGCCTCTTAATTTAGAGTGAGTTTCTTGAAACTTTTCAACTTTGTCTTTGTTGTTGTTGTAGTGCAAAAGTTTCTATATTCTAAATATCAATTTCGAAGTCAGTTTTTGTAAGTCAGCATAGTTCTTAAGGTCACTGTTGTTAAAGCTGGTATTTTCCCAGTTGTGGCTGCTACGCCAGCTCAGCTGTTGGGCTACAATTCTGAATTTATTTGGTGGTGGTAAGCAAGGATGAATGCAACTTAATTATAACACAAATGTAATCAAACTCTGGGAAACTCATGAAATGTTGCAACATTTTGTCTTACAAACTGGACTACTCCATTGTGAGTAAACTAGGGCTTGTACCAACTGTGTCAGTCTTGGGTAATCACAGCTTCAGAAATGCTCTTCACAATTACTAAACAAAGTTTGCTCTTAAAACTTCTTCAGAGTAATTGCTTTTTCTTAGAAATGTGGTCTATATTAATTTTGCTGACTCCAAGGAAGTGAATAGTTCTGTGAAAGTACTCAGCAGCTAGCAACAGGGGCTGTAACAAACACTGAAAGCGGTGCAACGCGGGGCCATCTTGTATCACAAGGAAGTTTTTCTGTATGTAGTGGTATGTCTAGGCTATGAAGGTTGTCAAAAACCCTGAACACATCATTTCTGTGTCTCTTGCTCTAGGAGAAGAATAGTACCCTTCCTTGGCCAAGCCAACTGAGCCCGAGCTTAGCTAGACTTTTTTTTTAGGACTTCAGTATCTGTTAGACTCTGATTTAGAAAAAACACTGCTGACAGAGGAGTTGTAAGATGGATCATTAATATATAATACTAAAGAGCACTTTAGTGATCCCATAGTTCTAATTAAAAAAAATCCAAAATTATAATAGACTTTTAAAATATTTCTGTTTTGCCCAGAATGTTATTACCGTGTTTGCAATGAAATAATCTCAGATTTTAAGATTTGCCCTTACTGTAAATATGCTGCCCATTGGCATGTCACAGCTACCATTTTAGGCTGTGTAGAATGTAATTTCTTCGATTTGTTTACTACTTAGTAAAAGGTGTCAGGCAGAGCCTAATTGGACACAGTTCTGTCTTATTGCCAAACTGTAGAAAGCGTTGAGCGTCCAGGAGAGAGAGGAGTCGAATCTGTGAGTACAAAGATCTGGGCTGCAGCAGCACTGACTTGGGTTCTAATTTTTTTAGCGTGACTTTGTTGCAGTTCTGCTGTAAACTTTGCTAAATAAATCCTGTATTGAATAGGTAAACGTATTGCATGTATTATACATTATATTGTTTTTACTACTAGTTTTATTTCAGAAATGACTTACTAATCTTAGATTGGTGCTGTGAGAGTGATGTTGCAAGATAAGTATATTTTTAATAGAGCAATTTTCGGTTTTGAAGGAAGGCTCAGGTTTTATCTTGGTGTTGCTTCTTCCCATCCATATTTGATTTGTTGGACAAAAGCAATAATAAGTTTCTGTGTGTGGTGACTTCTTTGAATATTAGAAAGAATATGTTTCTGTGATGCCCTGTTCTGACAGATGCTTATATCTTCTGTTCCTGTTGAAAATACGTGTCAAGGTACTTCAGGAATCACTTGTTTGCTGACAGTTTAAAATAGGTAATTGGAAGAAGTGGAATTGTGGAGCCTTGGGAAGTGATGCCTCTAATTTGCTGAGAACTGTGGCAATGAAACTTAAAATTGGACAGCACGTTCCTAGGCATGGTAGACCAAATCAAAACAGGAAGGTGTTTGAGGTGTTGCTAGCAAGTGCAGTTCTGGTGACAGGACTGTCAGTCTGAAATTTTCCTGCAGATTTGATTTGAACTTGACATTCTTGTTAAAGGCAGCAATAAAGGCATCAGCCAGCTGCTTTCTCTAGCCAAGGCAACAAGAGCTGTGCTAAACTCGGCTCTTCTGGAAACAGTTCTTGAAGTATCATGTGCATATGTATCTAGTCTTGAAGCTGTGGGACCTTGTTTTCAGGTCAGTTAACACTCCATGCCCTTTGGATTCCTGCAAGGTGTAGCTGTAATGACAAGTCTTCCATTGAGGCTTAGCACTAGCTGCTGATTTTGTCCTTAATACGGTAGCAGAGAACCCACCTCTTAGGCTGATCTAAAAATTTGGGTTGTCTTTAGTTACTTAAAATGACTGCAGCATTGGAGAGAGGGAGAGCAAATTCTGCTGCATCTGTGGGGTTTTGTCCCAAGGTGTCTGAGGTGTGCTGAGCTCATGATACACTAACCAAACTGCAAACCCTCAGAAATAAAAGTACAAGCCCCAGAGGTTCACATAACCACTGTAAGGAGCAAGATAACCTGTGGTTTGTCTCTTGTGTGGTGGTAACCAGGCTGTGGTTAACAAGCACTGAGAGTAAAAGATAATACACAGTATGCTCAGTTTGCTGCTCTTACAGATTCCCTGTAAATTCTTACAGCTTGAACACCAAGGAAATGAGCTGGGTCTTAAATCTGTTCTTGCTGTCATTTGGGGCACGTCAAATTTTCATTGGTTATTTTAGTGTTCATCCAGGCCATAATCTGTGGCTTCTTTTTTGAAACAAAAAACTGCGTAAATCTTGTCTTTGGGTGGAAATATTCTCACTGGAATTTAACTGGAGAAGGGAAGGGCTCTTGAACTATTAGAAAATGTTGATTGTCTTATATTAATTACCTTTTCTTCCTCTAAAGCCAGTTGCTGGCTTTAGGTTTGCCATAGTACTCCAAGTAGCTGTCAGCAGCCTGTGGTGAACAGTGAGGTGGGTATCAAATTAACGGTGCTACAGTTTCGCTACTGGGTAATATAAGTATGAGGACATCTGGTAACCTTCCAACACAGTCCTGCAAAGGCCATAAACCAGAGCTCCCTAATTACTGAGAAGCTATGGCCTAAGAGCCACATGAAACCTCTTAATTCTCTAGCACATTGTGGAGCATTTGAAAGTCTTTCCTAGTGTATTGGAGATAAATTGTTCAGGATAATGTTTTTCACAGATAAAATCATTGGTGGGTTTGTTTTGTGGGTATCTTTTTTCTTCTTCTGCCCATGTTGGGGTAAAGCTCAGCAGACTGGGGATTCTAAAGCCTGTGTCATTTATATGGTTGTTAATGACCTACAAAGAATATAGATATGATTTTACTTTTAAAAAATTAAAAAAATAAAGGGGGGGGGTGCTGATAAGAAATTTTTATGTGGTTTGTGAGAACGTTGCAGCCTGTCATACACTGTGGGAGATGGGGGTAAGAACATCTGAGCTCCAGCCAGCTCCTTACAGAAGCCAATGGAGGTGTTTTTAAGTTACCCTAAAAGTACAGCAGCTCCAGCCCTTCCACTACTGGGTTTTTTTTTAAGCTGCTTGCCTGATGAGGGCACGCATTGGCCCAGTGCGTCAGCCATACATACACCCAACTGGCACAGCTTTTAAACAATAAGGGAAGATAGTCTAGGCTAGAGCAGCTGCCTCTGTTTTGGGAGGCCAGTGTCATAATTTGTGTCTTTCTGGTTTTTTTCTGTTGTCATTTCCTCATTGTTCTTCTGTGTTGGTGCTCATCACATAGTCCCGCACTGGTGGCTGGGTTCCTGAGAGCAGTTTGGTGTCAGGGTGGACGTTTGTCGTCTGAGCTGTTCAGCTGATTTCTGCCTACTTTGTTCCAGTACTCACCACTGCACTTGTTTTACTTGTCTGCTCTTTTTAACGTTAATCACACCTGTTTCAGGGTATCAGCAACTTAATCTAGCTCAGGTCCTGTCCAAGGCAGCATCCAGTTCCTGTACCTCCTGACAGATCTTTGCTTAACATCTTCCTCAGTCTTAAATGACAGAGATTCCACAGCCTTCTAGAACGGTAAATATGTACTGTTAAATGCTGTTATTACCTGTAGAAAGCCTCCTACTGTCTGATTTAAATCTTTCTTACTGAAATTAAACACCCCTCCCCTACTTTTTTTCCATCCTGGGCATGGAGAATAAAATTCACCTCTGCCTCTCCCTCCCTCTTTCTGGTACATCCTTGGCAGCTGAGACTGCTCCATGGTTCCCTTCAGGCCCCTTTGCTGAACAACCCCAAGGAGTTCAGTTTCTTGTGTGGACAGTTTGTCCCATGCCTCTCCTGGGCACAGAACTCCAGCTGATGCCTTCCTACCTAGCTGAGCTGAGCCTGAGGATTACATCAGCCGCCCTTTAGTTGCCATATCCTGGTTCCGGATTTACCTCTTAAAACCAGGATGCCACTTCTGACCCAGGGGAGTTTGAATGCACTGCAAGATCCTATATACTTTCTATGGAACTGCCTAATTGTTCCCAAGCCTGCACTTGTGCTGGAGTGTAGTGCTGCCAGAATGTAAAATCCTGTATTAGAGATACTTCAGTTTAATTTTTTTACCATCTGTTTCTGTGGTTAGTCAAGTTTCTGTTTTGAACCCCTGTCGTGTGGTGTATTCACAGCCCTTTTTTTACCTTTCTCTGGCACCAGCACAGTACTACTAATTAAAAACACTGAATGGCAATGGAGCAAGAGACCTCTGCACAATCTTACTGCTGTGCAACGATGAACTCATGATAAATACTCCCCAAGCAGACTTTCCCAACAAGCTTTGTCAGCTGTTCCAAGCAATTTTAACCGGTACTATGTTTTCTTAATCTGAGAATATCGTGCAAGAGGGTGTCAAAAGCCTCATGAAAATCAACATACATGATATCAGCTGCTTCTCACCTTATGGTGTATTACACTGTCTGAAGGGAAATATATTGGTTTGAAATCAGCTGACACATTTATTTTGGCTTTCATCATCATGCTACTCTTCAAGCATGAAAAGGATCGAAACCTAAATCTTGCCCGGAAAAATTCTGAAAGACTGCAGCTGATTTGATCTATTGTTTCCTCTTTCCCTGTTCTAAAGATTGCTCTTCTAAATCACAAGAAAACCTTTAATGACTCTGTTAGCCACTTCTTGGACTTTTCTGTTTTGGTGCCTAGGATAAGACCTAAGCTGAATGAAAACATCTCACATACCTCAGCAGTGATCTGGCAGGATCCCTGTGAGTCCCCATGAAACTGCTGGTGGTATATTTTGTGGGTTTGTACTGCTGTGCTTTGTCTTCATGTGGTGTTCTCACAAAGAAGGCTGATGTGAATCTAGTAAGAAGCTCCCATAATGTGCAAAGCCTTACTAATGTGCCTTCAACTACCTGTAGGGATAAAAGGAGGAAAGTGCTAACCTATCACCAGGATCAATGTTTATTGAATGACCTTAAGAAGGAATAGGGAAGATACGAGATAAACCTCAGAAGTGTCTTGTGGTGAGGCTGGACTGGAGAACCTTTAAAAGTCCCTTCCAACCCAAACTGTTACAAGATTCTATGTCCTAACATCCAGTGATGAGAAACAAGAAAGCACAGTCCTGTCACAGTCAGCCAGGCAAGGCAGTGTCCCACCATGACTCTGGAACACAGGGTGAGGGCTGTGGTTCTGCCCCCGTCCCTGTCCTTTGCCAGCTTGGGGAGGGGGAGCAGTGTGAAGCTCAGGCAGTATTCATGCATCTAAAATTCAGCATCTAGTGGAGGGATTCCCCCATATTCTTTACTGTCCTTCCCTAGGATTTACAATAGGGGCCTGATTTTTTTTCTGATCCTTGGACTTTAGTCCAGATCAAGCTGCTACTGCTTACCAGTGGGCTCCTATTACTCTTTTCCTCTGAAGTCTTGCCTAAAGCCTCCCCATCCCAGCAAGCTGGCAGGCAAAGAGGCTTTCCTCATGACGAAGATTCCAGCCTTCCTCAACAGCTCATGCAATGTAACCCCATGGCTGAGGGTGACAAAGACATCCAGGAAACATCATCTGTGCACTCATCTCCAGGACACATTTGGCCTTGCAGAATCCTTGAGCAGGATTAGGATTCACAAGTCTAAAGCAACGTCACCACTACTTTTTCTCTTGTTCAAGCCTTTCCTGAAAGTACCTTACCTGAACAGCCAGGGTCACTTGGAGTGACTCTTGGCTGAGTCTGAGCCTCTCCACTGCCTTTGGGGCCTGGGTACCAACAGAGACCCCATCTCCTGGGCAGGAGCTCTTCTGTCGTGTCCAGCTGAAAGTCACCCGTCCCTGCTCCTTTTTCCTTGCACTGATGACTGTGAAATGGTTTTTCAGTAAGGCATTTGTCATTTTATGCAACAAGGAGCGAGTCCTTACTTGCAGGCAGGATATTGGAGCAGCAATTTAACCCATCTTTAATCTCGTGGCTACCTGTAAAGAGCAGAAGCAGAGGAAACATGCAATATATTTCTTCTTTCCTTACCCTAGCAGATAGAGCAAACAATGAATCATTTTCTTCATAACAATATTTTTAGTGGAAGACTGTTATCATACCTCTTCTTGATCGTCCTTTTGCCTAGACTAAAGTAGCTTTATGTTCTTTCCTCTAGACTCTCCATAATTTATCTGAATCTTTGAATTGTCATCCCCAAGAGTGGAGGCAGTCCTCCTGTCTGGGCTTCACTGGGAACAAAACCAACAGAATAATGATTTCCCTTCCATGTTATGCTCCTATTAATGTATCTTATAGTCGATAAAGCAAATCTTTAATTAAGTTGTCTCTGTCAGCATAAACTTTGCACCTGTCCCATGTAGTGGCATGGTCAACTGCACCAAGTCTGGGCAAGCCTGTAAAAGGATTTAGGTGCCCATGAATTTTAT
Organism: Podargus strigoides; assembly: GCA_028020825.1. Lineage (NCBI taxonomy): Eukaryota > Metazoa > Chordata > Aves > Caprimulgiformes > Podargidae > Podargus > Podargus strigoides. Next base: position 16,310,826 of record CM051621.1, on the reverse strand, counting down.
TTAGGCACTTGAATACTTTTAGAAAGCTGATCTCTTGCATATTCTGTTGAGATTGTCACTTTATTAAGGTGTAATAGCCATAAATACGTCTTAATGGTTTTGCTTTGGGACCCCAACGCCTTGATTTCAGATAATCAAAAGTGTGGTTTTTTTGTTTGGTTTTTTTTTTTTAAGACCTGCAGCAAGCAATTAAGATGCAATTCGGCTCCACTTACAATGTCACTATCTTAACATGAAACCCTAGATGTAGTGCTTTGAAGGAGAGAGCTGAAAGGTGCAAGCTTTGCCTGTTTTCCTTTGCACTTCAATAATCTTTACATTTACACTTCCAGTGAGGTGTCAAAGATTTAGATGTTATATTTTTGGATAAGAACTGAAATAAAATACTTCAGGCAAGAAGTTAAGTCCCTGAGCCTGTAATCTCAGTGTACTAACAGACCACAAAGAATCAGAGACACTCTTCACCCTGATGGGTTTCCTGAGTGATTGATGTATTTTATATAGTGCCATTTAGTGTAAAGACCCCACTCTTGTGTATAACATCTAATGAAAACAACCTCAAGTCAAATATTTGTTTAAAAACAAAACAAAAACAAAAAACCCAAAATAGAACCAAAACCCCACAACCTCCACCCCACACTGTCTTTTTAAGGCAAATCATAGCAATTTCCAGAGCATTGCAGTCTACAAAAATCTTCAAAATTATGTGGGACAGCTCCTTGGTTATAGCTGACTTCTCCTAATTAAACAAATCCAATTAGTAATTCCTAGGTTGAAAGTTGAAAGCACCAATATAGCTTGCCCTTCAATGCAGTAACACTTAAAGATACCTTTAATCTGAAGTAATTAATTAGGAAATATACTATAGTTCCCCCTAGGCAACTCCCCTAGCAAACAACTGGCACTACTTAGAAGCGTGTCTGCTTGAAAGTGATGTACATATTAAAAAGTATACCCCAAATTCTATAATAGCTTTCACTTAAGCCATAAATCCTGCTTTTTGAAATGTGCAATAAATCCCTGTGCAAATATAATACCATGCTTTCACATTTCAGCCAATAATCTCAAAAACAATAAATCTCAATTAAGCTTCACAGCAGCACTTTCTCCCACAGAGGGACATAAAAGACTATTTCCGCTTAAGAAATTCATGAGATGAAGCACCACTGACCCCAGATCTGTCTCATACTAAGGAACGAGGCCAGAAGGATCTATAATGCTGGTCCAGCCTAAAGAACAGCACTTCCCTGAAGCAAAAGAAACTATTTCTTTTCACTGTGTTGGGTTTGATCAAGGGAATGTGCAAAGGTATTTCAAGACTAGGCTTCAGGATTATCCATTCTCCATGGATAAAATTCTGAGCAGGTTCACCCCTCTCTGAAGCACCATGATTGATAGGCACCATGAGATTTAAAAAACCAAAAAGGTTTGGATACCATTTTCCTGTCTTGGACCTCTAGGACATGTTTTTTATTATTATTATTTCAGGAGCTTTTGTCTGTTACCCTAAGAGCTGGAGGCTTTTTCTCTAAAATAAATACATAAATTGCAGATTGCAATACAATCAGAAGACTCCAGGAGTTCCAGCCTTAGGAAATACAGCAAGCATGAGTATTGTGAGATTGGCAGGACTGCAGTGCAAAAATGAGGCTTGCCACCTTACCTAAATGTTTTCTCCCAGGGTGAAATGCTCCTCTACTGCAGAGAACCCACAGAAGTAGTTTTGCATCGTATTACCATATAATTATATGGGCTTATTAAGAGCAATCATAGTAAGAACTGAACAACTCCTAATTGCCATCTCTGTCATGAGCACGGTGGTGAGTATTGCCTCGGCTGCGCGTGCAGCTGCATTTCAAGGCAGCAATTAGAACAGCCCCTTTTATGAACAGGGTTACCTGATACTTGGCTTGCAGAACAACTTACTTTGACTGAAAAGTTGTCACAAGTTGTTGAGTTTACAGTCACATACAGCTCTCTAGAGCTAATAATAGTCTGATAATGCAGTGAACATTTTTTCTCTTTCCTTCTTTAATGTGTATCTGAGATTTACTAAATCGAAGTCTTTTTCATTAAAGAATGTGTCCTCTTCTTTCCCGATTTCTCTGTGTCCTTGTATTCAAGGTGAGAAGGCAGGCCTGCTCCAGATCTGATGTACCATTGGACCAAATTTAGTATGGCAGTCTAAAAGCGATTGTACCGCTTTGGTGAGGTAAAGTATACATTAATATCTACCAGTTAGGTTCTGATTGTGGCAGCAGTACTCTGCTGGAGCTCCTCAGTTCATCTGGCAGAAGTGTTGTCTGCAGTAGATAGCTAACAGTAGAATTCAGGCTGGGTAAGTACCAAAAAAAGCATCTTTTCTCTATTTTCACTCCATTTGAACAACACCCTCCAAAACAACATCAGTCTGTGTGTCTGTTGCCCAGTCCTGACCTTAAAAATGCAATGAAATTCATCACTGGTCACATGCGTAGAGGATGTGCTCTGAAAGCATCTTCCTCGCTACCAAGAGTAATTGTTATTTGATAACCACAACTGTACTGAGTCAAGGCCAACCACTGTGCTACAGGTCAGGTCACATTGTGTTAGGGGAGCTATAAACACGTGCCGGGAATGACCATCACTGTGTAGACAGGTGACGATAGATTTTATTTGAAACAAATGCTGTTTCTGAAATATTCCTCGATGCAAACAGACTAAACATTCCATTAATTTCAGAGGCCTCTATTAGGAGGCTTTCTTAGGAGAGCCTGAAAGGAAAATTATGCTCATCTTCATCGTCTTGCTCATGATAACAGAATGACAAGCCCGAGAGCAGCAAAGGTCAATGTGCAAATTTCATGTGGGAATTATCTTCACAGGCTTCACTGGATTGCTGCACAAATGAGCCAAGACAGGGAAACACCAGAAAGGTCTTTCAAACTGTTTTACCTGTAGGAGGAAACTGAGTGTGGATGCATCTTTAATGAGATGCTGCTTGTTGACAAAGACTCTGGCATTGTTTAGCAGAGCCTGAGAAAGACCAAACAGGGCTGTGTTTCCTTTCTAACATCTCATCAGCCTTACGGCCAGCCCCCTGGCCCAGAGCACTGTCTTCATAGACTTTCTTTTAGGGTTCTGCTACATGTGCTTTTGCAGCTGTACCCGTGGCAGTTCCCACTGGCTTCCTCTGAGTTTTTTCCTTCTCTTCTGCTCATACCTATGCCTACTTAAGCAATACCCAAGCAAGCTTTGTGGCTTAGTCTTGCCCTTAATAAGATTCATGGAGGGTTTCCTCTTTAAACAGGTGCCACTTATGAAGACACATCCACTTTACTATAGCAGTCCTCTTCCCTTGTTGGGTGTGGCTTAAATGGGCTAAATCCTGGTAACGGATGGAAAGAAATGAATTTGAATTAGACTGCCAAAGTGCTCTCAACACATAGTTTCCTTCCTAAACCATGACCCTCCTTTTAACATCCAGCCCCTCATCTCAGTGTTTGTTTCCTGCCACAAGGCCCTCCTAACACCTGAATAATCTCATTTAACCTAATGGTATCTTATTTAACCCAGTGGTTCCCACTGTGGGTTTACAGGAGATCCAACCATGGCAGAGTGCAATGATCACCAGAGAAAAGGACAGTGCCCGAGCATACCAAACAGCTGCTGCCTTTCTGAAGAAGACCCTGTATCACTGGCAGTAGTGGAGAGACAGAGATAAATGCAACTGTGAATTAGTGCGCAAACAAGGTCATCAAGAATTTCTCATTTCCAGTCACTTACGACTGCTTTTTTTCAGAACATGTGGTGTTGACACTAATAATCTCTCCCTTTTTGATCTTCCCATTTCTTTACTGCTTATTTCTCCCTCACACAATTAGTGCAAGTTGTTTGTGCCCTTTTATGGCCACCATATGTTGGAAACCTGAACTCTGCAGGGAGCCTCAGTCAGCACTGCACAAGCTGTTGCAGTGTTTGAATGGAGATGCTGGAGTTCTGCCAGGGGAGGTTGCTCTGGACCCATCCTGCTGGGTTTGTCTGTTTCCCAGACGCTGTAATATTCCTGAGAGCTCTAATGACCAGGGAGGACACTTGTGTATGCGCAAGCAAGAGGTAGTTCTCCTAACCCCCACAGATTTTCAACAATTGAGAGACCAAGCTGAAATCTGACATCTATGAAGGACTCCAGGGAGAAATTTTCCAGGTTTATTTGCTGCTCTGTCCAGTTGTTTTTTAACATCCAACTCAGGAATATAAAGTGCCATTGTCACCAGAAATTCTTTTGATGAATATCTGAGAGTTATTTCTAGCAGGATCACTATTTCCTCTGAGGTTTCTATTAAAAAAAAAAAGGCAAGTTATTCAGAAAACAAGTATGTTATTTTGACAAGAAGCCCAGTCAATTCCCAGTGCTTTTGTACATATTCTGTCCTGAAAAACTCAGACCCTTTGCACCTGGAATAAAAATTTTCTGCCAGGTAACTTCTCTGTTTTCAAGCTACAGTTGCCTTGCACGTGACTTCAGGGTAACTGCACAGCCACGGGTGTCTGAACGAGCCTTGAGTTCCTTCATGTAAAATGGACTGTAGTCCTGCTCTGCCAAAGGCTGCACAAGCTCTGGCTGTCTCTTAGATGCTTCACAAAGGTAAAGGTGGAGCACTGGGCTGACGATTTTTGGATGTCAGACATCCCTTCATGTGGATCTTCTTTACAAGTGCTGGTGAATAAAGGGTAGCTCAGTGTGGCTGTCTAACAGTGATGTTGACACTGCTTCATTGAATGATCTCTGCTTAGAGGTGTCCTTACTTTGGCTATTAGCATGGCTAGGCTTGGAGGGTCTGGTCCCATTGTATGAAAAAATATTGTGTAGAATACAATTGTATAAAAAGAAAAGGTGCCCTTCATTTTGAGAGCACGAAGGAGCTCTCCCTGACCAATGAATTCCGTAAGGAAGGCAATATTCACCTTTTAGGATTAATAGAAGGATGTTGAGTGATGAGGGCATGGTATGATATGGACTGTCACATTGAGTGGAAGTATCACACGAGTGCAAATAAAACTCCAATTTTTCCAGTCAACTAAATTGCAGTCAGAGAGAAAGAAACAGCCATAGAAGATGAGATGCCAAATAGTTCAAAATTTTTGGTTTTTTCTCATGGCATAGTATAACTAGGTGCACCCAGAAAATACTAAGAGAATGATCCAAACTGAACAAAAAAATCTCTATTTCTGTGGAACTAGAAATTAAAAGAATTGATTATATTATTATTGTTATTGTTATTGTTGTTATTATTATTATATTTATTTGTTTATTTATTATTATTTATGTCTTCAGGGTGCATCTTGCTCCAAACCCCAGGAGGGAGGATGTCATCTTCCCCCTTTAAGCTGGCTACAGATTGGGCTGTGAACACTGTGAACACTGAAAACAAGACTCTATTGCAGCATGATCCAGCTGCCAGCTTGAGGATGGAGATTTTATTTTTTCATGTTCTTCCAAGCAGGTAATGGGAGAGGTTTCAGCATTGTCATTTTCTTGGGGAAGAAATTCTTCCTGCTCAGGAAGAATTTGTGGGGAATTGCATAAATGACACTTATTCCTTTTTTTTTCCTTCCTCTTAAGCATTGTTATTTCTGTGCCTTTAAGCAGCTTTGCACTGTGAATCACATCTATTTTGAAACCTAGAGACTACGTTTTGTATAAATACCAGTTATGGAACCTGAATCCTTATCAGCAAGACTCAAATCCCATTAGTATTGCATTTTGCATAAAATATTCAAAATGAATAATATATATTTGTAGGGAAAAGGAGGAGTAAATTAGTAAATAATAAAAAAAATAATTTTATGTAGGAAAGCATGGCCTGAGGTCTTGGGAAGTTACACATAATAAGTAGGCAAGTATGTTGCTTAATTTGAGTATTTTCTGTAGGTGGATGATGGAAATGCACAGAACTGATGTGTAAATAATGCACATACACTTAGTGACTCTGACCCGTTGCTTCTGAAACTGAGGAGAACATACCAGGAAGATCCTAACAATAATGCTCAAGTCTCTAAGCCACATGAACATATATGGCTCCCAGCAGCTATTACAAAGGCAGACTGACAATTTGGGAATTGTAATTTGATGATTTCTTCTCCCCTCCTGGCCCCACTCATCATGAGGGGCTTTTTTGTGACAATGTGGATGGGGGATTCCAATGCATGTCTTGTTCAAATACTGAACTTTTCAGTTGTTAGAGAGTAAATTCACAAAAAAATGTGTGTCCTCTTTGTGTGCTACTGAAAACAAGTACATACATGGTCTAATTTGTTTATAAAATTTCAGAGACAGACATGTGCTGCAGATGAATCTAAAAGAACAGCTGGCTCAAGCTAGATGCTGTGGATTGGAAATACTAATTAATGTTTTTCTAAAGGCTGTATGTCATGCTGCAATTCACCCCAGGACTAGGGAAAAAAAGATATTCACAGCAAGAGACCAAGCCTTGCAAGTATTTGTATGCTACTGAAAGCTTCACTCAAAAGCAGCACAAATTTACCCTGAGCTCTTCCTCTGCTTCCACATCCCTAAATGGCTCTTCACAATAGATTCTAGTGTTTGTATTTGGGACAAAACAATTGCAAATACAGAAGTCAACAGACAACTAGTTTTTCTATATCCTAGTATCTTATCTACTGCCTTTCTGCTCTGGTAATTGCAGTGGTCTCGGCAGTGGAGGAAGCCCCAGGTAACTCTGCCTGGCGGGAGCATGAAGAACTGTCCCTTCTCAAAGCAGAGCCACACACTGGGGAGTCTTTCTTCAGACCCTCCTGTAATGTTTTGGTAAGTAAAAGTAACCAAGTCTTGTGAAATTTGGAGAAAATTACTCCTCTGCATACTTTCTCAATTACAGAGGACAAGAAAACCCCATGTGCCTTGTCTTTGATCTCCACAGATTAACTGGGAGGACTTAGCTGAAGGCCTGGAATCTTCCTCCAGTTGACAGCAGTGTTCTGGTCTTTATTTCAGCCTCCAGCCTTTGAGGCACCAGGATGCCTGCCATCCTGGCAAACCTCTCCCAAATAAAAAATGCTGTGGCTTTGGTAGCCTCCCATTAGACTTTTTATTGCCTCACTGGCAGAGCGACTTGCTGTTTGCTGAGAGAGCTCCAACAGCCTTTCCCTTACTGTGTTAACGTAAGACTGATGGAAGATCTTACCACAGTACAGAACCCAGTGCTCTGTCCCTGTCTGAAACGCTGTCTAACAGAATTGATAAAGGAATTAAATCTTCCAGCAAGCACCTCAAATAGATGTGATATTCATGTTTGGAGATGATGTATGTTCTGCTCTGGATATGGAAAACTAGCTCCTGTCTAGTGCATTCAGAATGGATAAACAAGTTGTCATGCATAAGTTTAATGGTGAAAATATCTTTGTGTGGGTGACAGAAAGAGGATAAATGCATTTAATATGAAATCTTGTTTTATATATATGAATGCATAGGCTGTATTTCTCATACACGACAGCATAATTTCTAAAGCATTTTTAAGGTTTTTATAGGTCCAGTTCTGCTCAAAAGAGAATTCAACAGATCATATGGAAACTCTCCCTCTCTTTTTAGTGGCTTAATACATGGGCAAAACAGGCAGTTGCTGAAGACAGAAGTCTGACAGGGACAGCAAAAACCCTATAAGAGGCAACTACTGCCTCCTTTGCCTATTAGAAGGGGAATTGCTGCTGGTGGTGAGGGTTTTGGCTGTGTGGGGCAGGGGCTGCTCTGCCCCTGTTCTTCAGCGGGAGCTGTATCAGAGACATGTTCATAGCTAAGAAACAGAAGTTTGGCCCTGTCTGTTCTGTTGAGAACACTCGCATTGGCCTTGTCCCACCCTGGCCCATGTGAAGTTGAACCTCTGTGCAGAATGCAAGCCTGCATTTGTAACCGTGACACTCTGATCTCGGCTGAGCTTCTCCAGTGTTGCGGGGGGAGCAAATAAAAGCATGAAATTGTGGCTAATATATATTTGGAGCCTTCTGCCCTGATATCAATGGCCCTGATAGCTGCAGGAAGAAACTCTCAATGATGCTGATGCTGTAATTTCATTTGTAATGGGTGTTCTACTATCTGAAACAAAAGATCAGCACTGCCAGAGGGCTCTTGCATGGTTATGACTAATACAAACAAGTATTCCAAAGTGATTTTTCCTTTGCAAACTGATCCCATGGTGTGTTTACCTAAGCCATTCTCTTCTGGGGGTAGCTTGGTGACACACTTCAAGCATAAGAATCACTAAACTAGATTTAGTCATGCATACTTGAGTCACAGTCTGGTGTTACTTAATTTAGCACAGGCCATTAAATATTTTTACCTCTGTATTAGGGTCAGGACAGGAGAACTAATCAAGCGAGACTCAGGGAGGCTTTATATGTCATATAAAGTACTCAAGCTAATCTTCCACACTCACACTTACTCCCCACCACGTGACTGAGACAGAAACACATGGGGGTCACATATTTCATTTATATATACATATATTTAGTTGTGAGTTTGGTGAGACTAGTGTGCATGTGTACAAGAGCAATATCAAACATTAAACCATCTTAATGCAAAAGCAAAGTCTTTCAAGGTGAGGATAAAGATATTCAAGGTGACAGCCAGAGCAGAGACACAGAGTCCCCAGCCTGGTCTAACCTGAAGATGTTTTGTTGGTACAGATAAACCATGGATGCATTGCAGTGGCACAAAATGCTGCTTACTTCAGCATGGGTACTTTGGTGCAGGATATGTTCACTGAGGTTTCAAAGCACAAGATTTATTAATATATTAAGAGATAATTACACTTGTGGCAATATCCTTGCTACACACAGGCCTGAAGTGAAAAGACACGTGTGGCACAATGATTTCAGAAATCTTAATCTCTTTAGCCTCTTTAGTATTCATCTTGTTAAACATGTACAGCACTAAATAAATTGGTGCTACTTAAATATTTATCAGATGTCTCCCTGCATGTTTAAATAACAAGCAGGCAGCCAGTCATAAACATCAGCTTTTTTTTTTACCACCCCTCCAGGATCATCTGCACTTACTCTTTTCTCCTCAAAGGCTCAGCATCACGGCTGCCCTGGTGCCACTGAGTGGGAAGAAGCTTGTCAGGGTCCGTCAGGCTGTGTGGGAGCGGTCTGGGAGGCTGGGATGGAGCCCAGGATTCCCCTTAGGGTCCAAAAGGCAAGTCCCTGACACAGCAGTGGGTTCCATTTCCCCAGGCTGCAGGGTCAGCCCTTGGCTCGGCCGCCTCAGTTGGTTACCTGGTGCTGTTTGCAGCACTGAGTAGGCATTTCGGCACATTTTTATTTGGAACAAGTTCTGTTTACCTTTGTGATTCAAAATCTCACTGCACCTTGAAGCTGTTGTATTATTATAACCTTTTGCTGCAAATAAGCTTTAAAAAACTGGTTTGCATCATCACCAGGAAGCTTAAAAGCAGAAAGGGAAGAAGTCAACTATTTTGATATGAATTAGAAACACATAGCAACAACCATTAACACAGCCTCGTCCCATATGCCATTTCCACTGGTGACTACAGTACATTTAAACAGTGCAAAAGTTTGTGCTAGGTGCCCCCAGAGAATTGTAATGAGAATTTGTTTCCAGCCACGTTTCACACAGTGCTGGTGCCAGCCAAGCACAAACACATGTCCTGCTGCTGAACACTAGAAGAGGAAATTGAAACAAAGGGTCCTGACAAGACCACAGCATGATACAGACTGAGGTTCTGATCCCAAGAGTGTAAGTCCTACAGATTCACTGGGCTCAGCAGCGTTAGTTTCAACTAGCACGAGTACTGGCAGGGCTAGATATACAGCCATTTATGTTCTGCACTTCAATACCATCTTCCCCCTGAGGAGCCATGCACTTCACAAGCATCTTCATTTCCCTTTTACAGACAAGGAAATCAACGAAAAGAGAGGTTATAATAAAAGTTGGGAACAAAATGAACAAAAAAAGTCAAAGCTCTCTGACTCCTAGTTTTGTGCTGTTACCACAAAACTATGCTTAACCTTGCTCTGCATGCAACTGAGAAAATTGATGGCATGGAAATCTTTTCATAGTACACAACAGGGTAGGTAAATATCAATAGTTCAGAGAGAACCTCTGGAGGCATTTCAAGCTGGGTCTTTTGGGACCCAGTTCTGTTCCTTCCAATACTTTCCTCAATGACACAGACAAGGGAGTGGAGGGTGTCCTCATAAAATATGACACTGACACCAATTTGAGAGGTACAGCAAGCAGTTCGGAGACAGGATTATTCAAAATAATCTTTATAAACTGGTAAAGTCCTAAATCAAATCTATGAAATTTAAAGAAAGCAAAGTGAAAAGAAGGAAAAAAAATCAAACACACAAAAAAGACCCCAGGAGATACTTGCATGGGCAGCAGTACTGAATAAGAACTTCTGGATATTGGAATAAGCAACAAACACACTGAGTATGGACCAAAGATGGGACGCTCTTACCAAAAAGGCAGATTCAGCAGTGCATGAAGAAGAGAATTATATGGATGATATGGAACATCATTATGTTGCTTTCCTCAGGAAGAGGGTCCTCAGCTGGAGTCACATGTTTACATAGGGGAATTCTGTGTTTTAAAGGACATGGTCAAATTGGAGAGAGGTCACAAGACAGAAATTAAAAGATGACTATCACATAGCTTTAAAGGAACTGGGCTTTCATCCAGAAAACAGAAGACCAGGGGAAGGGCACAGTAACATGTTCCAGTGCATGTTCCAGTATTTTGAACAATGTTATAAAAACAATGACAATCAATTACTCTCTGTGTCCACTGAGGGTAGGATGAGCAGAAATGAACCTAATTTGCAGCAAAGAATATTTAGGTTAGATATTAGGATAACTTTCTTATTATGAGCATAATTAAGCATTGGACCAGACTGCCTGAGGGACATAGTGAATCTGCCTTTGTGGGAGGTGCTGGAGTGCAGGCTGGGCAAGCGCCTTGGGATGCTCTGGGCAGACTTTTCAGGTGGGAGAGGGAACTGGGGACCCTTCCTACTCTGTTTCTATGCCTGCATGGTATTTCTGAAGTTCAGAGATCCAGTGCCCAAATGAAATTTAATATTCCTGACACTACTATCTATCTTAATATTCATCTGGTCTTCATAGCAGCTTCTAGAGCAAAAGACAGAAATTAAAAGTGTGCTCCAACTGGTTAAGCAACTCAGTTGATAAGACTGAATAAAAGTGCTCCAGAGAATTTATTTTGGTCACAAATAAGTTCAAAATGACTTCATACTACGATCAAAGCACTGCTAAATCTGTGCTTAAACCTCTTCCTGCCCACCGAGAAGAACTGACATTCTGCAGATTTAAAATACAGCAACTGAGGCAGCCTGGATACAAAGGTTAACCTAGACAGATTAATATGAGCTCATATAAAGCTCTTAATGCTATTCCAAATGCTAATAGTGACTGACATTATAGGGTTTCCTGGAACTGATTTAGAAAGATGAGAACTGTTTGCAATAAAAAGTCTGTTTATCTAATAAGAAAAACAAAAATTCCTTAATTACCCAGCAATTTAGCCAATTATGATCTCATTTAATAGACAAATCACTTCTAAACATGGCATACATGTGTCTGATTTCCCAAGACACTGTACTGTACTGTACAGTGCTCTTCAAACAGGGCTCCAGAGGCACTTCCGAAATAGCTGCTGACAGAAGCCTGTGAAAAAAGGCAAGCTTTATTATAACCATTTTGCCAACCAGTAAAGTGAACTGCAGCAAGTACAGTGGTTTTCTCAAGGTGAGAGAGAGGGATAGACAGATTCATAGAGAGAGGTTTTAGCTTCACAATGTCCATCCGATAGTCTTTTGTTCCAAGCCTTGGGATACACAGCTCCTGGTTAAGCAGTAAATGATCCTTCACCCTCTTCAGCACATAGGTGCTCTGCAGAGATGCTTTTGAAGATTTTCAGCCATGCACATGCTTTTCATTTTTATTTCATCCATGCACTAGCTTTTCCTTTTTTTTTTCTTTTTTTTTTTTCTTTTTGGTGAAAAAAAAAAAAAAAGAGAGACTATTGTGAATCTGGCAAAGGCATAACAGGAATTTTGAGAACCTCGGGGAGCTGAGCCATTTCACTGAGAGTAATCTTAGCTCACAAATAGAACAGCAGTCCCTGATAGTACTGCAAATCCTGCTTCAGCAGCAAAAACGTCTTAGAAGATTTTTTTTCCCCCTCTCTAAAATCCGTGAGAAAATATATACTTAAAATCTTGAAGTATTCAATTATAAAAATACTATCCCCCCTCCTCCATCATAGAATAACTTCAATATTAAAAAATAAATTGGGCTTCTCAGTGAAAATCAAAAGAGAAGATATTTAATTTACTGTCTTTCAGATGTTCTGAAGTGACTGCACAAAATAAATATACGAATGGTTATAACATACACCAACTTAGGCTGGAAATTCAACTGGAAGGATTTTTCAAGTGTATCTGGTATGCTGTGTCACTAAGTACAAACTAATAACATTTGATGTACACCAGAATTCAGATCTGGGTGACAGCTACATGCACAGAATCACAGAATCATTTGGGTTGGAAAAGACCTTTAAGATCGTCCAAGTCCAACCATTAACCCAGCACTGCCAAGTCCACCACTAAGACACATACATGTCCTCTTGTTGGGTTCAATGTAAACTGTATTCCCACCCCAGGGCAGACTGTTTTCTAGTCTTTCTGGAAATTTTCACAGATTTCACACAGGCAGGAAATATTTTCATGTGATCTCTCTGCTCTTGCTTTGGCAACTCTTGGGTGGAATTACTATGCATACTTTTTTATAATGTTTTGCTGGATTTTGCTCTGTGTATTGAGATATTCTGCAAGCTACTTAAATCCAATTACAAAACCACTGCAATGTGCACATTTGGTAATATGAAACAGCTGCTAAAGAAACCTTAAAACACATCTAATGTGCAATTTTTAATTGCATGCCTGTACTGTATCAACTCTCAGATAGCTCATACAGAATAAAGAAACTAATATGTTTTACTGCAGTGTATTATGGATTACTTTTACATGATGATTGCTTCTACGACTGAAGCGTAATGTGGGAATTTATTTCTTTTCCTTACTAAAAATAGCAGAGGATAATACTACAAATCTGCAAAAGCAAATATTTAAGCCCATGAAGAGGCAAATGCTAGGATGAGCAAGGTGCAACTGAAACTGAGATCTGGTAGCCTTGAGAAAGTTTTACCAAAATATGGTGAAAATTATTATCCTTTGGACTTGTAAAGATAAATACAACAAAAAAAAACACAAAGTCCCTAAGTCTGTGGAAATATTCTGCCTGGCAGGTAGCTGCCCTTGATTGTCCTGTAAGGTCTTTCGGTGACTGCCTCTTCAGATAGGCAGGATGCAATGCAGCAGAGTTAAATGAAGTGTCAGTTTAGAGAGGAGTGGAAACAGGAGTTTGCAATCTAAACTCAATCTATTAGACCTCCAGCTCTTCAAATGTCTGTAATTCAACGTTCAGAGAATTAAAGAGCAGAAAGACTGCCACAATATGAGTGAAGTGCAGATCTATAGATAAAGCATTAGAGAAACAAACAATGGCTTCCAGATTTGTCAAAAGACCTTTTCTACCTTAGCAGCTGTGTAGGATTTTCAGGGTTTATATGCTGAAGAGAATACTGCTGCCTTTTCCTTGGAATTGGCACTAAAATCCCCATCTTTTATCTGTCATGTCCACTTTGGACCACTGCCTCTTCCAAGCACAGACCTTCCTTTTCTACACTGTACAGCATGTGCCATACTTGGTGGCAGGGAAAGTCTACAATATTCAACCACAGGCGCTATTTTAACCAAGCGACCAGGCAACATCAGTGCTGGTGAGTGTTAAAACACATTATTTAACATGTTTCTTTCTATTATTTAGTTCAAAAGAGAAGAGAAGAGAAGAGCATGGAAGTTACACTTAGCAAGATTCTCATCAAGAATCATGGTGCACTATCATAACAGCTTTAGTTTGTGGCACCGAACAGAGCTGGACTAAGATGTGAAGGGTAGACTTGAAGACTAGTACCACCACTGATTGGTGGTGGTACCTAATTCTTTGGTATCGCTTGGTGCTGTGTGGAGCTGCTACTTTGTTCATCACTATGAGGCTGTTCAAAAGAGTAGAAAAGAAATCAGAAGCTGAAACTAGACAACTCAGGTGAAAGGTAAAATTTTAATCTTTAATAATGAGAGAAGATGGCCATTCAGAGAGTTCACAATCCAACAAAGGTCTACTGTCACCTGAAACCCAGGTGCGCCTCTCTAGAAGTCTGCCATACCTGATGAGCTTGATGTTGAAACTAGTATGTGAGTCTTCATGGCTTCATGTATGTTGTGCATATGAATCAAATGCAATGTAATGAGAACAGTCATCTCTGACTTTAAAAAAAAAACCCTAAGAATCAAGGAGCTTATGAAACAATGCTTGATCATTCATTTCTTCACCAGACGCAGAGCAGACCAAAGAGCGCATGACCTGCTGCAGTCCTTTCTATGAAAGCAGCTGATGAGCAAGTAGGATGATGAAAGTTTGTTTCGCCCAGACTATGTGTGCAATGTCTCTGTTTCTCAGCTTGTGTGGGCCTCCATCCCCAGGCCAAAGGGTGCAGACTGTGGAATGTGCTCAAGTGAACGACCTGCACCCCAGGCTTCACTACCTCTTGAACTGTGCCAGTCTGGAGACTGCCAGCAAATTAACACTTACAGAGCCAGAGACTGGAAACCTGAGCAAAGAGCACAGCAGCACGGCAATGCAGATGTGCCCCTGCTTCACTCATCAGCCTGAGTGTGAACTCAAGCATAGAGAGAGGGAAGCAGTAGCCTGCAGCAGGGCAGAACCGAGAGGCACATTGCGGCTCTTGGAGCATGAGGCTGATTCTTGCTCTGCTGCCTGCACAAACACAGCTATGTGCTATCTCTTACTCAGGCTACATTTTAAGACCACAGTTTAACTTCAAAGCAACAAACTTCAGATGTCCTCTGACAGTATAAATGTTTCCTTGTTCTCAAATGCTTAGTGTTGCCACAAAATACTTATAATATGGAAAATCATTTGACATTCTGATGTGCAAAAAAAGACAAAGGAGCAGAGTTAAAGGTCAGTTTTTCTTTTTTATGTCTTGCATGCTTCAACAGCAGAAATACTTTTACCTTTCTTTGTCTCTCATACTTTAATCAGCAAGGAGGTAGAATACAGGAAATAATAAATTCATGAGAACATTAGGGGGAAAAAAGCCAACCTACCACCTTCATTAAATTCTGAAAACACCTTTCTTGACCAATAAATAAATAAATAAATTCCATTATATTACAAAAGTAAAAATGGCATTTTGCTTGGAGCATGTTATCATCAGGGCTGCAGTCTTTTGCTCAGCTGTAATGAACATTTTTGTGCTAAACCGGAGAAGACCAAGGAGGGAGCTGAAGCTGTGAGGTGGCAAAGGGGAGAAGCTGGACTTCTGTTTCACATGATAACAGCTTGTGGCTAATAGGCTGCTGTCCCACCCATCCAGTGGAAAGTGGGGGCTTGGGATGGGGAGGGACAGAAATGGTATATTTTTTAAGTGTGCAGTTTAACACGAGGAAAGGGAGGAAAAAGTTCACCACTTAGACCAGAAGCGTAGACAAGGTAAGAATAAACATTTTTCTCTACCCACTGTATATGAAATTTAGGGATTAGATACTCAGCATATCTCTGTGAAGGGCATATAAAACTCAGGCCTCTTACTATCCTGGTAATAAATTTTCAGCTGAGGTAGAGTCTGTGTAAGATAAATCGTTATACCTCATATAGTTCATTTGAGGAGACTTGCACTAGGTGTAAAGTTAATAATAGAAACTAGAGTGAAGGGGCCCTGTCAAGTTAATCCTGCAGTGTGTGTTGTTTACGTGCTCCCTGCAAGATGTTGTAGGTGGTGGTGTCGTTCTCTCTGAAAACATAATGAACGGATGCCTTCCTTTCTTGTATTTGTTGTGCTACAGATTATTTTATACTGATATTAAAAATAACCTTCTTCCAATCTTCTTTACTCACATCAGACAGAATTTACTCTGGAGCAAGCAGACAAAAGAAGGTCACTGCAGCAGCTAAGCTCCTAAGGTAGGATTACACTTGGGGGAAGCAGGGGAGAGTTACCTTGTGCTGAGGGGACTTCTACTTATCACAGGGTCACAAACAGAGATGAAAGCTGATCTTTTTTTTCCTGACAACTGACTATCGAGATCAATGATTTTTTGCTGCTGCGCTAGCTTTCATGAGTGTACCTAGCTTGGCTGATTAGTTATTTCTGTAGTTTTTTATTGTTACTCATATTAGATGAATAGCTTGTTTAAACTGTGTATTACAGCCTCTCTTGCCTCTGTCCAAGCAGCCCAGCTCAGGTCCTAGCTTTCAGAAGAGACAAACAAATGCATTGATTAAAACACCTAATCTCCAGGCGTCCATGACTGCAGCCAGAGGCAAGGCAGCAGTTTAGGTTTGGTGCTGTGGCACATACAGCTGCTGGCCACTTGTTCACACACACAGAGATGACTTTGTTAGCCAGGACTCAACTTGATGACTGTGCCTGTGGGACCCAGCCTGGCTGAAGCCCCTATGTGCCTCCACTACATACCAGTATACCACAAGAAACAGCCATAGTCGTAGTCAGCAATTAATTGGTCACTAGAAAGAAACTACCAGTAGTTGAGAACAGACATGCCCCATGGCCTAATCCTCATTTTTGAGGGGAAAGGTATCAAACTGTTCATTATGTGGAGTTCCCACAGAGGGAAAACCTGGGAGCTGCTGTCCAGCTCCATTGTCACTAGCGAAGCATGAGGTGCTGAAGCTAGAACCTAAACCTGGGGTGGTAGCTGGCCACTACTCCCCAGTCTGATATCAAACAGCATCAGAACCAAGTCAGGCTTCTTTTGTTCCAGTGTCAAAAAGAGATGTGGCTTTCCTATTTTAATTTCAAGCATTCCTGACATGGTAATTTATCAGGATGTCAAGCATCAAAGCTTGTGAGCAGAAATAAAACACAGAGATGATGGAAAAATGAGGAGGGGGGAGCTCATAAAAGCAGATACAAGCTCCAAGTACATGCATCATGTAATCCCTGTCATTTTGTATCTTCATTTAGTTGTGAAATCTGCTATAGCAACTACTAGTGGTTTCCTCAGATGAAAAGCGATGAATGTAATTTTAAGTTCCTCAAAGAGTTGTCATGCAGATCTATGACAGTCGTGAGAAGGGGTAACAGCAGAGAGTAATGGCAAGACGTGTAGCTGACAAAACATCAACTCTCTGAGGGCATCCTAAAGTGATATACAGCAGAATAAATCTCCTGTTCAAATGAAGGCAATCCTCACTGAAATCATATCCTAAACTGGCATGAATCAAAGGTCTACAATGAAATGTCATGTTTTCTAAGCTTGAGAATGAATGTGAGTAAGATTGTTCATTTTCTTTTTTTTCTATTTTCCCCCAGGAGTAAGAAATGAAGCAAATACATGGCAGGCTGTAGCACACCGCCATTGTGCTGATTCCCACCATTTTTATGGATCCTAATAATTCTTTCAAAATTTATGTGTTTTGTGTCTAATGCACCAACACATTCCTTCTGCCTGCTATCACTCCGGTTCCCTGCTCTCCCGAAGCCTGCAGAGCCCAGGCTAGCCTGGCTCCAGCTTGGAAGAGTTCACAGCTCAGAGTCTGGGCTGTGAACTCACACAGCCCGTAATCCCTTAAGCCTCACATCCCACAGGAGAATTAAGGATGAGAAGGGATGCAGCTGTGGATGTCAGAGAGGGGAGAAGCAGTGCTGATAGGGAGCTGAGCAGAAGGAGGGCATGGTGTATACCAGTACCTGGTGTGTGCTGGGCAGCATTAGCTAATCGGAAGGGCTGGCAGAATCCGAAGGACTAAGCCAGACCCAGAGGAAAGGGTGACATTGGGCGGTAGCAGGGAGGGCAGAGCTAGGCAGAGTGTGCAGTGGTGGAGGGCAGGGAAGGACTCAGAGGTTTTAACCCACAGGACGCTGGGCATAGTGAGCAGGCATCGGGCTAAAGGGTAGAGCTGACAAGAGGGATAGTTAGACTGGTTGGATTTTGGGGTGTTGGCAGAATTCACCCTCCGCTGTGTTCTTGCCAAAGGGTGTGAATCACTTTTCTCCATAGCCCTGGTGCAGGGAAGGCACACTGTTCCACTCCCCCACTTCCACGCACCCTCCTCTCCCTGAACTCACGCTCAGGGAACAGCCAGAGGAACACCAAGCACAATGTGCGAGGGTTTTTTACCTCAATCTTTTCTGTTTTGGGAGGGGGAAAGGTTCGAGTTACTATTTTAGATCTCTTCAGGCAATACTATGCCTAGCTTAATTCCAACTAATGAGAAAGGCTATTTATCTAATAGACCTTTAATCACAAGCTCTACTTAAAAATCAATTACACGATACAACCATTATAGTTAAGCTCTAAATCTCATGTATCTTCCTGTTATCTGAGGATTTTCCTCTGAGATAACAGAGATGATTGATATGCAGCCAGATTTTCAAATGCTCACCACAGAGTACAGGCCAGGGTTTTTCATCCAGCTGTTCCTGTTTTGGATGCTTACAAAGCAGATTTTCAAAGGCCTTAGCACCTACTGCGCTGTGGTTTGAAAGACTGCTTCCTCATTTATGGAGCAATTAGGGGTTTAGCTGCCTTGGGAACCTGACCACAGCTCTGAGTGCTGAGATCATTTAAAAGTTTTGGCCACAAAGAATAAAGCTAGAAGGCATCTTGATTAATTTTAGCCCAATTGCCCTAAGGCACAAAGGACCACAGATAAATGATGGTGCAGTCCCTGGAGGACAAGTTTTTTTGATGCTCTCTGAGCCTGCTAGGACTCCACACTGTTTTCACACATTTTGCTTCTGTAGTGTGACTGCGTTACCCTGTGCATGCAAACCACACACCTGCACATGGTTTGCAGTGCCCACAGCCAAACGTCAAGCAGGTAAGTGTGCAGCAAAGCAAGTCCGGACACAGCCGTGATTTAGATGGCAGGGAGACAGGGAGCAAAGGAAAGGGCTGCAAACTGGTGCAGTATTTCCCACTTTACAGTCATCTGCCTCTACCTGACATGCAGTTAGTGGAGAAGAAACATTGAGAAAAGGTCAGCAGCTGCTTAGAGCACTTTCAGGTCAGACACATACTTGGGGTTGCCAGCAATGTAATGGGAAGCAGCTGAAGAGGTCATGCTTCCATCTACCATCACACAGTGACAAGCTCTGACATTTTAACTAGGTGCTACTCAGAGAACATATTTTCAGTACCTAATATGATATAAATTATCCTAACTCAGTCACTTCCAGAGACCTTAGGCAAACTCCTTGTCTCAGGTTGGATACCAATAGCACAAAGAAACTCAGATGTGACTGGAAAGCTTCAGGTCTCTTATACTGATGGCACCATCCATAAAAAAGCAGGAAAGCTGTTACACATGGTGTCCTGGTTTCCCAGGAACAGGACCATGGGCCAGCCATGGCAGGCAGGCCATGAGTAGTCCCGAGACAGCTGGGAGATTCAGTCAGGGCAGCTGACCCAAGCTGACTCACAGGTGTGTCCCATATCACTTAATCATGCTCATTATAAAAGGAGGGAGTTTATTAAAGGTATAGAGTTCTTTTTCCTGGGGCTCCTTCCTATTGATCTCCCGTTCCTTCTGCTGATCCCAAGGATGAGGCTGAGTATAACCTTGTATACTTTATGTTTGTATTAGTTTTGTTATTTCATTAAATCTGTTTCTACTTCAACCCACGGGGCTTCTCCCTTTTTTCCTGATTTCCCCCCTCTCAGCTGGGGAGGGGGCATGGAGTGACAGAGCAACTGCTACAGTTTAGCCCTGGGTATAAGCTAAATGTAGACACATGGATACCACTAAACAGAAAACGGGTGTTAGCTTAGTCTATTGAAGAAATGACTCCATTGGTCTTGATTTAGTTTCAATTCCTCTTCCTAGCATCTTTTTCCTGTAACTCTGGTTGCATGTCCTGGTTTATGTGAACTACAACTATCTATCTCCTAGGAGTCCTGTGGTGGCTTACTACAAACTGGTAGTAAGCCTATAGCTTGCATTAATTAGTAATCCAAAACAAAATCTTGGTGTCTTTGGTTCTAGCAAGGCTAGATTTCCTGACCTCTCATTCCATGCCATCCTCTTCCGCATTCCCACATTCTCTTCAAGTTCCTGCAGACTATTCCACCCTTGCAGTTATTTATCACTGTAGCCACATGCCTTCACTTTGCAGTTTAAAATTAGCTGAATAACAATGAGATTTGGCTTTTCTTTCTTAACACTGTATAGGAGATAGATTCAATCCCACCAGATCATGTGATTAATAGTGTTGGGCACCCACAGCCCATTATTTGGAAGGAATATGCTCTTGTATTTAGAACAATTTTCATCCAAGGCTTAAGATAGGAGCTGTTCTTCTGGATTTGAGGACTACCTGGCTCATTCAATGCATTTGTCCTTTTGTCAAGACATGTTGTGTTTTCCCCAAGAGTACAGCATTGCCTCCCTTTGGCTTAGGGTACGTATGAGAACTGTAACACAACCTAGGTCAAGTGCCTTTGAGCTCTGTGCCACTCCATTTTGGGTTAACAGAGAGCATCTACTGTCTGTTTTAGAGGCCAACTCAGCCTCAAACCATGACAGTTGTACCACTATGTATCCTCTTGCTGAACAAGTCCAGAGTTAACCCTGGTTAGAATAGTTGTTCTTTCTATGTACAGCTAATGTGGCAACTTGTTCTTTGATGTGCATTGCTGGTAAATGCCTTGAGCTGAAATGCAGGTAGAGTTCAGCTACACCAAATACCACTTGGGGGAAAACTGTTCCATGTTTGGCCAAATTTGCATTAGCAACACTGCTGCCATCACTGTAGCCTTGATTTCCTTCTGCCTGCCAATGCATAAAGCCAGAAGGGAGACACTGCCTTCCCCATCAATTTAAGGACCTCCAGAGAACCAGCATGACCTCAGATCTCCAGCACAAATTCTTGCTTTGCCTTGGTTGGTGATGCTGAATAATGAAAGGTCTAGTAAGAGAGGCAAGAATCACGTTTATGTTTTACTATTGCAATGCAGGAACCATATTAAAATGTCAAAGCTGCAAATAAAAAACACAAAAGGCAGAAGGAGGAGAGGGCAGGAGCCTTTGAAAGTGTATGTTACTGTACTGTGACGTAGGGAAGTGCTTCTTGTCTTACCAATAACACTGGCCCTCAGAAACAAAAACCACTTGGGAACACCGGTACCAGTCCTAAGAGAAGCGATCACCTCAGCAAGAAACAGGGACACCTCTCGGGGAGAAGAAGGTGTTCATCCAAAAGCTAGCGGGTAAGTCACCCTGACAGGAGCAGCAAACCCGCCCGAACCCGGAGCAAGCCCCAGGAGCCCCCGCCGCAGAGGGGTGGCACGGTCGCCCCGGGGGAAAGGTGGGCTGTGCCTCGGCGCTCCGGGGACCGCCCGGCCGCACGGAGCGGGGGCGGGTCCCGCCTCGGAGCCTACTCGCCCCGGGGAGCAACAGGTCGCCGATAGCTGCGTGCTCCCGCACGGCTCCAGGTTCCGCTTGGCTGCGCTTAAATAGCCGCGGCACGAAGCCTCTCCCCCCCTCAGCCCTCACTCGCCCGGCGGGTCCCCGCGGGGTTCAACCCCTCACGCTCCTCCTCTTCCTCCCCCCTCCGGCCCCGGCCTGCCGGGGTGGTCCCGCAGCCCCGACCCGGGGCAGAGCCCGCCCTCCGTAATCCATGCGCGGGCGGCACCGCCACCACCGCCTGCGCGGCGCTCTGAGGCGGCTGGCGGAGCGGGCCGGGCCGTGCACCGCCGCCTCCGTCTCGCTTCCCCGCCTCGCCGGTGAGTGCTGCCGGGCGGGGGGTACGCGAGGGGGTCCCGGGGCAGCGCTCCACAGCCGCTCCCTCGCCCGCTGGAGGGGGCGGCAGGTGGGGTTGGGGCTCCTCCGCCTGCCTCGGGTCCTCCCGCTGCGGGCGGCGGGAAGTCCTGGCCGGGGGAGGAGAGGTGTCGGCGGGCGGGGGGGTGCTGTGGGGAGCCGGGTGAGGGGGGCGGGTGGCCGTCGGAGGAGGCGAGTGCCCGAGGGAGCGGCGGTGCCTGCCGGGAGGGGCTCGGTCGGGGCTGGGAGAGCGACCTGTGGGAGCGGGATGGAGGCGCTGGGAGCGCGGGGTGGGGCGGGGCAGAGGGCTCGGAGCCGGCTGGGAGGGCAGGGGCTCCGTGGGAGGGGCGGCTGCGGCCGGGAAGAAGGGGCTGCGGCACGGCGGGGCGGTGTGCGCCGCTCTGCGGGGAGCGAGGGCGGGTCCGCTGCGAGCGGAGCGGGGATTGCTCCCCGGGGACCGCGTGTGGCAGGCACGGCTGAGGAGGGGTCGGGGGCGGCTGTGAGTCTCTGGCCGCTGGAGAGGGCGGAGTGGCAGGAGCGGGAGCTCTGCGGGGAGGAGGGCACCTGCCCGGGGCGGGGGCCGGGCGGCGGGGCGAAGGGGGACGAGGACACCGTGTTGACCTCCAGACCGGCTCCTCAGGGGCGGAGGAGGCAGGGGAACAGAACCGTGCCGTGGCTCTGCGGTGAAAACGTGGATGTGAGCGGGGAGAGGCGGCCGTCCGCTCCCGCCGGGCGTCCCTGCTGGGTCGGGCAGCGCGCTGCGGGGGATGGCGGTGCGGAGCCCCTGAGGCTGCTGGCGCCGTGCGCACCTGGGCTGGTCGCAGGGTGAGCTCTGCGGTGAGCTGGGATCCTCACCCGGAGCGCGGAGAAGGGCTGGTGCGGGGCGGCAGCCGTGGGCTGTGCCTGCCTCTGCACGCACACGCCGGGCAGCGAGTGGAGGAGCGAGCGCAGCGGTCCGTGTTCGGCGGTCAGAGCTGCGGCACCCGCGCTGCTCCGCAGCCTGCAGGGCTCGGGCTCGGCAGCTGGTACGGAGAGGTGTCTGCAGCTTTCATGATTGGAAAGACAACGGGGGAGAGACGGTGTCTCAGCTGCCAGTGGGGGTACAGGGGGCTGGCATCCCAGTGCTTTTGTACTGGGACACGTACTACATCGGTTCGCTTTTGCCAAAAAAGTGCCTGTTTATGAGCTGGCTTTACTGTGTTTTAAACTCTCCGGTGTCACGCTGAAAAGTACTCTCACAAGGGGATGCTCTGTGAACACTAGGGTAAATGCACTACTTAAAATCAAATTACATGTATATTTCTCTCGATTCAGTTAGTGAAAATGCATTCCAAACGTTTAAGCAGTCTGATAAAAATCAGAATCGCTGATCTTCTGGGGAAGGCACCTCACGTGGAATTAGTTTTTACTGGTGTTTTGCTGTTTGCAAACTGCTGCAACTTGTAAAACAGCAGGGGGTTTGGGGAGGTTGCTGTTATTTATTTATTTATTTTCAAATTATTAAGTAGCTGCTCAAAGCCAGCCTGGGTTCTCAGTAGCAGTTTTTTCTGCCTTGAGCACTTACTCATTTTGAGCTTGTAGCGAGTAGGTGAGATGCATCCTGAGTCTGCTCTGTGTGGAAGGTTGTGTTTGGTTGGTTTTGGTTGGTGTTGGCAGTCTGTTCTGCAGACCCGAGTGCTTACTAGGGTTTTTTGCTTCCTACTCCTCCTGTGGTGACAGTTTGTAATTGTCGGTAGGCTTAGGACAGATCTTGTAACGGAAAACTGTACCTTTTTAACTTGATAGCATCCAGCTTGGCTTCTTGTGTTCTCTCTCTTGAATGGGAAGGTGGTGTTTGTGTGTGGGGGGGGTTTATGCATGCTTGGGAGCTGTAATCTGCCTGTAACTATCTGTTTTGTGGCTGTTCTAATGCATTTCACTCTTCTGGTGGCTGCTCTCACTGGAGCAACCTCACTGAAGAGGATTATGGACTCGGATTTCCAAATTACTGATTAAAAATTCTTAACAAGCATAGCCAGGTCCTTTGTGTGGGCTTCCTATGGATAACTGCGTCTTCCACCGTTCCAGCAGGCACGCACATTGAGCTTTAGCAGTCCAGCCTCTGGTTGATAGAATTTCAGTTCAGAGGGTTAATTGTAGTTACATCACTGCACTGCAGCGTTATATTTGCATGGGTTGCAGTGTTAAACAGAAGGAGGCCAGTCCTGTTGAAACAAAGAGCTGGACATCATGCTGTTTCTCAGCTGTGCTATTTGGACTTGATGTGTCATGGAAACAGTTGCTGAACTTCTGCTTCTCTCACTCTGTCTCCTCTCCACCTCTTAAAGTTACAGTGGAGTTGATGAAGTTTCATAGGGTTTGGAAAATATTACAGTATTCTAAATAATAAAATGTATTGGAGATATGATAATACTGCAGCATACAAAAAGGTGGTGATGATGATGATAACCACAGATAGTGGTTAAAAACACCAGGAATTATGTTTAGTGACTTCTACATGTAGATATTAGTATTCTGTACAACTGCAGAATAAAAAGCAAAAGTTCTAGTCTTAAAGATGGACACTTTCAAACCACGCATAAACACTCTCATTATCATATATCTTATTAAGTACTTAACAGGTTTCATTTATTTAACATTGAAACATAGTAATGAAATGGATATCTTAATTGATAATTAATGTAAGCACTTCAAAGGTTCACACAGCTTCTTTTCATCAACTGTTTACTTGAACTTGGGGAGAGTTGTACTGGCAGTTACAGTAGCTCACTGACTGCAGCGACGCCACGCTGTTTCTGAGGAAATGAGATGGCCACATGCTGCAGTGAAGAGTACCATAAACTGCTATGTAATTCTCTGTGTCGCTTGTCCGTATGTCATTCATGCAGTTCTCACAATTACAAGTTTCATGGATAGATTTTTCCTCTTTAATGCTGTTTGTCTAGCATATTTAACCAGTAATATGCTCCCAGCTAAGTTTCTTTTAGATATCAAGATAAAGATAACTGCTAGGAGATTTTTACATCTGAGTTATTTTTAGGCAGGTTGAATACATATTGAATGCTCAGAGGTATCCTGACTTCTAGGTTTAACAGTGTTTTTGCAAGTTTCTAGTTATTATTAATGTAACCTTGAAAATATATTAGTGTTTTAAGTAGTATAGAGATTTAATGTCAGCCAAAGGAGGAATTACCCACTAAGATTATATAGACCATGTTTGTCATGATATATTTGCCAACAAAGGGAGAGGAAGAGAGTATGGTCAGAATTCTGCAGGTTCTTTGATTTGCAAGAAACCCACCTGCTTTGCTGGAAAATTCTGAGCTTTATAAAAGCTTAACTGAAAATTATGTAGAGTTAGAGACTTCAGTAGTGTCTTTGGAACTGAAAGCTGGTTTTGTGTCCCCACTTAGGAGGGTGTTGTTTGTATCTGCAGTACAGGTTGTGTCCTTGCAATTTCAGTAGTGTCCTTGTCTTAAAACTGCTAACTTTGTGTCTTGGTTAATACAGGACTTCCCATTTCTAGCAGACATAGTGATTATTTTCATGTATTGGGAGGAGATTTTGATAGTGCTTTATTTGTCTATTTGTACAATTAGATACACTTTAAATTGTCTTTAACCTAAAATCTGACAACAACAAAGTTGCATATACTTTCACTTTTTCTGACCTTTCTCTAGTACAGCAGAACACACTGCAGAGGACATGCCATATCTTCTAGCTTTGCTGTAAGACACCAGTTAGGGGGGGCCATCTTCCTCTCACTATCTTTCAGAAACACACCTCACATTTCCCTGTATTGTATACGTTTGTATCAGTTTCCCTAGTGCTTGGAATCAAGGCTTGGGCACCATGTGTGAGCTTTTTCTCCTGAATTATTGAAGTGTTACAACTGTACTTGAGCAATCTCCACAAAAACTAAACTTGGAAAAAGTGTTTGCACTTTGTTGTTTTTTTTTTAAGAAAACCAAGCTGATCTGCACTGTACGAAACTTGTCTTCACTGCTGTGTCACTAAGGCAACATATTTTTTTTCTTCACTTAGTCCTGGCCTTGTGGTATTTTGTTCTGTAGATTTGATAATAAACTGCAGCCTAAGCAATTTTCAGTTTCTGACTGCTTCTATGTTCAGCCCTAGAGTAATCGGTGTGTAAAAGAAACTTCCACTAAAAAATGTCATTTAGGCTGAAGAAACTAGTCTCAAGAAAAAATGAAAGGAGGAAAAATAATGTCTTGGAGCTGGACTTTTTTTTTTTTTCCCCTTTCATTATTCTTTAACAAAACATTCTCTTCCAGATAGATCATATCAAACCATGAGTATTTTCCTAAGTTCTTATGTTCCTGTGTTGAGCATCATATTTCAAAGTGGTTGCTAACATTGCCTTTTTGAATACAGCTTGGATAATTCTGCTATTCATAGCATTATTACTGTTCATTCTCCTTGGTTTTCACTATTCATGAGAGGGAAAGATGGATTTTATTTTTTCTTCTTAACTTGATTGGACTTGAGGGAAACAAAACTGTCTCTACTTCTTTGATCTGATCTTGTATTCCTTCGTTCTGTAATTTTCTTGATCTTGGTCTATCCTTTGAATGCAGCATGGACTGCTGAACAAGCCTGCAACGTCATTTCTTGCAAGTCAATACTGATTTTCGGAAAGGTAGCCTGTGTTTTACCAGAGACTGTAAAGCATGGGGAGAGACTTAAGTCACACCTTGCTACTGATTTGTAGGTCTTTTGAGTTCAGCATCTCTTTGACCTGGAAGCACCTTGGAAGTCAACATGTTGGTGCAGGATTGGGGTGGCTGAGGCTGTGACGTGTTTGCGTTTTTTTGCTGTCATTCTTGCAAGCGAGTGGTCTGAATATTAAGGTGGAGATAAAAAAACATTTCTGTATAGGTTATGCTGTTCAGAAAGGCAAGAGAGGCACAACTATGCTAAGCAAAGGCAGTTTGTGCTGGGTGCTCCCCAGTTTGAGGTGAGCAGCTTTTGATGAACAATGTGTTCCCTGGCGTCCCCAACAGTGGCACTCTGGTAGATCACCAAGGACATTTTGAAGTTACACCAGTCTGATGAGTGAGCAAATCAGTGTGGAGATCATTGCCACAAACATCAAATATATGTGTCTTCCAGAGTTAGAGGCAGAAGTTTTTCTGTTGCCTTTTGTTTGTGGGTTTTTTTAGTTTGGTTTTTTTTTTTTTTGGTCTGTTTCCTTTGGAGGTGACCATGGCCCATGATGAAATGAAGGACTCTTACTAGCCCAAGGCAGATGGAGATGGGAAACCTAAGGGGGTTTCTGTTTTCAAGTGGTGGTTGACTAAGCTGCTGTGATTTTAAACATGTGTAAACATCCAAAGTCATCCTGATGCTGCTCAGCTTTAGCAAGTTATGAATAAAAATTGATGGGTTGACTTGTTCAGCTCCTAAGGAGAGCCTTGAGATAGTTTGGGTTAATAGCAAGCAATTACTGATGCTCATTGTCACCTGCTAGAAGGGTAAAGTTTTGTTGTTTTTTTTTTTTTGTTTTCCTTAACTTTTCAGTCATGAATAATTTCTTTCCTCTGTCTTGGAGAACGATTAGGAGTAGCTAGCATCTTAAATTCTTCCTTGAGGTGGAATCTGTGGCCTTAGCTGTGAAATGGGTGTCAGAAGGGTCCCATCTGCTAAGTCATGTATGGGGAAGGGAAGTAGAGTCCTGTAAACTGGAAGGTTATAGATTAAAACTGGAAGGTTATAGATTAAAACTGGGAGGTTTTACTGAAAGGTTGAGATTAAAGAAGCTACAGGATATGGCTTGTAATAATTGCCATCAACTACAGTAACATCAGGTGGCTGATTTAATGCACTGTGTAACTGTTGTGACATGATGTATTGTACTTCATCAGAAGTGCAATTCATACATTGTTCCTTTAGTTTTGTTTCCCTTGGAGCTGTCCGAATGCTCTGCTTTGTTTTTGAAAACTCACTGACCTGGAACTATGCATAATTGTTTTTCCCCCCCCTTTCAAGTACAGTGTATGTAGTAGACCATATTATTTGCAAGCCTAATTTTTTTTTTTTTTCCCTTTTCTATCCTATCTGGCTTGCTTTTACAACTACAGATATATTCAATTTCCACAGAAGATTGCAGATTATCTTGCACTTTCTTATTTGCTTGCACACACCTTAACAAGCTCTTTTTTGTTTTTCCCAGAGATGGTGTGCTGAGTCATTTCCACGAGAGGCTTCTGTACCACTCCGAAGCAAGAACACATTAAAGAATAAACGGTGTGAGGGTGCGCCAGTGTTTTCCTGGCTAAAAATCTGCCCTCCAAGTGAATGCATTGAAGATTTCTAGACTTGGTGGGACAAATAGCTCTACCTCCAATTTTATGAATACTGCTAGCTATGGCTGTGGAACTCTGTTTGCTGCTGCTGCTGTTTTGTGGAAGTACTATTTCAGAGGTACAGCCTATATACAGACCACCTCCTGGGACTTTGGATTTTGGATTTGTACCAGCCAAGACGTATGATACAGGTGTATACCATGAACCTGGGCCAATAGGAATTTTGTTTAAAATAGTACATTCTTTCCTATACTTAGTGCAGCCAAATTCTTTTCCTCAAGGTAAGTAGATAAACTTTTTTTTTTGAATAAATATGTTATTGAGGCATTCATCCTATTGTAGATACCAAGACCATCATCTGGAACTAAGTGATGTGAAGGGCTGTGTTAGTAGCACGTGTTATGCCTGGTAATGTGTACAGTTTCTTATGAACTAACATCTTCCTGCTAAGCATAGTGTGTGTGTGGTTGTTAATGAAAATGAAATGTTGGATGAAATTTCACAGGGCTCTCCTTACATCTCTCAAAGCTGTCACTGATACATTTGAGGCTTTTTTTTTTTTAACTGAAACTTTTTCTTATGTATGCTCAGAAGCATGGGAGTAAAGCATAAACTGCTTTATATTTAATACTAAATCCATAAGAGACAGCTCTGAGATAAACAGTCAGGTGGTTATAATATTACAAGATTTAGCCTAGGAAATGGAAGCTCAGCAACTTGAAATAAATTTTGTGCGTTTCCATATCTGTTCATCCACAGTCAAGTTTTATATAAGGGCAGTTCCATTATACAGCCACTTCTAACTTATTGTGCTTTTGTGAGCTGAAGTTAAGACTTGAAACTGCATTTGGTTTATTTATTCATTCCATTTGTTTCCTACTGTGTTGTCTCTTTAAAGGAAAAGTTAAGATGTCAGACAAGTGTTTGCTTATTGAGGTTGCATTGATTAAAAGGTGCTTTTGGGAATTCTGTGTGTTTGTGGATGTGGTAGTTGTATTGATTTAACTTTCCAAGATGCTTTTTGTTTCATTAAGCTCTTAAAAGAGAATGCTAATGGCTTTCAATAGTACTGACATTTAAAATTATATTGAGGTGAAGTTTTAATAAAATCTAAGAATAGCTTTCATTTGTTATTGATTCCTTTCAGTGGTTTAGCTGTAACTGTATAAAAGAAGTTTAGATTCTTTTGTGATACATCTTTCAATTTATATATTAAAACCTTTAGTAATTTAAAAAAATAAATTATTTCATCACATACCTATATGATACCTGTGAACTATTATTTGCTTGCATTTTTGATGTTTCTTCAGTAGCTGTAGAAGAAAGAGCTCAAAAGAACACTGGAATGAATGAATGAATTCTATTTTGACAACTGCCCGGAGTCCCAGGTGTTAACCTAGAGAGCAAAAACCTGGCCTATTCCCTGCAGGATCTGTCTTCTGAGCAGGTCTTACACAAGGTGTAATGAGGGCAATTGCATGAAGCTGGCAGCAATGTCACCTTTTGGAGGAACTGTTTCCAGATACCTCTGCTTTTGTGGCCTCTTTCCTTCCATTACATATGCAGATGAACTATTTGTCTCTCTCTGAGCCCTGATATGTTAAGATTATCTGCATTCAACTCTTGGAAACAGGGTTCTTCCTGAAGCCCTGCTTGAATATTTTGTTCTCTTACAATTGTGGAAACTTGATTTCAGTGAGATGTTTACTGTGTCTTTATGTTAGCAGGAATTTGGTTTGTAACCTTGTATGTCAAATTTAATGTTACGTGTCCTAAGCATGTAAATAATTGAGTATAGAATTTATCATCAAGATTATAGTCCTGTGGGACTGTTTACAGTAAGTTCTACATCAAGTAGGTGGTGTGAAATCCAGCATTAAAGAGACAGAAGACATCCAGAAGTAAATCACTTGTTCTTTGCTTGTAAGCTTCAAACATCTCATATCTCTCCTTCCTTCCTTCCTTGCAGATGCTTTTTGCCAAATTTGTTAGTTTTAGAAGTTAGGCTTTCAGTGTTTGCATTAGTGAAGTCCTTTTCCCATGCCCCCACGTACCTCACTGCAAAATACAGATTTGACGGATCATGTCAGTTTGAGTCATACCATTTAATTGGTTAATCCCCATAATCTCTTCTTGCCATATGCTGTTCTATTTTCACATTCGGTGTAGTTACATATTTGAAATGTGGGGTTTTTTTAACTGCCAACTTTAAATAGAGTTCATTCTGATTCAGAGATGAAAATAAACATAATTGGTTTTCCAATCTACTGTTAGTACTCTTAGCTGGGAGGAAAAAAGGTGACAGGCTTGTCTAATTGTATGTAGATATTCCTGCCTTTGCAAGTAATTTTTGTGCTTGCAGTAGTGCCCCGATGGAGCTGAATAAGTTACAGTATGATTTTCATACTCTTTCAGTCACAAGTATGCCTTTTAAGAAGGGAGTTGGTATGATAAAGCAAACTATGAAGTACATCGGAGTCTTTGGGAAACATTGTTCTTAAAGAACTTGCATGCTGCTAAGCCTTAACATTTATTTAAATCTTCTTATATGTTACTTAAAAGTTGAAAGGGGTCCCTTCATTTAAAGAAAAAAAAAAAATCAGCCAAGAAATATTTTGTAAGTTTGGGTTTTTTTTTAGTTAAATTTAAGTGAGTAATTACTTACTTGCTTCTAAATTTGTTCATGCCATCTGGATTGTGGACATACAACTTAACCTAAATTTAGATTTAATAGGTAAATTATTAAAGGGATTAAATACAGTGCTTGTGTAAAGCACAGTAACATAACCAGTGCAAGGAACTGTAACTCCTGAAGTTTTTCTTGAATTGCTGAATCTTTAAGACCAGCACTGTGCTCTTTGGTTGGGGCAAGAAACTAGTTTTAAAAAGTGAACTAGGGTATGTGATTGCAATGCTTCAGTGAGTGTAGATTCTGCTTTCAACTCCACCAGTCAAATACTTTTTCCCTCACTAGGTGATGTACTGGGATGATGTGGGAATGAATTTACTCCCAGGCATAAACTGTTATGCAGGGAAGCAGCCTCCACTTTGATTTAATGATACACTGGAGTGGAGAAGACTTTTTGGTCACTGGTTTGCTATCTGTGGCTCAGCAGGTCACTGAAATCTTTGTGTGTCTTGGTTTCTCCATTTGTAAAATGGAAATGACAGTGCTACCTCTCCTTTTGCTGAGGACTGTGTAGGGTAGCGCATCATTATTCTTTCCTTGTTAATGGCACTGCTTACAATGAATAGATGATAATAGGAAAATTACAAGTTGCTTCTCTCGCTCAGCTAAGAGGTCATCTCACAAAAAAAATTGTCAGTTTTTCACTTAGAATTTGTCATAAACCGAAGTGTTAATTTATTAATAAGTTAAGGCAGTTCATGGTTGGGACGTGGTGTGTGTCACCTGTTGTGTTAGAGACCTTCAGATGTGAACTTGACGTAGTATGATCCATGGTCAGTATGATCCTCTGGCTACTATGAATATCTTATTATGGCTTTGTCTTTGTTCCCATGGAAACCAGTTGTTAGTTGCAGTAAGACGATGTTAATCTGAGATTCCACTTGCCAGCAGGATGTGTGCAATAAATCTTCAGCTTCACAGCTTGTGTCTCATAACAAAAACATGAAGAGTTCACAAAGGAACTACGCTGGGAATAAAGCTCCTGCTCTTAGTTTTAGGTGAAAAAACCCAGAAATTTACAGGTCTGCTTACCTTGCTCTACTCAACCTGAACATATTGACAGGCAGGACAGTTGTCCCACTTAAGTTACAACTGCTTTGTTTCAGCTTCTGCTTTTCATTCTGATCACCCTATTTCTTTTGAAACAGAAATAAAACTTCAGCATCAAAATGAACTGTTGAAAGTAGGTACTTCCTGGGCAAAACATAATATGAAGAATTAAATGTACTATTTGCCTGTGGGGAACAAGAACAAACTATTTTTTTAGACCTGGGCTGTACCTCTCCATTCTCTCTGTTTGTGGAGTCTCACTTGTTGAAAAGTGTGAGCATAAGACTGAGGATCAGAACTTGATATTTTATTGCAAAATCCTGTCTCTGACTCCTTTCGATCTTCTTTTCTCCTCACCTGCTCAGCCTTTAAAGCAGCTGCAAATTGTGGAGTTCAGCAAGTTAGTCTTGTGTTCCCCATCTGTGCAATTAATCTCTCATATGAGTGTGTTCAGCAATTAAAACATTTTAACATTTAGCCTGGAGAAGAGGGGACTGAGAGGGAGACCTCATTGCCCTCTACAACTACCTAAAAGGAGACTGTAGTGAGGCTGGTGTTGGTCTCTTCTCCCAAATTACTAATGATGGGACGAGAGGAAATGGCCTCAAGTTACATCAGGGGAAGTTTAGGTTGGATATTAGGAAGTTCTTTACTGAGAGGGTGGTTAAGCAATGGAACAGGCTGCCCAGGGAGGTGGTGGAGCCACCGTCCCTGGGGGTGTTCAAAAAATGGGTTGATGAGGCACTTGAGGCCATGGTCTAATGGTTAGGAATATGATGGGATAAAGGTTGGATTTGATGACCCTGGAGGTCCCTTCCAACCATAATTATTCTATGATTCTATGATTCAAAAAAACCCAAACACATAACTTGATGTGAAAATAAACAGTGTATCTTAGCTAGTATAGTTGTAATAGAAAATGCATATGCAAAAGCCTGTAGTTGTAGATAGCTTTGATGAGCTCCTAGGATATTGAATTTTAATACGTTAGCTGTGTTGGAGTGAGGTTCTAAAGCAAATAATCAAAACAATTTATCGCCTTCTCAGTTAAAAACTCAGTAAGTCAGATTTTTTTTTTTTGTTTTGTTTAAAATTAATTTCTTTGCCTTTTGTAACTATTTAGTTCTTAGTTGTCTGTATCTACTTTAGTTTTGTTTCCTGTTAGTAATAAATCTTCCACAGCTCCCCTACAGAGAAAATGCACGTCTGGATGTTGCATTGGAGCTAAACTCAGCTATGCGTAGCTGATAATGCACTTTTGTTTTTAAACTTGAGACTTTCCTGGGAGCGTTGGGCACATCTGCACCAGCATGTGGTGAAAGAGCTGCACTCTGACTCTGACTTGAGCTCTGACTTAGGTGCAGATGCAGCAGTTCAGCAACATAAGATACTGCTCAGGTACCGAAAGCGATTATCACCTTTTATAAAAATGTAAATTACAATATCCTTTATCCAATTGTGTGAAGTCTCAGTTTTAGTTTGAGTGTGAAACTGCACTGATGTCATTGACGGACTGCTTTTTTGAGCGAGTGTTTGGCAGCTGCCCCCTGGTGCATGTGGGTTGGTTTTCTTATAGTTTATATCCTGGAGCTGGGTTGAGAGCACAGATGCAATTGCAGGAACTCAGAAGGGAGGAAGAGCAAGACCTGCCTGTAGGCAAGTTATCCATTAGATTGGCCAAGCTGTATTGTGAAATGTCAGTTTCAGTAAGCTGTAGATGCCTTCACTGCATCCCTGTAACTGTTTTGTTTTTTTTTTACCAACACTGTGGCTAGAGCTGTGACATGAATTTAGAGTAGTAGCTGAAGTTTGTGTGTCAAAAACGCAGGTTTCAGTGACACAGATATGCATGCAACAATGATTCCAGAGGCCACAGTAGGTGCCTATTAAAATTATTTGGAGTTGACTTGGTTTGCCAAAAATACAGTTTTCTGTAATTTGCTTTTTTGTTAGTTTAGAAGTTTCCTTGTTGTTGAGGGCGGGGGATATTCTTTTTTTCTTGTTTGTTTAATCCTGCTTCGGCGGGGGGATTGGACTAGATGATCTTTTGAGGTCCCTTCCGATCCCTAACATTCTGCGATTCTGTGACAGAGGTTATATATAGCAGGTAGTGGTGGTGTCACTTGGGTAGAACTGGGAAAAGAAGGGTGACTTAGTGCTCCTTTATTTGGTAATATGGTGTATGCATTGAAAGAAATGTCTTGTGCCTAATGCTGGAAATGCTGGGGAAGATGGAGCAGCAGGAAGATACAAGACAAATTAGCATCTTCTTTTCTCTGCCCACTCGTATACATTTAAGGAATAATGTTTAAAAAAATCATTGCTCATTTCATGCGGGGAAGTTAAGAGATACTCTACTTGATGACATACCCGTGTAAACAAGGAACACTGAGAGGGTTTCTGAAGAAGATTTAAGGCCTGCTTTTTCATTTTCTTAAGCGTCAGAAGAGTAATTTCTTTTTCTCTGAACTATTGAAAAATGTAGACTATAACAGATAGCTTTCTAAAAGGATTTTTCGTGGACAGAGAGGAGAAAAGTTTTAGGGAGGGGAGGCTTATCCAGATTATCTACTAGAGGCTACCACAGAAAACTACAGTAGCACACATTAATGCTTCTCTGATGTCTTCCTGCCTGTTCCTTTCGGATTACAAGGAATCCCTTTTGCAGACGGGTATTATGTGGAAATTATGCAATTTTTAATTGGTGTATCATAGGTGATCATCTGAAAGTCTTGTACTGTACACACATCTGGAATCCTTCCTCTGCAGTATCCTTGGTGCTTGCCCTGTTCTGGTTTAATACTGCCTGCCAGCTGTGCCTAGGAGAAAAAACATGGCTTGACAGCAATTGGAAAATGACAATCCAGCTTCACATTTTCAATGCTGGTGGGACAGAAGAGAGAAACTAATGAAAATGAGCCTCAAGTGGAGTTTGAGGGAGTTGGATTATTTTCTGTGGGGAGGGTGTTCAGAGGTGGCATTACTGCAGATGGCTGTGGTAACATAACAGCCTGAAGGGCACCTCAAGCAGTAGTGCCCCTTGGAGGGTAGATTATAATAATAAATGCAATGGGCGTACAGTTGTGTGGTACTGAGACTTAGCTCATGTTTTCTAAACCTAAACTGCCTTCCACCCTTTCCAAATTAGACAGCTGTGTCCGTTCTGTCTGTTGGGAACATTTCCTGGCAAGTGGGGTGGGCATTTTCTGCGCAAGTTACTGAATTAGCCCAGGGAACCTGCAAATAGTTACAGCATGGGTGATGCCAGCTCAGTGCTGGAAACTGTCCCAACCCTGTTCTGTTTGTCTATGGACATTAATGGGCGACACAAGGTAAAACCAAAGAGCTGATCATCCATGTTCCCTGCCTCTGTGTGCAGGGGGTGAGTTCTGGGCACAGCTAAATCCAGGGGTGCCAACTACAAGGAAGGGAAGGGTGGGAGGTACAGGATGGTCTTGTGACAGAAGGTGGCCTTGTTTGTTTATCATTCTGGGTGAAGAAGCTGCATTGGTAGGGTTTGTATACTTTTAAAGAAAAAAGGAAAAGCACCATGTCCTAAAGATGCATCTATCTAGATAATTAATACTAATGTGTGGTGTGTGTATTGGAGGTGGGGGAGGCAATGTTAGATATGTTGAACATAGCGTGGTGACTGTGTGCTAGCAATTACCATAAAAAACTGAACTAAGTGCTGAGTGCGTTAATTTTTCTTCACTAAAAGGTTGGCCATCCCATTTAGTATCACATAGCACAGAAATAAGCAACTTGGGCATCAACTTGGTCAAAGCCTAAGTTTTGCCTTTCAGATGCCAGTGCACAGTCGGAGTACACTGTGTGAAGAAAGCAGTTCTTTGTGTCCTTCCCTCTGTAGACAAAACTATTCAGCAAATCTGAACCACTAAAAGCATGGAAGCTTGTATTTGAGACTTCCAGAGCATACCTGCAGCATCTTGTCTGGTGAGAAGTGAGATGGAATAGGTTTTGGGTCAGCCATGTTCTCTGGTAACGTGTATCATTGTATGAACCTCTTTGAAACTTAGCTGTGACTGCAAACATCTTATGGGTTTTCAGGCCACTTTGCTGAGGCTCCATGATTTTCCTGGCTTAACAATGACAACTACTCTGCTGTCTATTCTCCCTCTCTACTTAATTTTTACAAGCTTCCCTGTCCTCATAGTGTTGAGCCTCGTTCTCTTTTCTAACTTCTCGTGCGTGGAACTGACGGGGAGAAAGAGGCAGGATGGCACTGAGCCTACTGGAATATTGTTTTCACAAGCTTCTAAGGGACTGCTCAATTCCTTCATCATCTTTGCTGTTATGAAGCATTTTGAGTTAGTCATGTGAGATACTGTACAAATACTGCCTGTTATTAGAAAAGCAGTCATTTGACTTTCTCTTTTATTTGCCATAGATCATCATAATTAGATAACATTACCCTAGCCCTCTCATTTTTTGTCTGACAATTTGCTTAGGTTGTCATTTACAGAGCAACAAACTCCTAGGCCTTGTTCAGTGATGGCTTTTTCTTTAATGATGTCAGCCAAAGTAATACGAATTTGATAGATCTTTGCAGCAGATCTTCTTTCCACAGTCCTCATGTTCAATGTTTAATTACATCAAAAATGATGAGAATTAGAGTGTTTTCCTCTCCCTTTTTGTCACTATTTTTTTTTTTTTCATCTTGAGATGCTTTGTGTAACTTCTAGATCTTAACAAAAGTGATGCTTTTCTTCGAAGTGAGTATGTGCTATTCAAAAGTTGCTGAAGCAAAATAAATGTATAAGTATTATTTTTAGTGGGTTTTGTCATTCTTTTAACGGTATTAAATCTTTCCATATTGGTATTGAAGCTTTTGGGTATACTTCTTCATTTTCTACAAGTGAGTTTTCTTCCTGGCTAATCTATCAGTATATATGTCTTAGTGTAAGCCTATCAGTTAAAAAAAGCCCCACTAAACCTGTTTTGACACTGCAATATACAGATATATTTCTTCTTACCCAAAAACAATTCTGTGATTAAATTATGACCTGTATTGCATCATAGCATAGTCAAGATCTTTCTTTTCTCTGAAAATACACCAAATTATTTTATTTTTGTGAACTTTAAACAGTAATTACGGTTGTGAATGTGAATATTTTTACTACTACTAAGTGTTGCCATGTCTGTTTAACTCAGCTGAAAGATCCTGGATGTTCCTGTACAGACCAAATACAAACTTGAGGCCTAATTAACTTTCTTCAGAGTAGCAACCTTTACTTTTGCTTGGATTTTTGAGTGAAGTAGTGATCTCTGCAGTAATTTGAACCGATATGTCTGCCACAGTTATCAAACGTGGAAAATTGTGACCCTTGCAGAAATGGGAAAACAGAGAAGGAATGCTGGGGAATCTCAGTGAAGCTGCCAGAACACCAGTCACTGAGGTAATTGAAAGCTGGTACCAGCAGGGCTCCAGTGTATCATTTCCAATTATCTGTATTCATATTTCCAATAATTTGTAATGCAATATAAGAGAGGATTTTCAGTTTACAGCAATTTCTGAGGAGAGAAAGGAGTAGGAAAAATGCTGCTGTTCATACAGTCTAAATATTTACTACTTTGATTAAAGTTACAAGTCCAATATGTCTACACAACCCACACTATCAAGGAGTTGCTCAGTCTCTGCAGTGTGTTAAAAACAGACAAGTGTATATGGTGCACCAAGTTAAATCTTTGCCTGTAATCTGTTGTAAATCCTTACCAGATGGTGGCCTAGAGAGAACTTTAGGTAGCTACTGCAAACAAAGTAAGTGGCAAAAAATAGCTGCCATGGCACAAACAAGAAGTTTTGTTGCCTTCAGAGAATGAGAGAATACAGTTTCTGCATGGAATACTTCTTCAAAGCTTTCTACTTAACTTTGTGTCTGCACAATATATGCAAATTTATTGCAGCCTTCTAAGCAAAGATTTTTCTAAAGGCTTCTTTCATTTTGTTCTTTTTCCAAAACTTCAGCAAGGACAGAACTTTCTTTGTAGCAAAGAATAACTAGAAAGTCCCTGCAAAGGTTATTTTCAAAGGAGAAATCTGTCATTCTAGGTGTCCTGTAACAGTCAATATTGTGATCATTTCTTTTTTTCTTTAAACCTTTTCCTGTCCAGGCCCTTTAATGTTGCCTGTGCACGCTGATGGAAAGCAGAATGTGCCTACACAGAAAATCTGACTGCACTAAGGGTATAACCTCAAGTTTGGGGAAGCTGTAAGGTGTGAGGATTTTGTGTGGAAGATTTAAATTACCCGTTTGGTCTTCCTGAGTAATATCAACCTTGAGGAAGCCAAATTTATAAAACTTTCATTGTTTCATCCATATTTTTGGGAAATAAGGGAACCTCTTATATGCACAAATGAAGTTCATTTACTGTTACTGTTATCTGATCCACTGCTGTATAATTTCTTCAGTGGATCAATGGTATTTTCTGTCAGGAGTGGTGCAGTTCTGGTTACTGCAGCCTGCTTGTTCAGCAGCTGTTTGCTCTGCAATTCCTCATCTTCAGCAATGGCAGCTGTGTTCTGGTTAAAGCTCACCTTGTTTAGACCATTACTACAGTTTCAGTCCTGCTTGTAGCTGTTCATCTCTTCGTTATCTGCTTCATATTTCAGCTCTACCCCCTCTCACATTGCTCCTCACTGCATCCAGCTAAAACTCATTTCTAAGTGGTCTAGTAGCTTGTCCTTTCAACTATGAATAAAGAAGTATGTGCTTTACAAGTATGCTGAGACCTTAAAAATGCATTTACTGTGTTTTTGCTTGTGTCATATTGCTGGATTTTGAGACCAAGCCAGAGTACTACAGAATAAGTGGTTTTTCTCTTGCTTTTGATCAAAACGTGATTAAAGATTGCCGAGTCAGAGAACGGGAAAGGACAACAATCGTGTGATGAGAGGAAACAGCAGATGAGAAGTTAAAATACTTAAGCAATTTAGTATGTGTCATTTTTTTACCCCCCATTCAACCAAATTTTTCCAGCCATTGGGAAATAACATATTCTAGGACTTCATTTTGCATGTCAGTGGTGAGGTATGGCAGGAAGGTTCCTTTCTTTTATGTTTTTTCTTGTCCAATGTCATGGCTGGTGGTTTAAAGCTATAGTTTTTGCACAATATTTCTTTAATGCAGATGAATAAAGGGGTGATTGAACAGATCCTTTCACCATCTCTGTAGTGTACGTTAAGTGGTCTTGTGTGTGGGCTTCGGAAGTGAGGGGCGGTTGGTGTCACTCGGGAGTTGTGCTCAAAGGGAAGAAGGCCAGAATGGCCTCTTGAGAGGAGCAGGAGGGTGGAAGTTGAACCAGCCTGATGTTCCCAGTAACTCAAGGTAAAATCTTGGGAATTGTAGAGAGAGACAGCTTGCCTAAAAGTTGTGGGGAGAATTTATCTGAGAAGGCTGTTTTGGTTTGTTTTTTTTTTCTTAGTTTGGGACAAGGGTTATGGGACGGGTTATGGCCCAAGTCTGTCTGAGGGAGACATGAAGAGGGAAGGGAAGAAACCTTCTGAATCTGGATTTGGAAAGGAACAGTCTAGACAATCTGAGTGAATGCATGGATTAGACTCCTCATCTGTGGACTTAAGTGGTCTCTTTTTTGTGGAAAGATCTCCTCACCTCTGACACTTTCCACTTGGCCTAAGAGTGAGTTTTCTTCTTGCTCTGCTGAAAGGGGAAAGACTGCACGGGGCGAGCAGTGCGGCAGGACCTTCTCTGCAGTCTCTGCACCAAAGTGCATGGTGGATTCTTCGACCACGAACATGACTGAGCTCCTATGTCGCCCTGCAGTGGAACCAGAGCCAAGTGATCACTGTGTGATTAGGGACAATAAGAGTGAGCAGAGCTTATTAGGTAGTTACGTGGCAGTAAAGGGTTACCTGCTGAAGGAGACCTCTTCAATGGGAGCTGAATCTGACCATAGTAAAGGCTAATGGCTAGAGGCTTTTTAACTTTGGGGAAGCAACCAAAGCCCTACTCAAGTCAAAGCAAGTATTACAAAATGTCAATACAGTGAACTTGCAGTAAAACTTGCTATAAGACACTTGGAAGATTTTTATCTCCGATGATTTCTGAAAAGCTAATACAGGTTTCCTGGTCTTATTGGATTTGTACGAGTAATTTATTAGTCTGAGTCATAATTAGAGACAAAAAAAAACAAGCTTGAAGTCATTTTTATTCATTAATTTCAGACTAATTATTGCTACTTACTTTTATGACACTAAATGTCGTCCAACTGACTCGTATTCGGAGAGATGCTGAACTGTTCAGTGTGTGTGTAGTCCATTGGTTCTATTATAGATGAAGGGGAATGGGATTAAATACTGTGATGTGCATTAGAATGAGATAGCATTAAAGCAGTTATTAATTTATCATGTATATTATCTATGTAACTCTCCCCTGTTCTGAAAAATCTCCATTCAGTGTGACATGAATGCTTCAGTCATGGCTTTTATTGGTTTGCTTGAAGTCCTTTTCAGAATAGAAGCCTAATATGTTATATTATGCATAAAAAGATAAATTATTTTCTGGCATAATTTGATTAATGCTGGAGTTGCACTTTAACTGAATGGGCTCAATGGAATTGTGAGTGAAGATGAAGCAGAGCATTCCCAAAGGTTTTACTCCAACTGTTTTCCTGTCACCTAGATTTGAAAAGCTTTCTTGGCAGAAGACTTTAATTTATGTTGGTACTTAGTAGCCGGACAGCTTATTTTTAAATCTATTATTTTTCCTATCCCTTTCTGTAAATCAGTTCTGAGAAGCAAGCCTAGCGCTAACCTCGTTTTCTTGTCTGGGTAATGAGATATTGAGTGTGTGTACAGAATACGTCTGCAGTGAAGGAGTTGATGATTGTTTTCTTCATTGGAGCTTCTCAGAGGTGCTTAATATTTCATCACAAATTGCATTGGTAAATTAACAGTTCATCTGGCTAGTTAGATTTACTAGGGCAGATGGCATTTCACATGTGTGGTGAGAACAGAAAGGAGAGCAAAGCAGTAATGTAATTAGCCGTGTAAATGAGCCTCATAAGGTAAATCTCTTTAACCCCAGTGATAAAATGTGTTCTGTGCTAAAGCCTTGGATTACTGGTCCTGTGAAACAATGTGCAGCTGGTCAAGCTGAGATTTCAGAAGTAATCCCATTAATTTGAAAATAGAGGGCACTGCTTTTTATCACACCTTCCTAGCACTTTTATATTTGAAACAGAAATCAGCCTCAAGGTGCTCTTTTACCAGTAATGCAGAAGAGAGTTGTGTGGAGTTACCTTAGTTCAATTTTAAATAAAAACTTATTTGGATGCTAGAGATGTTCTAGGTAGGGAGGAAAGCTGCTTCAGAAAAGCAAACCAAAATCACAGACTGGATTAAATGTGAACTGAGGTATCTCCTCACTGTGCTACAGTGAGCAGTGTAGCCATACCTGAAAACATGATTCTTCTGTTTACACAGTACCTGGCACAGGATGTTCCCCTGCTTAACCCTTAAGTGCTGCAGTAGTAACCATGGTTACTATCAATGTGTGTAAAACCTGATAGGGAGATTCTTGATTCTGCAAAACCACGAAGGCATGTTTGTGCTTACAGACGTGTGAGTGAGTAACTGCAGGTAATCTCGCATTCAGTTATAGCCCAAATTATTTTTTTATGGGAATATATATGACTTCCACGTTTCCTTTGTAATGAGTTAACTGGGAATATGTCTCATCCAGTTCATACTGAAGGCTGTTGAAATAGTAAATTAATGGCAAAGACTGGTCAATCACTGTGTGCTGCCTGGTGAGAAAAACATCCTGGAGCTTCATGTTACTTCTAAACAATCATTGCAAAGTAATGTAAGTAGTAAATCTTTATTCAGCAGGGAAATCTCACATTCAGGAAAATAAAGGGAAAAAATGGCCTGTGTAATACTGGCTCTTCTGGTATGTATGCAACCTGTATTGTTCTCACTATTTAACTTCCTCAATCCATGTGGGAACTTTTTGTGCATATTTTCAGGTCTTCTTGTTTATTATAATCCTAAAGATGTTTTAGTTTGTCATAGTGTTTTCAGGTCGATTTCTGTCTTTTTTTCTTTTTTGACTGGCACGCTATAAATTATGGAAATTGTTTAAATAAAAATTGTGAATCATGAACATTCTGAGTGAGTAATCAGAGCAGTTTTGGGGGGGGTGTTTATGTGTTGGATTTTTTTAAGTATTGGATGTTCTCCTTGGAGATACTCTAAACCTGACTGGGCACGGCTGAGTAACGTGCGGTGGGTGACTCTGCTGAGCCAGGGGCTTGGACTATCTCGGGGGGTCCCTTTCAACCTCAGCTGTCTTCTGTTTCTCTTGAACAGTTTTACATATGCATACACATAGGCATAAAGATGTCCATAAATACATATGTATAGAGGTATGTAAAACTTGATGTAAAATGGCTTTTTTTTGGTCTTAATTTTCATTTATGATAGGGACATACACTCATCTAGAAGAATGGGTAAAAACTTTCAACATTTATTTAACAGGAAAAGTTAATGCTTTTAAAAGTTTATCTTGTACTGATTCCTGACAGTAAGAAATGCATCAAAGGAAGCTTTTGTCAGTAATAAAATTTAGCTTTCTTACATGCTTCCTGGCAGTGCTTTCACTCCTCCATTAAATAATCCTAATAGAAAGTCAATGTGGTTGTAGGATAAATTTAGAATAATTTAGATCAGAAAGGATCTCCAGAGGTTATTGGGTCAAACCCTTTTCCAAAGCAAGATGAACCTCCAGGTTAGGAGCATCCTGGAAGTGAAGGCAGGTTGCTGGGCCTCTCCTGCTTGACTTCAGAGTAGCAGCGAGGAGGGCGATGCACAGGGTCCTGGGCAGTCAGCTCCTGTGTCTGACCGCCCGCACACAGATGGTCTGTACCACTTCATGCCACTGAGGATCACAGAAACCATTCCTTTTTCTTCCTTCCCATCACATTCTGATTAAAGTTGGTAGAAATTTCTCTTTAGTGACTGTGCTGCGGTGTGTTGTCACACGATGCTAAATAGCTGAATAAATATGTAAACAAGAGGGTTATTTTAGCCCTTTTCCTCTTTTGCTTGGTAAAAGGCATCTAGCTGTAAAGAAAATTAATTGCGTTATGTATTTTATGCACCAGTGTTTCTTAAATTTACTTACCTGGTAGATATGTAGATATAAACAAGAAGAAAGAAATGTTGATTCTGATGGAGGAGAAAAAAAAAGTCTTTATGGCCAGTGTGAGTTACATTTTTGGGGTTTGCATAGTTGCTGTATACCTCCTCGCTGATGAAACTCCCTGAGAAACACAGATGCTGCCTGGGGGTGGGTTCGTTTCAGGGAGGACTCCACTGGTCCCAGTGTGCAAGATGTCTCAGAGCTGCAGCAGTGGATCAGTTGTCTGTTGCCCAGTGGAGCGTGCCCTTTCCTTCAGCAGTCTCCTGACTCACAAGGTGCAGAGCTTGAAGGGATTTGCAGGAATCATAATTCTTTTGTTTGTCCTGGGTGTTTATTCTATGTATGTTTTGGGTTTACTTCTGTTACTGTGAGATTCAGCCTTCTCTTCTAGCATGTGTGGTCTTTCCAAAATGAGGTTACCTCACCGTAGAGAGTCCTTGATCAGCTACTGCCAGCACTCGTTCTGCAGTCTAGAATATACTTCCTGTCTGTGGGTGATTTGCAGCTTGACACTCCTATGATATGTTAACAGATTATTTTTTTTAATATTTTAATTGGCAGTGTTGCTGGCTGTAGCTTCCTTGCAGGGAGTACGTTCCTTGAAACAGCACTTGTTGCCTTGCTGTTGTGTGTTTTCTTTCCTTGGGCGCAGTTTTCTGTGAGGAACTCTTCAGCTTGCAGATCGGTGGAGTCTATGCTCCCTGTGCAGGGTGTTGGTGAGGGAGAGCTGTGGGCACTGTTAGCTTAGGGGTCTGTTTTCCTGAGCCACGTGCAGGATTAGAGAGGAGTGAGATCACAGCCCCTGTGAACTCATTGAATGTATTTTAGAAGTGCTACAATAAATTCTGAGAGGGCTTGGATTTTTTGGGAGGTGAACAGTCAGTTTTGAACCTACAGGTCTTTTGTTGATCCACAGGATCAATAACTTACTGGAGGTTTTTCTCGAGTATGCTCAGTTGCATGTGGGGAGAGTAACAACAGGGCAGTAGT
Organism: Podargus strigoides; assembly: GCA_028020825.1. Lineage (NCBI taxonomy): Eukaryota > Metazoa > Chordata > Aves > Caprimulgiformes > Podargidae > Podargus > Podargus strigoides. The sequence goes on along the minus strand of CM051621.1, from coordinate 16,266,616 downwards.
ACCATGAAGTGCAGCTCTGTGTGAATATGTGAGGCAGAGTGCTCCTCCTTGAGGTGCAGTGTGCTCCTTCCTAATATGTTTCTTCTTCATCAGAGGACACTAAAAGTTCAGTCAGTCATTTCTTCCAAATATCCAAATGCTGCTGCTTTTACACAAGCTAGCATGGAGCATACCCAGAGCCCCTGATGCCCCTCTGAGGCAGAGGATCTGCAGAGCTAGAGGTGCCCCCCTTCAAGTGCAGGGTGTCATGGAAATGGCCAGGAGCCACAGTTCCTGGCATGGTTCCCGTAGGGTTGGCAAATCCTTTATAAGGGTAGGCTGGTGATGTCCCAAAAAAGGGATCTGTTCATTGCAACTATTGGTGTTTACTGAAGGAAACTGGTGTGGTGAAATTATATTTACAAAGTTAAGTGGCACTATTTGTGTGGAATTCCTACTTTCTTTTTTTGATGGTTGCTGTATTTTGTCTGTACTGTGAATAAGTTAGAAATGAGTGTGTTAGATGGAGCTGCATGCACAGTAAGTTGGCATGTGTTAGGCTTTCTGGTTTGTTCTGGTGGTGTTGCATACTCTCATGCAAAGTCTGTTGGTCCAGTCTGTTGGTCCAAAAAAAAAAAAAAAGAGAGATTGGGATAATGTTAGCAAGAATAAGGACTTTCTTCCTTGTGCCATTCAGTCAAGAAGTCACCATTAACATGCTTTTTTTGCACATTATCTGTCTAACTTCATATATGTGTGCATATATATGTATGCATATACTTGTCATAAACATGCAGCAAAGCTGATGCCTGAACTTTGTCTGAGTGATAAGTTTGAGATTCAATTTTAATAAAGATTCTGTGGTACAGAGGGTGGCCTCAGAAAAACCTCTGCTGTATTTCAGCTGGAATTGATTAATTGGTAGATAACCTGGATATCTTCCTATGAGCTCATAAAATATACAGTTGATTAAAAATGTTATTACTAGACAGGTTTATGGAAACACTTATGTGCTTGCTTTTCCTGTTGATGTCTGTTCTTAATTTCATCTTGCCTACCTCACAGTAGAATTCATACCATTCTTTCCCCCCTGTTTTCATTATTTGTTTTTTAAAGCTCTGGCATATTCTTGCTTATTTTCAGATCTCATCAGAAAACTAGCGCAGCAGAAGTTTGGAAATACACAGGACGATTATCAAAAGGTAAATTGTGTGTATCTGCATAAAATAATGAAAACTGTGACTTCGAAATGCAGTTTTACTTCTAAAATAAGAAACAGTATTTTAAAGCTATAACAACAGGATGCAGGAATGAAATTTGTGAAGGATGTTTATGATGGTTTCATAAAAAATTTGGGACCTAAACCTTTCAAAAAATATTACAAAGAAAATTTCATAAGCCACTGTAATGAAGCTATGTGTAGTCAAGGCTCACTTGTAAATTCCAGCTGTAATGCAATTGTGTCTGTTGCACACAGATTGAAGGCTCTTTGTATTGAAAAATACCATTTTTATTTTAAAACACTTAAAACCATTATTGCTCAGCTCTCATGTTAGCTTCAGCTATTGTCCTCAACAAGCTGAATGTATGTGCTGTGTTCTGGTGCCCTTGTAAAACAAAGTTTCCATAGCCTGCTTACAAAGTGTATTTTAGTTTATTTAGTGTGCTAATCACATCAAGGATATTTTCCATTCTCTTTTTAGGTTTGTGATTATCCTATAACAGTTGAAATTCATAGGGTACTTGATAGCAAGAGAAGACGGAACATAGTGTTGATATGATTTTAGGCTGTTCTCAAGGACAGCACCCTGTCTCTGAAGCAGTGTCACAGGTTGGGTGCCTGCAATAGGAATCTTAACCAGGCCCACACAATGTACATGTTACTTTGTGTGAGCTACTTGCTTGTAGTCCCTGCAGTGTGGTGTACCTGTCGGGAAGATGAGTATGGAACTTGGCATACAGGCACTCAGCTATTGCCTTGAATCAGGATGACCTGAATGATCTTGGGATTTGAAGGGGGAAAGCATTGTCTTTCCACTTCTTCCTGACAATGAACGTATCGCTCCAGTAGCTTGCTAACCTCTATGTGACATCCGAGTGTGTGGGTGTTGCAGTTATGCTGCATCGAGTGACTCTTGCTGATCCCGTGTGCTTGTTTGATGGGACTCTGTGAGAGCGGTGCATCATGGGTTGTGCCTGCACACCCAGGGAGGAGCATGGGAGGACTTGGCTGGCAGAGTCCTTGGACAAAACCATTAGACCATAGGTGGTATACATGAGTGTGAGTATAGTATTTAGTAACGACTATGTAAGTAATGAGAAATTCGAGACCAATGACAGCTGTAATCCTGTGTAGGGGAGACACTTGTTAAAATACTGTGTGATTATAGGGTGTGCTTAGAAAGTAAAATAGATACAGACCATTTGTAGGTCCTAATTTTGACCTGAATACAATGCAAAACTATCAAGTACATTTGGAAAAGGAAAATCTATCAAGACAAGTAGAGACCCTCAGAAGACAGAAGCATCATTGAGAGGCAGATGTGTAGATATGCCCCTAGAGGAATTTCCAGTGCGGACAGAGAAGTGTGAATGTCACTGAAGGGTGTGGGTAAGTAGTTAGAAATGGTGCCTGTGGCTTTGATCACTCAAATTGAGTGAGAATGAACTCAAAGTAGGATGGGTTTGGAAACACAAAGGTGTTCAGAGGAGACTGGAAGAGTTTGCATAGCTTAGGAAAATAACTGATAAGGGGGGTGGTTCCTCCTTATATATATGGAGAGGAAACACTAGGAAGAAAAAAATGGTATTTGGGCAAAAGATGGTGCTATCACAGAAGCAAAGGGGTAGAAATGGGCCATGTGTACACCCATGTAAGAAGACTCGCCAGTTCACCAAGCGCTGGGAACAGCCCTTCGGTAGGAAGAACAGGAAATCTGGTTCTGATATTCTGTTAAATTTCTACTGACATTCCTCTGTATCTTTTTTTTTTTTTTTTTTAACCTATTTGTAGAATGTCTTAGTGACCCAGGAGGCCCTTCCCACTGCTGTGCTGCATGTCCCTGTGTTCCCAGTTGGACTCTTACCATTGACATCTCCCCATCCCCTGTCAGGGACTGCAATCTGCCAGGACAGCCCAGCAGCTGAGTGCAGCTGCCGTGCCTGCTCGGGGGAGCCAGTGTGCTGCTGCTGCCATTGCTTTACTTCTGCTTAAAACATATAAAATCATACTTGGTACCAAATTTTTAAGGGAGAGTAAGCATTTGTTTTCCTCCCATTAAAAGTATAGTTCCAAATATGACTTTGAACATTTTAAGCATATTGTACAGTCGAAGTTTTGTAAAGATGTGTATGATGCTGAAAAAAAAAATACTAAAACTTGAGAATGTTTCTGATTCTCACACATCATAGTTTGGGTTGAGGGGTCTTGCTGGCTTTAGCTTGTCCCCTTCTCTTTTCTCTTCTGCTTATGAGAACGGGAAAAGCGTTATCAGCTGTGAACTTGTCATACAGAGATGAAGGGGAAAAAGACAAGAAATTATTTTCATTGTGGAGACAAAAGGGAAGTTGGGTTATTTTTAAATTCCTGCCATTGAATATTTAGTTTTCAGTGTTTTTCTGAAATTACAGATAAGAAATTGGTTAAGAACCTGATAAACAGACTTCTTCAGTCTTTCTTGAATGCCTTTTCATTTTTGCTTTTGAGTAATTTAAAATAAACCTTTACATAATTAGTTAACAGTGAGTGTGAATTTTCTGTGTAATGTGTTAAGGTCCCAAAAGTGCTACTAAAACTGCTGCTTTTTTTCCAAAATAAAATAAACTTTAAAAAGAAAAAGTTAGTCGGGAATATCATAGGTCAGTTATGACAGGTGGAATTTGTGAAGAAATTGCTAAGCCACAAAGTACTGGAATCTCTGGCTTCCTATTCTGTGAGATGTGTTGAGAATTATGTGAAACAGATGCTCTGTGTAGAAATATCTGGTCTATTGTTGTTTTAAGCTGGAAATGTTTGTTGGACAAATCCTGAATTCATCTCACCAAGGAAACCAGAAATTATCTGCTATGTATTTTATTTTAAATAATTCCCCGTAATTATTTAACGGTGCTTCTATGCATTATTTTACTTTAGTGCCTTTTTATTATTGTTTCTGTGTTGTTAATTGTTTTGGTCATGGATAATTACTCATTATTCACATGATTTGTTTTTGTGCATGCTGCCTGTGTGTTACACACATCTCCATTTGTTCTGACTTCCACAGCCAGAAAATGTTGTCCTGACTCTTCAGGTAATGTCTTACGGTAGATGTACAGCTTGGAAAAGAAACTAACTGTGTCTGTATGCACTACTTCTATTAAAACATCCATAGCTATTTTAAATGTTATTTAAAATATGTTTTGCCATCTAACCTATTTTAAAATTTGTTTTCAAATAGTTTCTGAAGTGTTTCACTAAGTAGAAAACAGTCTTTTCCAAAATCTAGCCCAGTTCTTCTTTGAAGCATCTAGTTTGTATCCTTCAGAAAGGATAACAGCTTTTAACCAGCATTTAATGATAATAAAAAATATAGGTTTCATCCTAGAACTGGTAATCAGGTCAGAAATTTGCAACTCTGCTAATGGTGATGGTTGCTGTATTTGGATCAGTTGGTAATTAGGGATTGTGAGGAAAGGCAGCAGCAAAGCTGGAACTGGAGCATGATTGATAGCTTGTGAGAAATTGTAACTTATTGTGCAGGACAATACACAGCCTCAATTTCATCCTTTTACTGCCAAGTTGCCCTTGTGCTGGCGGATTAGTAAAACAGAAGAGGACTCAAAGTACTAGTGTGAGAATTAGTTCTCCTAAAATAGGGAAAAGGAAGGGGAAAAGAGATTTAGCCAGGAAGAAAGCCCACTGGGACATGCCCACACCGTGCTGTCCACCTCTGTGTGCGGACACCTGCCCGATGTGGTTCTGGGTGTGTTGGCTTGTGTTCGCAGCAGAGGGAAACGGCATGGCGAGCTCGCAGCTTGTCCCCTGGAAGCCACGTCGCCTTGTGTGGAGCTGTGCCAGGGCTGCCTGGCCCAGATCCTTGGTCCTGGGGGACTTGCGCTGCTTCCAGCGTGAAAGCTAGTTCAGGGTATTGCATTGCATCGTTCCTTTTCACTCCTTACAGCTTTTGAAAGCGTCCTTTTAGTTCCTGCTGCTTTGCTGTTTGGCAGCAGAACAAATGTCTTTACCTGAGAGAGTTTAAAATCCACTCCTTCATGTTTTCCAGTCCCTAAGCAGTTTTTACTTCAGCAGTGTGGAGAAACCTCTACCATTGCAATTGATCATCCAGTGAAATACTTCCCTTTGCAGTTCATATGAATCTTTACCCTCCTAACTGATGAAAAAGGAGAACAAGCTAAGCCTCCCTGCCACCTCCCAGATGAAGTGTTGATCTAGTCAGCCTTGCTGACATTTGTGGAGCCTTTTTGTGAACAGATGTGAGAAACAGTAAATTTGTGGTCTGGGAAATCAAACGTGTTCATTTTTAACCTATTTCAGTTGCATCAGTTCACATTAGTTTCTTGTGAGCATATTTCTCTCCTAGCACTCACTGCTGTAGTTTACGTAGCTAGTATCCTAGCTAATTAATTATTAGCTGTCAATATCTACGATGTTATGTATCTTTTTTGTTAGAAAAGTTGACGATTATTGGCAAAATATACCAAGTCCATAACCTCAGTAGCTTAGTAGATGGTTTAGTCTGTAGTTTAATTTTTAATTATTTGTTCTATATTGATTGCAGTTACTGTGTGATGTCTGCTATTACCACTATTTTTGTCTGAATTACAGGCCATCTACTATGAAATCGGTTTTATAGTCTCCGCAGCCTTGGGATTGCTATTTATTTTGTTACTGCCTCTTGTGGGACTTTGCTTCTGTATGTGTCGTTGCTGTGACAACTGTGGTGGGGAAATGCATCAAAGACAGAAGAAAAATGCTGACTGTCAGAGGAGCTGTTTTGCAACATTTCTTTTTGTTGCTTCTTTAATAATAAGGCAAGTGTACTAAAGAGAATAATATGAAGCTTGGTATAGCACTGATTTTGCAGTGTCATATGACAAATAATGTTACTGTATTAGCCTACAGGTGCAGAAATGATTTTATTAGACTAAGTAATATTATTGCTTATTAAAGAAAATGTGACTGCTACCATTGCTATCCACAGGTCATTACGTACTCGCTTGAGGGGAATGTAGGTGTGAAACAAACAAAAAAATGAAGCTTGAATTTGGCAAATTAAGTTTTTGCCAGTCTCAAAATGGGAATTGCAGAATGTTACATTAAAGTTATGAACATAAGATACCATGTCCTATGTTCAGTTATCTTCCCGCAGAGAACTTGAAGTACAACATTCTGCTTTGTTCTTGATAGTGCAGTAGTGGTGAGAAAAGCAATTGTGTGACTCCTTCAGTATTTGCTGTCCTCCAGATTTTCTTATTAGTTCAAAATAATGGGTTTTCTTTTGGGTATTGAGTTGTTCAAACTATAGATGCACTCACTGTAAAATTCTGGAGTTTGGAGACATTTTTATGCTGTTAATGTTAGGACCGTCTTCCTGTTCTGTGCTGGGTGTGTATCAGGTGATGAGGGACTACAATCCAGACGTTTCTTTTCCCTGTAGATGCTTTCAAAATACATTGTTTGCTTTCAGGTTTGGTTTTTTTTTTATTTTTTATTTTCCTTCAACTTCTTCATATTTTCACTTGCCTACTATCCTTGCTTTGTGATTATATTTTTAAAAAAAATTCAGACTTTTGAACTATTGTGTGTGACTGTTCAGTCAGGTGGGACTTAATTTGTCAGTTCACTGTAATCTAGAAATGTTTTTCTTTTTACTACTGTTTCTCATGACAAATTTGAGACCTTGCCTATGCTGAAATGTAGACCACGCTGATATCGGGTATGGGAACACATTCTTTTCTCCCAGGCATCACTAACAAACATGACACTTAAGTATTCTGAAGACCAGAAGGCTGAATAGTATTGTAGGTGATGGGTGCATCCCTGCCATGATGACAGGACAAATCTTCTTCATAGTACAATGGTGCCTCAAAGAAAGTAAGTTATTAAATTACCTCTCAGCATGCCAAAACTGAAGGTAGCTCAGAGAGCTTGCCAGCTATCTTTATACTTCATTGTGGGATGCTGTGTTGCAGGATACTACATTCTGGTTATAATGGCTGAGGAATGTTGCCTGTCAGCAGAGAAATCGGATCGTCCCCCTTGTTGGTTTCTTTAACTTGTGCATTTGCTGCTAGCTATTCTTGGGGTATTAAGCATACCCAGCATTGGCAAATGCTTCTTCCCAGGTCATGACTGGGAGATCAATGATCCCTAGTAACGTACTTTCGAGGAGCAGGGAAACTGTCTCTTTAACTCATCTTTTCCTTTTGTGTAAGATGTCAGGAGTATCAGATGCTTACCCCACGGGAGTGGTTGGCCTAAGCTCTGTCTGCAGGTTTCCACAGGTGGAGATAATCTCATATGACTCCCTGGCTAAGTCTCTAATGCTGTGAGTGCTGTGCAAGGCAAGATAGGACTTTTCAGGGGTAAGATTACTGACCCCTGCCTGCCTAAGCGCTCAGGTCTCCTGTACACCTCGTACACAGCAGGATTCTGCTGCCCTTCCTGGATAGTCTTTCACAAGGGAAGAGAAGATGCCGTGCCTGGATCTATTTAAGCTCACATCAGCTTGCTTACTGCTATGCCGAAACACAAAAGGACAGTCTTGTTGGTAGCCATTGCCCCAACAAAAAACCTGGAGAAAGCCTGAGAGTCTCACAATTGTTTCTCTGTCTCTTATGCTGTACTCAGACTAAGTTTCCTTGTGGATTTATTCCCTACTTTTCCCCCAAGTTACCATGCAATTTCAGCTTGGGTGGATGATTTACCTGTAGTTGTTCTTCCCAAAACCACACATGTGAAGGACTGTGCCACAGCTGCATACATAAGCTGTGACAACAATCAAAAGAGTTTAGTCCTGTGCAAATAAAATGCTTATGGCTACTTGCTGTCAGAGCCAGAAGAGCAAAACTTGAATGATCTCTGCTGATACAGGGTTACATCAAGATGTACTGTGAAATCACTAAGGTGGGTCCTCTCATTGTTTGGGTATAGTTTAAAATTCATGCAGTGCTGGGAGCCTCCTGTGGGTTTATGGCTCCCAAACCCCTGTCAGGTGACTGGAATGCCGTAGATACCTTCACCAAGTGTTGTGCTGCTTCAGAGGACGCATTTAGCAAGGCACACATCCATCAGAGTTCCCTGAACCCAAGTCTCTGCCAGTGGAGCTTTGCTTTAAAGGTTCTCCAGTGGAACATATGTGCTGCTGGAGGGAAAGGGAAGAATTTCTAGGGCATAGGCTTCTTCAGAATGTACCATCCAAGTGTATGTTCTGCACCTCTCTCCATTGCTTTTGCAGTGCTGGCTGTTCTGGGATTCCCTCAGTCAACGAATCAGAACTGTGAAGAGCAGGAAGTGGGTTTTGTTATTCGCAAGTTTTATACAAGAATGTTCTCTAACAAAGTAGGATTCTATTGCTAAAGAGCACAGGATGTAGAAATAATCTGCTAAATAGGTAACTGAGTAGGTTTGGTATTCCAAATTTATCTTAAAATAATTGTGCTTTTCTTCAAAGGTTGACTGAGAGTTTAGGGACAGAGAGCTGCTATTTCACTTTATTTCCTAGTCATCTGCAAGCTTAGGCAAACACACATGTTCTCTGGGAGAGAAATGTAGTTTCATTAATTCCTCTACATTGTAAAGACAAGGAAGAGACACTTGATTTTTAAGAAAGCATATATTGCAATACCAAATGTAATACCGGTGATAGAAAGTGTCCTGGCTGTTAGATAGCAAAATACACAGATTTTGTCCTTCCAAGAGAGCTTGTGTTATCCGCAACTTCAAGAAAGAATTTACGTTATTCTGTATGAAGCTAGGGAAAGCCAAGCCTGAAGGAAGGGAATGCTGTTTTTTGTATCTTGGCAAGTACCTCATGCAGGCTTTGTAGGCAGCCTCTTGGCTTTGTGAGATTGGTAATGCAAGTTGTTCAGAACCTGGGAATCAACATTATCTGAAAGAACTGGTGAAAAAGTTGGTACAGAATCTCTGGCCCATTATTTTCTTTAATTCATTAGCTAGTAGTGAGGAAGGTGGTGTTTCCTCAGTAAGTAAATCTCTTCAGGGTTTCTGTTCTGTGACTTGAATTTTTTTGCAAGCAGAGCTGAAGGAAAAGCTTGTGTCCTCCCCTGCAGCTGGATTAGTAACATTTATACCATCTGTGAAACCTGACAAGAAATTGTGTGTGAAATATCTGACTCCGGAAGAGACTGTTTAAACAGTTTGCTAATCTGTTATGGGAAAGGCTTGTCGGTTTCATGCCTGCTTTATGCCTCTCTCCTTGTAGCTGCTTATTGAATGTTGACTCAAGGCTCAGTTATATTAGAAATAGATTTTTTCCCGTCTCCTGTTGTATATTTGTTTAGTTACATTCAGAATGTAGTCACAATCGTTCTGAGTGCCCTGTCTGCTTAAAGCATCTCCACTATCTTTTTTTCTTGCCACTCCTTCTGTTTAGGGGACTGAAGAGAAAAATGATCATGCTCAAGTCTTACAAAGTACTGTTTTGTTAGCTTTCAATTGACCTTTCTGCTCTGTGAGCATAACACTGAAAGGGCATAAAAATGCTGACTGTCCAAAGAACAAAGATGTTGTTATAAACTCTGAACCTCAGAGTGATATACAAATGTTTACTTTTCCTGATAGCTTGAGATAGTTTGTCTTATGAATTAAGAAAAAAAAAGTTTTAAAAACAATTACCATTTTTGTCAAGTGAAAAGAAATAATATATTGCATGTATCCAAAATGAAACTATTTGCTTCTGCTTATGTTGAATGTTACTCATTTTTTTGACATTTTATGCATTCTGAGTTCCCATTCCATGGGTGGTAGCTGATGGGTAATGGCTGCTTGAGTGTTTGGTCGAAGTGGAAATAAAACAGCATTTGCTGTTAGTTAAATAAGTAGTAAGATAAATATTGGTGTCCCTTGATTCATAAGTGACTTCTGGGAAGGTAGTTAATAGCCAGTTTTGAAGACTGTTGAGTAGAGAAGCAACGTCTCTGTGTCAAAGCCGGTCATCCTGCTCTGATTTTTTTTTTCTGGATATTGAGAAAAATGTTAGTGAAGCAATCGTAGTAGACCAGCACCTGTGGTGTATAGTGTTGCCATCTATCCCTGTGTCATGCTCTGAAATCAGAATTTTCCTACTGAGAGTATTTGTCAGAGCAGCAAAAATTCTTGTACTTGAGACCAGTTTTGTCAGGAGAAGCAGCCTTTACCTTGTTTGGGAAAGCTAAAACAGGAAAAACAAAATAAAGATGAAGGCTTGGTTTTGGATCACTGATAAGAAGAGATGAACAGCATCAGGGTGTTTGCTCCTGTCTTTGCCAGGATATGCAAAACAAGTTATTCTAGTTACCCATTTGCTCTCCACCATCTAATTTCTCTTTATGTGGCTGTATTATGGCTTCCTTTGAACATACATTCTTTGGAGCAAGAATTATACTTACCATATATTTTTTGCCTGCTAGGGAGCCTGGTATGTCTTCTCTCTATGTCTTATTTAAAATATTAGTGTTTAAGTCTTCCTGACACCCCAACTCGGGAAGTTTGACAGTCTGAGAGGAGTACAAAACCATTTGTGTTAGTGACTCCCTTCTGTGGTTTGCATGTCTGTGATGGCCTTTCAGGGTGCTGCCTCTCTAGTATTGAGCTGTTATACTACAATGCAAAATAAGTGAACAAATGTGCCACCGAGGAATTTGCTGTAATGCACCTGACTGCAGCCTCTAGGCAGTGTTTGCCCTTTGGGGATGTGTCATGCCTGTGTTGAGTGGATCTGTGCTGTCTACCAGTTACATCTGTGGAAAGTTAGTGATTAACCCCTTGAGTGGGTCTGTAATCAGCCTTCTTTTGAGGCTGTTCTCACTCCTGTGGTTACTCTTGATTTTTGTGGTTAGCTGTTGTGAACGTGAGATGTTTAAAAACAAAGAAGTCATCCTTCTGTTTAAGTCTGTTTTGCACCTAAACTAAATGAAAATCTAAGGATCATGAGAAAGCTTTTGAAGCTTCTCATAGGACTATTAATTGCCTTTTTACTTACTGTTTGTGCAGATCTGCCATGCTGTAATTAGTATCTTACAGTGGGGAATGATCAAATAGAAAATAAGCAGCAGCAGTGCTGACTGAAAGTCTAGCTCACTTTCTACTTTGTGTTTTACTATCAGGAAATGCTTATGTATTATTTTAGCGTTAATAGGGACTATTCTTGTGCTTTTAAAAGGTCTATGCAATTATGTAAATAAATTGGGCTATTTTGAGTAAATGTTGCTGAAGTTTTCAAATATAAAATATTTCTTTTTATGGTTATTTTATGAGCATTTGCTTGTAGTTGTGTTGTGGTTAATGGTACTTGTAAATTCTAAGTCTCGTACAATTTACCTAGGCTATACACATTTTCTGAGAGTATCAATGCAAATGCATAGGTAGCTGTATGTTAATAACTTCTGAAGACTTTGGGTTAACATTGCTTTTTCCCTTTTTTTTTTTTTTTTTTGAATTAGTAGTACAATATCGGCCCTTATGGCTAATTCCTCTACTCCACCTCGTGGTGCATGTGAGAACTTGTAGTAAGAAAGAAAGACTGCATAAATTATGGAGACCTTTATTTTGATAATGTTGACGTTTTTTCTGTAATTTTTTGGTTCTGTTTTATGTCAGAAGGGGCATCTACAGTAATAAAGAAATATCTGTTATGTGTATTTTTTGTAGTGTTGGAGTGCTCTGTGCATATGCTGCCAACCAGCATTTAACTAATCAAGTCCGAGAAGCAAAGAAACTGATTAACAGTAATTTTAAAGATCTGAAAATTTTCCTTAACGACACGCCAGCGGTAAATAATTTTTTGTTTATGGGGAATGGGGTGGGAGGGAAGAGGTATAAGTATGAAGCATTGCAGAAAATAATTGTTTCTTTCTATTTGATATAAATCATACCTGCAGTATTGTTTATTCTTTGTGTGTCAGTCTCATGAAGTAGATAGAATAAATGATGCAAGGTAAGACATTTTCTTGTAGCACTAAGTGTTTGGGAGTTATCCTCATGGAGTAGCATTTGTTGAGCAACTTTTGAGCTGTATTCCTGGAGTATGCTAAGATGCTCTTTTTCTCCCACTGAACTAGTGTAGATTGCTAGCAGAAGGCGAATCATTTGGAAAAAATATGATTTTAAAAGAAATACATATTAAAAAAAGATATTACATGAAGACTTGGATTCCTTGTTGCTCTTTCCTGTTCCCTTGTATGTTGAACTTACTTGTATGTGCTCTGGGAGTTACCATAACTTCTTTTCTAGAAGTATTTTTGACTGTTTTGTCTTTGAACCAGTGTCATACTGTGCTATGCTGAACAGGAAAGATTCTCTCCTTTCTACTTTCAGACTTCCCTTAGAGTCCCAAAAGCAGTCCTCTGCATATCTTTTTTTGCACTGAAAGAAAAAAAGAAATGCTAGTAAGGAAGACTTGTAAGCTTTCCCATGTACGAATTTCAATTTTTTTTATGGATTGGGAGGAAAACAAGTCCAACAGTCCTATTATCTTGGCTTCATTAATTTTAATTAATTTAATTGAATTAATCTGTTTTACTTGCACATGACTGATAAATTAAAAATAGGAGTAATTCACACAATTAAGTGGGATCCACAAGTATGATAGCATCTCAGTCACGGTAACTCTGGGCTCCCATAACCTGAGAGCTGTTTTTCTGCTGATAGGACTGTATGAGAACAGGAGACATCTGGGGGATGCCATTAAATGTTTCCATACCTGGGATTATTCCCTATACAATATTCATTTGCTCATGGTGTTGTGACAGTCCAGTGATGGAGGTAAACAGCGGGAACTGGAGATCACGCCAACAATCTCTCTTGAAGCAGAGTGCCTTTCTTCGCTCTGGGGCTGACTCAGGGCACAGAAAGATGTCATCCAGTTGCATCAGAAACCATTAGACTCCCCTCCACAACATGCTGAGTGCTGACAATGGGAAAAGTCAGAGTAGAAAATGTTACACAGAAGTAACTAATTAATAGAGAGGGAAAAAAAAAAAAAGACACTAGCTACAAAGTTAATAAAAACACATGAATTACTCAATTTAAAACTATGAAGACTTTTTGTGCCAGGGGCTTCTCAAAGTCTTGGTTAGTTAGTAGGTTTTTAGTTTCTGTGCAGGATTATTAATTTTTCTATTTTAGACCTGATGGCACTTAACGATGCAGTCATCAGATATACCTTCTAAGTTATTTTGACACACAAGGTACGTGGGTATCATGTGCACATAGACATTGTAAGAATTTCTCAAGGATAGGAGAAGGACTTCAGCTTCTTGAAAAAGTTGTAGAATCCGACTAATTGGCTGTAAAGCTCTGAAATCCTAACTGATGTCCTTGACTCATCAGTATGAGGTGTACAGCATATAAGAGGATTTGTGAAAAGAAGTCACATGTTAAGAGTTCATGTCGTAGAAGATTTGCAGACTAGAGTATTGAGTGGTAACACTATTAGTTACATGGAATCGCCCTTTGTCTGTGACATTGCTGCAGACAATGCAAAACCCGTAGTTCTGCAAAATTTTAGTCCTCAGGTTAGTCTAGAAAGACAAAACAAACAAAAATATACGTAGAGCCTTCCTAGTAAGAAACTCTAAATTTATTTCTCCTTTTTTTTAGAAAAAGGAGTTCTGCCTCATACATTATCATTTAATTGCATCCACTGCTGTATGATTGATAGGTTGGTTTGAGGGTGGGGTTTTTTTGTCTGTGTGAGACTGCAAGCCAGATACACTTTTGTACACATTTGAGTCACGTATAAAACTGGAACCCCATTTGCCAGGTGTGTTAACCTTTACATTACTTGAACTCAGTTGGGGTAGGATTCATAATGCATTATTTTAAACAGGCAGAAATCAATGAAGGTTACTTAATGCGTTTTCTGATAGCATTTTGTCCAAACCCAGGATCTGTTCATAACTAAGTTGTGATTTCATATTTTTACGGTGTCTGGGTAGAGCCCGAGTTGTGAGTGGGCCAAATCCACCTGGGGGTGAGGTAAACCATTTGCATTAAGACAGAACAGCAAGCTCCTTTCTGCAAGAGAAGCTCTGAGAGGCTGCCCAGATACAAGCCAGTCTGGTTAGGGAATTTCTAATGACACTAGAAAATCAAGTAATAGAGATGAAAACATGCAAAACCTTACTGACCTGGCTTGAAGCCTTTATAAGGCCACAGTTCCTGCTACTTAATACTTTTAAGCTGAATCATTTACCCTAGAGATGTTCCAATTAAGTAGATTTCCCAACTAAACACATATTTTATTACATGCAGGTCTACCAACCAAGGTTTTAAAATGCTTACTGAACTGAAAACAGTAGAGGGCCAGGATTTGGGGGGTTTGCACAAATATTTTGAGTGTTTCAAAATGGCAGTTTGACTCATTATTTAAAAGCATTACTTTTTTCCAATTATTTTAATAGGGTTTTTTTATCATCTTCTTTTCAGCAAATTGACTACTTGGTGAGCCAGTACAACACAACTAAGGATAAAGCACTCTCTGACCTAAAGAGTAAGTACTTTGATTTAAAGGGGGTTAGCGGTGTGCATTTAAAGACTTCAATAAGATGATGTAAATAGTTCATAATACAAAGGGAAATTTTAGTTATGAGAATATGCTTTTCAAGCAGAAGTGCTGTTCTCTGTGGTAAATGAGACTAAAACCTAAAATTCTTTTCACATAAGATGTCTCAGAGCTGGTGTAATGCATATTATTTCCTGAAATAAAAGTATTTTATTAACCTGACTTGTTGCATAAGCAATTTAATATTTAATTTTCCTTTTTATTGTTCAGTAACCACTAATATTTAATGCTTTTTTAGAATATTATTCCTCAGTTTTAAACTGTGGAGCCAAATGTCAAGGAACAGAGCTGCTAGCGGTTTTGATGGTTCCAGTGAGTGAGATCTCTCTGTATTTGTTTATTTTTGTTGTTATACTTTTGTCCTCTACTCAGCTAGAAGTTGAGGTATAAGCTTATCTTCTTTCTAAAGCTGCTTAATGTATTTGCCATTTAAGAATGAGCAGTTGAAGAGCAGGAGATAAAACTTGAAATACAACTACTGTACTTTCCCCTTCAGCACGGTTACAACTTGAGGCATCACCTTTTAAAGCTCTCAGTAAACTGAAACAACCAAACCACTGTTGATTTTTTTGTGGAATTTAAGTGTCACTTTCCAAAACTCATAATAGTAGAAAGAGTTGGCTATATTCAATGTAGATTAGATGTCAAGATTCACTGTGAGCAGGTGTTAATAAATGTGTACAGGTCTGCATTTCAGACTGAAGTGAAATACAGAAATAGAGATTCTTAAATGGGATAGTTGCTAGGATTAAACTATGAAACTGTGGCAGCATACCACTGGTCATGAATTGACCTATCATGTTCAGAATCTATGCTTCTGTCTAGGTTTAAAATGTATTTTAAAGGTAGTTTTCAATGCAGCCAGCTTGGCATACCCGGAGGTCAATGCGTCATGTCTCTTTGAGGCTGCTGAAGCACATTGAATGTGGTTGCAAAAGTAGTAGTAGTCTTCCTACTGAATTCTAAGCCAAAACACTCTGACCTAAAAAAACATGTGTCATCTTTTAAGTCCATAATAATAACAGCAATAACAAATTGACATCTCCATTTCAAATACTAACTTGTATCTTCCCAGGCACTCTAAATGCAATTTCAAATTAAATATGTATTTGTTCTCAATGCCAATTTCATATGTTAGTTAATGGGAACCTAGCTGGATCTGTGATGAGCGTGCTTATCAATAAAGAAAGATAACTTTTATTTTCTTGAAATACCAGGATTTAAGTATGTGATACCTGGGGACAAAAAGATTTCATTCTAAGGGAATCAACAGTAGCATAAGCCTTGAGAGAAACGTAGATGAGTTCAGTTTGCCCACCCTAAGGAAATGCTGAAAAGTGGTTTTTGCCTGATAAAAATTCTCATCCCAAGCCAGACATGACAGTGCTGACAGTAATGGCTGCTTCTGTACCATGCAATATTCCCATCGCATCAAGAGCAAAACACTCAAAGCACTTTACCATGATCTGCAAATGCAGGGGACCCAGTGACTGCCTGAAGGATATGTTACATTAAGATGCCTCACCAAACTCTGCTCGGCATTTGTCGTCTTCCTGAACTAAGCTTCAGTTCTGTTGTGGGCAGTGAAACAGGAGGTGGGGATAGCAGTGGGGGAACGTGAAGCCAGCGCTGTGAGCGTCCGTGCTGAATTGCATGGTGTGAGGGGGCAGGACTAGCAGACGTGTGCTTAACACACTTAAGGGATTTCAACGGAGATGGCTGGCAGGTGTGGGCTGTGGGTGACCTTGACATTGCTGAGTCCTGAGGAACAGGAGAGAGGGAAAGAACTCGTTTTCTTTTTCTTCCACTATGAAAACATAGCATGTAATGAAAGAGTATGCCACAAGATTACTGTCCAGATATTGGACCTCTTTAACTTGTGGAAAAAAAATCTTCCAAAAAAAGCAGTAAATGCAACGAAATACATATTTTGGGGTTTGCTGATATGTTATGTGTCATTACCTATATGGTCAAATGCTAGCGAATATTCTTCACCATATTTTGATTTACTGCGTTGATTTATAGGCCTATAGCTAGCTAAAGGAGAGCTGTGTCCCTGTGTTATCTTCTGTCACTAAGTTCTGACTGTCAGGGCTTAGGGATATTTTAATAATATATGTATACTTTGTTAAGTAAGCATCTGACAGCACCTGTGCTAAGAGGTAGTTTAAACTGAACTAGTGTGTAATGTCTTTTTTGTCTCTTCATACTACAGATGTTGGACCTTTGCTTGGAATTAGAGTTCAAGAACAGCTGGGAAAAGAAGTGCGTCCTGCACTTGATGCAGCTCTGACAATGGCAGGAGGTAAAGATGTACATATTGTTGTATTAATGTTCTGTTGCCATGGTAAGACAGGCATCATCTTTCTAGTGCACAGCATGGGATGGCTTTATGCAGTACCATGATTCAACTTAGCATTTTTCTACATACCTTGATGTTTCTTTTAGACTGAGGATTTCAGATATTTTAAGATTTATAAATATATTTAAAAGCTAAATCAAGATTTATGTGCCATTGTTGATGCCTAGTTTCAGCAGTCATTGAAGAGAGATGAAATCCAAATTCCCTGCTCCAGGTGGTTGTCCCTTTCCATTGAATATAGGAGAGACTAGGAAAAATGTGCTTTAAAGAGCAGTCCGTAGGTCTTTGCAGGTTAGTCTTTGGCAGGTCAGGGAATGAACATAGAATCCCATCCTATACACTGCCAAGCCTATTATGAGAGTGCTGACCATCATTTCTTCATTGTATCTTTGAGTTCAGCATTGTTTGTGCTAAGTCCTGTCTCCCTTTAAAGAAAATACTCTTTCATTATTTTTCTATTTAAGGGTTTTTTTTTCAGGAATCAGTTACAGCATATAGAGCAAAGGGAAAGGCATCAGTGAACTTGAGTCACTTCGGGTTTTTTACCCATTAATTCTTTCTCATTCACTTGTCACCATTCTCCTTTTTTGCTTTATTTCTTTTATTTGTCTTGAAGTCAAAGTGGAAAGGGCTATCAAAGGTAAAAAATACAATAAAACCTTGTGTTGTATGAAGTGCACTTTTATTTTTGTAACTTGTGTCTTTTTAGTTGTATCTGTGTGGTTTTTTGTCTACTAAACACCTGTGCAGTGGTTGTTTTTTTGGTTTGGTGTTATTGGGATGAAATCTAAAGCCAGAGTGTTGAACACTCGTTAATGCTTGCTGATGCAACATGTTCTCTTTCCCTTTCATCTTGCAGCTATGTAATTTGTGAGTTGGATTATAACCAATTGTGAATATGCACTTTCTTTTAATTTCTAATGACCGAGTGTTAAAGTTCTTTACTGAAACCACTGGGTAAGGAGAGGCAGGGAAAGAGTAGAAAAGAGTAGTCTGAAAAGTGGATAGAATGTCAATAAAAGTAGCCTGAGCACATTCATTTGTAGGAAAACATAAGTGATGTATTTTTATGTGCAATACATATGTATGCTGTGCTACAGGGTTTTTCTAGGAGGGAGGCAGGATTATTTAAATTAAGAATAGAATTTATTCATTTGCACTTTCTTTTCATATCTGTATCTATAGACTGGTTTCTAACTGAAGTTTTTTTAAAAAAAACTTTACATCCTTGCAGCCATCAGAGAAACAAAGGAAGCGCTGGAAAACGTGAGCGTCTCTGTAGAGGTTTTGCAGGAGGGAACAGAGAGGCTTCATGCAAACTTGACAGATGCTAAAATGCATCTAAGCAACACCCTCAATGATTCTGCATGCTATGTGGCTCAGGCTGCCTCAACTTGCAATATCATCAGGAATTCATTAAATCAACTGAACATCAATGCCAACTTTAGTGGGGTAAGAGAATATTTTTTAGACTCTTACAGTGTGAATGCCTTGAATAAGCCCAATAGTACCTCTGCGACTTCATGGCTCGATGTGTGCTGACACTTGTGAGATAAGTGACCTTCCCTTACTGTGTGTTTCTGGGTAATTCTGGTCACTGTTTTCATCTTCTGTGTAGAAGAGGATGAAGTGTGTTTCAGGCAGCTACATTGAAGTGCTACTCTGGGCACTGAAATAATCTGCCCTTCCGAATATACTGAGGTTAAGCTTTATTTTTGTACAGCAAAGGTTTCAGGAGTGCACTAGAACAGTTCTGCTACAAATCATCTTTCTAGTTTCTTTACCTTCTCTTCTGTCTTTGAAACATTAAGTAAATTAGCAGACTACTACTTTCATGTGACTCAAGAATGCTTTTTGCTTCCTAGTTGCCAGGAGTGAGCATACAGCTTGCGAAGGTCAATGATGTCCTCAAAACAGACCTTTCTAGTCTGGTTCAAAAGGTATGTTTCTTGACAGGCTTGTAAACTGTTAACTAATAATCTGTTTTCCCTTGTCTTCTCAAGCAGAGTTCTCTTATTCCTGCCTCGTAGTGGATTTCTCTCATTATTCCATTTTTTTAACATTTATTAAATTCCAAGGTTTAACATCTGAAAGTTTGAATGTAGTGTTTTATATCCTCGGGATACTACAGATCAAAATGTATTGCTAATTGTCTGCTTGGAAGAACAATCCTTAAAAAACCAAAAAGACAGAAACATGGATCTACTAGCATGCTCTATATTTTTGGATTTGAACTGCAGAAAAAAAATCCACACTCTCATAATTAGTTATATTGTATTTTGAACTGTCTTTAAAATTCATGTGCAGATTTGATAGTAAATCTGGTCCAATAGACCAAATATAATTACTGTTAGTATTTTTGGAAGACTATCCACAAAACACCATAATTGTCACCTAGAAAAAAATGGCTTAACTTGAGCAATTTAAAAACCTAGCAATCTAAAAACATTTCCTAGGAATAGAAGGCATTTTGTGAAACCAAAGGCTGTGTATGGGGGGCTCAGATCCCTACCTGCTTCTGGAGTGATTAAACCTGCAGGAAGTAAGACTTCAAGCATCCACTGCAGAGGCTTCTCCTTTGTGTCCAGAGGAGCTATTGAGCTTGGTCCCCACAGTTTAGACCCCTGTCTTTCCCCTTCTCACTAAGGAAAGCATTGCAATGTCTTTAAAGCATTTGGATTTCATTGTTTGTAACATGTTTAGAGGAGGTGTTTGAGTGGTACACTGTAACTCCTTACACTTAGTGGGTCTTCATATGTGTGTTGTCAGTTTGGTACAAGATAGATCTGACAGGCAACGGTGCTAAAAAGTTTAAGGTGGTTGTGACTGATGTATGTATACTTAAATGTAGATTTTTTTCAAGCAATGTCCTGGAGGGCAAATTGAATCTGGAATGTATTTGAGTTCCTGTTTTGCTTTGACCTTTTCTAATGTGCAGCAATAAAAATGTGTTTTTCATGGTATTACCATGTACATTTTAACATGTGTATGGTTTTGCTTCTTTTATAAAAGGAAACAAATTGCAAGTAATTTGACAATGAGAAATTTCTCATAATTTTTTCCAACTTCTATTCTTAGGGTTATGCAGCATTTAATGATACTCCAGACTTAGTGGTGAATCAAACCAGGAACATTTTATCAGGTGAATCAAACTGTTTTCACTTTGTTTGATGTTGATGTTTTTACATCACTTAATGATGTTTTTGTTTTCTTTTATTGATAACATCTTTTCTGGGCTAAAGATCACTAAAAATGGAATTGTAAAACAAGATTTTTTTAAAAATTTGGTGTCACAAAAAAACCCATAGAAAACAACTGTGTCTTAAGGAGGACCCAAAATTAAGTCTAAATTTAAATAGTCCATATGTTATTTTATGGAGAAGTTTTATTTGTTAGGCTTTTTACTGCTCAAGTAATGAGAAATCTTGGGATCCCAACTGCACACTGATGCTTTATTTGGTTGAAAAGCTTATTTTCCTTGACCAAAGTATCTACAACCTATTTAGGAGTGTGATATTCCCAAAACTAAACCTACCTGCTGCTGTATTAATATGTAGTGGATGGTGAAGGGGAGGTAAAAATATACCTTAAGGATAATTTAAATGTCTTAATTGTTTTGTTACTTGGGCTTTATACTGTTGTTGTTTAACAGTACCTGGACACTTGACATTTGAATAAAATGTAGTATAGTGTATTGTATACTAATCTATTTTAATTTTTATTCTTGCATTGTGGACCTGTTCTGCATATATAAACAGCTGTTCCTTGTAAGTTTTCCTTTTTTTTTTTTTTTTTCCCCTGGGCAAAATAAAACACAGTGTGTATACAAGCATATGTATACTGTGTGAGCTTGCCTAAAATGAACGGGTTTTCTAAAAGTGATGTTATGATTTTCATTAGGAAATCTAAAGCAGATTTACTCATTTTCGGTATCTACTGATATGCATAAACACAAACAGACCATCTTAATTTATCTATTTATAAATTGTTGAGTTTTTTATGAATTTGAGTTACAAATCAAATGAAAAAAAATAGATTTACTAGAAAAAAATCCAACATTTATTTGTAAACTTCTAAAAGAAGAGTGGTTTGGTACCTGGTTGAATTTAGAAGAGTAAACATTAAAACAAACAGCCAGAAACTTGTCCAGTTGTTGTTTGAGAAAGAGGAAGGTGTTGCCTACTACCAAATAGCAACCTATAGTTACACATCCTGCTGTTTCAAGTATGTTCCAAATTGAAAGAAGGGAAGAGTAAACAGAAACTGCATTTTACAAATAGACAATTTGTATAAGAAGTGAATTAATCATGTCTTTATCTAAATAGTGTGTATTTAAACTGTAAGTATAGGGTAGCATGTTAGTTCATAATTTGAGGGGGAAAAGTGGCTTAATTGATCATTATCTTAAGAGTGTTGCTAACTAATTGGAATGAATTTAAGTAAGTAATCCTTTTTAATAAGATTGAAAGTAAGTAGTATAGATTCTCAGTACAGGCAGTCTAATTTCTTTCAGTGTTATATTCCCAAGGGATGGTGTTTAAATAGATTTTGATCTTCTCCTTCGTAAACTTAGTGGCTAATTGTCTTGCTTGGTGTTACCATTTGCAATATTGCATGAAAACCAAGATTTAAGCTGACTAGATAAAAAGTGACACATTCATTATAACAAAAGGAAAGAGAACTCTGGCTCTACATCTTTCATCATTAAACTGAATGCTAAAAATAGTGTGTGTTTTAAAATGCCTTTGTGTAACTTTGAGCTCGATATTTTTGTTGCCTGTTTGTCTCTTCCTCATGCCTGTCTTCATGGCTTGCTTGTTACATCTGGCAAATGGCTTAATAGCATTTTATAATGCATATGTGGAATGTAAATTTCTTCTGTGAACCTGTAACAGTGCAGTACATTTATTTTTTTTTTTAGATATAAAAAATGTGTTGGAATCCATTGGTTCAAATATCACTACCTTCACAAAAACGCTCCCTGTTCAGAAGATTTTAGCAGATTTGACAGTATATCTTACACAGAGTGAAGCATACATTCAAGATTATTTTCCAGTAGTGGAACAGTATGATTTCTACAGGTATGTACAGAAAATAAGGTGGGAGTGAAGTGATATGGGTTGTTAATACTTTGTAGTATTTTAATGTTCTGTATAGGCAATTAAACTATTAATGAAGACACAGTGAAACCAAGATGCTATATATAAGGCAATTGTTTGTTACTGGCATTTTGGTAAAAGCCAAAGCTGCTGCTAATCAACAACTGGGTGTTGTTCTACTACAGAGCAAGAGGTAGTTCCTATTCTATTACGTGCTCACAGTTCATCTTGGATTCTAATCTTCTTTGCATGCTAATAACCAAGCACTTTGGATTTTGTTCCTTAGGTGGCTGGGTTGTCTCATTCTGTGCTGCATGGTGGTCCTAATTCTGGTCTTTTACTATCTTGGACTGCTATGTGGCACCTGTGGTTATGATAGACATGCTTCTCCAACAACCAGAGGCTGCATCTCCAACACTGGAGGAAACTTTCTTATGGCGTAAGTTTCACTTACTGGTGAAAAATAAAGATACCTGTAGAAGGTTGTTTCTATTGATTTTGAAGGACATAAAAAGAATTTGTTTTGTTACCCATGTGTATGTGCTGGGAAAAAAAATAGAACAAAAATAAATTTCTCTCACATACTTCTGGTGAGGGACTTGGGGATTTTGGGTTCTTCTTTCATTGAGGATCATAGCTGAAGGATAAAACTTCTGTATGTACTGTTTTAAGGTGAGTGCTATCGCTAATTTCTGTGTAAGCCCATTTGGAAACTGCAAAACCTGGGAACTGATAATTGAAAATATAAAGGGAATTTGTTGCTTTGTAGTACACTGGAACACTTGCTCAAAAGAAAAAAAAACAAAACAAAACCATGCAAGGAGACACTTGACTTTCTCAGAGCACTTCAGGAAGTTTAGAGTTGCTCTTGAAGTTCCTAGTAGTGGTTTACTGTCATTTCAGTTGGGTGCAAGAGAAGATGGCATCTGAAAATCTATCTGAAAGTTTTTAGAGCACAAGGCTAGAGAGTTGAATTTAAAAAAAGAATATGTTATGCTTTTGTGGCTCTTAAACTTAACTCTTAAAAGAGTTTGCATTCCTAATGCAAATGTGGGCATTGTAGATGCACCTCAGCTTAAGACTTTGCAGGGCTGAAATGTATAAGATACTTCAAAGGGCAAGAACTTATTTGTAAAACAGAAGTATTTCAACCATCTAATAGTTTTTATCTCTCTGTTTTAGCTGCTAACTGTTGATTCACTGTTGCCTGAAAAATATATACTTTGTTCTTAAAAAGCAAGAACTTACTTGACTTACTTCTTTTTCAGTGGCGTTGGATTCAGTTTTCTTTTCTCCTGGGTGCTGATGATTGTAGTGGTGCTCACTTTTATCGCAGGTGGAAATGTAGAAAAACTGGTCTGTGAGCCCTTTGAAGATAAAACTTTATTCAAGGTGAAGTTATTCAAGTTATTAAACAACGAATAGAATCCCCCTGAGTCCTGACGGTCTTGTCAGTTATGTATGGCATATTATTTTTTATGGGACAATTCAAGTGAGTTTGGATCTGGTTTTACTTTCGCCTTGCAAGCCAAATAGAGACATTCATCCTTTCTTGATTTAATTTGCTTTGCAGTGTAAATACTGCTTGTATGTCTTTCTTCAGAGGTATTTTTTTCTGTGATTCAGAATTTTGTGGTGACATGGAGCTTAATATTCACTTTCTGCACCAGGGAGTTTGAATTCACTGTTTTGCTTGTATTTCCTTTAGTGGGTGATAAGCTTAAACATGGGTATGTGTCAAAAGATTGCATATGAGTAAAATCATGAATTGAAAACTTGGAATTATAGTAACCTTACTGAATTTTGCCTCCTAGGTTTTGGATACTCCCTACTTACTAGATCATCACTGGGAGAACTATCTTTCTGGCGTCCTGTTTAAAAATCCGAATATTAACTTGACTTTTGAAACAGTGTACAGGTATTAAACTTATGGTAAACATTTAATTCAATTTACACATATTGGTTTTGTGGTATCTTCCGTGCCTCATATTTCAAGAACGTGGAGAAATTGCTCATGTTCCAAAAGATATTCTGATTTTCTAGTGAATCACTAGCAAAAGCAATTTTTTCCTATATACTAGCTATTAGAGGTAGTCTTAGAGTGATATTGTATAACGATACTAGTTGAGCTCTTTGAAAAAATATTTTGTTTCTTTGAGACCAGCAGAAATTAATTACTTGCTTTCTTATAGACTGAGCTTCAAAAAATAATAGCCATAACTTTTTTTTAAAGGGCTGATTTTCCTAGAATATGAAAACATTATTACTCATTCTCTTAACACTTGGTCCTCAAGGTGGTTTTTAGGCTGATGAATGTATTTTTATTTTATAGTGATTGCAAGGAAAACAAAGGAATTTATACTTCCCTTCACCTAGAACATCTGTTCAATATCAATGAATTTCTAAATATTAGTATGGTAAGTAAAGAAAGTGTTAGTGATTTCATGATTATTTTTGAAGGCTGGAGAGGTGTGTGCTCTTAAACACAGTGTAGCATGTCTAGGTTTTATGGGATTTTGGTTTTTATGTACAATACATCCTGCAAGGAGGCAAGAACTGTCCAAGCTAATTTGAAAGAAAGAAATCTATTTACAACTAAGATGTTCTTTACCAGTCTCAGTGAGCCATGGAAGGCTTTCTGATGGGGGTTTTTTTTTTGATGGATGTTCATAATAATTTTGTTTTTTATTTTGAAACTTGTGTAGAAGGTTCAAGTCTAGCGTCTTCCAAAGGGTACTTACGGTGTTTAATGAGAGTCTTGTTCTTTATATAAATGCCTTTCTTGGTGTGTTCACTTCTGATTCCAGTTGATCCAGGATCTTCCTGTTGATCCAGGATATGATCTGCTTTGCTCCTAAGAATGGTTTTGATTTTGTTGCGTAAAGGTTGGGATAAAATAAAATCTTTTCAGTTAAGCTGTAATAATGCACAACTGCACTGTCATTACATGACTGTACTGATTTTTGGGGTTGCCTATAATACTGATCTTCATTAGAGCAACCCCTGGGGGACCCTTATTCTGTTCTGCCAGGCACTGTACCCACACTTAATAGATACAGTCCCTGCCCCAAATAATATACAATTTAAATGATCAGGGAAGAATCACTAAGAGGAAAATTATTTTGAGTTTCTGCAACAGACTGGTGGAGGCTGGGAAGGAAGTCAGGTTTCCAGATTCCTCATCTGTTGCTCTGTGGCCTGTGCAGGACAGGTAACACTTTACATTTGGGTGCAGTGCAGGAAGACTTCAGCTAACAATAAGCAAGTCATCTTTAGTCACCACTAAACATATTTAGAGGAGGATCATCCAGTACAGTTGTGGCCAGTACATCACTGTCTGTCCTGGCCACAGCTGAGGCACTGAGTTCTCTAGATTTCCTTGATTAGGGCCAGGGTAGAACTTCAGGATAATATTTCCTGGAGGGGAAAGAGAATTCTGTTTTATTTCAGTCTTCTCATAGGAGGGACTGACACCTCTTCAGAGAAGCCTGCTTAAAACATAATGGAAGGCAAGTAATTCATTGGTATGAAAGATGCTTAGGTCGGTTAGAACATGACATGGCTGGACTGTGTGGATACTGCAGGGAAAAGCATTACCTGGGGGATTCTGTCAAAGTTAATTGAATTAAGCTGATGTAAGCAAACTTAAATGTGTGCTTCTTCATGGAAATGATGAGTCAGCAAAAACAATGTGCTTTGGGGTGTGGGGTGGTCACTATAGAGGAGTATGCACTGTGTGCAGACTACTTTGTATTTTGTTTCCCTCTCAGTATACAGAAGATGTAGCACTTAAAATTGAACATATTCAGATAAACCTCAGCAAAATCATTCTCCTGGATGAAATTGGGAAGGAGAATCTTCTGAATTTCAGCTCTTCAGGAATAGAAGGAATAAACTTTGCAGCATATTTGACAGAGGTGAGACTGTAGTAAACTAGAGACAAGACTGGGACAAAGCATGAAATGAAATGTTTCTTTAACAATGGGCAAGACAGAGAAAAATCTGCTTATATGTGGAAGGACATGTTTTGAAGACTTACAAAACTTGGAGAAAAAACACTTCAGAAGTTAAGGTCAAAACATTTAAAGAAATAAAGGGTAGACAAAGTAGATCGTGTGCTTAAGTGCAGCCTGTATATGCAATAATAACATATTCTTTTTCTTTCCCTATTGTTCACATCTTATTTCAGATCAACAAAAGTGTTACCAAGGTTGATCTTCTGTCATTTGCTAATGACTTGGAAGCAAGAGCAGACCAGCTGGTAAGTTTAATTCACTAATACAATAATACATAAAATATATTGTTTATATACTGTATCAGTATAAATACATAGTCAAATATTTAGACTTCCTATGGGACAATTCTTGTACTTCAGATGCTTATATACATGCATTGTCATGTAAGGAAAAACTTTCAAGAACAATATTGCATATACGCTGTATTTTAAATATTGCTAATTATTGGGTTTTTTATACTAACTGTTGTACAATTTCTGCTTTGGAAGTATAATTTCTTAAATTCTAATGTTTGCTTAAGAAAAGAGGGGAATGCTCTGAGTATTTCCTGTGATGCTGTCTACATTTTAGGGTCCTAGTTGGAAGAAAAATTGGTTGGGTCATGATGGAAAAGATAATTTAAATTAATTTGCATTCAGTTAGTAAGCAGAAGATTTTGCAATTAACAATAAAATTAATACTGTGGTAGCTCATAAGGGCTCTAATGAGAACTGGGGCTTCATGGTGGGGAATGTGCAAAAGAGATCCTGTCTGCTCTGAAGGGCTTTTTGAATGCAGACACATGGACAATGGTCAGAGGGTATAGCTGCAACATTGTCCATAAATGAATCTGCAGAGTGACACAGCTGTGTTAACAGATAGTGAATATTTAGTTGGTATGTCAAGGTCACTCTCTTTTTCAAAATGAGAGGCATAGTTTGGACACTAGATTGGATGTTGGCCCACGACTGATTCCCGTGTGCCAATGTAGGAAAATGAATTATGCTGCATACATGCTACAATTGCTTTGATCACTAAGGAACACAGCAGTGTGAGACCATGCTGTCTGGAATTTATCAGATCTTGATCGATATCTGATCCTCACCAGGGAGAGGAGGGCACTGGTAGAGGCTCCTGGTGTGTTTACTACAGCTTTTTGCATAATTTCATTGCACCAGTTGCTTTTTTTGTTGCTTTTTTTCCTGCCACACATGCACTTGTGTCAAGGTTAGGCCGCTCATGGGGTTTTTTGTATTGTGATTAGCCTCCTCTCCAAGCACCCCAAGTGAACCACACATTGGCTGTTTACTCGTGGGTTGTCTGCTAACTTAGATATCAGTAGCTTTGGTCACACCTCACTTCCATTTTCAGTTTTTACTGTGTCACTTTGCAGGTTATACAGGTGGGGAGTTTTTGCTGTTCTGGGGCTATTTTCTAATTGAAAGTTGAGGTTGTTATAACATGTTACATCTTACATAGAATTGCCTCTGAGATGTCTCTAAAGGTATATTCTACATAGCTCCATAAAGGAAAATACATTGTGCTGGTAGATTAGTTTGTTTATTTATTTATTTTTTTGTAATAAAGTGTAAAGGAAGCGTTAGAATTTAGAATAGATCAGGCAGAGTAATTTCTTAGTATAAAAGACAAAGGAGAATACAATATTAAATGTGCTCACTGTCACAGTGTACATTTTTAATTCTTCGTTGTGGTGCTATTTAGTGTGATCTATGAAATGTTTTTTTAAAAAAAACAAAAGCAAACAAAAAAGAAAAAAAAACAAACAGCACAATAGCCCCACAGCAATATGACATATTACAAAAGTTAGATTGTTTCAAAATTGGTACTGGTTTCCAAGGATATTTTACAATCCCACTTTGTTATTAGTGATAGCTCTTAAACTTTACAAGAACAATCAATAAATAAAGTAAAAACTTCTGGAATTAATTGACTTAGGGTGTATAAGTTAGCATTTTCTGGCACCTCACACAAATTGAACATATGTTTTTATATGGGAAGGAGTAAATGGAATAAAACTTGCATGAAACAAGGGGGTGAGGGTATGGAGGACAGAGCAATAGCATTCAGAGGTGTTATTAGGTGAGTGGATTCAGCTTGTCAGTACGGCAGCAGAAGCATCCTGAAGCTGCTCAGTGACCACAGCTGACCATTTATGTGAACACTTCCCAGGAAGCAAACACATCTCTGAGCATTGAGGTCTGCCATTATTGCACTTCCAAAATGGAGTTAGCAGCATGTATTCCCTGTGTATTTAGTGTGTATGCTGCCCTTCACAGATGCTTTTCCAAGTTACTGGCAGAAAATATTTAAACTTCTATGCCCATCAGAAAATAGATTGCACCTCAGAGAGATGTCCACAGTGCCCAAAACAAAAGCAAGTATCCATGACTGGAAAATGCTCATCCCAGCCGAGGTGCTGTGCTGCAGGGTTCTTGAGATGAAGTCTGGCTTGTGGCAAGTGAGAAGGGGATGTGCTCACTCTCCTGTGTTTAAAGTTACTTAGTGCACCATGTGAAAATTCTCTGCAGTTGAATCTGTGCTGATAATGTTGCAGCCAGAAAAGCAATGTAATATATCTATTTTTGTTACTGAGGTTTGAATTATTAATGTGGTGATTTTTCCCCTCCTTGTGTTGAGGAATTCAATTTCCCATATCCCATTGTAAGCATCAGCTGTTCTGCAGCAGATGAGTATAATGTGCAACTTTCATTGTTTTTTGCTTTGTTGGAAAGCTTTGAGACTACTGAACAATACTGCATAATTGCATTTTTTGCAGCCAAAAGGAGCACTGGGAAATGCCTTAAAAGGACATGCAAACAACATTCGAATGATTCATAACCAGCAAGTTGTTCCACTAGAGCAAGCTATGGTAAAATATTAAAGCAATATTAAAACATATTTGTAAAAAATATGAATATCTAAATTGCTTAAATACAGTTTAGAAATCTGGACTTTTACTATTAGGTAAGCACAGAATGCATTTGCTTTGTGTCACTGAAGAGTAGTCTGGTTAAAGTATGTGTTTAATAAAGAGTTATCCTACTTATAATACTACTACTTTATATTACTGTCTAAAATCATGACCTTTTTCTTCCACCTTTTTTTCTGTACCTATTTGTAATTATACATGAATAAAAGAAGAAGCAGGGGAGAACTTTACAAAATTCTAACCCTAATTGATAGGGACTAACCCTAAATCACTCATTTTCATTTTTGCTTACTATTTGTCTTCAGTAATAAAAGCAGTTCATGTTTTATTTCTTGGAGTTAGCAATCTAACAGTATTGGAATTGGAAACTTCTGTCCCTATCAAAGCCCCCTTCTGTTCCGCTCTGATTCTGTGCTGTTCTTTCCTCATTAACTCCTAATTATTCTCATCTCTTTTTCCTTTTACAAAACTGACTGTCAAGAAATATGTTAAAGCTAGGGTAAGTGCTTTTTCCCTTCTGAAATTACATGATTACGGAATTCTCTGAACATTTGGTTCTGATTTTAACTCTTCTCTCTTCCATCCAAATAAATCTTACTCAGTTTATTGCTACTAACTTCAGTTAAATCTGATGTCTTCTAGTAGACAATTCATAACTACTTAGCACTTTCGAGGAAAAACTGATTCAGTGATTATAAACATGATATATTAGTTTTAATACTACTGTTAATACTATATATAATGTGACATACTGTATTAGAAACAAAACCTATAGAAGGTCAAAGCTTGCATATAATGTTAAAACAAGTGGGCTCTTACGTCTTGTAATGACTTGAAACTTCTTCCCACCCCTTCCTTTCTAATAGAGCACTTTAAATCAGAGCATTAGGTTACTGAAGAGGACATCATCTGAACTTACGGTAAGTTTTCTTTCTGGCAACAGGAACATTTTTACGTGCTTTAAATCCATCCACCACATATGCAGGTCATCTATTTGCAGTACAGCTTTTTCTATTTCTAGCTGTTCTGTTATTGAAAGAGACTGTAATGCACCGAGGTAGTGACAGGGATTTAGATATCCCTTCTGCACAGCTTTTTCTACCCTGGCTTTACCTTCCTTATAGAGGGCGAAAAAAAAAGAAAAAAAAAAAAAAGGTTTAGGATATTTTTTAGAGTATGAATTGTAAACTTAATTGTCACGTGATAAAGTAGACTTCAGTATAGTTCCATATATTGTGTTATTCGTGTTCCTAAAAATGTAGTTGATTTTTCTAGAATCATTGAATGCAAATCTTAGCAGGGACAACCAAGAAATGAAAAAATGCATAAATACAACTGAGAAAAGAGAGCTTTGTGATTCACATCTTTAACCACCTCTGGTCCAATATCCAGCTTCCATTGGTGCCTGTTTCTTTAGCATTGTCCTTGTTACCTTCTTGCTTCTGCAGCATCAGCCCTGCTGTGGGAGGCTGAGTCTGTTATAGAGGCTTCCCCAGGGCAGTCTGCATTTCCCCTCAAAGTAGCAGCTACTGCCTGCACCACAGTGAGCCCAGCTGCCTTCATGCTCTACTGGACTCAAGAGAATAAGCAGGATGGTTACTTTGCTGGCAGCAGAGCTTTCTGTTGCCACCAGCCTGCCTTGGCTCTGGTAGCCAGAATCCAGCCACACTAGCTAGCACTTCAGAGTCATAGTCACAACAGCTTGATGGGCTACCTTGGTTCTTCCATTAAGGTTTTCACCCATCCATAGCAGCAGACCAGCTATATTTCTTTTGTAATCTGTGATTTGAACCAGCATGTTCATGGATTCTGGTAAGAAGCTATAAATAAGGTGTTGATAAGAAAAGGATGATGTTTGACCCTTAAGTATATTTAAGAAACATCTCTACAGTTTCGGGCTGTATGTGCATTATCCTTTGTGTATTATTTGAGAAACTTTATGGGGTTGTACATATATTGAAGTGTCTCAATTCTTTTGGATATTGATTAGCAGCATATTCTAGCTGGTAATCAAGAGCTGTGATAGTATATGGCCCACTGTTTTCTTCCTGTGCAATGTGTGTGTCTGTAGCGTATAGACATACATTGGTGAAAGTGTCTTTACACTTAATGAAAGAGAATGGAAGAGAAAGATGATGTAGTGTATAAATTAGTTACATAGGTTCCAGGAAAAGATACAGTTTGTAACCAGTGACACCTTCTTTTTCAGTAGAGAGAGAATTTTGTCAGATGATTCTGAGTCCTTAGACAGGCTCGTGTCTGGAATTCCATGTTTTGTCAGGTTTTGACAGGAGAGTGATGCTGGTTATCAAGAGAACTGACAGTGACTGCAGAGCCATTGTAACAGCCTAAAAGGGATTTATTTACATTAGATGCCGTCTCTTCCTCTCCAGGTTAAGGTGAAAAATGTCATTAGCGCTGTTAATGCTGCCCAGCTTCTCATAAATAACAACGCTTCTCTAGTTATTGTCCAGGTAAGCTTTATTTGATTAAAGTACATTTAATTTATGGTGTCATGGAGATGGCGCTTCACATACTTTTGTCTGTTCCTAGGAGACAAGAAAGTACATGGATACCATAGTTGGCTACTTTGAGCAATACATTGACTGGGTCAAGGAGTCGGTAAGGTGCATTTACTTCATTGGGAGAAGCTGCGTTTTAAAAAACTTAAAGCTAAATAACAATAATAATGATAATAAAAATGTTATATTGATAGTATGTTTTATGGTTTTAGTTTGTAAGATGTTTATACTTATTATGAAGGGGAAAACTTGTCTTCTATAAATAGTTTTCTTGTGTTGGAGTAGAAATGATGAGTTGTGTTGAATGGAATAAAATGCGGATTTAACATGGTATTGTTTTTCCAGTGCTAGCCTGCAATCTACCATTTGTGCTAATATTACACTGAGCCTGACCTTGCTTAGTTCAAATTGATGCCATTAGCATCTTGTTTTATTTTGCTTTCTTCAGCTGCAGCCTTTAGGAAACTAAGCTGATATTGTAAAGATGTGTATGTTCAGTTGGTAGCATATCCCACTGGAATTTATTTTGAATTTGGATAGTGAGAGGTAACAATTTAGTAAACAGTATCTGTAACTGTAAGCAATTTTTGAGACTCTTATTTTATTCTGTTAGCTATTTCAAACTGTATTTTTTTTAATCTGTCTTTTAGATTGCCATGGAGGTAGCAGCATGCAAGCCTATTGCCAATGTGATAGATACAGCAGTAGATATTTTTTTATGCAGCTATATAACTGATTCTGTGGTAAGAAATATTTTCTGTTACTCAAAATTGGAGCATCAAGTGGGAAATTCTTTGAACATAAATCGGCATTTAATTATTCTGGCTAGACTGTTCTGAGGTATGATACTGAAGTATCACATTGATGAATTCTTATGCAAAGAAAAAATGTGATTGGATACTAGTTATGCAAGGGGAAAATGTTCTAATCTGGATGAAGTCCAAAGCCAAGCTAGTGCTGGACTTGTTTTAGGTTCCCATTTAACTTAGGCTTCTGTTAGCAAGAATTCTATAAAATTAACTGTTATTTACTTTGCACTTCAAGTTTAATAATACAGTACTACTGTTTTGGAATAAAAATTCTGGAAAGGGTAGATTTCAGTTTGATTGCTTGATTCTGAACCACCTTGAAACAGAAAGGCATAGGGATCTGAAGTTTCAGCTGTAACCATTTCTAACTTAAGGGGATGGAGCAGAGGCAGGAAGTGAGGGAGAAATACTCAGGAAAAACTTTCTCAAGTATCTTTCCTGGAATCTAGAAAACCTCAATGAGGTAAAGGGACTTTTTATCACTTGTCTTGGTAGCAGACAGATCTTGGTTCATTCCTGTACAGTGGAGACTTTGAGAATGACTGGTAGCAGTATATAAGGGCAATATTGACTTTTTCATCTTGCAAAAGAGCTTGGCAAGAGAACAGCATATATTAAAATAGAATAAGAATCCACGTGCCTGGAAACCACCGAAAACATCTCCTAGCTATTATTTAGCGTTATTGCACTTTTAGCCTAGTCCTAATCATACCAATGGCAAATGCATGTAATCAATCAAAGCCAAAGCACTCTAACCTTGTAATGCTTAACCATGAAATCTCCTAACCTGCCAGAATTGTGTTGTACTCATTAATTGCCTCCTAAATTACAGAGTGCCTCTTCTCCTTTGTGTAGCCACTAACCATCTGGTGGTAGATGGATCATGGATTTCCTGATGATAGAACTTAGCTGAGCCGCTTATAAGACAAAATGCCTCCGGCCAATACAAATCAAATTTGAAAAATCATCATTTTAACATCTGGTGATAACTCAGTTCAACTGTATGATAATGTAATCAGTTACACAAACATGGTGCAGTTAGCAAGTTAAAAATTACCTCGAGAAAGTGCTGGAAACTCAGATTCTGACAAGAACCACAAGAAAGACAGCTACTTTAAAATATTGAGAAAGGAAAAAGAAATAAAGTTGTTAGTAAATTAATGCTGAGACACAAAATTGCTTTCTCGTGCAAGTCTGACTATGTTGAAGTAACTTCTTAGGGCACTAAGACTGTGTAGCTTTGACATTTGTAACTTTGGGCATATTCCTATTTGGTTACATTTGTAAGATGGTGGTGATCTTAGTTTAGTTCACACTGATGGTGGAGAATGCTTAACGTGCCCTGTTCCACACTAGCATAAAGAGCCTCAAGCAGTCCACAAGGGCAGTGCTGCTAGTTTCTACTGTGTTCTTTCAGTAACAATGCTTAGGATAGCAAGCAAGGATTCAGTATTTTTCTGATAAATTCTTTGTGTGATCTTTTTTTTTTTCTGGATTTTGCTTTGTTTCAGAATACCTTCTGGTTTGGTTTGGGAGGCTCTTCAATATTTTTGATTCCTGCCATAATTTTTGCTGTAAAACTCTCCAAATACTATCGTAGAATGGATACAGAGGATGTATATGATGAGTAAGTATATGGCAAATGGATTGAAAAGTTTTTTCTGGTGTCTCACGTGAAGGCTCTATAATCCTTGTGTGCTGTCAGATTAGGACTGCATGTTCCTGTGAAATACTGCAGGTTTGGGTTAGTGCCTGCCAAGTGCTTCATGCAGGTGGGCTTTGGTTGCCTTTACTTGCCATGACTCTGCAGATATTGCCAGCTCTGACTTTGAGAAACTTACTTCAGAATGAGGTCTTCAGAGCTTCGTGTACAGCATTCATATAAATATCTTCCAAATGTGCAAGTGATTAGCTTTGTGAAGTCACCTGTTAAGGTGAATTATGCCTGCTTTGTAATCTCCTTGAATTAATTATTTGCTTTCCTGCTCTCTTAGTTATTCCTAACCAGTATTTCCTTTTTCAATTGCAGTTCCTCTGTCTCAGGGACTTGGCATTTTACTTTATGATAACTGTTCTTACGTATTTTCCTATCAGTTTTGGTTTTACTCTTTTCTCCTCTTTGTTTTGCTCATTGTTCAGTTAGCCTCTGTACTGCAGTTCTCAGGTTTCACACTGGTCATTTTTCATTAGACATTCACAAGTCAGGAGAGCAGAAACAGCCATGTACAGCTAAAATTACTCACTTACTAGTGTCTAGTTAATTAGTCCTCCTTTTTTGTGTTTTTTAGTGTCAAAACTATGCCCATGCAAACGTAAGACATTTTTGCTGGTATTTGTTAAAATCATTTTATTCAGGTGGGAGGGTTTCTATTTTTAATGTAATTTGTTACTTCAAAAGAGGTAACGTGTTCTGTTTCACCAGACTTTATATTAGGGTATCTAACTCAACAAGAATAGCAAAAGAATTTATTATTTTTTGGAGAATATAAAAAAATTAAAAATGTAAAATTATAGTTATGCCATAAATCCTGAGTGTTACAAAGGAAAAGTTATCATCTACTGTACAGACACAATTTATCTTTGCATATAATACCATCATCCATGTATGTGTCTTAGAAGCCATACTGTACATAGTGCATCTTATACTTTAACATGGTCTTTTTTGGTGTATTTATTTTATTACAGTATGGAAAATGGTAATAATGGTTATCATAAAGAGCATTTATATGGTATACACAATCCTGTTTTTACAAGGTAAACCAAGTCTGAAACTGCATGCCTTCATATATCCTTGCTTAATCTATTATATTAAACACCTATCCAATTTTCTGCACGTTTTAAAGTGAATCACTTAATTCTCTATTTATATTTTTTGCATGATTACTCACTATAGTAGATGCTGTATGATTTATATTTCTCAAATATTCATTATATAACAGCAGATATTGTAGTAATTTCCAGCAACTTAACAAAGCAATTCTGAAATTTGATCTTAAAATCCAAGTAATTGGGTAGTGATCTAGCGCAGTGGGTGGTCCTAAATTGATAAGCATATTAAAATATTCTGATAGCAGTTGAAAGTGATAGGATGGGATGCATTCCTACTCCTGAGTTGTTTTGGTTTTTAGATGGTGAGAAGAGCTTTTCCTGTGCAAAAGGTAGATAATCCAGGGCATGGATCTACCTGCATGGGTAGAACTAGTGTAAGATCACAAAACAAGAAATTCAAGTTATGTTTAAAAAAGAGATGTGGGTTCTTTTCTGTATCTACAACTTTTGTGCTGTAAAACTTCAGCTAGTTGTGAGACTTTCAGTTTCCATAGGGATAAAATAGGATGTCCCACAACTTCAGTATTTGGGTTTCCAAAATATCCAAGTTGCTTAAGGAAGGATTTAATTTATGATTGAGATCTGTAGCTCACTGTGCCTTAACTTGCAACTTCATGACTGAAAGTATAGGTTGAGTATTGGCAGATAAGTAAGATACCACCGTTCTTTCTGTAATGGGTCAATATCAAGAGAGGTCAAAGTTTGGAAGTCTTGCCAGATGTTGTGGCTGCATCAGTTGTATATTATCATTTATTAGAACTGTATTTTACAATAATTATTTACTGACTGAACCTTGAATTCCACATTTCCTTCTGAAGGAATTATTTAATGATGTTTTTAGTGATATTTATGATCGTGATTGTCTTGGTCTGTTCTGCAACTTAAGGGCACTCCCTAAATTAACCTGCAAGGTGTTTAATTCAGAAGTGTACTCTCCACTGGCATATCTAAGGACTGTCAGTTTTAAGGACTCTTGATATTTTACTTAAGAGGAAGCTAATAATTGCTCAGGCCTTAGAAGTCCCTTTCTGATCTTTGAATCTTTAATATGAATGTTAATACTTTTGAGGTTCATAGCATGTTTTCTGTGATATTTCAGTGATTGATGACTAGTTTAATAAAGTGTTCCTGAATATGCTAAAAATTACTACCATAAAATAATCTTTTAAACAAAAACCCGCTAGTTCAGTCCTGACTTTCTTTTCCTAAATTTCAAGTTACCCAAAATGGGTTTCCATAATAAAATGTAAGGATTCAGAGTGGAGCAATGTTGTCTTCTGATGTGCTGAGATAATTTGAAAAACTGCTAATTATGAGATACAGGCTTTGAATTTCTCAGTCTGGGTTTCCCCTAGCAATAATCTTATTTTTCATTTTTATTTCAGCAAACTCTTCATTTTTATGCTATCCTTGCTTTTTTTCATTTCTTACAAATTACTGTGGGAGATACTTTGAGAGATGTGACTTTGAATAGATTTCTGTACGCCTGTGCTTTTGCAGGTGTGAAGAATCCCACGAGGGTTTTTTTTGTCCTTCGAAATTTGCTGGATTATTTTGCTGGAAAGAGATGCAAATATCTTTATAAATATAAGATATGTAAATACAAGTATGCAATCTATATGAGGTATATTTATATAGATATCTCACAGAGGTATTTTTATATATATGTTGAAGATACAAATAACTTAAAATGCAGCCACCATTTTTGTGAGAGCAAAACTGGAGGCTGGATTAAGTTCTCAAAGAAGTGGTGTTGAACAGGTAATTCAAGCATTTCTTTCTATCATAAAACAAAGAATCCGAAAGGTTGGTGAAGAAAACTATGAATTCATTTCTTCTTGTTTGAAAAATTCTTGATTAAATGGATAAAATTTTGAGAACAGTTTGTGCCAACTGAGCTTGTCTCACCTTAGTTAGACACAGTATTTCTGTTCCATTTGTGGGCAAAAGAAAATGATGGTTTTGCTTTGTGTTTTTTCTTGTATAGCGCTGTGGAACAGTGGTAACACATACTGGAAACATCAAGGGGTAAGTAATAAGCTTTTAAAGTCAATTCTAGGTCTGTTACTACTTTATTGTTTTTAAGAAGGCTGCTCTGCTTTCTCTAACCTGCGTGCCATAAGGCTTAAAAATAAGGAGAATTTAAAAAAATGAACCATATTGATAGTCATATGAAAATTTATGCCTTCATTCTGCTTAAATTACATTATAATTCTGTCTTCACCAGATTTTCCTGAATTGTTTTTGTGATTATTTCCAGGGTATATAAATGAGGCTCAAGATTCTTCTACGGGAATATATCATTATTCTTCCAAGTGTATTGGCATTTGCAATCATCTTCAAATCCTGAGCCACTTGTTATGTCACCCGTACTGTAAATCCCAAATGTACTATTGAATGTTATGCCATAAACTACTGTACAGAATATTTTGTGATCAGGGCACTGCCTCTCAAATACCACTGTTCAAGGCTTGAATTAAAATGGTTTTTGTTTTTTACTTTTTTACACTGGGCTTTCTACCTTACATCACAGTATATAAATTAATTAGATTAACAGCCTTTGCCTAGCAATCCTCTGACAATTGGTCAAGTTCTTATCTTAAATTGTTGATTTGTGTTAAATACAGTACATACACGTTTACATAAAAATACATTTTGTATACAGGACTTTTGTACATACATTTTTCTTAAAACTTATAAGTGTTTAGTTAAGATTTTAATATTGTATAATATTCTTCACAGATGAATTTACCAGCATGATCAGTGTTGCTATTTGGTGCTCTTGAAAGACCACTTTGGACTAAATTTGAAGTGTAATGGGATCCACGGTGTCTCCTTGTGTCTCTGAAAAGTTCAGTTGCAGTTTTGTTTTCCTCCTCATTTTCTAATAATTTAATATTTAGTGGTTTTTTGCAGTATAGATCTAAAAGGGACTCTTTGGAGAAGTTTGTTTTGCAGCTCTTTGGGTGGGAGGGTTGGGAGTGTGTGTGGTATGTAATATAGTGAAAAAGCTAAGCTTTCTACAGTTCAGTAGTACTCAAAAAGAGCATGAGAGACGTCATATGTTGGTGATTTTTAGAATGCTTTATGTTCTCTGTATCTCTTTTCCTCATTCACTTCTGTAATGTCCTTAATAGTATCACTGTTAAGCTGTGGCTCTTCCAGGGGGCAGTGATACTATTTTTGCTAAATAATTTCAAAATATTATTTCAAAATATCATAACTCAAATGTGTTTAGCAATTGGAGTTAACACTTATACTATTAGAGAGTTATTGCCTTGAATGTAGGCATACAGTTGTGTTGCTGAATTAGTTAACAGCAGGAATCATCAACAAGGCCAAAAGTATCTGTGTTACTAGTTTAAAACATTTTGGCAGGTGAAGTAATTGGGTATATTGATGTAAAATAATGTCTTTTCATATATCAGTATTGTTAACTTTGTTTCCAACAAGGTTCACTGGCTTGAAGTAGGGATAATCCTGTAAATCATTCATATAATTTTAAAGAAATGCTGAAAAGTAATACCAATCTTTAATCTGGAATAACCTTAAATTTTTCATTTTTAGGTCATAAATGGAAACATTTCTAACTGACATTATGTAGCATATGTGTATATGTAATGTTCAGAACTGCAGATTTTTAAAAGTTTCTATTTTTAATTTGAGAAAATGTTCCCAGTTCATTTAAATAAAAAAGAACTTACTTAACTACCTGATGTTTGATTCTCAATTGTTTTGTTGTGTAGACCTGTCTCAGAAGAGTTGCACTGATTTAAAATGTAGGAAAATGAATTTTTTTACCCTGATAAAAAATTTCTGCTATATTGGACTTCTGTTGATTACTTTAGCTTAAGCAAGATAAGAGACCAAGAATTGGAGCAGGACGGACTGAAAGAACATTGATTCTGGGTTAGGGAGCTTCTGACTTCCACAAAGGATGTGATTTATGCAAAGGTGGTGGGATTTGAGCTAATGAGTTGTGGAGGATATCCACATACCCTGCAAGTGCTCAAGGTGGTACCACTTGCCTTTGTTGTTGTTTCTGTAGCACTGACAGCAGAATTAAACGTTTGCCAGTTCTTCAGCTCCCATAGTTCACTGCTGGCATCCTAGCTTAACTTGTAAAAGGACAATTGCTGTCCACTGATATGACAGACCATGAGCTGTTTCATCTGAAGCACAGACAGACAAAGGACACAAATGTCAGATGGGAGGGAGACAAATACTTGGCAGTAATATATTGCCTGTAATACATAAATATACCAGACCTCTGGAGTCCAAGCTTTGGTATTTGTCCTTATCCTTGTAGTCTGATTTGTTTCCATGATTACACTTTAAAAACTTGCAGAACAAGAGATCTGAAACTGGTATAAAGTAACTTTTAAGTAGTTTCGAACTCTTTAACACTTATTAGAACAAGAGAGGAATGCCTTTAGTTTCTAATCTAGGAACTGTCAGTGCTGTTGTGCATAACCAAGTGTAAATAATATATCTGTTTGTCAGACTTTAGGAGTTCTTTGATTGCTTGCAGTAGGGATTTGAAATCCTTGAAATGAAATGTGAGGTTGGCAACAAGATTCTTCTATCTGGCTGGGTGATGGGTGAGAAGACTCCCCAGAAAACAGCAGAAGAGCGAATTGTAAGTCTTAAGTGGGCTTGTACCATTGCTGTTTCTCCTAAGACTTGACTGGAAAGCCACACCACTGTGCATTGAAAGAGACAGTCAGGAGGAACAAGTGGCAAGAAGCTACAAATGAGACCTCCACTAAAAATGTTATTAAAATAGCTTTAGAGAGGATGAAAAGAAAAGAAAGTTGTTCTGTCTGTCAAATGGTATTTAGTCCTGGGGGACTTTGTGACACATTCACTGGAAGAACAAGGTCCAGGCTACCCAGAATGGCTGTTCCAGGTGGCTCTGTCTTCAAGCAAGGACCTCAAACTGGCTGGGGTGCCACAACAGCTAGGGACTCTATTGTCGAGTATTAGAGAAACATTTTTTGCAATTTTGCTTTTTTTTCCTGCTTCACTGTCTGTGTTGAATGAATGCTTTTGCCTTGGTATTTTCTTTAACTATACCTATTGAGTGGCTAGATGTACAAAAAGGTGTTCTATTTCATTATGTATGGTGATTCTTAAACTGTGGCACTTCTAGCACCCCACGGTTATTCAAGCATACCCAAATAATACCCCTTCCAGAAGCTGCTCAGGTCAGGCTGGGTGTAGCATACATGTCTTCAAAAGAAGTGCCTAGTGGGGTCTTACTAGTCAGAAAAGCACTGTGGCTTGTAGCAGCATGGGAGGGGTTTTTCCTCATGACCTCCTGGATGCCAAGGGAGTTACTGTGATTTTCCTTAGCTCTGCTTTTAGTTCTGCAGCAGAAACTGCTAGTACAGGATTCTGAACTGTAATATTTCTGTTCTATTGCCTTTGTTTTATGGCATTTTTACAGCTCATTTATTATGAACAGGAAAATATCTATTAAAAAAAAAATAGTGAAATGTGATGAAGCACAAATATCTGTCTGACATGCTGTGGGGTGGTCTGTTCCCTGCCGCTGAGACCCATAATATAAGCTAGTTCTGTTGTCTTGCTCTGTTGGCTGAAAATAACTCATAGTGTGACAGTGATAAAACTTGCAAATGTTTGGTGTATGTTTAAGCCTGTAATGCCTTATTTTGCTAAAGCTTTATTCCTTATCTGGCTTAAATATTGCAAGTCTAAAAGTTTTCCATGGCTCAAAGAATGTGCAGTTGATTCTTCCACGTGTCCCCACTGCACATCATGTGCTGACAAAATGAAGTACTAAGTTGCATCTTTACTGTGCAAATCCACAGAAAAAACCCGTTCCACACATCAGCCTTTATTAGTAGGACATTCATAATCCTCCAGATGTAGCTGCATAGATTGCTTTGGCACTCTTATCTTTTTTTTACTTCGATATGGTCTTACAAGCTCTGGCATGAAGATAGCTATAAAGCAGCTGGAGAATGGAAAATATCTGTTAAGAATCAAATATGACATGTTCATCCTGGATAGGAATGTGCTTCTCGGTTATGCAACTATCATTCTGTATTTAACTGCATTTACAAGATTTGTCTTGTTGCCTTCTTGGGAGTTCACAGGCTTTTTGACATTCCCTCAGGCTATAAAGTATGGGCACATGCCTACTGAAGTGTGATTTATTATTTTTATAAAAAAAAAACCAACAACTTACATCCCATGTTTCTCTAGAAGGGGGCTTCTTTGTGCACCAAGCCTTTAAATCGTGAGCAGCCACTTACTGCATTCACTTTTTCGAATTGTGTTGCGCAAGGATCTCAGTTGACTCCTCTCACCATGAAGAGATTTGCTCTTCTTTTCCTAGTAGTGATCTGTGGCATGGGAGGATTGGGACAGAAGCTGAAGCCAAAGAAAAGAAATGATGCTGAAGAAATCAGTTTTCGGACTAAAACCAAAGATGTTTGCACGATGAGCGTGAATGAGGACGAGGAGATGAAACTTAGAATTGAATGCAAAAGCCAAGGCATGTCCTACTGGTGTGAATTCGCTGGCAAGCCATCGGTCTGTCGTGCTTTCAGAAACAATCCAAAGATTTACTGGAATCAGGTCGCCATGGGACTTAGAAAGCTCCCGCACGCTTGCGAAACCACACAAGTGTTGAAGACCACCATGTGCCAAAAGGCTCCCACAGAGGCTCTCATGAAGCAAATAGCTGCTGGTATGGAGCCAGAAGATTTAGCAAACCAGGACAAATCACTCCAGAAAACTTCTATGATGGAAGCAGAGGAAAGCTCTGTTAAGAAAATAGAGAAACCTCCAGTACTAGCTCTTATAAAACCCAACCAACATGGGTCTGAAATTGAAACGGAAGCAATGAAACTGGCACGGGAACATTGCTGGGAATCCCTGCATGGTTTCTGCTCCTACATTATCGGCATCTTTAGAGGTTGAGGATTTGCTTCAGGTAAAGTTCCTATCTTCAAGCACCACAGAACATATTTAAGAGTAATCCTGTTGTAGTTTTGTTTCATTTTCATCTTGGGGGTCTCTCAGGGATGTGGACAGGAAGTTTCTAGGTTTGTTTACTAAAATCTAATGTGGCAAAGCCTGTACTGTAGCTTCTGAAGGGCTTGACAGCCTGTGAATTCCCCGTGATGGCTACTAGTTCAGGACTCCCTGACAGCCTTCTGTGAGGTCTTTAGTGTGTACTGAGATGTTTGTCCTATCTGTTATTAGTCCTATGTTATTTCAGTTCTAACTGTTTGAATCGGGCTTGTTTTCCACTTTCTGTCATTCCTTCCCTCTATGCTGACTTTTGGATTTAAGCCAGTGAAATAAGATAAATAACAAATGCATCGGATCCAGTAACAACTGCATTAGCTAGAACAATTTAAAACTACATACGGAAATTGAGAGGTTAAAGCTCGTTCATCAAAACTGCTAGTTAATAATTAACCATCTTAATTTTAAAAATCGGTTCATAAAATACTTGTGGGTCTGTTTCTGTAGGGGCGATAGGGGATCGTATGCCACTACTTGTTCAGTAAGTTTTGGGTTTTCAGCCAGGATTTAAAAAAGCAAAGCCCTCGCAGAAGTGATTGGATTTATACCCACTTCCATTTCGGCTCAGAGAGAAAACCAGGAGCTGGTGACTAAACCTGGCAAACTTTTGGCAGAAGTGGGAATATACACAGCATGAGCCAGCA
This sequence comes from Podargus strigoides, assembly GCA_028020825.1. Classification (NCBI taxonomy): domain Eukaryota; kingdom Metazoa; phylum Chordata; class Aves; order Caprimulgiformes; family Podargidae; genus Podargus; species Podargus strigoides. The sequence goes on along the minus strand of CM051621.1, from coordinate 16,223,582 downwards.
GCTAATGATCTTATTTGTGCTTAATACAGAAAAGTGACTAATTGTTTGGTTTTTTTCTTTTTTGTTTTGCAGAGCAAAATTTTTACAGCTGAAGAAGGGTCCTTGCTGTAGTTTAATAATTTAGATGTAAGAATTTTGGTTTAAGAATGAGTCTTCTTTAGAAATCTTGTAGCTGTTTTCTCTTTGCACCCCTAAAATGAAACTTAACAGCCCTGAAAAATGCATGAAACTGGAGTGACTGTACTTAAAGTGTTCAGATGAGCTAACTGTTCCTAGGTCTGTACCAAGGTGTACTGCATTTATGTAACCAAGGTTCCACTTTAAGCGTGCTGACCTTGAATAAGTTTTTGTGTGCGCTGATTCGCTTCAATTTGTAAGAGACAAAAGCTGTAAATGATGCTACAGTTAGTGCGAACAATAAAAATAAGATTTCTGAAAACATACTCAGTGTGCTTTCTTAAAATGTTAAATGTTGCTATTTGTATAATGTCATGGTATTTGATACTTGTTTTTTAAGAGATTGTTGGTAGAACGTGTGAGAGAAGTTACAGGTCTGAGTCATTGCTTTCCCACTGTGAACATGTTTTCATCAATATTAATATTTTCAATGTTATTACATTTATATTACGATGGTAAGTTTCAGCCAGCAGGGGAAAAAGATTGGAGAAATAAGAGTAATGTAAGAATACATTTCTAAACATAGCAGATTAGAAGTGTTCATCAGCGATGCATCTGCAGAGTTCTGTGTTATTAGGATCTGTTCATGGTAATATTAATGTTGGGTTCAGTCAATATTCTGAAAGATAACTCATATCTCTGCACTCGGGCACTTGCATAAATCTCATCAAAGCACACAGCAAGACCTGATAGCCTGCTGTCAGAGATTACTTTTTAACAACGATCCCTGTTGTTCCCAAGTGAGCTTCGCAGTAGGGATATAACTGGAAAAACTTCGTGCCACAGAAATTGGTAGTGCTCTATATTTGCCCTTGAACAGTTTCTGCAAGGCGTTGTTACATTTAAGTACTTCTCCAGTGTTACCCACAAATTTGTTTGTAACTCTCACTTCATAATTCCAGATCATGACTGTCCAGTCACTAAACTTTGTGCCTTGTCCAAAAAACCTTGAAATAATTTTCTGTCCCCAAACCACTTGAAATATATGGAGAGGAACAGCAAGAAATGAACACAGGATCCGTGTGCCAGAAGGTTGTATGTACAAGGCAGAAATTTATCTTGAATACTGACAAAGTGCAAGATCAAGCAAGTCTGTATTTTTGTCAGCCATGAATCTAATGCAGTAAATTAATCTTCATTTGTAACTACAATTACCCTTGCCAGGCTCTTGTGCTGTGAGTAAAAAATGTAGTGGTACACCTATTCACTTATTTCTGTCATAGAAATGAATGTAGTTGTTTGATTTGCAAACATGCAAAATGCATCAAAGTGATATTTGGAAACTATTATGGGGAAGTTGAGGGTTTTCTTAAGGTGTTTTTTAAAATATTGTTAATATTTTAAAACTCCGCTTTTGTATGATGCAAAATCCACACTGCAGAATGAGTATTTTGCAGTAGTATCCACTACAACACTGATGACCTCAAAAATGAGATGATGTATTGCGTTGAGAGAATGCTGGGAGAATCCGTCACCCACCACACTGACAGCAGGAGAAAAGAGAAGGTTTCAGCAGTTCACCCAAAGAAAATTTTCCCCTTTGTGCCCTCTTCTATCTATATGCACTGGGCATGGGTGGCAGCAAAGTTGTCTGATGCTTTGTAGAACTCTTGGTGATGCAATCTAAAATACGTGGCCATCGCTGATTCTCCTGAGTAGAGGACAAGTATCACATGTACTTTCTAGTGCACTGTTCCCTGGGGAACTTGTGTCTTGTTTCAGTAGAGCAGAGCTCTGCTGCACAGGGCTCCGTGCTTGGCACGTTGTCATCTGGAATGACCGCCTGAAGCTTCACTGTTGAAGTGGAAACTAGAAATCAAATAGTCTCGCACCAAAGGCCTCTCTTTTGTGAAATGCTCATTGTAAAATACACAGGATCCATAATATATAGTTAAGCACTGGATTTTTTAAAAAAGGTGCAGTTTTTGCTACTAAGGTGATACATGTCTTGGATTGCATTTCATTAGGCAACACCCTCAGCAAGTCAGGTAACTATAATGATGATTTCATACTGGAACAGGCTGCCCAGAGAGGTTGTGGAGTCTCCTTCTCTGGAGACATTTAAAACCCGCCTGGACATGTTCCTGTGTGACCTGATCTAGGTGTTCCTGCTCTGGCAGGGGGATTGGACTAGATGATCTTTTGAGGTCCCTTCCAGTCCCTAACATTCAGTGATTCTGTGAAAATGTTTAAAACTGGGATGTTAACTGAAATACCCCACCTTAGTGTAATGGTGCTGTGATTGTATCAGCTACGTTACCATTTAATCGTGTTTAGCACTAGAAACGTGCAGTCGTGATGTTTCAGTTACCTTCTTGGTATGAAAGTGCTATTCATTAATGAAAGGGTGGACTGAGAAGCGTTTGTGGTGAGTTTAATGCAAGCTTCAGGTACCTCGTGAATGAATGAAACCCACTGTTTCATTCATTTTAGGTTAACCTGTTAGTCCCCATATATGTAACTACCTCAGGAAATCCACTCGAGTGGAGGTGGAATTTGTCTTTATTTTCTTGACAGAGGAACAGGAGGCAAAAATGTTTGTCTGGATTCCTGCAGCCGAGGAGACCTGTGACATCCAGGCCCACAGCTTCTGCTAATTCAAAGCAATGTGAGGTAGTCCACCTTCCTCAAGACCCTCGCATTTAGGTTCCCACAGAAGCATTATGAGTATTTGCTCCTTTGACAAGGTGAGCCTCCAAGTAAAGCAAAATGGTGCATTTGGAGAACCTGTGTGTAGAAGGATGTGTATTTAGCACACACAGTTAAGATCCAAGGAAGACTGGAGTTAGTCTGATGGAGAGCCACCAAGATAGTCAGGACTGGAACACACCTTTGAGGAAAGGCCAAGGGAACAGGTTGTATTCAGGCTGGAGAAGGTTTTAGGGGGGAACTAATAGCTGCACCCCAATATATATGAGGAGGCTACAGAGAATAGGGAGCTAGGCTTTTCACTGCCTTTGGTGATAGGAGAAAAAGAGATCATGGCCACAAAATGATACAGGTGAGGTTCTGTCTTGGTGTGAGGGAAATTCATTCACTATAAGTAGGATAAACACAGGAGCAGGTCCCCCAGAGCAGCTCTGGAACCTCCATCTATGGAACTTTTCAAGACCAATTGGACAAAGTTTAAGCAACGCAGTCCGAATTCACTGTGACCTTACTTTGAGCAGGAGGTAGGACTACAAACCTCCCAAGGTGCCTTCTGGCCTGAATGATTCTGTGATTTACAATGGAAACACAGAAGAAAGCTTAAAAGTTCTGGTTATTTAACAGTGAATGCCTCTGTTAGCATCTGTGTCTCCTTAAAGTGCAAAAAATGCTCTTGGATCAGCCATTCTAGCTATATCAAAAAGAATGAGAGAGGTGATTTTCTTAAGTATATTCTGATGGCAGATCCTATCATTAAGTCAAATGCATCACCTTGGATAACTTCATGTTCAGTGCCTCTGTCATTTAGTACATTTTTTTTTTTTTTAGCCTGGTTTTGACAGATAAGAAAATCAACAAGAAATTCAGGTGTTAAGGAATACCAGTCATCAGGTCTGTTTGCCTTAAAATCGAGTATCTGAAATGAAGAAAATTGACATTTGCAGTGTGTAGGTTATTTGTGTTTAAGTAGACCAAATCCACGCCTCAATAATAATGTTGCTGAGTCCACCTGTAAATCATCTCAACTATGCAGTAGTGCACTCTGGTGTTTTCTGAGAGAATTGTTTAGGTTTGTTGTCTGGTCCTTCTTCCGTGGTTCACAGTCTTACGTTTTGGATTCTCAATTTTTGAGTAGATGTCGTTGTTGATATGGCATGGATTTTAGGGACAGAGATCTTCCACAAAAACAAAAAGGAAAAACTGAAATTTCCCGAAGTTGCCTGTTGCCATTCCTGCTTCTTTAGGAGCTTTATGGTTGTTAATTTCTTTTTTCTGTTCTCTTGCTGTTACTTTTCCCAGTCTCTGCTTGCTTCTCCGAAGAGGAGTCCGATGCAGCACAGGAGATTTCTTTTGGCTCTCTCTGCTTTTCCCCTTACAAAAAAGAGAATTGCTCTCATCAGACTTCACAGATCATTTTACAATGACAAGCAGTATGTGATACATATACAAAAACAGGAATAAGAAAGCAGAAGAGATGCAGTCAGTACAATGACAAGATATTGGTGTTATCTCATGGATACATCATATCAGACATACTGAGAATCTATTTATTTCACTTTCACATCTTGTATTTACAAAGTTAACTGCGTATACTCCAGGCAGGAGGCCAGGTGCTGAATTTCCAGAGTAGCTCTATCACAGTATGTACCGAGCAAGAAAAAAATGAAGTCAATGTCTGATTTGAAGTGGAAGTTTGTGTTCCCCTCCCCGCCTCCCTCTCCTCAGCGGGTTATAAAACTGTTTGCATAACCAGGTGCTCACCATCAGCATCCAGCCCATGGGATGCTCCCACTGCCTCCGGGCTGACCATGGTGGATGTCAGGAGGAGAAACAGACGTGGCCTTTTAGGTCTGCTGTAAAAAACTGCATTGCTGCTGCTGCCCGTAAAAACTAATGTGCAAATGGTGAGATTGGTTGCCCCTTTATTTGTCTTGCCAATGTGACGTGGAGTTTGAGGGGGCCATCCTCACAAATGTGGCTGTAATAAAACTAAGGGTTTGTCTAGGAGCTGAAGAGGGCTAGAAACTTCCCACCAAAGGAAATGGTGAGCAGAATTAAGGCTCTGAACTCTGAGAGAGAGGGGCCTTGCTGTTTCCTCTGCCCAAACAGCCAGGCAGGCAGGAGTGCTGCCACCATCCTGCCCTCACAGCCCCCTTCCAGGCAGGCGCAGGCCGCCTGGGTGCTGTCACCAAGGTGCTGAGGTGATCCCCCATCTTCTACACTCCAGAAGTTTAACGTGGGAATCCACAAATTCACGTTTGCAGCTGGGGAAGGTAATCTCCTGCCCTCACAGTAACACCTGCTCAGTGCGGAAGGCGAAAGGAGGGCAGCGCGCAGTAGGGTTTCCACGCCTGTGTGCAGAAAACATGACCTGAGACGGTCACAGCTCTTTGGTGCCTCAGGTGGCACAAATGAAGCTGAAGCTCACGTGTTTGAGCAGCACCTGTTTTGACGTAGGGAAAAATTTGCGTGGGCTCCATGAGGGTCATCTCCCGAGTGGCACAGGTGGCAGCAGGCTGGGGGACCGTGTGCTGTTGTATTGTGGTGCCGTGTTGCAGTGTTGGGGTTGGGCTGTGGCTCCGAGGCCCTGAGCGATGCTGAGTGGTTTGCTGGCAGATGGAGGTGTTCTGGCTGTTCTGCAGGGTCCGGCTGGGAGCTGCAGTGCTCAGGGGAGCTGTGGATGGCAGGACCCTGCTGGGGGCTGGAGGCCACAGCAAGAGAGACACTAAGTCATGTGGTGGACTTGGGCCAGGGGCTGGTGGGTTTGTCCCACAGGTGGATGCTGGAGCAGGCCCTGGAGATGTGCTTCATCAGGACAACATCTCTGTCTTTTCCCAAGACCTGCCTCAAATACTGCTGTCCTTCATGACCCATACCACTTTCTTTCATCAGAAAGATGTTCCAAGACCTGTTGTTAAAACCTATCCATAGAAATCCACGTTGTGTGTGCCGCAAAGGTGAGCTATGCCAGGATGACAGGAGGTATTTTTTATGATATACCAGACAGGAAGAGGTAAGAGCCATTGGGTAGTACCAACAAGGAACATCATCTGTAGCTATCTGCTTCCCCTGGTTTCTTGAGCCTGAAATCTTTTACATAGTTGGAATCAATTCAATAGCCTTTGGTTTTGCTTCATACTGATTGCATGGCATCCAGACATCTTCTTGGCTCAGGGTGTCAACAACTGAGAGCACTCAGAAAATGAATTCCTTCAGCTTAGGGAACTGTAAAACTTTCTATAGACTGTACCATATTTCACCTCAGCAGCAGCAGAGTCCTTTAGCAGGAAAATACTTCATTTAAAGTTCAATAGATCGATCACAGTGATTTGATGGAATGGGCAAACATTTTTTTTTCCTCCTCACTATTAATCTTTTTTTTTTATTGTGGAGGATTGTGTCATAAGTGTTTCTGAGTTGGAAAGAACCTAGGATTCAAAATTAAATATGACATTAAATCCTTACCACCAGACAAATTTTCTTCTGGGTATATCATGGCCCTTTGTAAATATCTGCATATGAGTTAAACTTGAATAGCAAAGAGTGGTCTATGACTACTTTGCAACTTCAGCATAATTTGCATAAGCAAAGAAAATAACTGTCAAGCACTAGAAAGCAGTGTAGAAAACTGACTGCCTTCAGCATCTGTGAGAAGAAAGGCACGTTGTAAATATCTGAGAAGAAGAAATCCATCTGAAAAGGAAATCCTCAGGTAATTAATTTTCTACATCATCATCATCGCATCTATGTTTTCTTCTGCGCTATCTAGAAGTTATTCAGAACAAAAATAATTGTTGATATTTAAAGATACATGTAACAATTTAATTTCCAGCGTGCTTTCTACAACAGCTTTGTGCAGTCCATTGCTTGTCTTGTGCATCAGCCTGTAGACCTGGAAAGGAAAACTGCATACAGCAGAATACTGAACTCAGCTAGAAGTTAGTTTCTCAGTTGCAGAAATGGTTTAAAATTGTAATACATTTTATTTCCACATTGCTTTCTATTTGTACATTTCAGCAGGTTTTAAAAAAAAAAAAAAAAAAAAAAAAAAGAAATAGAAAGGTAACTTTCTTGCGTCTCTGACATAGACAAGTACTGTTATCTCCCTTTAAAAGGTTAGGAAACAGGGACATGTAAGGGGGCCTCTAAGAGCAGATGTTTCTACAGAAGCTAGTATGTTAAACAGTACTGGGTGTGTATTTAAGCAGAAAAAAAAAAATTAACACATGTTTTTGTAATTCTACTGGATGAGTACACACATGGGAACAAAGTCTGTCCCTCACATGCCCCAGCTTTGGACCTTGAACATGCAGTGAGGGCTCTCAAACAGAGCCAGCCCGCTACACATCTTTAGTGTGGCTGTAATCAGTAGGTTATGCATATAGATAGAATAATGAAATTCTGCACTGCAAATTCCATTTCTTTCTCAGGTCTTGCAGCTTACAATTTTGTCTGCGTGCGTGTCTGCATCTCATTAGTTCTTCCAACTGTGAATCTGTCGTGCTGCAAAGTGCAGATTAATATATATAGTACGACCAGTGAATACAGACCTGCCTCTGTATGCCAGCAGGTAGTTTAATGTAAATCTCTGATCTGAATGCAAAAGTGTTTCTCTGGTCTAGTTACATTTATACTTAATTAAAACCATTACTCTTTGATTCTTTCTGTTTATTACCTTAAGTATCATGATTCAGAGGAGGAGAAAGAGCTGATAAGGAGAGGAACAGAAATAATATTTAAAATCTAATCTGTGTTTTTATATTAAAAAAAGCTTTGTACAAATAGTAAGACACTGGTCTGGAGTAGTTGGAGGAACAGAGTATATATCGATGGGTTAACAGGAAAGGGCCCTTGAGAATGCCAAGATTTAACTGATTATTCCAAAACTAAAATTTATAAGTGTCTACATGGCGAGAAGAGAGCAATTAAAAAGGCTGCTTTTGCCCTTTGTAAACATTCTATTTTACGCCATCCTTAAAATAATTTCAAAACTGTAATTTATTTTGTGAGATCATAAATTCTGTTAGTCTTCAAAAATCTCTTTTTATTCTTTCAGAGCAGAAACTGTCCAAATGTTATTATTTTTCTTGATTTCAACCTAATGTTGGAGTGAGAAAAGCCTGTCTGGTGCACCCCATCTCCCTCCCTACCACAGCAGTGGGGCAGCCATCAGCCCCTTTCATGCTGTAAACTGTAGTTATGCAGAACACTTCAGTCAGCAGCTTATCCTAGTTCAGAGCAGCTTTGGGCTTTTAGTGGTGCTGAAACGGGGAAGGACTAAGGTTTTTTTGCTGAGCTCAACTATACTTCAAAAAGCTATAAAATACTGTTCCCAAAAGGAATTGTCTAGCTCCATTTTATTTTAAGATTTGAGGTCAAAACCTGACTAGAGCTAACAAAAAGAATCCCGCAACTATCCCTAACTGTTCTGAGGTCTGGCTTAAGGAAACACTTTATAAAAGCATCAGTAAAGACTGCTTTATCATGTGTGAGATGCACTCTTGTACTAATCAGCGGTGGATGTGAGTTCAGACCATTGGACATTTATTAAAAGGATGGTTTGCAGGCCAAATCTAGCAACATCTCAAGTCTCTCTTCTTTCTGTATCTTCTTCCATTTCCTATTCAATGTCAAACCTTCAATCAAAAGTTTTAAAAGATAACTTTTCATAAGTGACAGGCATATGTTAGACATCCTTGTGATGACTGAAAAGCCATCTGAACAGCCTTGCTGTGAGAATGGGCAGGGGAGATACAGTGTCTCTTCATTCCACCTCTGTTCCTCCTGGAGGCGTGCAAGAAGATGGTGAGTGCCAGCACCTTCTCTCCAAAATTCCAGCCGAGTATGAGGTAGTTCTGTTATCTTTTCAGTTTGCCCCAAGCTAATGCTTCTTAGTGTTTAATGAAGTCATTTGGACTGTGTCGTCATCAACGCATAGATAATATTCACTATCTATTAAATAATTGTTTTAAATGCATTAATTTAATTAATTTAGTTAATTAAATTAATTTAATTGCATTAAGTAATCTAGGGCTCAGTCTCTGAAGGCTGTGGACAGGCAGTGTGGGAAGTGGTTATGGGAGAGCTGTTCCTTACTAGAAACAGCCTTCAGCCCTGTTCCCAACCAGCAAGTTAGTTAACCAGGATCTTTGCCATCATATGGTAGAAAATCCCCCAGTTCCCTGATACTATGAAGTAGGACATAGGTGTGAGACTCCTATACAGGCAAATAGGAACAAATAGAATTAAACATAAGTGAAAAGTTAGTTTGTGTAATTTATGTGATAACAGAGGAAAACTGGTGATTTAAACCAGAATTGGAATTGTAACACTGCAGCATTAGCAGTGGCATTCTGATGTATGGAATTACTGTACTGCTTTTCATCCATTTTCAGAAAATGGGTTTCTGGCTGAAAAGGGTTGAATACCTCTAAAAACAGTCCTAAATATTTGGAATATGACTAGTCCTCTGCCAACCCATAAAAAAGTCTCAAAACCTAGTGTTTAGGGTTACTAATTTCTTGTTTGTTAATGATCTCCACATGGAGGAGCCGTAGAGTTAGAAATGATCCAAGAAAAGACACTGAATTTTGAAATAACAATATAGAGACATCATATCTTCCCTTGGTTAACTAAGCAAACCCCAAATCTATCATAAATGCTGAGGGATGTGTATCGTTTCAGGTTTTGCTAACAAAACCAAGTTGCACTAGAACTTGGAAAGATGGGCCAAGAAACCTTTTTCTTTGTTGATGGTTTCTGTTCACTATATACCCAAACATGCTGATCCAGTAAAATGAAAATGGCAAATGAGATTTGTCCATTCCCTTTGTCCTTTCTTTGTGCCTTCAGAGACTTGTGTCAGATGTGAAAATGCTGAGAGCTACCAGCCCACCCAGTAGCTGTGAAACACAGACCTTTATAGTCATTCTTCTGACTTGCTGGGCTTTCAGCAGGACTTTTCAGATCCCCTTTCAGATGTGAGTTCTTGAGCCTCACAGCCCAAGTGCATTTAAAGGACGCTTATATTATGTTTCAAGGATATGTAGTAATAGGACAAAGTGTAACAGTTTTAAACTGAAAGAAGATAGACTTAGATTAGACATTAGGAAGAAATTCTTTACTGTGAGGGTGGTGAGACACTGGAACAGGTTTCCCAGAGCAGTTGGATGCCCCCTCCCTGGAAGTGTTCAAGGCCAGGTTGGATGGAGCTTTGAGCAACCTGGTCTGGTGGAAGGTGTCCCTGCCCATTGCAGAGAGATTGGAACTAGACAATCTTTGAAGTCCCTTCCAACCCAAACCATTCTATGATTGTATGAGTATGGAGGATAAACTTTATGGCCAGTCCTGTCAGTGAATAGGTCAGGCTATGGTGGCTAACATGACTGTGATAACTGTCATGGTTTAGAGGCATGGAGCCAAGGCAGTATCAGTGTAGCTTGGCCATCAGTTTTTTTAGCAAAGGGGAAGTTCTGCACATGGGCTGAACTCTCTGTTGGTTTCTTTCCAACTGGGATCCACCGAAGTAAAAATTTTGTATATTTGCAGGATTGAAGTCTCTGTGGTGGATTGACCCCATGCAGCAATGAAGCACCCAGCAGCTACTCACTCCCCCTCCTGAGTGGGATGGAGGAGAGAATTGGAAGAGCAAAAGAAAGAAAAAGTGTGAATTGAGATAAAGACAGCTTAATAAGTGAAGAGAGGAAAAGAACCACCAAGTGATGCAAAGATACTCACTGCACCTCTCGTGAGCAGGATGATGCCCAGCTGGACTCCAAGCAACAGGTACTCTGGAAAGGTTACCCCCAGTTTTATTGCTGCATGCAACGTCATAAGGTATGGAATATCCCTGGTCAATATTTGAAGTGTTCCAAACCACACTCTAGCCCTCAGCTGATCTTGGTTCCCTTTACCTGTGCAGGGTCAATTAGTATTTTTGCTGCCCGTAAAGGAACTAATTCAGTGCAGATTGCTGTGTATACATCAGAAAAAAAAACTAAAACAAGTGCCTAAGTCATTTCAAATGCCCACTAAAAAAAAATAATCTTACTTTTATGAGTAAGATTATTTATGAGAAGGTGGATTAGAACTAGAAGAGGGTCAAATCTCATTTCTTACCCTCATCTTTAATAGCTCCACCAGTATTGCCTTAATGTAAAGGCTTTTTTCAGCTATTTTTCTGGATAAGCACGTGGGGAATTTTTTTACTGCGATGCTTTAGAGATAAGGCACATGTGACAGCTGAAAGAATTTTTTGGTTGGAGCATTAATCTCAGTCCTTATGGTAAACAGTGCTGAAGGGATATGTGTCTGATGATTCCATGTCATGTGTCAAATTCTTCCTTCTCATAGGTATGCATGACTTGCCATTACCCTGAGTAGATTCCAGTCTAATGGAAGCAGTAATTTACAATGGTGTCTTTTTATTATTTTACTAATCTTATCTTTCTGTAAGAGAAGCAATCCTTTGTCTGATTGTATTTCTGAAGCTGTTCTGGTCAGACAAACAGACTCTTGCATTGCTCTAAGCTATAAAAATCCTCACAGGCTAAATAGTTTAGATGGCAATTAGTCAATAGTTGTTTCCCCTGGCTGCCAAAACAACTTGAGCATGCCCTGAATATACTGAATCTATGGTAATAAATCAAGCAGCCAGTCTGCTCAAATAAAATCAAAGAACAATGAAATTATTGTGCTTGGAGAGTCTTTAGCTGTGATTGAGATAGAGAAGTGATAACTTCCATTAGAGCCAAAATTAAATGAAAATATGTAAAATTCAGATTTTGAGGTTAAGTTCTTCCTGATATTGGAAAAATCAGTATGAAACACACATTTCAGTACAGTATCCCTCTGGGAAAAGCTCTTTAGAGAAACTCATGATCTAATAAAGTTCTTATCGTTCATGAAGAGGGAAGGACTTGGCTAAAGTAACATCTAATTTACACAAACACACCTTGTCACCCCACAGCAGCCGCTTTTTGTTTTTTTCTTTTTCCTTTTGTGCCAAGAATGAGAACTGGCACTTTTCCCAGGAGGTGTGTCAGAGGTAAATGAACATGGCATTGAAGTATCCTATTGTGTTGTAATACTCTTGCTGGAGACCTGAAGGTGTGTCTCTGCCTTTATAAATACCACGCTGCTTTTACAACTAGCTCCAATGACAGAGAAGAGTTGCATCAGGAGTTGCGTTTGGATATCTCCAAGCCCTAAGCAAGGTATGTCTTTTGGCTGCTTTACTTTTGCACTGTTCCACTTGCAACAGAAGGTTACTGTCACATTATTGTTCTTTTTAATGTTATTAGTTGCTGTATTTGCAAGAGAACTGTAAATACTACATGGTGTTCTCTAAAGAGGGTTTTATGGAGTGAATATCTCTGTGTATAGTATAAGGCATGAAGCAAGTCGACTAAGAGCTATGCAAAAGTAGGACCTGCTCACATCTGCTGCTACCTATGTATTCTAGATTCTCAGTTTATATAACTAAAGATATTTGCAGGTAGTTTAATGTTGAAATAGGTCCCTTGTTAGCATGCGTCCACATGAATTTCTGCTTTCTAAGACAGAAACTTGGCTACAGAAATGGCTATGATGGAAACATCTGAAAAATACCTTTAGGGACTTAATCAACTAAATGCCATACTGAAACCCTCTACTATTATGGCATGCTTGATCCTGAAAGCTGTTTCATAAAGAGAAACACTTACAGAAATAAATGTGCTGTGTGTAGATGCAGAAATCAGCTTGATAATAATTTGCTAACTAGCTACCTTTCAAAACTGAAGTTGCATATTTGTCCCTTGAGTTTGGTAGCTTTAGATACAGCCCAGTACACTGCAGACATCTTCAAAAGCAAACGGGTAGTTCTGTTTGTTTAGCAGACAAGGTATTAAAGAATGCATGAGTAGCTTTCTTTTTGGTGTCTGCAAAGACTACTGTCATTCTTTTTTTTCAACAGAAAACTGAATTACTAGCATAACCAGTGAATTAAGACAATTTTCAGGATACTTAAGAAATTATTTTTCTCTATTTGAAACAAATAGTTTCCATTCCATCTGGTGTATTTTTGAAGAAAAGCCAGAGGCTGGAGTCAAAATCACTTACATGCCCTTCACAAAATGGGAGATCATGGAAAAAGCAACTGCTTTATATACTATAATGAGATATCCATCTGAGACTGACAAATCCCAGGTTAAAATTCCTTCTCTGACTGCAGAAGGTATTTTAATTAAGATACCTCAGCAGCACCACGTCCCGGGAGTGACTCTTTTCTATTCCATATTGCATTGATATTTATGTAATTGTATTGGAGGGACTTACTCCATAGCCATCTACAGTTTTCAAGGATAGTATGTAGTGGTTCTAAAAATCAGTTGTTATTCACACAAAGGACAGAGGATTTTGCCAGTAACATCATTTTAATAAGTATCAAAGAGCTGTGCAATACCATGTCTGAAATACTGCAACTGTCAAATGGAGTCCAGCATTAAGTGAAAATGTTTTTATATTGTTGTTTGTTTGTTTGTTTTGAAGGCAGATAACAAGCAAAACAGAGATCATGAGGATTAAAAGCTTTGGACTTCTTTGTGTGTTGATTCTGGTCTCTCAGATGCTACTAGCCAACTGTGAAAGACAAAGGGAAAGAAAAAAGGGAAGAAAAGGTTTAGAAGACAGTGGAAAAAACCAAACTGAATCTAACCAAGAAAATGAAAAAGGGCAGAAGTCAAAAGGGCGGAAATCATCTCCTAAAGGCAAGTTTAAAACCCAAGAAAATGCTGAGTGCACCTGGGCAGTGACTGACACGGATGATGCTACTGTGCGTGTAGAGTGCAAGCATGGTGACAGCGAGTTCTGGTGTGAATTCTCTGGAGACCCTTCCACTTGTCCACAGTATGCAGCAAACCAGAAATCCTTCTGGAAACAAGTCTCCCGATCCCTAAAGAAGCAGAAGCAGATTTGTCAAGACCCTAAAAGTGTCCTAAAATCTAAAGTATGTAGGAAAGGCCCACGGAGCGCTCATCTCAAGTTGACCCACTCAAGCCTAGTAACATCAGTGGGTTCTGCGAGAGGAAACACAAATCATCATGCAAAAGAAGTTGTTCAGACTCCAGCAGCTGCCTCTGTGACTGAAAAAAAGCTAGAACACAGCCCTCGAGACTGTGTTGAAGACATAGATTATATTGACCAGAAAAAGGTGGCTGAGGAATACTGTCCAGAAAGCTTGCTCTCTTTCTGCAACTTTTTTATCACAATGGTGCAAGACAAGAAATGCTGAGGAAGTGTTTCTAAAGCTCTGTATCATGAAAATCCATTCTTATCTAAATTACTGCAAACTATTTCAGATTTTATTCTTGTGTTATATAGTGTATATAAGAAAAAAAGGAATATATTTTTCTGATTTTGTTTATACACAACAGACTACGCTTGACATAGTTGAAGATGTTATAGATTTTATTTGCATGTATATTGCTACACAGGTGTTACCAATGGATGTTACATACTCTACACAGAAGTATATAAGTAGTCTCTTTGCTCCTCTTTGAGCTGTGCTAGCCAAAGGGATGAATTCAGTGCTATGCACTTCTTGATTATGTACAATACTTTGACCTAAAGATTATTAAGAAAAATAAACTTCACAATGTATTCAAAATATTCTCTCTCTGTGTTTAACTAGATTTCTCTGTAAGTACTAAGCCTTTGCCAAAGATTGGTCTTTTACAGGATCTAGGCAAAGTGTGCTTTTAAAACCATTTAAAAAAATACTTCTGCAGCTTTGCAGACTTCAACTTTCTCAGGCAGTGCAAGCAACATTTTGATAGGGAACTACATTATTATTAGTTTTTCATCATTGTGATAATGATAGGCAATGAGATTTTCAGATTTTTTCCATAATTTTGCAAATCTTCAGCTTTCCAGTCTCATCAAAGGATGTCAGAAAACTTTGCAAACTTCAATTCTCTTTTCTCCTATAGTAATGAAGCACATTGTACTCATTCTCTGGCAGGTAAACAGAGATCACAGAATCACAGAATCACAGAATGTTAGGGATTGGAAGGGACCTCAAAAGATCATCTAGTCCAATCCCCCTGCCAGAGCAGGAACACCTAGGTCAGGTCACACAGATGCAGAGCTAGAATGACTTACACGAATTTGCACAAAAGACCAGGAATGGACCCCTTAGAGAGCTAAAGCACTTGTGCTCAACACTGCCTGTATGTTCTTTTGAAGTTCCATTCTCTGTTATCTTTATGTATGGACAACACTAATAAATACTCTTCTATTCATTAAACTTTATCTATATTTTTTTTTTAAAAAAAAGAAATCCAAACTTTACAAGAAGAGAGATTTTAGAAAATGTAAAGCTAAAGAATGATAACTGACCTTTGCTAATTTTTGAAACTCTAGCTGGAAGAAGTGTAATATACAAGTTACACTTTTCCAGTGGCTCTGGACTTGGAAGAATGGTCTTTCACCACAATGGTCCATGAATTATAATTTCCCTGAACATTTCTAGCAAATTGAACTAATATTTCTGTTTCTTGAGAAAATATACCCTATTGCCCTATGGTATTATCTGATTGCTAGAATATTTGAGACAATATTTTTAAGATGGGCAGTTATGAGTAACTCACCTCCTGCTACTTCCTTCTTTTCCTTCCTTGTCACGTATGCTCACTTTTTATTTAAATATGCGTGTCTTGGGAAGGCATTTTAATGTTAGTCTGTCTTGTTGCTACAGCAATAAAGGCCTATGCCATTATTTAATGTCAGATAGTATTTTCTTTGCAATGAAGAATTAACAAAACCACTTAAATTTAGATGGAAGTCCTCAATAAGAGAGGAAACTGCTACTGAACACACAGCTTTTCTTTTTTCTTTTTGGCTTGTTAGTAGGGGTCACGCCTTTTTACACAGGGTTGAAATTATTTTGGCAGAGTCAGAAAGAAGACAAGACATCAGCTCGGGCACTAGCTGCAGTATTTTAAAGAGGACAGTGTTCTGGAGGCTCTCGTAAGTACTTCATATGATATTTACTTAAATTTTTTTGCTACTTGCATATTGTGATCTCTATGTGACTAATATCTTCAATGTGGGATGCTGCTACCAGTCACACAAACTGTGTTTGAGAAGGATTCTGCTGTATTTTACCAAGTCTGAATGGCAAAAAAAGTGCAGCAGTTTCTTCTTACTGAAGTTCCAGTGTCTGCATGCCCTATGGAAACACTGGGTAAAGCAAAATTCCAGTAAAAAGGGGCATAAATACTAACTCCTGTGGAGGCTGGAAGACACAGCTATTCTGGTGCCAGGTAGAGTGGAAAACCAGCTACTTATTATTAAGGTAGATAGGTAAGTATTGAAAGTGGAGGTGATTTCCCACTGCTTGACACTTTGAAGTGGTGTAGACCAACACACTTGGTAGACCAAAGCTTTCTTGTCTCAACAGTCTCCTAATATGAAGTGGTGTAAACCTACACACAAAGTCAAAAGATGCAGAGGAAGGATTAGGAGCACATATTTGACACAAGCAACCATATACTGTATCAATTAATTATTGAATATCTTATCTGGTGTACAGACATAGAATGGTTTGGGTTGGAAGGTACCTTAAAGATCATGTAGTTCCAACCCCCCTGCCATGGGCAAGGATGCCTCCCACTAGACCAGGTTGCTCAAAGCCCCATCCAACCTGGCCTTGAACACTTCCAGGGAGAGGACAGCCATAGCTTCCCTGGGCAACCTGTTACTGTGTCTCACCACCCTCACAGAAAAGAATTGATTCTTAATATGTAGTCTAAATCTACCCTCTTCCAGTTTAAAACTATTACCCCTTGTCCTATCACTACATGCCCTTGTAAGAAGCCCCTCTCCAGCTTTGTTGCAGGCCCCTTCAGGTGCTGGATGGTGCCATAAGGTCTCCCTGGAGCCGTCTCTTCTCCAGGCTGAACAACCCCAGCTCTCTCAGCCTGTGTTCACAGGAGAGGTGCTCCAGCCCTCTGATCACCTTTGTGGCCCTCCTCTGATCACAACCAGAGCACTGATCAGGGTTGGCTTAAGAGGCTCAGGTGCTCCAGATGTTTTGGAAAATGTCCAGTCCTAACTACCCTTAGCTACTGTTACCCTCATGAGCACTGTGGTAAGCAGTGAAGCGTTGTTGCCTGAAGCGTGATCCACCCTGCTCTGAGTTCCAGGAGGCACTGCTCTCCCTGTGGCTGCCCACCAGGCAGGCACACCAAGTTCGCAGTGACATATCCCAGAGCAAATTCCAGCCCAGGATTCCAAGGCTGTGAGTTTGAGAGTTACATCCCTTTGTGCAGGACTGTTAGCACCTGGACCAATGTGTGGGACCTACACTCTCCTCTCTAGGGATGAATTACATTTCTGTTGCTTCATATTCTGGTATTATTTCAGGACTGACATTTTAATTCACATGTGGCTCTTTGCAGGAGGAAAATGTGCTTGATCTCAACAGTTCCCAGGTGTCTTTCACCTGTGATGCATGCAGTTGTGCCAGTATCCTACAAGGACAGTGTGGAGCACCAGAAGATAAAGGAGATCTCTGTGCAGCCTTTTTCCTTGGAAGGTGGGCTAATGTGAGAGTACAGATCTCAAAACCTTTTTCAACTGGAATTTTTAACTTTGACTGGTATGTAGTTTTGGCTGTTTTTCAGAAAGGCACATTTCAGAATAGCAGAGTCTGAGGAAAATATATCTGAAGTCTAACTTCATGAACAGCCTTTTCCATAATTGCACAGACCACAAGTCTACAGCTAAGTGCATCTAAGTTCTCATTGCACTTACAAAACCTTGTGTTTCAGTCCTACATCTACCAAGAAATCACTTGACAGTAATTACATACGAGTCGCTTTCTTCTGGGTATTTCCAGAGCCAGTTTGGTCACTCTAACTGGTGCTTCTGGAGTTGAGGTGGTTAGAACAAATACATTTCCTGGCATTCTTCATCTTAGGATCTGTGGTCATTATAAGAACGTTCACAGCTGAGCCTTATTCTGTGCCTCTTTTCCCCAGGTGCACCTGTTGTCATTGTGTCAAAAGTTATGTTTGAGTGACTTGGAATAATGGTGATAGTGACTTTTCTTACACCTTCTATAGCAGAGCAAGTAGGAACACAGTGAAGCAAAACAATGAATGGATTTAAACACTGTCTGTGCGGCCCAAGTCCTCTATGCTACCATACTGAAAACATAAGGATCTTTATTTTCTTAGCATCAACCAGAATTATGGAAAAATCAGCCCAATTTTACACCTGGGAAATGAGGTATAGGAAGACTGGATGACCTTTATAGTCATGGGGATAACATCAGTGGCTGAATCTAAACAGAGGTCTTCAGAGTTCCCTTCTCATGCCTCATAATTAGATAATTCAGCACGTGAGCTGCACGTATTTGTTCTTGAAAATATACAGCTAACTTCTAGGTATTTTTAAATTATTAGGAGTATCTTTGGGAAAAAGTAGCTTTATTTCTAGGCAATTTAGTTTGTTTTTCCACAGAAGTCTGGGTATTATAATTTGAATATTTAGTTGGAAAGAAGGATAGGGCTTTTCAAGATAGGAAACTCATTCTGCCTTCACAGATGATGTTTCAAGGAGTTTCCTTGCTCTCGCAATATGGAATACTTACACATTGAGGACATTGAGTTGCTGGAGTGTGTCCAAAGAAGGGCAATGAAGCTGGTGAAGGGTCTGGAGCACAAGTCTGATAAGGAGCAGCTGAGGGAACTGGGGCTGTTTAGTCTGGAGAAGAGGAGGCTGAGGGGAGACCTCGTTGCTATCTACAACTACCTGAAAGGAGGTTGTAGCGAGGCAGGGGTCGGTCTCTTCCCCCAGGTAACAGTGATAGGATGAGGGGTAATGGCTTCAAGTTGTGCCAGGGGAGGTTTAGATTGAATATTAGGAAAAATTTCTTCACTGAAAGGGTTGTCAGGCATTGGAGCAGGCTGGCCAGGGCAGTGGTGGAGTCCCCATCCCTGGAGGGATTTAAGAGCCGTGTAGATGAGGTGCTGAGGGACATGGTTTAGTGGTGACTTGGCAGTGATGGGTTAATGGTTGGACTTGATGATCTTAGAGGTCTTTTTCAACCAAGGTATTTCTATGATTCTACATAACTGCTTTAGACTATGGATGACCTTTTTAGCTGGACCCAACCCCCACATAGTCCCACAAATTCTCAAACTCTCACCAAACTTTGGAGAGACAAAAATGGATTTTTTATAAAAGGGGAGAGAAAAATTTTAGCATTAAGTGTTTTTCCAAAGTTATCTCCTAATATATGACAGTCTTATCTAGAAAATTTTGGAAGTATCTCTGTATTCACTAGGAGATAGGGAGACATTGTTAATGCCCAGCAAAAAGCTATGACAATGCAGTATTACTTAAGAAACCGTAAAATTTAGGCTCCTTTAAGTTTTTTATTCTTTTATTATTTTCTGCACTGTATTTTCTACTCACTTTCACACACAATTTCATTTCAATGAGTTTCTGTTCATTTTGCAACCTCCTTTATTCATTTACCACTTTGGCGACAGTACAGATTACTTATCTAATCTCACATGTTGCATGACTACTTGTAGGAGAACAGAGCTGAGTGACTCAGCCTTCCTGTTCTAGGAGTGCCCTTCCCTCCTCTTCCCCTGAGGGGGCCAATGAGTACCTACCACCTGATATCACCTCACCTGAATTTGACCAACCATAGCGGAGACTGAGTGTTCAGACAAGACGCGTTTTACACTGCCGTGCTCAATCCATGTAGACATAGCTGAACCTAGATAATGAATTACACTCCCTTTTCCACCTTTACCATATTTTTTTCTGATGCTGCCCTCAGCAAGGCAGCTCAGTACTTGTCGGTAGCTGCTTCACCTCACCTATGCCTTTGCCTGGTTTTAATTCCATTTCAATATATTGTATTGTTTGTTCCTCTAGGCTATTTCCAAGACTGATACCACTTTGATTAGCACGCTGGGAATTGATCAAATGGAAAAATCCAGCTTCAAGGCTGGGAAGTTCAGCAGGTTCCAGCCTGCAGTGGTACCTTGCAATCTTGTCACTACAGTGGTGGTACCATCCTATCCCTGGCTGAATCTTGCCTGTTAGCACCATGCATGGCTCCTGCCTGTTAGCACTATAAATGGTATAACAAATCTTATGGATCTCATGGGTATTCCTGTGTTCTAACATCTTTGAGTTTCTTTCCATCCCCTCCCTTGAAAGAACAGGATAACTTTGAACCCCATCTGCACTCACCACCTCTTCTTCAAAAAGAAGAAGGCAGAGTGCAAGAATCCTAGTAGGATTGGAGTCGTCAGACACTGAACACCTAGAGGTTTCAAAAGGATATCCAAGTGCCTTGCTTGCTCCTTACATTGCCATTACTGCAGTGAGACAATATAGGGTCAACATAAAGAGAGGCGACTGGCCGTGTCACAGAGCTTTTTACCTGTTTCTAAAGCTACTACTAGCAGAAAAGGATGCATTAGGGTCCAGCTTCTCTCTTTAATGAGGATTCATGTAAAAGGTTTCCCCAGAAACATGCTTCTATCCATGTAAAGTATGTGTTTTATTCAGCTATTAGAACTTCTTCCAAAGCTGCTTATTGATCACACTAGAAATAGCTATTTTAAGACAAAGAAGTGATAATGAGTGGATGGAAGAACTGTGAAGACTTCCCATCCAGTTATTGCTGCTGGCTGCTGCAGTCACTGATCATACCAGTCCCCATGTAGAAATGATAGACTTAATTAACTTGAAGCTCCCAGTGGACCATGGAAGTCTCACACTGATTTCCAGGCAATAAACAGACACATCAAAGGGACTTTGTTATATAATGAGAGGCTGCAACATGTTCAAAACTGTCTGCAAGTGTGCATATATAAGCACTCTGTGGTGCTTTGTGTATGCCAAGGAAGAGGAGAGTTGTTCCAGTCAGATGGAGTGTTTGATCTTAAGATGAATCCTAAAATCCAGGAATTACATTATCTGTAACAGGAATGTATTCCATACATCCATAAAATG
Organism: Podargus strigoides; assembly: GCA_028020825.1. Lineage (NCBI taxonomy): Eukaryota > Metazoa > Chordata > Aves > Caprimulgiformes > Podargidae > Podargus > Podargus strigoides. The sequence continues at coordinate 16,202,729 of CM051621.1, read as the reverse complement.
TGCACTAATTATATGTAATGAGTATGCTTAGATAATAGAATTTTATTTATATAACAGGAGTTACCTTCACATCTGTTCCCTGAAGGTGTTGTGGTTTCTAGAGGTGGTGTGATTCCCTGGAAAATCTTGGACTGCTTTTGGGGTACTCCATTGCAGCTGAATCCCTACAGATCTAAGTGCCATGGCAGCTCTGTTCATACTCCTTGTTCCAAAGGGCTCTCCAAAGGATAGCTGTAGTTCTTCCCTGCAGTGCAAACTCCCAGGGAATTTTGCATCTTGTCTGTTATGCCTGTAGGCATGGACATGGTCTTTGCTCTGTATGTATGGCAGCCTACAGACCTTACTGTCCTACAGGTAGGACTCCAGTTAAACATTGACCTCAGAGACTCTGTATTCCTCACTCACATGTGCAAATGACACAGAAGTGAGCTAAAGAGGTCAGTTTGTGGACAGAGAAAAGCTGGGACATTAGGGATGCTGGTTTGTGTGTGATTTCACATGAAATCTTGTCTCCAGAAAAATCCTCACACAAAGCAGTAGTGGTTGCATGTGCTGCTGCAGATGGGGTGTTTGGGCTAACAACACTCCACTTGGGTTAACAATCAGGTTCCTGGTAGTACAGGGTCATTAGTGTGAAGATATTAGCAGATGATGTCCTGGCCAGTGTCCAGCTAGGTAATAACACTGCTGCTGCCCAAACTCTTCTTAGAATTTCAGTGAAATGCAGCTTTCTTCACCATCTTAAACTGCTTTGAGCTCTGATGTAGGTGTGACTGAGTATACTTAGGCAGGGGGTTGGCAGGATATTTACTGAAGTCCCCTAAGCCTGAAGGAAGACTAATCATTCAGGCAATTTGAAACTGTTATTTAGAGAGAAGGCTGTCTTCAGAGAGTTAATGTTAACATTTAGGATCAAAGTCTTTTTATCCAATGTTCTTATCTTGAATGTTCTTAATGCTTTGTGTTTCTTTCATGCTACAACCCACAGAATCCTGTGAAAACATGAGTATCTTCTCTTTCATTCAACTAAAGGAATAGTCAAGCCCTACCAGTATGAGAAAGGCTTAAAAACACAGACAAGTCCACATCAGCAGTTCAAAAGCCAAATGCCAAATACAAAGGCCCCCCTTATTTCCTACTCTCTTTAAATTACATTCTAGCTTAATCTCATAAGGGTGACCCATGACTTCTAAGTGCTTCAGATTGGTAAAATGGAGGGAAAGGTTCCAGGCAATGGAATGGGAGCAGTCTTAATAGAAGTTACATTTGTTAACTTGACTTGTTTTTTTTCAAACTATAAGAAGAAAAAAATGTACATGCAATAGAAATGTTAAATGATCACATAAGATTCTGTAGGTATGATGCTTAATGATGATTAAAAATATAATTCACAAAAAACATAGACTAGTAATTTATGTCTACTTTGATTTGAATGTATTTTATTCAGAGTACAGAGAAGGCTCATAAAAATATATTTAAAAACTTCTATCCCCATAATTAAAAGGCTTTGAAGAATAGTGTATGTTGCTACATTATGTGGGGGAAAAAAAAAAAAAACAAAAACAGGGAAGACCTATGTTAACACACAATAATTTTACTACCAAAAGTAAACCAAAGGGCTGTCATGGTATTAAAGACTTCTCAGAACCTGAGTATGTAGTCTTTCCTCAACCAGCTGGAGCAGGTTTCCAAACAAAGTTCCAGTGGAGTTTCCCTTTTCAAAAGCTGGCAATGTTTAGCTGGATGACACTGCTATCATATATAATATTTCTTACTTTACATTATGACCCTATCCCTTATCTTCAGGTGGATATTCAAGTACCAACTTGTTTTATAGCCCTTTGTGACAATGAAAGAACTGAAGAAGACATACATAAATCAGGATTACTCCAGAAGCACATCACACAAATTTATGTCTCCTTCTTCTCTAAGAACAGATGAAGTATGAGTCAGGGGCATAAAAAACTCCAACAAAACCCACCTCACAAAACAAGCCCAAACCAGAATTGTATTAGAGCAGGTTTAGTGAGGCTTGGTGAGTCATTACGAACTCCTGAACTGGCAGGTGCTTGTTGACTTTTTGAGCCCTTCTCCTTAAAAACTAGGCATTTAGTTTTCCTATTTTTTGTTTTGTTATGTTTTGGTTTTGTACCTAGTACTGCAGTGCTGAGGCCACCTTAATGCCTGAATATAGGCTTTTATTAGGAGCTGATGATACTGAATTGTACCTGCATGGTTCATCTGAATTGGCCCTTGCTTGCTCCTGTAGATAGATGGTTCTGGCAAGACTACAGCTAACATTTATATTAGTATATTCACTTCAGTCTTGGGAAGTCAGGCAAAATTTACTTAGAGATTAAAACTAACTCACCTTCCTACACAGCACCAGTCTTTGTATCACCCTTCCTATCTCTTGCCAAATGAATGTCGAATTTGGCTTCTTTGCATTTGAAAACTTTGTATTTGTAGTCCTTGAGAGGACGTGTGTTTTCCTTCTATGGTCTACACATTTGCACAAAACCACTGTTTTCAGGGACACATCAATTCAAAACTAATGGGTGTCCTCTGGACTTGCATAAGTACTACTCAGAAGTAAATTTGGCTAATAGCCAATCACTAGGATTAATTTTATTCTTTGAAATAGCTACTGTAATTTACTATTGACCAGTAAGCCAGAGGTGGCTAAATAATAATAAATTGAATAACTGAAAACAGGACCAAAAGAGAAAGTAGCGAAGGCACAGAAAATTACTGTCAAGAGCTCTCTCTACACTCTTTGTTAATATAAAGAAGTGTCACATATCTTAGGCTTCCTCATAAATACAAGAGACAACTGCTGCATGAGTTCAGCAAACAGTTCAGTCAATATGGCCCCACTGATACCTACAGGCAAGGTATCTGACCTGATGTATATGAAAATTCTTCAGTTTCCACAAATATGCAGCTCAAGTCTCTTCATGGTGGCTGCCAGGATATTGACCAGTACTTCTAGACAATGTATCTTCTACTTTGATAATGGGGTATCAAATGATGATTGGTTTTGAGCACACCTTTCTCCCTTATACTTGCCAGAAATATCTGGGTTTAGAGGATTGCTAGTCCATGCAGTACATTGTATTGACTTCCTAATGTTGTCTTGCTAGGTAGCTGTGTGACACAAGGAGTAGCTCTCAGCTCTTCTTACAGACAGCTCATGGAATTGAGAATAGTATTCCCACAGTCACTAGATTTGTTCTGCTCAGATAAGTAGCACACTTACTTTTCCTGGAAATAGGTGTTTCAAGAAATTTTAGAGAAAGGTGGAGGGTCTGGCTTTATGAATTCAAATAACAAGATGAGAGGGAAAAGAGAATATGGGCATCGCTGCAGGAATAATAGAAACTTCTCTATTGCTCAAGTTTGGACAACAGGAACAGTTTGGGGCTTTTGAGTGGGGTGGGGGTGGGAAGGAGAAATGCAGACTCAATAGAACTGACCAATATCCTCTTTTTTATGTCTTCAGATTATGAAACTACAACTTATGAGAAAGTTGCAAGCTCTTCAGGGTGTGATATAAGCAACGGACGAGATGAAAACCCAGGAAAGCAGAAGAAGCCATCATGTTTTGGTAAGCATCTTTGGTCGTTCTAAAGATAATTGCCTTTCATGATTCCTGTAGAGCTGAAATAGGTCCTGCTACATATCACAGGAAGATTTGTCTGTCTTAGAATGTGCTAAACAAAAATTAGCCACATTTAGTACATCCACAGAATGCAAGCCAGGTGCTGTAATTATATCTTTTTTTCTGCATTTCTACCATTAACCAAAGTCAGCAGGAAGTAAAAGAAACAACAAAATACCGAAAACTTGCATTCATACAGAGAAAAATCCAACTCTGTGCAGGGAAACAACAAAAGGCCCAGTTCAGTGAGTGTGTCTTAAGACCTTCAGAATGAGTATAAACCCTTTTGATTTTGCATTCTGTAGCTTTCTGTTCTCGAGGACATTGAAAGGCTGGTCCGGGTACTTTTCTTTAAGTCTGAAGTACTGTTTAACAACATCCAGTAATCCACATAGAAATTAATGTACTGACATATACAGGCAGAGAAAATAACAGCTTAATTTATTTCTCCCTGGCAGCCTTTGACTCTTACAGGTGCAACAATTTAGATGCATTTATATGCATATACAGGACCGCATATACTTGACAATAGATGTGAGGGGAAAAAAATCATAGAATCTAAAGATTAACAGTATCACACATCTGGTTAAAATTATATGAGAGAAATCTTTTATTCAATAGATGTAGCTTTTTCTTGCTTTCATAGTTGCAGCATTCAGAAGGTAGAATTTATGCTTTTGGGGAACAGAGGGCAGAACTGATCAATGAATGTTTACTTGTATATTACTGAGATTATTTCTAATTTACAAATACAGGAATGGAGACAGAAGACTAAACCAACTATGACTGTATGTCAATGCAGTGGTAGAATCTGCAGGCTAAATCTGTTCTTAGTGTAAGTGTATTCAAGTTTCTTACATTAAGTATTAATTTGTTTTCAGAATTTGCTGATTGGGTGTTCATTTCTTTGAGTTGCCAGAGAATGGCACTTGGCAACATCATGAAGCCAAGTGACAAGGAGCTAGCAATTTCACTGCAACTTCTGATTAGTCTATCTGAATGTAACAGTACTCTTCTTGTAAATCCTTGATGACTTCAACCTGTGCCCACACTGTCCAAGAGCTCAAAATGTATCAGCTTCTCAGAAACTCTAAGTGTTTACGTGGGTGTATGGCTGAACAAAAGCAAGATGAACAACCATGAAGTGGGAATCCAGCCAGTTTATAGATTCTGGAAGAACTGATATTAAATACAGAGCCGGTCGATAAACTTAATCCAACTTCCCTGTTAAAATTATCAATCTAGTGGACAATCTACTCTTGTCACTCAGCCAACTGAATAGCTTTAATTTCTAAGCAAAAGAAATTAACTTAAAATTTTTGGGCATCTTAAAAACATTTTTTATTAGATTATACAACCAGTCATGTGAACAGAAATGTATGGGAAAAGACAACTTAAATTATATGCTCACATGAACTATACAAATTATGTTAAATAGTTGTGTGCCTAAAGAGATCCAAGTGTATTCATTCTCTCTGGTACTGTGACTGGGACTTCCAGTTATCCTGGACTGCTATTCCCACTCTTGGTGCTGGCTGCTCCTGATTTTTGTGATGATGGGAAGTTCTTATGGGTGCCGTTCCCTTGTAGCCCAGAGCTCACATGATCATTGGTAGTGAGCAACAGTCTCATCCAGTGGCTGCTATTATGTCACAAAATCCTTCCTAATTTAAGTACAGAAAAAAACAGACTTCACTGTTTGTATTAACACTTGAAATGTTTGTTTTCTTTAGGCATGTTCCCACTAGTTTAAATGTTCTTGTTGCTGCAATCAACTATGATGAGTTGCTGCTCATCATAGTCACCTCATATTTCATCTACCAATTGCAGGCATGCAAGAGACTACAACAAATCTGCTGTTTGTTAGAAACACCATTGAGACTAGACTATCTATTTTCTCTCCTGTATTTGGGGTAATAAGCGTTTCCAAATGCCTCTGGGCCACAGAAGTCAATCAATAGAGTCTAAAACTTGACCTCTGAACTCTGAATATCATAAGAAAAGATATTTTCGTTGAATCTGGGAGTCTTTGGATTTCATCCATGAGTTGATGAGTGAGAGGCAGCTGAATTATGCTTCAGACCTCCGATGGAGGATATGTAGTGCTCTTTCTACTGTGTACCATTTTGTCACACAGTACTAAATCACCAAACACACTCACTGCTAGTGCACAGGAAACAACAAATAATTGGCACAATCTGAATGGTGAAGACCATTCAGGGGCCTCAGGGGCTCCAGGCTGGAGGTATGAAAGAAATCTCCTTTGAAAATCACTGTAGAAAAACAATTACTAGTGCTAATCTTGTACCAAGTTAATTTATTGCACATTGGATATGCATCTGTCTGGCAACAAGCAGCACATATGAATGCTGTTTTCTTTGCTCTGTCCAGAAACCAGCTTGCTTCACTGAGATTTGAGGAGACCTTGTACTGAGATGCTAGTATGAAATGCAATCTGTCTGATGAAGGCGTTATTACTAGTGAGTTGCCAGGTAAGATTGAGCTTGGAAAAAGAGTTTGAAAAATATCCTTTTTCACCCATGAGGAAATTCACGTGCCTCTTTCGTGGTGAGCATCTCAAAATCTGTGAGCATCTCAAAATCTGTGAGCACTGGATGCAGCAAATGAAACAAGCTGGTAATCCTGGCCACCATTGTGTGCAAACTTTTAAAATGCACATGAAGTAACTTCAATTTGCTGTACAATACAGAAAGTTTCATGTCTTCTACATCCACATTTAAATCACTCAAATCTGTATGTTGCACTAAAGAAATAAATTCCTTGGCCCCACCATTGCTTTAGACTTCTAGGTACTTTACTGACAGCTGAGCAGGTCTGCAGTGTCCATCCTGCCTTAGAGACAAAGCACCATGCTCCAAGGAAGCTCCCATAGATGGAGGTGAGTCCCTTTCATATGCCTTGTAGCTGAACTTTACTCATCCTTGCCACTGTAGGGAAGACATGAATTCAGGTTAAATGCTGTTGGAATACCCCACAATTATCACAGAGGTGTACATATAAAAAATTCAGCCTTTTCCCAAAATTTTGGAAAAATCAAAGAGCGGTAATTATATGACAATAAGATCAAGTAATGGTACCTGCTGCTAAACATTCTTTTTAATGGACATTCATATGAAAGGGTGGATCAAAATATGGAATGAAATACTCAAACAGTCATGCCTCAGACTTTGGTTTCGTCAAAAGCCTATAATTATTCATTATTCATTCATTATATATCATCTGCTAATGAAGAAAGATGAATATATAGCCTCAGGATATATGAGGGACGTGCTTGACTGCATGTAATGTACTACCAAATCTTTGCAGTGGTTAGTTACAAGCAGCAGTACAGAGCACTGATAAAGCAAGCCATTGGCATTTTGGATCAGCAGTGCCAAGACCTGGGACAGGAACAAGGTGGAAAATAACGAGCAGCAGCAGAGCAACAGTAGTGGTTGTGCTGAGCAGTGTTGCAGTATCAGAGAATCACAGAATTGTTTCGGTTGGGAAACACCTTTAAGATCATCAAGTCAAATGATTAACCCAGCACTGCCAATTCACCACTACACCATGTACCTCAGCACCTCATCTCCACGTCTCTTAAACACCTCCAGGGGGGGGGACTCCACCGTTGCCCTGGGCAGCCTGTGCCAGTGCCTGACAACCCTGTCAGGGATGAAATTTTTCCCAATATTCAATCTAAACCTCCTCTGGCACAACTTAAGGCCATTTCCTCTCACCCTGTCGCTTGTTACTTGGGAGAAGAGACCAACACCCACCTCACTACAGCCTCCTTTCAGGTAATTGTAGGAGGCATGGGTTTAGCTCACCAGCAACCCTGCATAGTCATTCACAACCACAAGGCCTGTATGCTGATGGTGAATACCTTATTTCCTAGTAATACAGCAGAAACTTGTCATATAAAAATTGTGGAGATAGGGGAAAAGATAAATGTGTTGCAGCCTGATTGTGTGTGGCCTTGCCTGAACTTCATCTCTTTTTTCATCACGAAGTGTTGTCCTGGATTTCTCTGAGGGCTTCAGGCATTTACCTGGGATTCTAGACATCTAGTAATTTAAACAGAGACGACAGAAAACAACACATGCATAGTATGTTAATAAGGTTATTTTGTAATCAGTTAACCATGGTAGAATGTTGAGTATTTTGGTGTAAGTTAAAAAAAAAGTCTTGCCTACCATAATGTGTTAATTGATGCTATGATACTGTGTTATGAAAAATAATGTGTGAAATAGATTAAATGAAAGACATACTTGAAAGAGACGTTCCCTGAAACTTCCCTGCAGCTAGGTATTTTGACCACAACGATCACTCACTTCTGCTGGTTAGAGTAACAGCTGAGCTGGATTTCAGCAGCAGAGAATTTGCCTCTCAACTTTGCTCCAACAAACCTGTGAGTACTTTCTGTAATCATTTTACTATGACTCATCAGTGATAAACACAACAGAAGCAGGGATTGAATTTCAGTCTAGCCATGTCAGTCTAATCCAATACTCAACATGCTGCAGGAGATATGTCTCTTTGCACCACAAGAATAATAAAGAATGGGACCGGGTGAAGTAAAAAGTCAGATTCTAGCAAATGTATCATCCTGAAATGTTTACAAGATTCATCTCTTTAATTGACAAAAATAAATAGAGCAAGAAGTGTCTGGATTAAGAATTCCTTTCAGGAGGAGAAGTTACCCTTCCACACAAGAGAAAAAATCTTTATCACAGAATACAAGAAGAAGTTGCTAGAACCTGGATATAGGCAAAGTGAAAATTAATTTCCAATAACAATGCTGAGTAATTACTGGAACAACCTATGATGGGAATAGTGGATCCTTTATTGCCTCATGTTATCAGAGAGCATGAGGCTAGTGCCTCTTTGCAAAGGTTGCATCAGCCTAAAGCACAATTTGACTACAAAGGCACGATATAGGATGAGACTGAAAAGCTGTAGTATTCATAAGATCAGCTTCGATATTATGATAACCCTCATGATATTAGAATTTTAAAATCAGCTTATATTTCTCCCATTCAGACAGGAAATCTCAAATCTGGAGATTATATTGTTTGCACAGTGTCATATAGCAAGTTCCTAGTAACCCTAGAAATTAATCCCTATCTACCTAGTGCATTCAATACAGCATAGTTGATTAATGAAAAAAAGATTCAAGCATCCCAGGACTTGCTTAAACTTATCAAACCATATGTTATTATTTTACTTCTTCACATGAAACAGCCCCACATATCACATATCAGAACTGTCTGATATTAGTTATGAAATTTATGAGCATCTGATAAAAATGTGCGAAAACTGAGTCTTCCTATTTTCATAGTATTTTTAGTATAAGGAATGAGTTATTATCCGTATTGCTGTTTTGTTTGTATAATTGATTTCTGCCTACAGCACTTCTTAGTCTTTTCTTAAGGTTTTCCTGCTATAAAACAAACGCATAGCACTGTACTGATGTTGTTGAAAGTCTGACTTCAGGGGAAGCAAAGCTGGCTCCTTCTGGTCATATAACATTGTATGTAGCATATTATAGCACAAAAATATGGCTCTGCATGTGAAGTACTGGGGTCTGGACCCTGAGCCCTGAATTAAGGTTGACATATGGGTGGTTCCCACAGTCCTTCAAAAGGAGGGGATGAAATTGCCTTTTGGCTTTCCTCCAAGGTGCCCTGCATTGGGTAAAACAAGTGCCAGGTGTCCTGCTTTGGGCATAAAAGCTGGGACCACTTCAGGAAGGGTGGAGTGTCTGTCTGTGAGGTGGACTCACTTCACAGAGTTTCCTGTTGGGGAAGGACCTCCTGATTCTCCCTGCAACTGGGCCCCAGTCAGGCTTGGTACTTGTGAACATGGGCTCTGTGGGAACAGTATGAGTTTGCCTCTCTCCTATGTTATCAGCTTCTTGGCTTGGTTGTCTCCCATCTGTTCTATGGGAGACTTTGTTGCTTTGTTTGTTCCGTCGGTTGTTGGTTGTGCTGCATCATTCTTGGGGGTCATTGGGGTTGATGTCTGTTATGTGTAATCTGTTTGACTTGTTTGTACCTCCAGCAATCACCCATGTACTGATCCTTTTGTGTACAATAGAATCTGGTTACTGGTTTGTTCTACTGCTGGCTGCATCCTTTGTACTAGGCCTAGTAATTGGTAAAACAGCATAGGGTCTCATCATCAAGAGATTTATTATCTATCCCAATGCATCTCCAACTGACTGTTTAGCAAATTATATATCCCCTCTCTGTCTGACCCACAGAGAATGTAATTTTGCTAATGTTCTCAGACAGGAGACCTTTTGCTCAAGCTCTTGAGATTCAGACCTCAGCTGCAGAAGTCCCAGGTCTAACTGCAATGCGGTACTATTGATTTGATTAGTATTTCAAGAAGAGCAGGAATGGAAAAAAGTTTTTCCCTGGAGTTTGTCCCAGTCCTGTGCAAACCATTAGTGTAACTCTCCTACGTTGACTGATTTCTGGATTTTCAATTTCAGTAAAAGAAAAAAAAAAACCTTAAGCTATTTAAGGTGTGAATATAATTTACACCTGTTGTATTTTTACTCCATCAGGAAATAGGAAAGAAATTTTAAGATTTTTGTCCTGATAGCATCAGTCAATTTTGGCTGTGCTTCTGTAACTAAATTGTCAAAAAAAGAAAAAAAAAATCTAACTAAGTATGGCATGTGCACAAAAAGAAAACCCTAAAGCAAGAAAATGTGGTCTCAATATTGAAAATGGAGGCAGTCAACAGAAAACAACATATGAAATAGAGGCTGCAGACTAATAACAGCATTTTTTTTTTTCTCTAGCACAGTACTAGATTTTCTAACTGACTGCGTTTGATATGCTTGAAAGACTGCATTATCCCACAGTCAGTTCATGAAACGGTCAGCAAATTTTAGAACTGTGGCTTTACATACTCAGAAAATGAACTGTAAAATTACAGTTTTAACATATTTTGCAAAAACCTTTAATATGCTTTACATGAGAGGATGTTTAGTTATCCTTTTCTATTTAGGAATATTTCTCATAGGGATATATTTTACATTTGGGATTCATTTTATGCAACTTTAGCCAACTGGAAGCTAATTTCATATATTTGAACGAACAATCTAGGCAACTTTCATAGTCAGTGAAGGGAGATCAGCTTCTGTTGGAGCGTGTCATCTTTTCTGTCTTACTTCACCTGTGCAGAGCAGGATAACTGCTTCCAGGAGGTGCCTGGTTTGTCGCTTTGACTATAAAGTTTGTACAACCAGGTGACTATTCTTAAATTATATTAATCCTATCTAAGGTATTTAGTATGGCTTTTAACCCTCTCAGCTCTGCTCTCCCTCAATGCATACCCAAATCCCAGTAGTGAAATCAATCAGGGTTAAGGCAGTTGTATTACGGTGAAATGTGCTGGTGTGGAGCAGATGCTGCTGTAGGTGCTTCTTGGGCTCTTCTGATTTGGGCAAGTGGTGCCCCACAAGAAAGGAGGAACGGTGAGCAGGCAGCTGCCTGCTCCTGCTGCACAAAGCGGACATGAAAATAAACACACAAAAACCTCCCATTGATTCACCTTTTTTTTTTTTAAAAAAAATTTTTTTTTTCAGCTAGATATAATCTCTTCTTTCCCCAAGCAGGGGAAAAAAAAAATATTATCCCAGATCATGTGCCTGTCCTGCTTCATCAGGAATTTCATGAAACCTTTGTGTTGGCAGAGCAGAGTGGTGTTGCTGCAAGATAAAGGAGTGAAAAGGAAGGCTGCACAGCTCTTTGTGACCTAGTGAAATGCTGAATCCAGACCTTCGACTTTGAAGACAGCTAGATGTACACTCCATGGGCATAGGTATGTAGTCAATTATGGTCGTTATGATCCAACTACACTGCTAGATCTTTTATATATCTTTTTTTTCCTCTACTCAGCTCCTGTTGTATTTACTATGGTTTTGCTTATGTCATTCAGCTGTACTATTTGTTTTCTGTCTTTTCACCAGCCTTGATGTTTTACATGCGAGGTGTTTTCTTTGGATTAGCCAGTGCCTTACTCCTTTCAAACTATTTAATAGGAAGGATCAGCCACTGAAGTGCTGGGGTCTGAACCCCAAGCCCTGAATTAAGGTTGACATATGGGTGGTTCCCATGGCCCTTTAAGAGGAGGGGATGAGTTTGCCTTTTGGCTTTCCTCCAAGGTGCTGCCGGCCTTGCAGGGAAAGCCCTTGGGTAAACAAGCCCCAGGTGCCCTGCATTGGGTAAATGAGTGCCAGGTGTCCTGCTTTGGGGATAAAAGCTGGGACCACTTGCAGGAAGGGTGGAGTGTCTGTCTGTGAGGTGGATGCACTCTGTAGAGTTTCCTCATTGGGGAAGGACCTCCTGACTCTCCCTGCAACTGGGCCCCAGTCAGGTTTGGCGCTTGTGAACGCGGGCTCTATGAGAACAATATGTGGCTACCTCTCTCCTATGTTATCAGCCTGTTGGTTTGGCTGTCTCCTATCTTTGCCATGGGAGACTTTGTTGCTTTGTTTGTTCCATTGGTTGTTGGTTGTGCTGCATCATTCTTGGGGGGCATTGGGGCTGATGTCTGTTATGTGCGATCTGATTGACTTGTTTGTACCCCCAGTAATCACCCATGCACTGACCCTTTTGTGTGCAATAGAATCTGGTTACTGGTTTGTTCTACTGCTGGCTGTGTCCTTTGTGCTAGGCCTAGTAATTGCCAAAACAGCCACTTAGCACATTTAATTGTTGTCTTAAACCTGTAAATGACACTGTTATTAAGAGTTTCTGAAATGCAGCCTGTTTGCAGGATTTCCTACCTGAAGACTTGCTGATCTCATTTTTCTGCTTTCTGTTGAGCTCTTTTATGTAAGACAATGCCTGAGGGTTGCTCTTTGAGTATCAGGGAGTCTTCCCAGGTACATGCATGAAGGGTAGCCCAAATCAAGCAAAGGAAAACTTCTGCTTCTGACAGATAGACCCTGAAGTTCTGCAGCTACTTTGGGTCCCATCCAAAGACACTCCAGGGGGACCCAGATCCACTGCACTATATGCTGCCAATATTCATATAAACAAAATCAAATTCCCCTCTCCAAAGACTTTTCCCCATAGATTATGTTCTAGGCACTACATTAAGAATTTTGGACTCTAAAAAAAAGCAGCACAATAACTTAAACAAGAAGCTATTAAAAAAAATGAATAGATGTTGAGGGTAAGGTTTATTGCCCTTCACATGTTTAAACATTTATTTCTAGTTTTCGTTTTCTCTAGACCCATAAGGCTTGTTATTTTTAAATGAAAGCCTCTAGTCTCAGCCATTCATTTTGCCCATGTCCCTATACATAAGCAAAGGAGAGAGCTAGTGGTCCCTGACAGGTGACTGCAGGGAGATTGAGGAGGCTGAGGTGATGCATGGGGGCAGCTACCTGGGGTCGGCCAAGAGGAAACGTGGCCATTTGCATACCATCCTATTGAGCCTCCTGACCCTAGGAGAGGCTGATATGTTTTAAATCAAACACAAGGCCAAGTGATGGCTAGCAAGGAGAACAAATCTTTCTATAATTCATTTGTTTACTGATCTCAAAAATAAGTTTAATAGTTGCAGGCTCTTGTCAGGTTAAGTACATCAAAGCCTGGGGGAGCAGCACTGCTGTGGTAATAGGGTCACAGAAGTAGCTTCTCCAGCACTACATGGTTCTGGGAGTGCATAACACTGATATGGCTTTATCACACAATAACTCAGCTTCCTCTCAGGTTTCTGGGCAGTGCTCTTTGGCAGTGTTTGCGATGGGCCTGGGGCACAAGCTAGCCCATTTATCTTGAGCAAGTTGTGACAGAGGTTAGCTTCATCAGATTGAAAGCATATTTTCAAAACCCAACAAGTTTCAAACTATATTAAGAAACACTTGTAAATCCACAAGACTTGCAGCCCCTCTTGGCAGCAGTATAACCATTCAGAATGAAGCCAGACAATCACAAATTCACTTATATCCCCAACTTTAATTGTATTTATTGCCAAGTTTCCCTGTAAGGGTGTGTCATTTTTACATACCTTTAAAAGACAGACTTTTTGCTGGGACAATGTTTATGCCAGCCACCTGTGTTACAAAGCTGCCATTTACTCCAGCATGGTTGCCCGTATTAAATGTGCACCTCAACTTTCAAAAACGCAGACTTGCTTCCTAGCATTTTACTACATAACCACTGATAAGAACAGTCATCTTTCTTAACTAATGTGTCTGAGAACAACATATATATCTGGATGTCTGTGTTCAAGATAGACACAGGATGTTTCACTTCCAGCCACCTACAAAGACAATGACTTCTGTGTATAAGATGGAGAGTGAGGCAGCGAGAGGACAGTCCGGGGATGATGCACACTGTCACCCTTCTCTGCTTTCCTGGGTGGGCATATGTAGTTTCATATGTTGAATGAATTTTTAGGAAGTGACTTATTTTCATGTTCAGTCTGAGGTTAAGTAAAATGTGAAGCTGAATTAACAATGTTTGTCATCAGCAATTTTATTACAGATCTCGATTTTACAGTCGACATTTTATATTACAACTGAAGAGGTACAAAAGTGAGCACAAAGACAAACTCTTGACCTATAGTCAGAAATAACTTCTTTGAAAGTATTGGTATGTGTCTGCATCAATACATCTAAATAATTATGTAACAGTGCAAATAAAAACACATTTCACTTAATGTAAACATTATGGGAAAGGTCTTGGGTGGTCCAGCTATGTTCAGTGCAGGCCTGTGTATTACAGAGAAAAGCTTCATCTAGAGATGCTCAAAATTGCACCTGGTTGTGTAGTTCCATATGAATGCTTTGGACTCTGGGTAGTCACTAAAACATATGGCATTATAACTTTCTGCCTCTGGGATCATGGAAGCCTTGGTCTGCCTAATGAATTGGCAATTGCTGGCTATGCAGGCATTGCAACACCTAGGAGTATGTCTCTAGCAAAGCCTGCTCTATTCTCTTAATGTCGATGGCACTGCACAAAGGCACTACAGCTGTGAACACAAGCTGGCCTCAGGTCTTTGTTCAGTTATAAACACTGTACTTGACTGTGCACAGGAAACCAACAAACTAGAAATCAAGGGAAATCAATGAAACCTGCTGTTTCAGTGTACTACAGCATATCCATGCTTGTGAATTACACACTGCAAGGCATCACCTTTCACCTCAGAAACTGAGGTTGACAGAGACTCCTTATTGTGGCAGCCTTTTGATGTTTGTCTCTATCCCAGTGGATGGCCAAACTCTGGCGTGGGGGACCTTTTATGAAAGTTGGAAGGCTTACACTTACTGCTATATTAAGAGTAAAATGTAATCTGAACTGCAACGGTGTTTCCAGTAGGATTTTAATGGGGCTGAGTCAGTCATGCTATTTTCTCTTCCCAGCGACTTACTTGACACGTTCCTACAGATGCTGGCAACACTCTAAGAGGTTTCTGGTCTTTTCTTGGCTCAGCTCAGCTGTTTCCCCACCAGCCACTTACTGTGATGGCCATTAAAAGGTAAGAACTACTCTGCCTCTTCCATTGCTTGCTTCCTGGGAGAAACATGATTTATATCATATGCCACTGGGTAGTGTTCCCCTCTGGGGGATGCTGCACTGGGAAGCAGCAAGACCATAGCGTGCTTCAGTCATTTCACAGAATCACTGAAATATTTAGGTTGGAAAAGACCTTTAAAATCATCAGGCCCAACCCATCCAGCCTTCCAGTGGGGAGGAAGCTGAGTGCTGATTTAGGCAAGTTCCAACTCTGCTGGAAAGTCTTTTTCTTCTCTGCGTGTCCTGGGGAATCCCTGCTGTGAGCCTCTGACCACGAGGGGAGCTGTACAGGGGGAGCAAACCATGGAACAGCATCTGCCCTCAACCACTGAACATGCCCCTGGCCCCTCTGAAACAGTATGTTTGTGTGTGTGTGTACAGTAATCACGCCTAAAATATTATCTCCTGCTACTTGGCTGTTAGTACCACAGCAAGGTTTTCTGCTTATGGACTCTGTACACACCATGCTACTGTTTATCACTCTAAGCTACATAGCCACAACTTTTCCAGCTTTACACACAAATAACAAAAGCCTTCCATAGTGTGGAGCTCTCCATTTCATGGAGTTGCCGTGGCTTTGGTGCAGAGCCTGCAGTCTGTGTGGGCAGGGTTATGCACACACTGAAGGAGCTGAACTGGCCTGTGATAAGACACAAAACCAAACAAATATTTATTAACCACTCTAAGTACAACAGAATAAAATTCCACAGTTACTAAACGCAATGCGAAAGTTGTTAGTTGAGCTCTGACAAGTCCCACTTGTTATTCTGTCTTAAGTGAGTTGTGAGCCACAGCAACAAGAGTGTCAACAGCTCTTCATGATGTGTTACAGGTTTCTCCTTGTGCTAAGACACGAGGGATCTAAGCTACTACATATTTTCCCTTCCTCCCTGGCCCCTTAGCTTACTTCATCCTAACCTGAAATAATTGGTAACTACTTACAGGTCCTGGGAGTATTGGTTAAAGGCTGTAGTTATCCAAAGAGAAAGCAAGTACCTGAGCATCACCACTTGGCAGATTTATGCACCACACCAGCGTTAATTTTTTCACAATGTGCAGAGTACCCATTAGTCAGGTTTAGCAACACCTAAACAGGAATATATTGCTCTGCCTTCAAGATTAAAATCCTAGCACCAGATAAGGTATTTTTGTCCTTGGCAGACCAACTTTTTCCTATTTAAAACTAATGTCACAAGCTCAGTAGTTTATAGAAATGTTTACTTTAGGAAATTTTTTTACCCTAATATGAATCCTTCACTATGAAAAGCTGTTCTTGACTGATAAGATATGAGTAATATTGAACCTTTGCTGCTTTTCTAATGTCACTAAAGAACACTTCTGCTCTGTGTGAAGATCTCTGAACCCACACAGAGGGATAAAGGGTCTCAGGCTTTTGTATCACCTCAGTAGGCAGACAGAGGTTTTCAGGCAAGTCAGAACTAGGGCTGCTCTGTTTCCCGGCCTCCTGTTTTTATCTCCTGACAATGGGAAATTAAAGTAATTAATAATACTTATCATGTCTCATGTCTCACTCTCTGACAAAGCAGCTAAATAGAAAGTAAGCTCAAACTATAGCAAAGGAAGGACCATCCTTGACATACTGTGTTATCTGTGTGCAGCAGGGAGAAAAGCTGCCTATTTGGTTGTGATTATTGTAGGTAAAACCCTGGTCAGATGAAAATCTGTTGAGACAGGCTAGGACTCCTCCTTCTCTGAAGGCAAGTGAATGTGCAATGGCAGAGACCTCCTGGAGTGGAGGGCAGAAAGCAAGCCTCAGACCCAGCCAACATTGAGGTCTGCAGCACTGGTGGAAACCTCTGAGAAGCACACAGCCACATCGAAGGGATGTGATGCCAGTAAGAGGGAAGTGTGCTCTAGTCTGCTGCAAACCCCAGGAAACCTGTATTAAATCAAGGGGGAGATACAATATTAGTTTTATGTTAGCAAGCTGACACCAATAAGAGCAGGTAATTACCTGTAATTGTCTTCACAGGTGATCTTAAAGTTTCGCCCTTCTAAGATGCTTTTTAACCTCTTTATGGAATGACCTGAGCAGGATTCACTGGAAAGAAAAGTCTTTTGTTACTTGCTTTCCTTGCGTGTACAAGAAGCCCAGCTAAATTCCACACTATGTTCTTTCGCTTTATTTCAGGTAAGATTCTTTTAAAGCTTGTTTGCTAATGTGCTGTGAAGTCATTGGGTTTGTGGAGTTTTGGCTACCATTGGGCCTTTCCTGGTGGAAGCTATGTGATATTCAGTTACACATCTTGCAGAAGAACTTTGTGCAGGAAGATATCTGTAGGAATTAACTCTGTTCCATTCAGTTCAATGTGCTCTAAAACTGCTCCAGGGCCGTTGCTGGCCTCCATCCACAGCAGCACACATAAGGCTCATTCAAATCTGTGGCAAGACAAATAATCAAGTCTTCTGTATGACAAGAAAGGGCCAATCATGATAACCAGCAGCTAAGTCCCAGGTAGGACATAAGACAAGAAGAAGCAGATAGAAAACATCTAGGAGGAAGCAGAATATGAACACCTCCTAACTGTTTGACTCAGCCTGCTGCTACTCTGTTTTAACAAGGGGCTGTTTCAGCTACTTTTCCATTGGTAGGAGCACTAACTTGTGTATTTCTCTTCCATACTGCTAATGGTTTCATGAAGCATGTAGCAATGTCATGCTTTTAAGATATTTATGCTTAATTTTCTTGAAATAGCCCACAGGGTCCCAAAGCTGTTGTGAGAGAATTGACAAATGTCAGAGACAAAGCCACTGCAAAGAACTTGTTACCTAGGGATAAAAATGATCTCCTAAGTATGTCCAGAGTATAGGACACGCATCAGGGCAATAATACAATACTAGGGCAAATCCAGATCCCAACATATGGCATTAGTGGAAAGCAGAGCCAGCTCTTCTTTGTTCATAAGACTTACCAGATACTATCAGTGATTTAACACAGGATACAAATCAGAAGATAAAAGGAATAAATATTAATGGAGCTACCCTCTATTTTTCTCCTTGGAAGTAAGTAGAAAATAAAAAGGAAACTGCTGTGAACTTGGCATAGGAGGAACGTGTGTCAATAAGGCTGGCAGGGCACCAGCTTGTTGAAGCTGTTGAGAAGGAGGAACATGATGGCTTTTCTGATGTTGGGAAATACTGAGAGAAAGGATCAAGTGCCAAGTCTGAACTGATGTACAGATTACTCAATGTAAATTCCTTAAGCATACCTCTATGCAGTGGGCTACAAGAACATGCCTGGATAGATGCATGACTGTGAGCTGTGACAGATATGTCACACAAAAAACCCAGTTGGCTCCATGAGCAGTTAGAAATGTGTCATTCATGTAAATAAAACATAGCACACAAATCTAGATTAACTGTAATAATAAAGTCACTTTGTGCAGTAATAGCATATTGATCTGTGACTTCAGTAGTGCACCCATGAGTCTGCAGAGCTCAGTGGGGTTGGGAGGAATTTAAAGGTCATGGGACCTCTTGAAAGCAAGGAAAATGTCATTGTGTCTTAGCTGTAACTGTTCAGCAGTACCTGTGAAAAATACCAAAGAAAACAACAGTAAAAATATTCTTTCCAGTAAAGTAAGAAGTAAGGAGACTGCAGGGTAGGTTTCATGAGCAGATTTAAGACAGTATCACTGTTAGACGGTCACTTGTCAGAACTGAGCTGCACCGTCTGCCTTCTACACATCGCTCACCATTTCATACCAGTGTGACTTACCTTTGAGGTCCACCAATGTCATGCATAAGCCAAATGTGTACTGCAGAGACTTTATCTGGATTTAGGTTAAAGATCTCAATACTTCCAAAAATGCTGTAAGAATGGGACATGAAAAAGCAAAACATTCTTAGTTATCTAAGTAAGACGTACAAACTATGTGCCCCAAATACTAGTACTTATTAGTGCTGCTATTATTCTCAGTGAAAGAATGTTATCTTGCCAATGGATTTTCACAGACTATTATCTTGTGTTAAAATATTTCCTCCCCGTTCTCTTTTCACTTCCGTAAGAACTTTTGAAACTGTCTACAGACTGAAAGAAGCTGAAGTTTTTACATCTTTAGTGCCTTTTCTCCTGTTTTGTTCATTGGCTATTGGTTTGGCTTGGTGCAAGGGAAATGAACATGGCTGTTCTTCCGACCAGCATATTCTTCATCTTTCAATATTACTCAAGGCCGCACACTTCCAGCCAAGTAACCCAAGGAAGCACAGTCTGGAGGGGGAAAATCCGGTCAGCACCATGAGCAGTTAGAAATGTGTCATTCATGTGCATGTAATGTGCTGTACAAATCTAGATTAACTGTAGTAACAAAGCTACTTTGTGCAGTAACAGCATATTGGGGATCCTACCCACATACCCTCAGAAGGATTTAAATTCCAGTCACAGTACAGAAGGAGTAAAGCGAATCATCTCTTTGATAGCCAATGGTTAGACCTCCATACAAGTTTTCTAAAATCCCTTGCCTCGCTGGCAAAGACACACCAGCATGCAGGCCCCACAGAAACGTGGGTGGGAGCACGCTGAGTAAATACCTGCTGTTTCTGAAAGCTCCAGCTTCTATTGACCCATTGAGCATCACCTGAACCACACCACATGCTGCTTCTGCGAACTGAACAAGACAAGTAGACATTATACTCTGACACTCCAAGCAGTGCCACGTCAGACTCGGGGCTAGTATAAATTACTGTAACTTATTTGATGTCACCAGAACTGCCTTGTACAACTAGAGGATCTGGCCAGTATTTTTACAGAACATGTCAGTGCAAATAAAAGCTTCTAAAGGCTATGGTAAAACTGTCAAAAAGCTGCATTAGTTATGAACTGGCAGTCTGAGGTTGCATGGATTGGTATAGCAACTTTGCTGTCACTGCTGTTTTCAGTTTTTATAGGCAGATGCAACTTTCTGGAGCGCCAGCAGCAACAGCTGTTCCCTCCCTCAGTAACTTGGAATAATCCTCAGACCTCAGGCAGTGGAGATGAGCCAGAAGAGAGGTACCACAAGTTTAAGGACACACAAACGATTGTGTATTCATTACCTTGTGACTCATGCTCTGTGTTCTTTTGTGGCTTTGGAATTTTCTCCCCAGTGGTTTCAGTAAAACTCATCACTGAGTTTTGTTTGATTTGTAATCACTACTCTTTTATTCTTTAAAACTCAGGTACAAATATTTAAAGACTACTAAGTAAGGTTATAACATAAAGTACCCACTTTAGATATGTAATTCATTGGTGGGACAAAGAATTTTTGAGAAGCTTAACATAGATGAATGTTCTTATCAAATCCTCCAAGTCCTCTTACACCTACACAATGGGGTTCAAACTCAGCTCTCAAGAGCTGTGAAGTTGCAGGGAAGTTTGACTATGTGTAACTTTCTAATGTAATAAGCATAAGTTTTAGAAGATCTCAAATTTATTTGGACTAGAAAGCTTGCAGTTGAGCAAGCCTGACTCTGAATGGTGGTTTATCCCTCCCAGATGCTGGAACTGAGTGATTAATTAGTACATCAAAACTGTTTTGAGTTTAGAAAACTTTATGTACACTAGTTTACCCACAAAACATTATTTTTATGGTGAGTAGACTTTTTCTTACACACATGAGAACTGAAACATACAGGAATGCTTGTTTTTCACCTGGACAGTCATCGACTAACAGTTGTGTCAAGGGTGAAGTCTGGCGAGAAGTGTAAAATTGATACTTGACAGCAGGATTTTTTCTGGCAGTTTTTTTCTGGAAAGTGCTGATTCAGCAAAGCCAGGCTAACTGCTTAAGTAGGACCAGCAGAATCTTGCTCATGTGATGGGAGTTGGCATGTGCGTATGAGTGGGTACATGGCAGGAATCTTGCCAGATATTGTGGGAGGATGTGCTCTTCAGA
Organism: Podargus strigoides; assembly: GCA_028020825.1. Classification (NCBI taxonomy): domain Eukaryota; kingdom Metazoa; phylum Chordata; class Aves; order Caprimulgiformes; family Podargidae; genus Podargus; species Podargus strigoides. Next base: position 16,181,622 of record CM051621.1, on the reverse strand, counting down.
TTTATGTTGGGAAGGTGCAAGGGGATTCTCATCTGTTTGGCAAACATCTGTGCCGATTTTGGCGCTGCTCTCAACATTAACATGCTAAAATGTGTTTTATTTTGGCAATTTCAGTCCCATGATTTAATTAAGGTGGTGATTACTATTATTGTGAGTATTATTTGCAAAGCTCCAGCTGTCTGCCAAGTATTGTTCTAGACACTGGCACACAGTCTCTGTCTACAAATAAGAATGCCCCAACTACAGTGACATTAAATATTGTACATACAGTACGGGGCAGGAAAACACAGATTTCCACAGCCATGAGTTTTAGCACCTGAAGCTAAAGCTCGTGAACTTTTACTGTTCCATGTTTTAAGTCCAATATGCACACTCACATTTTTGGCAGTGTCAGGAACTTAGTGCCTTTCAACATTCTTGGATTCGGGGAGATTTATTCTTACCATCTTGGATGCCATTTTCCAGAATACAGAGCTAGGGTTGCTCTCACATTCACTTCGTTTTGGACAAGATTCATAGTTGATTCCTGAGAAGAAACACATTTATAGAATAGCTAAGATTAGAGTGAATATTGTTGAAACATTAATATGGCTTTGAGAGCTGATTAATGACGGCAAAAAGATTTGCCCCCTACCAAAGTAAGAAGGAACAAATGGAAAGGGCTGTAAGAGGAAAATGAATTTGCATGTGTTTGAAAGTCTTCCTGTTTGCTCACATACATTTCAGGGAGGCTGCTCCAGGCCTTGTATGCAAATAACTCTCAGAAAACTGAGAAGGGAAAACATGTAGTCCTAAATGTGAGAAACAGGTTGGCTCTTGACAAATCACATTGAAAAAAGTCAACTTTGCCCAACATTTTCAGTAATTCCAGCCCAGCTTAGAGGTTGCTAGCCTTAAGCACCAACCCAGGAGTCATGCAGGCAGCAATAACCCCAGGGTACCTGCATAATCAGGACCTTCTTGAATGGCATTCTTATTTTGCAATTTGTCCCATAGAAGTCACAGGAAGGAAGTGAGCATTCTCAATAAAGAGGGCTAGATGTGACTGTTAGTCCAAGCAGCAACTTGCTGTTTTAGTCATAGCCAAAGCTGTATTTTTTAAATTCACCTGAGAACTAAGTATTATTTTCAGTCTTTCGTAACACAGGACAGAAATACAATTAAGATTTTAACTAAATTACAAGAAAAAAAATATGTGGAAAGGACTCTGTTTAGGTCTAGATACACAAGAGGAAAGAATAATCTGGAATTCCAGTGTTCACTCTTGTTTTGCCACAAACAGGGTGAATTACCTGGGGCAGAGGGGTCTCCACACCATGAAACCCTATCAGCCATATAACCCAACAAGGTGTCCTCCAAGGTAAGGAAATCTTGATTGGATTTTGTATAACGGTGAGCGAGGTCATTTGTCTTGCTCCAAAACAGTGACTGTGAAATAAGGTACAATGTCTAATAAGTGATACTTATACCAGAGCTGGTCAGGAAATTTTCCTAAAGAAAAAGAAAAAGTTTGCATGACAATGAAGGAGTTTTAATTTTTATTGAAATGCTGCAAGTTCACATTAGTGGGTCAGTTCTTATTGCTGCAGCCCATGTTCCCATTTCCAAAATCTTTTTAGGTGGTTATTTTTGATGGAAATTGACACGTTCAGCCCGTAAAGCATTTTGAAAGAAAGGTTTTGACTATAGGATTTATACCTAATTTGTTGTGTGCTTTTGAACTGTGCATGGCAGAACAGCTTTTTGGAAGCAGTGTCCCTCTAACAGCGTGATAGCATGTTCCTTACAGAGAGCTGTATGCTCTGTCACTTCATCAGCACAACCCTGGTACAGACGTTTGAGGCAAACCTTACAGAGGGATGATTTCCAGTGACAGAGTATGAACAGGGTTACTGGGATCCAAAGGTGATAACACTGTTGCAGTAAGAATAAGAGCAAAATATCATCCTTGTTGACCGACAGGCACTCATAGTCATTATGAATGAGACAGATCACTCAGAGCACTGCACAGACATGTCATCCCACAACAATCCTCCTTACTCAGCCCACCATGCATTGTACTGTTACCTTGTTGCAGGGGATAGGATGACTCGCTAACTCCATTAAAGGCTGATAATCTTCTGACGTAATATTACAGGGATTCTTGTAAATGAATGCATGTTCTAGTGATTCCCATATTTTTAGGCAATCCTTATCTCTGCCAAAAGATTAAAATATAGTCAATTAGGCTTTATGGGTATTTATGGCTGTGAAGAATCTTTCTGTTATGGTCAAACACTACTGATCAGATTTTAAGAGTTTTAACTATGCTCAGGCACCAAAATACATTATCCATTACAAAAGCAAAGTATCTTCAGCAAATTGAGTATAAACTGAAGAATGAGAAGTTCTAGAACATCTTTCTCTCTCTCCTGCATTTTAAATTATTGATTATTGCAGTATCTGAATGCCCTCTGGTTTTGTTGCTTAAAAAGAGCAGTGCTGATATCACATAACCAGAAGATCAGGTTTCTTGATTATTCATACTAAATCATGAAAAGCAAATGTGGCAGAGTACAGCTTGTTTATTTTAAAAGTATGGCTGAAGGATACTGCCTCCTCAGGTACAGTGAGCCAAAAATATAACCATGTGTCTCCCTGCAGAATGTTTGACCCTACAGAAATAATATCTATAATTTTATCTCAAACAAAAATGGATCTGACTGTTTTGAACCTGGTATTATTTTCATTTATGCACTAATTTGCAGCAATTGACTTTGATGGAGCCACAGCTGATTTGCACACACATGAACAAGATCCAGATCAGATGCTTGGTCTCCAGTGGGTTTTTTTTAGTCTCCTGATCCTCCACTGTGTTACAGGTTCTGGCCCTTTTGCTCTCACTGGCATGAGTCAGAGGAATTCCACTAAATTTACATGGGTGAACTGCTTCATGCCATGACACAACCCTGTGTCACGTCGGCCTACACTTGTTTCTCAAGATGCTGCTTTGTCAGTCTAGGAAACAAAGCACATCTCTGCTGACAGAAGCAGGGCTCCTGCTTCCCAAGAGGAAATCTGTTGCACAGTGTGGGTAAGCAATCGTATCTCTGTACTGTAGTGCCATGCTTAACTTTGCATTAAGATAATTCACAATTATTGTCTGTCTAGCATGCGTTTTCAAGGCTGTCCTCCGTGGGTGCACCTCCCCTCCCCTTCACACTCCTGTAGCTTCAGGCCCATTTGGAGAGCCTGCCCCTCTTGTTATAGCCAGGACAGTAATGCAGTGATTTTCCATCCTTCTCTATTTTTATGCAAATTTAAAACATGGACTGCATCATCCCTCTGTCTGCGTGTATCAATAGAGCTACTGAGACTCTTTGGCTCATCCACTCTTTCTTCATTGTTTGCAATCATTTCACAGTGTGTTCCCCCTAAAAGCTGTTTGAAGAATGGACTTTGTCTTGTGTGAGGAAACTAATGCCTTCAGAGAGCTATAAAAATAGTACTGATTAATTAGTACGTGACAGACACACAGCTGCAGGCTTTGTTACCAGTTGGTACTTGAGTAACATGCAGGATATGGAATTTGATTAGTCTTAAAATCAGTCCTAAAGGGTTTAGGAAAAACAGTAGTAATTCACTGAAGACTTGTTTAACAGTAAAATTAAACTTCACTACAGTTGTGTGATCTCAGCCCTACTACTGAGCTTGATTCATGATTTCTACCGAGTCCTTATTCAAGCATCAAAGGGACAAACTGAAAGGCACCTGACAGCACTACCTACCAGAGGGAACACCTCTATCAGACACAATGTAGGGGCTTGGTCCAGTATTATGTCGGGAAGGACCAGGCAACGCACTACAAGGTGTTCCTGGCCTTCCTTCCCTTCTGCCTTCCTTCCCTTCTGCCTTCCTTTATGCAGTAACAAATCTAACTTAGTACTATATATGATATTGGTTATTGGGAAGTCATACCACCAAGGTGGTTACGACAGCAGGCTTCCATGCCCCAGCTTCTCCCAGTCCTCCTCTGTGAACGGTCTATGGCACGTGTGTCTGCACGTCTCATTCTTGGGGCAGCCGAGTGCATTATGCTGCAGAGCTCTACCTGGGCTGCAAATATGTGAGCCTGGAGGAGGGCCATGAAAATGATCAGAGGGCTGGAGCACCTCTGCTATGCAGACAGGCTGAGAGAGTTGGGGCTGTTCAGTCTGGAGAAGAGAAGGCTCTGGGGAGATCTTACAGCACCTTCCAGTACCTGAAGGGGCCTACAAGAAAGCTGGAGAGGGACTTTTTAAAGGAGCATGTAGTGATAGAACAAGGGGTAACGGTTTTAAACTGGAAGAGGGTAGATTTAGATTAGATATTAGGAATAAATTCTTTCCTGTGAGGGTGGTGAGACACTGCAACAGGTTGCTCAGAGAAGTTGTGGATGCCCTCTCCCTCGAAGTGTTCAAGGCTGGGTTGGACGGGGCTTTGAGCAACCTGGTCTAGTGGGAGGCATCCTTGCCCATGGCAGGGGGGTTGGAACTAGATGATCTTTAAGGTACCTTCCAACCCAAACCATTCTATGATATCCCACAGACTGATGATGATCCTGGAGGTCCTTTCCAACCATAGTGATTCTATGGTTCTGTGGCTTTGCTGATTTAAAATGAGCTTGGGTATTGCCACTGTACAGGGCTGTCTGAAATGCAGACAGAGCCCGGGGGCAGAGGCAAGGCAGGTCAGCCAGACCCAGCCAGGGGTCTCCAGCCATATGGCCAACTGGGGCAGTTCTGGCCGCACGCTGAATTTTGTTTCCTACCATGCCAGACTCCTGCAGGAGCAGTTCCAGCTGTCTTAGGGACCACACTTCTTGTTTATATGAACCAAATTTACTTCCAGGTAAGTAAATACTAATAACAGTGATGATTTTTAACGGGGCTATTGTCTTTTACCCAGGAGCCTAAGTGCACTTTCAGTTACAGTCACTGTAGAAATAGGAAGCCAAACTGCAGATGCTCTAGGGAGCAGAGTCATTGTTTTGCTGTTGGACTGTCATGTCAGGAAGTATTAATGTATTTTACTAAGCAGAATTTAACTTTGGTGTATTAAATTTTCTCCTGGAGGAGCATCTCTCCAGCTGCAAGCTGTCTAAGTAACCCACAGAGACCATCCTCCCAACTTTGGTACTTCATTTAGCAGATGGGAAGTTGTAAATACCTCTCTCTGTGGCATAGGATTACAAGATGACCACACTGAATCAGCCAAAAGAGAGGGCTCCTGCTGATTAAGGGGTGACATCATGGAATAGGTAGCTGACCCCTTTGCTTTACACAGTCAATGGCATTGCAAAGAGAATTTGTAGGGCTTGGCTGTAAGCACAGATAGTTCTCAAAGCCATATAAATGGCTTACAGTTTCTGATCTGTCAAATGATTTGTCCTCCTGGCAGGACTCTTTATTTTTTTTTTTGTTGTTGTTTTTTTGTTACTCCTGAAATCTGTTATAAATAACAATGTTAACAGCCACAGGTGACAGCTGGTTATCTGGTCATTTTTCCTTTCATATTGCAAAGTTTTTAAGCTTGGTCTAAGAAGACAAAGTATTTTTCAAAGAATCATGAGAAAAACCTGTATTTTCATTTCCAAAGCAGAGAGCTGAGTGACAGACACAGTACAAAGCATTTCTGTTGCTAGACTCAAGTCATGGCCGTGAGAAGCACAAAGCAGCAACCATTGAGGTGACTCACGATCCTACTGAGACAGCTTGCTGAGTCACGAATCCAAAGCATCAGTTTTCCAGCATTTCAAGACACCAAGCTCAGCACTTGATGTGCATGGTTGTCATTTCTATCTGAGAAAATGTCTTTATCCACAATTCTGGCAGAGGTGAGCAAAACTTTATGTTCAATGTCATAGAAGTGGTAAGGCTTAGCCTTCAAATGGGGGAAGCTCTTCTACAGATGTGGTTTAGTTGTACCACACAGAAGAATGGTAAGGCAAAAAGATGGGCTTTTTATAGAAACTAGACAATTTCAGTATTGTTTTAGAAATCAAACTACAGGTCTTCAATGTCAAAAATGCATATAAAAGCTAAAAAATATTTAATTTTTGCTATCCTTACCTATCAACATGTATATTTTTACAATTGAATACAAATAATTCATTGATTTGCCATTGGAAAGCTATTTCTCTGATATGAAATACAGGTTTTGCCTCACATCTCAAAGAGATTACTAGTCACATAGAATAGTGATTTTGGTTGATATATGAAAAAATAAGCTGTGAAAAAACTTTAGGATTTGTTAATCCCAGCTCCAGGAAGATATGCCACTTTTTACAGCCTATTAATAAAGTTTCACCTATCCCTTTTTCCAGCACAGCAAGAAAATGTCTGGTGTGCAGCATTTAACTCGCACTGAGCAGAGGTAAGGGCAGAGACCTGCTATAGCTCTGGGCCTCCTAAAAACATCAGAAGTTTTCTGGCACTTGGCATGCTAAAAATTCCAGCAAGAACTGTTTCAGGCTGAAACAAGCACATCTGCCTTACCAAAAAATGCCTGAGAAACAAACTGTCCTCTTCATGCTGCTGCCAACTTCCCATTTGGAAGTTCTCAGTCACGGAATGGTCTCATTTTGTTTTCTTTGCTGGTTTACAGGAGGGAGGGTGAGAAAGAGATCGCTAGCCTACCAATTAATTAAATTTATCTAATTCAGATGCAGGAGTCCATGGTGAATACGCTTATGTACTACACTGCTGCGGGGCTCGTGTGCTCTCCTCCTCTGGTTTTTGTTTGTAGGTTCTGGGTTGCATATTAATTCCACATCATATCTGCAAATATTGTATCTTTATGCATAATGATTTCTTCCTTTGAGGCTAACTTTGTCTATGCTGAAATATTTCAGGCCTTTTATTTTACTACATGATCTGAAATACTTAATTCAAATTCAGTGACACATGGAATAAATATACCCTTATTTTATGTTTAAATTTTTCCAACTTTTTTTTTTTTTTTGAATAGAGCTTGGGAAATGTGGTTAAATGTGAAATAACTATCAGACTAGAAGGAACACCATGAAACCTGCTGTAAACACAGGAACTGAACCTGCCTCCCTTTCTCTGGAATGTGTGGACTGTAGAACTTGCCTTACAACCTTCTGGAGACAGAGACCATGCTGCACTCAGTATAGTATCAACTAAGGGCTGGGAGACAAATAACCATTAAAACTACATTTTCTTATTAAATCCAGATGTTTTATACACCGCAAAGAATATCCTGCATTTGTCCTTACATCCGGGTAGAAGTTGCATTTTTCCAATGAATTTCAGTATTTCTAACCAGGTACCTTTTTTATGAATATCACATTAATCTATCAAACGGAAGCTGGGGCCAAGAATATTTCCATTAGCAGCTATCCTAGCAGCCAAACTTTAATGTGCATATTAGAAAAATGGACAGTGTCTGCATCATTATCTCTTGTATATCAGTACACTGGTCTGGCTAACCTTGAAGGAGTATCCTTTCACTTAAAGGAATGGGATAGCATCAAGATACCTCAGAAATTACTATTAACATAGATTTTCTTTTTTCTTTACTTTGGAATTTTATTTTTTTCTTTAAATGAACATGACAGAGCAAATTAATCCCCAACTGAAATTGATTTAATTGGTATAATATCAAGGATGAGTTTCATTTCTAGTGATTTCAGTTACACCATGGACAATATCTTGTTTTCAGTTCAGCATGTGACTGATGTTGAATGCTAAAAACATCTTAAAAAGGGCAGTGTTTCCGTGGGCTCTGTTGCCTCTAGTTTCTTACTCAAAACTTTTAGAGGGGTGCTTCAAGTATGGGACCCATTTTAAATTTGTAAGTGAAAATTACTTCCAGGCCTTGTTCTGGAGAACTCAGTGAAATCTGTCCATATTGTTCAAATCGCTCTACCAGGCAGAGGCACTTACCTTGTGAGACATGATCTCCCTGCAGTCAACAGCAGCTTTTCCAAGGTCCCGAGTTTTCTTTCTAAAACATGACAATGTCTTCAGGCCACACTGAGACTAATTGTGGTCTCTGTGGTGGGGCTCTATAGTTAAAGCTGGAAATGGTCCCCAGAGCCCTTTGTGTAACTGGCCTTTGCAGGATCAAACCTCACCAGCAGTTTCAACTTGTAAAAAAAAAAATCCTCTACCACCTTTAGCCAAAACATTATTGCAGATATGCACCTAAGTGCTCAGCAATCTGGCTCCTTAAAAAGTCAGTGAGAAGTTTGTGGTTATAACAAAACTCCTTAAAGGCACAATACTAATTCACACCCTGCAGGGAGTCTAAGGCATCGTCTTCACCTGTGAAAGACCAGATGTCTCAGAAGGAGAATGCCTGTCAAAGGGTCTCTCAATGCTGCTGCAATGCTTCTGCATCTGACAGACCCAGCTTTGCCTGTGTGTCAGTTTATCTGCCTCTTTTAGGTAAACTGTGATGGCTGTATACAGCAGTGCAATTTATACATCCATATTCAATTTGTTTCTTAATGTGAATTTATGAGTAGCAATGCCTATATAAAGAAATGATGCAATGAACAATAACCTTTATCCTGTGCAGAGAGGAAGCCCTCTGTAACCCAGAATCCTTTTGCTACCTTTTCACCCCAAATATTTCTTTTTTTCCTTCTGCTGTCCCTTCTTTTCTCCCAGCCTTGCTGTGTCTCACTGCTGCTTTGGAGTGGCCTTTTTGGAGCTGCTGCCAAGCCCAGCCCAGGCAGCTGGAGTTGGGCTTCTCTGCAGTAAACTTCATCCTGGGTTGTGAGGAGATGAACACAAGGAGAACACTGCCATCATGCGGAGCTGGGACTTCCCAGGAGCAGCAGCTCAACCCCACAGGCGTGCGGTTCTTCATGCCGAGTGACGGCCCCATCCATCTCCAGACCACTGAGTCAGAAAATGGGTACACGCGTACCACGGATTCACTTCATCCCTATTGTTTTAGCACCTAAAATCTCCCAGTAGGTATCTTTGTGCTAAAAATCAAATGTGAACTAAGAGAGGTCAGCCAATATGGTGTCATTGCTGAGGATTTGAGAAGACTACAGTCTAATGCTTTTAGCATTAGGGGTAATAGAGAGGGGAAGAATTGATGAAAGAAAAGAATCGTAGAAGAGCTGTCAATCTCAGTGTCTTCAGTGAGCACTAGGCTTTCACTGCCCACTTAGTTTAATTATTACAAAGTGACTGCCACTGTAACATTGATGGTAACTGACTCTTTTTCAATATGAGAATGACATATTTGATTATTTTGGCATATGGATTTTGTAAGTATTGCTCTCTGTTGATTAAATAGTTCAAAAGCCAGTAAAGAAAGCATCAGAGGAAATGACTAGGGATAGAGACAGAGATCCAAAACTCTGCCTCAGAGAAAGATGACTTCTGGAAATGCTGCCTGTAGGCAGAGCAATCAAATTCCCCACAGCAGAGGTGAGGAGTCCGGAGATCTGGAAAAAGGAATACAAGGTGAGGTTTCTGCTGAGTGTACCTCAGGGCTCTGTATGTTTGTGTACGAGGAATGACCTGGAACAAATGATGGCTCCTCATCACACCGGTCCTTCACCTCTGGGAGGAATGAGAGGGCTGTAAGGGCAGCTGTACTTGTGGCTTTGGTTTATAGCTCCTAGAGTATTTTATGTGAGGTGGGAATTGGTGCTCCAGGACAACACTAAGCCTTATCATCCTTCCGGAAAGGGTTGAGCCAAGAGGTGGCAGCTATAAACCAGTGAAGAGTTCATCTACATAAGCAGATTTTTTTTTGCTGGCTGGATTTCAGCATTCCCGTGTGAAAAAAAAAAAGCTGCTTAGGCAGATGGTGTTTTCAACAATGCTCTATAAGTGGGACACAGTCTCCAGAAGGGCAGCAGTCTCACCTGGACTGCATTTTGTCATAAGGTCATAGTTGCCTCCTTTTAGATAACATGTTTTCCTCTCTCCTTCCCCAGGTCAATCACAAAGTGCTGATCATATCTGATCTCAGCCTGCCAATTCAAACATGGTAAAGAGGACAATTAAATCAGTTAACTCCGTATCAACAGGTTTCATGCTACATCTCTTGCTACCTGTTCGCCCCCCACAGGCATCAAGGTGCAAAACCATCATAAACAACATCCTCCAAGTGATGGGTAAATTATCAGATGGCCACAACTGATCTTGAGCAGCACCGATGTCCTCAGCGAGCTGGCACCACCTGGCTCTGCAGCAGCTTGGGGCGGCGCAGCGTGCAGCCCTGCGCACCCATCCCGCCTCCCTCCTCTATCCGTACCCGGGGTAAATTGCATGAAAACTGGACTATGAGACTTGCGAGTGATTCATTAGCCACAAGAGGGAGTCCCTGTTCCTGGGAAAAAGGCGACGAAGTAATTTGAGGTCAAATCCTTCCTTCAGCTCAAACTGCCTTTGGTTTTTATTCAGACGAAACTACAATACATACCAAAGGCTATGGGATGAGTATGGGATTTTTGCAAGACCAGTGAAATCAAAGCTTGAAGCTTTTGTTATTGTTGAAAAAAAAAAAAAAAGACTACTGAGCTGTGACAAACTATTGCTTTAGCTCTGTCTTATGGCAGCAGCCAGCATTTTCCAGGAAAGCCAGAAAGAAACACTGCTCTTTAATGTGTGTATCTAGATGTGTAACTGTGTGCAGGAACACAAAAGTTACACGACAAACTGTCCTGAGCTCAGCAGGGCCAGATATGAGGAACCTCAGGTTGGATTCCCGGAAAATCACGTAAGTTTAATTCTCTGTGCAGGACCCTCCTGAATATGGGAGTCTGGTATGGGTAAATAAGCATTTTTTTTAAAATTTTTTTTTTCAGTGCTCTCTGTCTTGGATAAATTTGTTTCTTAAATAGAAGAAACAAAAAAGGGTCCTACTGTACAGAAGTCATTTAATCTGAAAGAAAGTGAGCTCACACCATGAAGCTATTAAATACTGTTGGATTATGAATAGCACAAAATGTTATGCCTTGTAAAAACAGCATTTTTAGAAAACTTATGATCATAGGTTTGTGATTTCTTAAAAAGTGTCCTCGAAACAATTGCTTAAACAAATATTCCCAGATCAGATTCAGACTGGGTTGTGGATGATAACATATGTGAAATTGGCTGAAAACATATTCACACAAAAGTGGGATTTACATCTTCAGCACCCCAACTTGGACAAAACAAGGGTAAGTTATACAGGCTATCAGGCTTCAAAATAATTTCAGATTTCAATATTGAGTGTATAGTTCTTTAATAAATTAATGTCTGCTTTTAGAAACGTACATGATTTTGCAAAAGCTTTTATCTGTAAGAGAAATCCCCGTCCCTTCACTAAACCCACTCAGGTTTAATGTAAAGTGTAAATTTAAGTCCCTGCATGCTCAGGCCATGGTCTTCCATGTGCCCACTTCCCTTCAAATGCTGCAAATCAGCTTTTTCAGACAGCACCAGACAGCTAAGTCCAAGAGAAGTCCAAATGCGAGTAGAATCTGTACAATTTTGTTCTCATCTGCTCAATGTCAGGAAAATGAGAGGTGGCAATTGTCTTTTAAGACAAAGACCAGAACGGTTCTGTCACCTGGCTGAGGTGTGGGGCACCCCATGGTGCTCAGCCCAGCGTAATGGAAATGTCTGCCAGAGGCTTACTTAGGGCACAAAACAGGTGGCTGGTGCCACAGAAGTGATGGGTAGGTCCCAGCTGAGAGACCCTGGCTGCTCTGGATTCCGTCCTGAGGAGTAAGTGTCCCCAGCAACTCCAGGGGGACCTGGGGCACTCCTTATATCATACGTGGCTTTTCCCTGCAGGGCCAGGGATCAGAAAATCAGTTCTCAGCCCTAATATGCTATTGCAGGCCTTAGTTCTGGGAATCTTTATCTGCAGCAGAGGAGTGGTGGGCTGCTCAGGGTGTTGCAGCACTCCCTGCTGCAATGGGCTGAGCAGAGACCACCACTGGGTGAAGGTTTTGCCTGGGAGTGCCTGTGCTGGCACTGCGAGCCATCTGTACCCCCCCATACAAGCTGTCTGTGCTCACCACAAAGTTTTTCCCACATGCTAAAAACATCTGTTCTGGATAACCACAAGATATTTCTCAACACTTTTCTAACATCTTTGTCCATCCTATAAATCTGTGCTGAACCTTCTCCTTTTCCTCCCTCCTGTGTAGTTTTGGTTACATGAATGCAGTGTCACAGGTTACAGCATTTTTGACAGACTGGCTTTACAGCGAGAATTGCCTTCATCTCCGTACTCAAACCTGTTAGCTTTGATTTTACCTGGCTTTAAGGAAGTTGCAAAATGTATTTATGATTAAGTTTTAACCGAGGATTAGCATTATTTACACTGGTTCTGCAGAGAGTTTCCTTAAAAAAAACATCAGTTGCATCTGAGCTTGTACATTTTGCTACAGGAGAGGTGTCTTACCCCCTTGATTTCTCTCTGCCACAAACCTAGCAGACGTGGCCGAGCGGAGGTGAGATCCAGCTCTTTTCTGTTCACTCTATGCACCTGATGCACGACGGGGACCACTACTCACCCCAGCTCAGGGTACCGTGCCATGACGTAGCTGTAGCACCTTCCCAGGATGACTTCTCGCAGATTCCTAGTGGTCCCCCTGTCCTTCCACTTCATCATTTGGGGACTGACCTCTTCCTTTCTGTGAGTCAGGATGGAGGCCAGCACGACAGCAAGGATGAGGGCGGCCAGCAGGACCACGATCCCCACGAGAAGGATGGTGCGCTGCCGTGTCCGGGCCGAGCCCTGCTGGAAAGGCATCCTGCGAGGACCTGCTGAAGAGCAGCAGCAACTGCTCTCCCAGTGCAAAGGGAAAACAGGCTTCTAGCGTGTCACCGTGCGCCTCCCCCGCCGCCCCGAGCCGCCCCGGCTGTGTGGCGGGGAGCCCACAGCCTGCTGCCGTGCTCCAGGGGCAGAGCCAGGGAGAGCGTGGGGACGATGCAGCTAGTCCAGGACGGGAGGCCACTTCCCACCGCCCCCTTCCCAGCCAGCTCGGGCCAATTCAGTCGTTTTTAAAGCCAAACAATGGCTTTTCGGGGCTCGACACGGGAAGATGACAGCCTCACTATTGTTTGCCTTCTGATTCTCACTCCCCGAGTTCAAACTTTGCAGTGTTATCAGCAATTACTCACAAAAGTGAATCTCAGGAAATTACTCGTAAAACTCCTGAAGCCTTTGTTCAAATAAAGATCCCATTGCAGAGACGTGCTCCAGTGTGACAAAAAGATGAATTCAAATGACCCTGGTCTGTGTTCTCTAAATTAATTTGTTTTTAAATTATAGGTGTTGATTCTGACTTTACCAAAGGCAATTATGAACTTTGTGTTAGTCATAAAAATATAGTTCAAGTCATTAACACACAATGGGGTATTTTATTTCTATCCACTGCAGATAGGCTTGGATTACTTGTCACGTGAATTTCTAAGACTAGTGTGTAAATTGTGGGTGTTTGAGGCTGTGTGAGATCACCTAACCAAGCATTAAGTGTTCTCTGGAAGAGGGAAGTTAGTTCCTTATTGACCTCTCTAAACAGAGATTCTAATTCCTTAGTCAAAAGCCACCATAAACTAAGACTCAAATCTCAAAATCTAAAGAAAAGAAGCTATTCAATGTCAGAATTATGTTCACTATAAATTATTAATAAATTGCTAATAATTGCTTACCAAGCACCTGCCTTTAACAGGTCGACTGCGTGAAAGGGCATTTGCAACACATCTCAGTTAGGACCAGGCAGTTCTGAAAAACCCGAGAAATGCTCTGCTCTGACCAAAGCCTTCACTGGTAAGCAATATGTTGATATTTATTATACATAATCTGAATTTTTTTGATCCTGCTTTCTGAGAAATGATGCAAACTGTGGAAGGGTTTTACTCAGAGTTGAAGCTTCAGTTTCGGAGAGGTGTATCAGGCTGTCAGCCTTGAAGTGGTCAGGCAGTTGGACTAGATATCGTTGTAGCTCCCTTCCAGCTGAAATATTCTATTCTGTATCTCTTCCTAACATGGTCATCTCTTCATAAGAGAGATAACAGTGTTCATGACACCGCTTGTGTCCCCTCGGTGGTCCCCATCGCAGGTTCTGCAAAAAGCGCAGGAAGCTCTATAGGAGACAATTCAGTAAGAACAAGCTCATAAAGTAAGTTTTCTCCCATCCTCCTGTCAGTAAGTGTGCGGGTTTTGCCTTGGCACGCTGAGATGATTGCTCTTTATTTGTTCCCTGTTTTTGTCATCCTGTAAATATGAATGCAAGGTATTCACAGCTGAACGTTGTTGATCTTTTATTATACACAAGGGAGATTATTGAATTTGGTTAATTTTTCCCTTAATGTTTGTTTGCATGTGTTTTCAACTTGCTCCTCTCTAGTTTCATTAACTAAGCAAATACCATGTTGGAAAAAAGTAACTAGTCACCCTAAGCAGTTTATGCAGTGAAACTGCGATCTCTGCTTGCTCTGGGTATTGAAGATACTTATCTGCAGTAAGTTTAAGCATGGCTTTTAGAATGGAACAGTGGAATAGTTAATTAACAAATTTAAAACTTCTAGAAAACACTGTTTTTCAGTAACCTGATGTGCAAAAACTTTTTTCTTCTGTTTAGATATGACATTGACTCATTAAGAATAAATACAGCAAATGCAGGCGCAGTGGCTCCGGGAGTTGTCCTCACTACTGCTTTTGTAACACCTCTACAACTACATAAGGAATGTCCCAGACAAGCAAATGTCAAGCTTCCTTTCAGCAAGCCTTGGCAGCCTAGTCTGGATGAATAAATAGGACAAGCAGAGCAGCGGGGGCAGCAGAAAGGCCAGTAAAAGCACACACTCCCAGGGGTTCAGAAGGAGGTGGTTTCTTTCCCAGTATGAATGTGAGCATGAATGCACTCCTTGCAAATATTCTGTCCATGAGAGGCATAAGTAAGATGATAACGGTGCCTTAGCGAAGAAGGGATGAAACAATATTCCCTGAACGGGGTGGTGGGGGAAGAGCACAGATGAGAAAGTGAAATGAGGAAAGATGAAGGGAAGTGAAGAGCAGTGCTTTTTACAAGGGTCTTTCTTACATCCTCTTAGGTCCATGCAGTGAGCTGGATTTCACTTCTTTCCTAAGCAGTTTTCCCAAGTAGACAACCTTCAGCTGACTGACCTTATTCCACAGGAATTCGGCACCCTCAACAGGACTCTAAGGAAATGCAGACCTAGGATTTCCCCTGAGATTGCAGGGAAGCCTCATGGATCTGTATCCTTCCTGAACTGGTTTGCTAGTGGTTATTTTTCTCTTCTATATGGAAAATCACAGTTTTCAAAAGTGTCGTGTCTCATAAACTGAGAGCCACTTTTTTTGAGCCCTCTGAACGACACGAATTTCCAAGACAGCAAATCTAAACTAACCCTGGCCTTATCAAGGTGTGTCCACTCTTTTGCCAGGTTTACACTAAATCTGTGGGTGGGGTGATTGGAAAGTGTGTGTAAAAGATCAGAAGGCAGAAATACTTCAGGCATGTAACTGCCAGCCTCTGCTTTGCTACCCTGTATTGCAGCGGGGGACTTCTATAAGAATGGGCCTGTATTATATATAATTTATCAGCCTGCATACATTCTGCTAAGGAGCACTGTAAGAGAAAAGCAGTGAGCTCCCACTGCTACCTGCAAGTTCTGTGGATGGTATTTTTGACACAGCAAGGGATTAACAAACTACCCCTCATCCATTCCCAAGGTCTGATTGCTCAAAATTTATCCTTTTTATTTATGCTTTTCTTTTTTACTGTTCATCCCATGTAGATAGTTCTGGCATCCAAAGCATGGCTGAGGACACAAAAAATCCTTCATGGCAGAAATTGCTGGTAAAAGGTGGTGTGTGAACCCAACCAAAACAACCTTGATCTGCAAACACAGGTAAGAAAATACATGTTGTGCATATTTTCAGTGTTTCTAGGAAACTGTGGAAATGTTTCTTCCTCGGTGAGTAAAAAGTTTATTAGAAATATGTTATGATGTGTGGTTTGCCTGTGTTTTGGTGCTTCCTCACTGGCCTCTATTTCTTGCCCAGATGTGGCCAGTGCTCTGCTAGAAATGGAAACAATGCCCCTGCCTTTAATGGCAGTGAGCTCAGTTATACTAGCAGTGAACTTGTCCATATAATAGAAAAAATGTCTACTTCAAACACTACACAGACAGTTCAGGAGTTGTGAAGACTCATTTTAACATAATGCACTGGATTACAACAATACCACAGTATTCACAGTGCCACTGATCGCTCCCAGTCCTGTGGACACCTGTAATTACTGGCTGTCACTTCTCAGCAGAACTTACGAGTGAGAGACTTCGAACTGAATAGAGCAGAAGCTGTTAAAATAACTAAAGAAATTATGTCTTTCCTGGCTTTTGTCGGAATAGCAGTGACTCTTGTCTTCTCATCGCCTCCCAATTTCACAGGGTAAAGCTGTCATAACATTTAGAGAAGGTTTGAGATGAACACTGAAAATAAAATGATAAATGGGCTGAGACAAGGAAATGGGCTGGTACAAAGTGACAGCTGTGCAGAGCTGTATGCTACCCAACTGCACACACCAGCTACTGCGAAAAATGCACGTGCAACTCGGCGTCTGGGCATCTCATTCAGCTCTCTCTTCTTTCAACTCCTCTGCCCAGAACAACATGAGCTTTCCTGGAGAGCTGTGCTCTGGGCCAAGTGCATGAGTGTCTGCAGGATATAGGACAGTTAATTAACCTCTAAGTTGCTCTGTTTTCCTTGTGGCAAACCCCACCCCACCTACCCTAGAGCTTATAGGTGGACAAAGAGACAGACAGACACACAACAATGTCCTAACTCCAAGCTTGCACTGGCGGCCATCTAAAGGACATGAAAAATGTCCCATTCATGTCTTTTGCAAAGGCCATATCCACTGTGGGGACCACGGACTGCGTTATGCTCCTGTTTACCAGATGAACTGTCTGGAGATGGTCTGAGCACCAGCATTTCCTTCCAGACCCCAAATATTTTTTCTCAGCTGGCTGCTGTTACCCAGCTGTATTCTTCAGCGTGGTGCCAATGTTTTGCTCACTTTGTTATTACTTGACACAAATTTCTACTCTGACAGCATTTTCTTCTCATGTAAATTCTTTAAGATTATTTCTGATGACAAAATGCTTCACTGTGTATCCAAGTCTGAGCACCAGGTATCAGGGAGGGTTAGTCTCCTTGGAGTGGGACAGTGTGGCTTCCATTCCCAGCGATACATACCTGTCCAGGCAGGACACCCCGTCCCAAACTAGATGTAAATGTATGAGTAAAATAACAAGAACAGCAGTTCTGCAGCCCAGTCCGCTAGACTTTGGTTAAATTGGCCAATAAATTCACAACTTTTTGGGAGGCAAAGGGCTGACAGATGTGGGAACAGACAAGCAAACCAAGTGATTGCAGAGGCCTCCTTGAGTTTGTAGACCAGGCTCAAGATAAATTATCTTCCCACTTGCAAGGGTGCAAACAACTCTGCAACAGCAATGATGTAGAGTGCTGTGGTGTGGTAAATAACAGCATACTGACATTGCTAACTGCAGGTGCAATACAAAATCTAGCTGGTTAACTAGGTAACTGGCTTCCAGATCTTTGTCAGCTAATCTGATACTGCAATGTCTCATCATCTTTATTTTTTTAATATCTTCAGCATTTTCTCAGTTCTTTGAAAGGACAGTGCATGCTTTTATCTTTCTGCCTTGTTGCACACAAAAGCTGTTTGAAGGTTCATAAGCCTTTTCTGGTTTTCCTGTGCAGTTTGCATACAGAGCTTGTGGCTCTGCTGATGTACAGCAACAATGCTGCCCTGTGTTAAATCCTGTGGCAAGTGTAGAGATGGACTTTGCTTCCTCTGAGCAACTAAAGCTGAGGGTTTGCTGCATTGGTCTTATAGCCTTGCCTAGTCCACTAAATTGTTGTCTCCTTCAAATGGTGATTTAGTTTGTACCTGACCCATGTCTAGGTAGTTCACTGAAGCAATCACTAATGTTGATATAAACCTGACTGCTGAGTTTAGAGATGCACTTATTTGTATTTTCAAGTTTTTGTTTTACATACTTGCAGTTTTTCAAATCTCTAAGATTTCAGACCTGAACTCTTCTTCTAATTATCCTGAAAAGTCATAGAGAAATCAGTTGTGCAGTAGTCCTCAGAAGTAAAAATGCTTTGGGTGCATGTGTGTGCATGTGTGCATTGATTCATTGCTACCAAATTTTGTATAAGGAGTTGGCCCTGAACTAATTCCTTGGAAAAATCAATAATGTTTTAATTGCTACCTGCCTCTGAGCCACTAATGGACACTTCTGAGCTTGGTAACACAGCCATGTTCAATCATCCAGAACTTCTCAGTACAAATGGAAATGCCATTAGATCTTAGGCATCCTTATGTTTAAGAATTACAGGATAGAAGGTGGTGTGAAACTGCTTTCACAAGCCCAGATAACTATATTCTTCACAAAAGTGGTTCTGCACTCAGTAGGTGTTCTAAGTATGGTCACTTTAGTCTTATTTTTGGTGTAAGTAAGGATATCACGATCAGTATACCCTTCCTTATGAAGGAGGAGAGGTTCACAGAAGGACCATTGCCATTACCTGCTGCTGTACATGTTACCACTTGGGTAGGAGACATGCTATGTTCCATCAGTGTTATCACTGCATCTAGATGTGGATGCATGCACATCGCTCCATGTTTTGGGGTTAACCCCCCTTGCCCCTGAGTGCTGCTGCAGGAGTGAGAAGGCCCACCTGGCTACTGGGCAACAGGCTCAAGTTGCCAGACCTGGAGTGTGGAAAATTATCCTGGAAAATGGCACCCACGAGTCATTATTTGCAGTTTGCCCACTACAGGCTGCTGGGGCTTTCCGTCTCTTTCATCTGTATCACTTGTAAGCAGCCTGTTTTTCCATGTGGAAGTTATTCATTTTGTTTCATGCGCTGCTGAGGGGTTTAGGTGGGGAAATGAGAGTGCTGGATCAGCCTGTGCTGACAAGCACGATGCCTGTCTCCTCTCAATAACGCATTCTGCTCTCTCAACTGGAATGTGCTAGTGCTTTTTCCTATGAGTTCTCACACATGAGGAGAGTGTGGGAGGACCAAATGTCACCACTGTGCCTTGTAGCTTTGTCACTGACCTTTTCGTTACCCTACATGTGCTTCTGGCTATATGTGGTGTGGCTGCATCTCATCTCAAGACTTGTGCAGGAAGTTGAGGCTATAAGGAAAGAAAAAGCCAGTACAGATAAAACCTAACAAATGTGATAGTGTTTCTGCTTTTTTGGGTAAATAATGTGAATAAGCACATCTATGAAGGGCTTAATGCTGGACTGCATCCTGAGGCAGATGCACCAGTTTTGAATTGTGGACCCAGAAAGAGCCAACACAGCAGCACATGACAGAGCAACACCTAAACTGAGAAGTCTTCATTCAAGACAAAACCTCCCTGTACGTGCACAGGCTCACGCCAGTCTCCCTCCCCATCCCTTGCCTCCCATTTCTTAAGTACAATACTTGTGCACTGCTGAAGGGCAGGGTGGGGCATTTCTTAAGGCTGCCAGCACAAAGCTATTTCATTCCTGTGTGAGTCACTGGATGGTCTTGTCCATCTGTCTGTCACCTGTCACATCTGCAATTGGGAATAAGCTCGGAAGGGTGTGGGACAGTGCCTGGTGGACATGCTTGGGTTGCCCAGGGAGATCTCCCCTCCACACCCCCAGCTGCTCTTGCCATCTTCCGCAGCTCTGCCTCAGCCCCATTTTTAGGGTTTGTCTTTGTCCTTGCAAAATCCACCTCCCAGGACAGATCAGTCCAATGCTCTGGTGCTGGGCCCCAGCACTGACTGGGTTGCCTTTCAGTGACCTGGTGCAGCAGAGGGGTGGTGCTTTGCTATTTTGTTAGGGCTGAATTGATCTAGCAGTAGTTTTGTCAAAACCCATGGAGTCAGTGACCCATTTCTAGATGTTAATCACCATGATGGGGAATTTTATGATCAGAAGAGACAATTAGTCAGAAATTACTGCTTAGGAAATGTTGAAAAATGGCCTTATGAAGGAAAACAGATATAGAACTGTAGGTGCAATTAGTTCGGCGTGACAGGAACATTTGTGATGGAATGACTGTGGCTTTTCCAGAGACCTGGTAGGTCTGACCCCAGGGGACACTGAACATCAAAAGATCCCAAGAGAGCAAGCTGATTCAAGGACAGTCTCCTCAAAGCACAAGAGTGGTCTGTCCTGATGCGCAGGAAATCAAAGCTGTGGCAGGAGGCCAGCCTGGCCAAAACAGGAATTCCTGACCGAGATTGAATGTTTTAAGAAAGTATAGGGGGAGAGCAGAAGCAGGGATGGACTGTCTGGGAGGAATGTAGAGGCATTATCCAGAGTGTGAGCCAGGTGATGGCTCTCCATTCCGTGTGTGCATGGGGGTGTAAGTGCCGCAACAGGTCACAACATGGGCTGGAGGGTCCATGTGTCTGTGTCCCTGGTGTCAGCGGCTGGAGTGTGTGCAGGTGTGTGTGACTGTGTGCGCACTAGCGGAGAGCAAGATGGACGTGCTGGTGAGCAAGTGATGTGATTTGAGAGAAAGGGGGTGAGTGGGTCTCTGAGGGCCAGCTCTGGCTGTGAGAGTGCCTGGGTGTCTCTAATGTCAGGAGCACAGGGGAGTCAGCTATAGGACCAGGAGATTCCTGGCTGGCTTTGTCTGTGACAGACATGCAGGGAAGGAATTCAGAAAGCCAAACCTGAACCAAAGTTAAAACTGGTAAGGTGTGGAAGGGCACCAAGAATGGCTTCCACAGGCACATCACAGAACGATGAAGGAAAACATGGAGTTGCTGCTCAATGGGATAGGTGACCTAGTCTCAAAGGACACTGAAAAAGTAGAGGTGACTCAAAGCTTTCTTTGACTTACTCTTCACTGGCAAGATCTGTCCTCAGGCCTCCTGGGGTCTTTGTGTCTACAGTGCCTAGGTAGGAGTTCTGGGGAGAAAACTACTGCCCATAGGAGGGAAAGATGGAGTTATGGACCACTTCTGTACACTTGTTGAAATCAAGTCGCTGTGTCCAGAATACATCTGAAGGTAGTAAGGACAAGCTGGCTTGCATCACTACAAAGCTACTCTTGTCTTTGAGAGGTCCCTTCCAACCTATATGATTCTCTGAAGCTACAATTTTGTGATAACGATTTGCAGAATGCAGACAGATGTCCATGCTTTCTAATGAATAACTAGTGGAACTGAAGAACTTTATCAGACAGGTCTCCAAACATACTGGGATTTAGGCAATTGAAGACAGATGGAAATCTAGCTAATCTTTCCTTGAAGACAATAGCTGAGATCAATTATGTGTAAGAGCAAACCTCCAGGTAGCTTAAGGTTAACTGTGAATGCAACATGCTGTGGAATATTATTTGTGCTCCCTAAATTAGAATTTTAAATGTCCTTGATAAAACCTGTTAGCCATAAGGTTTTAAAATAAACACACCCAGTATGACTGACTGCTAAAATTCTGTGGACAGATAATGATGTTCTAAAAATAAAGTTGTCTTTCCAGTTATGCATTAGTGTTATGAAATAAAAAAGGGGACAGTACTGTGTATGACAGGCCCATCCACAAAGAAAACATTTAGTAATTGCCATTCTTGGAAAACTCAGTATCACTGAACAGCGTAGGTTTGAAGGGACCTCTGCAGGTTATCTGGTCCCACCACTTGCTCGAGTCATGGCTACATTCAAGGTTAGATTAGATTGCTGAGGGTGTTCTCCAGTGGAGTTTTGAAAACTTCCATGGATGGAGAATCCAGAACATCTCTGGGCAGCCATGCTCATGGTGAGTTTTTAAAAATGTTAAGCCAGAATTTGCTTGCTGCACTTTTTGGCCATTGCTCCTAGTCTTTTCACTGTGCACCTCTGAGAAAGAGTATGGCTCCATCTCTCTACAATGCCCTCTAGGGTAGCAAAAGAAAGAGTTCTTTCTGGATACCTTTCTGGATCTTCTTTTGGAAGATTTGTTGCTATAGCATACAGAAGTGTCTCATGGAGAGTCGTGACTTTTACAACAAGATTTCTGACACCCATCCACCAGTCACTTTGAGAAGATTTTAAGAAATGCTTCCTCTTAGATGACTATTTTTGGAAGAAATAGATGAGATTAAGGGAAGCTGCTGTAAAGAGTTACAGCATATCTGTGTCAGGATCAATTCCTTTTTTTGATTTTTTTAAATTATTTTCATTAGGGATTTGATAAAGCAGAAATGGCGGTGGACTCTTCAGTTCCCTTGAGCCCTAGAATACAGTCTCCGTCTCACCCTATTCTGTCCTTCCAAATGTCCTTATGTTCAAACGGGAGATCACAACTGGAGAACTACAGGAAGCCAAGTGTCTTTTCCTCTCATCAAACATTGTGCTTTAGTATGGAGGAGAAATCTTTTATCAGTAAGAGCTGAATTTTCATGATCGGTAAATTAGCTTTCCAAACCTTTCTGACTGCCTAGATAGGTAAGCTTTGTTTGTCTTTGTATGGATAATTATCCCTGTTTGCCTATTTTCCTGTGAAGTTCTTCTTTAAGAAATGATTCAGGGATGTTTTGAAAGGCTTTCTAAGTTGTATATATGTTAATATTTCTGAAAACCTTTCTAACAAACAGTGCATAGACAGCTACCTCCAACCCTTTGCATGTTATTGTTTCACAGCAGGCTGCAGAGATAGCATAAGGGATGAGAGCTTCTCAGGGCCCACAAGAGAGCTTAAGTTCCCTAAATTAGTGGCCTGTTTTTCCATTAGCAGTGTGCTCTGCTGAAATGGCCTGGAACAACTGGATTTTAAGCTGCTTGTTTCTAGGATGTGATTTATGGGCAGTCAGATTATTTCAGTAGGATCAAGTATCCGGTGAGATACACTCACAGAATTTAGATGTACCCTGATCTTTCTCAGAAGTTGGGACATCTGTCCTTCAGCTCAGATGCTTCAAGCTGTACTGCAGTTTTGACTGCCTTACAAATTAGTGACATTAGGATAGGATGTGCATTTAAAGCTCCTGTCCAGGGAAGGGGTGTTTGGGAACAGCTATTCCTTAATCATTCTCTGCACAGGCATGCACAGTCTAGTTCCTTTCCCCTTGTCTGTCTGCTCTGCACTTGCCTCTCTGCTCCTGTGTGAGCTCACTTGTAGCCAGTTGGGGCCATGACAGCACTGACTGTGCTGTTCAGTGTGAGACAGGGCAACAGACACTAATGACTGTTTTTTTTCTTTGTTTATTGTAAACAAAGAACCCAAAGGGTCCAAAAAGTTTGGTCCCCCTTTGGACCAAGCTTCTTCCTCCCACCTCTGTGCTTGATTCCCTTGCTGTCTCTCCTGAGTGTCAGGCCATCTGCTCCCCCCTCACTTGGAAAGCCTGGCACTTGTACAGGTGTTTCTGAAGCTTTGCTGCGGCCTGAAGAATTTCCTTGTGTCACCAGCACTGCTTTTTGCATTTTGCAGCTCCCAGTATCTTTCTCAGCCAACATGGTTTGTAACAAAACAAAGTCATAGCTGGGGTTTGTGCACTGATTTTTTCATGGAGCAAAGCAACGTGCCGAGAGATCCCCTACATAAAACACACTGCTGAAGGAGGAGGTGAAGTGGGGACACAAGCTGTGGAGTAGCTCCAGAACAGTTTGAGGAAACAGGTTGCTTCATTCTTCTGTATCACCTTCACCTTATTTTTTGATATGACTTTCTATTTAGACATGTCAAAAAATCACAGAATCATAGAATGATGTCCTAGACAGATTAAAAAAACCCCACATGTTCAAGGGTATAGTGTTTAAAGCACTCATCTGCAGAGTGGGAGACCCATGTTTAACAAATCAGGCATTTAACACGAATCAGTCTATGAAGAAAATATTTTTTACTCGAGACATGTTTAATTAATACAAACCGAAAGAGTTTGCAATTAAGTGAGAAGTATACCAAAGCTATAACCTAGCAGCGAAGGATCTTACTGTGATTTCTGATGAGGTTGCAGTACTTTTTTTATGCAAAACATTTTTCAAGGTTTAGTTTTAGTGCAGAGGAAAAGCAAATGCAGTAACCTCACCAACTTTCATGAAATTGAGTGCTTGTTTTCTGGCCAGTACTAATTATTATGCTGCTCACACATTCTGAAGGGAAATACCCAGGAGGCTCCCACTCCACTGAGGCAGCCAAGTGTCCTGGTTTCCCAGGAACAGGACCATGGGCCAGCCATGGCAGGCAGGCCATGAGTAGCCCTGCGACAGCTGGGAGATCCAATGAAGGCAGCTGACTCACAGGTGTATTCTATCCCACTCAAATTAAGCTCATTATAAAAGGAGGGAGTTTACTGAGGGTGGGGAGTTTCTCTTCCTGGGGTTCTTCACTTTTGACGTCCTGCTCCTAAGGATGAGGCTGAGTATAAGTTTGTATACTTTATGTTGATTATATTCATTTTGTTATTTTATTAAGTCTGTTTCTATTTCAACTCAGGGGGCTTCTCCCTTTTTTCCCCGATTCCCCTTCTCAGTTGGGGAGGGGGCATTGGGTGGTAGAACAGCTGCTACATTTTAGCCCTGGTTCAGGCTAAAGGTAGACACCAAGGAAACAAAGTTGATACAGCTGTGTGCTCTTCAAGTCCAGGACTGTGTAAATAGCAAAACTTCTCAAGGTCCTACATGGAGTAGATACCCCACTTGGAAGGGATACATGTGATGGTCCAAAGGTCAGAAAACAAGAAACTTGAAAAACAAGATCTTTCCTGGTTGCCAAGTATGTGAAACATGCTTTCTGTATACATGTGTATAAATATTTGTCGAGGATTTGAAGCTGTCGCTTCCAAGTTCCTAACTTCTTTTTGCATGATATATGCCATATACTTTATTTGTCATCACTCCTTTTTCACAGTGTTCTAGTAGCTCTTTTTTTATTTAACCCTGTGCTACTGGGCAGCAGTGACAAAGTTCAGGGTGAAAGCCCAGAGCATTCATTCTGGATTTTCTGGCACCTTTCATTAAAACAAAGGGAAAAATAAGAATGGAGCATGACACAGGCCAGCATGTCCTACAGTTGGGATATGAGATCACAAGACTAAAATTTCCATGGAATACTTATTTCTGCTCATTTGCTTCTTCACTTGCTGCTCCTTAAAGTGGCATGGTGTGACCTAAGAGCTTTTCTACACCCGTACCCTGATTTAGTTAAGCATATAGAATAACTGTCATTTTCATAGCGCTGTTCTTTTGACTTTATCTGTTGCAAATGGGAAAAAAAAGCCTTCATGGTCTGCATTTGTCAAATTCTTGACCTATAATTCTGGTTTCTGTCTGTAACACTTCACATTCCTTGTTAACTATTTATCCAAGCACTCAGTAGCACCTGATATCAGACCGTATCAGGTGTAATCACTAAGAGATGCCCAGACAAACACAGTTCATGGATTAAAAAATACTGTTTCTTTGTTAATTATTGTAACTGATGGTATAACTTGAGTTACTCCAGACATGCATTTCTGGAGGATGCCCTCTGTTTAGGAATTTTAGGAATTTACCATACTTGCTACTTACACAGCGCAGAGGTATTCCTAGTCAAATGGTCACAAGTAAAGGACCAGTTACTTTACTGCCTGCTACTGAAAGGAAATGTGTATTATCATTTCCTCCTTCATTTTTCTTCTATAAAACTTCCAACATCATAATTTTCAACTCACGTGTTCTGCTAAAAATATGAAGGAACTCATCTGAACTGAGATCAGGTTCACCTGTGCTGCAGCTGCAGGGGAAGAGAGGAGGTGGCAGGGGAAGAGGGGGTGCTCAGGCAGGGTGAACACTCTGGCAGGGTATGAGGGTATGGATGTGCTGTGCTCCCAGGCTCCAGTTTCCTGCACTCCTCTCCCTGCCAGTCTGCACTTGAACTGCACTGCTGCTGTAAGGGAATGAGGTGCACCTCTCAGCTTGCCTTCATAATTCTCCAGAAACCGTAGGAAATCAGATGTCTGCAGTTTATAGACAAAATCTAGCAGATTATATTCTTCACCTCCTAAATAAAATAGCAGGTAAATTTAGACTGGGAAGAAACTGGAATTAGGAAAAACCTGAAAATCAGCAAGACACTTGTAAAGTGCTTGAGCCACCCTAACATTTGGCTAAATTAAGATACTGTGACTCCCCATACTGAGCTATTTTAAATCAAACTTCTTGGCTCTTCTAAAAGCACCCTTCTTCCACTTCACACTCTCTATTGTTGAAGCAGAATACATCAGAATTATCTCTAGCTAATCCAGTGGAAAAGAAAACTATCAAAAGAGTTAGCTTTAATTGAACAATAAGTACTTCTTGAGGTTTTAGTTCAAGTTTCACTACATTTAAAATTGCTGATCAGAAACACAGCCATGTCAGCTGAATATCACATCAAGGCCAATATGATAAAAATAACACCAGCAGTGTAAAAAGGGCAGAGAGGTGAACAGGTTGTTCTTGCTTTATTCCCATAGCTTCTTACTCCAGAGTGCTTGAGAGTTTGCATTTAAAAGTAGACAGAGTAGATAGGAGCAGATGTATATGTGCTCATGCACAAACATGCTGAAAAAAGGAATTACTCTGAATTAGAGTTTGACTTTTGTCAGATACGACTGGAACACATGTAGCAGAAAAAAAGGGTTAGCAGAAGGGTAGATGATATTTATTTCTATATAGGAATGAAAAGCCTGACTTAACTGAGTTCTTCAGTGGTCCACAAAACAGGCAAAGACAGGAAATACAGCCTTACTGTCAGTAGCTTCCACGGGTCTGTCAGCAGAAACGCAGAGCACCTGGTAATGCTCCTGGACATGATGCTTTCATTTGCTGTAAGTAGTTTGATATTAACAGATCTACACAGGGTTATGGCCAAATGGAATCCAAATGGATTCAAAATGAAGTGATATACATAATGTTTTCATACGAAACATTTTCCCCCTTGAATTCAGGTCTGGTGACAGCGGTTTTTGCAGTCCTGCTAGTACAAGTATGAATGATTGAAACATTTTGAATCCCTGTCTGAAGCACCCTGCTGAACATTACCAGGCTTGCATGAGTTTACAGAGGGCAGGTGCCTTTTGGATGTTATGATTTCTCCAAATCTGGCACAGCTGTTACATAAGACATTGCTAATCAAAGCATTTACTGAGTGTTCAAGCCAGAGCACAGGCTGATTCTCACCACTTAAGTGTAAAATATATGTGTAAATAGCACTGTTCACATACTTTGTAGAGGTAGAAATAAAAATGAGAGATAAAAGGGAATTCTCTTGCTCACAACGTTTTGTTCATGTCTCTCCCTCCCTCTGGCAGTAACAAATGACTTCATTGTTTCTCACTGATCAAAATTGCTTGGGTTTAGTTATCTCAGATGGGTCTGTGTTACAAACAGACACCTCATTATTCTGGCAGCTTCTGTTAAGGACAGCATCAAACAAGCAATAAAAATGAGGAGGCTCTCAAAGGAACTAATCAAAAGGCTAATGTTTCAGCATAGGTAGGGAACAATTTTGAGGTGTAATACAGATTTCAGATTACAAATAACTTCTGATTTCAGTACTTTTGTAAATGACTGAAACAGACGCAAAAATCCTTCAAGCTGGAGCCTAAACCCAGCTGTGACACTGGCAAATGCAACTTTGTGTGTAATATAAGGGGATTCACATTAAAACCAAATTAAAGATTATTACAGGAATGGAAGCCAGACAAGTAACAACAACAATATATTTTAGATATTTTCTTTTGAACATACAACATTACACAGTTGTACCAGGGACTGAAAGGATGTAAATCTGCTATGAAGTCCTAAAACAGATGCACTAAGATAATAAGAATATCCTATCCAGTTTCCTGACAACCAGCTAACACAAACACAAATAATACAGAAACTAACAGAGAATGTGCAACAAGAGTCTACTTGAAGTTGTTTTCTGAAGAAAAAATATTTTTTTCCAAAGATTTATGTGTCATCTTGATAGCTGGATGTCTTGGTGGTTTAGAGAAGCATCTAGCTGGAACACTTAGATAATTCGCAAAATAACTGAAGAGACCTTCAAGATGGCATCTGCTCTCTCTTCAATATATTCTGAAGCATGCTAACCGAGTTCACTGCAAGCAGGCAGATGTCTGACTTGGCAGGTTCTCGTCTGAATTTGGTATGTCATAAATCACACCATGGTGATCAGCCATCACATCATGGTGGAAAACCCATGGAACTTTCTAGATGTGGTATTCCTGACTATTGGCTATCCAGTGGCCAGGAAACAGCCAGCTGAGGAACAGCTGTGTGGAAGATGAAGCAATCAATATTATCTGGTAAAATACTGTATGCAAGCCAGAATCTCACTGTATGATAGTTTCAGGTAAGTTTGGCCCCAGTACTGGACCACTTATGAAAATGAATTTAATTTTTCCACTGTCTCACCTATTGTATCTTGTATCAAGTGAGCAATCTGAGCTCTCTCCTATCTGAATTCATATTTCCTCTTCCCAAAACATAACAATCAGACAGTTTCCAAGGCCAAATGCTAGGATTATTTTTACAAACAAGTAAGTTGTGTGGGAGATGTATGACAGGCATAGTTTCACTTTTCTTTCTGAAATATGTGAACAGAAAGTATTATTCTCAGTTTAATTCTAGAGAACGAGAGGAAACAGTAATAGCTTTCTTCTATTCAAGAAAAGGAAATGAAGGGTGAGGCTTTCTAGCAGCAGTAGGATAATTTTTGATACCAAAAGTAGTTGGTATCTAGACAGAAGTATGCAGGGTTTTAATATGCAGGTTTGTCAGTCCCAGAAGTAGGCTGAAATTGCAGTTAGAAATTAGTTGAAGCAGTTTATAGCCAGCTAAGGCAAACAGGGAATATGGATCCAGTTGATTAACTTAGTACACTAAAGCAGATCTGAACAAAAAGCCTACAAAAGAAACAAACATGAGCTTGTTCCAGCTGCCTCCTCTCTCTGAAGATATAGGTCCTCTTTGTGCTGCTGGTGCAGATCTGAAGAAAAGAAAACAAACAGGATGTTCACAGCACAGAGCTGAGTTAGGATTCTTTTAAATACCAGGGGTTTGTTGCCAAGGATGAAGTTTGCAGTCCAAGTGCTAAGCTAGAAGTTTCTTTGTAAGAGCTCACCACCAGATTCCCTTTGGCTGTCTTGATTTTATAAACAGGATATCTGTGTAAAACCCTGGAAACACTCCTTTCTGCCTTAATACCTGAGCCTCCTTGTCTCTCCATATCCACTTACTGTCTCTGGCCTCATGCTTGAGATTGTATAAAGCTTTTATAGACAGCAGTGATCCTAGAGGTCTATATTTTTATAGAACTTGATGCAATAGTATCCAGACCCATTTCTAAGTCACCCTGACATTGCAATAATGCAAGTAATAAATACCAATACTAATAGGTTGCATCTGCCTCCCTTTCTGCTTATGTTCGTAAGCCACCTATGCCATCTAGTGGGCATTTTTTTACTTACAAGTTTTCTTCAAACATCAGGGTTTAACAAGCCGAAGTCCAAACTGTGGCTCAGCAGGAATACAGTTCAAGTCTGGAGAGGAGTTAAGGGGCACTATCACTACCCAAGAAGCCCCAAGTACGTTAAAGCACCTTCTAAGCCATCCCTCTGCTACCCTAACACAGCCCTCTCCTTTGGGATGCAACAGGAGTTGTGGTGACAAAAAAAGTCACTTGCACAACTGGTGTTTTTGAGCTTGGGATGTTATTCTCCAGAGGCTGATAAGGCAGCTCTCAGTCTCGTAACAGCAAACAGCCATCGTGAAAGGGTGTGTCACAGAGCCTGCATGCCTAGTCTCACTATTTACTATGGAAATGTGAACACTGAGCACACACACTCTGCAAAGGAAACCTTTTCCTAACAGATACATGCTCTTAACAGTGATACCACTACTGACCAAACTGTTCCCATGTCAGTTAATGGACCATCAGAGAGCGGGGATCCATCCGTAGGGAAAACAGATCTAGAAGATAATTATCAAATAATTTATATACATCTGCTTAAGGCTCTTTCTGAAAGGTCAGCTAATTTCAATGGAGATGCTTATTGCAGAGAAGTGATTTGGGGAAGAGTGTGAGTATTCATTGGCTTGAAGTATTTTAGCTACTTAAATTTCAGGGAGAGGCAACGATAGTTAGCATTCAGCTGTGGAAGCTCTGTCTTGATTAGGGATAGCATAGATATGAAGTGAATTAAACCATTGCCATGCATACAGGAGGGAATAGAAGGCTCAGGAAGGAAAGAAGCAAGGAAACTTTTCCTAAGGATGGTAACAGCTGAGTTGCTTTGTAGTTACTCCAGGAGACTGTGAAACTGGTGCTTAGCATACGCTAGTGATTATGTTAATCTAAGTACCAACATGGAAGGCGGTGGTGGCTCCTCTGCTTACATACTGCAAGCACTATGTGGTAACACTGGAGAACTGGTATGCTCATCCCTTAGGTGAAAGGAAAAAGACACTAATGGTTTCCAAAAGCCTTCTCATCCAGGTTTCCTCAGCTGAGGAATGTACCCACATCACAAAACTTTTGAGGGAAATGGTTTAAAACCTGGGAGAAGAGAAAAATCTTCTGTTAAGAGTTCACAATATTATAGTTTCTAAAGTCCTGTAAAGTGCTTTTTACTCCAGTTTGTTAATATTGTCACCATGGTCACAGCTGTGATTTCCCTTTGGCACATGAACAAAAGCCTTACCGTTCACTGACAGAACAAGGAAACCCTATTTTAATCCACCACACAACTGGTATTTAGTAAAAAACAACTGCCTTAACAGGACTGGAAGCCTGTTCTATGACCTAGAAGGAGTCTGGAGCTATCAGGGATATCTAAAACTGGTAACAGCTGAGTTGCTTTGTAGTTACTCAAACAATGGTTTTCATCACATATTTATAGGTTGGTGCTGGGATATGCTTTGGAGGTAAGAATAAATGTTGTCACAGGACGAGATAGATAAAAGCTTTCAGTGGCTAGCAGGAACAGAGAATACTCACTTTTTCTGTAAGGGTGTGTTAAAAAGTGAATGTATGCTACAGAAAGTGATATACACCTACTTTTCTGCACTGCATGAAGCCCTACTGCCACACAACCAGAGGCAGGCATGCAGGAGTCACACCTCTCTGCTGCCATAATCAGGGATGTCAAATCAGGTTTTCCATAGTAGAAGTTATCATCGCAGTATTATATGGGTATTAACATACAAAAGATTTGGAGGTGCTTGAATTAGGGCAGAGAGGACAGTAGGAGATAGGATGTGGCCAAATACATGGATTATGCATAAAAATAATGTAACTAGAGAACAAATGTTATGCATCTATGTATTCTGCAACTTTCCAAACTGTGAGGAAGTTTTCATATTCAGATGTTCAAGTATCTTATGTGTACCTACACATGCAATAGCATATAGATTAAGAAATTTAGCCACAATTGAAAAGTCATCTTTACTGTAAATCCACTGTAATTCATCATAAATTAATTTAATCCTCTTTACATAAAAAAAGAAAAATATGGATAGGAAGGGAAACTATTAAAACCTTGGTAATTATGAAAGTTGTATTTTGGATGTAATCTGCGTTCTCTGTAGGTAACCTACTGGCCCAAGGTAAATACATTAAATGTAGAAATTGGGTTTGCACACAAAGTGGAAGATTAAAAAAAGCTTCCTCAAAATTTGGAAATGAAATTTCCAGTAGCTGGAAAAATGTCCTTCAGAGCTGTTGCCATGTAACCTACAATTTCATTAGTCAAGAAAGAATATTAATGAAAGCAATTTCAAATTTGTAATAGATTTTGCATCAGAACACTATTTACAAACTTCTTCCATACCATCAGTGATATGCAGTGTGATTGTGTGATCAATGAGAACTGATTAACACTACTTTTGACTAGCAGGTGCTCACAGACAATTGTGCACAATTTGTAGATAGAAGCTGCTTACTCAATAGACAGTAATACATTCAGGAACACTGCATCCTGTGTATGGGTAATACACTATAGATGATAGAGGTGGAATATGTTGAACTGTTCACTTCCGCATTATTTCGTTGTAATGACACTGAGGATGGATTGAACTTCTTTTACTTACGATGAAAGGGTGCACTTAGAATCATCAGGATGATCCAGGCAGAGTAAAAACATTACAGACCTGTGAAAATATAATTTTATTTAGCATCTTTCAGCCAGAAAACTGAGGAAAACAAATGAAAAACCAAACCAAACTCAACAGTATCATCATTTCTAAAGGTTCCCTTCAATGATATTTATTTTACAATGTACTGTGAATAACTAGAGCTGTGAATACTACTGTGAATTACTAGTAATTCTGCAGGCATTCAATACTGGTTTTAACTGTTGTTTAGATTTTCAATCCAAATAAAGATTTTACAGTCAAGTGGAATACAAGGCAATCTTCTGTGTCTGAAATTAGGTAAGTACAACATTCCACCTAATTATACAATTACACACTATGGTGTAGTGTTTTGCTCAATTCACGGACCAAAGACATTAAGTCTGAAAAATGTGACATCAGCCCTCCAACGTATCAGTTTCTTACTGAAGACACAACATCAATGGCACTTAAGTATTGGAAGGTAAGAAACCATTTAAAATAGATTAGGTGCTTCTGAAAATGCACCATATTAATGAAAGATTTCCACTTACTTGTCATTGTCACTGCAGGTGACATCATAACCAAGGGTTTTCAGCCTGTTTTCCAATATCTTTACAGTATGAGTTCCACAGGAATCTCTGCAAGAAAGGATTTTAATATTATTGCAAGTCTTTTATTATCTAATTTCCTTTCACTGAACTTGATGGAATTAGTAAAATAAATCCCCATTACATTGCCTCTTCTATATTCCTTACCACCTACGGAAAACTGGCATATGTTGCTGTTTATAATGCTTCATTTGCTTACAGTCATTTAACATTTAATACTCAGTTTACAGAGACTGGAATATTGGCTTTAGCCAGTGTAGCATTTGCAGATTCTATTAACCAATATTCCCACCTTTAATATTTCACTAGACAAACAGAAAAAGAGCTAAATAATTTAGTAAAATAATACGTGTTTCATTTGTAATGAAATAGCTTTGGCAGCTATTTAGGTGGTGCTAAAGTTGATGCTAGGTGTCTGTCCAGAATAAGCTGGTTATAATAAATTAGAATTATTCTGGTTAGAAGCTTGTACTCTCTCTTGAATACAGAACAACAGAAAAACACAAGGAGAGGGAAAACACACAGAAACAATCCTAAATGTAGCTTCTGTGTCTAGCACTGATTTTTTAATTTGTGGTCCAATTAGCAAAAGAAAGTGAGACCTCTACTGAGACCTCTAAAACTTGCACTAGCATCATGTACTAAAGTGAGTGCTACTTACCCATTGGTAAGTAAACACTCATGACTCTAAAGAAATCATATGGGGACCAATAAAATCTTTATAAAAAGCAATTAACAAAAATATACAAATATTCCCAGGCATCCAAAGCATTCAAAGCACAAAGATAAATGAAGATGCAGTGCTTGTCTTAATTCTCCTTTGTAATAAGGGCAACTTTTGCAAAGGTGAGCTGTATGCTTGGGTTTATTTTCTTTTTTTCTCCCAAAAGGGTATGATTCTTTGATTTAAAGAGAAACACTAATCTGAACTATGCTTTCTAGACTCCACAGCACTATGGTAAAGTATGTGGTTGGGGCTGGCCACGCCAAAACTGAATGAAAGAGAATCAGAAGAAGACAGGAAAGAGAAGAGATGAGATGTGAAAGGAAATGACACAAAATGAATGAATGCAACTAAAAAGCATTGAGCCTAATGCTCCTAAGAATGCAGATTACAGCAGGGATTCAGCCACCAAGCAGTGGATATGGTGACCTCCATGTGCATTTCTCCAGTCCTCTTCAGCCAGGGCAGTTTTAAGACCAAGTGGGTTGCCACCATGTTGTATTAAACTGCAGGGACCCTGCAGATGGTCGGGGTAAAACTGGCTTCCCCTGCTCTTCAACCCGCAATTCATCTATGTACATTTGTAGGGATCCCCACAAAAGATATGATGAATACACTAGCTAATTCTTCCTTTAATCAATCCCAAAACAGGCCTAATTTCTGGCCTAATGACTTCATTTTTATAACTTCTGAGTCAATTTTCCATTATATTTCTGTTTAAAATCAACACTTAGTCTTTGGCTATTTACCAACAGGCTGTTATGTTTGGACTGATCTATTTTGATGTGTTTATTTGTCTGTTTGTTTTTAAAATGAAATTAGACCTTTTTAAAGACTACTTTTTATTATTAGATTGATTTTAAGTATTGAGAGAAGACGAGCCCCTGGTGGTATTTTTCTGCTTCTACTAATTTTCAAACAGTTAAGATAGGTGAAAGTGAAAAGAATGCACGTGACAAGGCAAAAGAAATATTTCATGTCAGCATTTAACCTGAAATTCAGATTGACCCTTTTCTTAGTAGAACTGTATGCGCTATATCTTCACTCAAGGTCCGAGATCCACACACACATCTCGCTAAGAGTGGACTCCAGACCTAATATTAGAATTTATTTATATTTTGTCTAATTCTGGTATTTCTGTAGTTTTTGGGAATGGCAGGATGTGCCTTCTGTTGTTAGTGAGAGCATCTAAAATATTTTTAGATTAATTGCTATGCAAATATTATCAAATAGAAAGCTAAGGTGAAATTTTAAAGACAGGTCCAAAAGTAGAAATTAATTTTTTTGGAAGAAATAACTTACATATCTGGTCCTTCAATATCATCCACAACCCATATGATAATTTGTGAGATTTTGTCCTTCTGGAGATTAGGTATTTCATAATCTGCAAAAAAACTGTTTCAAGAAACAAATTTTTAGAACTGTAAAAAACACAAAAAGGAAATAATCTTTTTTTCCCTTTGCATTAATCAAGGCGCTGATCCTGCCGTAGGACATGGGCTTGCTCAATTTTCCATTTATATCTTCTGATTACAATCAGACTCAACACAGAGCAGAAAAAATTCTGATTCACATTCTGAATGTCCTCAAAGGTCAAAGGCATTTAATCAGAAGTTTAGTTTTCATATTCTTCATCTTACAGAGGCTCAGCTGAAAAAAAAGTTAAATCTTAGAGGTGAACAAGAATGAAGTGAACTTTAAAAAATGAAAAAAACAAAAGGCATTTGATACTTAGTTAAAAGAAAAAGGTCATTCTTGTGGCTATTGCTTTTAGACACAATACAATTTTGCTTTAAATAAAAAAATAACAACAGACACAAGACAAATATATTTTTAGGTACAAAATCACACCAACAGTAACATGAAGTATTTGTCTAGGATACATAAGACCACAAAGGAGAGACATCTAGATGTGTCCATCTCTGGCCTAGGTAATCTTCTACTTTATTGCCTGGTGTAAATTGACTTTGATTGATAGGTATTTAAATGACAATTAAAATAAGATAATGAAATAGCAATTAAATCGTAGAATCACAGAATGGTTTGGGTTGAAAGGGACCTCAAAGATTATCTCGTTCCAACCCCCCTGCCGCGGGCAGGGACACCTCCCACTAGACCAGGTTGCTCAAAGCCCCATCCAACCTGAACACATCCTGGGAGGGGGCATCCAGTGTCTCACCACCCCCACAGTAAGGAATTTCTTCCTAATGTCTAATCTAAAGATGTCAAATCCAAAGGATTATTTTAATTACTGTAAATTGATTTTTTAATGAGATGCAGGCATTTCAAAGCCACAGATTTCTCACCTTTCCTGCACTACTGATTTCCACTAACCTTTCCACTCTAATGATTTCCAATCTTTTAATTGCTTTTTTTTTTTTTTCTTCCCCTCAGAAAGCTTATAAGGGCTGTGTCTGCACTGAATGCTTGGTCGAAGGCTGAGCCTAGCTGTGTGCTCCAATTTACCTATCACAGGTCTTCTTAAATATCTGCATCTGGGCTGCAGTGTCTCTTAGCCACTTTAAATGCTTTGACATCCCTGACTAGAAGGGATGGTTAGTTGTCACCTCCTCGATGAAATCAGTGGTGGCAATGTGACCACTGCTCTGTCCTCCTGATGCCTGCAGGCAAACTACTGGTGCTCTGGCATGGAAGCACAAGACATGGTGGTTGGCAATGTCTGTTGGCAGCCAGCCAAGACCTGTTCATAAAGTCATCAAGTTAATTTAAACTTCTGGAGAAGTGGAACGTAAGGAGGTAGATACCAACAATTGCCCTCTCTGGTGACTAACCAGAGAGCAACAGCACGTTTGCGTGTCTGTCCAAGGTGTCCAAGCTTGTCTTAAAAACACAGTGAAAATATAACCAAATATAAAGATTCCAATTATTTTTAACTCATTTGCCCATTCATGCATATGTTATTGCCAGGAAAAAATGCAGCTTCCTCCAAAATACAAAGGAATCTTTAACTAGGGGAGTCAGAAACTGTGGAGGAATAATGTAAAATTCACTTCAGTAAACCAAATTTTGAACTGACTAATATTATTAAAGAAGTCTGCCAACTACATTCATACTGTGTGAATGAGCAAAGCTATTTCACAGTAAATAAATCTTTACTGAAATCGTAACAGGTGACTTAATAAAGACTTAAGCATACAAACTGTAACACAGGATAAACTTTGCAAGTGGCTTTGAAATGCTTGAAAACAGACCAGAGAGATACTTAGGAAGACAAGTAGAGCTTTCAGATTACCTTCTGCTGTTAGTTATTCAACTCTAAGACTCTTTCAAACAAGATCTCTTAAACAAATTCAGTCATAAATGGACCAGAAGATACACAACAAAGAAAAAAGATGGAGTAACTGGCTCTGTTTTTTTCCTTGGTAGCCTGTGTTCCAGTGGTGATTTCACTGGTCACAATACCACCAGAGAGGCAACCCAGGGAACTGATTAAAAGAGTTGATTTATGTGTAAGAGGCTTCTGAAATAAGGAATCTATACTGGATTCTGGGCATTGACCTGCTGCCAGGTATAATCTGCAGATGACTTGATCCCAGCTGACCACTTGAACAACCCAAGGAGACAGTGTAAGTAAGTTTTCTTGATTAGCTGAAAGCTGTGTAGAGAGATGGACCTTTAAGGGGATGGAGGTAAGTACGTAGTAGGTGTTTTGGAACAGATGGTTCTTGTTTCTCTCCTATCCGGAGACAAAATTAACTTTTCAATGATTATTTTAGTCCTCAGTGAGCACACAGGAGGAGGATCTGTTCTATGGGGGTTTTTTAAGGTGTTTTTTGATCTGCCTTGGACAGGACAGTTGCTGAGGTAAGGAAAAATGTATTTTTCATCAAAGGTAGGCAGTCATTACAGCCACATATTCAGTAAAAGTTCTTAAGGGAGTACTTTTACAATAACTTTTAAATATAAGCTTAGATGAACTTCTGCATAGTAGTACACTTGTAAATCAGAGATATAACATCTGTCCCTAAGATACAAGAGAACAAGGAGAAGAGGAAGATAATCCTTGCTATTGTCTTAATGAGCTTTTTTGCTTTCTTAAACCATAATGGATCTCAAACCACCTTGTGTCTTGGTCATGGAGAACTAACAGGACAAAGCACTTTCCCTACAGAATTTACCAAGTTTGTTCCTAGGCCTGACAGTCTACACTCCTTGTAATGATGTCCTCTCCTTGGAGATGTCCCTGAATAGGAATTTTGTAATGCTCACCTTTTTTAAAACATACACATTTTGCCATAGTACTTTTGCGCACTTGAAGGCTGCTTTCAAAGAGCATTTATCTTCCTTGCCACAGCAGTTTGTAAAATGCACAAGTCAAGACGACTGCCTTTCACGTTAATTCCTACAGCTGGGGACAATTAACAGTTGTCCCCACAACTCAGCAGACTTTGATGCAATAGGCTCTTTCAGCTACTCTTCCCAGGCTTTGTGCAGCAGAAGATCCAAAAAACTGGTTGACACCTTTTTTTTTTTTTCCTCAGGCATCAGACCTTGTACACATAAATAAGTCAGTTTTCTTACCCTGGGTCTGGATAAGCTCCTCCGACTGCAGAACCATTCAACAAGACGTGTATCACTCCAGAACTGTGCTGCGCATACTGCAATACATCACAATTTTTTTTCAGAAATCATCTTACAGATTTGTTATATGACTTGGTATTGTATCACAAGCAACAGTGACCAAAGAAAGAATTTTACCAAGAGTATCAGAATTGTGAAAATAATATCAAATTAACACCCTACCAGGTCACTGCAGTAGAGAGGACAAGAATTAAACAGCCAGTGCATTCATATATTCACAGAATCATAGAACAGCCTTGGTTAGAAATGACCTCTAAGATCATCAAGTCCAACTGTTAATTCAATGCATCTTCTCAAATTATTTTCTCAAACCTATAAATAGTTTCTTCAGCATAGGAAGAAAGCATTTTGGCACTCTGTCGGATTTGATCTGTGAACAAAGGGTTTCCATCAAGGCTGTCAAATGTCACTTAGGACTTGTATTCAGTGGACAACTGGTGTGCTTATTGTGCTTAGTATATGCTTAATATATATTAACAAAGCTAACATAGAATTTTAACAAGTTATCTAGCTAAGGTGAAAGTTAAGTTCCTCTTGCTAAAACACTACCCACTCTAAAAAAGTATATTTGCATCAGAGGAAATAATCTAGCTCAGTTACAGACTTAAATCTGTTTTGATCCAGCGATATTTTCCTGAACCACCCAGGACATGCTCACTAATGCACTAAGTCAGGACTAATGCACTATTTACAGTGATTGAGGCCATCCGCCAGAAAGAGTCCACCGCGTTGTTTTCACATTCCACTGTGGTCGGGCAGGATTCATAGTCCAGTCCTGTAGGAAGGCATGTGATTTGTGCTATTACAGAGATGATAACAACCATAAAACGTGACCTTAGAAAGCAATTAAATATATTGCTGCATTACTCACTGAACATACAAGATGGACTGACATAACACTGAAAGCTGACAGTTGTATTTTTTTCTAGCATTTTCCATCCTTTGCAGTTTACACAAACCGTGGCATTCTGTGGATTCAATGATTTTGCTGAAACGGCTCTCACTCTGCACCTGGGATGCAGAGAGCTCCCTGTTCAGAGGACTGAGAAGAAGGTTTACCTCCTGTGCAGCACTTCAGATTTCACTCTGTGTTCCCCTGACTGCAATGTTAAATATTCACACAAAATAAAAAAGAATGAGATAGTGAAGCTATCCCTGATTTTTCTTGGGGTAAGAGCAAAATTATCTCCTCCAGACCACAACAGTCAGTTTCCACTATGGTTTTACAGACAGATGTTTAATATAGCACTCATCATCTTACCAGCGCTGTCTGCCTGCCCACACCAGTTTAGAAAATCTCCAAAGAAGCCAAACAGAGTATCAGCCAGCGACATGTAGCGACGGCCTCTGCCAGAAAAGCTATTGACTAGCAGCTGATTATTTTCCCAGAAGAGAGACTATATAAAAAAAGGAAAAAAAAAAGAACAAACAAACATAGAG
Source organism: Podargus strigoides (assembly GCA_028020825.1). Lineage (NCBI taxonomy): Eukaryota > Metazoa > Chordata > Aves > Caprimulgiformes > Podargidae > Podargus > Podargus strigoides. Next base: position 16,142,114 of record CM051621.1, on the reverse strand, counting down.
AAGAAATGAACTGTAACTTGGGCATGAACACAATGACATTATGAGGTGATGACGACAGTTTCAAACATGTTTTGGTATTTCTTTCACAAGCAAGCTAATAACCAGAAATGTTAGCTATCTCTTTAGAGGAAGAAAGTTTGGGGTTTTTTTACAGTGGTGTAAATTCTGATCACTAGAGGCTTGAGGAAAAGGGAGAAAAAAGGGAAGACAGATATTTATAAGCCAGATACATCTTACCAGAATTCTCTCACACTGCTATGTTGGCTTATGGTGTGAAAAAATCCTACGTCAACCTCTTATTTCTGTGCTTGCAAAACTCTTTCATGAATTAAGCTATGTTGATAGAAGTATTTATTTGTTTAGCTTGTATCATTTAGAGATAAGGCATAACTGTGCTAGAATAAAAACTGCTTTAAAATACAACCTTTTAGAGAAGACCAAAGCACACATTCTGACATGATATGATACCACGAAGAGCCGTGTTGTTCGCAATTTCACAGTCCCCTGCAATTGCCAGCACGTCAAACCCTTACTGTTTTCTAGCAAATAACAGTGTCCTATCTAATTTCTGCTTATGCTTGTTTAACATGTCAATGTTTAACATGTCACTGTCCTCAGACTTGGTTGTGAGGAATGGAAGCAAAAGACAATGATAGCAGGCACAGGCTTGGCAGGCAGAGCCCCTAACTTGAGGAAAAGTAGAAGTTCAGGGACAACAACAGAGCTCTTGGCATGGCATGAAAAATGGGGGATCTTTGTATAATGAAAATAGAGAAGTTTGTAAACTACAGACAGGCCAAAAATAGTGAATCATGAGTCAGCCACAGAATGACTGTTGGTCATTTTTGAACTGTGTCATGGAAAATCAGCTGGATGCCACAGGAGTGTTAACATAACATTAATAATCATTACCTTGTTCGGTGGAATTGTGTGCAATGACAGGTTGATAAATAATTCATAGTCCTGAGGTAGAATGTTGCAAGGATCCTTGTTAATAAATGCATTTTTAAATGCTTCCCACATTGCTGAACAATTCTTCTCGCTGTAACAATTGAAATAAACAAAGAGCAGAACTGTTTTTTCAAAGCAGAGCAAGAAACTCATTTGTTCCCAACTTCTTAAAGTTCCCAAATTAAAAACTGCACAAGGTTAAAATAGGAAACTGCAGTCAGAGTGGTAGAAAGCTTGGAACCAGGAAGAGCATATAGGTCTTGTCTTTTCCTGACTCCTAACAGCAGCATCTTAGGAAGAAGTAGCAATTAAAATATTTGGATTTACAGTGTGGAATTAGAAATACATAATAATTCAACAAAAATCTTAGAAGGTACAGTATGCACAGTGAGCTTGCTCTCCAGCATTGCAGAAATACTAAAGCAAACAGCTTTATTTGAAACTTTCCAGGTTCAAAATGCCATTTCCATTACAGCATAGCTACATGTGCAAAGCTACTGGAATGAAAAATTACTCTTAAAATGTCAGATTCAAGTGCAGGAGGAGTTACTAAAAAGTTCTGATGGCACAATAATGGTTTTGACAAAGAGATGCCTTTTGTGTATATAGGCCCTAGGATTATGCAGCTTTTCCTTGCTGGAATGAGTACAGTGACCGTGTGGGACACGTACTGTCACTGTGTGGTAGCTACAAGAATACCGTTGGGATTCAACATTTAAACTGCTCATGTAGGGGTGCCTAAAATAAGATACTAAGCTGTGTACTTCAACAGGTCCCTTCTGCCAGCTCTTTCTTCAGGACAGTAATTGCCCATGGAAGGACAGGCCAGGCCATCTAGGGATGGAAATGTTTTATCTCTGGATTTGCAGGATCTCATCTGTCACAGCGCTGAGCCCACCTGGAGTAATTAAAAAGGAAATTGCTGTTTTCACCATTTTCCCACAGTAGCTTCCCCAGATGGGCTGTAACAATGTCTATGCTGGGAACACTCTGCAGAACAGAATAATCTATTTATGTGCATACAGCATTCCTAACGCAAAAAGCTGTAGTTGCAAAGCTGTAGCTTGAATATCACTAGTCCTGACTAATAAATCAAACTGCCATTAGAGTGTTTTCCTCATTTGATATCACCCATAGACAGTGAGGTTTCTGCTGGCACTTCTTGTGAGATTCTTTAAGGAGCTGCTTTGTGATAATGACTGTCACAGATACTTTAAAGAACCCCTTGTGATGAGCTGCATGGCTCCCACACAGGAAACAGACTACAGATTCTCTTACAGTAATTTCTGGTCATGCTTCCAACAACTATATTAAAAACACCCAATATATCGTAAGCAAATATGGGATCTTGATCTGAAAATCCTCAATGAGGCAATATGACCCTTGATCAGTAGTTTCAATGTTTAAACAGCTTTACTTGACAAAAGGATTTGTACCCTATTTCTGATTTCAAGCTGTTAAACTTTAGCTTCTGACAATTGTATATACTTAAGTCTCATTCTGCTAAAGAGCTGTTCTACTGTAAGCACTCCCTTATTCATGCTAGTACTTGTAAACTGTGATCAACTGAACTCTTAACATCTTTCTTGACAGCTGAATCAGCAGTAATTTTCTGGTTAATTCACTTCCTGCATTTTTTTTCTTCATGTCTTCTCATCCAGGTTTGCACAGCTTGTAAATCAAAAGGATTATTCTGCTCTGTTGCTCAAAATTTCTCAGCTGGCAAAAATGTTTTTTGAAACTACAGGGTGGGGAAAACCTGTAGTTCAGGACAATTCCTTCCAACTTTAATACACACTAATAAGTCATATTAGATTTATTTCATACTAGTCAGTTAAAAAAAAATGTTTTCAAAACTTCCATTATATACTACCAATGAAGACATATGGGGGAAATGCACTACAGGGACATTTGTGTTATATAGCATACTCCTATTAGGAAATTTCAAATATGATTTTCATTCAAATCCCTCACTTCTACATGACCGTAACATTTTGTAAAATGCCTCTTATAACTGCCATACTGCTTGTTCTGCTTTAGAGGAAATTTTTTCTTATGTTTCTACAAATACCTTTTAAATTTTAAGTATGTTGCAGTGTAACAACATGCTTTCCTTTTCTGTTAGCAGAGTATTTTTTAAAAACTACTCTATTTGCACATAAATTTGGAAGCAAAACCTATTCAGGTGGCTATGCCTCTGTAAAAGCTTGCCTGGGGGCAATTAAGAAACAGATAATAAACAGAAAGGGTTATAAATAATTAGAATATCTGTTTTGCACCTATGCAGTATGAAATTTCCATTTGGTTTAGATTACACTATTTGCTTACAGACCTAAGGGAAAAAGAAAAAAACATATAATATGAAATTAATTGTGCAGCTCTTCTTTTTATAGTGCCATTTGGGGTCATAATTCTGGAAAACAGTCTTAATGTCCAGCCTGATACTTTGATGAACATCTTCAGACTTGTCAATTTTAAAATTATATTGTGAAAATGTCACAGGAATTAATTAGACCGTGTCATAAACATGAGACATATAGAAATACTTTCAAGAATAACGTAACTACATTTCTAAAAGCCCAAATCAGTTAATGATAAAGTTAACATTCCCACAAGAACAATCCTTTATGTTGCTCATTTTAATGTATTCTGTATTATTAGTCAAGTCCTGCTTGAGATATAAATGAAGATACGTCCATTAACTGCAACAGGAACTCTACCTATCTAGAGATTACTGCAACACCAGACTTCATATACTTATACAACTGTTAACTGATTTAAGTTTTAGTAGTTTAAACTACATGTTATATTACAGGTGTGTAGAAATCTACAGTTCAAGTTTACTGGCACCTTCCAGTGTGACATATTTATAAATATTTATAAATTTGCTAAACTTGAATTGTTTAGCTGAAATTTTAATACCGTGTTATTGGCATTAGGATGATTTTTTCATTCGTGGAGAATTGGAACCAAAATGCTTCTTATAAATTAATAATGTTATTGAGAAGAAAGATGTTGTTTTGCCTGTGTTAAAAGCCATGAACCTGTTTTCAGTCCTGTACCTTTCTGTTTTGCAGCAGGAACTAAAAATGGGAGGTTGGGGGAAGGAGGCGATACTTGCTGATATTATGCAACATAATCTAACCCGGTTAAGACCATGGTTCAATGCTTCAAGAATCCAGCCAGGTCGCCTCTGCAAACACCTCTTCAAACTATCAGGAAAAACTTTAGTGGCAGAATAAAGGACTGAACTCCAGGAGACTGCCCTTCTTAGTCCTTTCGTTTTTATTGAAGCCCAAACAATGAAAGGAAGACAGAAAAACTGGTCATTTTAGCAAAGTGCATGATTTACCTCCAGTTCTGTGTAATTAACGCAGACAAAGAAAGATCATGGATAATTATACTTAAGCAGCTGCTTGATTTTTCAGGTGGATGAGCTAAACAGTCTTCTTCAGTACCACTGCATAGCTATAAAGTGTGGTGCTTTCCCTCTGACATGACCTGACACACAAGGCATGCAAAGTAAAGCTGGTCTTCCCAGGAGCAACGTCAGATTTGGTACTTCAGATAAACCATCCCCACCATTTCTGTGCAGTGTTCTCCTTACAGAACACAGTGGCACTAGGGGGGAAGAAATATGACATAAGTAATTTAAGGATTAAAAACCTTGCCTTAATTACACTATTTTTACTAATCTGACATCCATCAAAGTTCATTATTTGTTTCCAGACAGCTACAAGCACGTGGGCTTCAACAGGATCCCTTTCACGGCTAGGAGCAAAACATCAGGCTTCTGATTAATAACCATTTTGTACAAAACATAAAAAAATAATCCAGAAACGAGCAAAAACTTACCCAACAGCAGGATTCACAATCCTAATATAGTCATAGCACCTTCCAATGGCAATACTTTCCAGGTTTTGTGTTGTACCTTCACCTTTCCATTTCTTTCCCTGCACTTCTGAGAAACTGTTCATAACCAGAACACAGACAAATAAGAGAGACAAAAAAAGGCTCTTCATCATGAAGTCTTGACAACCCAAGTTCTTTTTTTTTAAAAAAAGAAAAAAAAAAAGGAGAGTTAGATGATACAATTCAAATGGAAACCTGGAGGCTTAATGTGTAGTATTTTCAATACTAGCTATAAAAAACAAAGTTAGCCGGAATCTGGATCTCGCTGGGGACTGCATCTAACTGTTTCCTGGAACGATTGCAGCACAGGGATACATCACTTCCTCGTGCCTAACTGTTCCTCACTTGAATAAAATGAAACTTTTCAGGTCATGACATTGCCACCTGGTGATAACTGGGAAGAATTACAATATATTTCAGTAAATTGAGAAAAACACCCTTACCACTTCAGTATTTACAATGCCTTAGGTTTGCTTAATAGTCATTGTCATGCTACACCTTGCTAAAACATCTCAAGTGCTTGCAAGCAATGTGTTTTAAACCAGTTTATTTTCATTTTAACAGGACTATACTTTTTGCACATATTTTCCTAACGGCTGAAAAAAACGCTGAAATACATGAAGAACAAAACCCCCTGAAATATGCAGGTAAAGCAATGATTGCATAAATACCCAAATTCTCAGGTGATCTTGTGTCACACACAGGGGTAACATTGGTCAGCTCTTTTCCCACCACTCCCCTGGATACTGACAGCAACCTTTTGATGCGATGATACGTGTTTTGAAGACTTCTTCATGAACAAAGCCGCGTTGCAGGCAGGAATCAATCATAACGAGAACCAAAAGGATTAAGACATACTTCCTGTGCACTGAAGACATCTCTTCAACTTCTGTTGAAGACAGAGCTCTTATCTTCCCTAAGTACTTTGTTATATCACCAAATGGCATCAATTAATCCAATCTTCAGTGTCAATATTCTGTGGTATACACTGCTACAAACACAACCATGATACTTTCCTTTTTTAAATAATTTTTTTTTAACCTTAATTTGTCTATGGACTCACATTTCTGAGGAGCATGCTGGTTCTTTTTCTATTAAACAGCCTCCATGTTTCAGTGAATATATACGTCTTCATTATTTGTGTACTTATTTATATAGTGTCATGTTTACATTGATGTACTGGTACTCAGCTGATAGATTTCTCCTGTAAAAAATCTTACTAATTATTGAGTAAATTGGTGATGATGGATTTCTCCTGTAAATGCGATAGAAAGATAATCAGTTGGTTTGTTACCTGCAGCAAAGTCTCCAGGAAAGCCAGATTTACCCAGAAATTGATAAGCAATATTGTGCTTGATGTGGTGAAGACACAGCAAATGCTGTACTTCAGTTACTTCTCTGATGCTTTTTCTCCCTATTTCTCTTCCTTATCTCTCTGAAACATGGCCATGCTGATAGGGCACTGGCATGTTAATCAAATGGTTTCAAGTCGCTGCCTTGGGTTCAGGATTAGAGAGTGCAATAATCCATGGAAATCAATGAATTTTATTTTTTATTATCAACTTTGCTGCAACCAAATTTTGCTCAATAATTTCAGGGCTAGGAGAAACCAGAGGCATCACTGATGTGATCTTCTATATAGAACAGGGCAGAAATTGTCGCTGATTTTTGCACCAAGACTAAAACGTCTGCTTAAAATATATGGTATACGTCAAAAAGACATAAAGATGGATACAGAGTTTTGGAGTGGCTTTTCTCCAAGGACACACCAGGTTAGGACTCATCAGCTTTGGGAAGAAGATGCGAGTGCTGCGCAGTGGTGTTCTCCAAAAAACAGACAACCTGTCGTAACATCCCAGAGGGAATGGAAATGAGTCCAACAACTGCTGGGATCCCCATTTCATCCCCTGTTGAGCTCCCTTTCCTCACTGGCCACTTCTAGAAACACAACATCCGGCTAGAAGGGCCTCTGACCTGACTCAGCACAGCCATTTTTAATTTATGTTCTTAGTTTTGATTTAAATACTTCACGTGATGGCTGAACACCTCCGGGGAAATTGTTCGAATGGTTTGATAGCCTTGAGAGTCAAACCTTAGCTCTGGCCTGAACTTATCTAGCTTTACCTTCCAGTCATTGGATCTCCTGATGTCATTTTCTGTTACATCAATGAAGAAACTACGCTCAGAAATCTGTGTAATTCTTGTAGAAAACGACCAAGTCCCCCCTTAAACTTCTCCATGAAAAAGTCAGTATTTTAATCCCGTTATCGCGCACTTTCTCTTGTAGTATTGTAGTTCACCACCATGAACTGGCTGTCCATTGTGCCTCCCAAGCTCTGGTACTTCATGCTGGATGCAGATCACTGTCCCTCACTCTGCCTCTCTCTCCTAGAAGAGGCTATTTGCCCATGAAGCAGAGTCAGCAAAATTGGCAGTGTATCTGCTCTGGAGGTACTCTAGTTCACAAACAGAATATTAACTCAAATGACCATGAAATTCAGCATATGTTTATATTCCGACGCCCTGAAAGATAAAGAAAGGACATGTTCTTCCTTGTTATTTCTACCAGATGGGAGCGGCAACTTCTAGCAGAAGTTAAGGTGGGAGCGCTAATCCCCTATTATTACTCAGGCATGAATTGCTGGCAGAGTAGTTTCAATTCTGTATGACTTCATGCATGAGGCCCGGGAATATGACCTTGGAACTGCTCATATTAACAAGCTCCTCTGTAAGCAACAAACTTCACCAGTCAGTTTCTTGCGGGTTTGTGTCTTTGGTGCAGAATTCTACCTACAGCAGTAACCCAAGATCTCACCTGCTGTGCTACACTCTGTGCAAGAAACACACAAGCCCAAAGCCAGAGCTGTGTTTACTAGCCACCAAGCAGTAAATACAACCATGTGCTGGCTGGCCAGCTGCGTAACACCTGTGCTTTGCCTTCCTTCCCTTCTCTCGGGTATAACTGCTTTTTTTTTTACCTCAAGTTGTACGAATTTAACCTTCCAAGACGCGTATGTATTTTGCACGTATGATTAAGTAGGCCAGCATGTTCAAAAGTCCTTGGAGGTGGAAAGGATAAATGGAAAAGGAAATAGCCAATACTGCAATTGCTTAAGCCTCATTTCCTTAGATAGAGATAAAAAGATTACTGTGCAGAGTGTGATGTAGACAGCCCTCATCACATGCTCTCTCCTCAAATCACTACCTATTACTTTTACTGGCGATAATTCCAGAGTGTGGGACACAGCTTACGCCCTCCCTCACACACACCAGGTCGTGGGCAGACGTCACCTTTATTCCCCACACGGTGTGACCTCCTCAGGTTATGTGGGTGAAGCGAGTTTTATTTACTTCGTGTAAAAGCACGATATAATTTTTAATTCCTTCCGATGTACTTAAAGGCATAAAACCGGCTGTGTCCCCAGCGTACCAGGTTACCTGGTGGGCCACGGCAGAGCGGCCGTGCCTTGGGCGCAGCCTGGGACCCCCCCATTTCGCACGTTTTGCAGGCCCGGCCTCTGCGCGCTGCTCGCCGCGCACAACCGCGGACCCGCCGCGCTGCGCTGGGGCCAGGCGGACACCGGCCAGCTCCTCCCGCTGCCGCAGCCCGCCGCGCGCCCGCTCCCCCCAGCGCCGCTACCGCCCGCCCGCCCGTTCGCTTTCCACAGGAAGAGGCGGGGCGAACGGCGCACGCGCGCAGCGGTGAGCCGGGCGGCGGCGCTGGCCGGGGACCGCGGTCACGTGGTGCCGAGGCTGGCAGGGCGCTCTCCGCGGCGCGCCGCGCATGCGCGGGGCGGATGTTACCGCCGCCGTTAGCACTGCCAGCGCCGGGGCTCTATGGGGAGAACATGGCTCCTTTCCCCGAGGAGGTGGACGTCTTCTCGGCTCCGCACTGGCGGATGAAGCAGCTCGTGGGGCTCTACTGCGATAAGGTAGCGGATGGGGGCGGCCTCTGCCCCGCTCCCCTCGGGCGGGAGGGCGCGTTTCGGGAGTGCGCAGCTGTCATCACCCCGGCCCCGCCGGCAACTTCTCACCGATGCTGCGGAGCTCCCGGGCGCTCCGGCCCTTCCCACCGCGGCAGCGGGGCTGGTGCTGCCGCCTTCCCCGCTGCCCTCCGCGCCCCGCTCGGCCCTTTGAGGGCCGGGCCGGGGATCCCCTCGCCTTTCGCGCCCCCGTGCTCTGCCGAGCTGCGCGCCGGCCCCCGCTGGGGGTATCCCGCTTTCCTCAGCCTGGAGCAGCGGCGCTTCCTCGCGGGGACCGCGCCTTCCCGCCGCCTTCGCCCTCCGCCGGGCTGTGGGGAGCGGGCGCCGGCCCACACCCCTCCGGGCTGGCCGCCTCGGGGCTGGGGAGGGGGCGCGGGGCGGGCGGCGGCGCAGCAGCCGCCCCCGGGGCTGCGGGGGGGAGCCCTCGGGCCCCGGGGGGGGCGGGGCAGGCAGCAAGGTCCTTCGGTTTTTGTTAATTAACCGGAGCGCTGCACAGTGCTCGCTAACAGGCTGCACGCGGCTGTGTGCGCAGCGTTAATTGGCGAGCGGCTTAAAGGTGCCCTAGGTAGGCTTTATTTTAATGTGAAATACATATAATTTTACTCGTGGAAAAAGTTAATTTTTATTCTTGCATCAGAGTGGTTAGTAAGCAAGGCTGATGTGTCACCTGAAAGGCAAACTTTGCTGCAGCAGCTTGGAGTGTAATGGAAGGGTTTCAGGCAAACACTTCAGAGCCAGCACTTGTACTGAGAGCTGTACTGCCTCCCATCGCTGGGCACAAACAGCTGGCTGGGGAACCAGACTGGCTAACAGGCATTTAAAAGGGAGGTGAAGTTACAGGAGAGACAGTATAATAGCTTACTGCTGCCAACAGGATGGGGGAGTTCTTGCTTCCTTCCCTTGTTTTCCACATGCCACCTTGTACTGCTCTGGGGCTCACCAGGTCCCGTCGTGTGAGCCTCTTCAGTTTGCTAACCTGGTCGAGAAATGGGTTGTTCTTTGCTGGGTTAGCTAACTGAACAGGCTGAGCAGAGGATTTGGTGGGCAGAGATGAGACCTTCTGTAATTCCACTTTGTCTTTTATCTGTGAGTGTGTTTGTGGTTAACTTTATTTCTGATCCCTGGCAGCATGAAAACTGGTGATATCTTAACAGAGTGGATTTTACATGAAGGGAAAGGAGCACCTGGGACTCTTCTTCCCCGTGGCCCCAGCAGCAGTGTTAGCGTACTGTTGACAGCAGCTGAGCAGGTTTTGTTTGAACCTCCAGATATTGTAGTCATTTCGGCTTTGTTCCTAGGGAGGCATTTCTGTCGCCTTTATTGAGCATCCCACTAGTTTTTACCAAATTTATCATGACTTGCTAAAAGTAAAACTGCCTGGGCAGGAATGGTTGGTTTTCCTAAATATTGACAAATTTGATTAAAACTTCCCAGTTTGCAATGAACAAAATCTCTTATTTTATGAAAAACTTTATATAGGAGTTTACTTGTTTCCTCTTTCTTTTGAAGAAGCGCAAGCATGAATGAAGGGTGCTTTTTTAAAAATGTTAAATCTTGCATTTTTTGACCCTGTTTCAGAACTTGGAGACTGTGCCTGGCCTATGACCTTTGTATTAGAGTAATGCTAACTTAGCATCAGAAACAATTCTGAACTGTGTTTGACTTTCCTTCTTGTGTGATTGAGATGCTGTAATTAGATAAGACTGTAGTTCTGCTTACATGGCAATTATAATCTCTAACACCACGCTCTTTTTAAACTTAGTTTGTCCTTGAGGTGTCTTTAATTTTGTGAGTTACATGTAACTGCTGTTCCTCATGTTCCCTGTACACTGTAATATAGTTGTGGTCTGTTAGTGGATGAATTCTGTAAATTCCACCACATGTTAGCGAGGGTGAAATGGGTGCATCCATGCTTTGCTTTTCAGGGTTAACAACTATGATGTTTCTGATGGTATATAGGTACTTCCTTTAGGACAGAGAGACACAGTTTATTTTGTTCTTCCAGGACTTGATGTGAGTCAAAACAGTGAATCAGACATTCAAGATGTTTGGTATATTAGGAAAGTTTTCCTGCTTCTTTTTTAACTGTTGCTAGAAGAGATCTCACCGTACCTTTGCTGCATTCTTCAATGGCATTTTTACCTACGTTGTACACAGTGCCCTGGAATAACTAAAATTCTGTTTTGTAAGTAAACCCACAAATTTACCAAATCTATCGCCTACTCTGATGATAAATAGATTCCTTAAGTCCTCCGAGGATGTACCCCCCTGTAGGTAGTGGAGTGCTACAGCAGACAGTTTTTACAGTTAAAATGCATTTCCTAATGCCTGACGTCATCTTTTCTACAAATAGAGCAGATTCTGTTTTCCTATCTCTAGTGAACCGTTCTTCATTTTCAGAAAGATCTTGTGCCCATTTGCAAATTGTAGCCGAGTCCTCCATCTTAGTTACCTGTTTTCTGCCCTAAGCAGGCTGATTCATTCTATTTCACCATATGGGTCACGCTCTCTGTACCTCAGTGTACTTGTTGCTTTTGTCAGGACCAAGCTGCTGTTCTGTAACAGTTTAAGCTATCTGACTGCTGCTGTTACGACTGCGTGCCTTTCTTGCTCCCATCAGCACTTGAAGTGACTCACAAAGGCTCTAAGCTGGCAGAAAACATTTATTTTCTGCAGTGGGGTAGTTTTTCTGCTGATGTATTGCTGCCAGCAAGCACTGGTCAGATGAGTACTGAAGCAATGAGAGGCAGAGGGTGGGACCGTGACAGCCAGCGACTAGATTGGCTTAAGCTACTGTGAAACCTCAGCCTAATTATGTCTATGTTTTCCTGAAATCTGTTGTGCAAAACAGGACGCTGCTGGTGTTGAGTAGAGCAGATGTGTTTTGGATGTGTTATTCTGCAAGCTCTTATTTTGTTTTTTAACACCAGCGTACTTGCTTTGTGGTTCTCTATAATCCTGTGCTTCTCTGAGGGCTGATACTCAAATTTCCTTCCATATTTGTCATTAGACTTCTATTCTGTATGTAGAAGTATGTGCTTGTCCAGGTTAACATGCTGGTGTCCAGTGGACTGTTTCTGTTGTCACATTATGATCTTATATATCCTGCACTCAAGAATGCGCCACTGGTGTATTACCAGCTTTCCTGCTTTCCCAGTTGTGGCTGAAAGTATCCTATCTGTCATACACAGATTTCAGCTGATCATGTATTGAAAATCCCGTTGTGGTTTGGCTTGAAAACATTGCTAGCTATGGCTTGAAAGCACTACTTGGAAGTGCTTGAGCTCCTCTGTGATTTCCCTTAGTCTGTATGAGTTTGCTGTAAGGCAAAACAGTACCAAAAACCTTAGAGAAATCATGATCTGTTACATGTATTGTCTTCCTCTTAAGAAGTTTTGTTATCTTATCAAAAGGAAATCAGATTTTTTTTTTCTCAACAAATCTGTGCTGGCCGGTTGTTACTTCATTAGCTTCAAGATCAGGGCTACTCAAATAGCCGACTCTGATCTGGATACACACTGCAGTTAAATTTTGGCTGGGCCTGTCCCGGAGACCAGATACCTGGTATCACTCTGTGAGCTTGCAAACTTCCTGCAGTCTTGTGGAGTTACTGCAGCTGCAGAGTATGTTTTCAAATCTTTGTGTTACAGAATTACCCAGCAAATTTAGGCTGCTGTAGGGAAAGCAATTGGAAAAACAGTCATTCTCTAAATGCTGTAATGCAGTTATTGGTGATTGATGGCTTGTTCTCATGTCTTCCTGTCCGCCTCTCAAAACTAGCATGACTGAGTAGATCTGTGGCTAGCTGCTGCTGGAAGGGTTAATTGTTGATGATATCCTCTGTGCTTGTCTGGCCCCTTGATGAGCAGCTAGTTCAGCTAGCCCACTGAAGCGAAAGGTGATTCAGTAAAACCAGCTCAGTAAGAGGTCAAACAAGCTTCAGAACCAGGTTGACAGAATGGGAGGAGGGAACAGGACTAACCATTGGAGAAGTAAACAGCTGCTTTAATAGCTCAGCTTTATTGTGAAACCTTTGGGTGTTTGATCAAAAACATTTGAGGTCCTTCTGTTTGCCTGACTTCAGTCTTCTGTGATCTCACTTTTCTACAAAAGATCTCTGGAGTTATTTCTCATGGTTGAGTAATTACTTTGACTACTTCTTCCAGGAAATTCAGATCAATTTTGTCTGTTCTGCTGAGTTGAAGACGTTGAACTTGTATAAATATTTAACTAGTATTTTTCTTTTCTAGCCTATGCTTCTGACTCCTTGTTAAAAATTAATTGCCGTAAATATTTTCCTAATTAACTTTCTTATGAAGAGTTGAGCAAAGATGACAATTTTGTTATCTCTGCCTTTCCTGTTAAATAGTTGACTTGAAGTATCCCTTTTATCTATCTAGACTTTTTTTTTGCTGTTTTTTTGTGTCCTCTGTCCTTGTTTGAAGTCTAAATGTTGTTCTGTTCTGCTTACCTGCAGTGATAAATTCTTGGTTATTTTTGTAAAATTCTTTTCAAAACTTCCATATAGCTAAGAAGTTCCTATCTTTATTTCCTAATAATGGTTTCTTTTGATAACTTGAATTTCTCTTTCACCTTTGTGTCTATTTCAGTCGCTTTCTATTGTGCTTCAGTTGTTTCTCTTCCTTGCAAGCTTTGGACTTTGCTGAAGAGAATGGATTGTTTTCATGTGTTAAATTTGTGATGTTCTTACAGTAAGGATATTGCAGTTGAACCATTTTAGGAGTGGAAAAAAACCTCCTGAATTAAGTTGAATTGATGTTTTAAAGCATTGGGCAGGGAATTAGGTGACCACATTATAATTGCACTTTTTGTGGCCGCAAGAGGGACTGAAATCTGAAAAATGAGACGAATAATCAACATTCTGACTTTCTATTTCAAAGTCAAGTGTTTTTTTTCTTGATGTCCTTCAAGTCTTGATGAAGATAAGTCTCTTTACCAACATTTGTTGATTACAAACAGAAAGCTTTGATTCTACTTTTGAAATCCCTTTTCAGTGTTTTGCTACACTGCCATTCATTTTTCACTGCTGCTTCAAATATGTGTATGCTAATTTAGAAATTGACAGTGTTTAGTTATTACCAATTAACATTCTGTAGCTTTGAGCACTTGCCTTCACCTATGTTTAGAATGTTGAGAAGTAGCTACTTAGGATGCTTAGTGTTAATAAGTCTGCAAACGATGGGCTACACTAGCACTATAGGCAGAAGTTGGAAGGAAATTAAACCTCCTCATTAGCATCTGGAGATAGGTGAGCAATTTGCTGTCCATGCCACTTGAGTATTTAATTAGAAATTTTACCAGTCATCTTTCCATCTTAGCTTCTGGATGCTGAACAGTTCAGTAACTTCTTGCTACTGAGAAATAACACCTTTGAATTAATTTTTCATGCAGAAGAATATTTTGAAGATGAATCTGGAAGTGACATTGTGTTTTAAATATCCACATTTTAAAGCAAATGCATTTTAAATAAAGTGCCAAAGGAGGTCTGAAATGGAGGGCAATAGTGAGTTTAAGTGAGGGTCTTCAGACCTGCATAACAATTTTGCTCCTTTTTTCAGGACACTTTTAGCTCTCGTTGCTACCTCAAACCTTCTCACCATTTCTTTATTTTTTGACTAGCAAAACATATATCAGATGTGTCACGGAGGCACCCACAAAACCTGTAGAGCAGTCACTCAAACCACTCTGACAAACCCAAGCAAACCTTGAGCCCGAGTGCCAGGCAGAGGTGCTCACAGACAGAGCAGCTACTTAAAGTGACGATTTATTGTAACCAAAATTACGTAGCACTTCAACAGACCAAAGTACATCACAAGTTTGGATGTCGGGTGGGAATATAGTACTATGCAACTGGACTTAAGAATTCCAAGGATTTGCAAGTAGTACTTTAGAAGGATGACTCAAAATGTGCACACATGCACCCACAAAAGTGGGAAAATCTCCCACTCGGGTACCAGGAAGCAGAGTCACTCATCCAAAGGGGGTGAGGGCTCACTCAAGGATCTCCAGAAGTGTTCACTGACTAAAAGGGGGGAATGGTGATGGGGAGTTTCCTTGGGCAGCATCCCAATCCAAGGGGAGAGTCCCCAGCTGCAGACCTGCTGGTCTGTGGAGAACCAACTCCAGTCAGCTGTCTGGCAGGGCTCTGTTTACACCCCAGTCCAGTCTGGTCCGTGGTCAGTCCTGATCTGCCAGGGACTGTGAGCCTGGCACCAGGCCAGGTAATTACCTGAACGAAAGGTAAAGCTCGAGTCTTTGTCAGGCCTTCAGCAGGCCCCAGTTGCTACTGAGTCTTTGGTAGGCCTTAGTCAGGGTGGGTGTGTCTGCCACAAGATGTTTCACCCTTCTGTCTCTCTTTTTTGCCTTCATAAGAAAAAACAGGGGTTTATTTTCTTATGCTGGGCACAGTAGCAGAGTTTTTTTCCAACTGATTACTTAGCATCTATTTTTGCTCTTTAATTGTAAGAAAACAGTTTTCTCTTCACCCTTTGGATGTTGTTCTTTGTCCTTTCTTCCAGCCTGCTCTGGAGAGCAGTGATAACCCACCTTTGCCCTTCTCTGCTTTAAGCAACAACAATTCATTCTCTCCTAATCTGTGGTACAAACCCCCCCAACCCAACAGGGTAATGGTTACCTTCTAAAAAGCTAGGGACTGTAATTAGTGTGTGTCTGGGTTCATACAGGTTTGATGCAGCTATCCTAGGATATGCTTTAACTAATTAAATAGAGTACAAGTTGTAATTCCTGAGAGACTTGGCTTTGTATTTTTTTTGTTTTTGCAGTTGGTACCCAAGGTGGATTAAGCTGGGGTGGTGAATTTTTCCGGTGCTCACCTTTAATTGTGTTAGGAAATTGCAGTGAGACTGCTGCAGAGGGGCAAGGGCGTTTTTGCTGTATTTGTAGTTTGTGAGTTACTGCAGTGGGAGACTGGAGAGGAGCCTTGAGGCTGCTGTTATTTCACTCTAGATGTGTCCTGACAGAAGGCCAAAAGGCCAGGTCTTAGCAGGAACCTGTCTGTGTGAGGGTTTAAGATGGGAAAGAAGCTTTCTGTGGCATCTAGAATGTGTATGAGAAATGCTGTGACACAGATACCTAAATAACAGCATCATTGTGAAGTTTTCATCATGCTTTCATTTGCAACCCTTATCTTTCATGACCTTACTAGATATTTTTTTAGCACTTTGTCGGGTTCATCTCTGCACACCTAGTGACAGCCTGTGTCCCTTCATTCCTGGTAGACTTCTACTTGTGGAAATCAAATGATGGAGGAGGCTCAGCTGATTTTACCAGTGCTTCCTGAGCTGTGCTTTCTGTAGCTGTCCCCAAGGGGGTCTGACACTACTTGTAGCAATCTTGCATTTGACACTTGCATCACTGAAAATCTTGGTGCAGTCAGTCCCATATTGTTATGTCTCCTTCTGAAAAGCCCTTCATGATTCAAAAACCAATCTACAGGTGTTCATTAGACAAAATTGACTGTGTATGTAGTGCCAGAGTGATGTGAAAGACCCCAATAAAAATGAAATACAGCAGTTTGTTTGCATCTCCACTATGCTCTTATGCTTTGCATTTATCATCTCAAACTTAGCCTTTCAAAAATAACAAGTACAAGATTTTTACCTGCCCTTTTGCCCTATTTTTCTCTTTGAAAAACAGAATAATTTTGTCTTCCATAATATTTGAATTAATGAATATAGTGTTTGTTTGGGTTCTGGGTGTTTGCGTTGTTTTTTTCTTTCTTTTCGAAAGGTTGTTTTAAGATTTTAGTTAAGATGCAGAACAATTGACAAGACTACACAGAAGACAGGATTATATAGAGAAGACAGATGGAGGGGCAATTGAAAGTTTTGGATTTCTTGTTGAGTTCTGCCAGATCCTGTCCTGCCTGACTTACTAATTACTATTATTTTGGGTTACCAACAGCCAAGAAAAGCACCCAGGGTACAAAACCTATGTTACTCCTCTGATTTAAGGCTTCATACATCCAAACAGCTGGAGCATGAAGTAGTTCAGCTAATTCTTTTACTGTTCACCTCGTATACCTCTACATAAAGATAAGCCAAGGAGCAGGTGATGCTGAGAGGACAGTCATCCTTTCTGTTAGGCTCTCTTGGCATTGTGGTTCTTCCTTGGGGACAATATAAACTGAACTACTTGCTGTGGATTCCTAAGAAAGACCTTGATGTAACTGTGTGTCACTACAGGCTGGCTGTCAGGCTAGTGCTGTGACCAGGTGAAAAAAAAAAAACAAAAACAACCCACTAAGAAGGCACAACTTCTTACTGGATCAGTACACCAAGTGAGTTCATCTTGCAGCTGTGAAATTGCTAGAGCATATTCCAGGGAAGCTGTAGGAATGTACAACTGGAAGCAGGGGCAGGGCTGCTGCTTCTAGGTGTTTCCTCCTCCACCCCCTAATTTATAGCAGATTAAGTATAACATGAAACTGCATGCCCTTGGTGTTGACACAGGCACACCTTGTTACGGTCATTGTCCCTCCATTTTCTTGCTCATAAAATTGAGATATCTCTACAGAGTCCAAGTTCCTGTCTTTTGAATTTTAGTGCTGTCACATATGCAAAGTGATAATACCTAAAAATGTAAGAGTGGAAAGTTGTTGATTAGTTGATCAACATTAGTTGATTAGTACTGCCATGCTTTTTTTTGGTTTTGGTGCTATTTGATTCTAAAAATATTTTATTTTCTTTTTTAAATGGAAAAGATTTTACTGTTTTTTTTAAAGTGATTTTTAAATCTGCTGAGTTAACTAGTGGTAGAAATCAAGTCTGCATTGATCATCAGGAACACTGTATCTTTATTTTACCTCCAGTTGCAATCAGCTGGTTGTATAGGTCTTAATGAGCACAGTGGTCACACATGGAAGGCAGAACATGTAGCAATGACCTACCAAAAGTGTTAGGTGTAATGATACATGAAAAGGAAGAAAAATTGCTTTCAGTTTTTTCAGATTCTAGACTGAATTTTTAGGGTTACTGGTTGTTCAGAATTTACAGGTACTGATGAGGAAACCCTCATTTGAAGTAAAGCAGTTTGTGAGTTTGTAGCCACTTTTAATTTCTTTAACCTTGAGTAATTATTCTGTTTCTAATTTTTGAAGTCTTTGGGCAGAGTAGAAAAATCATTTTTCCCTTTCCTGTTCTCTTCATATTTTTGTTGTTTTCCAGCTCATAGTTGGGAATAGGCAGATCCTTGTAACTGGAGAAGTTAGCACACAGCATAGACTTTGCTTACTGCTGTGCTAGTCTGATAAGAGCAGAGTACTTTTTCTTTATTCCTCTTTGCTACTTTCTCCTTGCCAGTTATTAGCATGCTTGGATATTTTTAAGGAAGAAGCAAACCTTTCCACTCATTAAATGTATTTTTGGCATAGATATTATGAAATAACTGTTTCACTTTACTCACTGTAAACTAACATTTCTGGAAAATTAATTTTCTCCTTCTTCTAGGAAGACTTTTTTTCCATGTTGGCTCATAATGTAAAACACTTCCAGAAACTAAACAATACTATGTCTTGTTCAGTGGTTTAATTAGCAGTCTTGAGCTTTCTTATTTTTTCACATTTTGGATAGAAATATCTGTGTCTTCATCTCGCAGAAAGTTTCATTTTTTTCATGGAAGCACTAAAGCCACAAAGGAGGTGCAAGAGTTGAATGTAGATTTACCTTCAGTTGAGCGTCATGAACATGAAGCACTGTATAAATAGCAATTACTGTTAATCTTGCTGGTATTGTCGTCTTGTTCTTGAAGCACAAAAATGAAATAATAGCTTACAGTAAGGAGGAGCGTGTTTGCCATGTCTCTGCACATTCATCTTGACCATGTTAATGGCTCTGTAGTAATCCAGTGGAGTTGGACGCTCACCTAAAATCACTACGTGATTGAGCTACAAAGATTTTTTTCAAGCATAGCTATTCTTTAGTTGCGCAATTTGGGGTTTAAAAGAAGTTGTCCATCATGTGATTTCTTAATTCAGAGTTGTGTTGGTTTTGTTTTTTTTTCCTGTGAAGGAAGGGTGGAATTACCTGATCTTGAATCAATGGCAGAAAACTTCTAAGATCTACAGCCTAATAATCCTAATACTAGTTTACACATTGCTTTCAACCCTTATGAAAAGTCAATATTTCTTTTTTCCTCCCAGTCTTTATTTTTATTATTGTATACTGCAAAATCCCTAAATTGACCAGTTGAGTACAAAGAAATTTGGAGAACAGCAGTCTGTTGCTCAGACTGTTTGGATTATGTATAATTCTTAAATTTCATGAGGCTTCAGGACACACCATGGCTGTTTCTCTTGTGGTACCGCTCCTCAATTCCAGTTTGCATTTCAAACACAAGAATAGTTGTGCTGTGACTTACAGTTGTTTAAATCTAACGTCTTCAAAAGTCCAGAAAGCTCCCAGGTGTCTCTAACGCCTTGGCTGTGGTAATCGGTTTAGTGCTGTGTGTTGTAAGCCTGCCCAGGGATCACACACGCACTGTGCTTTATATTTTTGACCAGTCAGCAAATATACTTAATACAATCCATTTCCTTCCCCTTGCTGTTCTCTTGGGATTCTCCATCTGAGTTTTGGGGGTGGTGGTTTTCTTTTTGCACTACTAAACTCCTGTACTAGTTTTGCTTGTGCAGAGCTGGTGAAAAGTGGACCTTGGAGTGGAGCAGCTGCTATCTGTTAATAGTCTTCATCCCCTGTCATAAGACTTCATCAGTCTTGGTAATGAAATTACAGATCTAAGTGACTTTGTTGCTAGGCTACCTGTCCTCTGAAAAGGCAGTTTTCTGCAGCTTAG
This sequence comes from Podargus strigoides, assembly GCA_028020825.1. NCBI lineage: Eukaryota > Metazoa > Chordata > Aves > Caprimulgiformes > Podargidae > Podargus > Podargus strigoides. The sequence goes on along the minus strand of CM051621.1, from coordinate 16,122,438 downwards.
GCTGACCTTTTTAATGTACCGATTGCCGATTCAAGTACAGTCATTAAACTTCAGTATCCTCTCTATAGTTCCTAGTCTCTTGGCTATCTGCTGGAAGCCTCAGTAGCAGAGGTGAATATGCAAGTGTTTCATGTTAGAGAGGCTTCTATAACTGTACATTTATAACAGCAATTCTTAAATTACATCCACAAATGGATTCTTTATTTAATCCAGATTTGTGGATGGTAATAGGTTGGTTAAACAGAAGTTTGAGTCCTGAAAAAATTTTGAGTCGAGAGGATGAGAAGATGCTATTTTGTATCACAACCAATTTTTTTATTTTTTTATTTTTTTTTTAACCCAACAGCAAAATATGATAATTTTATCTGACCTTCCTGTCACACACTTCAGCAGCCTTGTCTATGTTTTTACATCAATCAAAATGCCAAGAATTTTGAGCAGATGGGATTCTTAGGGAAAAGAGTTTTTGGTCACTGACTTCAGGTATTGTAGATCCTTACAAGTGAACAATTTTGAGACAGTCCTTGGTCAAGAGAAATGCTACATTAGAAACCAAACTTAACCTTTATTGAGGTCTGAGTCACAAATGGCTGGAGTTGGGGAGGCTGCCCTGTGTACGTAGTATTTCTTCACCCATTTCCTGTGCTTGGTCAGGCTTCTGCTTTTCAGTGTGGAAAGTCTAGCCTGTAGTTCCACCTGGTACCAGTGCTCTGTATATTTGCATTCTCTGACCTTAGCATAGGATAGAAATGCTCTTCAGAGCCAAGATCTTGTCCGATTCGTGATGTGTACATTGCAATTCATGCTTCAAATCGTAACAGTGCATCACAAACATAAGAATTTTTTCTGACCTGTCAGCAGTTGGTCTAAAACATACTGGGGAAAAAAACCCACAACCTTAACTTTGCCTCATTTTTTATCTCTGCTGAGGCTAGGTTAATGTGTTTTCTCCATAATGACCGTAATGACAGTGATTTTGCTTGTATGAACAGAGTGTAAGGTACAGTATGCACAGCTGACTTGGAGTTGCATTAAGTACTTGGCAGATGTCCAGTGTGTTTTGGTTGCATTGCTGGTGGTTGCCAGGAAGTGGCAATGCAATGTCAGAATGAATAAGTGCATTTGTTCTTTCTTTTTTTTTTTTTTTTCTTTTTAAATGATAGAAGTTTTATGGTTATTTTTGATGTATGTGAGCATTATGTATGAACATATATGTCTCAGATTCCTGTTTCTAGTAAACCCCTTAGATTTCCAAAGTCTCTGTAAACTAAAACACTTCTAAATACTTCAGTGGCTTGGCTTGTTTTCTGAATTAAATTAATACACTCTTCTTTTTAGAATGCTAGCTCTTGTATACTGCTGTAGGCTACGATTTTTGAAGCTGCATGTGGAATAAAACATTAGAGTGGAAAAAATACTATATTTCTTCATTCGCCAAAGGAAAATGCAGTTTTATAATGTGCTGTCACTAACGGTGGCTGTTTTGTACGTGTGTATGGCGCTACCATGTTAGCTAGAACTTTGTGCTGTCTTGATTCGTTGGTTCTGGGTCCATTGGAAACCTTTTCCAACAGCTTGTATAGTTTGTATTCACTTGGTAGGACTTTGTGTTGCTTGTGGGTGGTACATCCAGAAAGGTATACTGGGGGTCTGATGATAATGGCTTCTCAGTACAGACTGAAATGTAGACCTGGGAAAGTGGTTAAGCCTTTCAGTTACCTGCCAGGCTGGGGAGATTGCGTTGATGGCTTACTGTTTTAATGAACTGTAAGAGGAAACATATACATGAAAAGACCATGAATAATGAGTTTTTGAAAGCTTAAAAACACGTTTAAGGGTTTTATATAGAATTTGTGTCAGTTCCTGTTAACAAATAAAAATCAAATGGCAAGTCAGTCATGAAAGTGAAAATAATCGTGAATTCTGTGTATAATTTCAAGAGTCGTATTAATAGGGGTATTATATAAATGTTTGTTAATCTTTAGTATTCAAATGCCAATATTAATTCTTCCCATTTCTGGAAGAAGTTGTATTTTAATTATGTTTTAATATACCGATTAGAGAAATTACAGGGAAGTTACTATTCAAATTGAAGAGCAGTTTGTGTGTTCTTACAAATCAGAGATTCAAGTGCATAGGTATCTGTTGCGCTTGAAGATTGGAATTAAAAGTATTCTTTACTCTTAGTTTTTTGTCTTTTGAAGTGAATTGCTTGAATAGCAAATTCAATTTTTATTTTTGCCAGTTTGAAGGTTTTCAGCTTTTATGTTGTAAGTAATGGGCGCAGTGACTAACGGAAGCCTCATACCTTTTCTAAGGATTTAACTTGACCTTACCATGATTTTCATTGATTTTTTTAATGAGCTTTTCTTTCTTCTAGCTTTCCAAGACCAACTTCTCCAACAACAATGATTTTCGGGCTCTTCTGCAGTCTCTGTATGCCACATTCAAGGAATTTAAAATGCACGAGCAGATTGAAAATGAGTGTATCATTGGTTTACTTCAGCAACGTAGCCGGACAGTGTACAATGTGCACTCGGACAACAAACTCTCAGAGATGCTTAGCCTCTTTGAGAAAGGGTTAAAGAATGTAAAGGTAAGTAGACTACAAGAAGGGTTTGTGTCCTAAGGTAAACATGCTGTGATTTTGTGTTAGTTTGCCTCAACTTTTCTTAATGCTCTCTACAAATAAACTAAGGAGGAAGAAGACATATTTGTGGTTTCTTGATACAGTAGTGAAAACTTTCCAGTCTGAAACACAAATTCTTTTGCCTTTTATCACAGTTACTCAATTTCTAGTAAAAATTCTTTTTAGAGGTGTTTTTTTGATAGAAGTCCATCACTGCATAATTGGAGGTGTTTGGGAGAGACAACATGGAAGTTTCAGATATGAAGACTGCTCTGCTAATTGGTCAAAACAGTTTCTGACTATAGAAATATTTTTTTATTAATTTGTAGGGAAACTCAGCATATCTTTTTTTGTGATGCTTGCATTGTATTATTGTCACAAATAGAGATGATCACCAGAATTAAAGATAACAAAAAAGGCCTTGTTTTATTCTGTTAGTGAGTCATGTATTCCTTCTGGTAATGTGTTGCTCAGTAATGCTGTTAATGTTCCAGTCTTCAAGAAATTATAAATGTTATTTCTCCAGCTGGCTTTTCCACAACTTACAGTTGTTGAATTCTTCTACAGTAGAATCCTACTTGAATTCTGCCATGTCTTTCCTCTGGGCTGCACAACTCAACTCCCCTTTCTTGCATTCTACAAACAATAGTCTTCAGTAATAATTTGACATCCCATATTACTAGTACGCATGGTCTGTATTTTCAGTAAGAAAAATACTAAATATGTGGTTAATTGATTCCATTTTACTATCTAGGCTGTTTTTGACCCAGGAATCCTGCAAATAACTTTTTCCCTGTGCATATCAAACCTTAAAATTTGTCTGAAGCTGTTTCCATTAATGAAATGAAAAATGAAGGAAAGTGGAGGAGAAGGGAAAATTAACACTTGGCTTTGTGTCATACCTTCTCTGACAGAATGCTAGTGTTATTCTGTTACTTGACTCCTTAAGTGTGGAAAAACAAACTTCTCTAGCTCTCTTTAGATATGTTAACTTATTTTTTTGAGAGTGTGGTTAGTTTAATTTAAACTGATGCCTCAAGCTTTTTTCTATAGTGGTCAGGTTTTCTTGATGGTGAAAAAGTTTGGAAAGAAAAACTTAGGGTAAGTGTTGTAAGAGCTATGAGCAACTTAAGTGTGTTGCAATTATTGGGCAGGCTTCAGAACCAGCTTCTTATTACTGGCATAGAGAACAAGCTAACAAATTGGTAGTTGAGGTTGGTCTAACTTTTAACATTTTAAAAAGTCAGTTACATCTTTATTTAAGAGTTCTTTCCATTTCTAAAGTAAATATCTATAGAGCATGTATGACTAAATTTTGTTTATAATTTGGAAGCTAGAATGGTAGAACAACTCATGTGGAATGTGTGCAGTTAAAAGATGAAGTAGAACTGCTGTATCCTAGAATAATTCTTATGCAAAACATGCAAATACTTATATTAGTCTGTTACTACTTTGAACTTGGGGTGTGACTGTAGATTGGCAGACTTCAGTCTTTGCTCCAAAGTAAAAATATGATTAGACAAGTTAATTTATATCTGATAACAAAATAAATTGGAATCGGGCAGGAAGGGAATACTTTGTTCTGCCTACTAACAGGCTAGTACAGACTGTCAGCTTGTTGTGAAACTTTGTAAGTGAACACATTCTTACCATGAAATAGAGCAAACATGCTGCATGCATGAGGGAGACATAATGAGCTTTACTTTGAAACACTAGTTTATTTAACAGTTCAACCCTTGAATGAGTGGACAAGATTAGATAATAGTTAAATCTTTGCTTTCTTCTCAGAATGAGTATGAACAGCTAAACTATGCGAAACAGCTGAAGGAGAGATTGGAAGCCTTTACCAGTGATTTCCTTCCTCATATGAAAGAGGAAGAGGAGGTAGGTCAAAACTGTCCTCAAATATTATGCTGATCTTCCTTGGGGTTTGGAATGACTGAATAGAGACAAAAGGCTTAAGGTTCAGTTTTTTCACAATTCTCTGTTTTTATTACTGTGCCAATTTGCATTCAGGACTGTGGTGCCATTGTTATGTTCTGACTGCCAAGTGACACATTCTGAAACAGTGAATATATTGAAAATTTATGATGAAATTTTGGTCCGTCAAAGAACTGATAACAGAAGTCCACTGGGGCTGGGATTTGTTTGCAGCAGGTAGTTATTTTAAGGGCATGCATAGCAAAACTTAAAGGAAGAAGTCCTGTAAACCAATGCTTTATGACTCAAACTGACACTCCCAAACAGCCTCTGACCTATATTTGAGACATAGACTAGTACTGCCAGTCTGATGATTTATGGGTATCCAAAAACTGGGAAGCATCTTCTGGAGAGAGTAAAATCTTCCGAAGTCTGTCCAAGAGAACTCTTTTCTCATGTTTTTCTTCCTTGCCTCTTTGTCTTCTCTGTGAGTACCTCGATAAATTACGTTATTTAAACAACTGTAATCACTTCCCTGTTCTGTTGGAGAAAGCAGTGAAACAGCTTGCCTGAGACTATGCAGTGATCCACTGGCAAGCAGAGGGCTGGAACTCAAAACTTCCATGGTCCTGTCCTTGGATTCACTTAATGTAGGACATATTTTGCTTGGAGAGAATTTGAAACAGGAAATTCTGCGTTGGTAGGTCGGTGTAGCATTATCAGCTATCTTTGTCAGCACCAGACTTTTTTTTCCTGTGCTTCAGGTTTTCCAGCCAATGTTGATGGAATACTTTACTTATGAAGAACTGAAAGATATTAAGAAGAAAGTAATTGCACAGCACTGCTCGCAGAAGGAGGCTGCAGAATTCAGAGGTCTTACTAAGTGGAACCAAGCAGAAGAGCTTCAGAAGGTCTTTAAGTATTCTGTGGATGAGAAGGCAGATCAAGGTGAAGCATCTAATTAAAGTTAAAGTAATTTTCAGGCTACAATTTTTATCTTAAAAGCCACATCAGTGACATACCTAAAGTTATGGACTGGCAGATAAAATAGTTTTTATAAAATGGGAGTTCCTTTGAACCAGTTTTGATACTTCAGGAACTTTACAGTTTGGTATAGGCTTCTTGGCTGGCTGTAATGTAGATAGTGCTTCACTGTTTACCTCTTATCAACCTTCTTCCTCTCCCTTCCCTCCCATGGTAATAGTTGATACAATAAACAGACAAAAATGATAATTAACTTCTAATTTCATACTTCCATTGAAATTATATTTTCTGTTTGCAGACTCTGCATTTAATTCTTGGTTTCCAGGACCGCTTTGTAAGCATCTCTGTTGGTTTAATAACACAGATTAGTTAGCCAACTGACAGTATTTCAGATTAAAAGCAACTGGCCTTTCCCAGCTCCACTGCCTAACTTCCCTGGGCCTCTTGGGAATCGGAAAGGAAGAAACTCTGTGTGGAGCAGTGCAAGTGAATGATCCCATGCAGTGTGTGAGTAGGTCAGGTGAAACATGCGTTCTGAAAGTGGATATTTAATTTGTGTTCGTTTGTAACTACCCTTCCTGACGAAGATTAGAGTAAGTGGATAACTACTAAAGTGCACTTCAGCCTTTTTTAATGAAGCAGCCCAAGTTGTCCATGTTTAGTTTTCACTTCTAACTAGCAAAGCAGAGTTGATGCCCCAAAGAAGGAGAATTAATGTACCAAAAGTGAAATACTGTGGGGTGTAAAAATGGTAAGTAGAGCAAGCCCTCATGAACTGACTTTGTGGTGTTGATAAGATGTGGTGCTCTCATTAGAAAAACTACTCTGTAATCAGATTTTTTTGATGAAACTTGACTTCTCTGTACTACTGAACTGGTCATTTTCCGTCCTCCAGCTGAAGCCTTCAGAAAAGATCATGGTCCGTGGTGTGAAATACTACTGAGTCTGAACAGATGAATGTGGCAGAAGTAGCCTTATGATATTACTTGCTGTTAAATTTAGCTGAAATAGCAGTTTTGGGGCAGTAGTAATTCTGAATGGCTCTAGACTTTAGGGAGAGGGAAATATGTGTCCTGCACCTATATATATATATATATATATATATATATATATATATATATTTTTAATGGAAGAAAATTACAGAGTTTTTAGTGCTGTGCAGTTTCAACTGCATTTTAGTGTGAAATTCTCTGTAGTTTTCCTGCAGTGACTTGCAAGGTGTACAAATAAATATATTGATTCATCAAGTGAAACTGTGTTTAATTAGATTCTTTTGAAGTAGCAACAGATTATTGGAGGGTAAAGTTTACATTATGTTCACTTTCGAAGCTTCTTTGCAAAAAGAAACCTGATCCTCATCTCACTGTAAAGTCTTAGGTGCTTTGTGTCGTAACTTTGAAGGTAAATCCCTACTGATTTATGAAACCTGCTATTTCTAAGGACTCCTGAAAACTTTTTAGAAATATTTTTTTGTCAAGTAAATTCTCCTTAAGCAAAGCATTAAAAATTCTCTTAAAACAGAAAAAAAACTCCACTAACCAAAGCCCTGAATTTGCTATTTTATATAGTTTGTAGCTCTCTTTGCACTATGGTGATAAGGGAGAGTTATTGGAGATGGTTCTTCCTGCTGTCCATTCAAGTATTACAGTGGTCAAATTTTGGTCTCTAACCTAGTCACTTTCCAACTTGAATGGCTTGTCAATTGTCTATAAAGCTAGAAACAAAATATGAGACAGCTGGAAGGAGTTAAGCATGAACTTCTTGCTGTGTTCCAGTCAAGAGGTTAAGGCTTTCTGTGAGAGTGGTCCCAGCTGGCAGATTGTGTCTGTACACACAGACAGACACACACATGTACAAAATGTATGACATAAGGCATTATTTTAAAGCATTTCATTTATCGCAGATACTGCTTTCATCTTGCTGTGACTGAGTAGCAGCAGTTTACTTTTGTCCAGGGGTTTTTTGGACTCTTGGGGGGTCAGGGTTGGAAAAAACTACCCAGTTGAGAAATAGGCAAACAGAAAACTCAGCTGATTTTTTTTTTTTTTGGTTTGTTTGTTGAAGGTGGTATTAGAGTGAAAGCTTTTTAAAGCCAAAGCAATAACCGATGTTTTTCAACTCTTTTGCCAAACAATTGTTTAAAATGTTTTCAGACACTATTTTTTCATTACCTGAGTCAAAATGTGAGTTTCACTATTATTATGTAAAGCTATGAAGATTTGCTTCACTTTACACATACTTTCTGTGTTTCAGAAACTGAAGTAACAGGGCACACCACAAATATTACTGATCTTCCTCCTGAAGTAATGCTGACCATTTTCAGTTACCTTAACCCCCAACAGTTGTGTCAGTGTAGTCAAGTAAGCACTGAATGGTCACAGTTGGCTAAAACTGGATCTCTCTGGAAACATCTTTACCCTGTTCGCTGGGCCAGAGGTAAGTTAAATTTAATTCTTCCTTTGAAAGCACGTCAATTATCAGAACTTCTGAGTCTATAGAAGTGAATTTTTTAGTATAGGCTGTTGGGTACAATGAACCTGAGAGCTGAGCACGCTGGAAAGGTGTACCCTTCTGGTAAGGATAGTGCCCTGAAACTTAGTTAAATGTTAAAAATCCCCCAAACATATCTCTATCTTGTAGAACTAAGAAATTAAAAGTTGTCTCATAACTTGTGGAGCTCTTGTATACAAACTGTTGATTAGTTTTACTGACATTTGTTTGCTTGTATGAATGCAAACAGGTATATTCACTAATACAACATATTAATTATGACTTAAGAATCTAAAAGTTTTTGAATTATAAATGCTGCTGTTACACTATCAGTAGTATTTTTATTTCATAGGTCACTAGGTAGAAATAAAATACATATATTTTTGTTGATTCCTGACTAGTATGTTTTCCTCTGAGAGGTCTGTCTTGTGATTCAGACCTAACTGCAGAATGGAAGTTTAAAACAAATAGAGTTCTAACATTTCCTCACGGTCTATTCTTAGTTTTTATATTCAGACTTCAAAGAAAATAATGGTATGAATATTAGGTTTTTGTATTGATGCATTAGATATCTTACTTGAATAACTTCTGCACTAAGCACTAAGTGGTTTGTTACAACTTCTGTTCCTCAAACTCTCCTGTTAATTAAAATTTCCTATTGAGAAGTGTAATCCTTGCAGAAGTACCTGTTCAAATAGACAAAATAGTCTGTATTCCAATGAGGCCAGTTACGAGTCATCAGAGTATATTTGTAGCTCTTAATATGTCTATTTGTATTTGTCCATGTTTATGTGAGTAATAAACAGTCACTGGAGTATGGCATTGCAGGCTTCCCAATTGCTGCCATGTCAGTGTAGTTGAGTAAAAAGGAGACAATTGGTCCTGTTTACTAAGCTGTATTTCATGTCCCTCTAAGATTTTGTGAAAAAGCTAACAATACTTAACTTAAATGTTGAGATATATAAAAGCTAAAAACTTCTTTCTGGCCATACCTTTATGGCTTCTAAAATCTGTACAAGGCAGAGGGGAGTTAAATCACTTTTGGGTCTGAATTATTTTTTTTTCTTTTTTGTTGGATAATTCTTACTGAAAATCATAAATTGGTCCCTGAGCTGCAGATGCCTGAGTGGAGAGAGGAGAGGTTTCAGAGTTCAAATTGTTAAATTTTCGTTTTCATCCAGTGCTATGCAAAAAAAGATAATTGGCAACTGCTTAAAATGACTTATTCCTAAACCTGGTTTTGGCACAACAGGAAGCTGGTCTCATGACGTACTGTCTACGCTACTATGGTTGTTTGTGCAGAAGTGCTCTAAGCTGTTTCTGTTTTAAGCACATCTGTACTGAGGGAGGCAGCAGACCTACTTATACTGAGCTTGATCCTACAATATCCTCAAACTAGAAGTAAATTATGCCTTTGTAGTAACCCTCAGGACGAGGGGGTGCCCTACCAGCTAAAACAATGGAGCTGTTGCTGATATTCATGTTCATCCAGTTGTTCTAGAAATTGATTATCTGTTGATTTGAGTCATATGTATGTTATAATCGAGTACTGTATGGCTGTTTTAAGTAGACTGCTTCTGGAACTTGGATTTTTTTGTTCCTGGACTTGTCATGTGTCATACTAAAAGTTGATGGTTAATTTATCTACCAGAAAGAACTTCTGAACCTATACACTCCAAGTATTCTGGAATAGTTTCTGGTATTTTTGCAATCAGATTGGTCCCTACTAAGAAGATAAGGGCAACAGACATGTCTCAGAATAGCATAATAGGCTGTGAGTTCTGTAACAGTACTGAAACTATTACAGGAATTTTTTAAGCCTTAAAATACAGATGAAACAACAATTATGTCAAGGTTCAGTCCAGCCTTAGTTGAGACGAATGCAAAATTTATCTGTATCTTCAGGCCAGGTCCCAGTATACTGAAAAGTTATCATTGCTGTTTTCTGCAGTGATGAGAATTTTTTCTTAACTTTTTTTTTTCCTTTTTTTCTTTCCTTCTTTTTTTGGGGGGGGTGGGGGGGGGAGTAGGTGATTGGTGTAGTGGTCCTGCAGCAGATGTTGAGACAGAACCTGATGAGGAATGGGTGAAAAATAGAAAAGATGAAAGTCGTGCTTTCCAGGAATGGGATGAAGATGCTGACATCGATGAATCTGGTAGGTAAATTCTGATTTTGATGTATGGGTTTGTTTTTTTTTCCATGAAGATGACATAACTATAAGAAATAAATGTATAAAATAAAATCTTTTCTGTAAAATAAGCTCAAAATACAGATTTTATCATAGTTGATACCAGTACATTATAAAAATGATAAATACAGTAATAATCTGTTGAGATTAAATGCTTACTAAGCCAAGTGAATTTACACAACAAAAAGGAACTTGGGAAGTTCTGTCTAGCAACTACTTAAGGTTCCTGAAAGAAGTGTGTTTTTCTCATCTTCATCTCATCATGACTCCCAGCTGGGTAAAAAAAAAAAGGGGGGGGAATGGGGGGTTGAGGAGAGGAAGAAGCAGGCAACCTGTTTTAATGAGCTGAATTAATTAATCTATGGGAGAGCAAACATGAGTGCAGGGTACGAGAAGAATTATGAGGATGTGTCTGGACTTCAGAAGGAGGTAAAAAAGGTAGGGTTCATCTCTTCAGGAAATTTAGATGAATCATCTTGTGTCCTAATGCATTGTAGGTTTAATTTAAAATTTGTCTTAAGATGTTAGATGACAGGATATGAAATGCTGTGTGAGATACTATTTCAGTGTGTAAAGCAAGTTGGTGGGAACAGCTGCCCTGCGCAGCAATGAGCAGTACATAGTCTGTAGTAAGTATTTCCAAGTCCTTTAATGATAATTTTCTGTTAAGACTTCTACTGTTCTTGCTTGCTGTTGGAGTTAAACTCTTCAGGACTGTCAGAAGGACAAGCAGATAGTTTTTAAAGATGAGGGTGAAATAGCATCCTGAGCTAGAATTCAGCAAAAGGTTGATGTAAGGTACTTTCTGAAACTTAAGCCTTGTTAAGCTTTCTTTAGTTTCCTGATAACTTATTTGATGTAAGGTGGCAATATGAATTCCAAGTGACTCGAAGCATATTTCAAGTCTTTCTCTTTGGTTTTATTTTGCAGAAGAAGCAGCTGAAGATTCACTTGCCATTAATATAGCACAAATGGAAAAACGTTTACTTCATGGCTTAATTCATCATGTCCTCCCGCTTGTAGGCTCCTCAGTGAAGACATTTGTATTGGCCTACAGTTCTGCAGCATCTAGCAAAATGGTATGTAATTTGAAACTGGCATTTAATACTTGTGACTATGCAGCCTCTAATTAATAACTGATGTGCCTGAGATTAAAACACTCGGGTGGTGAAATTGAGTTGCAATTCAAGGGAATGTTAATTCGTATTTGTCTCTTGACACTGTGTGCAGCCTTATTGGCGTGTGTCTCTACTGATTATTTTTCTTTCTTTTCCTTTTCCAGGTTAGACAGATCTTGGAGCTTTGCCCCAACTTAGAATATTTGGATCTCACTCAAACTGATATTTCAGACTCTGCATTTGAAAGGTTAGATAATTGTTGTTTCCTTAAAAGAGAAAAAATATCCAGCTTTTTGAGGGGCAAAAACATTCAAACATCTCTTAATCCATTGCCAATAAAGAGAGAAATAAAGAAATTGCATTCAAGGTTCACACATAACTAAGAACTAAACCAGAGTAACAAATCAATGAAATGTGAAGCTTGTAACTTTGGAATGGCCATTGGAAATGTCTTCACTATTTGCTGTGTATTACCTATCAGTGTGTAGGTATCCCTAACAATAATTGGATTTTGTTCTAGTATTAACAACTTGAAATTGTCCATAGATTTTGTTGAGTCACTCAGTTATGGTCCTTGGTCTGATATAGCTGGTGGTGTTTGGAATACTGCTATTTAAGACGCTGATAAAATGGTGCGCAAAGCTCTAAGGCTTAGGTATAGAAACTGAATTCCTGAGTTTTATTGAAGCCTGCAGAAATTTCATTGATGTCAGTGGGATGGTGCATGGGTGCAGACCCTGCACCAAGGGGTTTTGTTGCGAGATTGAAACTCAGTGGCTATTTTAGTGTTTAACACTTTCATCATACAGTGCGCTCAAGTTTTATGTGTTAACACAGAAAATTTTACCAGCATGGATGCTGGTAACAACACTCTGCAGCTTGTGCAAGAATTTTAGTTGAAATAAAAGCCTTATGGAATTTCTGTGGCTCAGAAATTCATCTTTATGAACTTCTGTTACTCTCTAGTGAAATTCAGATCATTTGCTGCTCTTGTTATCGATATTTCCAAGACCCCAATTTATAACCCAAAATTAGTTTGGCTTGCTGTAAATATAAGTAATCACTTGCAGAAAGTAAATGATAGTTAACATTCTATGGATAGCTGAAGATTACTTAAATCACCTATATACTTTTATAGCTCATAATGTAACAATATTGCTGTAGATCACATTTCTATTTCAGTTGCAAAGGATAAGGCTGAAGGGGTGGAATCTTAAAAATATGAAAAATTCTGATTTCATTACCATCTCTAATCCTAATTGCTTTCCTGGAATAATTACTACTATACACAGAATGTGTTTCAGCAATCCAGCTTTTCTCTCTGAAAGAAATGGGAAATGGCAGGCAGTTATATGATCTAAGTACACTGATACTTCAATATGTGTAAACAGCCAAGCTTGAGGAAACTCAAATACTAGAAATCACAACTATTAAAATATTTTGAACTGTATATTACATCTCAGATGTATTTTTTTGGAGGGGTGAAATTTGCTAGTTCAGTAAGTTAATTTTTTTCAGCCTTCTGAGAAGCTAACTGTGATGTCTAGTAACTCTTGGTAACTGCATTATACACAATAGAAGCTGCTTTTTGAAATAGTTATTACATGTGTTTGATGTTTGCAGCCTGATCTAGTATTTAAAAATTTGTTCAATGTATGGCAAATTTGGGCTTCTTTGAAGTCTCAGTATATGTGGAAACAATACAGCTTGCTACCAATTCATGAATCATTTCACTTTTCTTTAACATAATTTTTCTATTCATGTACACAGCATTTGGAGTATCAAATCTAACCTTTTGGGGTCTTTTCTTTAAATATTCAATGAATTAATATTTTACTTACAAAGTGTTCTTTTGTGTATTGTTTCTGAACAAAAACAAGAGAACAAAAAAAGACCAAGAACCCAAACCACTTTTTTCCCTGATTTCAGTTGGTCTTCAGTGGGTTGTTGTCAAAATCTCCGCCACCTTGATCTGTCTGGATGTGAAAAAATCACAGATGTGGCTATAGAGAGGATTTCCAGAGCACTGGGTGTCATATCAACTCACCGTAACAGAGGTATTCTGAAAAGCTGCAGAAACAGGAATGCTAAGACTTTCTGGAAAAACAGAGAGGTTACTCTGCAGTCCAACAAGAAGTTTAATTGTTTGCATGAAATCAACAATGAAAACCTCATTGAGGGAGGAGATAATGAGCAGCTTTGGACTAAACCTGACAGCTCAGAAAACTTCAGTTCTGCTTATGTGTGGATGCTGGATGCAGATGATTTAGCTGACATTGAAGATGCTGCGGAGTGGAGACACAGAAACGTTGAAGGATTTTGTCTTATGGAGCCAACATCCCATATTAATTGTTCCGCATCTTGCTACAGTAGAGACATTTATGGATTAAGGACTAGAGGGTGGCAGCAGCACTGTGCTTCTACTGACTTGATTTACTGCGGTCACTCATTTTGTTGTGCTGGGACAGCACTAAGAACTATTCGAGCACTCCCAGAGTCCTCTGCACTGTGTGAAAAACCAACAAGGACTAAGCAGTCAGAGAAAAAAGACTTGGCATACTCTGGGAGTGAAAACGCAGATGAAGAGACTGCACGAGTTCTTCAGTTTCTCAGTCTGTCTGGATGTTACCAGATCACAGACCGTGCTCTCAGGTGAGGAGATACTTTTGAGCTATTTTGCTGCAAAACGTTTTTTCTTATTTTATTTGTTGGGTCATTCTGGGGTGAATCTGCCTAGTTTCACTAGGAACATTTTTATTGAAGAAACCCTGCTAAGTTGTAAGTGGTCTTTGCATCTTAAAATATTTATAGTACTAGACTTGAAAACTTTCTCCAGCTGTTCCTGTGGAGATTTAAAAAAAATAAAAACTTTTAGATGTATCCTCTGAAGTCAAGTATTTTTGTGAATTTGTTGTTCTAGGCAGTATTAATGCTTTTAGATTTGATCTTTAGTGATTTCTTGTTAGGAAAATGTGTTGACTCACCTATTTTTATTTTTATTTTATTTTTCATTATGCTTGTCAATATGCTTGAAACTTTATAAAACTGGAGTAACGTTTCATTTAACCTGTCTGGATAATGACATAGCTTATGGACATGCTGGATCGATGGGCCAAGGCCAGTCTTATGAGGTTCAACAAGGCCAAGTTCTGGGTCCTGCCCTTGGGTCACAACAACCCCATGCTATGCTACAAGTCTGGGGAAGAGTGGCTGGAAAGCTGCCTGGTGGAAAGCTCCCTGGAAAAGGACCTGGGGGTGTTGGTTGACAGCTGGCTGAGCATGAGCCAGCAGTGTGCCCAGGTGCCGTAGAAGGCCAATGGCATCCTGGCCTGTATCAGAAACAGTGTGACCAGCAGGAGTAGGGAGGTGACTGTGTCCCTGTACTCAGCTCTGGTGAGGCTGCACCCCCAATACTGTGTTTAGTTTTGGGCCCCTCACTACAAGAAAGACACTGAACTGCTGGAGTGTGTCCAAAGAAGGGCAATGAAGCTGGTGAAGGGTCTGGAGCACAAGTGTGATGAGGAGCGGCTGAGGGAACTGAGGTTGTTTAGTCTGGAGAAGAGGAGGCTGAGGGGAGACCTCATTGCTCTCTACAGCTCCCTGAAAGGAGGGTGTAGCGGTGTGAGGCTCAGTCTCTTCTCCTAGGTAACAGGGATAATGGCCTCGAGTTGTGCCAGGGAGGTTTAGATTGGATATTAGGAAAAATTTATTTCACTGAAAGGGCTGTCAAGCACTGGCATAGGCTGGCCAGGGCAGTGGTGGAGTCACCATCCCTGGAGGGATTTAAGACGTGTAGATGAGGTGCTGAAGGACATGGTTTAGTGGTGACTTGGCAGTATTAGGTTAACAATTGGACTTGATGATTTAAAGGTATTTTCCAACTTAAATGATTCTAGGACTCTGATAATTTTGTATGTGCAAAACATCATGTTAAATATAACTTCATATAACAAAGGAGGAGAAAAAATAGTTGACTTGAACATTGAGATGGCTTAAGGAGTTACAGAATTTCCTGTATGTGATAATATTTGCCATTGGTACTTTGTATTATGTCAGAAAAATTTAGTTAATAGCTTCATAATGAAAATGGCATGAGGCTGAAGTACTTGCAGCCACCTGCTCAGGTGTGCTGCAGCCCTTAGGGCTAATTAAAGCTGCTTGGAGTGGGGAGACTTCATGCCTGCCTATGCTGTATGCTGTAGTCAGCTGAGAAATAGTGTGAGGTGCTGCTTGCACTGATTTGTCTCCAGAAACTTCATCCCCACTTGATGTTCAGAAGTACCAGCTGTTTGAATGTCTCCTGCAGTGGTTCTTCTGACATTCACTCATCGGCGTTAGTCTTGCTCAGAGTAAGCTTTGGATAGCTGTGTGTTGTGTTCGAGCTTGTTGCTGTTCAAGTGGTGGAGTGGACTGGTACTGCTGAATTTTGTTTGGTGCTGATGATGTCATGCTGTGTGTACTTTGCATGTTACTGGTCTGTTTTTTCATGACTCTGTAATCTAAGGCCAAAGGGAGATTTGGCCATTGAGTCATGGGAAGGGTTTACCAGTTTCCCATTGTTGCTTTCTGGATGGAAGTCACTATTTAAGAGTTGTGTGTGCTGCAACAAGTGCACTCACCAGAATAGTTTGAGTCCCTGAGGAGAGAGATTGCAACCTCCTGACAGAAACACTTGCCAGTTCATTTCATAGACAAGTGGTTAACTGATGGCTGCTTTTGTGGTCAGCAGTTCTACTCCTGCCTGCTGACAGGAGAAGGTTGTACAGTGATGCTCTGAAGGCATTTCAGTTTTATGTCCTGGCTTGGGTCTGTAGCTTGGTGATTCAAGCCTGGTGTTTTTCAGGTGGGTGAGCTTATTTGTGATTGAACTTGGGCTGGCTGCCCTGTGAGCTTGCAGAGAAGGAAGCAGCCTGGCATGGAGCGATTGCTCAGGTGTGATACATCCATGAGGCTTGCTCATCAGCAGCCAAACTCTTTTGCACTCAGAGGAAAAATAGAAAATTCTACTTGACTAATAAGGTGGTGTGTTGGGAGAGAGAGGCTCTGCTGTCGGTCTGAGGAAAACACAAATTTGGGCTCCAAAATAATTTTAACCAAAACAATGACAGGCAGTCAAACTTTCAGAAGCATAATGCACCAAGCTTGAGTGTCATGTCTCCAGAGTGGGTTGAGGAATATACGGAAGAGTTGCCAGAATCAGTGGCGTTTTGCAGAAGAGTGTCTTGGTACTTCTTTGAAATACTTGGTCATCTCGTGAGTCATTGATAACAAAGTGATTTACCATTTAAGTCCATCAGCAGGAATTGTTCATTTCTGTACAAATCGGTTCGTTGCTTAGGTCTGTAATGCAGCTTCAGGGGTGATCCCCTCTATAGGGTGTGAGACTGTCAGATTTAAACCCACATGGTTTTAGAGGTGTGGGTTTTGTTGCGAGGCACAATTAAGTCTGACTTGGAGACGTGGTGGAGTACTCATCAGTCGAACACTGTGCGGGCTCTTAACGCCTCTCTTCTGTCTGTTAACAGGGCATTGACTCTGGGAGGAGGACTGCCGCATTTGGAACACCTTAACCTCTCGGGGTGTCTCACCGTAACTGGTGCAGGCCTGCAGGAGTTAGTTTCTGCATGCCCTTCTCTAAACGATGAACACTTTTACTACTGTGACAACATTAACGGTAATGTCTTTTTGTGAAGGTGTGGTGCTTTTCTGGGGAGCGATGTTTGCCTTAAGGACACTTTTCAAAACAAAACAAAAAGAACCACCAAAACTTTTTCTTGGCTGTGTAGCACTGAGTTTCACTGGTTAATTATGAAATGGCAACTGTTAAGTCAGTTTTTCCTCACTTGTTCTTTTGGGTTTTTTTGCTTGACACTAGCACACTTTTACCTAGGAAAGCATTTTTAGTCCATGTATCACATAATTTAATTCAGCATAAATAATAGGGGCTGGAAAGTGTGTCTCCATATAGCTAATACACACTTGGCCTCTCCGTTATCTCCCCTGTAAGCCATGCAGTTGTATGTTTTCTTTATGGTCATAACTTCAGACAGAGGCTTCATTGGATTAGTACCAAAGCAGTGGGTCTTTTAATAGGAAAGGAATGACATGTGTTTTGCCATGCAAACCTCCCATATTGCAGTAGTTTTGATATAGGATATTTTTGATCCTACCATCACGTGTCCTTATGGAAAATGTAATTCAGTTTTTCTGGTTTTGCTTGAGTCAGTAACTTAGGGATGGATCTAAGCTGGGGAAGGATCTGGATAAATGCATGAAACATGTTTATGGTGCAAGCCTTGTCGGTGTTGGCCACACTGGAATTCAGTCCGTTATGTTAGGTCCAGTAAGCATTCATAGCGTTAGAGATGGGAAACATGGTGTGACTTGTGTGAATGTAAAACAGGTAAGTGCAACAGAAAGGAAGGGAAAAGGAGGATAATAACTGAATTATAATGTCTTGCAGTCCTGAGTTCACAGGATTATAAGAGCTAATTGTGTGTAAAACAAAACTATATTCCCTGGTAGTTCATGGCGTCCAGTTTGGTAATTTGCATCTCTGTTGAGATGCAGCCACAGCAGGGGTACAGGATGCCAGAGCTTTGGTACTGCAGGTGAATCTGTACTGACAGTTGGTATTCAGTCCATTGAAATTAATATAAGGTGATGCATTGGATTGGATCCTAATATTAGAAGTGAACATATTAAATCATATTTTGCTTACATAATTTTTGCACTTTATGCACTTTTTGGACACTGCTGTTTTGTTTTGTTTTTTTTTTTGTGAGACAATTGCTGTTTGTTACTTCCTTCCTTCCATTCCATCCAGACTACAGCTTTTAAAAATCTTCTAGCATTTCAACCTGAAAATGTTAAAGTTCCTTTTTTAAAATCCTTCACTGACTCTCCTTCCTGCATTGTGTTTGGTTTAAAGATATCTTCAAAGATCAGTTATAAGCCTTTTTTCTTTTATATCTGATTCTTTGCTATTTTTCTTCTGTTTTCTCTTCTGTCAGTAATACCAGGCTTGATGTTCTGGTTTGTCTTCAGACATTTGTTTCTTTCCTTGTTCCTAGAACACACTGTCATCCTAGTATTAATTTACAAAGCCAGAATCTCTGGTGTGAGTATACCACTTTAAAGCTTGGCTATTCCATAATATCCTCAAAAAAATTATTTATATTTAAACAGAATACTTTTTGGAATTGTTCTGTAAAGTTGTCGTGATCTTCTTCCTGTTTATTTCCTTCCTTTTACTGCCTGTGAGCTTATAAGCTCTTCTTGGTTCTGTCTAACATCACACATGCCTTTGGATGAACAGTTACTCCTGTAGAGAGAAATCAACAGGAGAGTGATGCTGTAATGGTCCGATTTCTCACATCTGTTGAGAAATAATAGCATCTCAGAAGTTTGTGGCTGTTTTCTTTAAGAAGAAAGTTGACAAAAACTTACAGGGGTGTTGCAGCAAACTTCTGAAATGGGAAATAACCTTTTATATCTGAAACCCCTGCAGTTTTATCTGGGTACTATTCTTTGTATTTTCACTCAAACTTCATTGTGATAGGGCTATTAAGTGTGAAACTAATGCCTTATTCCACTCTGTGGGCAGCAGGATTTCTGTGACAGCTTGAACCGTTTCTGTATCATTTGGTAATTCCAATGTAACTGTGGGGAAGGCAATAGCCATTTCATTTAAATCAATCCATATCTGAAGCTGTTTGTTTGCGCACATACAGATTGTATTATTAACTGCTGCACAAAGATTACTGGTCTGTAAGCATGTAGAAATAATTTTCTTGCTCACCAGTTTATCAGGGATTTTTTTCAGGGAAGGAGATATGTTCTGGGATCATGTTGGAAAACCTGTCAGTCTTGCAGAACAAAAAATGGAGCCAACAGCATGGAATTTAGCCATCTCTGAATAATAAAGATACCACTTCGTTGTCTGTTGACATCTGAAGGCTTTACTTCCACCTACAGTCTCTTTTCAGACACATGGAGTCTAACGGAGGCCCTTACCCACAGCTTCATTGGATTTTGTTTGTGGTGGGCTTGCTGGACTTGTCTGGTAGATTTTCATTGCAAGTGCTGGTCTAACCATAGCTGCTCTACCTGTTTAGTAGACTAAAACTAAAGAGGTAGCGAAGCTATGGCTAGATAGATGCAGTTGAGTCTGAGTCACAGACTGCTGTTGCACAGCGGTAACATGATGCAGTTTTTTACGAGCAGAGACCATGAAATTGAACACACTTCCAAATTTATCTTCTGTTTGTTTACTCTTAGTAGGACTTGCATACTAACGTTTAGGATCTCTACCTGTGTCTTGCTCAACACTGGAGGCTTGAGCTATGTAACCCTGAGCTGCAGCTGGAAACAACTCCTATCAGTGTACACCCTTCTCATTGCTGATTTTGTTCAATGTCTACAGCACATTTTGTTGTAAATCACACTGAACTCAGTAAGAGTTTCATGATTGAGTTACTTCTTGCCACTTAAAACTTTGTATTTCCCCATGGGCTGTTTTATCCAGCTGTGTTCAATCTGCTTACTTTATTCTCAGTTTTAAAACCTGGAGTGCTGTCAGCTTCAGGATTAGAAGAATACTGCTCCCGAATTTCTGCAGCAGTAGCTCTTGGCAGCTTTTTAGTATGGTCTTTCTTAATGATGTAGTCCTCAGGTGCTGAAATTAAAAGAATAGGGCATTAGTGAAATAAAGTTGTGGTCATTTTGATGACTCACTCTTTTTTTTTTTTTTCCTGGCATTTAGAAATTCGTTGGTCATAGTTTGATCTGTCTTCCAGCAATGGAGCCAAGACTTTGCAATTTCTGTTAAGATTATGGGCTCTGGTGTGAAGATTTATATGGGAATACATTGTTGTTAGACTTTGAGAGTTTGGTCTCAAATCTTTAAGTTCTACAGATAACCAAGGTGCTCTCAGAAAGGTCTGCAAGTGTAACTTTACCAGAGGCTGATAGAGAGTAGCACTTAGTAAACTCAGATTTTAATTTAATATTGCCTTTATATATATATATAAAAGCTAATGCTTAATTTGATCACTTTTTTTGGTAATTCCCTAGTAATGTGTTACTTCTGCTACATTACCATCGAATACGGTATGCGGTGTTTACAACGGAGCCTGTCACTGATGGTGGCTGTGAAAAAGAACTGGCTTTCCTTCCCTCTGTGTTTGTCCCAGCTCATTCTTACTGTCTTCCTGTGGCCAGTGTTAGTCTTTGTATGGCTACTTGGTAAACCCAGTCAAGAACTGGGGTAGCTGAAAGCCTTTTGGGTTTTTTGTTGGTTTATTTTTTTGGTGGTTTTTTTCCTTCCTAGGTGGGTCAGGGATGCATCTTGCTGTAGACCCCATGAATGCTTCTGCTGCCACAGACAAGAGCTAGAACAAGTGGCTAAAGGGGTGTGGTGGTGGCAGCCAGTTGTTCTGGCTGAAGTGTCTCTTTCACCACCGTCTTGGTCTGGGTTGTCACGTATTCTTGGTGAAATGCCTAACTTCTTTTTAGGAAATTTTAACTGTATTTTGTTTCACTACTACATGTGACAAAATGGAGTAATCAAAAAGCTGTGCTCCTTTCTTACATTGCAAGACGTGTTTATATGTACTTTATTTGAAAGCACTGAGAGCTGTTTGCCAAACCTAAGAGAGGTTTATAAGCAGACATCTATTCTGGGTTACCTGAAGCATCTTAGTAGTCAGATGTGCATGTAAAGAGCATTAAAATAATCCAGTTTAGAAGTAACTAAACCAGTAACGTAGACTGTGGCAGGTTAGATGAGAATCTGATTAACTCTGCCTTCCCAGGTGAACCAGCCCTAAACACATTTAATTTAGGTACTTCACTGCTAGCAGTCATTAAGTCTTCACAGTCAGTAGAAGGAGAGGGACCCTTTTGAAAGTGATTCAGCCCCACTGTAAAATCTGATATGACCATCTCACTGGGCAGTGTAAAAGGAGCTGTATACAGTTACCATATTGCTTAACCTGGTGCCTCAGTGATGTGAGATGAATTGGAGACCTTCTATATAGAGTTCAAAGTAAATAGGAGAGTGTGGTTTTTGGCAAGATTAAAGAGGCCATTTGAACTTAAACAGAGATAGTTTGAAAACAAAATCCAGTTAAAATGAGATCAGTAGCAGAGTGAGGAAATCTGAGATTAGGAAGCCAGAGAGGTGTAGCCAAAAGTCAGTTCTTGTCAAATAAAGCTAGGGACACAGAAATGGTCTCTGGGGATATCAGAAAAGGCATTTCAGTTCTGCTTTCTGTATCAAATGTGAGAAAGAACAAGCTAAGGAGGGCTAGGGCATTTAGAGAGGAGATAAATGACCTGTGATGGAGATGAGTTGCCATGTTAAAACATAAATGGAATGAATTGTAAACAAATAGCCTTACTGTTAAAACAACCATCAGTGACTCTTACTACCTTGTTGTAACAAGAGCATAAAATAGCCTCCAAACTATGGGAATTGCCTGTATATGCCAAACAAGAACACAAGAGTGGGAGATTTGGGGAGATGTGGTTTCCACCCTGAATATTTCATTTCATCAGAGGCTATAAAGGGAAGTTACTGATGGTATGAGGATTAGACGTGGGTCAAGAAATGCAGCATAAGAAGGGTAAATTTTCACTGTGATGTGGTTGATGTCACTTGTAATTAATTCAGTGCCTAATAAATTAGAAAATGAACCTATGAACTTTTCAGATGCTGCAGTTTACTTAGAAGTTTGCAAGTTTTTGAGATTTCAAGTTGCTGTAACACTGGCTTAAATTTTAAAACTGAAAGCTAATTAAAGGATAGGAAGAAAGGGCAGGGCTTAATGGTCACTGTTCAGGAAGGACAGGAATTTGAGACGTGACATCTCTCCCTGTTTTCCCCCTCCTTCCCCGCCCACAGAGTTCTGTGCTGTGATCAGCATTTCCATTGCTGTTGTGGTATAAGAAATGCACGGTGTAATTTCCAAGTTTTAAGGGGTACGGAGCTGCCTCAGGTAATGATACTGGTGCTGAAGATTTCCAGAAGGACTTCTTACAAGCTTCAACATAGCTGTATGTATGGTTTTATGTCCAGGTGGTTGGGAATAATCAAACTGATTGCATGAAACTGAATTCAGAGCTGGCAGTTGCAACGTGGAGACAATGATTTTGGAGAGCTGTTGGTGCTAATTCTGAGATCTTTCCTGTTTGCAGCAGCAGCCAAAAAAGCCACCAACGTTATGCACCATCAGGGTGTTGAGGACAAGATAGAGGGTATTGCTGCATGATCCGGGAAGCCTCGGGGCACTCACATTTGGAGTACTGCATGTGGTTTTGTCTCCCCATCTTGAGGAGTGTATGTAATGGAGTCACAGAAGATACAGAAGAGATCTACTAAAGAGTTAGGGAACTGATCAGCTGTCTTGCAAGGAGACACTCAAAAGGCTGGAATGTTTCAGTCTGGGAATGAGTAGGCTGAAAGGGGGATGACTGTTTACAGAACTGGGAAAGCAGTAGATGAGATGGACAACAGTAACTCTCCACACTGCAGTATTAGAGCACAGCAGCAGATGAAGTGGATAGGCAGTTCATTTAAAGTAGATGCACTGTGTAGTGAACTTCTGGAGCTTGCTCCTGTGGAGAATTGTGGAAGCAGTTAGTATCAGCAGGTTTAAAAGAGGTTAAATAAATGCATGCACAACTGAGCCATAAAGAAATGCTGAAGGAAATCGACTTGAATGGCCCCACTACAACCGTTCGGGATGCTGGGGAGACAGAAGAGGTATGCACAGTAGGCATATATGGTGTCCCTAGGTAAGACTTGCTGTTGCCTGTGATGAAGGTAGGGTTAGATGGACCACTGGTCAGGTCTAGAAGAGCAGTTTTTATGTTCCGATTATGAGCATGAGGAAGAACTTCCTTCAAATGAGCAAGAAAAGGATGGAAAATAATATTGAATTATACTGAGTGTTCCCTTCCTTGGGATGTTGTGGTTCTGTATGTTTTGTCAACAAGCATTTCACTAGAAATGTGACATTTGCTTTAAAACTACTGATGTGCTGCTTAGATGTGGCAAAGATGAGGAAGGTCAGCTACGACTTGGAAAATGCTGCTGCACAGAACATGCTCTGCTAAACCAGCTATTCAGAAGCATAAAGGATTTATGAAGAAGCTTTCAAACTAGCTCGTAAGTGACTTGGAGGATCAAAATTTAGTTCAGGTGAAGAAAAGATTCGAGAAGGAAAATGAGTTTATTGACAGGTGACAAGTTTACTATTTTGCATACTGTAACGACTGTGCTTCATTATAGCTTCAGGTTTGTTTTATTCAGTCTCATGCATATTAACTTAATTACCTTGTAGAGTATTGCTCATCCGTGTGTGGCATGAAGCAGAAAGCTGATTTCCAGATACCAGGTTCTTGGAATTAATTGAATTATGACTTTAAATTACTGTTCAAAGGGGAAAAAACAAGCCAGACATAGCATGGTGCCCTAGTTCATTGCATTATTCTGCTAGTCCTTTCTAAATGTGTTAAAACCACCTTAAATATTCTTTGATTTGTGTCAAATACAGAGGTGCTAAATTTGGGTTGTCCTGGTTAGGTCATTACCAGCTTGTTTTAGTTAGCTCGGCAACCCACTTGTGATTTCTGTTGAGTGCCAGAGTTCAGCCAACCTGAATTGTAAATGTTTGTGTCTCTAAAGCAGGCATGTGGCTGCAGGACATAAAATCCTGTACTAATAAACCTAATAGTTTCTTATCTCATGATCACTTTAACATTGCAAATTAAAGGGATAACAGTAAGTGAAGGTAAGTGGAGGTGGGTAGAATTACAGCGTTGGTTTATATTGTCTGTGCTCACAACTGTTTCTTCCTTTTTGAATGGCCAGTTTTTAGCCTTACGGCTTCTGATAACTGCAGTGATGATACTCAACGTGGTTTCAGTTTCCAGTCAGAGTACATGAAGTCTAGCCAACTGTGAAGTGTTTGTGGGGAAAAAAACCTTCCAGATGAAAAAAAACCCTGTTTCCATTATAGTAGAGATAGTTTTGGAGACTATGGTTTCTTTGCTAATGCCATGAAGTCATCATCCGAATTTGAAAAACGGGAGTTAAATATTCATTGTGAAAATATACCTCAGTTCTGAAAGCTAGCTGTGAGAGCTGGCTTAAACTTGCTCATTTTAGTGTTGCTCATTGCACATCCGTGTAATTTTGAATGTGTTATCTTCATGGGGCTAAGCTATCGGAGCGAAAATCTGTTGGAAAATAACTGTTCCAGCTGAGGTTTTTATACTGTGATATCCTGGCAGCGTGTCAGACTCCACAATGCTGAATGAAGTTTAGTGTATTAAAAAAAACAACACAAAGACTTTTTCTGAATTACCAGGTTATGAGAATTCCAAATCTAAACAAATGGCCTTTTCTTCTTTTCACATTTGTTCTGTTTTTGTGCAGGTCCTCATGCCGAAACCGCCAGTGGATGCCAGAATTTGCAGTGTGGTTTTCGGGCCTGCTGCCGCTCTGGCGAATGACCGCTGACTTCTGATCTTTCAGTCTACTTCATTTAGCTGAGCAGGCTTCCTTTCATGCACTTTACTTACAGTCCACATCTTGTGTTAACAATCCTTGGAGTGAGATTTGTTATACTAGCCTGACCCTGCCCACAACTTCAAAATCTTAATTATAAGTGTACTGTACAGTGTTGTAACAATCTCACAAAGTCTCATTTGATTTGAAAGGGTATTGGGTTTTGTTTTACTTTGGGGAAGATGGGAAAACATTCACTTTTCTTTTTAATGCCACTTTCTTCCAAGTTTGGCACTTAAATATACTTTACTGGATTATTTTGTGTTAAGTGAATGTTTTTTTTCTTTTGAATCCGTAAGTACAATATAAAGCTCTGCAGAGAATTTAAAATGTATTGTTTGCGTTTGGGTACCAATTACACATCTTTAGGAGCCTTGTTTCTTCTTCTTTCCTCTTATCCTGAAGTTGTTCTTTATATTGCAAAATTAGGGAAATTCCCACCTTCCTTTTGCATTTGGTTTTGTATTTGGGCTTGAAAGACACACCCAAATAAAACGTTTCCACCAATAAAAAAATCCTGTAGCAGTTGAATGTGCTTTAAGGTGTAATATCCAGGCGTACAGCGCCAATAGACTGCAGAGTCTGGGTGGGTGGGTGTGGTGGTTGCAGAGCTGTGGACCTTGCAGTCTGTGGGGTTTTTGGGTTTTCTTGTTCTCATGGCTGTGTCAAGATGCATTTTTGAAACAGCTTCCAAGGAAATCAGTTTTCATCCATATGGAATCTGTGGGAGACAATAATACATTTTCCCTGTTGCTTTGAATTTTAAGCTGAGCCCCTCACTGAACAGCAGAGACTAGCAGGGAGGTGAAGAATCCATCATTGGGCTGAGCGAAACCTGGGCCAGGAAGAGAGATGAGTAATGTATGAGTTGTGTGAGTGTGTGTGGCGCCCCACAGTATGGGGAAGAGCCCACTGCAAGAGGAAGCAAGTATTGCAGGCCATGTTCAGTTGCTGGCTTTAATGGCCACCTGCCTGTGAGTGGCAGAGTTGCATGTTGTTTTCCTCTCGGGCAAGAGGAGGGGTAGCTGGCAGCCTTTGCGTGAGGCAGACGGGTTTTCCTGCATCCTGCCTAATTTTGAAGGCTGACAATATATCAAACTAGTAATTTTTACCTGTTTTACTAATGGATTAATTCTTTTGAGTAATATTTAGTTAGGACAGCAGTCATGTAGCTTTCAAGATTGCTGATGTCTGGGAAGTCAGCACGCAGGCATAGCTGGAGATAAACTGCAAGTTTCGATACCCTCTTGCTCCCACTAGTACTGAAGAGTGGTAAGAAAAATACCAGCGACTGCAGAGTTGGTGCAGAGTTGGCTGTGGACGGTGAACAGCTGGACACGGGCTAGAGGCGGAATGTGCAGCGCTCGGTCAGAAGCCTACAGAAGAGGTGTAAAAGGACACCATTATTCCAGCAACTGTTGCTTCAAGTGAGCCGCATTAAATTTACTTTAGTGCCCAAAGGTTAGAGTGGGTACATGGCCATTTGTGCAGTGCTGACTGTGGCAAGATGAGTAATAAGATACACGGTGGCTTTCTTGCATGTCCTTGTTCCAGCCCTCTTGTTTCTGAAGCAGGGAAGGTGCAGCTGGAGGTCCTTGCTGCTAGGTGGTTTCTGTGCAGATCAGTAGCATCGTGTTTCTTCTTTACCCTTCTCTGCAGGGGAGCTGGACTAAACTTGGGAGAGGCCAGCGGTGTTCTTCAGCAAAGCATCACGTGATGACAGTGCAGCTACTCCCTTCTGCTGGAGGTTTATAGAGGGAACCTGTGGTGGCAACCACAGGCTGCAAACCAAAGATTTTGTGTCTAGAATTTATTAGGTGGAATTTATTAGTTTGGAACTAAGCTCAAGAACAATCTTAACTTTGATCAACCCACCATCATTTTTGCTTGGAGGAGTTTTATTAGTAAGGTAACTGCAGGAAAAGGATGCATATTTTTATCAGCATTAACAGTTAACACCACTACGTACACACTAATAAGCAATTTGAATTTTAGTAAACTATTGATAGTATTTTACTAGGGTAACTTGCAGATAGGGATCTCATACTCCAAAGTAATTTAATAAAATTATTGTATAAAATGAATGAGTTTCCACTTAAGTTTTTGGTATAAATATTTATTTAATACTTTAACTTTTGAAGAAAATGTTGCCTTACACCTCTAAATGGTGCTGGCATTATACAGACACACAGAAGTAGCAGAAACAGCTGCTTCTTAAAAAATGAAGTATGTTCTTCACCGATTGCTTTTTGGTGCATGAAATTTATTCATGGGTAAATAGTCCTGGTCTTCACTCCGGAACTCGGGTACTGGAAAGCTGCAACTCTTTGTGTTGTAGCTGTTTGACAGGTTCTTTGAGGAGGAAGAGGGTCTGTAGATGAAATAAATGGACTAGCTGAAAACAGTCTTCAAGGCATGATTCCAGGAACCATGGATTCCAGGAGACGACATAAAAACATTTTCACCTGAAAATAGGGTGGTGAAACTCCCATTTTGCTCTGCTGTGTCACTGTGTGTGGGCATGTGTAATGCTTTGAGTGTGATGTCTCACTGGGAGCTATAAAATACTGTATGAAAATCGCCTGTCAGTACTGGAATTTTAAGCTGTCACTCTCTTCCTTAGTGGCAATAAGTAGTATCTTGAGTGGTTGTAGGGCAACTAAAGCTCATGTGTTTGCAGTTACTAAAAGTCAGGTTCTTACTTTATTTTTAAAATGCTTGGGATAGCTCAAATCAGTGGTGTGAGAAATCTGTTATATTTACCCTTACATACACAAATTTCCTGAGGTGTTCTGACTGGTCTGTACTACCTATTTCGAGTAAGTGAAGCAACATAAATCCATACAGAGAGAACATTTTGGGGATAAGCATGAATATACACAGCTAGAGCAAATTCAACGTTGGAAACATCAATGGTATGAACTCCAGTGCTGTGTACAGCTTCTATTAAAGGTCTGACCTCAGAAAATGGCATATGAATAGGAAATCCAGAGACCTGGGAGAAAGAAAGAGGAAAAACCACATAAGGTAAGAAGAAAAGGTAAAGGCACTTGAATAAATAGTTTTAAAAATCTCTTTTACTGTGCATGTAAATTTATCTTTTCCATTGCTGGCCTGAGGAGATGCAACTGAAAATGCCCATTTTGTGTTTTAGTACTGCCTCCTTACTTCACATACTGCAAGCAAGCTGCTGACATTTTTCCTCTTCTGTTTGAGTTAAGATCAAAGTGAAGTTGTTTAGAAATCTACTAGAAGAAAGTTATATTATTGAACATGTACAGCATCACTTTGCTGCTTTTCTGCCTCTTCACTGGTTTAAATGCATTGTGTTCTCCTGTCTGCACTGGCAGGGAATTTCAAGTAGGACACAGCTCCTGCCCATAATGCATTTCATGTCCAGCAGGAACTGAAACCTCAACTCATTTTGTGTACAGTATTGTTACCATGTGTGTTTCATGTGAAGAGCAGCACTGAACCTTTAGGAGAGCCTGGAGGAAGAATGCATGAGTATACTGGTGGCTGCAGTGAATACTTATGCAAATTTTCTGCTGTCTTTAAAGAGTGGAGCAAAGAACAGACAACTGAAGTAAAAAAGGGCACTATTGTGTGGGTTCTTGCACTTCTATGTAGACTCTGTGTACAACTGCTTGGCACCAGTGCCAGGTTCTTACTGACCAGACTTGAGAGCTAATGCCCCAATCAACCCATAAGCACCCAGTGCTAGGAGTGGGCACTTGTATTTATGGACTGGAGGCAGTGACTGTTGCGGTACAGCAATAATACAAGAACAGTGCAGCCAATTTATCTTTACATTCAACAGGAAGTTTTTATCTTCAGCATCTATAAATGAAATAAAATAGATCATCACTGCTTCACTCTCTAAATACTACATTGGCTTATCTTTGGTACAAAAGCTCTTGTGATGTTTAGTAGTAGAGGAAGTAAGTAGCCTCGGACACTCTTCTGTACCAGACTAGCAGTACTGAATGCCAGGGATTTAGATTCCTGCTTCCATACACGAGCCATATATGTTCACAGCCATACCCTGTAATCTCCCAGCTGTTTTTGCAGCTCTGCCTGATGGTCATCTTCTACATCTTTGCCTTGGTTTTGTTCCAGCAGTGGCAGGAAGTTACGTAGGGTAGAGGTACAGTATCTGTTCCAACGAGTTAGATGCCTTGATCTCCATTCCATAATCTTATCTTTTAATATTTTTTCAATTCTGCAATAACATATACTGATTATTCACATTCTGTTATTTACTGGACACCTGATCTCCCTTGACACACTTAGTACAGATTATGGGGAACACAAGCGACCTCAGTTAAATTGACCACTACCTAAAGGCACAGAAAAGCAATGCCAGCACAGCTCTGTGGTGCCTGCCTGTTCAGTAACAGAACGAGAGGCCAGAGGCTTAACAGCTTTTTTTTTTTAGTTTATACCCTCTCCTCTCATCCTTCTACAGCGTTTTCCTTTGGAGGAAACTGTACAGCAATGCTTGATCAGTTCTTTCAATCTGTTAAGCTCTATTAAAGAGAGAACATTTTAAAAAGCCCTCTGAACTACAGCTTCTGATGTTTTTCTTTTAGGCCATTCTCAATTCCTAGCATTCAAAGCAGGGGTTTAGGACCTATGCACAAATATGCTTGAGGAATGGAAGAAGGTGCTCCACTTCTAGGGATCAATGCTGACAGCATTTGGTTTGGAGGTAGAATTACCTGCCCTGTAGTTCCACCACAGCAGCCTTGTCTGAACGCTGATAAACTAATTCTTCAGGCTAGCAATAAAGAAAAAGTTTAAATATTACAAAGTGCAATCTCTTCTAGCTCTACAGCAATGTAACTTCAGGAGTTACTGCCCTGATGGTACTCACATGCATTCACAATTATGTAAAAATAATCTATTATTTAGTAGAGACATAATAAAAACATTAATGAGATGTTTGTGTGTAATGCTGCTGTTTTTTCTTTTCCCAGTAAACTTCAACTTCTTATACCTTTTGATAAACTAGAAAAATTCTTGTTTGTCTACTAAGAGTGCATGTACAGGAACTAATGCCTTCTTAGCTGTAAGACAGAAGTTGACAGTTTCTTTACAATACCAACCTAGTTCTTTGGATAGGGTTGTGTTAAAGAAAGATTTGTCCCTTTTTCTTCACTGTTGTCCTGAGATCTTGCATAGATAAGAGGACAGCAGATGTGTGCATTCATTCTATATAAAGCCAAATTATTTGCTGTATTCCTGCTTTACGTTTTTTAGGGCGTGCCTGGGAAAATATTTTTCAAACCCAATGCTAGTACATAAATATACTTAACCATAGATGTCCAAAGAACTTAGTCTCTGTTCTTAGTCTAAATCTGTGATCTCTCAACCCCTCAGATTGAGTTGGTAATAGATAGATTAGTACCTGAACGCTGCAGAGACCAGGGTAGGGCAAGCTTCTTGAAAAGAAAGACTTCCAAAGTTTTGGTTTGCTGATATCAAAATTTATCCTTGCTGGGGAATCATATTCTTGCATATTAAACCAAATCTACAAGAAAGCAAGTTTGTTTTAACTTTCAGCATATTATCACAACTCTGGCACACTATTCTACTTGCATGGCAATAAAATACAATCTTATCTCAACAGCCTACAGGAACTGCAAGTATGAGTTCATATAAAACAAAGCAATCTTATGTAGTCACAGCTGCTGTGCGATTTCTGTATTCTCACATTAAAAGGGATGGTGCTGGTCTGTTGTCTGTGCTTCTGAGGCTGGATTGAGAACAGTGTATGAACAGAATTACCATTGCTATTTCAAGCTTATTGAAGAATAGAGGTAGATATTGCAGACAGACAACTTTATGTACATTGCTTTGTCACCAAGGGAAACCTGTGTCTTGCATTCCACTTCCTCATAGACATTCAATTTGGTCTGTGTTTGAGCCTAGTCTGAAGCATGCAAGCATTGTAGGGTTCTTGTTCAAAACAACCTCTAGTTAACTACTGCTAAGGCTGCAAAATGTACCAACAATTAATATGTAAATGTACTAATTAATATGTGACCTTTCATAGCTGCCAGTTTTCTGTGCAGCCTACACAACATGGGACAGATTTTTCTTCCCCTCTCAGAGATGACATGGTGTCACTCTGGTGGCAGAGTCAGATGTAGACTGCAATTAGTTAACTTGAAAGATGTTGTTGAGCACTGTAGTTCAAGGTTAGCTGATTAGGCTGTCACTGCTGAAGAACGCAGTTGCTTCTTCCAGCAATTAAGTTACATTTTTCTTAACTGTAGGTTTAGTACTACTTCAAAACCAAACCCCAGACCAATTCAAGTACTCCCCAGAACACTATCAATGAAAGACAGAACTGACAGTTAAAGTAAATAGTCTTTAGAATACTCAATTCTCATCCAAAGTCTTGTGTTTAGAGTAAAACCCCAGAAGATTATAAAACAAACCAAAACACAACTCAGAATGCATGACACTTCAAGTGACTTCTCCAGGTATGTTTTCAATTCAGAGAATAAAAGCAAATGTTTGCTATATTTTGGTGCACAAAGGAAGCCTGACTCACTCTTTCCATATAGTGGTTCCAAAAAACTCGGGAGCAAACTTTTGCATTCAATTTCCAGTTTCCATTCAAATAAATCCTAGGGTTCTTTTTTTAAACTTGCCTTCTGTTTCCTCTGTTTCAGACTTTTACACATCTCCCTACCTCAGTATCGTGTCCCCAGAAGCTGTGAAGCTTGGCTTCCAGCCACATCAGGGAATGCTGCTGGCAGGAAACTGCCCAGGGTTTGTGTCTCTCCCAGCACAGGCTCAGCTTCGGTTCACCTGCCCTGAGCCACGCAGCTCTTATGCCTTCTCTGTCCTCTCCCTCACTGCTATTTCTCAGAGGGTTTCCAGCCACACAACAAATAATATATTGTGGACAGGCGCTAGTATTACTCATATTTTACAGTAAATAAACAGGAGGACTTGAGGCCAGGCAGAAAATCAATAGAGTTTTTGTGCCATGCAGTGCCAGCTCTGTGTTTTGCACATTGGACCATTCAGGGCTGTGCCCACCATAATGTATGCAAGCTCAACTGACTCCTTCCAATATGCTTTATTTTTCATTTTTCAATTACATTTCACCTGCAAAATCTTAGCTTTGCTGAATTACTACTCCTTAGCTAAGCAATGGTTTACTGAACATATTCTTAGGCCATCCAAGTTGGAAAACATGTAAGTAAAACCCAGTAATGAAAACTATGCACGGATGTCATGATCCACCTAATTGCTGATTAGAAGAAAATCTTTCTTAAGTATTTGAAGTAGCTGAAAAAACAATTTAAGAATTAATAAAAATCACTAATAACGTGACAGCATAAATAGTTACACTGATGAACAAATTATGCGTAAGGTCAAGAAAAATATCAATTTATCAGTTCTTCTATGTGTATAGAAATCTGACAGGACTGGTACACTTACATTATCACAGCTGATCAGACAGCACACATTTTGTAAAGGGCAGAAAGTATCATACTGCCCATAAAAACATCCAGTACTGGGATTCCAAATTACATACTGACTTTGTTCCAAAGTTAATACATATGCAGTTGGTCCCTAGGAAGGAAAAAAAAAAAAAAAAAGAGAAAGATGTTTTAAAACTAGCTACAAAGGCAGTATAATTTGTATTGCTTAGAATATTAATTTTTTACTATTGAGATTCGTAGTACTTTTTTGGGGGCAAACTGCATGGAAGAATTTACAGGCTCATTACTGTTTAACCAAATAACATAATAATGTTTGTCTGTTTTAGTTGTCAGAGAAATATTAGACAGCCTCAAGCCATTCTTATGGCTTGAGATTATATATATAAATATATATATATATATATATATATAAAAATATAGATTCTGAAAGTCATCTTCGTTCATCTAAGAACTGCTGCAAAATTCCATATACAGGAACGTCTGATGTATGCCACTTCAATATCAGCATGTCCTACTTGGCTCCTGCCACAGCTCTCATCCACAGGCAATCTGAGTCGAAAGACTGCTGCCTAGGCAGTGGCACACTTTGTGTGTCATCCCTCAGCCTTCCCTCCTACAGGCATATAAGGAATTTCCCAGCTATCTTTTTATATTCTCTGTCAGGAATCCCTAAACTGCTCTTCTGTTTTCTTGTTATCTATCTATCTCCCACACTTTCCAGGTACCTGGAAATATCCCCCTCCTTACAGCACGTGTAAGACTACCATCTCCATCAGAACTGGAGTGAAAGGAATGTACCTGAGTACTTCTTCCTGCTGCTGCTGTGAGGACAACAGCTGCTACCAGATTAAGCATGGAAACACAGGTCCAGGAAAAAAACCCAAATTATATTTACACTAAAATATACTTTCAACTTTGTGTGGGTTTTTTTGGGTGGTTGTTTCCCCCCGCACCGCCCCCCCCGGGGAAAGAATCAGTTCCAGCAGCACCAATGTTTAGATAACTTCCTGCAAAAACATGCCAGCAGGAAACAATTCTATCTGTGGGTGGGAACCAAAGACTTCCGGGAATAAAAGTTAATATTCAGACCAAATGAGAAAACCCTCTTACCTCAGGAATAGCATTTCCAATGATAAGCCAGGCTTTCTTCCCCATACCAAGAAAATAATTACACAAGAGCACAGCGTGTTCTTCCTCATCTCCCGCCAGAAGATAAAGAAATTGCTAATTGAGATATTAAAAAAAAAAAAAAGTCTTTCTATGCAGTTAACTGCATTTTCAACTTACAACATTTAATAATATTTCTTAAGACTTCTGAAGCAAAAGAGTCCTCTCAGATCTTTGCAACTGATCTTTATTGCTTATTGGGCACTGCTACAACATGCAGGATGAGGAGTGAATGCTGTGAAAGTCCATGATGCAGATCTGAGATTTTACCACAAGAACCAAGGTCTTTATCTTCTGAGTTATTCTAAATTTTGCAAAAAAGTTCTGAGATTGCAAAAACATAATCCATGACTGACATAATGTCTGCTGGTATTTTATAGATGTCAGGATTTATTTGTATGTGACAAAGAACACTAAATCTCCCATTATAGCAGACATTAAATGC
The DNA here is from genome assembly GCA_028020825.1 of Podargus strigoides. NCBI lineage: Eukaryota > Metazoa > Chordata > Aves > Caprimulgiformes > Podargidae > Podargus > Podargus strigoides. Next base: position 16,088,454 of record CM051621.1, on the reverse strand, counting down.
AATGTTTTTTCTGTAGTTCCTTGGAACTACAATCATCAATTTTAAGTCTAGTTTTTAAGTCTCCATCAGTCAGCATCCTTTCACTTGGGCATGACTAGCCATTTTGGATTGGTTTATAACTAAAAAAAACCAACAGGAAAAGCTTAAAGCTCTAAGCATTCTTAGGGTCAATCAACTGTAACCTATCAAAGTTTTGGCTCATATCAGGATGAGCAACTTTTCTTAAGTTTTGGTCCTCATTCTTTGAAATAAATGGCTTATAAAGAAAAATAGTCCTCACAATAATAGAATCACAGAATAATTTAGGTCTGAAGGGACCTCAAAAGCTCGCCTAGTACAAACTCCTCCCAGAAGCAGGGGCTGCTAGGATGTTACATCACATTCAAGAAGAAAAAGAACTTCTGTTTAATGCATTACTTACGTCTGATGTACTCCATAAATCACAAATCCCAGCAAACGACACACTATCTGGCAAAAAAGGAATCAAAGCAACATAACGAGCCACCAATTCCTGCAAGAAAACAAAATAGAGCAAGTCACGCCTTCCATGTGTGACACGGATACCTAACAATAGTATTATGATACCAGACGTGCAGCATAGTGCTGTTTCCAGAGATATCAGTGACAAAACACTGACTAACCTTATTACAGTAGCAGCTCGCTCATCTTAGAACTTATATCAAAGATTGATATGATTTACTCCCATTAAGGTTTGGCATAATTATTTATAATTGTTTTCCAGAGGAGACAAATACCCTTTTCCAGCATCATACGGACAGACTTACTGTGTATCAAACACAGTCTTTACTACTTTATTTTGTATCTCTATTTTTTCCATTACAAAAAGCCCAGCTATACAGCAAACATATAAAAATATTATGTGCCTACGTGCGCATGCACACATGTACGCACACATCTGAAATCCCTACCCCAGAAACTTCACTATTTTTTCTAAGTACTTACTGCTGCTGTTCGTGAACTATCTGGAACGGCATCAAGAAGCTCCTGTGGTGGATTCAGAGGTTTGATATATCTGGTAATAAAAACTGTTTTCCCATTAAGGTCAATTACAGTTGTTAGGCATTGGCGTCTTGGAAACTTTGATGTACATTCAGCTTCATACTTTGCTGCTGCCTGGAGCAATTTCTCATCTTCTTGGGTATCAAACTTCAAAAGACAGTACAATTTATACAAAAATAGTTTTATTTATAGCTTGGGCTTAAGTCTTTATTATAGTCAGCTTTCACCATCTACACGAGCAGAAAAGGAGTGTTTCCTAACAGCATTTTGAACTTTTCTTGTAGTATATATTTTGCCTCACAGACATACAAGAAAGGTCAAGTTAATGGAAAATCAGGCAATTTGCACCTACTTGTGAACGCACGTAACAACCTGTACCTAAAAGCTGGCTTTATTAAAGCACTGAATAATGTAGTGAAAGTTATGGCTAAGTAAAACTGCAAGGATGAGTATGTAACACCACATATTAATTCAAAGGTAAACAATTATGGTTAGGTACTAATCCTACATGCTATTCACGTAACACTCCATTAAAATCACAATTGAGGTTATGCACAAAACCCCAGTAATTTTTATATAAATAATACTGTGACAACCCTGTGCAATGACAAAATATTTGCAGAGAAGGTCCAAGGAATTTTTAGATGAATCCTTATAATTCAGACTTGTCAAAAATTTTAATGCTTTTAGATGAGATTTTCCAGAAGCAAATCTAGGACTCACAAGCACATATTAATCATATAACAATGACAGTTATTTGCTCATGTCACCTAAGATGCAATCTTTTAAAGGCCTTTAGAGCAGTCAAAATAGTGTTTTACATTTACTTAGAACCCATTGTATATTTCTAGTGCTGAAAATTAATCCTGCATAATATTTTGGTTAAAAATAAACCATTTCATGGTTTGTTACCCTTCTCAAACTAACCAGAGGTGGAACAGCTGGGCAGTGCCCTGTAGCTAGACCTCCAAGTGAGCAGAGAAGGCACACAGTGGTGATTCTTCTCAACCATAATTAATGGACGAAACATACAGCTTCTGGCACTTAGTAAATTTAAATGTGGTAATTCACTGCAAATATTACTGACAAATAAACAACTACTGTGTCAGAGTCAAATAGCACAAAGTGCTAAAAGACTGATAAACGGCACAAACCCAATCTAAACCAGGGAACATCAGGAATCTAAACTGATTTAATTTATTAATATTGTACCTTCTTAAGCATTTCATTCATCTATATAGAGATTCAGGAAGGACAGCAAGAAAGAGAGGAAATATAGGTAAAGAAACAAAAAAAGGTATTGTAAAATTAAACTAAAATTAAGCTTAAGATCCTAAAACAGTACACAAGTATTTCAAATGACTTAACTACAGAAGGAATGGCTAGGAATAGGAACAAAAGACAACAAAAATATGTAGTTAGTTTTTGTTGTTTTATGCCAAACACTTCCTCTAATAAGTATACGTGTTACATTTGGGGAGTTGCAGCACAGAATTGTTACTTTTTAGTCATGGTTAGAATACATGCACATGTCACTTCAGCAGTGTTTTTATGTACAATTTTCATTAGATACATTCCACCTAAAGTAGAACAGCCTCTTAATGAATTTTGTCCTGCTTTTCTTAGTTTCCTCTAACAAGAAATTCTATTTTATTGTATTCTATTTACATTGCTTTGGAAAAAAAGGATTATTTGAAAATCCTGTACAATGTTTGCTAAAGAAATAATTTGTTTTTTCTTAGTAGCCAAGGTAAACAAATCATCTGATGCTACGTAAAATTTTTGTAAGATTTAGAAAAACTTTTAATGCAAAGAGTGAACAAAAATCTGGCAAAACTGATTTATTAATCACAACTGTTTTTTCCACTATTCAAATTTTAGAAAACAGATCTGTACCAATAATTTTCTTACCCCAGCAACTTTTTCCTTATTCCTGGTTTTATTTTCAATGCATTTCAGTGACAATGCCTATTTTTTGGTACAGTTTAGCTTTCACGGAATCACAGAACAGCACAGGCTGGAAGGGACCTCTAACGACCATCTGGTCCAACTTTTTGTGGGACAGGGAGCCTAGATGAGATTATCTAGCACCCTGTCCAATTGCATCTTGGAAACCTCCAGTGATGGGAACTCTGCCAGGTCTCTGGGGAGATTGTTCCTCTGTGTAATGGTTCTCACTGTAAAAAATTTCTTTCTTATACTGAGATAAAACCTCTCCCGGTGCAACTTGTACCCACTGCCCTTTGTCTTCTCCATGTGGCTCCTTGTGAAGAGGAGCTTTGACATGTAGTGTTTCTGGCTGCTTAGAACAGGACTCACTTCCTGTGTTGTGATTTAGTGTGCTGTGATCCTTTGCTGCATCTTCAGAATGGAAGGTACTTCAGTCTCTTTATAGTTCTTTATGTCAGAGTTTGGGAAGGGGCAGTTAGCTCCTACTTTTGAAATGAAAGAGAACTTATGTCAAAAGGATCTATGACACTAATAATATATGCTGGTTTGTCCCTCTGAGGTGTTCAAATCAATTCTAAATACAGCTACCAAACTGCACCATTTTACTAAGCATGAATACAAGACATAACCTTTTGGTAACTAAGCATCAAATTGCATCTATGCAAGAAATTCTGAACATCTGCTTATCATTTAAAGAGGTCAAGATTTGCAACATGTAGTCTGTAATATTTTACAGTAATCTCTCCCCCTATTTGAATTTCTATGATTTTTCTTTTGAAACAGTACTGGAGACAGGTCTTTCTATAAACAGAGATCTGTTTCCTTACAAATTCAGGACATTTTCTTCCCAGCAACGAATTACTGTATGTGAAGAGTAAGATTATGAAACTCTTGAATAAGGTCTCATCTATTTATGGTGCTTCAAGGCTGCTAAGTTTTTATTTATGGTTTTAAGTCCTAGTAATAATGTTATCATTCAAACTAATTAACCTTAAAAGGTATCCATGAATGCACTTTATTAATTTTTTTCATTTTCAACAGTATTAAATTGTAACAATTCCCACAGTATTGCATGAGGGCAAGGAAACATAGGACTGGATAGTTTCCAAGACAACAATTTAACAGGAAAAAGGGTTTTTAGAATGCATCATACAATTTAATATTTATTCTGAAAAAGAAATTACATAATGATAGACCTTTCTCTCCAGTTCCTGTTTGACTCTCATAAATGACCAGTGTAGCACTGAATTGGAAAAGAATGAACTGCTGCTGTTAGTGCATGGAAAACATATGCCCTTACTGAATAGATCTCAAAATCCTTGCATAATGTTACATAAAATAGCATGCAGTGTATGCATTTTAACTACATACTGTTGTTGTTAGTGTAACGCACTTCTGGTTTAGTAAAATAACTGAGAAAAATAACAACTGCTGTTTAGAAATAACTATCTTCAAGATCTGGAGGCAATGCATGAAGCCATAGATAATAAATGCTGTATTTGAATAGTATAAACACAGAAGCAAGAAAGTACTATGTTTGCATTTGCCACCTCCTTTTCGTCCACTGTTCACAAATACTCACATGAATACTTTATTGTTTACAGAAGTAAACGGGCAAATTCTATGCTCACAGATAATGAATGCAAATTTGCTTTCTGTTAATATTGCAACTCGTTATCCTGTGGAAGTTAATTCTCATGCCTTAAGTGCCCATCTAACTTAATGGTGCACCCAATTAAATTGAACTGAGCTAAAAAAATTGAACAAGAACAGTCAGAAAGGACACTGAGGTGCTGCAGCGTGTCCAAAGAAGAGCAATGAAGCCGATGGAGGGTTTGGAGCACAAGTGTGATGAGGAGCGGCTGAGGGAACTGGGCTTGTTTAGTCTGGAGAAAAGGAGGCTGAGGGGAGACCTCATTGCTCTCTACAACTACCTGAAAGGAGGCTGTAGTGAGACAGGGGTCGGTCTCTTCTCCCAAGTAACAGACGAGAGAAAATGGCCTCAAGTTGCACCAGGGGAGGTTTAGATTGGATATTAGGAAAAATTTCCTCACCGAAAGGGTTGTCAGGCATTGGAACAGGATGCCCAGGGCAGTGGTGGAGTCACCATCCCTGGAGGGATTTAAAAGACCTCCAGGTCTTTTGTAGATGCAGATGTGGTGCTTAGGGATACAGTTTAGTGGTGACTTGCCAGTGCTAGGTTAAAGGTTAGACTTGATGATCTTAAAGGTCTTTTCCAACCAAAATGATTCTATGATTCTACGATGTCCTTCCACACTTGTATTCATGTCCTTTGGTACACTAAGCCTACCTATTCATATGCATCTCAAGAACACTGGAAACAAAAAGCAAGAATATGATAAATTACTAATTAGTTACCTTTTCTCTGACCGACTCTCCAGGAATGAGCTGTGGTTCAATGGTAATGAACAGTGTTATATATGAGCCCTCACTCAGATTTCGCACAGAATCATAACCTCTCTCGATCCCCAGGTTCTTTTCTTTGCTGTAGCCAAGGAGGACTGGAGGAATATCCACCTTAAATGTACCATCAATCTACCACATACACAGAGAAACATTTCTCGTTAGAAGAAAAAAGCAAAACTTCTTTCTCAAATACATTTGCTACTTGCATTCAAATATTTTATTCCTTCAATTTCTTTATTAATCTGAATTACAAAACAATAAAATGGGGGAATATGGCATATATACTGATTAACTGGGGAAAACATGAGACACCTCACTTTTAAATGATTAATTACACCTGGATTTCAGTCTCTCTTGCATATTATGGGCACGAATACTTAATGTAATGGAAATCATACACACTAGTTCTTAGGGGAAAAAAGGGTGCCAGCCTTTCACTGTTTTTCTTTCAAACAGCAATCTCCACATGGCACTATTTACCTGGAAGGATGACAAAATGGCAAAATACAGGTTGCAGGATTATGCTTCTGAATAGGCCTTTGCCTGTGTTTGAGTGATGTGGGAATGATGCTCCAGCATCTCTCAGATGGACACCTTCCACACAGAAGCTGCTGATGCTTCTTGAGTGCAACTGGAACTGGGCCCATTCAGCCACCTTCCCCATGGAAGAGTGCTCTGATAGACTCGCCAGCCCTTTGCACCTCCCTCTGCCACAATGAAAGCTTCATTCTACAGGGCACCACAATTCTCAGACACCTAAATTCATTGATGAACCTCCCAAGCTGAAGATAGCATATTATTAATGATCTAGCAGAAGCAAGTGGACTAGCACTGGTTAGACTGTTCAAAATATCTCAGCAATGAAAAGAATTCCATGTTTTGTTGAATCCCATTCCAATTATGTTCTGTTAATTATGTTGCAAATGGACAGCCCAAGAAAATGACTTTGAACTCCAAGCACTGCACTTAAGAGAATCCTACAGACTTATTCTCCACTCAAAGAATCCAGGAGGCTCCCAGCATGTCTTAAAGCCTGTAAGGTTCTGAGAAGTGCCCCATATAGCCAGAGAAGAGCAAATTAATGTGTCATTAGGAATGCAACTGATGTCAGAATCTTCACAAAGCAAGAAACCGAGACTTTTGTGACTAGATGACTTGATCTACACATGAAAGTAACTCTCCTGCAGGAAAAGAGTCCTACAGCAAGATCAGAGTATGATAGGACTATTGATGTGAAAAATTAGTTTCCCTAACCTAAGTCCACTGGGTGGCTAGACAATAAAATGCCTTTCCCCTGTGAAGAACTGCATGTTTTACTATCACTCCCATGACTAACTGTCGATACTTCCTGAAGAAAGCTTCTTGTGGAAAAGTTCTAAAAAGGGAGGAAAGAAGGAATTGGGAGAGGCAAAGGTGAAAATTTGGTGATTAATGAAAAGTGTGAGAAAAGAAGAGTTAGGTCACATTTCCTATCACCTACCTAGGTCATATTCCAATTCCTAGTTCACCTATCTAGGCTCTGCAATACTACAGATCTTAAAAGCCACTGATAAAACCATCTAAAGAATCTGTACATTTAACCTCATTACTGAAGGAAGCCAGGCTGCATTGTCAGTGTAGAAGTACATTTGTCTATCTCTTCTCCCTTCAAAATGAACTCACTGACCAATACCAAACTTGAAAAAAAACAGTGGCTTCACAGACATTTTCAAACAATTCCATAAAAAGGTACTAACAGGTACAGAGAACATCATTAAATCTGATGTTCCATCAACAGGCGCTTTCCATTCTCCAGTTTTATATTTTAAGAGATTTACTCCAAGTTAGTGGCACTTACCCTTGCTTGAAAATATATGGTAGTAAATGGAATCTTAACACATCCCAGCCAGTGTCTCTCAACACGAGTGTGGATTCCACTTCCTCTTTCACGATCATCCTATTAAAAAGGTTGCCCAACATAAAACTTTGTAAGACAGCTCATTTCCTTTAATTCAATCAACAATTTAATCAAGGCATTAATAAGAATTCTGTATTGTTTTAATAATTTTCTATAAATATAAGATCAGTTACTAGTATGGCAATGATTATTCTGCATGCCTTTAAAGCATGCCAGGTGCTGAACAAATACAAGAACATCACGGTCCATGATACAATGTGCTTGCACTTCAGAGTTCAACTCCTGTATAGTCTGTGATGGAGAACTCAAAAGTCTGACAAGGTGTCCACAAGAGTCTTCTCAGACAAAGTAAACTAAGCCATGGTCTTCTAATGAAATATTTTACTAGTATTTAAAAAAGTTTTTTGTTGGTAAGAATGTATGAAAACCTAACTAAACCCTGTGGAATGGAAGCATTGTTTTCATGTATATTGCCTATCAGAGATTTCCAAATCTAGTATGATCAGCCAACAAGTTACTTAAAAAAATAATAATTCTCTAAAGGCTAGAGTGACAAAACAATAATTCTCTAAAGGCTAGAGTGACATCTGAGTTTTCAGACTCTATCTTTCATCCTTCTGCTGCATCAAATTCCATTTTGTTTCTGAGGACAGAATTCTGTTCTCAGTGAAATGTGAGCATTATTATTTTTGGCTTGTATTTTCAAGAATGTTGAGTGCTGCTATTTTTGTGCATGCTGAATTGACTGGGAAATCTTTCACTGGTTTCAACAGGGGAAGGACTTATGCCAACACAGAGCTTACAAAAACTTCTTGTCACTAATACTTGCAATTTTTATCTTATTCGAAAAAAATAATATATACAACCAAAATATGAGGGTTTTTTCCACCAAACAGCTTGTAAAACAGATGAGACAGAGCTTAAAAAGATAGTTAATAAAAAATACAGGAACTGGCATCATTCTTCTGGAATTTAGTAAAATATTCTGATTAAGTTTAAAAAGAACATATTACAGTTCATATGTTGCCTCCCAATTTTAGTATCTCCAATTTAATTAAATATCTGTAAAACAGACACACACATTCAACCCTATGAGCAGATTATATAGTACAAGCTTAATTTGTACAGACAAAGGTTAACACCATAAAGATTGCTCCCTCTAACAATCTTGCAGTATTGATTAGATATAAAATCATAAGGAAAGACAGAATAGAGAAAAAAGAGGCACAGGAGGGTGAAACCTATTACACTGAAAAGTCATATTCTGTCAGCTTCAAAAAGCTCATAATATTCTGTAATGTACACTGTCCTTCAATTATGAACTCACCTCTACAGCATCATGAAGTACTTCATCAAAAAGATTAATGAATACTTCATCTTTCACTGACTGCAAACTGTGGGTGCTGTAGTCACCATTAGGAGCTCTGAAAAGGTTAAAAAAAACCAAACCCAAAAGTGATTTGAATAGAACAGGAAAATCTGAATAAATGTGCATGCCCAAATTAAATTATTATTACTCAGAAATAATTCAGTTTCTTTTTGCCATACCTAAATGGAAGCTCCAGTTCCTCATTCCAGTTGGGGTTTGGACCCTCTGCTGTTGTTGTTCGGCAGACTGTTCGCTGAAAAGAAACTTCTACAAAAGGACGGACTAAAACCTACAAATAGAGATCAAAACAAATGCAACAGACCTCTACAAAAATTCATTAGAACATATTAAATTACACATTTTTATGTATTTAGAAAAATAAACGTATACTTTGTGGAGAGCAGGCTGGTCCAGCCCAGATAAAACTTTAATACACTTTAAATATTGTACTTCCCAGGCTTCTAAGCATTTATGAAGCTTTTAAAAACATTTTGTATGTTAGCATTTCCAAAAGCTTATGTGTATTCAAAATACTTGACATATTTATATACACTGGCAAACCCACATTTTCCCCTGAGAGTGGGAAAGCTACTGGCTACCTAATCAAGGCAGGTAAATGAAACAACATGTGATCCAGACACCAGTGGAAAAAAAGTGCACTTGTATGCTCTTATCTGTAAATCAAGAAGCCTACTGCTACAATCCTGGCTGTCTCTGAAACTGGTCCCTACTACAGATAAGCAACTCCTACTAGACACAACAAACCCCTAATGTGATTAAAAATGTCGCGATGGAACATTTCATTAGCATTCAAATGTATATGGCAGAACCTTTTTTACTTTTCAAGAAACAATGACTTTGAAGAAAAACCATAAGAAAAATCCTGAAGGGCTTCCATCTTCACTCAGAAGGATGCTAAATTTAGTTCTCAATGGCAAGCAAATGTAGTTTCAGTATCAACCATCAGAATGGCTGTGCTGGTTTAGACTAAGAGTGCACTGGGCCCAAAATTCAGGCTGTGAAAATGGCCATCAGCAGACACATACAGAAGAGTAAGAACAGAGCAGGCATATATGATATTTTCTCCTACTACTCTTCCAGGCTTTAACTGTTTTCAGGTGAAGGACTTTCCTAAGCCTGTACTGGTAACTCCCAATGGAACACTCTTCCCATTACTCACCCAATACCCACTTCAATGCAAGCAGACCTCTTTATTTCACAGTCCATGTAAGCAGCTTCTCTGGGCACATACTAACTGCTGCATGAAAAATCACAGCCTTCTGTTTGTTTTGAACCTAACTCCTACCAGCTTCATTTGACAATCCCTCACCCTTGTACTGAAAGAGCCAGTAAACAGTCAGTCCTTACCCACAGTCATGATTTTGTGTCTCTCTACCATATTCCTCCTTGCCTACTTGCAGTTACTGCCATTCTGGTTGAAAAGCCCTACCATTTTTCACTGTACAGTAGCAATTCTGTGTTTCTGACATCCTTCTTGCCCTTCTCTGAACCTTTTGCAGCTTTACAATCTTTTTGGAGATCAAGGAGTGGGCAATCCAACCTCTCTAATAAGATATCGTTCTGATGGTAAACGTTACTGTTTGTGCTCACAACTTCATGTAAGAAAATGTTAGTTCTGTAATATACCTGGTTGAATGCCCAGTCTGGGCTATCACTTGGGCTCTGAGCTGATGGAGAGGCTGCAAACATCTCATTAAAGGACCTTTTAGATTTGGATGGTTGTTGAAGTTTGCTACAAGAGAAAACAGACAAGAACAAGAAGAAAATTCATTGCAAAATATGAATTCCTCACATTCTGTATTAACCATACAGAATTCTGGAAATATTTCTGATATTTTTCTGTTATGACTTTAACCATGGAAAGATATTTATTTGATCAAATAACACGAAAAGAATGCCAGAAAGGGGTAGTGAGTGTATAGCTTTTGTAAGCTTCCCTGCAAAAGAGTGCTTTGTGCCTGGAGCCTCTCTTTTCTGAAGAGCTTATCAACCCCAGACTCTTTTGGTTTTTGCCTCCCCCATACAATCTCCTTGAGCTACAGATTTTTCAGTTTAAGGAGATGAATCCCCACAGAATTCATAAATTCTGTAGACCTCATGGTAACCACGCAAGGCCTCTGTGACAAAATTAAACCCATATGAATATTACACAATCAGCAACCCATGAAAGAAATAAAATAAACGTTAATACATTTGTTTTTATAATGCTTCCACATAACTTATTTTGGTAATAATGCCACAGTAGAGATTAAAAAAGAGCAACAATTCGTGGAGAAAGCAGCTCAAAATAAGATACCATATAATGCAAAAAGACAGAGCGGGTTTGTAGTTATTTTGCAATACCGATTAATATTGAAATATATTATTTCAATTAATATTGCAATAATATATTGCATAATAATATATTAATACTGTAATATTGAATTTTTCATATTTTCCTTCCTGTCAACATGTTTCTAATATAAATTGCTTTTCTCAGTATGAACTTATTTACAGAAATCCAAAAGAACCTTTATTATAGTGAAGAGATAAAACAGCAGAAGATGCTAAATTCTATATGCACAGAATTGGTTAGCTTGGAAACACCTCTGAGTTAAATGCAAGGTGTATTCATTTTGGGAGAGAGGAGAGAATGCCGCACTAATACATCGCTTCTGGAACTGAACCAGACTGCTCAGAGCTCAAGTACCTCTACATGACACAGCATCACACAGTGCAGGCATTGCTTTAATGTGCCTGAAGGTAACGGTCACCTTTAAAATTAGTCAGAGCCAAATTAGGCTCAGTCCATTAACTTACACAAACAGTTCATGAAGGAGAAGACATGTTACACTCAAGAGGCAAATACAGTACCCCACAATGAAGAACTGGATTATTGTAATACTTATTTTTGGTATTTAATTATGATACTATGAATTAAAATTTCCCTGAATATAACTAGCAGGCATGCTTAAGTTATAATTCATCTGATATTTCCAGAGTTATAAAGTTGCCAAAGCTGTAAGTTATCTTCCAGACAGTTTTTTTCCTCAAGCAGATGAATAAAGTTTCTTGGTAAAACATTTCTTGAATGTAGCAGTTATTGATAAATGGAAATATTATTCTACAAACTTACAAACCAGCAGTTCTTCATCATTATTAATAAAGAGATAAATGCACATATGTTTTTATCATGAGGATCAAAACAACACACATGGCTGAATTTCAACATTAGTTGCTGCAGCTGTCCTCAAAACAGCTGCAACCAGCAAATGAATCTGTACTGGAAATAGGCATTTAAACGTACCTCATCACTGGTTTTCTCACTGGAATATCATAAGCTCTAACGATGTTCACTAACAGTTTTATGTCTCCATCTGATAAACTCTGTGCCGTGACCTTCTTCCTTTCTTTTCTTCGTGGCTTTAATGGTCGTTTTGGCTCTGCCAGTTTAAAGAGGCTGAGGCCCAAAATACTAATAATCATAAAACAGATAATTAGTTATTTTTGCACAGAATCCAGCATTCTAGTGTTTCCATGACACACATGCAAATTATGCACTAACAGAAAATGAAATATATGCTTCTGTTAGTGTATATAACTCTCTGTTAGTATATAAAACTCTCTGAAATGTCAAAATCTTTTAATTTAATTTTTTACTATGACACGATCCAGTTCTGTCTTATATTTCAGAAATTATAACTTAGATGTGCAAAAAAGTGGGGTTTTTTCCAAAACTAAGTAAGATACAAATAAGACAATGGCATGGCTTCAAGAGAGATCTAAACTACAGTGCTATAAACAATCTAGCAGATTATGACGACCACTGTACGGAATAGGCAAAAAATCAAATTACACGGCTATGTACAACAAACAATAGGCTACAGAAAGGAAGCAGAATGAATATGCCACAACATACCCTGGACCCTCAGAACTTATAACCACAGGCAAAGCAGAATCAAAGGAAAAAAAACCAAAACAAAACAGGAAAAGAATAAAAAGCAGATGTATGTTTTTACACATCGTTGATATTAACTGCAGACATTTCAAAATCTACTTTACAAACTGATAGCCAATGGCATTATTTCCTTATAAATAATTAAAAAAAAATTACAGTAATTACTGTTAAAATAACACAAAACCATAAGTTACTGAACTATCTCACTAAGCACATGCTTTTAACAAATCACGGTATATTTTAAATTCACTAACCATACAAATTAGCAAATAGAATCCAATATGAGTTAGTGTTCATGGTAAGAAAATATCAATGAAGCATTTGATTTTAAACAACTCCAAAAGCTGATCATAGTCTCATTCGGATTTTTTCATTCTGTGATGTGAAAACACAACTTAAAATATAGGATGGACTGCTCTGTAAGAGAGCAAGTCTCTGTATCTCCAGCAGATGGGACTGTTTAGGTTTATACTGCTGATTGAAAAAGCTTTGTCTGTACTTTAAGGGTGTCATGTTTATAGTGAAGACAAAAAACTTCCACATAAAAAAAGAAATAACTATCTTTCACAACCTATTTACTTACACAGATTTTAAGCGAGCAACACTGATTAAGAGTCATCTGTGCTGTTATGATATGTCAAATGTCAAAATCAGCAAGTATGGGATTTGGAACAAAAAATTCGAAGTGCTTAAGTAATAAACCAAATAATAATCTTAAAAGAAAAAAGAAGTAATTTCCAAACCCAGTAACATTTCTGAAAGTAAACTGCATATGATGACATTCAGCAACTGCAAACAGAAATACATCACAATAAAGAACATATTAAAAAAATCTGTTGCACATTATTTGTAGGGCATATGCACTGACTCTAAGAGAGCATCACCTATAGAACCAGTAGTAGTGTTACTTCCTCTGATGCTTGTTTGATATTTGGAAATAATTCAGTCTGGCATCAGTGAGGGCTATGCTCAGTTCATTAGATCACAGCCTGATGCATTATATCCTGCTCAATTTTATTACATGCTGTCACATTACTTCTGCCAAAACCACACTTTTTCTTAAAAAAGTTTTCATGCACTTTGTGTATCAGTACACTGTCTGTACTGGTTTTACATTAATTATTTTGATTTAGAACAAATAAAGATAGTTCCCTTACCCCAGGCTGGGAACCTCCTCTTCATTCACAAGGTCAGAGAGAAGGAAATGGTGTTTTGCTATCAGAAAACGGTTTATTACTGATTCTCGAACCTATGAATGGGGAGTCAGAAGACACAAAAGTACATTTCTAATCCAAACTCGCTGCAAATATTTGCATCCTGTCTATTGAACACAAATAAAATGTCCAAATATATATTTTTTATTTTTTCCCACTTTTAAAAGAGTTATGGTCCAAGGAAAATTTTCTTTCCACCAGATACTGCTTCAGAACATAATACAAGCTCTTTTTACAAATACAATGATTCTCTAGAAACATACTGGCTAGCCAGATACGAGAACATACGAAAGTTTACAATCAGAAAATGAAGCCTGATTTGCTTACAGCTCATCATCAGAAACAAGCACAACAACACATGAGACTAACAGACATCTCTTTTCAACACTAAATGAAGTTGTAGAAAAGGCTGTAGAGAAATCTATATAATATTAGTTACGATGAATAAAAGCAGCACTTTGGACTGCAGAACAATCAATGAAGCCTGTATTATGATTTCAAATAAATGTTTAAAATCCTTAGTTCCTTTCATTTCTATGCTGAGGTCCTAGACTGAAGCAGAGATGAAAGTCTTCTCCCAACAACTATGTAGAAGCAGACTGAGAGAGTATTGCCTTTGTGCTTTTTTCCTATTACTAACGCTAGTAACGCCTTTATATACTGTGCTATTACAAGATCAATTGCAGAACACCAATAACAAACAATTTTCTGCAATACATCACCTTTTGTTATTTTAAAGGTTTATTTAAGTTACTAGTATTATATTTTTGTGTTGTAGTGACAGGCATATAAAGATCACATTTCAGAATTAACTGAATTTCAGGTCTGATGTGAGCAATCTAATTTTCAAGCACATCTGACAATTTATAAAAGTGTAGAATATCCAAATATTATTTTAAAAAGAGTTACTTTTATTTAATCTAAAAGAGTGACAAATAAAGGTACCATAATGTATGTTACTCTGTACTACTATACAATTATTCACTGCACTGCATAAACCATACGTTTGAGCACACACTCAAATACCATGCAAAACCTATGGGACTGACACAGACATGACAGCTTCGTTAAAAATATTTTTTTTATATTATCAAACTGAATCTAGGCTTTGTCACATGCCTGAAAGATTTAAACACTCTTCACTGTCTATGATTCTTTTACAAACCATTCTTTCTAACAGACAATGTGTTTCGTCCTACATCAAATCAACCTTATCATCATATTACATGTTTTGCTGGCTGGCTAGGATTTGATACACTTTTTGATATTTCCAGTACTGGTAAGAAACTGGTAGCCATGTTTTGAACTTGCTGTTTTGCCAAAACAGTCTGAAATTGCAAACTTCTCTTGGTTATATGACTAATGTTTTCCTATTTTTTTTTTCCCCTAAGGATTAAAGTGAATGTCATCCTAGCAGAATGAACAGACTAGAAAAATAAATTAAATCAAGATAAGGGGGAGAAAATGTTACTCTTAATACCACAATGAAGGTAATGTGATGGAAGATATGCCCTCTGCCTTAGGCTGCAGGACAAGACACTGTATTAAGCGATTTTTAACAGTGGTTAGGGTCACCTTCATAGAGATAATTAAGTTCTTAGCATCATAGCTTACACGAAGGAAAATAGGGAAGAGAGGGAAATCAGTGAATACATGGGATACAACAGTGCAAATCTCTGGGACACAGATGCAAAAAAGAATTTACAGAACTGATAGAAGAAAACAGGATGCATGGTCATTTTGTATGTTGCATCTTTTTCAGTAAGACAAATGATAAATCTCCACTTGTTCAATTTCAGGACTAACTTAGAATTTTAAAGATGTCTGTAGGTCACGTTTAGAGATGAATCAGTTTTCAGTATTCATGGAAATAAAGCATCCAAGTATAGAAGCAACATATGGCATAGAGAAATATGGTGGATCCATATTTTTTGCAGCTTACCTTCTGTAGATAGTTGGCAACAACTGCTCTGTGCGCATCTAAGTAATTTTTGCTGTCAATCATATCACTCTCCTGCAGTCTCTTCTCATAGTCCTAAAGATATTTAGTAAGAGTATGTGATTCGATATATATTCAGTGCTTTATTACATACAAGAAAAATGGTAAATATTTCATTAACATTAATGTATGGATCACAGTAAACCAAAACAGATGTCAGAAGTTTATAAAGCTATTTTAATGCTAATGTATACAGCAACAGCATTGCTAAACTTCCATGAATAGAGACAAGAATTACATTGTTAGAAGATTCATGTGCTTTAAATTACTACGAATAACTTGAAGATTTCCCTCTCTTCTTTTAAAGCTGAACTTTGACCTGCTGCTGTAAACTGCAATTCCATTTGAACTGGAAGTGGCTTCTCTCTGCAGCTGAGAACCCTATATAAACAGAAGTGATGGAAGATGACCTGAAATCTGAACTGTGTTTTAAAACACATAACTAGTTTTCATAGCATCTAAACCAGGAAGAAACTCTATTTGTGGGCGAGTTTGTTGAGAAACACTTATTGAGCTATTTTAAAGTTATATTCAAGAAATGAAGAGATTTAATAGCATAATAAACGTCATTTTTTCCTAAGAGAAAGGGTCCAAGAAGCACATTCTGGAAACACAGTGCTTCATTATTTCCACAATAAATCTTTATCTAACTTTTCCAGTGCGTAATAATTATTGTTTAATGACTTCTATTAGCAACAAAATAAGAATAGCTCTCCTGAGCCAGAAATCTTAATTTTTAGACAGATCTAGTAATGACTTAGCTAGAAGTCCCATAATGGGAGCTGAATGTCTAACTGCTACATGCATATGCATTGCTCCCTTCAGAAATCTTTTTACTGCAATGATTTAAGTACCACAAATCATTAATTAGTACTTGTTAACTGTTAACTTGTAAACTGTTGGCATTAAATAAACTTTCAGAAGAAATAGGAAAAGATCATAAACTTCTGATAAACCAAACACTCAGGTACAGACTGATTGGCCCCAACTCTGGTGTTGAACCCGAAATTGAAACTCTTTCCACTTGACCCAAGACACTTGTGTCACTTTAATTCTGTATGTCAAGACATTCTGCTTGGCCATGAGCATGACATGTCTTGGATTATCAAAATCCTGCAGCCCATGCTACTGGGTTTACTGGTAGAGATGATGGACCCATTTGTTCTGAGGAACACAAGGAATCAAAAATATAAAGCAGACTTCATAGCAGTACTGCATATTAGTGTTGTACACTGTAAAAAGATTGGAGAGGATGAATATAACAATCACTTGGGGAAAGAGCACAGCAGGAAAAAAAAAGAAGATAATTTCATGGCCTAATTGCATTGGGTCAGGCTGGAATGGACTTAATTTTGTTCATAGCAGCCAGTATGGTCCTACCTTTTCAATTTGTGACTAAAAAGGAGTTAGTAACACAGCAGTGTTTTGACTGTTGTTAAGCAGTGCTTGCACAGGGTCTAGACTCTCTTTTTCTAACACCCTGCCAGCAAGCAGGTTAGGGAGGCACAAGAACCTGGGAAGGGACACAACAAGAAGTGTTAACCTAAAATGACCGCAGGGATATTCCATGCCATATAATGCCATGCTCCGCAGTAAAAGAGAAAGGAAGTGGATTCTGGGGAAGGTAGCCATTGCTCAGAGGCTGGTTAGGGACTGGTCTACATGTGGGAGGTGGCAAGTGCCTTTACATCACTTGGCTTATGTTTGTTAGTTTTATAAGTGAAGGAAAGAAGAAGAAGAAAGGAAAAAAAAAATCTCAACCCATGAGTTTTCTTCCCTTTTCTCCATCTGTTCTCTCCCCTGTCCAGGGTGGGAGGGAGAGGGGAAATGAACAAGTGTCTGCGTGGTCCTTAATGGCCTACCACGGTTAACTGACAGCAGGAGATTTCCATTATCAGATTTAGGTATGGCTACAGAATTTGCCATTTCAGAATAGAGCTAGGATATAGACTGAAAATATCACTACTATCAACAAGCAAAATGCAGTTATTCCTGGTTGGGATAACCTGAGGAAGTATGGGTTTGAATGGACTGAATGGACTGTTTGCTGGTTTGAAAATGGATAACTGAGCTCTAACAGAAAGGATTAATAGCTCAGTGTCCAATTAGTGTCCTCTAACTAGCAAAGTACTTCTGGGTTTGATTTTAGGGTCAATATTACTCAGTATCTTCACCAGTGACCACCTGCATGAGGAGACACAATAGAGTGTCAGCAATTTAGCCAATGATACTTGAATAGAAAGAGTGGTTAATACAGTGAATCACTGAACCACAGTTCAGAGGGCTCTTGATAATTGAAGACTATGACAACCGAAATCTCAATGAAGAAAAGGCAAAATTCTGTACTGCAGGTAGAGTAACTCCATATGCTGGCACAGACTGGAAAGCAAACAGCAGAATAACAGCCATATTGAAAAAAAATCTGTGGGTTATGGCTTAATGACAACCAACAACATCTTCTTTTGACAAAAGGCAAAACACGGGCTACATTTGGAATAGCATGGCCTACAGACAAAGGGAAATTATTGGCCCCTCCAACCTGGCACTTGCGAGGGCATACCTGAAATACTGTCCCAGTTTGGGGCTACCAGTTCAAGAAGCATGTGGAGAAACTGGATGGGGTCCACTAAAGGACTACTAAGACAGTCAGAGGCCTAGAGTAAGGCCTTACTATGACCTGTAAGAAGAGGCCAGAATCTTGTATAGGTCATAATAATGTATGTTGGAAGAGACTTCTGGTGATCATCTGATCCAAACCCTCATACAAAGCAGGAACAACTCCAATCAGGATGCTCAGGGCCTTTGCCAGTTGAATTTTCAGTATCCATAGAGATGGTAATTCTACAGACTTGCTGGACAATGTGTTCTAGAATTTGAATGCATTCTTTATGAAAAATGTTTTCATTGTATCTAACTGGAATTTCTCTTGGAGTAACTTGTGTCTATCATCATCCTGCCTCTAAGATGAATTTTGCTGTTTCCTCTGCACCATCTCCCTAGGTACCTGAAAGAAGCAGTAAGATATCTCCTTAGCCTTGCCTGCTTAGGCCAAAACAAACTTAATCCCCCCAGTCTCTCCTTGTACATCATGTGCTCCAGCTCTGTAAATATTCTGGTAGCTCTGTGTTGGACTTGCTCCAGCATTTCAGGTCTTTTTTGCACTGGACAAGGTATTCAACTTAATTCCTTTGGAGAACAAGAGATTAATGAGCAATCCACTATCTGCCCACAACTACTTGAGGGGCAGTTACAAAGAAGCGAGTGCCAAACTCATCTCTGTAGTTCCAGACAATATAAAAAGGGAAAACAGCCATTAAATACAACTTGAAAGGCTCATGTTGGACATGACTTTTTTTTTTTTTTAAATAATCACTGGAAGGGTAGTGCAGCCCTGGAACAGGTTATCCAGAAAGGCTGCGGAATCTCCCATTTAGAGGTTTTTCAAAACTTGGCTAGACAAATACACAGCCAACCTCATATAATGCTGGCAACAGTCCCACCATTTCAGTGGAAAGCAGGACTAGATGACCTCCAGACTATATTTTCCAAACAATATTTCCATGATTCTCTGAATTTTCAGACTTCTTTGCCAAATAGCTAGTAAACCAAACAGGAAGAATACCGCTTTAAACATAGTTTTGTCATATAAAATGAACTTGGAATGGGTGATGAAGGGTTTATCCAATTTACTCTTAATGAAAAAAACTACAAATAAAACAATTATTAAACTGTGGTTTTCAATTTTGAATGATAACATGAACAAAGGCAGTCCATAAAATCAACTGGATCAGAAATGTATATCAATGATGTGGCACATTTAAATAAAAGGTACAAAACTAATCTAAAATTTAACAAGTGAAAATATTTACTGTAAAGAGCCAGACATGATTGAATTAATAAATATCTTTTTAAAAGATATAATCCAAAAGAAATGGAAGAAAGGAATTTTTCAAAGAAATTCATGTGAGAAGAAGTAGGGATAAAGCAGCAGTTGCCAGAATCTGAGACAATTCTGATTCTGCTGAGGAATGAACACACTGAAATGCTCCTTAGCAATTCATGTGGCTAAAGAACAAAAGAATGCGTGACTTAACACTAATAATGGAGTTGAGATTAAAAATAATTGAAGTATGACCCAAATAAAAAAATGCACACATTGTATTTCAGTAAGGTAATTAACAGACAGGCAAGGACAGGGTAAGCTAATTGGAACAATGTACTAAACCAGAAAAAACTGCAATACAGGCTGCAGTAAAACATAAGAAGGTTTTAATTCTTGTTAAGAGTCATTGCTTCCAGCAGTCTCCACAGAAATGGCTCAAAATCTAATAAGCCTAAGCCTGAATTATCTTTGCATTACCTTTCTATATTTGAAATCACCTTTAAAAAAAAGTCTCTTACCTTTTAAAAAAAAAAAAAAAAAGTATCTTAGAACATTTGTGTCTACAGCAGTTGCTGTGTTTTATTTTTCTCCTTCCACAGTATAGCTGTGGAAATATTGCCTTGGAAGGAAGTTATCTTAATTAGAAGAAAACAACACCAGGAAAGACTGAAGGAATAAAATTCTCATTTTTTACTCATCAGCACAGCTGCACATTCTTTAAGGGACCAGCTGACTTAACTGTAAATCAAATATTATTAGCATTAAAACTAGAAAGAAATATTTCAGATAACATTCTACCTGGAAGATTTTCTCACTGATTTCCCGTTCATGTAAAGGGACTTGCTTATAGTTTCGGAACTCTGCCACCTCCCCATTTCTGAGCTGCAAGAGTCGGAATCTCTTTGATTTATTAAATTCCTCATCAGAAACAAAATTAAATTCTTGCTGCAACTGTTCCAATCTGAAGAAATCAGGAACTTGTGCCTCCCCACTTGTAGCGACCTAAATGAGTCAAAAAATTATTAACAAATGACAAAAGTCTATAAAATAACTTTTGTAAGTCTTACATACATATTGCAAGGATGTTCATTTTAAGCAAAAGGCAATTGAGATGGATCAAACAGACTGAAATGCTAAGTGTTTTAAAGTACGTTTTTGTTGAGCCAAGTATAGGAGATGATACATTTAAGAACACAATAAAATTCTACTTCCTCATAATGTAAACAAAACATTAATGAGTAGGAAAACTATAACATAGCAGAGTAACCTAGGAAGATGTACTGTAAAGACAACTCATTTACATAACTTCAGTTCTGTAAATAGCCCCTTCATTTGATGTTTAGACAAGTCCCAGCTCCTACAATACACTAGATCTCTTGTACAATTGTCACTAATGAGCAACTTCCTATTTAATACCATACAAGTACACCAGGAATACCCCTGCACTTTAAGGAAACAACAAACTCAAAATCCATTTTTTTTTAAATTTATAATCAGTTTGCATATTCCCTCATACCTATGTTTCTACCTCTAGAATAGTACTTAATGGATTAATAAATCAACCCACTACTAAATGGATTAATAAATCATCTTCTTAATAGAAATCTCTTTCTTAACACTGATACAGATATGTCCATCACAAATGCAAATGCTACTCCATCCTTGGCATGCATGCAGGTTGCCTGAGAAGGTACTGGTGACTTAAGTGTTTTGCAGCTCCATTAGCCTCACAGCTCTAAAAAAGCCACCTACCATGATCAGCTGCATCAGAGCTGCATTGTTTGGGTCATTTGGATCAAGTTTTGCTTCCGCTGCCCACTTAGCTAGCTTCTTCATGTCAGTTAAGCCTGATGTGCCAATGGATGCAATAGCATCAATATTTTTTAAAGCACTAAAAAGACAGAATTGATAGAATTTATACCTAAACCACATATGATTTAGCAATATAAAAAAAACTATTTAAAACAATCTTAGAAAAACACAAAAAAGCCCCCCACAAGCTGAATAGTAAATTCCACTACACAATTCTTAGTTGTAGGTATGAAACTGAGGGAATGATGAATTGCAAAGTGAAGTAAGGGAGAAATATGAGGGAACTGGTGGAAGGGAACTTTTATGCAAGGTAATAAGGTACTTATTGACACATTTATGGTAACGCCTATGCTATTCCATGTTGCTGATTACTAGGAAGTAAGATGATGAAAGTTAACATAAAAGCTTTGACAATACATACTGAAAAAAACTTCTCAGGTATACAGTTCTTGCTAGAAATCCTGTCTTTGACCTGTCTCCTGGATGGCGCTCTCAGACCTGCACTGTAGTTTGGACTCTGCCCCCTCCCCTGCTGTTTCTGGATAGGCCCTGGGGCCAGATTTATCCCCTGGCTATGTCTGGGACTGCTGCCAGCGCCTTTAGGACTGCAAGGTGACTGGTGAGGGCACCCTGGCTGCCTTCTCCCCTGTGATGCAGCCCTGCTTTTGGTCCTCCACGACACCCAGCTCCATCCCTTAACCTTTGGATGCTCCTACTCACTTTCTTGTATTCACAGTAAGCAAGGAAGTATGGTAGGTGGTCTGGAGGCCATTTGTACACTGACTTGCTGGCCAGGCTTCTGGCATCTTCTCACAAAAGTCATCCCTGAATCCCCACCTTGCTACATAAACCCAATACACCAGGACATGCATGCTATTAGTCAAAGGTGGGTGTTTCCCATTCTCTTGTTGGGGGTGCATCCTCGCAGCTAAACTGAGGAAGTGTAGTCTGGATGATTGGGTAGTGAGGTAGATTGTGAACTGGCTTAAGAAAAGAAGCCAGAGAGTTGTGGTCAATGGGACAGAGTCTAGTTGGAGGCCTGTATCTAGTGGAGTCCCTCAGGGGTCAGTACTGGGACCAGTACTGTTCAATATATTCATCAATGATTTGGATGAGGGAATAGAGTGCTCTGTCAGCAAGTTTGCTGATGACAAGACTGGGAGGAGTGGCTGACACACCAGAAGGCTGTGCTACCATTCAGAGAGACCTAGACAGGCTGGAGAGTTGGGCGGGGAGAAATTTAATGAAATATAACAAGGGCAAGTGTAGAGTCCTGCATCTGGGTCAGAACAACCCCATGTGCCAGTATATGTTGGGGACTGACCTGTTGGAGAGCAGTGTAGGGGAAAGGGACCTGGGGGTCCTGGTGGCCAGGAGGATGACCATGAGCCAGCAATGTGCCCTTGTGGCCAAGAAGGCCAATGGCATCCTGGGGTGTATTAGAAGGTCGAGAGAGATTCTCCTCCCCCTCTACTCTGCCCTGGTGAGGCCACATCTGGAATACTGTGTCCAGTTCTGGGCCCCACAGTTCAAGAAGGACAGGGAACTACTTGAGAGAGTCCAGCGCAGAGCCACAAAGATGATTCAGGGAGTGGAACATCTCCCTTATGAGGAAAGGCTGAGGGAGCTGGGTCTCTTTAGCTTGGAGAAGAGGAGACTGAGGGGTGACCTCATTAATGTTTATAAATATGTAAAGGGTGAGTGTCATGAGGATGGAGCCAGGCTCTTCTCAGTGACATCCAATGATAGGACAAGGGGCAATGGGTGCAAGCTGGAACATAGGAGGTTCTGCATAAATGTGAGGAAGAACTTCTTCACAGTGAGGGTAACAGAACACTGGCACAGGCTGCCCAGAGAGGTTGTGGAGTCTCCTTCTCTGGAGACATTCAAAACCCGCCTGGACATGTTCCTGTGTGACCTGACCTAGGTGTTCCTGCTCTGGCAGGGGGATTGGACTAGATGATCTTTTGAGGTCCCTTCCAATCCCTAACATTCTGTGATTCTATGAGTCTTTGTTCTCTACTTCTCTGAATATTTTCAAGAAAGCTTTAAGAACTTACAGATCTTCCTTGTGCTTGGTCAGAATCAGCCAAATACCTGACAGTTACTGCAACAGCAGATAAAGCAGTAACATCAAAGCTATGTATTTAGGCACCAGTCTTGAACAAACGCACACTGAATCACAATTGTGCCAGAAAGCTAGTGGGCAGCAAAAACTAATTTTAGCCATAAAAATCTTGTCTCTGACTTTCACAAGAGACAATGGAAAAATAGAGGGCTGTTCATCTCTAGAAGGCGATTCAAAGAAGAGTGTTTTACAGCTAACTTCCTTCTGAAATTCCCCATTTTTCCATTTACTACAGTGACTAGTCTCCTGAGTTTAAACTTAGCCTTTGGGAATGCATCCCAATGTTTTAATCTCATGATATTCTAGTCTCATTGAAGTCAGCAGGTTACTCATATGCAAATTACTCTAGTGGCTGCAGCTTGGGTCAAAAATAGCAACAGAGTGACTTGCATGCCAATGCCTAGCCTCTAAATAAATAAAAATCTGACAGAATCTAATCATCTGGAAGAGGTACTTGCTCAGCATTAATAAGTATGGGAAAACTCTTAAGACTTGACACTGAAGCTACCTGAGGACATCACAAAAGCAGACTTTATGTATACATTTTTAGAAAAACAACAAAATGGACAAATAATCTACAATATCCAACTTGCAGCCAAAGGGCAAATTAGACTTTTTGAATGGAATAATATACCATTTCCACAGGTCAACAGGTTTCTGATAGAGAAAAATCATGAAAAAGTATTATCTTGGAATGATGCAACAGATAAGAATTTTTCACTGATTAATTCAGTAACAGTGTCAAGCTGCCATTCTAACTTCTACTGCTTTCATAGTGTAATTTTTACCATTAATCACAGAAAAGGCATTTAATGCATGTGTCTCAATAGCCTTCCCAAATGCAGTTCAGATAAGAAAGAGCTGGAGCTTCCGTTCTTAGCAAAATGATCACAGGAAAGTTCCTTGCCAATATATACATTTTCTATTAGAAAAACATGAAAGCCAATTAATCAGGTTGAGTTTAACTTTAATATGGCCTATAAATAAAAATAAAATTTCTAACTACAATCTGTTTACCAAAATGTGTACCTTTAGATATCTGCAGGGGGTTACAGTGCAAAGTAAAGTACCTAAACTTAAGGAAAAAGATTATGAAAATTCTTGATTATGCAAGTCTACTTTTTACGATACTAGTATAATCAGTTTCCCACGACTCACTGAAAATTCCTACCATATTACCTTGGAATGCCTGTGTTTTGCTGAGATCCTGGAGGAATTAAGGGGATTCCTTTTTCTCCAAGTGCCCAAGAGACACTATTGGATACTTTCCCAGAGGTCATTAAAGTCATTTTGTTGCTACCATCAGCTTCAAATGAAAAGGACACACCTATGAAGGGGGAAGAAACCCAAAGCAGTATATTTATGCACTAAGACACAATGTCTAAACACTTTTGAAAATAATTCCTGAAAATGAGTAGTCAAATAACCTGTGTCTTTATATAAATGGGGTAATGAGAAACAACTTGATTCTGCTGCATGCTGCATGGAAGGATTCTGCTCTACAAAAGGAGTGAAACATTCCATTCCATCTACAGAAAGGCTTTCCATTTGGGTTGGAAGGAAAGGCTATGCCTTGAAAACTATGCCAAAGGCTTTTTTTTTCCCTTTGCAGATGCACACTATTTAATATTTCTGGTAGTTTTCAGATCCAGCATACTGTTATTAATAAAACAGAAATTCAGAGTCAGAAGAATTACGCATGACTGAAAAGTCAGTCCTAAAGCTTTGTGATACACAACTGTATATACAGTCATCATGGTAAATGACATTTACATACACATTTGTGACACATACATGATTTTTTATCGCATTTCTTTCCTCCACAGCTTTTTATCTATTCTTCTGCTCTAGCTTGATCTGTATTTCAGATATGGCAAATTTATGCAAGTCAGTCATCTCATAATGCTGTTCAAACTTATTATACAAACCTGGAAGTTCCATATGCTACTATGTATTATTCTTGTTTCCCTTTTTCCTCTCTCTCTCTTGTTCCTTATCTTTCTAAAGATGCAGAGATAAAATGTGTGGCAGGATGTCAACAAAAAAGCAAATAGGAAGACAAAAAATTACCCTGCATATACACATACAAAGCCAATTCTTCAGTGGTTTAAAACACTAAAATAACTGGAGCTATACTGATTAATACCATTGGCTTGCTCTGCAGCATCAGGCCTGATTACTTAAATACTAAAAAAAAAACCTAAACACCTTCCATACCTAGTAGAGCTCCACCAATACTACAAGCCAAATAATAAACACACACATTTTTACTATATACAGCTTAAAATTAGCAAGAGACAAGAATTCCACAGCAAACTTGAATAAGAATCATGACTATTTTCTAAGATTCAGTTACAGAAGCTGTAAATCCTCTTAACAGAATTTACTCTGAAACTTAAGACAGCCTGTTACTGCTACATGGTTTCAGCAAAATGAGAAACATTAAACGGAGAAAGACTGAGAGTCCCCTACCACTCCCAACTCCTTCATGGTCCAACATCACACGCTGATTGCTGCTGAACTCTATTTCTTCCATGGGAGCACTGCCTGTCAGAACTGTAGTCTCAGGAACAGGCAAAAACACTTCAGCCAACAAGGTGGTGCTGCTCATACCCATTGTTTCGTATATCTAGAAAAAAAACATGGTGAAAACAGGTTTTAACTATGACTGAAGCATGAAATAATTCATTTAAGGCAATTATATTCATTTACTTCCTAAAATATCCAATTAGTAGACGTTTCTGCTAC
Organism: Podargus strigoides; assembly: GCA_028020825.1. Lineage (NCBI taxonomy): Eukaryota > Metazoa > Chordata > Aves > Caprimulgiformes > Podargidae > Podargus > Podargus strigoides. Next base: position 16,062,049 of record CM051621.1, on the reverse strand, counting down.
CAGCAGCTAGCTCGGTCTGAATTATTCTTTAAAATTATTCTTAAAAATTCTTCCTGGCCGTTTGCAGGCTCAGAGTGATGCGAGTGATTTCTCCATTCACACGTTTTTAATCCGGGAAGGTTATATTCCTTTTCCCCTTCAATTTGTGCATTACATAAATGAAGCTGGCAAGGGGCATACACCCTCCCCTGAACTACCAATGATAAGTTACCTCGCAGGAAAAGTCACCTAACAGGAGAACTAGGATCCTGACCGTGTTCCTCCTAAAAATATATTGGCACTGAAAATTATTTGCGACTCACTCATTAATTCACACTTCAAATGGAGGTGGTGGGGGTTTGACTTAACTGCTGTGTTGACCAAGACAAGTGCAGTTATGGACATTACTAGCAATTAATTTTTTTCTTATCCCCCTCCAGGAAACATTATGATGATTTTACTGTGTGGACAATAATGTTTTAAGAAGATCATTTTGGTAAGTTTATCTGCAACATAGATCACTGTTTCTACAATTAAGAGGCTGCTCCACTAACATATTTAATCACATGTCCCAATTATTTAATTTCCCCCATGCAGCCCATAGTCACGTTATATACAACACACACACACGCACATATATAAAACATATCTATATAAACCATAAGCATCAAAAATGTGGCAGAAAAGTTGAAAGTGTGTGACTGGAGAAGCAATGAAGGAGTAGATTACAAAGGGTCTTTCACAGGCTTTTCAGTCTACAACACTACCATAAAGCAAAATACAAACATTACAGGAGTAATTACATTTTATAGTATCTTTTAAAAAGAAGTTACTATGATAAATCATTATCTACCTGTAGTTTCAAACTCTCTGGCCAATTGTATATTTGTAAATTGAAAATCTGTCCAAAGTGAACTCTGAATTCTGAACTTATTGGTCGGGTAACAGTCCTTGATACTTCTTTGGAGTTGAAAAGCACTTTTATAAACGCTGAGCGTTTCTTCACATCTTCTCGTCGCAAAACTTCTGCTCTGTAAATATGTCAAACAAGCTGTCAAATAATTTTTAATAACATTTTTAATTTTTTGTTATTTTTAATGAGAACCTGATTCCTCAAGGAGAAACAGAAGTCACCTGAAGAAAGATGGTATTCTTCTAAAAATGTCACTATACAGGAATGACTTAAAAACTACTATTTAACAGTTGTTTTGTCTTCTCATGAATATAAACTGATTTTAAAATGAACAGGTCAAATTTTAGATCCACTAAAGCCACCTCCATATAAAAGGAGTTATTTAGAGAAACAAAATTCCCTTCTACTTCCTTCTTCCAAAGCACAACAAATTTTATCAAACTGAGTTAAGATTTTTAAGGTTTTAGTCATTGGGAGTAGAACAGCCAAGCAATATTGATGAGGCTATTAGTTGAATAAGTATGAAACAAAGCAGTTTTTAAATTTCTAAAATCTGCTACATGTATGTTAAATTGCGTGTGTAAACATAGACAGTAACACAAACAAGCAAATTTATTTATTTTACCTATGGTGAAATCTCTGGTTTACTACACAATTTACTTATTTTCCCTTCTGTCCTGGTCTGGCTAAAACAGAACCAATTTTCCTTTCGGTGATTTTACTTTTCAGTTGGGTTTCTTCTAAGACTGCACTTTCTGAAGCCAACAACATGTTTTTCAGACACTGTCTGCTCCTACAAGTGATAACGCTTGATGTTTATAGTTAGCACTGAGCTCTAAGTACAATGGTGTGAAGAAATGCTCTTGCTTATACTTAATCTTACAGAAACCAAGGTCACTGCTGAATTCTCTCAGTGCCACCTTGGAGTCCCCCCTCAGTGTAAGGGTGCAAAAGGGTTGCACCTGCAGGGAGAAGTGGACAGGACAGGTAACCCAAACTGGCCAATGAAGTATTCCATCCCATACATATCAAGGTCTGTATAAAGCTGAGAGATCATGGGGGGTAAGGACCCTCTCCTCTGGCCTGCCCTTCTTCCTGCCCTTGCTCATTTTCCATGGCTGGCATCCTGGGAGGACTCTGTCTGTCTGTGATCTGTGCGTTCCTGAATCCAGCTCCTGTCTGCCGCTGTGTCCAGGAGCCCAGCCTGGGATCTTCCCTGAGCTGCTCTGCAGCACCCGTAGTGACGTGAGCATTATCAGGGGGAGCGTGTGATTCGGGGGGAGAAGCTCGATACTGGTTTTGCATATATTTGTAAATATTTCATTATTTTTCTTCTTGTTATTATATTTCTCTTTTTATTGTTACAGTTTCATTAAAGCTGCTTTAGTTTTATTTCCAACTCATAAGTCTCTCTCCCTTTTCTTCTTTCCCTTCCCCTGTCTGGGAAGGGAGAGGGGTTAATGGAGAGCATCTGCCATCTGTTTAGCGGCCCGCCCAGCCTCAAACCATGACCTGGTGTAAAGGACCAGCTAGTGAGAGTGATACCATGAGAAGTGACATAGACTCTACACTGAAGACAACTTCTTCATATATACACCACTGTTCTACACAGATGCTCAAGGAACATCAGAAGGTTCAAAGGGAATGTGTAGACATGTATTCTCCAAGTCCAGTATATGCAAGGTTACATGTGACCTGAAAACAAATTTTAATTTATACCAGCTTCAGAAGCAGAAGTTTTATCATTAGGCTAAACAGAATGGTGAGCACATGCTTCTGAAGTTCCACAATCAATCAATTAAAAAATAACAGCAGAAAATCACAAAAGAAGTAATTTGCAGGCCAAGATATATCTTACCGAGGACACTGCTCAGTTGGTGTTACGCTTCCTGACAAGACCAGTTCAGGAATTAGATCAGGCTCTCCAGGTTTCCTTCTGCAGTTGCCAGCTTTTTCTCTAACTTGCTGCTCTATTTCCAGGCTACTGGCCATTTTAGGTGGGATGGGTTTTACAGGTTCCTCACCTAGATCACAATCTTCTGCTGATTCTTCTTCATGAATGTCTTTTTTCTTCTTTTTCTTCTTGGACTTCTGCATATAAAAATAAAAATGTTTTTCCCAAACTTGTTTCAATCAACAGAGTTTTTTTTCTTTTGATTCACAAGTGATAAACATGTACAACAGATGACTGTATAATTTTAAAATCACCACACATGAAAATAAGATTTCTCTCATTCTACAGTACCACCTCAGATTCAGAATTCAGCGATGCATTCCATTCATGTGCTTCAAAAACATAATGTGCTTCAAACAAAACATTTATTTAACCTTCCTAGCCAACTAACTCACAAAACAAACATGTTTCTTGAACATTCTGGCTAGCAGCTGACTTCTCATTTAGCCTGAGTTACCATGTGCATTCTGTTAGGACTGAAGGAAGGTTACTCAGCCAGTAGCCACAGTTCTTTGAGATGTATTGTCTGCATACACACTGACAAAATGAACACACATGTGCCACAGACTTCGGAGCACAAGCTTTTTAGCTTAGCCATATCTTCAGCAAGAGCAGAATGATCCCCTCCCATCCTCTATGCCAAACAGAAGAATAAACAAACAGAACACCACATGCCTTTCAGCATCAATTAAACTGCAGAACTCCAGTGTTCATGTGCATATTCAGCTTTAAACAACTGCAAGCAAGTTCCTCCTTCCACAGACTTACAGATTACTTGGAAGTACAGCTTGCTTGGAAGTACCAGACACTTCATGATTTAAGACACCATAAGAGGAGGTGAAGAAAGCAAAGAGTTTCTCCTTGCTAACTGAAGTAACAAACAAACAACTTGTTCATGTATTTTTATTAATAAATATTCTTTCTTTCTTGGTCTAATTTTGTATTACTCTTTTTGTTCTTGTATTTCCTCTTAAATTTATCTAGTCTCTTCTACCTCTAGTGTCTTCCTTAGATTCATTTGCTAGTAATCACCAACAGCAGTGACTAACCAACAAAGTACTTCTGGGCATGAAAGGAAGGTCGGAGTAGTGCATTTCACTCTGATGGGAAAGAACCACAATTGTCCCAGTCTCACCACAGTTTGTGACTAACACAGTAAGAAGATTCTGAGAGCAGCTTTGGCTGGAACCACCCACCATGGTATATGTGAAGGCATAACTGGCTAGAGGTAGATGAACAGCTCCCATTATGACCTGCCTTCATTTTAAGGTTTATATGTATTCATCTTATCCTACAAGTGAATTAACATGATACTAATAGGTCATGTACCTACTAGCGTTCTCATAACAGGAATTTCCAATACTGGCAGGGCAGCTTCCCTTCAAACACCTTAAGTGGCTTCCATAGATGCGGCTACATGAAAACCTTTCCATAAAATTATCAGCAGATGCACTAGATTCTTGAAAATGGTATTTGAACCATTTCCATAAACTTTATTTTGCTTTGGTATCCAAACCCCCAGTGTTCAAACTGGGCATTAATTATAACAAAGTATAATCACTGTTACCCTGGGGTATCCAGTATATTGCCACATAACTATGTTAGCACGTTTGATTTTGCTGGGACTGCCACACTCTATTTCAAAGATCATCCTGTTGCAGTGTATTGTTTTAGCTCCTGTATCTGTCAATATTGCCATGAAGCACAGCTGAGACCTTAACTACAGTACAGATTACTAGCAATAAAGCTTTTCAGAGGTAAAAGGCTAGAATATTAATTAAATTTTTCAGTTTTGGGACATTCCTGAACATAAATTTACATGAGATGACATCAACTGCTTGTTCATTAGAAACATCCCATAATTAATTTGCTTCACCACTCACACGCACACACACACAAAATTCATCTATGTTTTTTCTTTGCAAGAAGGACATGAATTTAACGGGAATGCTGTAAAATGATTAAATTTAAAGAAAAAACTGTTGAAGTGCTGCAAATCAATAGCAGGAAGATAATACTCCACAAAAGCCTAGAACATTTTAATTTTCTAATTAACAGTTAATTTACTAACAAATCTTAAGTAGACAGAATGTATCCAAAAACATTACAAAATGTAGGCAGAACTATCTTGAAATTGATTTTTTCTGTATTAGAAGGACAAAATTTTGAACATATTTAGTAATAATTTTCTTTTTGTGAAACTGAACAATTTAAACAAACCTGTGCCTTCCTCCAGGATTTCCACTCTTGTAGCTCAGTTTTATACTCCTCCATTTTCTTTTCATATTCTTCCTTACATTCTTCCAGTAATTCATTTATCTCAGCCTGAATTTCTGCTTCATATGCTTTTTCATCTAATCTCTGATCAATCTCTTCCCTTAAAACAATAATTATCAACATGTTGCATAAATTAACATAAGGGCTATAATTAAGTCTATAATATATAACATTATACGTCTACTTCTCCATGAATTAATTTCATTATATCAAAGTGTGTCCTATTTAAAAATACTAGCATAGATATTCTAATAGTTGATAGCAGGTAATTACTATCCAAAATGAATACAATTACTTTTTCTTTACTCATGAACAGGCTGCCCAGAGTGGTGTGGAGTCTCCTTCTCTGGAGATTTTCAAGACTCGCCTGGATGCAGTCCTGAGTGATGTGCTCTAGAGGATCCTGCTTTTAAGCAGGGGAGTTGGACTAGATGATCTCTGGAGGTCACTTCCAACTCTGAATATTCTGTGATTCCATGATTAGCCTTTAAAAATTCCCTTCTGTTTCTCGTTGCTTTAACCTTCCTTCCTCCCCAAATTCAAAAAGAATAGCAGCAGGTTCAACCAGTGTCAGATACTACTCAAATTCTTACTTTTGCACCCTTCATGTTGGACTTGATTTGATAGGTCCTTTCCAATGAAAGCTATTCTATGGTTCTCTGATTCATATCAGAATTCTAAGTTCCCAAATTAACAAATTTTATTAAAACTCCAATGCTGGCAAATCAAGTATAAAAAGTGTTATCAAAACCTACTTCCTCAAATAAAGTTTCATGGGTGTGTTAGCAAACTTCTGAAAGTCACGGAGGGATTTAATTTGTTTCCAAACTTTTATAATGGTCTTAAGCAACATTCTGTCTTTTTCTTGTTCACCATCACGAAGTCTTCTGGTTTGCCTAAAATATATATACATATACATGCACAAAATCAATCAGAATTGTGAGACTCGTAGGAACAACACAGTGAAAACTTGAGATACCAAAAGCCAAGTGACATGGGTTTCAATTTGATTGATGGCTGCAGTGGTTTAAATCCAAGGAGCATAAAAGCCAGACTTGAAGATGGCAGGATCTGATTTCCTTCTGTACTCTAGTCTCTTGCAGTTTGGACAATCTGACTTCAATTACAGTTCATTCTCTAGAGAACTCAAAGTTTTCTGAAATGCTTACTACAGCTGTACATCATTAAAAACATTTTCAATTCAATTCATGTAAACAACAGCCCAGGAAACCTACACTGCTGCTATGAAGTAATGCTTATTACAATTGTACATTACAAAACATCTTATAAACTTAACATGATTCTAGCTCCAGTAAAAAGGACTTGCAAAGATGAAGTAATGTAATAACGTATGAAGTAATGTAAGTCCTTTGATAGCCCTACAAGATTTTTAACACAAACAAAATTAACATTATTTTTTTTTTTTTTCCTCAGAATTGATATTTTGTCTTTCCATCCTCTAATGTGTTTGTAAAAGAGCCATTCATTAGCACTTTTAAAGCCCAACACACACTTCGGACACAAATGTCTATGCAGCACAAGCACAGACTGTTTCCAGTACTATCTTGGTAGCTAAACATGTCTAGTAACAATAATTACATTTTTTTTTTTTTAATGACAACTAACACATTACTACTTGTAAAATTTAGAGAATATAGAAGACAGGGAGGCTGAGTTAGAGCTGAGAGAAAAAAATATACCATACATTATTTAAAAGCACAAGCAAATTAAGTGAAAACAATAAACAAAGATGAAATACAGACTTTTCAGAAAGCAGTATGAGTAACTTCTCCACTTCATTAGCTAGCAGTTTGAATATTACTTATCCATGCATCTTAACAATGTTTTCTTCTTTGTCTACCAGATGAAGCTACAAGACAAAGCTTAAAGACATGAAGAATACACAGGTCAGTCATTACACTTATCTAATGTATTCAATTTGGAAGCAGGACCTTTCAGTAGAGAATCACCTCTGCTAAAATATATCAGCCAGAAGAGCCTGAAACCTGCAATCCGCAGCATACGTTGGCTTCCGCCTCAGCAAATGAGGACAGGAGGGCTGAAATTGCTAATTTGCAAAAGTTTTCTGCATTCAGATGACATTTCTTCCTCAAACTGATGGGAAACAACAGTTCTGATCTTCAGACAGCAAAGAGTACACATCAGTTATGTTATTGGAGGGTGGAGGAAACAATTAGATTATTTTCCATGCTACGCTCGCCTCACATCTGTAATGTCTCATGAGTGTACTGCACTGACCATGAGGGAAATGCAATGTTAAAAGAGAGACAAGGCAGGTCAGATGTTTTTACCAACATATGTGGTCCAAGTTAGTATTAAACACCATGACAGTAAAAATTCCTGAACCCATCTGAGCCTCATATGTATATCAGCTTCCAACAACAGAGCTGCAGCCAGAAAAAATTACAGATATGAAAAACCCTAGAATAACCCTAGCCAAGCTCATCTCACATTACTTATGCAACACTGATCTCACTGATTTCAGCTCAATTACTCCTGATTCATAATAATGTGACACTAAACTTAAGCACTCAAGACCTAAAAAAACACTTAAGATATCCAGAAGGAATATTCTATCTAAATAGAATTAACCATCAAGCAAGCCTTAAGGTTGGTGTCAAAATTCAAGGATCTCCTTCCCACAGTGAACTTTCTCATTCCTATTCTCATGCTTTCCCTGGTGAGAGCTCCTGTCTCCAAGGCATTGTATGATAACTGCACTCTTCCTGCTGCTAGTCCTCTAGCAGATGTGTTAAGAAAATGTTAATAAAAGCTATTTCTTTTTCAATGGAAGGAAGACTTTGTCCTTCAGTATAAAATAATACATTATAGACTGTCCTGCACAGATACCAATGTATTACAAGACAGCGTACTTGAAGGATAAAAATCTGAAGAAGTAATTCCCAAACTAAGAGTAATGAGTGGATGAGTAAGTGTAAGCAGATGCAGATTTCAAGGCTGAAAGTAGAATCATTATTAATATTTTTTTTTAATATTGTACTATCATGTGACCTATTACATCAGTCTAAACTTGTTTTTATAAATTAATACATTATTGTCTACTTTCAAATTGTGAAAAACTTTCAGATTTTTTATTAAGTATCTACTAGTTAAAAGGCTGTTCAGCACAAATCTCCAAAATAATTTTTATCATACTGCTTTCACTTACAGCTCACCACTGTCCATCTGCCAAAAATAATACTAACTTTCACTGCCAAGTCAAGAACTGTAATATATTTTTACTACCCAGTTACTGTCCAAAAACAATAACTGTAATCTTGTAAAACAAAATTCTATCATTTTATGTATATTAACCCATGGGCAAAAACATGGCCAAAATACCTAAGAATGGGAAATGAAGCAAGAACACTTGTGTAATGAGGAAGAAGATGGAAAAAACTAGGACTTTTGCCTCTTCAAAAATTATGTTACTCGCACTGTTGTGAGGGCTTCATGCATCCAGCTGATGTCTATTGAAACCTTATTTTAATTAAAGTTTAATTGTGCAAAACACACCAGTAAATAGTTACTAAGTAATTAATAAAAGGTAATCAAATTGGACCACTCTTGAATCAAGATTTCAGTTTAAGCTATATTTTCTTCATAACTTTTTTTACTCAACTTATCAGCAAGAACTCTTAAGCCCTCAACATTCTTCTAGAGAAACTTACAGCAGAACTTAGAAGTCTGACATGAAGCATATTCTGTACCAGCATGGAATGGAAAAAAGGTATAAGGTTTTAAAAAGCAATGATTTAATGAATGCATGCCTACCTGATCTCAATTTTGTATTCAGGTATGCTCTGTTGTGCCACAGGACTAGGAACACCATCACCACCACCGTCTATACTATGTTGCACAGCATTCCTCAAAGCATGCAGCTTAAACAAACAAACAATTAACACATGGTTTGACATTTGTGAGGCAGACAGTGTAATGTACCTTGACATCAAAGAACTAGTTACTATGTAACAGAAAGTTCTGAAACGTCTTGATTCTGTATTTACAGGGTTTTGTCATGTCTGTAAGGTGCTGATTCTTCAAGATGAAATTCTAATTAGGATCCCTGGACACATGAGGGAGGTTTACTGACTTTGATCATTGTGACAGATCTAAACAAGGAGACAAGACTGATCTAGGGATTATTCTGAAAGCTCACCAATCAAATGGGTAGGGGAAAAAAAAAAAGAAAAAAAGTGAGTCTGCCAAAAACCCACATTCTATAAAAGTTTTTCTGGGGACTAGAAAGGGCCACCCTTGATTTTCTAGCGTTACCTTTAAACGACAAAAATGAGTGGATTGTGGATTTCGTAAGTGCCTTACTGAAGCTGGACACCTTGCAAGAAAGCATGTAAACATAACATATTGAGTGTAACAACTGGCAGAAGAGAAAGTCTAGGGACGAAACAGAACTGGAAATAACAGTACCATTCAAATGCACTTTTGAACCACACTGTCAAGTCAAGAGCCATTCCTTCAACTAAGACTTGAAGATAGGCATCAAATGATTACATAGAAGATGGACACCTAGTTTAGGAGAATGCAAAAATATATATGGCTGTAGAGAGAAGAGAATGTAAAGAACTGGCTAGGAAAAGAGAGAAAAATAAGAAAGAGTAGTAGGATAGGAACTAAAATTTTAGTTGCTATGTTGCCACAGATCTCCTTAAGGATAATATGGAATGTGAAATCAGAATGGCTAATGGCACCGACGGAAACAAAAGCAACTACATCCAAAGTAGAAGCAGTGAAATTACAAGGAGCAGAGTTTTTTAAACAAATCTATCAAATCATAGAGACATAACTGGAGAAGATGAAGTACAGAGCTGAAAACATACACGACCACAAAATGAAACTCATTGGTATAAAAAAAAAAAAGATGTCAAAAGAAATTTTGAAAGAAAGAATAACTGAACACATGGAAAGCTGCTAGTATCATCTGGGGCACAGAGAGCATATTTTACAAAAGGAGACAGAAAGTGCAGTTTCTTTAGTGTGCCAAAATGAGGAGTTAAAGGTATATTTCAAGATACAAAGAGCAAGCATCAGAAGTAAGAAGTCATCCACTGGGACATGGTGGGGAATGGAAAAGGGAGGAAGAGTTGTTTAGGCTTAATATCAATTTGGCTACAGCAATCTGACCATCAAATAATGGCTGTTAGAAGAGACAAGTTTTAAAACTGCCTGTCAGTAGCAGAATGGTGGCTAAAATACTAAATTGTTAAAATCTCTTTATGAAAAAAACATTATGCAGTCGCCTGCAACACTAGCAAAGTATTGTGGAAACACTCAGGAAATCCCTTCAACACATGGGTTCCTCTAATGCAGGAATGGAGAACTCAAATGTCCTATTTCACAGTTTCATGGAAAAATAAAGCCATTCCTTCAAAAATAATGAGACTAGAGCATACCAAATAATTATTTTGAGATACTGTATGAAATATTTGTCCATCATTAGAACTATAACTAATGTTTTATACCAAAATACAGAAGTATCTGTACAGCACCTACTGACCCTCATTACAGTAATATAAAAGTGACCTTGCATGATTATTTTCCCCTTATAAGGGAAAAGATAGAGATATTAAGATAGAGAATCGTCATTGCCTTTAATTTATGGAAATCTGAATTTATATGTACTTAATAATCCAATTAATTTTTAACCAGAGCAGCCCTACTACATAGACCTTTGTCGTATCCTGGTATTTGCCTCACATTTCTAAAAAACTTTTATCCTTTCAGATTTCAAAAGCATTTTAAAATGCTTTTAAAATATTCCTGCACACCCTGATGATACTAGAATATGTACTAACAATGCCTAATATTCATGTACAAATTTACACCAGAGAAGACCACTACCATTACTTCCAGGGTAGAGATGGAGGAAGGGTGATGGTACGCAGAGGGTAAGCAGCCCAGACAAGGTCACACAAGTAAGGAACACAGCCAGGAACAGAAAACTCTATGTATGGCCAAGGGTTTTTGCTATGTCACAAGAGTGACATAATGAACATGACAACAGTATGCATTTAAAACAAAGCACCTGTCACAGATACATAGCTGGAAATGGGTCATCAATTTTTGTAGGATTTGGCGAAATTAAACTGCTTCTTTGCACTTTTAATCAACAACTGAAACTAAACTTCACTAACTTCCCTCCATCCTCAAATACTGTCTTTTGCTGTCTGCCTATCACAGCTGCTCTACACAGTCTTGAAAAGTCTTACGTGTCATCCACTGGAAAACATTTTGGATACTCTAAGGAGTACAATGTAAATGTTATGGTATTCTAACAATTATATTCCCTTTACCTCAGAACTTGCATAGAGTTCATTTTAAATAGATCAAAGAAATCCATGATCTTAAAAATGCAGTTCTGCACTGAACACACAACAGTGTATGGGAAATATTTAGGTTTTTATCTTCTGACAAAATGTCATTCATTACATACAATTAGAATTTCATCACTCTACTCTGACGAAAAAAATTCAGCTTTTATCTTAAACTGCCAAATCTATATCTCAATAAGCTATAACGACGCAACAGAAATACCTTGTCTGTGAGAAGTTTGGTAAGATTCTTCTGTTTTCTTGCTAAATACTGATCATACAACTGAGCCAACTTAGCTGCTAACACATGCTCACGGCTAAAACAGGGATGATGGGTGAATATCAGTCCAGAAATATCAATATCCAATTGAAATGGCCCCTGAAAATCTCCAGGTCCAACAAGATACTGATTGGCAGCTGTCATTTTTATCGCCTGAAAAAAAAAAAAAAAAAAAAAAAGAAGAGTAAAATGGATTTACAAGCCCTGACAAAGCTATCTTGCAAAGAGATTCTGTGACAGAAAATGACTGCCTACATTTAACTTCTGAGTCTTAAACTATAAAGGCTTCTGTGGTAACATCTTTGATTTACTGACAAGAGGGCAGCATAAAACCATCATCTGTATTCTACACAACAGAATTTCGATAGCACATATGAGGCTGAAATGAGAAGCTATATGCCTGTACTGCAGGTTTATCTGAGCTATAAAAACAATGGTATTGAATTGGAAATAGAAAAGTCTGCTAGCTGTCTTTTTATTTGTTGGTCTAGTATCACTTTATTTCCTCTCAGAGCTGAGCTCTAAGATAAACAGATAAACAGTCCAGCTCTCAGAGAGCAGCTTTCCTTGTAGACCATTTGGATTGTGCAGAAGAGGAGAAACGTTCTTTGCTTCCCTATTCTAAAGCCAGGGAAATTCATACCAACAAAGCCCAGTGAAAGCTTTCAGCAACAAAGCTTAAAGAGTCTGCTTTAACCTGTGGCAACCCAAAGGCAATCATGGCTTATATCCTCAGGTTACTGAAATGAGAAGAGAATTAGCCATGTTTCCGGCCTGCCTGATGCTGCTCCCCTGTTAGAATTCTTCAGAAGAGATTCATCAGAGATATTCTGGTACCATAAAAGATGAAGTTGTTAATTTTGTAGTGTTTGTTGCAGCCCTTTTATAAGAACTGGGAAAAGGGGGAGTGAGAGGGGAAATCAGCTGTTGCACAGCTCTTTTACAGGACTGGTATAAATAGTCATGAAACACACTTAAGTCCACCTGATCCTTCCACATTCACTTTCTCATCAGAATGTTTAATGTGACATAATCTGTCATAAAAATGACAGTTTGAATTCACAGAATCATAGAATCACATAATCGTTTTGATTGGAAAAGACCTTTAAGATCATCAAGTCTAACCATTAACCCAGCACTGCCAAGTCACCACTAAACCATGTCCCTCAGCACCACATCTACACATCTTTTAAATACTTCCACCAGGGACTGTAACTCAACCACTTCCCTGGGCAGCCTGTTCTAGTGCTTGATAACCTTTTCAGTGCTTTAAGTATTTTTCTTCCCATGAATGATCCTTAAGCTTTATGTCTTACTTTCAACAGTGATTTGGGTATCTACATGTCACTATGCATGGAAACAGTGTTCTTGGAACATAAGCTCTCTTGGGCTACCTTACTAAGATCTAAGCAGCAACCTCTTTTCCTGTATGCAGAAACACCCTGCATAGGTCTGTGGTACTGGATGCATCCTGAGAATTGTGTATTTGTAACCAGCATCAATTAAAGGGCAACATTCAAATCTGTATCAACAGCAGCAGACAGAAACACTTGTGTGTCCCAAAAGAGCAATCAATCTACTTCAAGGTCTAAAAAGCCACAGTTTTTCCAAGCGGGTAACAGAGTGCTAACAAGCAGAACAATTAAAGCTTGCTGAATGGTTTTAATGGAAACTTAATTTGATTTGTCCTGACTGCACACTGCAACTGCTGTTTGCCAGGGTAGGTATGCTGTGGTTGAGGGAAAAACAAAAAACAAAAAAAAAGGATCTGAACTGATGTAACATAACTCAAAATTAGTTGCTCTCTGTATGGGTGAACTGTATGTAAAGACTTATTTTGGAGGAGTTTCATAATCATGTATTCATTTCAATTCACTTCAATTATTCCTCTCTTCAGCTGCTGAGAGCACCTCTGTCCTGATCACCAAGTCTGTCTACCAGCTTCTACCACAAGGAGCTTTATAGATACACTAATATAGGAACTACCCTACTTTGGCACAAGAATATCCAAGGGTGCATCACAGACACCTTAGTGGCTCACAGACTTGAAGCAGTTTGTCATGGACTGTCACTTTAATATTTTAACCAGCACTACTGGCTAAACTCTTCATCTTTTTGTATGCATTATTCTTACAGAAAAATACAAATGAAATATACTGAAAAAGTAGAGGATATTTAAAGACCAGTTGTGGAACCCCCAAAAGCAACTCATGGTTCTTAGCACAAAACCCTTCAGCTCACCAGGGTATCTGGTGCAGAAGGCCAGGGACAGTGGGTCTCAGGAACCACATACACAAAATATGCCTACCTTTCTATACACTGTTTCAAGTTCTGGTGAAATGCCTTCTTCCAATGAGAATATTGGAGGCCTAGTAGAAGACTGTTTAATTGGATTAGGCAATGCTAAAATTTTGCCATCATCACCAAACCACTCTTTTCCCTACAAATAAAAACATAATTTTATATTGTTTCTTACTTTATATAAAAATAACTTGCGAAATTATAATTCTTATGAAAAGCAATTAAAGATGAAAAGGTGATTATGAACTGTTTGTGATCAAATTAACCAAAACCCTTCTAAGATGCCAAAATGAAATTTTCAAATATACAATAGGTAAGTTTCGAAACCAAAAGACCAAGAGCTTGCTCAAACTTTAAATATACTGAATTTTTCCCTTCAACATACAGTGTTACAGATATGAAAGAAAAAAAAAATTAAAAAATCATCATTTACATCACTTAACATTTAAATGTCATGTTTTCTTAAATCACTAAAATTCAAAGAAATTTAATGTTTTGCACAAGACTCCCACCCACATCTTTAAATTGGATTATAAATATCATAAAGCAAAGAATTTATGAGATGAATGGAAGCTCAGAGAGATAATTTATCAAAGCTCCTCTCAACTCTTCTCGTCTACAACCTGAACTAATTAAACAGCATCTATGAAAGCAGATGAGGTAAGTATCTTACACACCAACTGCTATCCACGGCTTCACATGTTAAACATTGTCCTAATTCATCCTCCTGCTCTCATGACCTGGATTCCAGAACAGCTTAAACCAGTGCAGCTGCCAAAAGATGCTGGCCTGTCCTCTTATTCCCACACCTGGTTTAAGCTGACCCTAGAACCAAACATTGATGTCATAACATGGTGAAGCAAACCAGAAAACTAACTGGGTCAATGCTGGCCAGTTAAAAATTTGAGATCCAAATATCCCCAATCTGATTCACAAAAGTACCCCTGTTAGCCCACAGAGAATTCACAGAATCGTAATAAAAGGCAACTGCTGCATAGTAGCTTAAATCTATACTAAACTATACACACCTTACTGTATATAGGAGGATAAAATAGCAAGATAAAATATATCCAAGCCACTTTCTTCATAGGTGTTTCCATATGCCATTCTTAAAAATTTAAAAGGATTCTAAAACCTCTCCACATAATCTATACCAATATTTAATTACCTTTACAGACTGATCAGTAAATTTCTACAAGTCTATTACTTCATATTATCTTCAGTGGACACAGAAAACAGCCATTCCATATTGTTTCCTTTTGTAAATAATAACAATAGTGCCTAACTCTCACATAAGTCTTTATACATACCACTAGCTCTCACAGCATTTTATAAAAAAAAAAATTAAAAAATTATAATTACCCCTATTGTAGTGGCAACTAAACGCTGGCACAGACAAGTGAAATGACTTGTTCCCCAGCAAGCTATGAGCAGACCCAGGAAAAGCCACCAGTTTTCTAAGACCCAGTCTGGTGCTCTAACTATTGGGATGCACTAAAACACACTCCTACAAAAATCCTCATTTTCTGACATCTGATACTTCTAAACATTTTAAAGATAAAAGCCCCATAATTACCATGACCATCTACCTACTTAACTACAATAAAATACTGATAAATAAAGTGTTTTAAAAAGACACATAAGGCGGCAGTGGTCACTTACTTGCTCCTGTCTGAGTATTCTGTTTTCTAAAATATTTTGATTAGACTGTGATACAAAGGGCCTTTCTCCTATGTAAAGACCCTCGTCCTCAAGGTACCTAGGCTGTATGTTTCCAGGCATCTTCTCAGAAGTGGGTACTAATGAAAAATTAAACAGAAAAGCTTGTAAAATATCTTATAACTCTAGTTCTGGTTTATTAATTCTCTAAGAGCCTAAAGGCACTGCACATTATGCTTGCTGTCAGAAATATTTTCCTAACTAGGAAAAAAGAAATAAATATATGACCAAAACAAGCCTTTTCTTAATCAGGACAGATCCACAGTTTAAATCTATCATAAAAGTGTCCTAAGCCTTCTAAACAGATAATTAAATATTTCCTTAACAAAAAATACTTCAAATAACTTAGTGGAGTTCAGTTTTAGAGGTTGCTTGCACAACAGTGTAAACACTTCAGCAGCAACAACTGACTAGATAAACATTTCTAAGCCTTTCCCATATCAAGTGAAACTTTAACTAAGATTAATCTGAACTACTATTACTAGCTACTCTTGTAAAAATACAGAACATGCATAAAAGGTCATGTTAGCCCAGTAACAGCAGGTGGAATTCTTTAAAGCCTGCCTGCGGAATTATTTCACCGGTGTGTATGGGCTCAGTATTTTTCAAGGAGCAATCTCAAAATAAGGAAAGATTATACTGAGGGTTATAATAAAAGTTATCCCCTTAATCAGAACACTGTGGACCACATTGGAAGCAGTCAGAACTAAGTTACGAGACACAAAAAAACAGAGGCACCCAACATTAAACATTTTGAGATTGCATTGCAAGCTGTGCCAATACCATTCTGGTATAGATCGCCATGAGACTCATTTCTGTCTCTTCCACTTCAAATATTAAATAGCAAGTGACATTATAAAGCAATTTTTTAGGACTTTGCAGTTCTATGGGAATAAGGCAAAAAGGTCAGAGACATGATCAATATTGACTATTTCCAGTTCAAAAAATCAGATTTTGGGAAAAAGACTCTTTGAATTACAAAAATCCTTACACTACTTACATGACTCTTGGCAAACTTGCCACATGGAAAAAACTGCAGATGTGACTAAGTGAAGAAATAGTGTCAGTTACAATGTACAGTACATGAGCTACTCTTAGTACCTAAATGTGTGCACCCAGTAACCTCTTGCATACGTTAAATAATGTAATAGCTAAACCCTAGTGAAAGAGGGGCCAGCCATTTTGCATTTACTATAGACAGCACTAAGATAATTACCCCGGAGCAACTGATGTGCCCTGAGTTCACTTGTTACTGTACCAGCTGGTGACCTGGTAAGGTGTGCATGTTCCCAGTTAATGCATTTTGTCAGACCTTTTCAGATTTGACTGCACAATCAGTGTTGGAGAACTACAATTAAATATCTGTCTACTGCCAGAGATAGTCTGATACAAGATTTTTCAGATCAAAGGGTGCCATGCTGTGCAACATCCAGGAACAAAATGGATAAGCAGAATCTTCATACCTGTTGCCATGCTGGGGGTGAAAAGAAATTCTTTCTCCTTTTTCAGTTGCTCAGAGTAGCTTTCACAAGCAGCAGGTTTCGTTACTAGAAAATCTTCGTCTGTCTGCCCTATGATGAATAAATCATCATCTTTAACTAGGCGTACATCTTCATCCTATAGTTCCAAGTGCAAAGATCTGTTAGTTTGTTTCTTAAAATGGAAATCTTTAGAAAGTATACTTCCAGAATTTTTGAGGAAATGAGAGTTGCCATTTTATCTTAGATGATTAAAATTCAATCAAGAAGTCTGAATAAAAATATGAACACTTATTCTATAGCTCACACCATTTCATCCTCTTCTTGTTCATCCTCATGGGTTTCTACACTTTCTTCTTCTGCCTCCTCTTCTTCATTTAATTCATTCCTTTTCCTGGCTTCAGCCTTTATACTCTCTGGTTCAGGATCAAAATTGAAGGTAAAGAAATTATATGCTTCTTCAGCAGAAGGAAAATCATTCTGGACCTAAGAAAAGAAGACAAAGATACTTTAATATGATATTTATAAGAAATTTAAGGCAAGTGAAGATACCTTTCCGTTAATAATAGCAGTAACAGCATGTATAAACACTTGTCACAGAATTGTATTTTATCTCAAAGAGACCTCATGCAAATGCTGAAGCTGAATGAAATGATACACGAAGCTTTCTCTACTCCTATACAATTATTTCATTAAATATTTCTTGAAATGTTTTATTAAAAAAAGATACCTGGTTCAATTTTAACCAGCTTATTGTTTTAAATATAAACAATTTGCAAATGAGAAATGCCAGAGTTTAAATTTGGGCCATAATGGAGATATCCAGGTGAACGGTATGAAGAGAGATTTCGAATGGCATTTTGCCTCTGAAGAACCCAGGCCCCTTTAGTGTTAGGACGAATCCTCTAAGAAAAGAATTAACAGTAGCATTTTGTGGCTAATAAATACCTATATACTAATCTGTAAATTGCTTTAACTGTCAATTGATAGCATTCAGTAGAAAGGATTTAAACAGAAGAAACCTCTAAGCTTCAGTAATTGTATCCAGATGGATTTACTTGATTTTTTTTTTTAAATCAAAAGACCCACAGCCATTCTTATATTTGATTAAGGTTCCCTTATTACACTTCAGTTGTTAGCATATATTGTTTGTGAATTTTCATATTAAATAAAACCCTCTCCACTGCCTAAGACTGAATCCTGTCTGCTTCTTCAAACACGATCATGAGGCCATATAATGTTTAAACGAAATTATTATCAGCTATTGAAATGAAGGAATTGGTACTTACTGTTAACTTTTGCGTAAGCTTTTTGACAGAATCATGAAACTTTATTTTTGATGGTAAGTGGGATTTATCCTCTTTCATCTCCTTAAATTTATCATTATCAGACTGAATAAAAATATACACATAAGTTATAAAACACCCGAAAGGGCAAATAGCTAAATATAGATTAGATACTGCATTTTCCCAAGAAAAAAAAACAAAAAAGAAACACAGTCACTGTGGTAACAATTATCCTGATTTCATATTTATTTTAAAAGTGTATGTCTATTTATTAATTAAGTCCTTTCTTCTTTGGGTCAAGAAATGCTGCAGAGTATCAAGAAATGGTTAATTGCATAAATGTTAGTTTACTTTCTTCCCTGCTGATAAGATCATTGTTACTGCACCCCTGAACACAAACAATCACATGCTTATCTCCACAAGGGAGAGAAAAGGAGTAGCAATTCAAAAACTTCCCTTCTATGAATGAGAGGCTGACAGACAGTACATGTCAGGCAGCAGCAGCAAGGGTGCAGCTGACAGACACCGCTGACCAGGGAAGGGAATCGAGGAGCTAAGGCTCCTTCTCATATTGCCCCTGCTGTAATCAGGAGAAACCTATTTGGTATTACTCAAAAAAAGGGGGTGTCCATTGCTTCGGTGCTTAAATACAGACTTGATTATTTGTTTTGTGCTCTCTCAAACAATTATTGCTAGGCTACTCTAAAACTCCACGAGTGATACTCCTCTACCTTGTCAAGAATGGAGGTAGCACAGTTATTCAGTTTTCTGATGCCTTGTCTGTCCCTACACATGGATCACTGTAAGCATCACTGGCTCTGAGGTCGCTTCAGCAAGTTCACTTAAGCGTGTCAAAGTGATTTTCACCAGGCCCAGCCAAGATAAACACATCTAACATTCTCTGTTTTTCCTCCTTTTGCCCTGAATTCTTAGATTAAAGACAGACATTTCTCAAGTTTACACCTATTCAACCTAAACTTCAAAATAATAATAGCAAAAAGAAAATCTCAAACCCTGGCAATCTGATGGCCACTTGTTTAACTACAAAACAGTACTTCATACGTGTGTAAGTACAGGAAACAAAATCAACATATGGAAGGTATCAAACACACTTTATATAAAATTAGTTACCAACTTTAATACGCGTATCACTTCCACATTTTCCTAATACAAACATATAAAACCAATACTACTTAACTGAAAGCTATGATAATTATTTTTTATGAGAAAACACTGCAAAAAACCTCCCCACAACCTACATGAATAGGTAATGCTCCCCTAGACAAGCAATTCAGCCAGGCTAACTCATAGTGTTTGGAATTCCACATAAGAACATTACTGCTACATGCTGCTATTACATGGGCACATGCATTCTTTGGAACACATTTTCTACAGGGAAGCAATCTCTTTGTGAATTCTGAAGAATATTTGTGTGTAAGTTCTGCACAGGCATAGCCTTTGTTTCTAACAATATGCTTACACTAAAAAAAATAAAATAGTATCAAGGAAATATAATAGAGTACAATGACATAAAAGTTAATATCCAGCCATTAGCAATTACACTTTGAAAATTTATATAAAGTTATGACACGGTGGTCCTTTCTGTTACAGTAACCTTGAAATACTTCAAGGCATCTTAAGCAAGAGAAGTCATGAACCTGTAAATGACAGAAGTTTCACATCATGTCTATACTATAATGAAAGCAAATAATTATTGTTATGTACATTAAAAGCACTAATCATAAAGGTTCCTTCCTGGTTACTAATTCAAACAATAGTGTAATTTCGATCCCCTTAAAATAAATGAAACTGATCTTCAGGACAATGTGTAGTCTTTGATTTATTTCATGTTTCACATTCACTTTCTCATTATCAGAATAATAAGACGCAAAGAACTTTCTTACCACTTTATCCCATCTGACTTCCGTTTTCCCTTCTCTGATGCTTTTTAAATGCCTTGGTCGTGGACTGGGGTCTTCTTGCAATAAAGTAATTTCTGCTTTTGACTAAGCAAACAAAAAAAAAAATGCTTAGCTACAACAGAAATATAGTAAGACCAAAACTACAGTAATTCCCAGGAACTCGACAACTTATGCATGCTTGTGCTAGGGACAGAATCTTTTAACTATGTAATAAGCTTAAGTGATTTTACAGACACAGATGTCAGTACCCTTTATTAAACTGCACAGTAAACTTAGAAGGAAAAAACTTTGATTTCAAAATAGTGTAAGAAATTTTTTGACAAAAATATAGAAACATCTTGTAATGATTGTATCACTTGAATTATAGAACAATGATAACTTTTATATAATTACAAATTAAATATAAACTTTAGAAAAAAAATAGCAACAGAAATACACGGAAAAATAACTGCAATGATGAACCAAGTATTATTTTAGCATTAGAAATAAAAAAAACAATCCCAATTCAGATTCACTTCGCACTAAGCAAGTAAAACGAAGTGGGTGGTACTTATAGGACTGAAGTCAACCAAATAGGACTTCTAAAAGACTCTCACCCTTGCTGCTTTTAGTTTCTCTCTCATTCTCTCCCTAACAGAAAATTCTGCAAAGCCTGTCCTCGATGTAGAAGGAACAGGTGGCAAGTCTGAAACAGAGAAAACATGGTAACATGCTTAAATTAAGTATTTTCTAAAAGAAACTTAAAATTATGTAAAATAAAATCATATATACCATACAGAGTCCCATGTTCCAACAGAAAGAACTTGTATGAAAAAATGTGAAGGAATTAAACATTTTTTGGAATTCAGACCTTTTAGACTATCACTTAAATGCCTTTAGTTGCAATGGATCTACCTTTCATTATACACTGTGAACACCTTAAGTAAAGCATATACACACTTTAAAAAAAAATATTTAAAGTACTACTTGACATGTTATAAGCTGTTAGTCAGAGATGTCTAGACCTAATTTTGAATGGTGTTGTGCTCTAAATCCTGATCCAGGTGTGATCAGAACAGTAAAGAACTTACAGGAGACTACATGGATGAACTAACACATAAAAAGAAAACTTACAAGAGATGTAAGCTGGGACAGGTGACCTGGGAGGAATACTATGACACTGTCCAACCATGTGGAGATGGGCTTAGGAAAGCAAGAGCCCACTTGGACTTGAATCTGGCAATGGATGTGATGGCCAACAAGATGGGATATTACATCTGTATTAGTAGCAAAAGGAAGACTAAGGAAAATGGTTACTTGCTCTGAATGGGGCAGGGGACCTGGTGATAGGAGACACAGGAAAGACCCAAGTAATCAGTGCTTTCTCCATCTCAGGTTTCACTGCCATCAGGAACACCAGGCCCCAGCGACCAGCAGAAAAGTCTTAGGCCGCAAAACCTTACCCTTAGTAGAGGAAGATCAAGTAAGGCCATACTCAAGGCCATACTGAGCATACTCAAATCCATGGGTCCTAATGGGATGCTCCCACGAATACTTAAGGAGCTGATCAATATTACCTCAATGCCACTCCCAATTATCTTTAAAAGATGGTGGTGATGATCAAGCGAGGTTCCTGAGGACTGGAAGTGAGCAAACATCACTCCTACCTTCAAGGAGGAAAATCTGGGGAACTACAGGCTGCTCAGCCTCATCTTGATGCCCAAGAAGGTGATGGAGCAAATAATCCTAGAAAGCATCACCAAATACATTAAGTACAAGATGAAAACTGGGAGTAATCAGAATGGGTTTATGAATGGGAAAATCTTCCACCAGATCAATGATATGACTTTCTGTGATAAGATAATTGGGTTAGTGGATGGAGGGAAAGCAGTGGATGTTGTTTATCACTGTTTCCTGTAATGTCCTTCTGGAGAAACTGACGAAATATGGACTACATAAGTAGGTGGACTGAAAATTGTTGGGTCTCAAAAGGTTATGATCGGTAGTGCTAAGTCTAGGTGGAGGTCAGCACTAGAGCTGTACTGCTGGGCTTGACTTCAAACAAACAAAAAATTCCACAACCCACCCTCAAACCTCAAGAACTCATCAAAACTCTACATCCTTTAGGATCAAGTATTCTCTGCTCATCCTGTAAAACATACAAGTCTGAGTTTTAAATCAGTGGCATATATTTAGATTTTTTGACAGTAAATACCAGGTTTGGACACTGACTTGGGTAATCATGTGATTACGGAAAAGGAGAATTACTGCTTGAGGCAGCCTTTGAATTGCTGCTCCCAAAAAGCTCAGGCTTTTCTGTAAGTAAAACTGAATCTGAATGTATCATTGACAACCAAACATATCGGGGCCTCCTTTTCCTTTGAAGGACTGATGGCATTCCCCCCCACCCACAGAATCACACAATCACAGAGTGGTAGGGGTTGGAAGGGACCTCCAAAGATCATCTAGTTCAACCCCCCTGCTAGAGCAGGATCCTAGAGTAGATCACACAGGAACACGTCCAGACGGGTTTAAATGTCTCCAGAGATGGAGACTCCACAACCTCTCTGGGCAGTTCCAGTGCTCAGTCACCCTCACAGTAAAGAAGTGTTTCCTTATGTTAAGACTGAACCTCCTGTGTTCCAGTTTGTGCCCATTGCCCCTTGTCCTGTCAGATGCAGGACATTGCAGATTGCACCCGATTTCTTCAGGTAGATTCAGTAAATATGATCAGGGTCACCCTGGACTCTACTGCATTCCCTGATACCTAAACAAAAAGAATGAGTAATTATGCAGCTGTTTACAGAGAAGCTATGCTCTTGGGGTCAGAAATACTAAGGAGTGGATACCTACACCTCATCCTCTCATATAAATACAAATGAAAAACATTTTGAATGTACAATGTAAGTGAGATTGTATGTGTAAGCAAATGGAAACACTTCTAGCAGCTTTACATACTAAACACAATTATGGTTGTCTTCTGCACAGTACCTTTGAGAAGGTACTCATCTCCCTCTCTTGGATTGCACTACCACTGTAAAAGAGTCAAGGTTATCCTCTTTATAAAAGTCTTCAGAATATTTTTTTGTTGAAAACATAGTTCTATATACCTAATAGCTTAGAAAGTCACCACTTAAGTATTTTTCATTTTGAAAGATCTACTTCTTCATTAATAAGACTGATCCTAGTTACATAATAACCTTCCCATCTACACAGACCTCTTCACTCTCACGGGAGCCCTGGAGTTCGCCTGGAAATTCTCATGAGTTTACTGAAACTTTAACTTTGACTGATATAAGCAATATTAACTTTTGTAAGATAAATGCTTTACATCCCTTCTTATACATGTAATCCTGAGACTCTATTTGTTTCTCCTGAACTTTTGTAACTAGCTCTTATTTCCAGAAGGACCTCCACCTCCACAGAACACACTGGCCTTTTACTGGAACAACTGTACGGTGACTAGCAGGAGAAAACTGTAGCTCTTCTTGCATATGTTCTTTGTGGCACATGGGTGGTTTTTATATTTAATTTAATTTTCTGAATTAAATTAAGTTTCTGAACACATGACGTTCTAGGTAAGTAAGTTTTTCTAGTTATCACCACTTACAGAATTATAGTACTCATCAGTTCTTTGAGCCAAACACTGATTTGTTCTTTGCCCTTACAAAAGAACATTGTTTGCCAAGGTTTAAGTAAAGGGTGATTTCAGGTTTATATAAGGCATTAAATTCATGAAAAGGAGATAAAACAGCAAAGGGTAAGGGCTTAGGAGTGGTAACGTCACACAACATATATCACATTATGGCTGATTCAATATTGTTCCAAGACCTTTACTGGCAGCAGGAAGTACTCTATGTTGAATATACAACTTAAACATTTAAAGGCTACCTACTATACCAAAGTCAAAGTGCAATCTAATTTCTAGGATGACCTTAGTCCACTGTCATTTAGAAAAGAAAAATAGACTAAGATAAACCCCACTAGTACTGATTTCACTCAGGAACATCAGGAGATTCGGGAGAATCCGAATATTTTCAAATTACACAATTTACTGCCTACATTTGTAAAAAGAAGCATTCATTATATTTGGAAACTTTCAAAAGAAAGAACAAGGCACAAAGTGAGTATCACTAACATGAGACACATAAGAGAGAAGCAAGCATCCCATAACCACTTCCTTACCAAGAGGAATAGTAGAGACAGAAACAAGCAAGTCTTCAGTAGACACACTAAGAGATGACACACAGAAAAGCCTATTTGCATTTTGTCTTTTCTAACAAGGAATGTAGTATGAGTAATATAGGGTAAGAATAAATGTCAAACAGAGAACAAGATCTAAATAAATATTCACCAGACAGAGCTAATTAAAAAGCATCATTGCAGGGTGTCCAACAATGAACTGGCTGCAGCAACATCAGAACTCTCAGTGATTCTGAAAAGTGATGGAGAATAGGCAAGTTCCAAAATCCTGGGCAAGTGCCTTTTTTAAGAAACACGAAAGAGTGAGCTGCAGAAGCGTACATAAGTCAGTCCAACTGTACAAAAGAGACTTAGCTTACTTGTAAATATTTAAAAGACAAGAAACTAATAGATTAGCCAAGATCAAGACCTATTAAGCCAATTTAATGTTCTCCAACATACATTCTATCCATTCTTGTGAACAATGGGAAAATGCATACATCTCAGCTTTTGTGCCTGCCATATAGAAAGTGTCTTGGTAGGAAATATCTTGATGAAATGACAGGAGGGGTGGGGGAAAGGGATGCATGCAAGTCACTGGAAAACCACATTTAAAAAGATAAGCAAGTAACAGTTAATAAATTCAAACCCCATACTAAGTAGGTATTTTCAGAGTCTGCCTCACAAGTGTGTACTTTTAACATCACAAAATTTAACATAAACAATGAACAAATACGGTGACAACTACCACAAACCAAAAAGGCCTAGGAACAAGGGCAGTGTATCATCACAGGCACTAAAGCAAAACCAAAACAAGACAGTAGAGGGAACACCTATGCAAAATTTTTCAAAGACACATGGAAAATGGAGGGAGGGGTTTTCCATTTTATTGTTTTTTAAAATGGTTAGTTATCACTTGGCAAGACCATGATAAGCAGAAATTCATACACAGATCATCAGCTTAGTAAAAGCAGGGAGGAACTGAAATCTACTTTTACCTTATGACTGAGCAACACAATAGGAAATGTCAGCATCAGCATATTCCAAAGCTTAATATATAGAAGACTGAAATTTACAATATTTATAAACCTGTCAGGCTGAATTCCAGGGGGAAAAAAAAAAAAAAAAAAGAAGCAAGTTTTGGACAGATGCATGAAGACTTCAGCTCAAGGTACAGTCTTCCTCAAAATTTAAGATGTCATTTAAAAAAAATAAGTCAAAAGGATAAATTATAAATTATAAATAAATTAAGTAAATCAAATATACAGTCTATTCAGAATACCACATGCAGTACTTTTCATTAGACCATACAAAACTAGCAGAATTACAGTGATTTCAGAAGCAGCAACAAGTAACAGCAAAATACTTAAGAAAACAAAACACTTATCACATAAGGGAACTAATGGCTAGTTTTCATCTCAGAGTACTGCTGTGCTGTTCTGTTTATTCTTGGAAAATGAGCTTCTGTAAAAGAAAACAACCATCACTAGAGGGTGTCTCTTGATTTCCCCATGCAATCAATCCTGAAAACTGTTTGGACTCCATCTGTCAACACCATATCACTTCCTAGCACAAGTTGGCACAGCGAGACAAAAAAAAAACATTCAAAAGAAAAGGTCTGTATGCAGACCTTGAAAGAGCTAGAAATATCACTAAATTGTGGATGTCTGTAACAAATAGCATATTTTGCTAAAATGAGTTTAAGGACAATATATACGTTTTATTTTGATAAAACTTGATAATGACGAAAAACTAAGTATGTTTATAATTCACTGGATTTTGGTTTTATTGACTTCTTAATTAGCTCTTTTATGCATCCTATTTAGGTAAGCCCACAAAACCATGCAGTAGGATTCACGACATTAATGTTCTCCTAAGATTTAACAGGAATACTGCAGAGATTCTGACAAAGAAATTGAAGAGCAGTTTTTGAGAACCAACAACCTCCATTCTTCCCAAGCTTGCAATTAGACCTTCACTTCTAACAGCTTCCCACTACATCACCCTCTTGCACTCTTCTACTTAGAGAGTAAGAGTGTTTCACACATTAAAATAGCCCATCAGTAATTTAATATATCATCATAAGCATGAATAACATTTCAAGCAAAATATGAGGTTCACGTTCAAATATGTAAATGCTGCATATTTACACTAACATCCTTGGAAAATGTTGTGTATTTGATGTAAGAACATTTCATAACGTACTCATATTTAAAAACCACTGGAGTGAGTCTTTTGAGTGCAGCACTCTCACTGTATGCATAAAGTTTCAAGATGACTTGGCACAGGACAGAGACACACAGACACCCCTCCATCCCTGCACTAACACTGAGAATGAAAAGCCATCTTAAGGGACCTCTTCAAGGGCAAGAGTATGATCAGCCCATGCCACACTCTTCCCCTTACACATGGACCCCACAGCAATTTTTCTGCCTATGAGCTGAAGACAACCTTAAAGGGGAAACATAGAATCACAGCACCCCAATGTCCTTCTTATACTGCGGTGCCCAGAACTGGACACAGTACTCAAGGTGTGGTCTCACCAGAGCTGAGCACAGGGGCGTGATCACCTCCCTACTCCTGCTGGTCACACCATTTCTGATACAGGCCAGGATGCCATTGGCCTTCTTGGCCACCTGGGCACACTGCTGGTTCGTGTTCAGTCGGCTGTCAACCAACACCCCCAGGTCCTTTTCCACCAGGCAGCTTTCCAGCCACTCTTCCCCAAGCCTGTAGCGCTGCATGGGGTTGTTGTGACTGAAGTGCATGACCCGGCACTTGCCTCATACAATTGAACCTCATACAATTGGCCTCAGCCCATCGCTCCAGCCTGTAACCCAAGCAATACCGCTACAGCTAGGAGAGGCCGCCCCTTTAGCTCTGGGACACCACCAACGACAGCCAGCCATGAACCCCCAGCCCCGCCGCTGCCCCGGGCCCACCCGCAGTGCAGCGGCAGCGCGCCCCGCCCCGGTGCCGCCCCTGGCCCCGCCCGCCGCGGGCGCTGGAGTCACTCACCGCGCACTGGATGAGGGGCAGCGCCGGACGGAGCTGTGGCCATGCTGGCGCGGCTCCTTTCCTCCGCCCGCGGCTCGGGGGGACCGAAAGCCTCCGGCAGCTGCAGCGGAGCAGAGAAGGAGAAGGAAGGGAGCTGAGACGGGACGGGAGACAGACCCAGCCCCTACAGCCGCCGCCGCCGCCGGGACCCCGGCCCTGAGGCAGCGCGACCCAGTGCGCGCGCGCGCTGCCCGAAGCCGTGTGCGCATGCGCGGTCGCTGCGGCGGCCTGGTGCGGCCTGCGGGCCGGGGCGGGGGTGGAAACAGGGCGCGGCGCTGAGGGCGGTCACTGTTTTCTTTCTCCTGTGCCTGCGAGCTGCCACGGTCCTCCTCAGGCTCTGCGCCTGGGCTGGGTCCCCATCCAAGAACTGCTTTCACAGAGAGAGAGTTGTGCTGTGGGGTGGTGACTGGCCTTGTCCCCAGAGCCATGGAAATAATCTCTGTTCTGTCAGAATTCCCGATTTAAGCAGTTTTTCTAGATAAGTACATCCCACTGGTGCCGTTGTCAGGCGACAGTCCCGACACTGACTGAAGTTAGCACACACTGCTATTTCTTACCAAGATTGGAGCCTACTGACAGCTCTAAAGCATCTTACCTTATCTTTACAGTTCATCTTATGCCACAAAGTGGGGTTTTTTTGGCTTTTTCCCCCCTTCTGACATTTTATTGACATAGCACCAGGCACAGTTTAAGCACAATCACTCCGAAAGCATTTCTACTGATGAGAAAACAGGATAACTATGCTTTGGAACTACTCAAGACTAAATACATTTAACCAATAACTTGAAGATAATTTATTCAACTGTTGGATCAATATGAAATAGAATAAAAGATACACATTACACAGAATCACACAGAATCACAGAATGTTAGGGACTGGAAGGGACCTCAAAAGATCATCTAGTCCAATCCCCCTGCCAGAGCAGCAATACCTAGATCAGGTCACACAGGAACATGTCCAGGTGGGTTTTGAATGTCTCCAGAGAAGGAGACTCCACAACCTCTCTGGGCAGCCTGTTCCAGTGCTCTGTTACCCTCACTGTGAAGAAATTCTTCCTCACATTTATGTGGAACCTCCTATGTTCCAGCTTACACCCATTGCCCCTTGTCCTATCATTGGATGTCACTGAGAAGAGCCTGGCTCCATCCTCATGACACTCACCCTTGACATATTTATAAACATTAATGAGGTCACCCCTCAGTCTCCTCTTCTCCAAGCTAAAGAGACCCAGCTCCCTCAGCCTTTCCTCATAAGGGAGATGTTCCACTCCCTTCATCATCTTTGTAGCTCTACGCTGGACTCTCTCAAGCAGTTCCCTGTGGTGCCTATTTCACCTATTTCACCTATTAAAGGTGCCTATTTCACAGCATATGATGTCAATGGTTGCAATGTATTTGCACAAAAATGAATAATTATGCAAACCTGCATTAACTAGAATAGTACTGACTGCTCTAGGGTTAATGAGCTTACAAGACACACTTAAATCACTTTTTTACAGTCTATTACTCTTACTGAAAAATGATCATACAGTTTTTGTCTCAACTAGCTTCACACTAACCTCCATGATCATCATTTGGGATTCTTCACTGCGATTCATCTGGTTGGTGCCTGACACCTGTCTGTCACAGGCAACGTGGGAATTACTCATGAGAGATATCCTTTAATATGTGCATAATGATCATGAGATACATTCCATTTAACCTTTGCACCCTGAACACTCAAATGACATACCATTTAACATAAAGCCTTTGTACTTAAAAACCCCCTGGTTTGTTTCAAAATGGAATTACTTAAAAATATATGCATCCTTTCATGTAATTATTCCATATAATAGTGAATTTCAAAATCCCTGTGAAACAACTCGTGGGAGTAAAATGTG
Source organism: Podargus strigoides (assembly GCA_028020825.1). Classification (NCBI taxonomy): domain Eukaryota; kingdom Metazoa; phylum Chordata; class Aves; order Caprimulgiformes; family Podargidae; genus Podargus; species Podargus strigoides. Next base: position 16,032,492 of record CM051621.1, on the reverse strand, counting down.
GGGCCTTTTCCCATACCTTGCTAAATCTCTAGCAACAGAGCTAGCTGAGGCCCACACAGGTCATCCATTGTTTTGCCATCTTCTTTGTACTGGGCATGTACAGGCTAGTGCATATTCACCTCAAAAAGTGCTTCCAGTCCAGGCTAGAATATGAAGACTGATCTTCATATTCCTCTTTATCTCGTAGGAGATGCCTATTAATAAATCTGAAGAAGCGGAGGAGGAGCGACATGGTTATCTATCTCCTGCCTGAGGCTTAGCCCTTACCAGCTACTAGCCCCAAAGGGTTTCCAGGTCTCTAAGTAAGTCTCAACTAGCGCAAGGAGCTGAACTTGCCCTGAACAAGTCATTTTCTTAGACAAAAATGACTGTCTCCCAAACCACCCGTGCATTTGCCTCAGCACTAAGTCTCTCAGTAAGTGTCTTGCACCAGGGCTAAGGGTGATGTACCCAAAAATGTCAGCATTTTCTTGCTGCAGGCAAGGTTCATCCCTCTTCAGGGCGCAAAAAATACAGCGCAGCAGCATTTTTATTGCTTGGCATATAAACCTCTTTTTCATATCAAACTTTATGTATCAAATTTAAACAGTCTTTCCTAGGGGCACATGGAAATGGAGAAAGCTGGCAACATAGCAGAAGGGCCTTATGGTCGCTTTCTTTTAACAATTTTCTAGCATTTCTTTAAGATAAGTACTATAGCAGGCACTTTAAAATGTAATAAACAAGTGGATACAAGAACTATCAAGCTCTCTATTAGCTTAGAGACTGTTTCCAAAACACTTCAAACTGACAACAGAAACGCAGTGAATTTTCTGTCACTCCTCTTTAAAAAAATTGTTACATCAAAAGTACCTAGAAAATAATCTTGAGGATTTCGGATTGTAAAATCTGTCTCATTCATGAAAATACTCAGAACACAGTGATACTGAAACAGATCTAGAGGAAAATGTTTGTTTCCTACCTGAGTTTTCTTACACAGCAGCTTTCAGAGTACAGTCAAGAGTCAAGCACAAACTCCCCCTAGCAACAAAGCCTCAGCTTTGCTTTTTAAAGAGGAAGAGTCAGATTCTCCTTCTTAAGCCACTAAAACAGTTCCAGAAGACTTCTTTTTTTGTAAACAATTTCTTTTACAGCAAAAGGGAAAGTCATGAACGAAGTATGGGGAGAATGAAGGGATTGCAGCTCCTGCAGATGGCAGTGAGTTTCAGTCACTGCAGTGACTTGGAAAAAAAAATCAATAGTATATTTTTGCAGGATCATGGATGGTTACTTCAGACTGAAACACAAAAAAAACCCATTCACTCCTCCTAACTTTAAGTACCTAACTTTGCTAAATTATCTGACTTAATTTCTGTGTACCTCTTCTGTAACTAGAGGAGAGGCATGGACTCTTCTCGGGAGGTGTATGATTCAGAGCAGTGATTCCTGAACTTCAATCTTTTGTGGAAGAGCCTGTCTCACTGTTGACTAAAGGAAGATATTAAACCTCTAATTCAGGCTATATGCCAACATTCCAGCAAGTACATTTTTTTTTCATATTAATTTCACTCTGAAAAAAGTCCCTGGCATCAGTTAAGTACAGATATATCCTTGAAGTGGACGGTTAGTAGCCAGTTGTTTTCCAAGCACTGTCTCTGTTTTCCAGTGCATTAAAATACTCAGAGTATTAACTGAAGCTGTGTCAAGGGGACAACGGTGCATTATTCTTTACAGATGACCTTTACAAATCAGCATAAGCCTCAGCAGACTTTTTAGCATGTTGTTTTGGGGAAAAATAATGGAAAACATAGCAGAGTTAAAAAAGGTATAATCTCTCAGCAGCTGTAATTTGCAAAGACAGGGTTTTTTTGCCACAGCAGGATTACAAAAATGAATCAGTAAATGCTCTGAGTCTGGGGAAGGCAGGTCCTGAAACAAAAGTAAGTGGTATGACAAATCATAACTTTATAAAGTTATCAATATACTTTAATACTTCCATAGCAGAAAAAAGAAGGATATCAAGGCTTCCTTAGCGGTGTTCTAGAGCCTGCTTAAACAGAAATACAATGCTTAAACCCTGGTCAGAGAAGCAGTGGAGGGATGTTATCTAGTTGTTAAATGCTCACAACCAGCTTATGTAGATACTAGGAACAGCGGAAATGTCAGTGCTATCAGATAGTTTGTAGAAATGTGGATTGCCTTATATACAATTCCTAATTTTTATAGGTACAAAGCAATTTATAGTTTTCCTATCAGATCTGGAAAGGGGCTTTTTCTGCTGCAATGAATTGTTAATTTCTTACATTAACATGCGTATTTTATCTTTAGTATGACCAGAATAAACAATATTGCTCGTACTAAATGGAGTTGTTATTAGACCTATTTACAATTGTCTTTATATAAACAGTCCCTATAACATCTGAAGATCTGTTACAGCAAAGTTTTAGTAGCTGGAATCACATGAAAAGAGATGGCTAAATCGTTTCACATTTCTGAATACTGTTGTAAGAAGGAGATCACAGGAAGAAGTAAACAGTCATAGTAAATAAAAAGATTGGGAACATGCATTTTTAATTGCTAAAAGAGGAACTATCACAGCTAGAAAACACCTGATATGACAGTTGCTTTCAAGAATGGGAAGGAAATGTAATCAGAAGACAGGTTTCTTAGGGTAACATATACAGTACACAGTCCCTGTCGTCTGCTAAGTCTCACCATATGTGGGACTGAGGAAATGATCAAGTGAGTGAACCTTCATACAAGGTTTTGGCAAGGACTCAGATTCAACATCTTGTTTTGCTAATAAGTCTGTGTCCCAACAATTTATTGTAGTCTCAGAAACACTTGTACAAACTGTTTAAATGGTGGACAAATATGAACAGCGTTAGGTAAGGAACATTACTGTAATACCGTAAAGGAGCAGTGGGGGACCTTTGCTTATCAGGGTGGAAAACTGCTTAAAAACATATGTCAGTACAATGGCTTTACTCACAGGAGACATGCAGATTTCAAACCACATATGTTTCCTAGGGTGGAGAACAACTCATTTATCTCAGTCAGCATTATGAAAACAAAGGCAAGCCCAATGTCATTGATTACACTAGACAGGAGATTTAGTGCTCTAAATAAGAGCATCTTTCCTCTGCTAGATGTGACACTGTCACACTTAGGCATAAACTGTGATTTTGTCAATGATGGTCAAGGATGGCTTTTAGTACAGGCAGGGTAGGTGGCAGCTTGTAGTGACATGCAGTGCAGGCTGCTCCAGGAGTGGGCAGGCTAAGGGACAGCAGACCCCAAGTTCAGTGGTAAAACAGTTTTAAAATGCATAGTGGACTACAAATGATAGAGTTTGCTCTCAGGCTTTCAGAAAATGTGAAGTTCAAATTGCCATATCTTTTTACTTGCCTAGATTCGAAGCCGAAACTTGTAAAAAGAAATTAAAACAGAAGTGAAACTGAAAATCTTACAATCCACGTACAGCATTTACAGAATAAAAGTATGTGTTGCTGTGTTCTTAAAATAAGAATTTCAAGTACTATGTGCAACTACTTCAGGGAGGTTACAAACAAGGAAGAACAAACTCTGCTCCTCTTCATTATTTTAAATGGATTACACCATGAAGGGACATCAGCGTCAGTGGTAGGCAAGTTTTCAGATTATTAAAGAGACTTTTTCAACTCAAAAATTGTAAATCATTTCCACTGTCTTCTGAACCTAAGGATCACAGAATCACAGAATTTTTCAGAGTTGGAAGGGACCTCCAGAGATCATCTAGTCCAACTCCCCTGCTTAAAAGCAGGATAACACTTTGAAAGCAAATAAAGAAACTGCAGGTATATTCGATTCAATTCAATTCAATTCAATTCATTTCTAGAAACCTCACCTGCTTCATGCTAAAAGTTCACTTTAGAGCTTTCTGAGAATCATAGTTTATATTTTTCAATTCTTATTCAGTACTATTTTTCTCCCTTTGTTTACATGACATAAACAAGGCTATTCTTTCACAGGCATGATTTTACAAATATTGCATTAGGTTTTGTATTGTGTTTAGGATTTTGACAGGTGCTTTAAAGTTGAAAATAAACAAATTTATAACCTTTTTGGTATAAGTAGACACACTCCAGGATACATTTAGGTTTTGTACACCTAAAATTAAGTATCCTTAAAAGCTTCAATATTTTATATATACTTAAGTGTATTGAATTTGGAGGCATGAGAGGATTATCTAGCTCACCTTAATATACTGTAAGATTTTCTGGAGGACAGCCAAATTACTGCACTTGAGATTGTCTCAGGAGGAATTTGAGAAATACTTTATGAAAGGTCTGACAAGAGGACACTTACATCATTATAGGAGTACTTCTATGTTCTCATCAATCCCCATTTTCTCTCTAATTGTTAGGCTTATAAATTGCCATACTATATTATGCCAGTTTTTCCACTTAGCAGATTGTTCTCTAAGAGCAGACATATTATTTAACTTTTGCCATCTCAAAGTTAAAGGCTGACCTAAGGCAGTCATGTAGATACAGGTACTGTGAAGAGAAAGGTATCTCCAGATTCTTCTGTTCTTAACGTAAACATCTAATACAGTGACATCCAAAGAGGTTTACCCCACCTATTTCTTTGCACTGATGACAGGAAAACTAACAACTAATTTAGCATAGGCAATTATCTTTGATCTTTGAGATTAAAGTCAGATAAGATAAATTACACACTAATAATTGCTTCTGCAGGAACAATCTGCATAGAGGAAAAATTTCCATACACTTCATCCAGCAGGTAGCTGCTGTATCATACCAAAATAATTATAGTCAGAGTTGAGGGATATAAGCCAAATGCCAAATAATCCAAGACACATTTTTCTTTGTAGGTACTTACTTTTAAAATATAAATGTATAATATGTGTAATTAATTTTTCTTTTGCTTTAGGTAGTAACTTTTGTGAATTGATCTGATGAAGGCAACTGGGACAAAACCACATGTCAGAAACTGAGAATTTTGTCAGAGTTCTTGGAACTTTCTTCATGCCAGCGTGAGGAAGAGTCATGGCTCTGAAATTCAGAAATACTGTTATAGCCTCAGTTTGGAGTGTTGACTTAAGGAGTTACAGGGAAGTGAGTGTAACTTCTAAGTGCTCTATGAGCTGAAGTCTAAATGGTTTATACTGAAAGTAATAAATTGCTTCTTGAAAGCAATATATTATTCATTGAGAAAAACTGTGCTATATTGCTTTCTCAGCTCTATTTTTCTCCTGTTTACTCTCATGTATCATTTCTTGGATGGGATTTATCACCTACTGAAATACATAAAGTAAGCCACGTCTCCACATAAAACTAAAGTTCCTACTGACTAAATTACCTAGTACAACGTCAGCATAGTTATCTTGAGTATGAATTGCCTGTCAATGGATAAATTAAACCTATTAGTTAAAAGCAAATTAATCAGTAAATGTCTTACTGAATGAATATAAACTGAACCTGGTGGGTGACCTGTGGGAGATAAATAAAAATAAGGTATTATACAATCTGCACCAACTAATGAAACATACTTGGTAGGGAATGAAATAAGCTGCTTGACAGATTTTTATGTTTTTTTGCCTATCACAAAATCATGTAAGTGGTTGTAGGTAGATTTAAAAAGATCTGAAGAATGTAGACAGTGTTTTCAGTACTGATATCCAGTAGTAACTTTTTCCTCTGTATTTGTAATAAAACCATTAGGACCTATTGCTCCTGAAGAAAAATGCATAGCAGCATAAACCATATGGATATGAATACCAGTAGTGAAGAAAGTGAAGGTATTTATTCAAAATAACATACTCATATCAATTTGAAGATGAAGTTCAATATTTATTTAGTTATCTAGGTTAAAAATATTCAGCAATGAAATATGTAACTGATGACTTTTTTAAAGTCATTCTAGCAGGTGTAAAGAAAGTCTGAAAGATTGTGGGGGCTGTTTTGTTTCAAGCAATTTTATTTTTACTTATGTATATTTACATACATATATCCCAAGTAAATATATATATTTTTACTTACAAATCTGAGAAACACTAACTTTCTTAATATTGTTTGAAGATTTGCTGGTGGTCTCAGGTTTGTGTGAGCTCTTCCAACCTCCATCAGAAAACCCAAGAGTTGCTGCTGCAGCAATGACATGTTTTCTCCTTGGAGTCTTTTCTGGTGATACTAATACCTCTCTGCAGCTTGTAGACAAAGCCTAGATGACTAACTCGGTCTGGATACCTAATTTAATTTGGCACTGTGGCATGTTGTCTATGCTTAACCTGTACCTGGGGCTAAACTGTAGGAGTTGTTCTACCACCTAACAACCCTTCCCCAGCTGAGAAGGGGAAACCAGGGAAAAAAGGGAGAAGCCCTGTGGGTTGAATTAGAAACAGATTTAATGAAAAGACAGAACTAACACAATCATCAACATAAAGTGTACAAGGTTATTACTCAGCCTTGTCCTTGGAAGGAGCAGAAGACCAAGATGAAGAAGGCCCAAGAAGAGGACCTCCCCACCCTCATTAAACTCCCTCCTTTTATAATGAGCATGATTATGTGGTATGAGATACACCTGTGAGTCAGCTTGGGGCAGCTGCCCTGAGTGAAACTCCCACTGTCTCGGACCTACTCATGGCCTGCCTGCCATGGCTGGCCCATGGTCCTGTTCCTGGGAAACCAGGACATGTGTAGAATGACATATAGATAGTGTAGAAATCTTTTATTAATTTCAAATTTAATCCCAAAGAGATTTTGCTCCTTGTCCTACAACATCTTGAAAGCAAACCAGACCTCCCCACCTACTGGTGTAAATAGTGGAAAGACTTCAGCCCAAGATATTTTCCACATACATTCAAATTTAGACAGAGGACTACCTCTAATGAAATATTATGTCATCAAAGTTGATTGATATTCAAGTAAAATAAGAGTAATAACAATGATTTACTTTAGAATAATGTCTTGAGATCCTGAATGAGGGCAGGGACATATGCTATGTGTATAAATATGTTGTTCATACATGTAGTAAAAAGATTCTTCCTGCCAAAACCTGTAGGAATAATTCAACAGAATTACTTATTTTTAATAGTTCATGCCAAAATATTAAACTGTTCAAATAACTACGGAATCCAAATGGGAAAACTTAGGGAAGCTAAAATGACTTTTCTATGATTGTACAAACATAAATCTAAAATTATTAAGTGAAGGGAATAACTCTTGGTTTACTTATTCCCATGATGTCATTTTCAACATAGGTGTGGTTAAAATATCTCTTTTCTATTTCATTCATTTTTACAAGATTATTACATGGAAGCAGTTTGCTTTTGGTTAGGATTGCAACCTGGAAAATTTCACAGTAAAACCGTATTTTTTCTCTATTCAGTGGTGAAAAATTAGTTTTGTCTGAAAATTTCCAGATTTATTATAACTACCAAATATGTTTCTGTAGGGTCTGAAGAAAATTGGTCATACTCTTTTCTTAAGTTTGGCTTTATAGGAGATTTTTGAACTTGATGGTGTGAAATATTTCTAATAAAAATTGACTTGTTACTCCTAACATAAACTTTCTGTTGATTGAAATGTCACAAACTTATTTCCATATTTATTTAAAAAATAAACATGTAATTAAATACTTCCATTAGTTGCTTTTGTTGCATAATACATATTATAGGTCTAATCCTGCATTTATTGAATTCTGCTTCCTGGAAGTCATGGGCCTGATGTGATTGTCTGTCCTGTCTTGTGGAATTTCATTGCAGACAGTACTGCACAATGTCGATAGTCTTTGTACCTTGCATAGGCACTGATGTCTGTGAAGCATTGGCATCAATCATTGTTGTAAATGATGTTTGGGTTGCATTTTGCACTCATATTGCGCTTAATTTGCAGATGCGTAAATGATTGTACAGCACAATGATAAACTGAATCTGTAAATGTTCTCTTCCATATTTTTCACAGGAAGCAGCCCTTGTATAACATGAATAAATTGGATGTCAAGTTAGAAAAATATTCCACTTTTGTCTCCTACCACACATCTCTCACTGTCAAGTAAAACAAGGGCTGTACAGGCATTGCCAGTTTGATTTGTGGCCAGGATTTTGCACCTGTTCACTGCATAAAGCAGCGATCATGTACTCAAAGACGTGTGTTAATACATGGTGAAATGAGGGTGCAGAGACAGGGTGCGTAGATTAATGTTCCGTATATAACTGTAGCGCTGATTTTACAATCTCAGTGGTATTTTTGTGTAATTTTATTTCATTGTAGTTTTCTTAATTAAGTCAAGTACACAGAAAAATCCCAGAAATTTCCCTCCACCTTGTTCATAAATACAGTTGGGTTAGGAGCTGTGCAACACAGACCGGTAGTATTTGAAACTATCTGACTAACTGTTAGAAATAGCAGGTTTCTGGAAATCTGGGATGAATAAATTAAGATTGAAAATTCTTAGAAAGTAAGAACACCCAATTAAAGATTGCCAGTCTTGACTTAAAGACGTCAAGTGCTGGAAAACTCATGATGTTCCTAGGTGTTTTTTCAATGATTGATTACTGCCACTAGTAAAATGGATTCCTCCTTTCCTGTGGGAATTGATACAATTTCTCACTGGTGGATCTTGCTGTGCTCTTATGTGATAGAAAGAAGTGCCAACTACTACCAGAAATTTTATCTCCAGACAGGTACTTGCAGACTGTGATCAAATCACCTCTTAACCTCATTGACAAGAAAAATAAATGGACCTTGTTGCATCTCTTGTGTAATCTGAATGGGTAGAATTACAGCCATTTTTAAAAAAAATGTTGAGTAAGTTTTTGAAACATTGACAGAAGTAGTAGCTTCATAAGTAACTGCTCTTGACTCCTACTTGTAATTCCATTTATCATACCTCCAAAGGGCTGTAGCAACAGCCTACTCTGATGACTTGTATTTAGGTGATTATCCATGAAGTCCCGTGTACCTTTTCCAGGTTCACTGATTTCCCAAATGCAGTTTTTCGTCTTGTGTGTCACCTACATTTATTTAATTGCATTTGACCATATTGGAATATAACTTAGTCTGCTTTGCTGATGTGACTCAGTTTTTTTCCCATATAATTTAATCTCATTACTGGTTACTGTACTATCAGGTTTTTGGCATCCATCATTTTCTTCAGCAAAAAGTTTGTATTTTCTTCCATATCTCTCATAAAGACACCGAATAGCATTGAAAGAATAGCAAACCCACTTGGAATTACACTGAAAATACCCATGTTGAATACTGATTGTCTATCTCCAAGTTTTCCAATCTCTCAGGTTTTAATTATTTTATATGTTTAATACCTTTGTTCTTTTATGACTAGCATTGGGCAGTCCTCAGCTAGGACAAGTCGTCATGGATTTATTAGGAGGTTAGTTAACTATTAATATCGTTTGTTGATGTAAATATCAGATGAGACTGTCCTTGTGACCTGTTCAGCTGCATCCCGAAGCAGACATTCCTATTTTATTCCTCTTATTTTTTAAAAAAAATCAAGGTTTTCGCTGTTTTTAATGTATTTCCTGTCTTAAAATGACCAAAGATGATATTGTCATCAGTTGTTCAATTTAATGTCATATACAAAATATCCATTCTACATTGCAACCTAATATATTTTATATAAAATCCAATGTACAGTATTTTAAATTTGTTTAAATAGTATTATAAACATAACTTTCAGGAGGAGTTAGTCCTGGAGTGATGCAGTCTTTTGTTAATTACAGTTCCTTTTGATATCCCTGCTGTTTGGTAAAAAATCCAGCTTAGATTCTAGAAGGATCCTTATGAGCTCAGATTTTGTTCCTATCAAAGTAAAAATAAACTCCCAGATTATTTTTTTTCAACTTTGTGTCCACCCCACAACTAGATAAAATCCTGTGCTGGGGTGTCCAGTTTGAATGTCATTTGACATCATCTGCTTCAGAGCTCATCTTCATCCGATAAAGCATCAAGGTAATCTGTATCAACGTATAAGAGAAATCCAGAAAACAAACTGTCTGCCCATGTTGGATCAGAAAAGAGACCGTTTTGGTCAGTGTAGAAGATCTCAAGCCATACTTCATCTTCTGGCTGAAGGTAGATCACTGTGGATCCAGAAGCCACATCGTGGTTGCCTGTGTTCGCATCAAATGTTTTTATCCGGTACTTCCCGTTATGAACCAGCCCAATTGCAAGATGCTTGTTTGCTAAGGTGATATCATAAGAAAAATAATAAATCCCTGGAATGGCACAAATGAACTTTCCTGTTGAAGGGTTGTAATGCTCCCCTTCATTGAAGAGGACTTTGTTGAATACAATTGGTAATCTTTCTTCTGGGTAGCTGGTGGTGATGCCAACAGAAAAGGCAGATTTCAACACTATCTTTCCACACTTACAGACCCCTGGTGCACCTGGGTCTCCTCGGTCGCCTTTATCTCCCTTAGGTCCAGCTGGTCCAGCTGGACCTACTTCACCTTTGGCACCAGTCAATCCTCCAGGTCCTTTTTTACCAGACTGACCTTGGTCTCCTTTCTCTCCAGCTGGTCCTAATGGCCCAGTTTTTCCTCTTAAACCTTCAAAAACATTTTAAGTTAGTTAATTGTTGCACATATCATCTCAGTAAATGATTGTGTGGGCTATTGTGTGTGCCTGAACAAACAAGAAAAACATGGTCAGAATTTCAAAATACTCAAAAAATGCTTTCAAAATCTTCTAGTAAGTTTGTGAAAGGAATGGCAGGTTGGAACAGAGGACTGGGGGTCTTTTGTTTCTATATTCCTACTCTTCTTCATACATCTTGATTACACATTAAAGAATTGTATATGTAATCAGTCCATTCATTGCTGGCTGAACTATGGGCACTGTTGATGGGAAGGACAGCAGCGTGGCTACCTATATAATGATTCTTGTGCTTACGTATCTCCTGCTATTTCAGCATTTTTAGTGTGTACCTAAATACCTGCTAATCTTTTATTCCTGGCTAACAGCACAAATGAGACTATTTCTTTGACAACACACACGCTTCATTTTTCCCAAACTTTTTCCTAGCATCTGTGCGCAGGAAGGCTATGCAATTACGTTTATTTACACTGATTTCAGTATGTGCATATTAGGCATATCTAAAATACACCTGCATATTTTCTCTCTCTCACTATATATACATTCATCACACTTAAACCCCCACAGGCACATACACACATTCATCATATATATATATGTATGTATGTGTATAACAGTGATGATGTCTTACTTTGTTGTACTACTGTGTTAAGTTACACAAATATTGAATACCTGCACTCCCTTTTTCACCTTTTTCTCCCTTTCTGCCATCTCTACCATCTCTTCCTGGGAGACCAATGCGTCCGTGTGGCCCCGGGGATCCGCCAGCTCCGGGGGGACCCACAGGGCCTGGTAAACCAGGGATGCTACAGATGTATCTGGTGTAGTAATTTTCTCCTTTGAACTGGCCTTGAAGAGGTTGTTCGCTTGTGTAGATGGCAAAACTTGTAATGTAAAGCAACACAAACATCCTTGGATCTGGAAAAAATACATATGAATAAGACTATTTAGGCTCTGAATATGCTGATAAGTGTGACACTGCGATGCATTGTTCACAGGTACACATGCAGAGATTAACATGGGACTTCTGCATGACTGGAATCCATGTAGGAGGCAAGGAGGAAAGTCTGTCAGGTTGGGCCTTTTTCTGGCCCATTGTATATGTTACTGTATGTCTTTCAAGTAGCCTGTAGACCAACATAGCATAACTGGTGAATAGCCCCTTTTTTTGACAAATCTTGACACATTAAAAAAATCATCTGGATTTTTCAGTGCTTTTTTTAATCCTTTGCTTGCATATTTTATTTTGTCTTTGAGACATGTATAAGCTTTATGGAGAAAAGCCCTCTTGCTGGAGGGACATATATCCGTACTAGGAGGATGTGCCCATAGGAGCAGTCTTTGCTAGTGAGGACATAGCTTACACCTTCATTTCATTTTGAAATTTTCCCTTATGGTTACAAATGAGTCTCCAGGTGTTTTCATAAACAATTCATGGAATCACAGAATCACGGAATTGTCAGAGTTGGAAGGGACCTCCAGAGATCATCCAGTCCAACTCCCCTGCTTTAAAGCATATCACTCAGGACTGCATCCAGGTGAGTCTTAAAAATCTCCAGAGAAGGAGACTCCACAACCTCTCTGGGCAGCCTGTTCCAGTGCTCGGGCACCCTGGATTTCTCTGTTCCACTATATACTAGGAGACTAAAGAAAAAACACTATACAAACAGTAGCATGCTGCGGAGTTGCAGTACCTGATGTACAAAGGTGTCTTAAATTAGTGTTGCATTCACAGAGAGTCACTCATGGGTCAGGTGAAGTTTTGCAAGTCAAGCTGTTCTTTCTAGTTCCCTTGCTAGCTTCTCAGAAGACTTGTATGGGCTTTTTGTTGGAGTTGTCCATTCCTTCAGAACTAATTTACAGCATTCAAGGAAATCAGGATCCACTGGTTTCTATGGGGAGACAAAAGAAGAAATGGAGTGGAGGATTCAGAAAAATACCTGTATGAAATACCATCTACCTTTTTTACAGTGAAACTCAGATTCATTCTCAAACTTAAAGACATTGCAAAGTGAATTAATCTAAAATTATTGTTCCCATTCCCTTCTCTGTGATACTGATTGGCATTGACTGGTTGATATAAAAACCCAAGCCATTAAATTTATTTGCAGTTCATGATATTAAAATTGGTATATGGCTTGGTCAAATCTCTTCTGCAGGGGAAAAAGTCCAGCATATAAACATACACGGTCTTTATGAATAACCTTTTCTGTTTTACAGAATAGAAAATTAGAAACCATCTTGGTATCAATGGCAATGCAGGAAAAAAAGCATGAAAATATTGTAGTTGGAGAGAAATAAGCAATGCTTCAAAATTCTCTTCAGTGATATATATTCTGCTCTTCATATTAAGCATCTTGTATCAAATTGGCAGAAACCAAACTATTAATTTTGCTGTCATTTGCTAAAGCCTTACAGGACAGTCAGGGACAACAGTCTCCAAGAGTGGATTAACATATGAATTACAGAGAGTAACTCCAAGGTAGGGGTTAGCTACAAGCACAAACTTCACAGCAACATTTGCTCTGATGTACTACTGAGTGTACCCAAATAAAGCTCATGGATTTTCATAGGACTTAAATCAGGGACAACAAAGCTCTTTGCAGAGAAGAACTTCAAGCACTTAGCCAGGAGGAAGCAGCTTGGAGGAAGTTCATGCCTAAGTGCATTTGCATTTTACACAAAGCTGTTGGGTAAGAAGCAGACAAGACCTAAGGATCAAGGACTGGAGCAAAGACTTGCCTTTGCTAGATGAAAGTCCGAATCAGTAGGCTAGATGTTCCCACGCTGTGTTGCATTTAAGCTAAGCAAAAACAATCTCAGCAACTGCTGGTTTTGCTTCTGTCCAGGATCTTTTACAAATCAAAGTAAGAGCCTTCACACAGCTGCTGCTGTCACTGGCTAGCCAGTAGTTTAGTGATGCATGAAGCTCTCTCCAACTCCCAGACCTCTCCTGCTGTTCTTCTCATGTGCCTACAGGAAATTAATTAGTCTGGAACATGTGTTTCTGCTAAGGCCATGGGAAAGATGTCATTTGAGGAAGGTGAGGGGAATGGGGTTGTTGAGATAAGGATGTGCCTTAAATGACTGGAGCAGTGTGGCTGGAGAACCAGTTTAGGAAGGAGAAGGCATAGAGAGGAATACATGGAGCTTTCAGCTATAGTTTGAGAGTCTTAAGGAGTGATGAGGCTGTGAAGCAGAATGGTGGGACTGCAGGAAGGGGAACAGAGCTGGGACTGGGAGGAAATGGTGATAATGTTCAGGTGATGATGTTTACAGTCCTGAAATTAGGCTTTGGGGGAATACAGAAGGCTGTTCCTAATAGTTGTAGCCAACAAATGACATTTGGGAAACTACACATTGGGCCACAGAATCAGGACTTCTCTTGCCCTTTGACTTTAGACTTGCATTTCTTCCTGCGTAATGATCCAGTTTTAAAAGGAGGGGTAGAAGGTGCCTGTCTCTGTTATTGCAGCAGTCTTTTGGACAGTGTGAATCTCCTCAGTACAAGGAAGGATGTACAGCATTGAACCCACCCCCCTGTTTCTGGTGAGTGCTCTAGAAGGTAAATCATAATGTTAAAGGTGAATAAGATAACATATGACCATGCTTTTGAAATTTCAGGCTGAATTAGGAGACCAAAATCAGAGATTTCAGTTCACTTGGGCTTATGAAGTTAGAGGGTGGAATAGACCTCCCAGGTCACTTTCTCAGGAGTCACCTATGTTGCAGTGAAATACTTGGTCACAGAGAGTTAACTGGTAGTTAGAAAGGGAGTCATATATTACACTTTGGTCCTGGATTCTGGTTGTTCTTTTCGAAGATATAAACTTTTGTCCATAAACTGGAATAGGGAACAATGTCACTTATCTATGCCAGAAAATTGTTCTTCAGGGAAAAACAACATTTGAGGAGTTCATTCTTTTTTCCAAATTTTGAAAGCCAGAACAAGCACATGGTATTCTTGTTCACAACAGTAACAATCATCTTCAGAAAAATCATTGCCAAAAATAATAATGGGAATGATATGAACACAGGATTAGAATAATGTTATTCTGAGTTTAGAAAATGGCATTTCAATAGGTTCCAAATCCACTAGGTAGAGCAAGAGTGCACGCCAAGGCCTTCACTGGAAGACGATGGACATCCTGATCAGTTTTAATGTGTAGTAATTTCTGGAACAGCTTTTCTAAGTGAGAGTGGCAGATTCATTTGTTCTCTCACTGTTCAAACTGTCCAAGCAGGATAATCACTGCCCTTGTGCATAAACTGAAAAGATCATCTGTTTCATTTGATACTGGAAAAATGAGGAAAGGCTGAGGGAGTTGGGTCTGTTCAGCCTGGAGAAGAGAAGGCTTCAGAGAGACCTTATTTCAGCCTTTTAATACTTAAAGAGGCCCTATGAGAAAGATGGGGATAGACTTTTTAGTAGGTAGGACAAGGGGTAATGATTTCAAACTAAAAGAGGGTAGATTCAGAGTAGATACAAGGAAGAAATTTTTTACCATGAGGGTGGTGAAACACTGGCACAGGTTGTCCAGAGAGGTGGTAGATGCCCCATCCCTGGAGTCATCCAAAGTCAGGTTGGACAGGGCTCTGCGCAATCTCATCTAGCCTAAGATGTGAGACACTGCAGGGGGGTTGGGCTAGATGACCTCTAAAGATCTCTTCCAACCCAAACTGTCCTGTGATTCCATGATCTACTTTGAGAAGGTACACTGTATGTTACATTCCCATCCAAGCTAGGTACTGGACAGAGGGTCTTTAACATCAAGCATTTAGGAAATTTCACTTCATTGCTAATATACTTAGGCTATGTCACTAACATTTTTTTAAGATTAGGAATTAAGGTATTGTAGCAAATTCCCAGTTTTGAGACTTCCCGGTGTATGATCTAATCTTCCTCCCTTGTCCAGCTATACAGGTCTTAATTCTAAAATTTACTAATTGACATTGTTTCAAAACAATCCTAGAAGATTTCCCCTAAATCTGTTATAAATCAAAGCTGGGTCAAAAGCCAGTAATTATTAGTCACAAGCAATCCTGGCTGTGTTCTTATTTTTGTCTTTCCTTGCTAGCTTTGAATTCATTTCCAATACATATGCACAACTATTTGAGGAGGAGAAGATGTATTTTAACTTCCTTGTGCAAAAAGATGTAGATGAGAAGTAGAGATGCTCCTGAGCCTTTTCTGTCTTCAGCACTGGCAATGGCTTAGTGGTGCAGAACAAGACAGCCTGTACATCCTCTGGCTCTCCAATAGCAAAGGTCCGTGCTACCTCACATTGCTACCTTGCATCTCCACTGTGGGATGTACAGACCTTACCCAGCTCTCCCATCCAGGAGAGCTGTGGTAGGAGAAACAAGGTGGAGAAGGAGGTAATAAATAAGTCAGGATGAGAAGCAGAGAGAGACGCCCTCAAGACTTAGCTTGAAATCTCACTGGCTATGCCTGTCTTTTCCCTCTCAAAACATAATCCACACAAATCAGTTGTGTCTATGTGCCTGAAGGGTCCAAACCTGCCATTCAATGTGCCACCACCAGTGAGTGACCTTTCTACAAAGCCTCAGAAACAGTGGCTTGCACACTCTGCAGTTTCTTTACATTGTATGATTTTAATGCTATTTAAAATACAAGTCTTAATTATGGATTTTTTCCCTAGGTATTTTACATTGATCATCCACCTTCGGTTGGGCACAGGTTTATGCATCTCCCAGCTGGTTTTGTATTATGGAGACTATGCTGGACTCACAGAGCTCCACCCGTAAGACCATGCCTTACCCTAAGGAATCAAAACCACAGATGTCCACTACCACACTCCTTGAGTTAGTTATACAATCCAGCAATCTTCACATGGCTTTACATTGTCCTTACTTCCCTTGTGTAAGAAGAGGAGAGTGACCTGATACTTTTTGAGCAGTCTGAACTTTTGATTCTTTGTCCCAGAATGGCTGATGGTGCCCGAAGGGACCAGTCAGTCAGTGGGAAGGAACATTAGCTAAATATTTCTGAGGAAACAATCCTTAAAGGCCTTATTAGCAATGCTGATGTTTAATGGTCTCACTCACTTAAGTTTGTACTCAGTCGTGTTTGAACAGTCTCCTTCATAACTACATTGAATGCAGTCAGGTTCTTCAGCCGTGTCTCAAGCCTTCATGAAAAACAGAACACCTGTAATCAAGACCAGAAGTTCAATGTGTTTGATTTCGAAAATATCAAAGGAGTGGGAGTCATTCTATTTCTCAGTGTCTGACTTGAAGCATAGTCTGTGTTTCCAGCCATTCCCATTGTTTGGAAGGTTATTTTACTAAAAATGACCTAGAAGCTGGTCAATGCGTGTATCAGTGAGATAGCCTCACTCAGCTGGGGGGAATTTTAACATGAGGGCTGGCAGGCAAAGCAGTTTCATTGCCAGCTGTGCCAGAACACACAAATAAATGAAACATGACAGAATTTGTCTTGACAGAGAGCCGAGAAGCTAGGCCAGTTGCTTACAGTTGGCAATTAGCATGGAGACAATAATATGTTTGCTTGCAATGCAGTGAAAAATGGCAAGGATTTCATACTGGAAAACTCAGGATACAAGTGTCCCTACACCTTGTGTGCAGGCTTCTTTAAAAGATTTTTCTGTTTTTGTAAAATAAATTGAAAAAAAAAGACAGAAGTCATAAACCACCAACTGTCTTTGGTGATGACCCAAAATTTTCAGGGTTAGTTATGAATCTGGAGTCAAGCATGTGGAACTGTGTAGGCATCTAAAGATGTGGATAGATGCCTAGAGCGGTGTGCCCATCTTCCGTAGGGTGCCTTTCAGTTCAGGCAGGCTTCTTCTTGGTTTCTCCTCAGCCCTTGCCAGGAGAATTTCCATCTCCTATCTTAGATCATTCTGCTTTACCAACCTTGCAATCATAGAAGAGAAATGGAGAACAGACTGGGAAAACAATTTTGAATGGCATAGAAAGAGGAAAAGCAGAGAGCACACAGAAAATGTCAGTCTGCAAGGCACATGAGGACAAACAAGAGCAAAAGTCTTAGATAATTGCCAAAGGTCATAGGGGGTGGACTTCCACTCACTTGTGTTCACACCTGGGCTTTGTGAGCAAAAGTCCATATAGAGCTCCCATTGTGAAAGCAATCACTTTGCACAGGGGTGAATGATGGGGACCAGCCAGCAAAGCGAGCCGAGGTCAAACACAGCAAGAACTTTGCTGGATTTCTGGCTGAGTATGTTCTAGTCCCTTGGCATGGCTTAATTCTCATCCCCTCAAGGTAAATGTCATTTATTACATCACAGACACCTCTGAAGATAGATTTTCCTTCACCCAGTTGCTCCCTGAGTGACAGCATATTGTACCAAAGAACAGTGTTCACAATTTAAAAATGTAATTGTGCAGAGAAGAAAGCTTCCAGACCCTGAAAGAGACACTCCTCCCCCACCACATTGTTTTCTTCTGGAAGTTCATCAAATGATATCACCCAGGCAATGTGCCTTTCTGGGAACCCTGCGGAAAAATAGGCATCCAGCCAGAGACTACATTCTACATCAAACTAGACAAAGACCAAAGGAGCAATTTAAATGCTTGGGAGGGACTAAGCTGGTTGATTTCCCCTGAAGCAAGTTGGGGAAGGCTCCCATAAATTCCTCTGCCAGAGGAGCAGTGGAGGCTGTGACCTGGAGCAGGGAGCAGATGTGTTCAGCTGAGTGGCAATCTCTTGTCCCTGTTCTGCTGTACATGGACGAGGACATCTATTCAGGGCTTGAGATGAATAATTCTTTTGACACTGCAAGCAGTCATACTGAAGTTAGCAATATTTTTAAGTGTACAAAGGGTCTCTGCACTGCTGATGCAACACAGGAGGCCTTTAACTTTTCCAAGAGGGGAACTGGAAATTTGCCTGCATGGGCAAAGCCTCAGCTAGAAATGGCTTGCTGAACACTGTGGTCTCTTCAATCCAGTTGATATTCTAAACAGTCCTTAAGATACTGGGGAGTGTAAAAGTATACATTTTCTAACTTCAAAATTTGGATAAGTATAGATGTCTGACAAGATTGTGGAGGACTAAATAGTTTTTGTTTATATGACACTTAGAAGATGGAAGGCATTGTAAAAGCCCTATAGTATGAATTTAATTATTTTAAACCGCTCTGAATTTTATTACTGAGAGGTTTTGTGTTGCAGCATAAAAGCAGGAATTTCTGAAGTGCTCCATGCTAGCCAAGCTGCACCCCCAGGAATGGCACAACTGCACAACAGAGCTCAGATAATACCAGTTCTGGAAAAAACTCACTACAGCTTCCAGGCTCCTGCTTGAGAATCTTCAAAAGAGAACTGCACAATTGTGCATTTGAAAACAAAAAATCAGCATTCTGGAATTAAATATTTCTGTGTAAGAAATAACTTTGTGATGCTGAGATCTTTGATCTGAGTTTACAAAAGTTCCTATAAGTTCCAGTTTTTACATATGACTTTGACACATAGAAAATGCATCTTGGACGGAATCGGGTACCTAAGTCCAAATGAATGAACCATAAAGCCTGTGACATACCAAGTGGAGCATGAGAGACTGCCTTAGCCTAGAGTTTCTGAAGAGGGTCTCTTCAGTCACATCTGCAGGAACAGTGCTATGAAACACAGATACTCAGGACAGCAATGTGAGACCCAGGTGGTGTGCATCTGACAAGGCTCAATGTCCAAGCAGTCTACAGCCATGCAAATACTGCTACCTTTCTTGCAGGACTGTGTCCACAGGACAATGCACTATCCACTGCCTAGAGTTCGCTGCAAGGTCTCCATCTTCTGACCCTTGGTACGCCGTTGGCATGTTCAGGAGCACCAAAGAGAAAGCCTCAAAATGAAACCGAAGAGTCCAATTTAAGGGAGAGGTGGTGGCTCTGAAGCTGAAGCTCGCAAAGGTGTGAGTCTTAGGAGTCTGTGTCTCATCGGCACAAATGATACATGCATTTAAAAGCTTAACCCGTACTTTAAATCAGTGGGACTTGAACTTCTGAAAGTCTAAGGCATTGTGCAAATTGCATAAGAACTTTGAAGCTTCACTTGCTTTTCAAAATGCCATGCATGTTAACGTATATCCCCAGCCTCTGGGACTGCCAGGCTCTCACGTCAACCCTGGTGGTCTCCTCCATGCTGGCACTCTAAGTTGTCAGTACAAGAGATAAAAATCTGGCCTCAAAACAAGCATACTTTCTTGACCGTGGCTGTTCTGAGAAAAATCCTGTTTTCATGAAGTGAGTCTACCTCAAAGCTATTACTTCAATGGTATAACTTCTATATTTATACTGGAATAGTAAAAGGAGAATTTGGCCTGGTTTAGTCACATGTGTGATGGTTAATGTCAGATTCAGGAGATCGGAGCCAGGAAGATACAAAAATAGAATGAAATTTATGTAATGTCTGCTTTTGGGTAATAGCATGTTTTTTAAGTATGCCTTTTCCTGATTAAATTAAACCTTTCAATAACAACTTGATTTTCAGTGAAGTTGACCTCTTTGCATGACTGAAGGACATACACATTAGAAAGGAAGCTCTAAACAATTTGGAGCTGTAAAAGAAGATGCCATTGAAGTTCTGTATGGTACGGTATTTTCGCATTGAAACAAAGGCTTGAGTTTCCATAGAAGAGCAGAGACCAGAGCAGCCTGGAGGTAGCTAGGGGCATCCCCAGCATCTGAGGTCAGCCTGTGGGTGGGGGTCAGCTAGACTGAAGTGGGGTCCTGGACCATGAGCAAGGGTGGTGGGATGCCTTAGGAGAAGCTGACCGGGGCAGTCAGTGATGTCAGTGCCCTCATGGCTCTGACAGTTTGTACTCATTCAAAGAGGAAAAAAGCACTGTGATCCCAATCTGGCAGCACAAGTCCATGTTACACATATAGAAATAACAATTCTCGTCACAAGGCATCCAAAGGTCTGTTTAATTCCATACGAATCTTTACCCCTCTTCCCACTGCTGCATTCGTTGAACCACACAGCCAAATCATGTCCTTCAGGATTTGCTTTTCCTTTCATCAGTCTTCTGATGAGAACCATTTCTATGGTGGACTGTTTGGATTTGCAGGGTCTCAGTCTGAGTTGTTTGGGTTTTTTAATGCATAAACTGCTATGTATTGTGAAGATGTGTCAGGCTTGCTTACTTGAAGAAATGTTTGGATTGTTCTTACAACACATTGAAAAATCTAAAATCTTTTCTTTTTTTTATTCTTTTTCTTATTGAAGTAACACTGACACTAATCTTTTTTCCTCTGTATTTCTGACTTGGACATTTCAGGCAGGCAGCTTTAAATCTTCAGGAAAATAGCTTATGAAGAAAAAAAAAGAAGAATTCATTTGTTTGTTTTCTACTTTGTATGAAACTTGAAAGTTAAAAACTCAGACTGTTGTGTAGAGCTCTGGAGAGCCTATCAATTGGTTTTCCTAGCTACTATAGCCTACTATATATCCTAATTGCAATATGTCCTAACAAGTCTTTAAAAAGTGTTTAACAAGTATAAGATATTGAGAGGAGTGGAGAGGAGAGGCAAAGAGCTTAGTCTTCTTTCATTTGACACAAATTTGTCTGACACAAATTTGACACAAATTCACTTAGAAGAATGACAGTTTTTCCTATGATATGATAACTTCAATTTGATACACATAATCATTTGTCAGCCTGATTCTGTACATACTGACATCAAATGCAAATCTCTCTTTTAGTTGCATTTGATCAGATTCACAGAGAGGAAGAAAGAAAACAGAGCAGTGTTTTCTTTCAGGAGATCTGATTTCTGTTCCTTGATCAGAAATGGCTATTCCATGGCAATTATTTAATCTTACATGCTTCTGTTTCTTCATCAGTAAAATAACAACATCAATAATATCAGGGATAATATTGCTCTGCTGATGTAAAAGCAGGTTATTTCAAAAGCACTTTGCAGATTCTGCTTTTCTTAATTGTGAACTGCCATTTCATATTTCAAATCAGTTCTCTCATGGGAGATTAAAATGGATGAAGTCAGCATAATTCCTGCATTTTTTTTCAGTACAGTGCAGATGAGGTCTGGTGTCTAATAACTGGTAATTTCTGACTTTGTAACAGAGCATCAGCCATGCTCCTGCTTATCATTAAGAAATGAAATTTGTCCTCATGAAGTTGGGCATAGTTCTACTGAAACCACGTGCCTTGTATTTATATTTGGCCTTGGAGGTCTTCTCTCACTTAAGCTCTCGCAACAATAATTTGACTGTTTTTTGAAATCCATCCTATCTGGGAAATGTTTCTTTCCTTGGGTTCCTCCAGGGAACAGCACGAAGAAGCTGCAGCTGTCAGTCAGCGTGCCACTCTTCGGTAGGAAAGTCTGACCTTTGGCTGGTAAGGAGTGGGTTTTACCTTGACTTTGATTTGCCATCGTGCAATGCTTCAGGGTGATCTCAGCAGGGTCTCTACAGGACATAAGTGGGCACTCCTGGATGTTCTGAAGGTCACAGACTGCTTAGCAACCAAATTAATTTAATTTTCACATTAATTTGCCCTGATCTCAGCCTGCCAACAAGTCCCACCTAACCTTGAATCACAGGCTGTTAGAGTTACCCTAGGACGTCCCCAATCCAGCTGGTCTTCCCCACATTAATTAATCATAGAATGGTTTGGATTGGAAGGGACCTTAAAGATCATCT
The DNA here is from genome assembly GCA_028020825.1 of Podargus strigoides. Classification (NCBI taxonomy): domain Eukaryota; kingdom Metazoa; phylum Chordata; class Aves; order Caprimulgiformes; family Podargidae; genus Podargus; species Podargus strigoides. Next base: position 16,010,221 of record CM051621.1, on the reverse strand, counting down.
AGTTCCAACCTGCCTGCCATGGGCAGGGACACCTCCCACTAGACCAGGTTGCTCAAGGCCTCATCTACACATCACTGTGTAGCAAGTAGCATACATAGATGGAGACATCCAAATGCAGCATGTGAGGTTAGTCCACATAGCCAGTAAAAGTACATTTGGGTGGACCCTAAGCTGTGTGGTGCCCTGTGCCCTGGGAGTACCAGCTGGATGGCCCAGACACAGCACCAGGGGGGTTCCTTTGGGGAAGGAGTAAAAAGGATACACAGGTAGCACAGAGTCATAGCCACAGATGACAGAGTCTTGGGGTGCACCTGCAGTGCAAAACCAGCCCAAGGTACTGGTATGTGGTAGACTGTGCCAAAGTATGCATATTTCTTAAAAAGAAAAGGATTATAGATAACCCTCTTTGCAATTCTATAATTGGTGAATATGCCCTATTGTAGTATCTGGAGTTTTGCTCAGGTTTCTCATTCAAGTATCATCTGATATTATTTACAACAATGACAATAAACTCAGTGTTATTTTACAGTTGCAACTCCATGGCAGCTGTCTGCCATGAGCCTGTTTGCATTTTAAACAGTAACCTTGGTTTAAATTTATTTCTTAAGAAATTCTGGCTAGTCTAAGACAAGCAGGATGCCAGGATCACTTGTAATGATCTGTCCCCCTGAAATTTCCTTACATTATTGTTAATACAAATAAAATACATTAAAAAACAGGAGTCATGCAAGGCTTAGAGCATATTAACTTCAAGCTTCCATTAGGGTAAAGAGTTTTGCAATTTCCACTTTAATGGAAACCTACAGAGATTCAGAATGTATTGACTTGCAAATAAAATTGAAAATACATAAATCATGGAGAAGCATTCTTTTGCCTTGGTTGAAACGACCTTTCCTTTCAGTGATAAAACTATTTAAGTTTTATGGCATGGAATCAAGATATAAAACTGAAAAAAATCTTATAATTTAAAGTCTCTCAGATCAGTTCAGGCATGAACTTTTCCCTTAGCCAGGGCATAATTTTATTGCAGACCAGTGCGTGTATGTGTGCACGTGTGTGTGTGCACGTGTGTGTGTATATAAACATATACATCTCTACCTTTACCAGCCAAAGGGGCCCTCATTCTCACTTAGCTTTTCTTCAAGGCCCTAGAGTGCGGTGGATGCATTTTATGTCAAAGATAAGATATTAAAGGGTTTTTTTCTATTAGACTTTGACCGATGGAGTTAATTTTCTTTAATACAGATCTATTCTCTGATGGCCTGAATTAACGATGTACTTTGGTTTGTTTCTAGCTGATAAACAGTAATAAGCTGTTTTGTTGTTTTTATCTTTGTGATAGGTATCTTCATTGGGCACTGCAGAAAGTTCTGTTTTTGATATTTGTGATTTTGTTTATTACTTAAAATACACATTGTATCTCGAGCAGGATAATTGCAATTGAAAACTCCCCTATGCTCAAATATCATATCTTTCTTGCTTAGAATTCTCCTTTTCTTTCTGTGAGATGCTGTGATTTATTCTGAGGCTTCTGGTTTTCCTCTGTCTTTGGGAAAGTTTCAATGCATGTATGTGCATATATATGTACACACAGTGTAAACTTAAAAAAATAAGTTTTATAAATTTATCAGCTCATGGGAGAGAATATTGAAACACTTCATTTGGAGACAATTTTATTGGCACAGCCTCTCTCTTATTCTCTCTCTTTATCTATTCTGCTTATTTTGTTAATGCATGGAACTAGGTCTCTGCAGAGTTCATAAGCCACTGCTGTTCCTTCTTCACAAAATTAATTGATGTCCCAGTTTGCTCTTTTGGGACAATTATGAAATCATCCATAACAGTCATTTCATTATGTCTCTGTTTTGGGATTAATGTTACATATGAATGACTGGCAGATATGATCAAAAGCCCCTCTAGCCCTGTACCCTCGCTCTCTGACAGTGTCCTGTAGCAGACCCTTGTGCCCTTCCCAAGGATGCAGGAAGTGTTCAGCAATGCTTGCTAGGAGGTTATCTTCCTGCTTCGAGTCCTCTGCAGCTGAGGTTTTCTGAACTGGAGATATTTTCTGAACCTTTGCTTTCTGCCAGCCTTGCTGGACTCTTTATCCATAAACTTGGAAAGAGTTTAAACTCTGGCTTTCCACAACATACCTCATCTGTAAATTTTTCGGTTTAAATATGCACAGAACAGATTTGTCTCCCTTAAACCTTTTTGTCTCCCTTAAATATTTTTAACTGATAATTTAATTTGATTCCTTCTATTTCTTGCATTATACGAGACAGTGATTAATCTGCTCCTTAGTTTGTTATCTTTCCCAGAAAAGTGGTAACTTTGGGCTCCTTATGATTGCCACAAATATTTCTATGTTGAATATTTTAAATTTACAATTACAAATTCTAGTGCTTACATGGTCCACTAAATTGAAAGAGCCATCTGCTCTTTTTCTGTAGTGTATTAACATTAGTAAGCAAGATTCTGAAAGACATACAAGATCAGTAGGTCTAGCAACTTCCCTGCTTTCATATTATGTCCTCAGATCAGCGCAAACCCATCATCTCTAACAAAAATGCAGAAGTACAGCTGCAAAAATGCAGCTGCTTGAGGTTGTGTTATTTGGTCTCTGCCAAAGACGTACAACATAGGACAGAATCTCCCCACTGTAGTGGGGAGAAAAGCCAAGAAAAGTAGTAAAAAGTAAATACAATGTTTTCCAGGAGACTTTGGTGGCTCTTATAGAAAGAAAAAACTCTTTGAATTCATCAAAGCTCTACAAACTCATGTGTTTGGTGCAGACAGCTGAAAGGACAGTTTTCCAGATACTCTATAAAATACTGCTTTCGTTGGCACACTTTTAACAAAACAATCATGGTTTCTTAATACAGATGTGTTCCATTATCATTCAAAATCAAGTTTGTTTATTTATCTGTTTTAGCCACAGAAAGTCAGATTGCACAGCCTCTTGCTTTGCTCTCCACGAGTAGCCAGCTGAACACAGCGGTGTCACTGATGACTGCATGTCCTCACAGCCGCAATGCTGGCTAGGCTACGGGGGAATGACATTTGCCATTCCCTGTCGGGGTGGCTCTCCTGCTCCTCCTCCTCCTGTGCCTGCCAGCACAGAGCTCCCCTCTCCTTGCTGGGCTCCTGACCCTGCTGAGCAATCCTCCCAGCATCAGGAGCCCAAAGGTCAAAATCTGTCCTGCTCCCAACAGGCATATGGGGAAAAGACCCTTTTCCCCTTTGTTACCTGTCTGTTGGGACACAGATTCTTTTGGTTTTTCTCTTTAATTGCCAGACACTGAGGCTGGAAGCAAGGGGAAAGAAGAGATGCAGCAGCATGCAAAGCCCAAGGGCTGCCAGGGCCATCCTGGTGCATCTCTGTGTGTCCCTCCATATTGCCAGTATGTCCACATGGGACGGAGAGAACAGGGGGCCTGTCTGGAGAGTAGCGTGGTGGCAGGAAGGTGGCAGTGCAAAAGCTTGTCCCTGCTGTGTGATGCTACAGCTGGCCGAGTTCAAAGATGGCTGGAAAAAGTCCTTAAATGGAAATCTCAGATGTGGAACTTGTTTTTCCTGCCAGAAGTCTGGCCGAAGTAAACTGTTTGTTGTAGTGAATGTTCAAGCTGCGGTGAGCCCAGATATCATAGTCACTTCTCCCTGTTTGAGGTCTGTCTTCAAACCACGGCAGGGACGCGGTGTGCCAGCAGTTACAGAAGAGGGACCTGTTGGAAGGTCATGGGGTGCAGGGTATAGCCCTGAGCCCCCATGCACTGCTGCTGTCCTCCCCTCACATGCAGACTTTAGAAGACTAGTCCTCTCTCTTGAACCCTGGAAACAGAGATGCTGTGCAGGTCCTACCACTTGTGCCGAAACAGCCTCCTCTCCACAGGCCCTTGGCGGTGGAGAAAGGGCAGTAACGATGCACTGCCTATCAGCAAACATAGTGGGTTTGGCAGAAACAAGGATCCCGTTAAGAGGTTGTTCTGTTTTGGAGTTTCATTTGTAAGCTGTGGGGTTGCTTTTTTTCTAATATTTTTGAAACCTTTCCTGTTTCTGCCCTGTTGGCAGGTGTCACAGTGAGGCCTGGGGAGAGCCAGGCCATCTGCAACTCTTTCTGTGCCCAAAATCACAAAGACCTGGAGGTGGATGGGCAGTTGAGACCTGCTCTGTTCAGTGAGTGCATGGAAATTATGCTGCTGCCTTTTCAAAATGACTAATGGTTGGTAGCTTCTGGGTTTTGCATGGCTTCATGTTGATATCTCCAAGGGAAAAATTATTGTAGCCCGAGAATAAAGCAAGAGGTTGTGCAAGTCTCTCTGTGTTAAGCAGAAGGGGAGTTCATGCTCTCCCCTGGAGGAACATCTGCTTTCCAAGAGCTGCCAGGGGACAGGCTTGTCCAAGAAGCAGCAAGACATGGCCAAGGCTCCTCAGCCTCCTCACCTGCAACAGCAGCTAAAGCCCACAGCAGGGAGAGGCCAGGTGGAGGCTTTGCTCAGTGTCCCTCTTGCCCATGAACTTGTACCACTTCCCGGAAACAGCAGACAGCTCAGGAACCCCATGATCTCCCTGCCTATGCACATCTCTATTCACCATTCTGATCTCGTCTGAGTGCCAGGAAAAGGCCAGGGCAACATGAAGTCCAATCGGACTGTTTGATGAGTTACAAAGGGCATCCGTTCCCTGCTGCTCATTGCTTGCCCCTTGCCACGACCTGTCTGTGTAGAATAAAGCATCTCCAGCATATCAGGGGGGTTTAACGCTCGTAGTCTTCCCTTATTCTTCTGATTTACAGCAGACTACAGCTCGTAAACCTTTGACTCCTGTTTACAAATAGACAGTCTGGATAACATTAGCAAACATAAACAGCACTCTCCCTGAAAATCCTATTTTAAGCACAGATTGCAAAGACCAATTTTATCTCCACCATCTGTAACTAGTTAAAATTCCACTTGTTTTTCTTAAAAAAGATTTTAACAATGGATAGTAAGTATGAGGTAGGTTAAAAGTAATTTAAATTGCACGTTTTTATTAAGAGTCCAGAAAAAAAATCTATTAGAGTCCTGGGTTATCTGCAGCCTCCAAATGGTGCTGAAAAAATGACAGTGCTCTCAGTTGTCATAGGTGATTTTTTTCTTCATTCTTTCTGAATGATGTGCTTTTCTAACATTTATGCACAAAGTTGAATTGGTTTATCTTCAAATAATTTAGTTAAATAAATGCCAGATCCTCAGTGGATGCCTTAATTGATCTAGTATCAACCAATTTATTTTTATTTGGTCTAAGCTGGAATAAGGAGCTATACAGACTAAGGATATAGTCGGGCACTTGCTGCAGAAATGTGTGCACCAACTGAAAATGTAACTATCCCTCTGCAGTTTGTTACTGCTGTTCTTCTGGGCCTCCCTTTCTTTGTAGATCAGCCACTTCCACAGGCTGTTTTACAAATCCAACACTACATTTAATCATATGGGGAGCATCTGCATGCTTTGCTGTCCAGTACCATTATGCGATGGGAACATAAGAGCCAGGAGAGTAAGAGGGAAGGGTTTCCAGATAGGAAATGGCCGACCAGGGCACAGTGCAGTGTGAACCATTCCTACACTTGTCAGATCCACTGAAATTAGCCATTTCAGCTAAGACATGGGGCTTTGCATGGCCAAAGGCATGAGTTCCTCCTGCTGCCGTTCCTGTGGCTGTGGCCACCTTGGGCAGGACATCTCAGCAGGTGGCAACTTCATAAAGCACACCATCAGGATTCACCAGACTTTTGTCAAAAGTTTAAGATGCTAGCATGGCTGATACATCCTCCTTTCCTTCTGGCCACATTGCAACTGGGGCAGGTGAAAATTTTTATCCAGCGCCATCATTTGTTAGGTGAATGGGAGCCAAAGTGCTAAAAGTGTCCAGATGGATGCTTGCTCTGGTCTAATTAAATCAGCTTTGATACATATCTTTAGGCTCTGGACAGATGTTCATTGTGTAGAGAACTGTGCCAGATGAAGATTACAAGACACAAGCTGGAGGTTATTGCCCTCACAGCTCTACTGGCAGAGCCATCCCAGATCCTCTTTGGCTCAAGCAGGGTGCAGACACACATTTCAGGGGGTGATGGCTGGAGAGGTGACCACCTGCCTGCCCACACTGGCCTCCTTGGCACAGCACCAGCTCTGCCAGGTGCTCCAAAGTGTCTCCTGCCCTCTTTCAGTCGAAATGAAGCAGGTTGGACTGTACAATGGGAATAAGAGAGCTGTTGTTTGCTCTGGTTTGTTGTGCCTGACAAAAAGTGCGGAGCCCTACCTGGCCAGGGGACAACAGGAGCACTGGGGACAAACTTGAGTTGGCACAGCTGGATCTAGAGGAGGCCATCTGTCTGCACTGGGATGGGAACAGAAATGTGAGCTGCTGTTGAAGCCATTGGCAAGGAGTTTTGGAAAGTGGCAGGGGACTTGTCTGCTTTGGGCTGCTCACTTCCCAAGGTCTTGGCACTGGCTTGGGCTAGGGCTGCAGGGGTTGATGAAGGATTGTCAAAGGCAGTCCAATCCAAACAAGGAAGCTTTTCTTGTCAAGCTGTTATATTTTTACCAAATGTGTTAATGTGTGTGCAGACAAAGTATGACACAATGTTGACCAAGTCTCATGAGCTGCTAGCTTCACTTGGCCAAAACTATCTTAGCAGATGGTATTAAACTTTCTATGTAACACTAAGGTTGGCTGTGATAAATGAACATGCTTTTCGTGTTTTAAACCCTACCTGCATGAGGAACTATCATATTTATTCTCATGACAATTCTCAGTTAAAATGCATTGGCTTAAAAGCAGCTCCAATGCCTTACAGAAACATTTATTGGCCATGACCTTAGCTATTGAGGTGACCTATTTCCAAGCATGCTAAATTTACAGTTTCTTCCCCCATTGCTCAACAATTGCTTATTATTAAAGAAGGCAGGTAATGCTGTTTCCATTGAAAAGTAGGGAAAATGCCACTGTTGCCAATGGTACTGTCTGTCTTTCCTTAACTCTCCAAGCCAATTTTTAATTGAGCATACATAATGCAGTCCTTCCTTATTGTCCTTGCTAAGGGAGTATTTCTTTTGATTGCACTTTTAAGGATCATGGTTACATGCAGAAATCAGTCCCTGTCTGTGTTTTTTGAGAATTGAATCAAAAAGGTGGCTGAAAACAACCCCAGGTCTAAGCCCTGTCCCTGAGGTCCTGCCTTCACGTTGCTTGTCCTCCCCACAGGGACTAGGTAATCAGCCCAGCAGAGCAGCCAGCTCTGTTCTCCAAGGCACCCGGTTCTGTCCATCTCCTCAGGAAACAAATGACTAATCTTCTGTGTATATAAGCTACTATTATTTATTGGTTGTTTCATCAGTCTCTGCAGTTTCCTCTACATTCTCCAAGCAGTGAAGAAACCATGTTCCCTATTCCACAGAAACACATCATTCATGTAAGTTGAGAGTACTCCTGAGAGTATCCATTTACTTAACTCTGTTTTCAGGCCACTTACTGCAGCTTTCCAGAGTTTTAGCAGCACAGCTCACAGCCATCCAAGTGGAAGACCAGCAACAGGAGCAGCAAGAGAAAAGGAGACACAAACACCCATCATTGGGGCAGGGATCAACACAGCAGGAGCTAGATTTGCTGTGGCACCTTTGCTGGGTGGCACACTGGATTTGAGCTTGGCATTTGATTTTCTGTGACCACTAGATGGCATAAAAATATGCTGTTGTAGGCATCAGCTTGTTTCTGAAAAATTACGAAGTGTTGATTGCACTGCAGTTAAAGGGGATTCTAATGTTGCTTTTAATCAAAGGCATATATTAATGTTTACGTTCGATGCAAAAATGTAGGAGTCATCCTATTGAGTGGAAATCAACCTCAGCAGCAAGACTCAGCTTCAAATAGCAAGGACTGCTGAAGTCAGTGCCATCCTCAGGTGGAAGATAACACAGCAGATGATGAGGGGGAGAGAAGCTGCTCTGCTAATTGCATTACAGGACCAGGCACTAAAAAAAAAAAATCATCAGTTTTCATCTTGGTCCTGATAATGATTCTCTTTGTAGCTTTGGGCATATCACATAATCTTCTTCATTTCTGTATTTCTGTATGAAGGGAAATTAAGGGAAATGATTTTCTGCCTTTCAGTGGTGCTGGAGGAGTTAACAGTCATAAAGCACAAGTGGAGATGAGAAAAATACCAATGACTCCCAAAAGCTACTTTTAAGGAAGAGCTGTCCTGGTCTGTCCATCCTGCACCATCCAGCTATTGCTTTTCTAATGTGATTGTTACAATAAGATGGAGTATGGATAAGTGTAAAACATACTGAAAGAAATGTTGCTGAATGTGACTGAAAGAAAGGAAAACCACTAAAAGAAATGGACTAATACTTTTTGTTCTGTTTGAAATATAACTCATTATGGAAATTTCATGGCAAGTGAAAACAGCCTGCCTGCTGCTCTCCAAAACCCTTCTGAGTTAAACAAAGAGCCTGATGGATGGTGGCTTGCATGGCCTGACCCCTACCCGCAGTCCAGCTTCCCACCAGCTGAGGGCAACTTTCAGTTCAAACCTGAAGCTTTGGTGCAGCCTCTGATTCAGTTGCTTATTCATCATTAAAACTGCTAGTTACTCAGAGTGCTTTGCAGCTGCTGGGAAAGGTACATCTCTTGTATATCCTCAGGATCAAGATCTTTGGTGATTTTACCACTGAAATATGCAATCTGATTATAATAGCTTATGATATTGCCAGACCATAAACAAAGACATTTCTGAATGCTGTTAGGAGCTATGAGAAAAAAAATAGGGAATCCATTGTAAATTAATAGTGAGTTGGAAAATCTCACCACAGCAATTGGTACAACTGCTATGGTCATGAGATGGCATATTTCTTTTTACACTTATCTTTTCTGGATATGTACTGGATATGAATACCATAAGGAGAGCCAGAGGATTTTACAGGGTACATGGGGAACTACTTTTCATCATTTAGAAAGAAAGGGTTTAAAGGTTCAGATAAGGACAGTATACTGAAAAAAGAGTTTGGCATGGTGTCCTTGAGAAAACAATATTTCAACAATGAACAATGATATTCAAGCATGCTTTATATACTGATTTCACTGCCAATGAAAAGAGACTGACTGTATGTCTTCCCATAATCACAGAGGGTATTTATGGCATAAATGTAATTTTTGGTTTATCTGAAATTGAGTTTTATCAGCTGTTCTTTAGTAAACTAAGGAATCAGACTGTGAATGAGAGAGACATGAAAACTGTCAGACCAAAACATACCCAACAAAACAAATGATTACTGATTAAGCCTTGGAGAAAACTGAGACAAACAATGTTCATAAAAATAAGTCACTGAAGCGCTCTAACTGCAGTGCCAAACTGATTTCCAACCACTCACAAGAGCATCAGCTTTGTTTTTCCAGTGATAAATTTAGGTTTTCCGCTTGTCCCCACTGCACATTTTAGTGATGATGTTGGAGACTTTTCAGTTTCCATTTAAGATTTTAAACAGCAAAGTTATCTCAGCAGCCTGTGGTGGAGCTAATGAGGAAGATACAAGATGCGTAGAAAAAGGTTTATACAAAGGCTGAGTTCAGGTTCAGCTACTCTCTGTGAATCCGTACCATAATCTTTTGGGACTCACAGGCCCAAGTTCAGTTAAGTGAGTACAGCCCTCCCCTCCTGGCCAGAGACTGTGTGAGGCAGTTACCTATGGTGGCAAACTGCACAAAGTGTTTTATGATACTCAAACCATTTATATAGGAAATACAACAACAGGCCCAGTAACAGTACTAAATTTTAACCCTTAGCATCATTTTGTTCCAAATAATTGGCCTTCTGATACTGTTTTTTTCTAGATAGTGGAATCTTGGTATGTTGTTACTCTGAATAGGCCAACATGAAACTCAAGACCGTAACAAAGCAATAACAAATTAGAGATGGTTTTAGTTTAAAGAAAAAAAAAAAAAAGATTATCAAGCTGATTGGAGAATTAAATGAAAGAAAAAACACCATAAAGAAGTATATGCATTTGACAAATAGCTAATAGACTTTAGAGATTCCCTCATTCTTACTGCTCAAGGAATTTATTTTCCCCATGTAGAACATGCACAATACCTTATTTAGTAATATTTCAGGACGCTTTTCTAGCATCTGGCATTGAACGTATAATTGTTGCAATGCTCTGGCAGTGTGCTATACTGTAAAGCTAACACATTAGCATGCCACAGAGATGAAAATAAATGGAGAAGGCTGAAGAAATTTTCAGTGCTCCTGTTGCCTCCTGCACCACAGAGGATTCCTGCTCTGATGTCATTCTGCTGCTTTCTGCTCCAATGATTAGAAGTACAGGCATTTTTTGTCTCTTTTTTTTTTGGTCAAAGGGTTGTCAACTTCAACTACACTGCACATGTTGCAACGCATGAGTATGTGGGAGTAGTGATGTGAATCAAGTCAGGCACGTGCACTGTGTTTCTAGGATAATGCAAGTTATAAGCATAGAAGCTGACTTGGCTCAGGCATGCAGTATTTTCTGAAGCATCTATAATGGCATGAGTAGAATTGGATAGAGACTAATAATAGACCTAGAACATTTTTCTATTTCAGTTTGCTACAAAAGTTGCTATGCAACTGTTTTTAAGTAAAACAGTTTTCATTAACTGCTGTTAGTGAATACACTGAATGGTATTAACAAGGTCAATGCAGAGATAAAATAATTATTAACATTTCTTGTAACAGGCTAAAATTTTGCTGGTATCCCTTTCATAAATCAGATGAAATATTTTAGTTCATGATATGATTGTTGGATGTTATGGATTCTTTCTTTCAGAACTCTACATGAAACGTTTCCAAACATAGTAGTGTATTCTGGGGTTAAAAAGGTAAGATTAAGTAAATCTAAGATGACAATAAAATACTATGACAAGTAAACAGAGAATTGTCAAATACTTCATGAAGTTTACTAAACGCATTGCCATTCCTATTCATTATGGCCAAGATGCTCAGCAACTGTGGTGACAATAGCAGAACCAAAAGAAATAGGGTAGAAGTAGTGAAGGACGAAAAAGCATTTAAAAATAATCCTCAGTAGATAACATTATTATTGGACTCTTAATAAACATTCATCTAGGTTTCAACACACTGCATATATTGCCCTGCCATGTAAGTGGACACACAGTAGTGCCTAGGAAAAGCATAGCGAGTATGACACAGGAGTGAAAGTAATTTGTCCTCAGTCATTAGAAAATGATGCTACAGCACAGTCCAGAGATGAATCAGACCCGATGGAAATTGCATGACTGAGTGTCTGCAGGCAGGCGTGGACCTTTGTAACTTCATTACTACAGACCTGCTCTACCTTCAGCGACAGTCCAGTGACAGCAGAGCTAAGGTGCTGTTAGAGCCCAGACCTGGTAAAAGGGCTTTGCATTCCTAAAAGATTGAATCAAAAAGCAGACCATAAACCCCACAGGCAACACGCCTTGGATGAGGTTTATTTTTACTGTGCGAATTCAAGCAGTGGAATGTCCTGTACCAATGCCAGCAGGGTTAACGCTTTCATGGCTCGCAGCCTGGCCAGGCAGGATGCACAGCACTGAGGGTACAGGCTGTATCCTCATTCTCCTTATACCTCAGTGACCAAAACAGCCATGCCCCTCCCTGCCTTTCTCAGCTCACCACTCCTTTGGGGGTTTCTTGAATTATTGCTCCCACACATCTTGCTTCTCCTACTCCTTCCTTGTCAGCTCCTGTTCTGAGGAACCTTCAGAAATGCCAGCCAGCAGAAGTGTTTAGTCTTATTTCTCCAGCTGCAGATTAGCTAGCATAACTCTGAAAAGGGCACATGAGGTGCATGGTATAGCTGGTAATGTATGGCCAGCCATTTTGCCACCTTTGCGAGACCACCTCCCTGGTTTAAAAGTAATGCCAGGCTGAAGAGGAAGATCCTTCACTACCAGTTCCACAACATGGCTGGAAATAACACATAGAGGAAGATACTCTGCCACTTCATAAGGGGAAGTGCTGTTCCCATCTCCCCTCCAAACTGGTGACACCACTGCAACAGGCGAGGGCAGGAAGGGATTGCAGCCAGGCTGGCACAGAGCAAGGTGCTCAAATCCACCATGGCTGAGCCCCCCTGCCACTCAGCTCACAGCACCAACTGTGCTCCCCAGCCTGCTATGAGTGGGCCCATGTGAGCCCAGACGGACAATTTCTTCTTCCTAACCTTGGCAAATCAACACTCCTGTGTTTCACTTGGGGAAGTGTTGCCTGGCATTACCTTCATGAGACATACTTTACTTGCTCAGAACAGGGATAAAGCAGTTTACAGAACTGCAAGCAGCACTGCAGGCAGCTGCCCACTTATGTGCTTCCTGGAAGAATTCAGAGAAAGTGGGAGACATTAGTTGAGACAAAATTTGTTTGCTACAATCTGCTTTTGGCTGATCTTCTTAAAAAAGTGCTCTTTAACCAGGGCTAAGGTCCTACTGCTGAGCAACCATGGTCACCTCTTTTAACACAGCTTTTAAAGCTTTTGAAAGATGGTAGGATAGACCATGTTGTGTTTCATCCTGGACTTTATGTTCCTTTCTGATGGAAAAACTAAGAGGCCAGTACTGGGAAACTCCTTAAGCGATATGACTTTTCCAAGGTCTGCTGTCATGTGATTTAGTTGGCTTTCAGTTTTCTCCAGACAACCTCACTTTGGCAAATGAGCAGATTAAGACAGTCCCGGTGCTGTGTAGACTTCCACATTGTGTCTCCATTCCATATGGGGCTCTTTTATCCAAAGTGTTCCAGTTCTCTTTCTAAAATCATTTTTGCAGCCTAGGCAGAAACTTCTGTTTGAAGAGATGAGACATTTAAAATGCCAAAGAAGTGGTTGTTCAGGAACTGAGACAAAGACCAAAACAGCTTGCTCAAGGATGCAGAGGAGCTTTCCAGCAATGAAAGGTTTGAACCCAACTATCTGCTCTGTAGCTTTACCATAAAACATCTCCATTGTCCAGAGAAGCAATAAAGCACAACTGTGAACGCATTATAACTTCACTTTAGTTTTTAAACTGATGTATCTTAAAGAAAAAAAACTCACGTAAGTATCTTCTTCAGCCCCTCACTATCCATGGGCTCCATTTCCCTCTCATATGTGAGTGAGAATTAACATTTCTATAGTTCTAAGGAAAGCCCAATACTCAGTGGCATAACCCCATCTCAGCCACCACCACAGATCTACATGGAGCACAGCAAATTTATTCATTAGATTTATCCTATGTTTATTAACAGCCCAGCTCAGAAAAAGAGTCAGTGACAAAAACCATCTAGAATAAACATAATGGAAAACAAACAATGTAATATATTCCATCACTCCAGCCTAATTACACTGTTTGGTGCAAATACTATCAATCCAAGTGACAATTTACAAGCCAAGCTCTTATTAAGGGGAAAAATGAGCTCTGCAGGGAAGCACAAATCAAAGTAACTAATCAACATAGACAACACATTCAGGGATTTAAGAGCCAAGGTACGGTAGTCTTTTATTCTTCCTTGTTTTCAATTTGGGAGACCTGCTGTGATGTTGCAGTACATTATACATTATATCTACTTATGCAACACTGGGGAGAAGCATGTCTCTGGCTGTCATCTTATTTTTTATCAGCTACAGTCTGTGACTTTTAGGTTTAAAAGCTTTTCTTGTCCTATCATTTAAGCAGAGCAAGGTATGCTGTCCCATGCACCAGTTTTCCTTTAAGGCAACTTTCCTCTCTTAGGACATAGTGAAAGCTTGGAATTCAGGAGAAAGTTAGAAAAGGCTGGACTTACCTAAAAGCAATACCAATGTGATCTAAACCAAGCTCTTTTTGAGTTGGCTCAGCAAGAGAAAAAAGAAAAAGATCTCTTCCTCCCATACAAGCATCTGAACAACACATGGCTGCTGTCCATGATCTGTTTCAGCTTGGAAGCTGGAAGTGGACTCATTAAATGCATCTGGTGTCCACAGGGAAGCAAGAGAAAATACTGGCAGGAATGAAGAAAAGATGCTAGAAGCCATCTGAAGCAGAAGTTAGCCAACCACTCTGCATTAGGATATGAACTTCAAGAACAGCATTAAGCACCTGCATGAAAGCTGAGCCCTCAAAGACATAGATAGCAAAGTGAGACAGTGCTACAGCATGTAACACATTGCCAGTTTATGGAAAATACACCCATAATCTGGAAAATACCACCTCAGGCCAAGAGGGAAAACTGAAGTCCTCATTACAACAAGGGGCAACAAGCTAGCATTATGGTGAAATCCATATGAACAAATATACACACAGCCTTGACCACAGAAGTGTAGTCAGAACTTCCATAAGTATTAGCAAAATGCAATTTATGGAATCCTACACTGAAAAATTCCTTGTTAGTGAGGAGATGCTGGAAGAGGTTTTTTAATTCTTTCTGTGGGAAAAAAAAACAGAGTGAGAAAGGGCTACACTAAGGGGGGACAAAGATATCAAAAGACCCACATATCACTTTATCTGCCTGTCTACATTTAGCCTCTACCTGGGGCTAAACCGTAGCATTTGTTGTACCACCCGATGCTCCTTCCCCAGCTGAGAAGGGGAATTGGGGAAAAAGTGAGAAGCCCCATGGGCTGAAGTGGAAACAGATCTAATGAAATAACAAAACTAATACAATAACCAACAAAGTATACAAAGTTATACTCAGCCTGGTCCTTGGGGTCAGCAGCAGGAACATAAGGCCAAGCAGGAAAAGCCCCACAAAGAGGAACTCCATTCTTAGTGAGCTCCCTCCTTTTATAATGAGCATGATGAAGTGGTATGGGATACACCTGTGAGTCAGCTGCATTGATTGGATCTCCCAGCTGACTCAGGGCTACTCATGACCTCCCTGCATGGCTGGCCCATGGGTCTGTTCCTGGGAAACCAGGACACTATCTTAAGGAGGGAGATCATCAGTCACCACCACCCCATTTGCAGAAGTGCCTTTTTGGACCTTCGCATTCCTTCTTTGCCTGCAAGATAAAATGAAGCCAGGGTCCTTGTCCTTTCACACTTCATAAATGGCCATGTAGCTCAAAGGCTTTCTATCATGGGATTGTCTTGGAAATAACATTTATCTCATGAAAAGGCATTTCATATTTCTCCCTGAACTGATTTATTCTGGAACAGGGTCTAGTGCTCTGTAGGCCCTTAAACATAGCTTATTCTCAACTATAACACAGGCTTATTCTTAACCAGAAGGCTGATAATGAGGAAACTTTTATCATATCTCAGGGGTATTAAAAATGTCTAAAATTTGGTTTCTGCACCTGCAGTTTTCAAATAGAAATAATACGTGTGACATCCTTTTCTCCTTGAAGAGGTGATGTCATAGATATGGCCACAACTGGATGTTTCTCTATTTAAGAGTCAAGGTGCAAAAATAGAGGAATACCCTCCTGAGAATTTTGAAATTTCAGTGATTCATAAAAGCCAAAAATTTTATTGCCAGTTAACTGTGCATCCATCTCTCCAGAGCCTTACTTCATCATCTGTATTAGCATACAAATCAAGATGACATAGCTGTTGCTGGGTAATTTCAAGTGTAATATTCACAGCAGAGATACACTGTTGGGATGGCCTTTGGCAACACCTTCATCCAAGCATCTCTGCACACTTGCTGCCTGATGCTATCATTCTCTTCAACTAGGAAGATGAACATGAGGATGACTCCCTCACTTGCTCAGTTCATGCCTGTGCTTAAAATCCAGTGTATTTAAGGCATCTGTCAAACCCCACAGATATTGTGTTAATTTAAGTCTGTCTTCTTGGCCTCAATTACTTTGCTTCAAGCAGAAACCTCCAAAAGTGTTTTTTTTTCTCAAATTCCCACCTGGGCTATAGGAATTTAATTAATGTTCGAAAATAGGTATAGGTAAAAGAAGGATGACTCCTCATTTGTAGATTACAAAAATCTAGGAGTATGTGGTGTTTGTCAGTAATTATAATGATAAAACCCCTTTATTTTCAGTTTATATGGATTCTAAACCTCTTGTTCTGTGTCTGTTGGGGCTCAATCTGACTAGGCAATCTGAACATTTTCCTTCCTAAACAAGGAATGACCATGAATACAGAGCATTTTCTTCAAGGAGCAGAACAAAGCAGCCATGGTATGGTCAACCCAACATGGTCACATAGTGTCCAAATCTTCAGCTTTGTACCTGGGGATTATTCTGCCATTTTGGGATGCTCAGACACTTGTGTTGTTGCTCTCTTAAACCTTCAAGATTTTATGTAATTCTCTAGGATACCCTAGCCTGTTTATTTTCCTCTGAGGGAGCAGATTCAGGGGACATGTACAGGTAGGTGGGAGGGTGTTCATGCACTAAGGCAATGACCAGGGTGTGCTGGCAGTGCCCTCGCTGTTGTGACCATTTGATGCTGAATTTTGTTCCCCATTGCCACAAAAAACCCCAACAAACAGTTCCAATGCTTTCTTGTGACTCCTTGCACTGTCACCTTTTCCCACATGCTCTGCCAAAGGCTTTCAGTGCTGTCAAGGTTCTGAACTGCTGATAACTGCCAAAGTCATTTTGTAGTGAACACTGAATTTTTTCTCAGTGTTATCAAGGACCTCCCAGGGACAAGTTAACTGAGATACTGAGCTATCTCAGTGAACTATCTATCAACAGTCCCTCAAGGAAGAAACTACTTGCTAGAGCATCAGCTGATAAACCAAAAGGGAGATGAAGTTCAGAGAAAGAATTGTTTTAATTACCACATAGTCTGCTTCACCATTATTTTGAAAAAGCTCGAGTGCAGCTATTACATGAATGTAATTGGAGATTTCAGAAAACATCTTAAAAGCCACAGAGGAAACCTTAAAAATATAACAGAAATAATTCCCTCTGGAATATGAACACAAGCAGATTCCACACGCCCCCCCAACTACATTTAAGATATCAAGTATGTTAGTTACTTCACTGGACTTCAGAAATGGGAATCACTCAAAGATAGGCTGCATGAGCTAACAGCTATTGATAACTAAGGATGACAGTACCTGTTCCAGAAGCAAAAAGGCTGTGTTCCCATTGCAATCCTCCATTGCAGCAGCTTACTTAGAGCAGCTTCCAGACTAGATTCCATTTGCAAACTGGGATGCCTCTGTTCTGCTTCCTTGTCTGCCAAGAGCTTTTCTATTGCTAGAACCACAATGATGGCAACTGGTTTGGACTCTCCATACTGGTCATCTCTGGATGTTTTGCTGCTTATGGTCCTTCGTTGTCTGTTGTGCTGGTTGTCTAGTACAACATTTAGGTTAGGAGCTTTCTGGCAGGCTTGGAGGGTTTGTTTCTGTTTCTAACGCTATGGGAAGACCATAGGTGTACAGTAGCATGGCAAGGATCAAAAACTGTTTCCTTTCCCTCTTTACAAAGAACCTTGTTATTTATGGACAACTACGAATCGACACATATTTCCAGAATTCAGGAAAACTACCTGTAGTTTTCTGTGTCTTCACAGACTTCCCAGTATAATCTCAATTCAGCAGTCATTGAGTCTTGTCTCAGTCCTGATGTCTGTAAGCCCAAGAGGTGATATTCAGAGAAATAAATACATATGTGCTGTGCTGCTGCACCAGACCAGTAATGGGTAGTAGAGCTCCACAGAGAGAGAGAGATATCTTGAGATAGATACAAGAGAAGTCTGGCACACATCAAAATGTAATCTCTTCATATCATTGCAAGGATTTATTTAGGAGAGCCTCTCTCTGACTTAGGTTGCTGTCAAGTAGCAAAGTACTGCCTGCAGTTTTTGAAGTATTTGAACATTTGCAGCCTTTAAACAATTAGAATTGTCAGAAAGAAAGACAGCCCATGAATCAGAAGTTTTCAGAACTCCTTCTCATTTGTATGTAGGTTTCTAAACCTCATATTGTTAAACAGACTATGAAATAGATCCCTTCAACAATTTCCTTTTTTTTTTTTTTAACTTTTCTTGTTTTTCTTTTAAACTCCACAGCATTGGATACAGAAGAGATCTTAAAACTTTCAAAGCAGAACTGAAGGAGCTACTCTCTTTGGTCAAACTAATGGTTCTGTTAGTGCACTGTTGTCTTAGGTAATGACCAGCTCCAGAAGACAGCTGGGTGCAGAAACCACCAGGAAATGCACAGCTAGTCAAGGCAGTAACTAAAGTAGCCATTAGCCTTGGGCAACAGACTACAAGGGTCAGCAACCTGCATGCCTTGCTTACATGTGGACTACTTTGCTTGTGCCTGCAGAGATGGGGATTAGCCACTGCAGTTCAAACAGGGGACTTCAGACCTTTTCTCCATCCCAAGGTATCCCCATCAGTCCTTTTCTCCATCCCAAGCCTACTCTTCTTCGGCAAGGCTGACCACCAGCCCTGGTGCTGTGGAGTAAAGAGAGGCTGATTTGAGGTGCAAAAAGAGGAAAATCTATATTCTGGGACAGCCTGGTGTTAGAGGTTACTGTATCCTGGAGAACTGAGAAAGGAAGATGTTCCCAGAGGGAATAGAGAAAGAGAAAAAAGGGAGGGAAAGAGCATATCCTGCATCACCTCTGAGCCCTTCTAGCACCCCTCTGGCACCACGAACCCTTCAACAGCTCTGTGCCTTCTCAAAGGTGGAAGCAAAAACTCAAAAACTGGTCAAAATGAGGAATTTCTCTTCTCTCAAGTCAGGCTGATGCCTTGTGTAAGCACTGAGTCCATGCAGTAACATATCTTATGGCATAAGTAACAAAGCCTTTGACAGTTTGTGCAATAATCCATTCTTAAGATCAACTAATTCAGTTTTAAACAGTTCTCTCGTCACAGGGTATCTGAACAGATTTCTTGAAAAAACAGACTCTTCAAGTCTGAAAGGCAGGTGGAGAAGGAGAAGAGAGCTACAATTTTTAGAGCAGTAATTGAATACCAAATAGCAAAACATTTGAATCAAATCTGTTTATCTGGCTTCTTTTCCTTGACAGAAAATGAAAGTTGTTTTCTTATTTGAGATGTATTCTTTTCTTTTGCATTCCCAAATTTATTCCTGGTCTAAGATCTTATGTTCTTAGTTTCCCTGCTCATCGAATTTTACAGCTGTACCTCCTGAAAAAGGAAATTTTAGAATAAGAAAGATCAAATTTTTTTTTTCTTACTTATTTCTCCAGGCACTGCATTATTTCCTCTGGGAAATATTGCAAGAGGAAGATTTCAGCCATACAGTATACATTACAGTGAGAATGCAATTCACAACCGGGGCAGCTACTTTGACTCTTTTTGTTGCTTGTTTGCTTTGACTGAGCTCAGACTAGCACATTTTGCAGTTGGTTTGAAGCTTGAAAACACAAGTTGGGTAAGGGGTGAAGATATCTCAGAACAAATAATCCTGAAAAACGTGTGGTTTATTGGTTTGCAAGCTTGGAAGTGACATCAAGCACCTAGACATGGATACTTTTCATTTAATGCATCAGTTCTGCATAGTGAGACGGAGTACATTCCTCCCCATAAAACATACACAACAAAGTATTTAAAGATGTTCAAATTCAAAGCCATAACCGTCTGCTTATCACAGACATCTGTTGCTTCAAAGCAAAGGACTATATGAAAGGTTCAGAAAGCCTCAGAGCTCAAAAGAGGCATTTGCCAAGAGACTAATGGAACATATGAATATACATAAATTCCAAAAATATAACAAACTGCTGTTTTCTCTTGGAGTGCAGTTACACCAGCTAGGTATGTGAGAGCTGAGTTGAAAAGAAAAAAATGTTGAAAGAGTTACCTCAGTTCTTACCCATCTCTGTACTGAGTTAAACTTTTTGTCACTCTCCAAATACTCTTGAAAAGCAACATCTTCATTGTCCATCAGCAGAGGAGTCTGACTTTCACCCAGACCCCCTACATCTCTGAGTTGTTCCTGCCAATGCACCTTCAAAACATGATTATTTCCACCCTGCAGCCTTCTTTCTACAGACCCCTTCCCCATTATCACTCAGGGAAGTGACACCCCATCTTCAGTGGGAACAACATGCTGCAACTCCACAGCCCTGAATGTCTATTGATTTCCTTGCTGTTTTGGCACCAGGTCTGACTGCCTCACTGAGGTCAAGGAGAGCCTTCATGTTGACTTCAAAGAACCATGGGCATCTCCCTTAATGGACAGTGCCCTTTTCCCCCATTGCCATGGAAATGAAGGTCAACAGGAGGGCTGAGAGTGGTAACAAGCTCTGCGACTGTGTTCCTCTGAGCACCTGATGCAAGAAGCAATTGCAGTGGCATATCTGCAATAAATAAAGTTGGTATTGCCCTGTGGGTATGCGTCAGTTGTCCACTGTGAGGGCTGGAAGGCAGAGTTGCACCTTGAAGACCTGTGAGACTGGAGGGAAGGACCTGCTAAAAGTTGCTGGGAGCTGGGAAGAAGTGTGAGCCGAGTAGAAGGTGCAAAGTCAGAGGGATTATGTACATTTGGAAACGTTGCAAGGAATGTAAAGGGGCTAAAGGCTGCCTGGATAGGAAGGTATTGGGAACCCTGAGTACATTAAATTTCTCTCTTAGGTTAATACCAAGCTTCCCGGCACAACAGCCAATTTCCATTCACTTATTACCCTTTCTGCATATGTGCAGCCATCAAAAGGGCAGGGAGAACCTGACAGATAGCAAGAGAAATTGGGGATTTCAATGCCTGTCTGCCAGGCCTTTTGATGCCAATACATACGTGAATTGCATAGAGAACAAGGAAATATTTCACAACCTTTAATTACATTGTGGAGCTTAGAGAAAATTAATCTATCCTCTGCAATAAACTCCAAATAACCATAAAGAAAGCGATTAACTTAAATACGAGCATGAACATCAAGATACATTTTATAAAGCAATCAAAATTTTTCTTCTGTCATTTAGTGTTCCTCTTAGTTGTGTAATCTGTGACCTCTTAAACCTCACTATAAAGTGTGTAAAACCACCTCAAGACCACAAGTTCAACGTGGGAGTTACACACCACTTTTGGGTTCCCTACTGCCACTTTATAAACGACCGTTCTGCTCTTTGTTTTCCTTTGCACAGGTTTTGCATTTTCCTGCCAGCTTCCCATTGTCATTGAAATCAGAGCAAGAAGAAATAGAAGCAATCAGACAGTTCTCCATGCCGATCACAGAGAACAGCAGTTGCTGGTGATCAGAAAAGCAAGCAGATTTTCCTGAGCCTTCCTGAGCCGTGTACAGATTCTGTTCCTCGCACTACTCAAAAGCAAAACACTTCTAGGAAGGTAAGTTAGTTATTTATTGTGCTGACATGTGTGCATTATTAAAAGCAGTGGCAAGACAACAACATTATTAGTATTAGGAAATTCATCTCAAGTTTAGATTATCTCAGAGGTTTTATGAGGCAAGAGAATATACAAAGTTTGCTTCAGCGAAATAAAGCCCTTTACTTACATGGCTTGCAAGAGCTGCCAGCAGCTGGAGTCTCTGGATTGCAGTGCATGCAGATGCTGTGCTTTGCTGAAAGCCCCCTAACTTTGGCACTGGAGACGGCACATAACTCACTGGTGCTTCAGACTGATAAATAATTTCCTTTAAAAATACTCTCACGGTTGGTTTTTTTTGGTCAGTGATGCACACTGATGGCAGACTGCAAAGCAAAGTCTGTCTGGTGTTAGGAGGAAAGAGTTCCCTCTCAGCTGAATCCAAAGAAAAAAGGAGTCCTTGACCTCGGCAACTAGAATAAATCTACTATATCTGCTGGCTCTTTTCTGAATGCATACTTGAGCAGTAACATAAGAGTGAGCGATCGGAGCGCAGCAACTGTGGCATGTCATGCTCTGGACTGGTAGGGTATGTGAGCAATGCTTCTCGCGCAGGCACAGCACAGTGAAACACAGTGCCTGTTTGCAGCTTTTATTTTGTTCACATATCTTAAAAATAAAACAAGGATGACAGGCTTCTCTGTTTCAGTTCACAGCTCCCAAGTGGCAGCACTCTCAGCTCTGTCCCCTCTGCTGAGGTTCCTTGGGTTCCGGAGGTTTCTGCTGGCTTTCTATTTCGACCCTCAATTTTCTGAGAATCTCTGTATCTCAGCCAGGAAATGTAACCCAGGCTGAAGTTTAGCGTTTTGGACATCACAAGTGCAATGAATTGCCTGCAAGCAAAATGAGTGTTTTTCAGAATATTTTTTTTTCTCCTCCAAAGATCTGTTTACTTCTTTTTTCTTTTGTTTTTCTTTTTTTTTTTTTTTTTTTTCTCTTTCCTTTGGTCTACTTAAACTTATTATACTTCATAAAACCAAACATAGCTTTTGGAACAAGTCTTCAGTTGAACAAATAGTGAGATGAATATGAAAACCAAGATAATGATGTAGCTTAAAACAGGTAAATGTAAGATTTCAGCCAAAAGAAGTTCTCTATTCCATTGTAAAATTATATTTGCAAGAATAAAGACATTACTCTAAATATAGTCATTCAGTTCCCTGACAATGAGGACAAAGGTTTTATGAAAAGGATGAAAAAACCCCCCATATTTTGGGCATAATAAAAGGAGTAAAAAAGAGATAAGAAGACAGAAAATCAAAGTCCTAATTTGTTCTATTGTATTCAGTTGTAACAGAGGGAAAAAGAGAAACAAGCTTGCAGTGTAAAATCAAACTTTAAAGTATTGTAAATTTAAAATATTGTGAATGCAATATTCCTGGATTTGCAAAACATAAAGATAAAAAAGAATGCCCTTGAAACTTTTAATAAGCATTTCTAGCTTAAGGAAATAAGTTTTTAATGAAGAATGACCAAATGATCTCTTTTGTGTAGTGTGTTATTCCCCCTGTGTGACAATGGACTTGAAAAATCCCCTGCACATTTTATGTGTGTTATCAAGGTTTTTCTTGAACCTCAGTGGTTTTGTTGCTTTTCTCTTTTGCAACTTTATTAAGACACTAAAATACATGTACAGTTTCAAAGTTGTTCATTGGTAATAAAATTGTGTCTCCCAGTTGTAGCTGACTAGTAGCAGTGATATATTGTGTTGAACGAGAGACGTCTCAGTTTCAATTTAGTTTCCATTTATATCCACTACCTTTGTCAAATACTGAAACTATGTTTACAATAAATTAATTTTGCTTCTTTTCAGCTCTTCCTGCTGTTTTCGCCTTCCTTTTCTCCACTAATGTTTTTAAAATATCTCTCCCAGCTGAAGTTTTTTATTTTTAGAAGATAGCTGAGCTTTTTAAAATTTTAATCTTGTTTTATGATGCAGAGGCCTTATGACCTGGTTTGTAGGAACAAGGCTTGGCATGCAGGAAGACTTGCACACACCCAGTGTGCAGGCAGCAGCCCCATGAGTGGGGCGTATCAGCATCCCATCCCGCTTTCTGTCTGTAATTACAAGAGGCAAAACTTCAAAACCTGCTTGGGAGCAATTACCTGCTTCTTTGTGAAGTCTTTTGAGACAAGCAGAATATACACCTAACTTCTGAGAACCAAACCTTGTTGTTTTCAGTATAGACATCTGAAACACACTGCAAAATTTCAGCCCCAGCTAATTACCCTCAGTAATTTCTGCCCCAGCACCAACCCATCGGGCAGTGCCCTTGCAGCCTCCCGTGCATGGCCAATGTAATTTCTCCCCCAGCCCTTTGCAGCTGTAACACAGCTGTGTAAGCCCTGCAAGCCTTGGGGCTCTGTGTTTTACTGTGGCCATGACCAATCCTGTCTCACAGCTGGAGGCAGTGGTTATCTCTGAATATATCATCTGCTTTACTGTGTATTGTATATGCATTCACAGGCTTTTATATGGGAGTTAAGAAAACAGTTCACAAACTAAGGGTCACAGTTGCAATTGCAGTTGTGAATGTGAAAGTGGAAGCTTGGCCAGGGCCCCAGAAACTGTGAAGCATGCAGAAATATATGAGACTCGTCAGGTGAAGTCTCTGTCATGATCCACCACACCAAAAACTTTTAAAACTTTTTTTTTCCCCTGATAGGCCCTTATAAGTAAATTATATGTAAATTTAAAAAATAAATATGTTTCTCATTTCTCTTTCAAGCACTGTCCAGAAGATTGGCTGGGTTTTGGGTTGTGCTAGTGTGGTCTGGGAGTGCTGCTCCACTGGCATGCCACTGTACAGTTACCTCTGAGACCCTGAGAAAGGAGGTCCCTGCGTCTGATGTGACACAGTCCGTTAAACTACCTTGATCAGATTTGGTTTTGAAATTGTCTGATTTTATGCACAGCTGTAAAAAATCTGGTCATTGCAGCGATGCACGTCCCAGCAAGCTGTTATTTCCATTGTCAGCTCACAAGGCTTTTACAAAGCCCACACTTGGCTAGAGATGTAACATACCTGGAGTCAATAGGAACCCCGAGGCTCAGTTTCACCATTGCATGTAGGCACTGGGCCAGAAGGACTGAAACACTGAGTCAGTGGCAATGTAAGGTGACATGGCAGGTAAGCATGAACTAGAGAGCACATTTCATTACCTTTAGATGGTCATCTGGATAGAAACCATGCCACTGATTGGCTCCGTGGACATACAGTTCTGCCTAAAGGCACTTACACTGCTTCTAGGATCAGGGGCCACAAGTACTGTTGGTGGAGGCACTGGGCAGCCCTGAATCAGTTCAGTCCATCACAACTTAGTTGGTCTGTCCCTGATGGAATCAAGCTGTCCCCTGCTGAGCTACCTCAGGGCTGTGCACCATGGTTTCCAGCACTCCAAGAGGACGTGTTTGCAGAGGTGCAGTATTAGGACAGAATCACAGGAGTAATTTGGGTTGGAAGGGACCTTTGGAGTTCATCTCGTCCAACATCTGCTCAAAGCAGGTCGAATCAGCTGGCAGCTGTCTCTGCAGTACGTGCCATGATGACTCTATTATTCAGGGTTTTCCACTCCATATTGCACACCTCACTTCTATTACCCCCAGGAGCAAGGAGCTGACTCAATGATTTTGATCCATACAGATTTTGCATACCTCACCCTAGGTAATTACAAACTCTTGATTATCGCAGTATCTGATCACCCAATCATTTGATTATACTTTTCTGGTATGGAAGCCAAAAAATTATATCTCATTTTACAGATGTGTGCCTAAGGCACAAGGATGACATTATTTGTCAGAGTTCACACAGTCTGTGCAGAGTAAGAAATTGAGTGGTCGTCTCAGGGCTGGCATCCTACCTCCTGTTACCTCTCTGTGCATTCCTGCTACTAGTTAGCTATTAGTTATTAATAACTACCCTGTTATTACAGATCATTTTTTGAGGCAAGTGGCAAAATAACACATCACTTTTGAGACGCCAGCTATGTAATGGGTTCCAGTGCTGAGGCTGAAAGTGGGGGAAAATTAAAAAGTGCTAATGCTGCTGCTGTCCATGTGGTGGGCAGCTGTACAAGGGATCATCAAATGAATGATTCTCCTTAAAACACAGCCCTTCTGACAATCTGGAATGATATCAAAATTAGTAAAAGTTGGTTTTGGAAACCAGGAAAGGTCCCCGTGATCTCCACTTCTGTCAGTGAGAATTCATATTATAATGATCAAAAACTATATGAAGGTGAGTATTGCTGTAACTTGTTTAAATTGCAGGCCTGGAAAAATATACTTAAGACATCTGGAATCAATTTTGGTTTTGAAATTCAGTTTATACATAAGGAGGGCTTGGGAAGAATTGAAAGACACGATAGTCTTGTCCTGAAAGACAAGAAAGAAAATGAAAATGTTTAAACAAGTGGCTCATGTGCATGGCTCTCACACTTTGATCTCACATTTAACTTTTGATGAGTAATACTGTTTTATGCATGGTCCCACCAGTAATATATAAATGGCATGTAGGCAACAATATATTACTTCTGGGGAAATCAAAAAGAATATAGCATGGTTCACAGGTCTGTGCTAGACTTGTTCTGCTTCCTGGAATGATCAGTTAAGCTCCTTTGCAATCCATATGTGGACAGCCCACAGTGTCAACCCCTGTCTTGGAAACTGTGCTGTATACTTGCTCAGAAGTGCCAAGCCAGCCAAATCAGGACTGCAACAGTATGTTGCTTAAAGTGAGATGCTAATGACACTTGTTCACGTGGTCTCAGATAGTATACAAGCTAGTGAATAATTGGCAAGAGCTCAGGAGCTGCAAATTTCTGTTGATGCTTCTAACTGCTCATTAAAAATAAAGAATTTGGACTTTTTAATGTGTAATTTATTTGAACTTTAGCTTGTCATTAGTGTATCAAAAGCAAATCTCCTTTTTAAACCTGTAGTATATAATATCTTGCCCATATAACTTCTCAGTCTTGAAATCTGAATGGCCAGATCCTGAGTTGGCATAAAGGACCCCTGTTGCATTGATTGCAAAGGCAGCATAATTAATTTTCACCAGCTGAAAGTCTGGCTCAAAAATGTGCAGAAGCATATATTTTCCCTTTCTGGTCAAGTGGATGCCACTGGAAGATGACTCAGGATCTGACAGCTACCATGACTTTATAGCAACATCAAAGTTTATCCTTAGGTCTTTAACCATACCTCATGGGGGCTGAACATTCAATTTTGAATGCTTCACTGAGCTATATAATTCAGGAACATCAACAACACATACCATTAAAACCCATCAAAAGCAAATCGTAAGCTCAAATACAAATGTCCTGAGCCTGCACTTGAGCTGTGGGAACTTCCATTTGAGAGTCAGAAAGGATTTAATAAACTGCTTTTTCTCTTAGAGGTCAGCCAACATGGGTAAAGCCTGGAGATGCTTTAAGGCAAGGACGTTCTCTTCCATTGTGGAGTGTATTTTCAGCCAAAGGAAAAACTCATTTCCACTACTGGCTACTTTGTCAGAGGTAGGAAGGCAAAATAAACTTCCTGGGAATTTTAAAGAATGCTTTCTATCAGTAGCTTGCGTCACTTTCCCATCAAAAATCTGCCTCTCATGTACCTTCAACATGGTAGTAAAACATTAGGTTTTTTGCAAAAGATCAAATTCCCCTTAAGTTAAATCTGTAGCCCTTTCTCCTCCACAACCTTGGAAAAACAGTCAAAAACAAAAATCTGTGTCCCAAAATAGCATGTTTAAGACATATCTGGCAATTGGAGACAGGTTTCCTCCTTCAAATTCTTCAGTCTTTTCATCAGGTCTGGAGTGAGGCTGTGGCTATTTCAGACCACACTGTTGAAAATATCAAAGATAAATGTTCCTTTCTTGCAATGAGCTGCAACCAGTCTCCTTCCTGCAAGTACAAGGCTTTCTGACACAAAGGTATCCCTCACCACACCTCAACAAGCCCAGCATGAGGGAAGGCACCTCCTTAACTAAGTAGAGAAGAAGCCGCTTGGAGTGTATATTTCCACTTGAAGTGCAGTCCAGTTAGTGAGAAGCAAAGGGCTATGTCACTGATACAGACTAATGTAATGGCATATGATTTCTTCATTCGGGAAAAGGCTTCAAAACTGAAAAGCAGATTGCAGCTTTGCAGAATAAACTGGTGCTGGTGTTCTCATATATAGCTTAAAACTGGTTAAGCAAGACAGGCTTTTCTGGACTGAGCTTAAAATTTTTGTTTGTTTGTTTAGTTCAAAAATAGAATTGCTTCAGCTCTGTCCAAGCTCAGTGTTGATCCAGTTGTCTTCAGTTTTCTTCTCAAATCCACTGTTTTCCCAGGTCACTTTATGGATATTGTCTATGGGAGGGAGAGGAGTGTAGTAGCTGGAGCAGAGCACTGAGGGCTCTGATGCCTGCTCTTGGTGCTGCTGTTGACTTTGATTCTGCTTTCCTTCCATTTTAGTTCTGTTCTTCTATTCTGCATCTCACTCTTTCCTTCAGCCTATCTGACATTCAGACTTGAGAAGTTATTTGTGATCCTGGTATATTGTCTAATCCTACCACTTAAATAGAAATAAAGGAGAAGGGTTTCTCGACTGCTCCACCATCGGGAAATGCTGCTCGCAGCAGAAGAGACTGCTGAGGTGAGGAGTGCTGCTTATTGCAACAACATCCCACAGCATTATCACCATTCCTGTATAAGGTTTGATTTCCCATGCTCCTAGCAAAAAGCTGCATACGAAGCTATTCGACACTTTCTTACAACCCACTCAGCTACTGTGATTAAACCTGAAAGCCCAAACTTCCAAAATCAGCATGTTATGCAGTGACTACAGTATATGCACTCACACACTGTGGGTTGCAGGGGCTCATTTTTGTGTGAGAGAGACCCAGAGAAGCACCGCCTGTGTTGTTGGGTCCCTTTCAGCAGCAGAGGTACTGAAATATGAGGAATGGGGAGCGCTGCAGCATCTACTAGGAGAGGACTGCCCTTCTGCAGAACTGGGCCAGCATTGGTGCTGTGTCTCCAGGAGCTATTAAGATCTTTTTAAGGCTACTGAATTGCTGCCACTTCAGTGCTGCTTGTGCATGGCAGAGGAGCTGTGGCTAGGTGCCAAGCTGCCTGGAGAAGAGCCTTTATTAATGAGCAATAGCACAAGCTGTAAGCAGTGGGAACTGGTGGTCTGAAGTAGGTGTCAGCAGAAGTACGGTATGTATATTTTTTGTAGTCTGGATGACTCAATATACATGCACATGCTGAAACACACACACTTTGAGGTTAGCACTGACACAACACAGGTAAAACCAATAATTTTCTCAGTCTTATCTGGAACAGGTTTGGACTCAACAGCTGACATGAAATAACATCTTCAATAGTGAGAAGGGATGTGCTGAAGCTGCCTCCAAGGCCTGCGTTTGGCACCCGCGCAATGGAGGGCTGCAGCGTCTGTTCCACATATGTAACGTTCTGAAGACCTAAACAACTAAATGCTAGAGCTGTTGATGAAAGGAAGCAGTGCCAGCCACTTTTGGCCAGCGGAATAGGAATGTGTCCTGTTGCCTCAGGTTGAAAAGGCTTTGGATGTTTAGGGCTTGCAAAAATTAGAGGGAGGAAGTGCTGGTTATGATGTCTGACACATATTTTCTTCATTCATAGACAAATTAACCTTAATTATCCAATTTATAAATCAGCTTTAAGTGGAAGGGCCCCTCCTCACCCCCCACTGCTGCATATTTGGGGGATTAAGTTGTTTGTTTCTAGTGACAAATTAGAAACATCTGCTTCCGCTGACATGCTGGAGAGGAGGCATGTACAGCGAGCGACCAGCCGGGCTGCCCCACGCTGAGGGGGATTCAGTACCAGAG
Organism: Podargus strigoides; assembly: GCA_028020825.1. NCBI lineage: Eukaryota > Metazoa > Chordata > Aves > Caprimulgiformes > Podargidae > Podargus > Podargus strigoides. The sequence continues at coordinate 15,981,052 of CM051621.1, read as the reverse complement.
CATGGTCCTGCTGGCCTCTGGCCACGGGCTCCACAAGGATCAGGCCCTCTCCACCCTGCATGGAGGCTCAGCAGGGCAGGAGAGGTTCACGGCTGCTCCTGGGCTTGCTCGGGATGGTTTCTGTGGATGTCAGAGCAGCAGCGAGTGTCTCCAGTGGCGTGTGCTCAGCAGACCCTTCCTTTTAAGGGTGTCTTGGCAGTTCTTCCATGTAAGCAAAACTGTTTCTGCTATGGGATCATCAAGTCTTAATGTCAAGGAATCCAAACCTCGTGCCAGAGCTGCCACAACGGTCATTCAAGTGTGAGCAATGATGGCAGTAAGCAGCCTGGCCGCCACTTCTGATGAAGAAAATGGTGCTAATTGAGGGAACTGAGATGTTTTACAAGCCTGGCGTATCCCTGCAGAGGTGATACAACCTTTTGATTGCCGAGACAGGTTGGAAATGGCCAGGAGACACACCATGTCAAAGCACTTCATGTGGGCTTTCATCTTGTCCAGGAGGTATGAAAACAAACCTCCTGGCTACAAGCTGTTATCTGCAGGAGTGGAAAGCTGAGGCTAAATCCTGCCACGTGGAGCAATCCAAATATACCCTGGGCATCCATGGAACTGCACCCATGACAGACCTGGTCCATGCATCGCTTTATGGCACCCTGCTGAAGGGAACTGCGAGGATGGTTTTGACTTCGGTGTGGCCTGGATCTCACTTCAGGGCTTTAATACGTGCCAACGACCACTGTTGCTTCAGGGAGGAATGACTGACATCAGGCTCGCCTCAGAAACCCCCTGTGAGGAGGTGGTAAAGGGGGAGCCTCTGGCTAAACACAGACACACGGGGAAAATGAAAGGGCCATGGGGAGGAGGATACCAGGAGGAAAAGGGCAGAGGAACTGAAGAGAAGTTGGAGACAAGTAAAGATGTGTGGGATTAGGAGAGCTGCTAAAGCAGAGCTGTGATCAAAGACTGTTCTTGGGGTTTAGGACCAAAAAAGGACAGGCTCTGGAAGATAACCTTCAGAGCACATCTGTGTAGAGCTGGAGCTTGTAAAGACTCAAAGGAGCCAATTGCTCTGTTAAAAATTACATGGTGTGTGGAATAAGCAATGGATGCAAAAAGTAACCTAGGTGTTTCTCTGTTAAGTCCCAAAAAAGCCACTTTGACTGTTTAGTGACGGTGAAAAGGGACCTGGAACAGCAGTCCAGGCGGTGTTGGGGCAGTGGGATCAGTCCCTGGGTGCATTGAAGTGCAGCAGGCTGGCGCTGCACAGGAACATCAGCGCGGGGCTAGCAAGGCTGGCGTAACATCAAGTTTTTATAGACTGCTGAAAAGGGAAAAGACTTTTGGTCCTGAGTCGTAACTGCTAGCGAGAATAGCAGATGCATGTTCCAGCACAGGGAGCGTCTCCCTCCAAGAAAAGGGTGAGTGTTCCTGCACAAATCCAGAAAAAGTTCAGAGATGCTTTTTTTTTTTTTCCCCAAAGGCAAAAAAACCCCCAGAGAGGTCCCTCTCTCAGCAACTGACGGATCAGTTCCTCCCATGCTGTGGTGACGGGATGCCCACGCTGGCCTGGAGCCAGCCACAAGGCCCATCGGACCAATGGACAGAGGTGGGGCAGGCAGGCTCTGCCCTTCAAGCCCTCCTCTTGTTTTTATAGCATCATCACTCCCTGTTTTTATTGCACATTTTTTAAACTACATTTCAGGTTCCGCCTCCATTATTAATACCCTCTCTGCTCTCATTTTTCCTGAAAGAAAAATATCTTCATTGAAAGAATGTAGCAAAACCAGAGAGAAACGAAACAGACCGCATGAATTACCGTATATTCAAAAAATCCATCCCTTTACTGAACAGTTCCCTTCCTTCCCCAGCTTTAACCTTGGACCCTTGCCAGATGTTCCTGTTTTTTGCAGGGTGTCTGATTTTGGGTTTGGGTTCGCTCCAAAGAGGGGGGGGCAGAGCGTAAGCTGAAAATAGGATGGGTGGCCTGACCTGATGGCTTCCAAACACAGTCAACTATCTCCATTAAATCTTGTTTGAGATTTGGCCTCCACTTCTGTAGGCCCCATTTGGGTCTGAGAGACACAATACTCACATAGATGAGGAAGACACATCCAGTAGATAGACTGAAGATGAGCCAATACATTTAAGCCAGCACAGCATATGGACTCTCACATCTCTCAGCCTAGGAACAATTGTTCCCCACAGATTTCTTCTAGGATCGCCCAGACTAAGTGAAACATCTCAGCCAGTGAGACTTTCCTCCTCATTCCCTCTGGGTTATGTTATAACTGTGTACCTCTCGCTGCCAGGATCTTTTTCCCATTATGCATAGCCTATTCTTCCCCTTTAAAAATGATTTTCACTCTTCTCTGTGATAAGAATTGCTTTTATACTGAACAGTTCTGCCCTTCCCAATGCATACACCTCACAGAAATGTGGAGGCTGTTTGATCAGATGGTCCTATCTGTCCCCCCCAACAGGTTCAGTGAAACTGTAAAGTATCTATCTTTGAAGATTTGAGTCAGGTCCTCTGCAGTTCTGCCTTCATTTCTTTGAAGTTTCCCATCAGGTGAGGCTTGAGGCTGGACACCCAGAACAGATTCACGCTGCTTTTCCAAAATAAAAACTGAACCCTATTCTATGAAGAACTCGAACAATTTACTTCAGTGTTGCAAAATGGGAGTAAACTGGATTTCTCCTTCAACCCAAAAGGGAAACTACCCTGCCAATCTGCACCTCTTACTTCAGAGAGACTGTGAGCAGAAATTAATACCTTTTGCTGAGAGTTGCAGCCCGATGCCTGTAACTAAAATGTAGATCTGGCCAGAAATTATCTCACTTGCAGCCTTTATTTTCCAGGTATGATGATGAAGATGAGTCTGCAAAGTCTCTAGGTTTTTCTGCTGAGGCAATCACATAATTGCTTTGCTGTCCTTTTGATTAACAAAAAATCCACTTCAGCAGATAACACAGAGTTTGGCCTGTCTTTTATCTGTGACAAGCAACCGCTAGGAATCAGAAACACTATATTTTTTAATTCCTCTTATTTGTATAAAAGGTTGCAGCCTTAGGATTTTCACTCCCCTGTGAGGTTAAGTTTTTCTGGCCAATCTAAATTGTAATTTTATCATCTGCAGTGTGTCTCTCTGGGAAAACAGATATTATTTGATCATGCAGTGACAGTATACATAATGTTGCTGTAGCTTCTGTTTAAGGACCTTGGAAATTAGGGTTACCAGTATGTGGGACAAACCTGTGAATGGACATGTCACAGAGAATTAAGGATATAAGTCAGCTCTATCACAGTGAATAGGACAGAGGATCTTCTGCAGACACTCAAACCCAGCCCTCAAGACACTGCTCCTGTGGAGATTTCCATCCACCTTCTCACCTTGCTGCTGTGACTGAACCATAGGTCAGCGTAACAGTGAAGTGTGGAGGTGACAGAGGAGGTGAAATAATATGAATACTGCATTCTTCATTTGCATCATTCTCTGTTACTGCTGTTGATCCAGAAGCAGCCCCTCTGACTACTAAATTTCAGAAAATATCCTGTCTCCTGTGTCAGTAAGCAGTATGGAGCAGGACCAGCCTTCACCACCAGCTCTCACCTACCTGTCAGATCGGTGGGGTGTTGTGGAGGACAAGGAACAGGCAACCACTAAGAGAGGGGAATACACTTCCCAATCCCCATGGCATGTGGTCCTCACCCAGGTGACACCAGTTTTGCTTCTCCACACCCTTTCCCCTGCCCTCCCTGCTCCATGTGTTTCTACACTTAAATGTATTTCTTAGGCAGAGCATGGCCCATGGGGACACAGCATCAGGGGGACCAACAGCCCTGCATTCCCACCAGGGAAAATCTGCTCCAGTAGTACAGCCGAAGTTGTTCCAAGCCAGGGAAAACGGAGCAGGCACTACAGGAGGAAGGGATTTTACCCTCCTTAGTGCAGCGTGCTATATAACACGGGAGCTGTATGATTTCTGAAGCAGGTTGCTGTTGGCGAATTTCCATAGCTTGCACAGCTCCAAGGGCTGTGGGTAATGCTGTGCTCACACCCATGTTTTCCTAAAACTTCAGCCTGAAAAGCTTCATAATTTCCTTGAAAGTGAGTGGGTTAGAGAAATTAGCCACCACTGTGAGTATCAGGTTTTGGGCAGCTGGCATGCAGGCAAGCCTTGCCTCAGCCCTGCCTGGGTAACAGCAACCAGAGACCCAGGGGAAAACAGGGAGCGAGAAACCACTAATCCGTCTACACTCTCACCTACCCAGACACAGGTTGTGTTTAATCACTTAAGCTTGGCATTTCATTTATATTTAACGACAGATACCCTCTCCCCAGTCTGCACATAGGCACGAAGTGTACAGCTGGTAGCAGTGGAAGCACAAAAAGTTAGAGAGCCTTGGGAAAAAACAACCAAACAGAAGAAACACCCCAAGAAAAAAACAAATGGTTATATTTTTGAGAGTTTAATAAGTTAAATGCAGGAGCTTAACTTTGCAAGAGCACAACCCTGAAGCACAATGATTTATTTGGTATTTACAGATTATTTTTTTTTGCAAAACAAGTTTCTATGAAACCATAGCAACAAAGGTTAAAGTGAAGATTTGGAATGATTTTGGAATCATTCACGAGGGAAAAAAACAATAATCTCTTTTTCAGGTTGATGAAATGTAAGATTAAAGCTAAATAGAACTATTTCAAAATATTTTAGGCAATTTTATCAGTCTTAACCCTCTGAAAGGTAGATATTTAAAAATACTTTTTTTGCCAGAAAAATTGTGTCCCTGATTTTTAAAAATATCTGTCTGGTAACTTTCTGATAGTAATGTTATGTTCGTAAATGTCCATGTGTATTACTTTTCTCTTACAAGAAAAGATGCATGAACAGATTTCACTGAAGCTGTACTACAGTCAATTTCTAATGGAATCACATGTATCCCAGCAAAAATCTGTGTTTTTCTGAAAGGTCTCTCTATTACATTCCCTTCTTCAAATGCATTTCAGAGAAGTCAGAATAGGAAAATAGGATCAGTTACAACTTACCTTTATGCTTGAGTAGATGACATCAGGTTTTTCAGGGAAAGCAATGCACTTCTTTTGGGTAGCGTTGTAAGAGCTGTAAATTCAAGGTAATTGTTGGTGATTCAAAATCCTTTAAAGCAAATTAAAACACCGTGATGACAAATAATGTACTTCGTGAAAACTTATTTGAAGCTTGATGCTCTTGTATTGAGTTTTGTAACTCTGCCTCAGCTAAATAAGCTCCCACTCCTTTCCTCGGAGGCTTGCCAGCTTTTCTAATTTAAAGCAACTGTGAGCTTGCTGTAAAACTCCTGCTGGAAGGAGCTCAATGTATACCATGGAGCAAGGAGCAAGCATGTGCTCCAAAGAGGTATGACAGAGTCCTAGCAGGACGTGGGGCATAGCGTCCCCGAGGTAATGTTATATCATCTTTGGAAAGCATGGCAGGCTAAATTGTCTCCTTCTTGGTAAAGACACAGAGAAGAGGAAAAAATCATGCTGCTTCTGGCATTTAGTCCCCTCAGCGTGGGATCTGGGAGGAGCAGAATCTGCCTCAAAGTGGAGGAAGAAGCAACTGCCTCGAATATGCAAAGTGCTCAGAGCTCCCAAAGGAGCCTGGTCCCCAAACTGGCCAAAAGATCCCCAGTATTTTTAGAGGTGCTGGTCCTTGGTCTGAGGCTCTGGGGACAAGTTCAAGGGCTTTCTCCTGGGCTTCCTCTTCTTGTGCAATGTAGGGTGTCCCTCTCACAGGGGGTGGGACACCCAAGTTGAGGTTCATTGCTGAGCACGACCCCAAACTGCTCCCTCATGTGATTTTGAAGAGTTTCAAAACAAACTCATGGCAACGATCCCATCTTCTGAGACACTGTCAATCTTTAAACAACATGATTTGATTTTTCAAAAGCATCTGCTTGCTGGGGATGGCTTTGTTCTGCTTTGCTCAAATGAAGATAGTGGAGGATGTGAAATGTTCGTGCAGGAGAGTTGCTGGTGCCCATGTTGAATTCCTCCTTTTTGCAAGGAATTTGTTTCAACTGGTTATGGTTGACAGACGTGATGTGCATTTATGAATTGACAGGAGATAAGCAAATATTTTTACAAATATGAGTTTTGTCTGCAGAGTAGCTAAAACCAAGCAAACAAAAAGCCAAATTATAAAACTTCATTGTGATCTGGGAAACTTCAGTCTCTGGGCATTAACACCATAACAAAATTTTGTCTGAAACTGAGAGTCCTGAAAAGCCTTAAACTATGCCCCAAACCACTGAGTGCTTTTAGAAATGCATCCAACTGACCTGCTGATGCTAAGGTGACGTACGGTTTATTGTAGTTGTTATTAAGTGACTGTGGCTTTGTCAGCTGTATTTTCTTGCAAAACTAATGTAGGTGAAGATAGAATCATTAGACTAAAATTTTCAAAGGTGCTTCTGAAAGAGGAAATTAATCTTCTGTGACAAAATAAGCCAATGTCAAAATGCCACCTTTGAAATAGCTATAAAAGATCTTGTTAATTTCAATTTTCTAATTTGCAAGACAATAAATATTAAGTATTTCATACTTTAAATTGAAAATTAAAAAAAAGGGTCCTGAGCATTCAATCAATATAGATAAAATACCACTGCCAGTGATGGGAAAAAGGATGTAAGGAAAACCAATTTTTTTTTTTCTAGTGGAGTTTCATTTCAGTACTAAATGAGAATAACCAGGATATAGAATGCTCTGTTAAAAAATCATACAGTAATGTGAAAACATCAGTGTATAATTTGACAAATCTTCATTTTTCCTAGAAATATAGCTATCAGAGTATTTTTATTTTGCTCTGCAGATCTGCTGGTGGGCTTGGATGCAGGTGGGCAACAGTGAAAGTACAAGTACCATCCTATCACATCACTTAAAACAACCTCAATTATTTCTGTATCTTAATTTTCATTTTGTGATCAGACATTAGGCATGTCCTTTTAGTTACTGGCACCTCTGGAAACCTGTATTTGCATGCTTGAGGGAATTACCTAGGTCTTTTAAAGATCATCTGGAGAGCATTGCCTGCAGTTGGCCTCTTTCTGCTCCTGTTTAGGGATGCATGAGATACTGCTTTCTCTCCCTGATGAGTCTTTCTTGGGGAAGCAGTGGATGTTGCCACTGTCCCATAGGAAAAAAGCATGTTTTCTAAGTCTGTGAAGAAGACTGGCAGGAATTATGAACCTGGGCTCTGCCATTGCTTCATACCTAGTTCTGAACTGAGTCTTGCTCACTTCCATTCACTATCCTGCCTCATAGGAATGTGACTGAGGACTAAATAGCCATTAGTGAAGTAGCAAATAATGTTAATCCGAGTAATTTCATAGCACCAATAATAAAAGTCAAATGTTTCTTCCAAGCTGTTAATGTTTTATGCCCTCTGAGACTATCTGGGTAGTTTACTGGGGCCCGCAACACCAAGTTAAAGCATCAACTGGCAGTTCATCTTTTATGTTACAGAGAAGGAGGTTTAAGGAGGAAAATGCTGTTAAAGCTTCATCAAAGGGAAAAGGATCACAGAATCACAGAATAGCCTTGGTTGGAAGAGACCTCTAAGATCATCAGGTCCAACCATTAACCCAGCACTGCCAATTCACCACTACACCATGTCCCTTAGCACCTCATCTACACAGCTCTGAAATCCCTCCAGGGATGGGGACTCCACCACTGCCCTGGGCAGCCTGTTCCAATGCTTGACAACCCTTTCAGTGAATTTTTTTTCACTGAAAACAACATAATAATAGTCTTAAAAGGAAGGAGTTGAACACATTTCTTTTGCTTACCTGGCTTTCCACATCAGAGGCAAGAAGCAAGAGTAAAAGTGGAGGAGAAATGGCAAAGTGCTCTGCAACCCTTGGAGGTTTAAGTCTTCAACAGAAAATGCAGGTTCAATTTTTTTTGAATTGAGATTATATTTTTATAGGGTTGCTCACTGGTGCCTGTGTTAGGTTCATTTTTAATCCCTCTAAAGTTAAAATTCTAAGCAACTATTTCATATTCCAGCACTTCACTAGAACATTGGTTTCTTTGGTTTTGGCTTTGTCTAGACACAGCTGCGGTAGGATGGGGCTGCTAATCTGCAGCAGCTTAACCTGGAACTGCTGTTTGGTATTCGTGTCCTCACAGGTATAACACAGCAACCAGCGCAGGGGTTAGGAAAAAAGGAATCATTCATCTCAGAGAAATTTCAAAGGGGAAGAAAATGCCTTGTGTCTCACTTGTGAATGCAAGTCTTCATATGGTCTTGTGCGTGTAGACATTTGTTGCATAACAGATCATTGCATCTTGAAGACAAAAAACATGATTCCATGTAATAGATGCATGAGTAACTGTGGTCTAACGAGTATAGTTGTCACACCCTTGAAAAACTGTAATCTTTGATTTTCTCATGTGGCGAGCAGCTGGGACTTTTTCCTCGTGACATCTTTAAGTCCTTTCTCTGACCAAAGTGTTTTAAGATGCAGCAGGTTCTAATAAGGATCAAGGTTGTTTCCAACACCAGTATCTGAACCACATATCAAACAAAATCCTTCATCTGCAGTGAACGACTAAGAAGTTGATTTCCTGGCAGCAAGGAATTGTGACTTTGTTGCATTAATAAGAGAAGTATCCTTTGATGCTGGGATTTTCCTCTGTTATGTCTGAATGCATTTACATCTAGATAATACTCAGTTCAATTGCCAAGATGTGAATGTAACTCCTAAGGATTCATCTTGCTTCAATTGCGAGAGAATGAGCAGGTTTATGTGACACAGTGCACTCTAGGAGGTCACAATGCTGCTAAAAGCTGAAAGATTAATTCTCCTCTCATACAGAGTGGTGTGAATGAATACTGGCTTCATACAAGTAAACAGAAATATGCCAGTGTCCAATGGCCCAAATGAGATGAAAAATCAGTTGTTACATGGAAATATGATGTCAAAACACATGGAAGTTTTTGCTTGTTTGGTTGGTTCTTTGTGGGGGTTTTGTTTTGGTTTATTTTTTGTTTTGTTGGTTTGGTTTGGTTTTTTTAGTATAAAAGCTAGCTCTTGACATTTACAGCTTGGTCAGTAGAAGAGCTCATAAGGTACTCCCAGGGTGACGTCATGGAAATAGCTAAGAAGGAGACCAATGTGAAAACTTCAGTAAATTCAGGTGTCACTATTAAGGAAACAGAATAGGGAGGGATGGGTGGTCTGCTTTTAAGGGGTGCTGCTTTCAGGACTTCCAGCTGGTGTACCCATCTGGAGATGCCCAACAAGTGAATGACTGCAGGACGGGGACACACTGATGATGAACAGCTCATGTCCAGATGACTGTGCATGCTGCACACCTCAGCAAGGTATCTGGGTACCAATGGATTAACTCCACATGCATTTTTTTTTATCTGTATGAGATGCAAAGCTCAATTCCAACAGGGCTTGTGACATTTCAAATGAGTATAATTTACTCTAAGCCTAGAAAACACAGTTCAAATTTCATTTACCCAATGAGATTACCTAGCTGAAGACACCTCTGTTCTGCACCTCCATTCAATCATTAGTCACCAATGTAAAACTAACACGCAGGGTTTAAATCTTATCTGCTTGGAACAGCTTGAAACAACTCTGCTATATGTACTGTTTTGACATCAAATGTTATTTGCTGCAAGCAGTACAGCACATTTCATTCCTCACCCTCCAGTGAGTCAGATCACCCCAGTGGTAGGACTTGGAGTCCTAATGGGGCATAGCTTTGCAGCTCCATTGCCTCCACTATACATCTGCAATTAAAATTTTAGTTGGAGTTTCACTTCACCTGCCTATGCCTCCACATGAAGAGGGGGGCCTTTTTCCTGCTGTTTTTTCCCCCTTCCTTTTCTTTCAGCAGCACACTTTTCCAGCAGGAGTCTAAAACACCAGACCCTGACTTGCAAAGATGTTTTGATGCCTCAGGCGATCACTGGGAACCTAGTGAGATTTACAGGGCTCCTGAAATGAGTGAGGGCTGTTGTAAGCTGTCAGCATCTGCAAAAAACAATGCTTTGTCTAAATCTTCTATCTTGTTTTCTTTCAGTTAGTTTGTTTTCTCAAAGCAGAGAGAACGACCATTGTGCCAAATGCAGAGCAAAGTATCTCTTCTCCAAACACTGGACATTTGAGTTACTCAGAAACTGTCAGGTTAATACCACTGGCAACAGGTCCTTCCTTAAAGTTAACAAAACAAGGTCTGTCTTCACGTTAGCTGGAGTGGGAGTCAGCACCTCACATGGGCTGAGGTAAAGCCCCTTCACAGGTTATAGAGATGTTTCACTAATTACCCAGGTTTTTATTTCTTCCAAATCCGCACAAACAGTCTCTGATGGAAACAGAAATAAAGTCCACATCTGTCAGTTCACATCCCTTCCAGAGCAAGATTATTGTCTTTGTGTCATGGGTGGCTGTAGAGATATACCCTCCAGAGGCACCACAGCTTCCTCTCCATGAGGTCTCAGCTTATCACTCTCCTTTATTTTGGAAGAGGAAATAAGCCTCTGGTTTATCTTCTACTCATATTAGCTAGATGGAATAAAAACTTGGTATTTAATGAGTATGCTTGGTATTCAAGATAGCATAATAAGAACGGCTTCTATTTATTTCTCTTCTGCCAAGTGCAGCCAAGCAGCAACTAAAGATAGGCCCGAAAGTAAGGGAGACTCATTTAAAGTTGGCACACAGACTGATTTGGGAGGATTGGGAAACCAAATGCTTCCTCTGAGCATTATTAAGTTTCCCCTTCCTGGGAGCATTGTGTTTGTACAGATGAAAAAGCGAGCTCTGCTGGCCCCTCGTCAGTGCTCTACTGACGCTGGTGAAGTTCCCACAGCTCTGCTGCTACTGCCATGTCATGGGCAAGAATCACCCAGCACTACCCACCAAAACACTAAATCCTAAGCCTCCACACAGTTGTTCCAACAAAGGCCTGTTGGCACTGGAGGCCACAAACAGAGTACACAAGCACTCCTGCCCTCCTATGTTCATTGCCCAGGACTAAAGGATACATCAGAGAGGTCATGTTTCTACAAGCCCCTCATTCAAAGCCCTTATGAAGAAGAATGCTATAGCAATTTGCAAAGGGTAACAACATTTTGCTGCTTGCACACATCAATCTTAATTTACTTTAGATGTTGACGCAAATCTATTCAGCATTACAGATGCAAACTACTTATTTTTGTTCTTTTTCAACAGGGTAGTGCAGGAAAGGACTTTTATCCTGTTTCATATTGCACAGTGCTATGCATGTAGCACTCCAAGTCATAGAGAAAACATTATCAGCTTGAACTACTCTCTAGTTTCCTTATTTTGTTTGTTCAAAGAGAAAGTTATCCGATTTACTATGCTTGGTTTATCTGGAAGCAGTCCGCGATGTGCTAGCTGAGTGCTTTGACCTTTTGCATATTCTGTAGTTGATTGGTTTGGCCATCCATCTTCTCTACTTGTTGAAACCCTCACTTAGAAAAGAAAGGCCAACAGCCAAGCCTGCGTGAAAAAAAAAGTGGTGCGAAAGGAATCAATTTAGAACAGCGTATATTTCATTTCCCATAGACATTGAAGATTATGCAGAATTTGTAAAGTTGACTGTGGTGCCTGGAATTCACAACTGCTGACAAATTATGATTATATTACAGTATTTTGATAAATCTTTTTGGGAAAAATAACCTTATGTAATCCCACCACTCTGATACAAAGCAGTTAATATTCCATTTCTCACAGTGATCTAACTTATACTGTTAGTCTCTCCAGTTTCTTTCTTTCTATCTTGCCAACTCCTTTCACATAGCTAAAACCAAACTCCATGTTTTCCTTGTCTAATTCCCTGTAACCTATTAATTTTGACTATTCCATCCTCACTTTTCCCCAGGAATGTGAAGAGGGGGAAAATAAGATAGAGATGAACAAGCTGATATGGAGTCAGGAATTTAATTGCAGCTTCCCCGGAGTATGCCCACACTGCTGTGCCCGTGCACAACTTCAGATTTGCCTTCCTATTAGTTATGTCCAGCAGCTGTCTCTCTGCCTGCCTGTCATGAGAGTCTTATCCCCATGAGTGTTTCAGGTATGCCGCATTCACAGCCCCAAACTCCTGAACAGAGGGGTGAGTGCTATGTTTGTTTTAACACTAGCATTGCTAGTGCTAGGAATGGGTGCCAAAGCAGCCCTAGAAGCACAGGTGGGAAAGAAGATCCACCATCTCCAGATGAGGGCCCTAATCACAGGGCTAAAGAGCAAATAAAGCTCCCATTTGCTCGGTGACCCTTGGATTCATGACTTTGCCTCTTCAGCATGGCACAGCTTGAGCAGAGAGGTAGAGAATGTCCTTTTGGCAGAGGAGCTGGGCTTCTGGTGGTCAGGGCATCCTCTTGAGCAGCAAGAGGTCTAGACTTGAACTCCACCAGGCTCAGCGTGGCTCTCAAGCTGCATATAAAACTCCTCTGGACAAATGCTATTTATAAAAAGCTATAGAGCCCTTGGATGTGGAGGGCTGTGTCTATTCTATTTGTGGTTTACAAGGAGTTCTTAAAAATAAAGGAGCTGCAGAGAACATCACAAACCTCTCAAAAGTGAGAGTTATGAAAGTGTTTCAAGCACTGTAGACCTTGCATGTAGGTGAGAAAACTCACTGTAAAAGAAGTTCAAACACCAAAAAGTGAATTTTTAAGTGTAGATGCGTGACAATTGGTGCTGAAATGTTGACAGTCGTGTCTAGACAGAAATACGGCATTTGGATGAGTCTCAGCCCAGTTACCCAGTCTCAAAACTCATGATTAAGTAAGTCTAGCAATTAGTCACCATAGTAAAATTGGATAAGAAAGGCTGTATACCTCAAATAAGGATAGGAATTGTACTGAATCCATGTCATGCATAAGCAGGAAGACAAAAGCATTAAAAAAATACGTTTGCTTTATCTGATGAGAGTGATTTGTATGAATGGAGAAACTCAAAAAGTCCCTTACATGAATAGGGGCAATTTTTGTACATAATTCAGAAAATGTCCTGCCTTCCAGCCTTCCCAGTGTGGCCCTTGATCCGTGCATCTCTCAGGCAGAAAGGGCAGCTGCAGAGTGCAGCTTGATGTTCACAGTGCGAGACAGCCAGGCAGTCTTTAGATCTGTCTTCATAACCCAGCAAATATCAGCCTCGCACTCGAGGCGCCATATGGTTCTCCCTGACTGCACATACAGCTGGCTTGGGTTCGAAGAAGGCATTATCTGACACCCTTCTGCAAATGATTCAAGGGTTACTCCAGGATAAAATGGCAATTGCTCAAGAAAACCAAACACTACATATGGATACGCATGTATATTCATTTCTGCTGTTCTTTCTCTGGCTGGCTGATAGACCGTCCTTCCGACTGCCACACTGCTATCAGAGGGTGGCACTTCTTTTTTTTTAATGCTCCTTAACTTAATGGAAAGAGGATTCTTTTAATTGTTAATTGACACCATCCTCTAAAGCTAAGACAAAACAAATGCAGGGAGACTGAAGCTCAGTTAATCACAGCAGTGGGGCAGGGTGCAGCCTGCATTATCAGCAGATACCTAACTACAAGGACTCAGCATCAAAAATAAATGCTAAAGCTCAGCCTCCTTGGAAAGACTGGAAAGATCTATGCCATTAAATTTCTGTTCATAAAACTTTATTGTCTATGGATGCCTTTCCAAGTGAGTAGGCTGTTGGAAATACTCATTTCCTGACCTGTACAAGTTCTCTGACACTAATGGTAACAAAATATAGATGGTAACTTTCTGAAATGTCTGATTCAGAACAAACAAATCAATGCTGTCACAATTAGCTTGAGTATTTAAACCTGCTGAGGTAGCATAACAGCACTGACCAGAATGAGCAATTTATCTTAGAAAGCTGGAACATTTATTTTTGTTAGCAGAAAAGCCTTTCTTTCATGCATTCAGAGATGTATCCAAAAGGCAAGAAGTTTAAGTTAGAGACTTCAGCAGGCACAGCTGAAGGTTTTAACACTCATCCTAAATCTCCAAGGTGTGCTGCAGCAGTGGAAGACCTACTGCTGCCTTTGTGCAACTGAGTATTGTTACTGATAGAAGACTGGGGATCAGGTCATGGGGGCCCACGAATATCTGGTTTTCAAATATACAGGTAGTGGGGAGCCAGCTATGTCAGGGTACAATCCAAAAGGCAGGCTGACCTTATTTAGGAGTTCCCTGCTGCCAAAATGGGGTGTTTGCCCCCTAGCACCCTGCCCTGCTAAGCTGTGTGCTCCTGCTGCTGGTCCTCTCACTCACTGGACACCTCCATGGGCACGTTCAGCTCATTAACCTGGTGTCAACTCACACAGCAAGAGCTTGTATCTTTCTTCTGCCAAGTTAACAAGCTGAAAGAGTCACTGGAGGGCTCAGGATGCATTAAAGGCAGTACAAAGGAGCTCAGTGGGGAGCAGGCAGGGAGGGACATGGCATGCATGGGGCTGTGGCCACCCATGCCAGGCTACAGGTCAGACCCAGACAGCTGAATGTGTTACCATTGACTTCTCTGCAGGCTGCCAAGCCCACAGCAAATGGCAGTGGCATATGCTGGACTGTACACCATGCTGCAGCTCATGGCATGGTTCAGCTTTCAAGGACATGGCCAGAGGCAGTGATGTTGCAATCGCTTGCTGAGACAGGGAATGCACGGGTTTGCCTGGATAGCAGGATTTGATTTTGGTTTGCAGGACATTTTCAGCTGAATTAAAGAAACAGAGACCAGAATGCATGAGTCTTCATTCTAGATTTTGATTGGAGTGCCTTAAGCAGAAGATGCTACAACCTTACGGTCCCTTCCCTTGATGTCGTGGCTCTCAGCATCCCTCTCTGTGGGAGGGGCAGAGGCTGCCCAGCCTGGCTGCTGGGGCATTGCACAGGCAGGAAGGACCTGGAAACTCTGCCTCTTCCTACCCCACTGCTCTCATAGCATAGCTTGGCGCTGGGGTAAAGGTGCGATGTGGACGGAGAGGAGGTGCTGAAGCAGCAGCAGGGAGCAGTCCAGAACTGCCTGGTGGGATGGTGTGGTTTAAGCCGGGCCACGGGGGCAATAGCTCACACACTGGGCCAGATGGCATTAGTGGAAGAAAGAGCAGGAAGGGGAGGAGAGGGGCACTGGTGCTTTCCTTGCCACTGCCGGGAACAAACGCCCCTGCAGCTCTGCAGCCCAGGGATGGGAGACAGCCCCTGCCACAGGCTGGGCCCCCCCTCTCCGTCCTCACCCAGCCCTCCAGCTCAGCCTGCACTGCTTGGAAACGAAGGTACAAGTGTAACACAAAGAGCAGCAAGGAATTTGGAAAAGCCTGTGATGTAGCAGGAGCTGGAGTGGTAACGAGCCCAGAAAGCTGCAAAGACCATCATCACCATGCTCCTTTCCCGGTGAAGGGGGTAGCTGTTCGCTGGCAGCAAAGATGAGAGCATGCAGTCTTAGATGAAAAGATGTGTGTATTTGGATGTGGAAGCCTAAAAGGAAATAGACAGTCTTCTACACCCTTGTTTTTTGGTCCTTTTATGTGTTTGTTTCCTAACCATTTGCTAATTCAGTCCATCTACAGTGAATAAACAGACCAGTATTCTGGAATCTGTTTTTAATTACAGTGTTGTTTCTTTTTAATGATGAAAAATGAGGATATCCTTTCTCTGTCCCATGTGACCTGTTTTCTATAGGGTTTCTATTTTAAAAATGTCCAAATATCTTTCTTTTCTGGTTCCAAAACGTCCCTGTTCTCCACTCCTTATATTTCCCAGGCAGCATCTTAACTCCACAGTAACTGATTGCACTGTGAATGTATTTATCTTTGCAGATACGAGAGAGACCTCTAATTTCCATAGTGCTGTTTTCCAAAATTGTTTGAAGCTTCCCAAGTGACACCAGCCAAACAACCCTGGAGTAAGTGCTGCAAAGCAAAAGAGTTACATCATCAGGAATTACTAAGAAATGGTGGACTCAATTGCTTTTTGCACTAATGTCTCTTTGTGCCTCTTTGCATGGTTTAAGAAGGCTCATTAAGAGTTCCTCTGCCAGGGCAGAAATACCTGAGTGGACTGACACATATGAGGCTCATCTTTGAGAGACAAGAATTACTTTGGCTCCCAAATGACCATGAATACAGAGAGCACAACCATGGCTTTATCATTTTTTGATACCTTCTCTGCCACTAAAAGCCTGTCCTTAGTGTGAGAACGGAGCACCTGCAAACTGGAACCATTTTTATAGGGTATTTTTGCTATTTTTAAGTAGATATTTCTCTGCACTTTCTAAATCTCTTTTAAAGAACCTTCAGAATCACTTCTTCCACACAGTGAGGGTAAAATGCTTTTCTCTCCAGGCACCCACAGGTTAAACCCCTGAAGATGTGAAACACCGAGTTGTCCTTTGGGATTTTAGGGAAACTTCCTTCCTGGCAACCAAAAGCTGTCCCTACAGAGCCCCTGGGGTGCTGTAGAGGACTACAGACATTTGAGGAGACAAGGTATCACAAAACTCACCAAACTGTCAAAAGAGAGTGAGCCAATGTAGCTGAGGGAAGCAGGGAGGGATCCACGTGTGTCAGAGGCAGTTTTGGTGCAGGAACCTAAGAGCAGAAGCAGCAAACATCCCCCTGGATGGGATGTTCCCCTGCCTGGGGGGAGCTGTGTGGCACGGCAGTTTGCACGGGGCAGTTGGCACGAGCAGGGCGTGTGGGGAAGGCACTAAGGAGCTGTGAACTAGGGAGGGGAGCGAGGAGCTGAGGTGTGGAAAGGAGTAATAGTAGGGCAGTTAGCAGTTACGAACGGGCAGTTCACCTGGTTGATCATCAGTAACTATGGTTTCCACTCGGGCAAAAAAGCTGCCGCCAGGAGGACTGTGGAAACCAGACAGAGGTCTCCTGTAGTCATGTGGAGGTCCACGTCTCCGGCTGCAGGGAGTGCCTGAGCCTGTCAGAGTACAGCAGAGAGAATGGCTGTGTGAGGTGTGAGCAGATCAAGGATCCTAGGACAAGAGCGAACAGGACTCATTGCAAGGGATTTAAACTAGATGTGAAGGGGGACAGGGATGGAACCAGAACAAACAAAGCGATGCCTGGGAGCAGCATGCCAGTGCTTGCGGGTAATAGTGCTGGCAAACTCTTGCAGTTTGCTGTCTCAGTGAAGGTAGGGGATGGTGATTCAAGTAGTAGCAGAGACATGAGAGGTAATGATAGGTTGGAAGCCACAGAAGAGTCTGAGAGTGGTCAGGTGGGAATTAGGGCTTGTCCCCCCAAAAAAGTGGCGGGACAATTAGCCCAGCTGAAGTGCGTCTACGTAAGTGCATGCAGCATGGGCAACAAACAGGAGGAGCTGGAGGCCATGATGCAGCATGAAAACTATGATTTAGTTTCCATCACAGAAATGTGGTGGGAGGACTCTCACAACTGGAGTGCTGCGATTGATGGCTACCAAATTTTCAGAAGGGATAGGCAAGGAAGGAGAGGTGGTGGGGTGGCACTCTATGTTAGAGACAAAATTGAATGCCTTGAACTCAAAAATGTGAATGACAGTGTGCAGTATTTATGGGTAAGACTTAAGGGGAAGGCCAATAAAGCAGACATCTTGGTGGGAGTCTGTTGTAGACCTCCCAACCAGGATGGAGAGGCTGACGAAATATTCTATAAGCAAGTGGCAGAGATCTCACGATCACTCGATCTTGTTCTCATGGGGGACTTCAACCTCCCAGATGTCTGCTGGAAATATAACACGGCAGAGAGAGATCGGTCCCGGAGGTTCCTAGAGTGTGTGGAAGATGACTTCCTAACACAGCTGGTAAAGGAGCCAACTAGGGACAGTGCCCTACTGGATCTGCTGCTTGTTAACAGAGAAGGTCTTGCGGGAGATGTAAAGGCTGGAGGTCATCTTGGGCAGAGTGACCATGAAATGATAGAGTTCACAATTCTTGGAGAAACATAGCAGGGAGCCAACAGAACTGCCACCCTGGACTTCCAAAAGGCAGACTTTGGCCTGCTTAGGAGCATGGTTGAGAGTGTCCCTTGGGAGGCAGTCCTGAAGGTCAAAGATGCCCAGGATGGCTGGGCATATTTCAAGGAGCAACTCTTAAAAGCTCAGGAGAAGGCGATCCCCAGGTCCCAAAAGACGAGCCAGCGGAGAAGGCCAGCCTGGCTAAATAGAGAGCTTTGGCTGGACCTCAGGAACAAAAGGAAAGTCTACAGCCTTTGGAAAAAGGGGTTGTCAACTTATGAGGAGTACCAAAATGTAGTGAAGCTGTGCAGAGCGAAAATTTGAAGGGCCAAAGCTCAAGCAGAACTCGACTTGGCTGCTATGGTGAAGGACACTAAGAAGAGGTTCTTTCAGTACCGCAACAGAAAAAGAAAGGCTAGGGAAAATGTTGGCCCACTGATGAATGAGGCAGGTGCCCTGGTGGTGGAAGACACAGAAAAGGCAGAGGTACTGAATACCTTCTTTGCCTCGATCTTCACTACTAAAGCGATCTCTTGTGAATCCCGAACTGTGGAGGCAAGAGGGAAGGTCTGGAGAGATGAAAACTTTCCCTCGATAGAGGAAGACTGCGTTAGAGACCATTTGGCCAAACTGGACGTCCATAAGTCCATGGACCCTGATGGGATGCACCTGTGAATGCTGAGAGAGCTGGCAGACGTTATTGCTGGGCCACTCTCCATCATCTTTGAAAAGTCGTGGAGAACAGGAGAGGTGCCTGAAGACTGGAGGAAGGCCAACATCACTCCAGTCTACAAAAAGGGCAAGAAGGAAGACCCAGGGAACTACAGACCAGTTAGTCTCACCTCCATCCCTGGGAAGGTGATGGAGCGACTCATTCTGGAGGTCATCTCCAAACATGTTGAAGAACAGAAAGTTATTGGGAGTGGTCAACATGGATTTACCAAGGGTAAATCATGCCTGACCAATCTGATAGCCTTCTATGATGTTGTAACTGGTTGGCTGGATGAGGGGAGAGCAGCAGATGTCATCTACCTTGACTTCAGCAAGGCTTTTGTCTCCCATAATATCCTCATTAGGAACCTCAGGAAGTGTGGGTTAGATGAGGGGATGGTGAGGTGGATCGAGAGCTGGCTGTGTGACAGATCACAGAGGGCTGTGATCAATGGAGCAGAGTTGAGTTGGAGGCCTGTAACCAGTGGTGTCCCCCAGGGGTCAATACTCAGTCTGGTCTTGTTCAAGATATTCATCAATGACCTGGACGAGGGGACAGAGTGTATCCTCAGCAAGTTCACTGATGATACCAAGCTGGGAGGGGCAGCAGACACACCAGAGGGCTGTGCTGCCATCCAGCGGGACCTGGACAGGCTGGAGAGCTGGGCAGAGAAGAACCTCATGAGGTTCAATGAGGGCAAGTGTAGGGTGCTGCACCTGGGGAAGAAGAATGCCAGGCACCAGTATAGGTTAGGGGGGGATCTCCTGGAAAGCAGCTCCAAGGAGAAGGATCTGGGGGTCCTGGCAGACAGTAAATTATCCATGAGCCGGCAATGTGCCTTTGCTGCCAAGAAGGCCAATGCCACCCTGGGCTGCATAGGGCAGTGAATGGCCAGTAGGTCGAGGGAGGTCATTCTCCCCCTCTACTCTGCCCTGGTGAGGCCACAACTGGAATACTGCATCCAGTTCTGGGCTGGATGAGAGACAGGGACCTACTGGAGAGAGTCCAGCGGAGGGCAACGAGGATGACTGGGGGATTGGAGCATCTCCCCTATGAGGAAAGGCTGAGAGAGCTGGGACTCTTTAGCCTGGAGAAGAGAAGGCTGAGGGGTGATTTAATTAATGTTTATAAATACCTAAAGGGTGGGTTGAGGGAGGATGAAGCCAGACTCTTCAGTGGCTCCCGGTGACAGGATGAGGGGTAACGGGCACAAGCTGGAACATAGGAGGTTCCATTGAAATATGAGGAAGAACTTTTTTTCAGTGCGGGTGACAGAGCACTGGCACAGGCTGCCCAGAGAGGTTGTGGAGTCTCCTTCTCTGGAGATTTTCAAGACTCACCTGGATGCAGTCCTGAGTGATGTGCTCTAGGGGATCCTGTTTTAAAGCAGGGGAGTTGGACTAGATGATCTCTGGAGGTCCCTTCCAACTCTGAATATTCTGTGATTCTGTGACTCCGTGAACATGCCACAAGGCCATGGTTACAGCTCAGTGCAAAGAGGAACTCTATACATTTTGCTAGCCGTGCCAAGAAAGAGAGCATGGCTTGGCCTTTCCCCTTGCATACACACAAGGAGATTACTGTCTGACCACTTCCCTCTCCTTTTCACATGAGTTAAATGACTCCCTTTCTATGTTAGCATTTGTGTGTGTGTATGGTTGTTACCCACAAACAAGGAATCCGCTATTTTCAAACGGCCGCGTTTGACACCTTTCAATATTGGGTTAAAAAGTTTAGATAATGGTTTTGCAGCTCATGGATCTTTTTTTTTATTTAGCTGTGACTTGGGAGAAGAATTGGGCTAGGCTGCTTTGAAATACTTAATGTTGCTTTTCTCTCTCTTTCCACCCCTTGCCCCCCCAAAAAAACAAAAGGAAAAATGGAGGAGGAGGGAAGTGCTGCTTTGGGTTGGAAAAAAAATTTACGTTTTTGAACACTGATATTAAAAGACAATGAAGCAAAAAACCCTGATTGTCACAAAGTGTAGGAGACCAACTCCTACCTCTCCTTCAAGAGATCTGAATCCATCCCTCCCTCCAGGAAAATATCACGTCCAGCCATGAGGATATTCTTGGGTGTATCCTCTGAGTCTCTCTGACATCAGTTCAGCTTTACACAGGCTAGGTAAATGTTTTCTGCACTGAAGAGAAGATTATTTTGTCATTGAGAGGGTGAGGGCACTCCCCAGTGATGGGGGAGGCTCCAGTTCCCAGTCACTCTTCCCGTGATTCAAAGCAAAATTTCAGCATGAGTTCACAAATTCTCATCTGCTGCTTCAAAATTATTTTGTTTCCAGATTATGTGATTTGTTCCCCTGCTCCCTCCCCAAAGAAAAGGCAAAGGAAACAGAATAATCCACTTAGATGTGTTCCAGATAATCTGTCTGTTAGCTTAGTGGCTACTTTTAATCCTTTAAAAAAAAAAAAAAAAAGAAAAAAGACACAAAAGCAACAGTTGCTGTTGTCACTGTTGAATTCCGTGGGCAGAACCAATCGATCAGTGTTCCCAAACTGCTCACTGAGGGGAGTGTTTGCTGCTGAGCAGTTCAGGAAAGTCCCCTCATGCATGAATGTGTTGCATCAGAGAGGGAAGATCTGCCATGCTCAGGGCAGAGGGGCTGTGGGGATACAGGGATGTGGGGATGTGGGGAAGAAGGGATGTAAGGATGTGCAGATGCAGGGATGCTGGGATGTGGGGTTACTGGGATGTGGGAAAGCATGTGTGTGGGGATGCAGGGATGTGAGAAGGTGAGTGCCTCCTTCCCAACATGGAAAATCCTCACAGCTCCACAGGCACATCTGCACTATGTGCCTGAGGATGAGTCCAGTTTCCTTTGCAGCTTCAGACTCCATAACAGCCATCCAGCCAACTTTTCCTCCATATGAATCCAAGCCAACACCATTAGGAAAAAACCCACAAAAACCAAACCAAAACAAACAGCGGAAAACTGGCTGTGCTTGTAGCAGCTTGTTTGCTGCCCCAGATGAGAAGGGTTTGGGAACATGCCTGGACTCCGTCCCTAAGGAAAGTGGCAGAGGGTTGCTGCAGTAAGCTGGGGGCATGGCTCTGGCTGCCCAGCCCCTATCCAGCCCAGGCCTGGGGTGCCCGTGCTGCAGCCCCGTCCTGCCCCATCCAGGCTTGGCAGGGGGCTCCGAGTGCCTTGGGAAAGAACATGCTTCATTTGCTGCCCAGATGCAAAGAAGTCTTTAGAAGGGCTTGAAATGTAAAGTCCTCTCTCATTCCCATGTAAGGTGAGCAAGACAAATCAGGGGGAAAATTTTTTCTCCCTTAGACAAGTCAAAGGCCTTTCCATCACCTGGAGGTGAGATGCAAGAAGCACCCAGTACCCAAGGCCCAAGGTTAGCTCGTTTTCTGCCTGTTATTGCCCTCTGCTGGCACTTTTGAAAATACCATCAGCATTTTATTTGTTATTGGGACTGCCATTTAGTCTCCCTTTGCTTTTATTCTCTGTACTCGTCTTTTACAGTTTGCCTCTAATGTGTTTTACTGCATCACCAGCTTGAGTAACCTCAGACTGGAGATAATAAAACATAATTGTGTGGTTTCCAAGCTCCTCTTAAAGGCTTCTCCTTCATCAGTAGGGATTTTGGTACTGATGTTTCACCCACCTAACCCGCTCAGGGTGGAAACTCCTGGAACTACCAAATTCTACCAGCTCAGAACATGGATTTATTGATTTTGCCTGCCCTTTAGTGCACTCTTTGAGCAGCGTATCCCAGTGGACAGGCTTCAACATCCCCCTCACCCTGTGTACGAGCTAAGAGCATCAGTTGGTTTGTATACCAAAGACAAGGCAAATACCTTTTTTTGGGTATGTAACTTAAAGCTTAGCGATCTTTCATACAAAATAAATGAATGAACCCCCAATCACCTACACTTGATCTGAATTTGGAAAACATTCACATTTTTTAGCCAACTTGAATAAACTTGAGGAATATCCCCCCAAAGACCAGACTGCCCACAGCTTTTGCTGGTGTGAGGGTTCACTGCAGGAAAGCTGGATGCAGGGTGTCATGGTGATGCTGCAGACCCACCATGCAGGACAGTGCTGGCTGGCTATGAAAGAGGAGAGCTACAGCCTCCTAGTCTCATAGCCCACCTCCATGTCATGCAGAGTATGAGCTCTTTTGCCTTCTGTTAAAAAAGATCTCTTGGCTGTCAAATACTCATCTCACCAATGGCTTGGCCAGCTGAAATCTGAGGATGGTGTTGTCTTTGCCCCCTCTGCACATAGCATTGCTCCTGCTGGCAAGGGTGCAAAGCCTCCAGCAAGTCAGTTTGATGAGACTGTGTCTCTACAGCATCGGAAACCTCAGTAGTAACTGCACAAAAGGTCCTGAAAAGCAAGTAACCCAAGTAAACCAGCTGGCACAGGGTTCTCTCTTTCTGCAACCAGACAGCAGCTAGCAGCCAAGCTACCACAATACACTAACGTTATCCTCTGCTTTCATGGCTGCGTAGCAGATCTGCTTTGTAAATAACACAAGATGGAAGAACATAAAAAGGATGATTTACACATGGGTTTCCAGTTTGAACCATTCAACCCAGCTATTCCCAAACTCAGTGCAGCTCTTTCACAGAGGTTTAAAAATAATAGTTATATTCCCTGAATGAGGGTTCAGACCTAACAAAAAAAGAAAACAACAAAAACCACAACGACAGAAAAGCAGAGCTCATATCTGAGCCCTGCTTTATGGCAGCCCAGAGGGGAGACAGGAGCAAAGCAAACCTGGCATTTCAGAGTTTCCTGCTGTTGGCAATATCTTCTACACTTACAGGCCTTTGGGAATCCCTTCGGTCAGAGTGAGAAAAGCTCATTACAGTGCTATTCTGTTGGGAAGCCTTCAAGCCCTCGGGCTGTGCAGAGGAGAGAGAAAGGACCAGGCACGCCACAAATACCTGCAAGGATCTGCTGGGCTGGGAGAAGGAAGTCAGGCAAAGTTGCAGAGGAAGGAAAAGAGAGACCTTGAAAGGGATTTACTGTGCAGGGAAAGCAGCAGAGCTGAACACAGGCACTGAATCCTCTGCTGCACTAAGAAACCAGAAGGTACATCCCTCCATAGTCCTTAACTTTGCAAACTAGTCTGGGAAATTAATTCCTCATTATGGAGATGAATATGCCAACAGAATGAATTTCAACTAATAGGGATAAAGAACTGGTCTCAGCAAGAATGTGGCGGCCGAGGGATGGTGCTGAGCATGCCCTGGGATGCTCAGGCACTGGCTGTCCATGTCGTGGTTCCTTGCATGTGTGTAAAAGAATAAGGACTTTATCTTTTAGGCTTCTTCCTGGGGATTTGATGGCAGTTTTATCTGATGAACTGCAGGGCTGAATTCAACGTTTGGAACTGGGAAATTTTATACAGTGTCATCTAGAAGATGCCTTTTTTTTAGAAACACAAGGTAGGAAGAAAGCCAGGGTCTTCCATCTGTTTTCAAAGCCCTCGCACTCAAAGGAGTACATTCTTTTCTTATTTAGTTAACATCTCCTATTTAGTTTTTGGAGATCTGAGATGTTAATCCCCCCTGTTATTTTCAATAGTAGCTGTGTGGCACACCTCTCTCCTGCTGATGAAGGCTAACATGTAATTTGGCTTGTCTTTTCACTCCAAGAATGATCTTAGTGTATCACAGAGTTCTCTTTATTTGTGGATATACGGTTATATGAATTCAGTACCTGTTCAAGGACCCTGCCAACACCTGCAAGTCTCCTGAGTGGGATCAAATACACATTTTACTTCAGCAATATCAAGCTCCCAGAACTCTGTTGCAGTTTCTTCTTACAAAAATTTGAATTAGTAACATAATACAGAAAATTCAATAATAAACTTATTTGTGGAAGTGGAATTTCAAGTTGCTATTATAGTTAATCACTGAAAAAAACCCCAACAATCAGATGTCAAGATACATAATTTTTTTAAAAAAAGTCTCTCTAAATGAAGAACAGGAACATTATCTGCTTTTTGGGGTGAAAGCAGTAAGATGGAAGAAGCAACGTAGGTATCAGTTTACTGCCCCTTTGCAATAACTGAAAAGCCATTTTCAAGCTACAAAATACTGTTGCTGTGAAGCTGTTTCACACTTCCTTCACACTATAAATGGGGTGAACTATGTGTTGGTGAGGTTATTTCCATGTAGGGATGAATAGCTCATGGGCAGGCGTGAGGAAAGGAGACACAAAGGCTCGGGGAGGGAAGCCAGGGTCAGGCTCCAGAGGAAGAGGACAGAGAGAAGATGCAAAGGAGACACTTTTACTGGTGTGCAGGACTAAAGTAGCATATGCAGGTTTGGGAATAACTGTTTGGGTTTTGACATGCCCATCACAGCACCCAAACACTTAATGGCCTTTGATCCATTTTCCCTCAGGAAATCTCCTGTGGGAGCATGGTGCTGTTATCCTTATTATATGAATGAGCAGCAGAGGCAGGGGATTTCACCTGCACCATCCAGCTGCTGCCCACCCCTCTTGGGTGCAGGTCTGCCATGGGATGGCTGGTGCTGTGTCCTACCACACTCAGAAAGAGGCCAGGGGGGTGAGGGGAGCTGAGCACATGACCTGACGGGCATGACAGCCCTCTAGCAGCCTGGAGCATCCAGCCAGCATTTTGGGGTTTAGTAGGACTACAGTTTTTCTTAGGTGTTGAGCCACTCTGTGCTGTTGGGAGATCTCTAGGACCACCAAGTGGGTGACAAGAATCTCGTAGCACTTGGCCTGAGCTGTGACTATGTCCAGATTTACATGAGTTTCTTCCTTTCTTTACGCTGGCCTGGTGGTGAGGTTTTCTAAAGAGTTCCTTGTTGACCGAGCTTCCCTGTTCATTTGAGTCTCAGTTGTGGCTCACCACGTCCAAGCCAGCTGAGGAGCTGGGGATCACAAGCCCTTGAGGATGTACTGGAGAAAGCAGTGGAGGTAGTTTTCTGGTGAATTTGGCAGGTTTGTGCTAACACAATGGGTGAAAAATACAACAGCTGTGAAAATATTGTATGCTTTTTATCTGAGACAATGGTGAAAAAATGTAGAATTTGTGAAAATACAGTTATTTTAGTATTTACCTTAAAATAGTGCTGGGAGTAATTAGTACATGTAGAAGTCATTCAGTTAAAAGGTATAAAACATATACCCCAAACACATCCTCTATACATCCCTGAAAGATTTTTAAATTATAGTGCAAGCAGTGTTCCATCACCTTTAATTTTTACAGCTAACAGGCTGTTTTATGTTCAAAATAAGTAAATCCAAATGAGAACAGCGTTGCACAGAGGCGAGAGCTCAGATTTTACAGCTGCAGCCCAAGCTGAGTGGCACAACTGCAGACACCCTGTGCCTGCAGAGCTAAACACAGCTCAGAGCCTCAGCAAATGTAAGGATGCTGTTTTTATTGTGAATCGTTCTTTTGTTTAGCCTTTGAAGTGAGCATTATTCCAGCCAAAAGACAGGCATTTGTCAGAAGAGGTGTCTGATTTTCAGCAGTAGATGTGCAGACCTGTGCTGTGCCTTTCATTTTTGTATCGAAGGTTTGTAGTAACTGCTTGGGTCGGACATGCCTGGAATATATGATCAAACTGTTTGCAGTCCCAATTTAAATGCATTTTGCTTCATTCTTTTGTGTCTCTCACTCATCTGGTCATTTGGAAAGCTTTCATTTGCACATTTACAAGTGATTTAAGTTTTTTTTTCTTGTCTATGAGCTCCCCAAACCAGATCTGACTATTTCTACTTGCATTTGATTTAGACTATGATTACAACAAGAGCGCTTCCAAGCATTCAAAATTCATGAGTTTAGCTATTACCAACCCCAAATGATAAAATGTTAAACTTGATAAATGTGAGTCTTCATTTTCCTTCTGGCTTTTGAATCTTTTGGATGAAATCACCCATATTTTCAACCTTTTCTGTATAACCGGAAGAGTTAAAGATTTTCTATCCCCCAGTCTAATATTTTCTCAGTTTTTCAAGCACAAATGCACACGGTAAAGAACAGGCCAGTCAAAAAGTTGCTAAAAATCTTCATGAACCATCTGCAAACTCCAAGTAGTTCAGGAAAATAACCCTGTAAAAACTGTTACTAAATAACAGCAGATTAGAAGCTGTGTAAAAATATTCACATCTGAAAGCCAAACACACTAAACTCACTGTTTGGGCAGATAAATTTTTGGCATCTTTGCTGAAAAGCAGCTTTGCCACACCAAAAAAAGAAAGAGAAAAAAAGGAAACTCATTTCCCTCTTGGATTCTTTCCTACTTGTTGGAAAATTATACGAGGATGTGCCTTGCAGGTGTTACAGCTACAGCTTCAGTAAATTAAACAAACTATTGGGCTGAAGCAAATTCATTCTGCAAAAACAGGAACTGCAGCGGTTTCTGTTTCTATCTCACAAATCCAGAACGGGAGCACAAAAAGTATTATCTCAGAAACCTGAAATGGGAGCACAATGTATTCTCACATGAAAGCTTGGAAATGCTGCATCCCACTGAAAGATGCGAGCATGGTGTCGGGCTGGAGGATGGCATGAGGACTGGGGGGGAATAAGCAAAATATCCCACTTTATTCCTGCTGATCCAAGCTGGATTTTAATGTGAGCATAATTTACGGGGACTAAGGATGTGATTTAAAACAGACAGGCTCTTGAATCCTGAGACATTTCCACCCACTCTGTTTTCACTGCATAAAATCAAAGCCTGCCTTTGTTCGGCAGCAGTATTGTAGCAATGTCTAGGAGTTCAGATCAGTGAGTTGTCATTTAGTCATCTGCCCTGAAAAAAAACAAGAATAAAATCCTTCAGAGAGGAAAGTTCATGTGCCGTGTGCCTGGTTTGGCGGGTACCATCCAGAGCTGCGAGAATGGCTGGAGCCCCTATTACACCAAAACAAAACGGGTCCATCTGCAGCTTGAGCAAGGGAGGGACCAGGCAACAAGTAGCACACTCATCAGCAAGTTATAGTGGCTATACATAATCTGTAGATAAAAAAAATCTATGGGAAAAAGTGTGTGTCTATGTACAGCACAGAATAACACTAAAACAAGGGCTCTTTGCAGGACATGAAGCAAGACTGTTGGCTCCTAACTGGCCGGTTGGACAGATTCAACTTCTCAGGGAGCATTGCAGCAGTGTCAGGTTTGGTGGAGCAGGTGAAGTATCAGCCATGCGGTTACAACGAGGGGCTGTTCCCTCCTTCCTTCCTGTTGACAAGAAGCTGCCTGGGGAAAAGATGAAGGTGTTTGATGCCCTGACACGATACCTTCTTGTTCTGACCCCAACTCGGTCTTCAGAGGAAAACTTTATCGACAAGTCCATATTTTTTCAAACAGATTAATTGCCCTGGCATATCTGTAACATAACCCAGAGACATCTTTCTCTCAGTAGCCTACAAGATGTGTGTTTCTGGCTGAACCCAAGATGAAAGCCCTGTGTAAAACAGAAGGAGCAACAAACTATAGCACAGTGAACAGAAATGAGCTTAGGCTTCTGAAATATTTATGAATAGCTAAACAAATGAGTGCAAGAAACTATTTTCTTTGCAAGGGTAAGTAACCTAGGAACTGTAAGATGAATTGCATGATGAACTATGACAGTATATTTGTAGTATCCATTTTTGTGTTGTAGCTAAATTAATTGAGGTAGCTGTATGACATAAGCAGGGGTCTCAGGGATTAACCTAATCATTGACATGTGACCTCTGCCTCCAGTGCTCAGAAATCAGCAAGAAATCATCTGTTCTTTTAAGATCTGTGATACCTTCATCTCTTCCTAGTCCTTACAAAAGCAATTGTAATTGTGCAAAATAAGGAAAAGGGATGGAAAACACTTATCAGATCAGAACTGCAGTGGCACCACTTGACTCTAAGGAGGCTTTGGTGCAGCTGAAGAGCTGAAAGGCTCTTCTCCTTTTCGTTCCTCCTTCCTAGAATTCATCAGCTTCTCAGACCTGCCAGCACAATTGCATGTGCCAGATAGCTCTCAAAATGACATGCATTAGAAAAGCTCTAGTGCTGAAAGTCACCCACCCAGATCATCTTGCTGGGGGCAGATAAGTGTGCTGGAATACCTGAGGATGAAGAGCCTTCCAGCAGCCAGCCTCAGCTCCTGCCTGGGCACCATGCCTTGGCTTTCGGAAGCACAGATGCTCCTCTGCTGCTCTGCGTGGTCCGGCACAGGTCCCTCACTGGCAGCAGTGCTGGGACCAGCCTGTGTTTCACTGGAAGTGCACACACCTCGTGCAGGCACAGCCTGGGAGGTGGTTAGATGTCGTTAGGTAGCAAACTCACATTGTCCCGAGACAATGGTGACAGCCTTCCTTCCCAGGGAGGACAGACAAGGTCAGGTGTTTTAGTGCCATGATGGCACACCAAGTTGCATTTCCTCTCTAGGGAAGCCAGTGTGGTCAAAAAAATATTTCCCAAATAGCCTGCTGGTTAGGAGGGCTCTTGGAGCAGTGCTCTGAGAAACCCCAAGGGACGCGTGAGAGGCTGAAGTACTGGGGGGCGTGATGAACAGTACTGTCCTGTTGAGGTATGGTGATGCAATCCAACCTACAGCAGCAAAACGAAGGAGTTCTGCTTTTCTCTGTGCTGGAATTTTCCTGAACTAGAGAGCTCAGCTTGGTTTTATAACCAGACAGATATCAATAACCTCCATCTCACTAAAGAGAGAATTTATCTTCTCTTTTAAAAGGTTCTCTATATTTTTATCCAGGGGCTAAAGTAGGCGGAAGAGAAACACTGAAAACAGTGAGAGAGAGAAGGCAATTCTGGATAAGTGCTACAAGAGCTTTCCCTCAGCTCAAATCTGCTTTTTTCCTGCCCTTTTGCTTCTGCACCTGGCTGCCTGACTCTGTCTCTCTATGGTGTATTTCACCAGAAACAAAAGCTGTCACAATATTTCCTCTCCAAGTGCCACTGTGTGTTGTTTCAACTGCTGACAGCTGTATGAAATACCAGCTCCATCAGATGCAGGCAAACACTGAAGCTTTAAAATGGCTCCGTGTGCCACAGGCCTGCTTTGCCACGCTGCGTAACCAAAGAGATCTTTTCAGAGGTTCACTTTTAAAAGGAGAGTCTGATCCTGGCGGTGACATACTTAAAACTGCTGAGTGATGCTTTCAGGAGCCAGGCAGGGAATGCTGCCTGCAACCTGCCTCTGCAGGGCAGGGAAAGGGAGCGCAGCTCCTGTTTCTGTGTCAAATCACTGGTATCTTGGCTGAACTCTATTTTCAAATACTTTTCCTTTCCTTACTTTAATCCCTTTCTTGGAGGCAAAGTCAAATCTCCCCTCCCTGGCTTTGATCTCAGGTCCTGATGCTGCATTTCTGGAGTGTTAGCTGGGAGACAGGAGCACAGGTATGGAGAGATGCTGAGCCGGTGGTGGGGAGCTGGAGCAATCCGGATTTGCAGGTGGGTTTGTGCCCCACAGCACTGCACTGCTTTCCTGCCTACATTGTTTTCTGCATCTATAAAATGTTTTTACTCTTGCAAGAAATGTAATGTGGAAAAGAGAGCCATTTTGACTAGTGCAAACCTGCAGAACCTGCTCTTGTGTTGGAAATGGTGGTACATTGATCTATAGTTAACACAATTTATCCATCTGGACCCATTTCCTTTTCTGTTTTAACGTTTCCTCGGGCTTTGATTGCACTTCAGGATTGTTCTAAACAAAATACTGTATGTAATTGCTGAAAAACTTACTGCCAGGTCTGTAATTCTGGCTGACACATCGTTCCTGCTGCAGAGGACTGCAGCAGAGTTGTCATAAATGTCGATGGCCAACATGGGGATGGACCCTGCTCCCACCACAGGCCGGGGGGATTTTGCCCTTGGTTTCAGCGGAGCATATTAGCTGCTCCAACGCTCTTCTGCCTTTAGCATGCAGTGCATTTCCAAAATACAGATAGTGCCTAACAGTGCCATTTGGGCCTGTGGTTCTACAGTGACTGAAGAAATGGCAGTGCTGTGAGACATGGGCAGGCGGCGAGGCAGGGATAGGGCTGTTTCTTTGTCCACCAGGAGATGGCAGTGAGGATGCTGAGTATGATGCTTTTTCCCCCTTTATTTCACTTGTACACACTCCCTGAAAGATAACGGGTCCTTTGAGGACAACTGAGCTGTAACACTTTCATTTCTGTTTAATTTTCTTCTTCCGTTGCTCGTATTTACATCCTTCCCATACCTTTTTCTTTAGCACAATGCCCCCTGCATCCAGGATCTGCTAACTACTTTTTCAACATGAGTGGCTCACCTCTACAGACAGGCACAAAGCAGCATCACAGAAGCCGAACAACCATATCTGGGGATGAAAAAGAAGAGGGGGTGACATGTTTTGGAGCTGGCAGGCAGCCCACGTGCAGGCTGCTGCACTGAGTGCACAGCCTTGATCCCATGCTTGTTTCAAAGAAAAATACGCCCTTGTAGCAAAATTGAATTGACATTTAGCTTTTCGATTTCATCCCTGATGTTCTCAGCCGGCCAGAGGACAGCAGGAGACACATTTCCTTGTCTGTATGAAGCTCATGTGCCTTTGGGCCGTATAACTCATAGTGCTGCAAGTCTCCCGCTATGGACTCTGACATTTTCTGCTGCAGTGTCTTCCATCAGAGGGTTTCCCAAAAGGGTACATTAACATATGAAGTCCCATAGATTTTGGGAGGATGGAAGGAGACAATAGCTCAGAAAGGGACAGTTTTCTGGACCTGCCCCGCCGGCAGCACTCATGGAGTGGTGTCCTTGTGCTTTCCCTTCCCTCACCATTTTGGAGTGGACCCTCAGGAGTTTCATGCCTTCTGCACTTGGAGATGACAGGCAGATGGGGCTGTTCAATGAATTGCAAATAGATTCAAATGCCACAGCTGAAAAGGTGGACTTTTTTTTTTTTTTTGGGTAGTGCCATAAATAAAGAGGCTCTGTGTCCTCATTTCACGCAGTGCTCTGAGAACTTTCTCAGGGACACCTGAAATGCCCCAATTTTTCATTGCTCCTATCAAAACATTTTTCTAAATAATTACAGAGTGTTAAAAATGGATTGCTGTACCCAGGGGAATTTGCTTTTTGTTTGCCAGGAACAAATAGGCCAAGAGAATGAGTGCTCAGCATCACGAGTGGTTTTTGAAGGAAAGAGCAAAGTCAAAAGTCTGTAGACATCACCGGAGACGCTCTTTTTTCAAAGTGAATTTTTATTACACATTGTCAGGGTTTCAGGAGAAACTCCTGCATGTTGTGCTCCTAGGGGCTGAGAGATAAGGAGGATTCTCCTCATCTGAGAGTAATGCACATGCTACTGTTGACCCAGAGGAATTTTTGTTATTCTTTTTGGAAGTGACCTCTTCAAAACTATTCCTTTGCTTCTTAAGATGTTGCTTCCAAACAAGTGCTGGGTTTTGATTACAACAGTCACCTTCATAGCAGTTTGCACTTCAATGGCATTACTGTGGCTCCTCTGAGAATCCCCAAGCCCTGAGCAAACACAAACCTGCAAATGTTCAAAGCATCCTGCTGCCATCAGTACCTCTGCAAATTGTTTTTCCCTTTTAGGGTATCCTTCTTGAGTTATGAACAGTCTGTTTCCTATTATAACCATGTTGCTGGGTGGCAGGAAGAACAGAGATGGGCTCAGTAGCATCCCTTAGGAGCTGGCCTAACCCCCACCACCCTCCACCTCTTACACCCCAGGAGAGGTCCAGCACGTGCTTGTTCCCCTGTGGGTTTGCCAGGCGGAACCTTCTCTCCTACATGCATGGTCAAGGCATGCTGGAGCTGGGAACCAGTTGAGGGCTATACAAGAAAGCAGGCAATGCAGTTCAGCAAGACTCAAAAAAACCCATTAATTTTTCAAACAATATAAAATGAAACAGATCCCTTTGGGGTGAATTTTGCTGTCACCCAGTTTGCTTCCTGGCTCGGTTGCAGTCATGCCCCAGGCAGCGAAGAGCACATGGCTGGGGGACAACCCCCTCAAGCTTTGCTCCAGCTGGAAGGCCAAATAACTCCTTAATGTTTTCCCTCTCCTCCTACGGGTGCTCCTCACCACGCCCTGCCGAGGAGGGTGGCCGAGGGCCTGAGGACCCCCTGCACAGCTGGTGGGCTGGTGTGTGTGCCCCTCAGCAGCATTGCAGCCAGCCCCCTTCCTGGCTTTCACGTGAGGCTCACTTGGAGCATCCCTCAAGGCTGCTCTGCAGAGTTCTTGTATTTCTCTTGCTCCCCAGACTAAGGCCGTGAGGTCAACTGTATATACTATGTATATTAAGCAAAAGAGAGTTTTTAATCAGGTAAGTGACTTAGTGAGAGAACTGCCTATGGACCCCAAAGCTGCCTATGGTATGAAAACAAGCTGAGTGAAACCCACCCCTGTACGCTGCTTCCTCAGCAGAGCACAAGGCAGGTCTCTCCCATCCTCCAGCCCTCCATCCCACATGTGCATTTCTTTTATCAGTTATTTCTGGATGTCTTATATTCAGGCTAAGGGGCTTCTAAAATCTCTGTGCACACATTAATCTGTATGTAGTATCTATGTGTACACATACAGGGACTCCAGGGACAAGTGCTTTCCACCATTTCCATCACTCTCTCCCTCCTAGTCTCTCTGGTTGTTTGTTACTTCCACTTGCTGTGCCTTGTCTTAAATTAAACTGTAAGCCCGTCCTCGCAGGAGATGTCTTCTATTGTGGGTTGTTGGGAGGGCTTTTGCAGAGAAACTGGAGCAACAGATAGAGCTCTCCAGGCACTACTGAAATAATAATGAAGTATTTTCACCAAGGTGGGACCAGAGAGCATTGTCGTCTGGGTCTGAATTCTGCTTGTCCCTGAAAATTGCTTAGGTAATAAGATAGCTGCTTTAGAATTGCTGGGGGTATCCCACAGGATTCTGCTTTGACTCTGATTTCCATTTGCAGCACATGCTCTGCCATTTGGCCGGCACCATCCACCCGTGTGAGCTAATTTAAGGTTGCTAAACAGATGACACAGAACATACATCTTTTATATTTGATCTCTGCACTGGTGAGTTGTCTGACTGATGGTTAATCTCAACTTGTAATAGGATTTGCCTACACCCCTCCAAGAGCGAGATATTGGTCTTCTCTAAAACGGCAGCTCGGGGGGAAGCATGCCTGTGGGAGGGTGGGAGAGTTAATTTGTATTTTTTTGGCTTCTTGTTTTTGTAGATTGGATCTGGTGCTGTGTGCCTCTATGGGGAACAACAGGGTCATCATCCTGAAGATCTTGGCTGTTGGAAGGGATGCCAGTTGCCAGCTCTGCTGTCATCCCTGCATGCCAGCAGGGTGAGAAGCTGGCGGCTCCTCCTGGCTCAGTGCCTGGCTGGGTCGGTGGGTGCTCTGCACCCGCCCTGAGTACGGGGCTGAGCTGGGTGACTGGCAGTCCCCGTGCTTTGCTTTCTGCCTTTGCACTCATCAGCATGTTGACTTGGAGTCTGTGTCTAGTCTGGGGGTTTTTTTTGAGCCTGTACCCACTTCATCAAGGACAGAGCTCAGAAAGTCAACTATGAGGCATTGCAGACATTCCGTCCCAAAGTCCTGTGTTTCCAAAATGATGTGCCCACTCTGTACCCCCATCTACTGGGCGTCCTGCTGTGTTTTTTTCCACTTAGACTCCCTGTGCCAGCTTGGCCTCTCTCAAAGGCAGCATCATCTGAATCCTTGAGTGCTCCCTGCTGCAGTGACAATGGCATGAGGCATGTCAACACAAGCACCAGGAGCCATGGTCTGCACCAGGAGGGAGAGCTCGGGGAAGCAGTGAAGAAGAAGGGGGGAACAGCCTGGGGACCATGCTCTGTGAGGAGCTCACTGAGAGCATCCCACCTTCACCTGTCCTAAGGTGGGAAAGGGTGGCCCCTGCCCCCCCCCAGAGGAAGACAAGGCTCTTGGTGCTGGCAGGTGGCACAGCTTGGTGCCAGCAGTGTGGGCAGAGGAGGGACCTGCCATGAACTGGCTGCACCCCTGAGCTTCTCCCAGTGAGCCCAGGGGGGGGCAGAGCACTGCAAAACCATGGAGACCATAAAAAGCTGGATGTTTCTGGGCATATGACAATTTTTATTAACACTTTAATTGGTATAGTCACATAGTGCTCGACCCACAGCTGTAAGTGAAGGAATACAAAAAGAAGCCACAAACATGGATGTCTCCAATAAAAAACTCACTTGCATGGGCAAAACATACTCCTCATCCTGCAACAACAGCAAATAAGGACAGCAAAGCTCACAGGTGGCAGAGGAGAGTGCCCTGGAACGATGCTGTGTTTTCAGGTTGATGTGAGTTTGAGGTAAGTGTTAATTGCACAGTTTAGGTTTGTCCAAGTTTTTAACAGCATCATACCATGCCAGCGAGAAATCTGAGATTTGTTGCTCTTTTTTTGTGCAGGTCAGCAAGTAATTTCTGATATGTTAGACGAGAGCCATTCAGTGCCAGTAACAGGGCAGTGAGGTCTCTACCTCTCTTGAAGTGCTCCCTGCTTTGGTCAAAGGGTAAGGTTCCAGGCGTGGTTGGTAGGTACTGACTGGTTGTGGCAGTTCCCCAGGGCTGGATGCCTGTTGTACATTAACTAACCTGTACTATGGAAGAAAGGTCATGTATGCAACCTGGAAAACAAAAAAAAAACCATGAAAAAACCACTGAGTCATCCCTGCTATGTGTTTCAGACCTGGGCTGACCCAGTTTTCCATGAAATTGCGTTACTGCACTGGGCAGGGTCACCCCACAGGGTGAAATGCTGGTACAAATGATGCAAATGTGCTACATGCAGGAGATTTATTAACAAGATCCACGTTACAAGGCCTGGATCTGTCCGTCATCTGATCCTTTGTGAATATACTGCGAAGGCAGTTGATCTCAAATTTAGTGCTGTGCCTTTTGGGTTGCTTTGGTGTAGTATGACATTCAGGATTCCTTTACAGGCAACTGTGCAGAGCAGGAAAATCTACGTGAAATGCTTCCTACTGGAGTCACCATCTGGCCAATATTCATCTTGTTTAGTGAAATACCAAGATATCCATAGAACGCAGGTGTTAATGCAGATCATAAGGCACAAGTGACCGCAGTAATAAACCAACATGCAATGAAATGTAATTAACGCACCTGGTGCTTGGGTTTAAAAAGAATTTCAGTGCTTTTTTATTTTCCCTGCACAGCGATGTGCTTTTTAATAGTTGGAACTTCAATCACCACTTTGAAACCAACTCTTTAATCATATTAATTCCCTTAAAAAGTGAACTAGAATGTTTGCAAGTAAATTGTATTTCACAATTTAATCAGGAGAGAGGGAAAAAGTGGAAGCAAACATGAAACTTTATGCTGCTTAGTAGCATTTTTGTGGCATGAAAAAGACTATTGTCCTTTTTCTGTCGGTCTGGTTCTGCTGCTGGCAAAGGTTTGTTTTCAGTCGTGTAATCCTTGTTGACACGTTCCAAGTGCTTTTGAACCAGCTGGAACAAGTGAAAAGATCCAAGGCAAGAAAATAAATGATTAAGCTTTCTATCACTGGATTTCACAGTGGGTTTTTTTCATTCTCACCTCTGACCTACATCAGTAACGAATGCATTTTTGTAAGGGTAAAGCCCTCCAGGACGACATTTGTTCCAAGCAGACCAAAAAAACCAACCCAACACAGGAAATGTAGATTTCGTGTGTGTGTTCACGGGTTCCAGAAAATCACGTTATTTTCAAATGTCCTTTCAGAGCAGCCATCTCACCTGACCTCGTTAGTCAGCTGGCAAATCCCAAGCAGACAGGGCCTGTGTGGGGGGAAGGGAGAGGTCAACAAGTCAAAGCCAAAGGTCACAGGTAATTTTTATTTTTTCATGGGTATTTCTCAAGGGTGGTCTGATGTGTGTGAGGAACATAAATCTACATGGGGATACTCGCCCACTGACGGAGAGGGACGGTCCCATCAAGTGACTCCTGGTCCAGCACTATTTAATAGGGATTCAGAGCGCAGTAACTCTCCAGAGAGATGTCTGCTGCTGACACTTGCATTGCTCAATCCTTTTCCCCAGCCCTGACACAGGTGCAGATCACTCAGTGTTTTGCCACCAGTGGTCAGTGCTAAGCCACTGTAAATGAGCTGCTGACAAGCCAGGGCCATGAGCAAGGAGTAACTACCACCAGCCAGGCATGGAGGGGCTACTCCACCACCTTTATGGACACTGTCTACATTTTCGCCTTCAACAAGGGAGTATGCCTATGAAGCAGACTTTGCCTCCCAGTCAACAAGGACAGGCTGCTGAGGGTCAAGGATGAGTGACAAAATACCCTGTGTCACACAGCTGAGGGAGGACCTTTGCTCCGTCCCCATCTTCCACAAGCCAAAGTAAACCCAGAGAGTTACGGTCCACGTTGCTTTATGCTGCTGCATTTTATTGAGTTCAGACACAAACAGGGAAATTCAGGAACGCTTTCTGACTCTGGCTTCTCTTACCGGCCTCCTTGCAATGTTGCTTTCTTGGCAAGCCCTGGGAGGAGGGCTCAGTGAGCAGTGGGGCACAGGGAGCGACAATGAGTGAGGCCATCCACTCAGCTGAGCAGGGCTGCAGAAGGGCTGATGGGGATGTCCTCTCACATCTGCATTTGTCTCAGTGTCTATGCAATCCCTTCAGTGACCTGGGCCAATTTTAGGTGAGAAACTACTGGGCACTATACCCAGTGTTCACATGGGGCCATCCTTGGTGCTTCCTGACCTCTCTTAGAGCCACCATATCCTACTAAGAGGACTCATAAAATGGTTTGGGTTGAAAGGGACCTCAAAGATCATCTAGTTCCAACCCCCCTGCCATGGGCAGGGACACCTCCCACTAGACCAGGTTGCTCAAAGCCCCATCCAACCTGGTCTTTAACACTCCCAGGGAGAGGGCATCCACAATTTATCTGGGCAACCTGTTCCAGTGTTCCACCACCCTCACAGGAAAGAATTTCTTCCTAATTGCTAATCTCAATCTACCCTCTCTTTAAAAACTGTTACCTTTCATTTTATCACTACATGCCCTTGTAAAAACTCCATCTCCAACTTTCTTGTAGGACTTTTCAGGTACTGGAAGGATGCTAGAAGGTCTCCCCAGAAGGACTATAAGGACTTCTCAGACACCTGACTTTATTCTTAAGGCAGTAACCTAGTAGCAGAGTATCAGCAACAGATGAGACATGCACGACCCACACAGCAAACCCTGACTGAGAGAACTGGGCACTGCAAACAGTACTGGTTGGCCTCTCCTCAGCCCCAGCACTCGTAATGATTAAGACAAAGTCACCAATCTAATTTTTTCCTTCTTGACCTAAGTCATCTTTTGAACCCAGGCCCACAGAGGTGAAAGGTTAATGTATTAAGCTGTCTGCTCTTCAATTAATCCCTAAATCCTGGGCAGATTTACAAACTACTGGAAGATTTTAAATCACATCTGATTTATGAGATGCCCTTTTTAAGTTCATATTGCCTTTACAGATGGTCACCGTACAGAGCAATAAGGATAACAAGTATATAGATTTATTGTCAGGATGGAAATTTTGGTTTCCAAAATAATGTACACCTGTCCTGACACTGCAGCCAGGTTGAGTATCTGAAATGTTAAACCCTGAGATCCCTTTATTTCCTGCATGCCTTAGAGAAGAAATCAGTTGTACTGGGGACAGGTTACAAGCCTGATAAACTGAGGCAAAGTAATCCTTCTGCTGAGGCAGCAATGCAAACAACCTGCTGAAAATAAAGCAATACACCATTGCAGCATCAAGTGTTTCTTTCAGATAAGATTAAGTAAATATGTCTATGGGAGGAAGCTCGGGGCTTTGAAGGAAGACCTTGATGTATAGACAGACATGAGGATGGCTGGAGGGGTGTCAGAAGCTATGGGAGTAGGAAAGCTAGTCTGTTTGCAGGTGGTCTTTCTGTGTTGATTCAAAATGAAACCTGAAGCCTCAGGTACACTAAGATTTTTTAATCATCTTTTAGTGCATTAAAGAGACCTCCAGTGCTGTGAGAAGCCCCCCTGGTGCCCCCACTTCAGTCAGGTAGTGTATAACTAACAGTCAGGCCCAACAGTCCACAAAAAGCCACAGTGCCATGACCACAAATACTGAAGAAAAGGCCAGGGAAGCTTTTTTTATCTAGGGTAAGTAATCAACCTGCTCAGCTAACAGAAAGGGCTGGGTTGTAGGCTGAAGGCTGACACCCATCAGTAAAGTGAACCCAGGCACTCCGTGTTATCCTGAGAAGAAGAGGGGCATTTGCCAATAAAAGACTCAATCTCCAAGAGTTTTTACTGGTACAAAGCCATTTCCCTGGCTGTCAGACAATGGACATGAATCACGCCCAGCACTCATGATTCATGATTGCTCACTTGGCTGAGCAGACCCAGGTGTTTCAAGCTCGGTATCAAACAGAGGTAGCAATTTTCAGTAGCTTCCCACCCGAGTGGCTTCAAACCAGCAATGCAAAAGGGAAGAGCCTGTGTGCAGCCCCAGCCCTGGCTTGTCAGAGCCACTGCACACTGGTCCCAAAAGCTGCAGGACAAACTTTGCTGATGTTGCCCTTGCAGACATTCAATATATTCATTAATGACCTGGACGAAGGGACAGAGTGTATCCTAAGCAAGTTTGCTGATGGCACAAAGCTGGGAGGAGTGGCTGACACGCCAGAGGGCTGTGCTGCCATCCAGCGTGACCTGGACAGGCTGGAGAGCTGGGCAGGGAGAAACTTAATGAAATTCAATGAGAGCAAGTGTAGAGTCCTGCATGTGGGGAAGAACAACCCCATGGATCAGTACAGGCTGGGGGCTGAGCTGCTGGAGAGCAGCTCTGGGGAAAAGGACCTGGAAGTCCTGGTAGACAGCAGGCTGACCATGAGCCAGCAATGTGCCCTTGTGGCCAAGAAGGCCAATGGTATCCTGGGGTGCATTAAGAGGAGTGTGGCCAGCAGGTCCAGGGAGGTTCTCCTCCCCCTCTACTCTGCCCTGGTGAGGCCTCATCTGGAGTACTGTGTCCAGTTCTGGGCTCCCCAGTTCAAGAGGGACATGGAGCTACTGGAAAGAGTCCAGCGCAGAGCTGTTAAGATGATGAAGGGATTGGAGCATCTCCCATATGAGGAGAGGCTGAGGGAACTGGGTCTGTTTAGCTTGGAGAAGAGGAGGCTGAGGGGGGATCTCATTAATGTTTATAAATATCTCAGGGATGGGTGTCAGGAAGATGGGGCCAGACTCTTCTGGGTGGTGTCCAGTGACAGGACAAGGGGCAATGGGCACAAACTGGAACATAGGAGGTTCAGTCTTAACATGAGGAAACACTTTACTGTGAGGGTGACGGAGCACTGGAACTGCCCAGAGAGGTTGTGGAGTCTCCATCTCTGGAGACATTTAAACCCGTCTGGACGTGTTCCTGTGTGATCTACTCTAGGATCCTGCTCTAGCAGGGGGGTTGGACTAGATGATCTTCGGAGGTCCCTTCCAACCCCTACCACTCTGTGACCTACCACTCTGTGACTGTGACATCTATCACCTCAGCTGTTATCGTTGAATATGCTCTTTGTTTAAAACGCATAGTGTCTAGAAAGTACTTTCATCCATCACAATTTGAAGTACAAAGAATAGCTCATTCTGTTTTTTTCTCAGTAGATCCAGTCCTTTATGCAGAACTACTGTGTTACAGGTATTTGGATGAGAGAGAGGGTGAGGAGCAGGATGGAGAAATTGCCAGTATCCCAGCACCATCAATTGCTGTCAGCTCTGCTCGGGGAATAGCATGTAGCTGTTAATTGCTGCTGCAGACCCAGCAGATGGTGTGTAAGGCATTGTATTTAATGGAGCCCCTCAAAAAGAGTGGCATCTGCTTGTTTAATTTCTTGGCAACAGAATGGCAGATTTAAAAAACAAACAAACTAAATTGGACATTTAGCTATGGACGCCCTCCCCCCCCCCCAACAGATTATAAATGTTTTAAGATAAATAGGTCAAATGAAGGAAAATTTCAATTGACACATTTGAGAAGCAAGCCAAACTTTTAGACATTGCCTCTTTTAAAGATTAGAGTTTCAAAATGCTGCAATAAAACTCCTTAAAGAGGTTTTTAAATGAAACATTGACACTATCCTTTTGACTATGAATTTGTCTAAGTGTTTGTAGATCTGTTACAAACACTAATTCAGAAACTAATCCATTCTGGCTGTCTCTCTTTCTCTCTCTCACATACCCTGAGGTTAAAATATGATGTCTAGATCTAGACACTTAACTTTAATCATGTGCATCTCCTACATTCAAAAACAGCAACAGAAAACAAGGCAGAAAGCATCTGCAGTCCCTCTCTTTAACAGCTGGGACAAGCAACTCAGAGGAGCATTACTATAGCTTTTGCTACTGTAACTCCAGTATTAACCTAACTCGTCATATTCCTGAAAATTCATTGTAGCAGAAATGGCCATAGCAGAGCGTGCCGTGGATCCACCCGTAGCAGGGTATTATATTGTCTCTAACAATGGTCAAACCTGGATGCTTTGCGCAAGAATGTAAATGCCCTTTGGTCTTTACTGTGCACCATAAGAAATCCTTCCTGGCCCCACTGGGTGAGCACACAGCCTCCCAAAGCATGAGGGGGGATGACTCAACGAATATCTCTTCCCTATTTACTTTTTTTTTTTAAATCTTCTGCGCTATCTGTCAGACTTCAGGCATGCTTCATATTTTCCTTGTTTTAAAGCAGAGTTTCGATAGGGTGATCAAGCTGAGAAACAGCCCACGTGGTCTTTCTGTTTCCAGCTGCTGATCCAAAAAAGTGCTGCTGCTCATTGTTCCTTCCAGCTAACTCCCATGTTCATTGCTGCAGGCTCAACAGAGTCTGCCCATCCATGCCAGAAGGTTTTTCCCTTGGACTCTTTGCCAGGTCGCAGCTGCTGCGAGGCTGCACCACCCGGGCATGTGTCTGCTTGGCCAGGCTGGGACCACGCATTGGCAGGAGCCGTGAGCAGCAGCCCACAGCCCACAGCTGCCGACATTGCTGCGTTGCTCAAGTGTGTCCACTCTGGCACGTTTTGCTGATGGCTGTGCATTGGCTGAAGTTATATTGTGGGTTTTTTTCAGGGGCTGATTTCATTTCAGGCAGTAGAGACGCACGTGCTGTTCCCCTGACATCAGGTTGGGGTGTAAATGTGCACAAATCTGTGCAGCTCTCTGAACAGCTTTCTCAGGCAAGCACCAGTTGACTCCCACTGCAATCTCTCCAGGTGAAAAAGCCCAGTGAAAAGTATTTATTTGAATCTGTATGGGTCTGTACTGCCAGTGCAGACTGACCTCAGGACACAGGGAGTGAGTGATCTCTCACAAGGTTTACTCGAGCAGAAAGAGTGTGTTACACCCCCTCACCAAACTCCTATCCTGGTACCTGCCCGGACACACTGTCCCCTCCTCAGCCTGTCCCCAGCCTTCCTTGCCCAGATGCTTGTTTGCTCTGTTCCACGTGCACATGAGTAAGGAAGTAAAAGGGAACTAGCAGAGCCATAAACCAACCGTTAATATCTTACCCTAGTGATTGCATTCCTCAGGGGGACATATATCTAAATATAGTCAGAGGCTGTAGTCTAACAAACATTCTTACAGCTCTTTATTGAGGATTCCTCAGATATATCTTTTGCTTTTTATTTTTTTACCATTCAAGGCATAGCTTTGCAAACATTACAGCTGTTTAAATAAAGGGCTGAGCTGTTCACATAGTGAATACGCCTCGATAATGTCTAGTCAGTTATGATGGCGCAAAACTTCTCCCTCTGTTCCCTGTCTGTGAATGGGGAATAGTAACATGCAGATAACAGCAACATCCATTTTTTCACACTCACAGAGATAAAAACAAGAGCTATCCAGTCTTATTATTACAGTTTCAGCACCTTATATTCTCGTGTTGACAGAAGCCTGAGACTGTTAAAACTACGATTGAGCTCTTATTTCAGATGAGGTTTTTACCGATTAAAATTTTAAGCAGGTGAATGGAATATTAACCATCCATGTGACAGGACATTACATAAGGTTTGGAATTTTTTTCCTGGCTTACTCTTAATAGAACCTGTACAAAATTATTCTTCTTAAAGGTTTTTTGTCAGCAGCTATGCTGGGCAAACACTTCCCCATATACTGAGCTGATACTAGATTTCGCAAATGAGGTCAGTACCATCTTGATCAAACAGAGCCACTCCTCTGACAAGAAAAGTATCCTGTAGTGAATCAGGACATATGGAACAGACCCAATTCTATTGAAACTAAAATAAGCTAAAAAGGCCTCAAAAGAGAAAATTTAAATGCCTCTCATGGTTCTCACCACATATCACACGCCTGGCCTATAAAAGGTTAGACTGAAAAAATCTAGCACTCTACCTACCTTTGCAAAA
This sequence comes from Podargus strigoides, assembly GCA_028020825.1. Classification (NCBI taxonomy): domain Eukaryota; kingdom Metazoa; phylum Chordata; class Aves; order Caprimulgiformes; family Podargidae; genus Podargus; species Podargus strigoides. Next base: position 15,937,993 of record CM051621.1, on the reverse strand, counting down.
AGAAAAAAAACAAAACCACCTCTGTAATATTCTTAATTAAAAGATAAGGAAATATTCCTCCTAAATACTCACACCTTACACTTATTTATGACATTTCTGCTAAGGAGCTGAACAAAGCAGATGAGGGCTGTTATCTCCACTGATCCAGCGAGCCTGTGCCAGGATGAGGAATGTAACCCATTTCTCTGCTATAAAGCTTTTAACCTCCCCTCAGCATCCAGCACAGTGTGCTGGGACTGGCTGCTTCGGCTCTCCTGGCTCCTGTGGCAACCTCACCTCTGCCTGCGAGTGCTGTCTCCCTCCAGGCTACCTTCGTGGTTGCAGGAAAATGTGAAATACTGGAAATCCTCCCATTACCTTTTCCATAGCTCTTCTGCATAAGGAATACAGCCATTGGAACCTGGATTTTAAGGTTAGCTTAGAAAATATCAGCAGTGAATATTTAAAGAAAGACTGGAATATGTCATCTCCATCCTGTAGCACTGCTTTCCAGCATGACTGACTAACCTTGCGATTTAAATGCAGGTTCTCACAGGCACATACTTAGTGGAGTGCAAATGACAAAATTTCAAGTACCAAATATAACCCATGCATCATCAGGGGGATGGGAACAGGTAGGCAATTTTGCCTGACAAACTGTCTAAGATCTGCACTTCCCCAGTTAGCCTTCCTTCTATTTTCTACCTCAGCTTCAGTAGACTCTTGTAATTTCTCCCTGAAGATGTCCTCCGCAGCACTTGTGCCTTTCCCATGCTGGCAGCCATCCCTTTATAGAGCTCTCTGCACTCATTCACAAAAGTTGACTGGGTAGAGAGGCCCTATTTCCTATTTTAGGGCACATTCCTGTTTTAATGTTTTTGGTTAGGCTTGTGCTTTCATCCAGAACGAGACACGATTGCTTTGTGCTTCTTTATTTTAGTTATCCTCCATTGTCTCGTTGAAAGGGAAAACCAAGCCTCAAGGCCTTCTATCATTCTTGATTATGTTTTTATTATCTGGTCATTTGCTTCTGCCTGTCAAGTGATTCTTTCCTTTCACAGGCTGGGTATTTTTGGTATTTCATTCTTCTTCAGGGAAGATTAAATAATGTTACTGCCTTTGCTGTACTTTTTTTTTTTTATTTTTCCAAGACAGTTGATTTTTTCCAAACTGATGAGTTTTTTTCAGTGCATGTTGAAATTAATAGTGAATGCTAGCTTCTTTTTTTTTTTTTTATTCCTCTGAGATTATTTTCTCCCATGACTTCTCACTTTTCTGCTTTGGAAGTGCTCCATCCAGGACAACCACAACACGGTGCAACGGCAGTGCAAGAGTAAGTAACAGCATCTCACTTTTTCCCTGAGGAGGGCAAGGCTGTGCCCTGATGGAGCAGGCTGCTGGGCTCCAGGGTTGGCCTCCAGGACCAGCAGAAGCATCACTTGGAGATGTTTTCAGAGAAAAGCAATCTGCTGCCTAAAACATTCAGCCTGATCTGCACCTCGACAGCTGTAATTCTGGGGTCTGTGGGAAGGTTGTAGCAAAGGAACTGCAGCCAGCAGTAATGCTGCAAGCGTCACACGTGATGGCAGAGCTCACTGACATGTGATTAGCAATGGTGTCTGCAATAGCAGAGAAAAAGAAATAATTAAAATAGTGTATAAATGTGTCTGTGTTAGGGGGAAGAACAAGTTTAGATAGGGGATCAAAGGGGGTGTTTGGTCACATGCAGGAAAATAAAAGTAACTTCCAAGGGGGATTAGTGTTTCTGTACACACAAAGTCTCAGATCCAGTGAAATCAATATCCTCAAAGCCTTTAGCCATCTCTGAAGTCCAAGTCTTCAAACTGGTTTGACACATTTTGTCAGAGAGTAAAAAAACCCAACCAACCAAAGAAACCCCAAGCCCCCTGTTTGGAGTAGTTTGTCAGCCCTTCACACAAGCACTGCTGATACGAGGTTCAGCAGTTTCGAGCTTTGCAATCTTTTTAAAAAATATGTTTTTATTGCACTTGAAGTAAAGAGGAGTTGGTGTATGAAAATCAAAGTACTGCACGCCTCAAAAGATAACAGAAGTTTATTACACTATAAAGGCTTTCAGCATATGTGAATGCTTATTTTATCTGAACACATTAGCATAGTTATTAGTCATTCTAAATGATTAAATTTCCCTCTCATCCCTCTAATCTGCATTATAAATGAATATACTAAAGAGCAATGCACTTTGTTGATAAAGCACTGACTTGGCAGTCAGGAGACAGGGTTTGTTTCTGGGCCTGACTTTGGCCTCTCAAGTTGGCCCAGGCTGGTTACTTTGCCTGGAAACACCTCAGCATCTCAGAACGACCAATAATATTGACTCATTTTAAAAAATGCATCAATATCCAACCAATATCAGTATCAATATCAGTATCAGTATCAATATCAATATCAATATCAATATCAATATCAATATCAATATCAATATCCTATCAATATCCAGTTAATATCCATCAATGTTCTATCAATACTTTAACCTGTTTCACAGTCTTTCAGTAGTATCTTCCAAGTTTTAAAGTGTTTATTTTCATAGGAAACCCTGTTAATTATGTTTAAAGAAGAGGTAGAAGTTGCCAGGCTGTGGGTATTGATATGCTTAGGTATCCATGGAGTACATTATAGCAGCTTAAATGCTGACACTCTCAAACTAGTAGTATTAACATGCCTTTATTTTTTCTTCTGAGTGAAGAGGAAGGGCAGAGATCCCACCTGCAGCAGGTAGCTCCCGTGACTTAGGACACTCTCCTCTGCCTGGCTGGCTGTCCAATCCTTTTCAGCAGCAATGGCTAGGAAGGGAGTAGCTCATAGGATGTTTGAAAGGAAACTGAATAAAACTTAGTTTTGAACTATTCAAAGTTTATTTGATTACAATCTTGAACAAAGACCATGTTCTGCTCCTCAGTACCCACCTTTTAAGCATCGTGTCCTGCTGCTGCGGCCATCTGTGGGAGCCTGGAGGTGAGTGTGGCTGCACAAAGGTAATGTGATTGTCCTTTTCCCAGAAGTGATGGGATGGTCTCTAGATCTGCCTGTACTCCTCAGAAAGTCCATAAGCCTTTGTCATAAACCACCCATGAAGGATGAAGAGCAGTCAAGTGCTTCCATGGCTCCTCAGGTGGAAGGACTGGTGCCGGGAGCTCTGCATGCCCTTCCCAAGAGAGCAGGTAAAACTGCCCACTAATAAAACTTCCCCATTGAGGGTAAGCCTTCATTTTGCTTTTTTTTTTTTTTTTTCTGAGCCTCAGGCAGTTGATTCTTGGTCTCTTTTGTATGTTACCTATTGCTTGGGACCATACATGTGATTCATATTTGATACAGCCACACCAAACCTGTGCTACTACGTACAATAGAAAATGAAGCCCTTCTTGACCTTGATATGAAGGGCTGAAAAAGCCCTGTGGCAGTTTGCCTAAGTAGGGTGGGGCTGGTGCCAATAAATAGTTGAATTCCCCTGGGGGTCAATAGCATAGAGAATGAAAAAATATCTCCCTGAATGATTGCGTAAGGATCACCTGATTTAGTCATATTTACATGAAGCCTTGCTCCAGTGAAGTAATGCTCCTGGACCTCTTCAGGCATTGAACAGAGATTTGTGTTTTACTGAGATAAAGCAGGATGTCATCTGTGAAAAGAGCAATTTATGTCCTTTGTCATGCGTTGTGATGCTTTGAGTCTCTGGAGACTTTCTGATAGCTATTGCTAGCGGTTCAGTGGACAGAGCAATCAGAGGAGGTGACAAAGGACACACTTGCCTTCTGCCTCTCTAAGGATAAAGTCATTCAAATAAAGGAGTCTTCGAGAGTCATTCAAATAAATGAATGCACACCCTCTAGCTTTCTGTGGGCTTAATGAACCTTATTCACCACAAGTAAAGCCTTGTTGTCAAGCCTCTGCCTTTGGAGGGAGAAGGAGAATGCCCAAGGAGGTTGGTCCGTCAGATTTGTTTTCTCTGAAGGAGCGGAAAGACAATTTTCTGCCCTTGCCTGGGACTGTGGGAGCTGCACACTCCTGGGGGTGCAGTGACCTACTTGCTCTGCTGGCTCAGGCTTTCCTTTTCTTCCTGGGATTCTGCTCTGATTTCAAACAAACATTTGCTTCTTTGCTGAAAAATGGGTTTCACGCAGTCCTGAGGCAATCATGATTTTAGGAGGGCCTTTTTGCTTCTTCCTAGCATCTCTGCCTTGTATTTCATAGTAGGGCAGCAATTTTGTGCATGAAATAATTTCAAGAGCTGACAAGCTCCTAAAGTGTCTAAATCGTCATGTGCATATGAAGTCACATCACACACTTATGGGTTTGGTTTTTTAGAGTTTACATTCCCCTCCCTAGGATAAGAGAGAGGGAAGCAAAGTGGCTACTCAGCTTCAGGCACCAAGTCGCCCACAGCGCCTTTGATATACGGCCCCCTTGCCCATATGTGCAGGCATGTGCTCACATAACTCTCCCTAACTGTGGGAAATGAAAAGGAAAATGTTATATTTGGTAATATTTATCACAATCATTTCTCAAGAGCAAGAGAGGTCTACTGGCCTATTGAGAAATGTGGCCTTTTAATAGTCAACTAGGATCATCCATTTGTGTGAATAATACAAATCCCTTAGGCAGATAGAGAAAGTAGGGTAAAACCTTATAATGGGGTATATATTCTCCAGCAGAGATGATGACTGAAGGCCTTGGAGTTTGAAGAAATGCCAATTCATCAAAGGTTTTTTTTAGCTCTCCATTTTGGGGATTTCATGGAAATAATTGAGTTTTCTACTCTTGGCCCAAGAGTCTGATATATGCATGACTTAAAAGAAAGAGATTATTAAATATCTCACCATTTAATATCTAGATAATTTTGTCCTATAAAATCCTGTGCAGCAAGTAATTTAAATTGGTATCCTATTTACAGCAGACAAAACTGCTCACTACCATCTGCTTTGCAGTTTTAATAGATGAAGTGTTAACTGCGTGTTGCATGAAATTCATTGCGACTAGGTTAATTAAATGGCTGTGCTTCACTTCCTGCACTCTGGTAATAAGATGACAACCTCATCTGAATTTATTAACCCTTGCCACTTTCAGTACTGTTATCACCCATTCAACCACCTTTGGTCAACAAAAATGAAATAAATCACAATAACAGGAGACGTAACCATATTGGCTAACAAAATAGATATTGATTAGCATCTTCTAAAGAAAATATGTCAGTCTAGTCTGATTTTATTTTTGCAAAGGTCATTGAAATCTGTTGGACTACTATAAGAGGAGTAAATGGTGATGCAGTGGGTTATTGGAGAATACCCCAAATCTGATCTTTGCCACTAAACAGCCTAAATGACAGCTTCACCATGGGAAGCTGGAGCGACCTTCAAAGTCTTTAGCTTTTATTCTAGAAAGCAGACGTTAAACACCCCTCTGCAGCAATGGCCCTTACAGAGGGCTCAAAGCCAAACCTCTGAGCGTCTCTCCAGCCAGAGGCATTTCTGTCCTCTCCAAAGAGGGAGCACAGGGTAAATTGTTCCATCTGTGTTCATTCCCTGGCCAACCCAGCACTGGGTCAAGCCTTAGTGATAGCAAATGCAAACACACTTCTTAGCCATGGCCATGACAAGGCAAACTATTCACAGGTGGGACTGGGCTGGTGCATGGTGAGGAAAGACCTGACAGAGCCATCTCCAGGTGCTAGTTCCTGGAGCCAGTCTCCAACACTTACACTCTTCAGATAGAAAAGTTGATTTTAGGCAAGTACACACAAAGCAGTCTTGTTGCTTCTACTGAGATTTGATGAGATGGATCAAAACCATAGTCATTCATCTCTCTCTTGCCCATCAGATACAGGCATTGAAGACTTTCTGGATACCACCACTAAAGATCCTTCAAACTTCCTTGCCTTCCGGTCATCCCTGCTGATCTCAGCACTGTACCATGGATGTAGATTTTCCTCTCTGCCTTGTCACTCAGCTACTGCATCTGGAAACAGCTCCTCTGTCATGTTCAGCCCCCCAGGTCTAAGCAGGCTCCAGACACTATCTTTGAGGGTGTCTTTATGTGGTCTAGTGGGGAAAGTCATGTGGCTCCCTCTTTGTACACTTCAAAGTGGTTGGGATGTGATCCAGCTCTGGTTCAGAAGTTCAGCTGCACCAAACTGGTTTGACCTGTACATTATCGTGCCAGCACTGGGCTTTGCCTTCCAGGGACATAGATATAACTTGTTTGTCAAGCACAACAGGAAAGTTTTCATTTATACTGAGAGTTGCCATTAGAAATAAGTTTATAGAATAATTAGAATTTTTAACTGCTTACACAAGAAAAAGATATCTTTCTCAACTTGACCAGTAGTCAAGAAGCTGACAAACTTCTTCTCCCCTTCTGCTCCCTACACCCAGCTCCCAAACCCTGGCACTGTCCCAGCTACGAACCAAACCAGCAGAATCAAAGCAGCTTGCCCCATACAGTCTCAGCCTGTGCTGGGGACCAGAAGATCAAAGGGTCAACTGATTCTTTTCCCAGATGCTATAAGTCTGAGCCCAAAGTCAGCAGGGGTGCAACCAGATTTACCAAAAAGCCCCTGCCCAGGCTGGGGTGCATTCAGCTCCCAGAGCAGACTGGAAGAGGAGCCATGGCAAAGATGTGACAGGCAGTGGGCAGGATGGGTAGTGTGGCTGGAATGTAATTAGATTGTTACTGTAGAGGTGATCTATCCGTGACTAGGGACGGAGATGACATAGTTAACCACTGAATACTATCTCTGAGTTTTCAGACTTCCAACCATTTATTTTACCTGATTATTCTTATCATTGGATGTTAAATTATTTAAAAATAGTGAATGACAGCCTATTTATCAATCTTTGCCTTTCAGTATTCATTTAGACTTCAATTTTTCCCAAGATACCTTTATAGATGTGAAGTTGCCTGAAAGTAGTATTGCAATGTTCCATTTTGAATTCTGCTTAAAGAAACTCTTCTCTTGTACAAGGAAGTAACATTTCATGCAAGTACTATTCACATGCTGTAAAACACTTGGTAGAAAATTGCTCTAGTTCCCTGAATCACTTTTCTCTCATGGATGTCCCTATACAGTCACTCCACTCTTTCAGGACGGTGGGGAAGACCGGCCTGGCTGAACAGAGAGCTTTGGCTGGAACTCAGGAACAAAAGGAGGGTTTATGGCCTTTGGAAAAGGGGACAGGCCACTCGGGAGGACTACATATACACAGTGAGGCTATGCAGGGAGAGTATTAAAAGGACCAGAGCCCGACTAGAACTCAATCTGGTTGTTGTCATAAAAGACAATTAAAAAATGCTTCTATAAATACATTAACAGCAAAAGAAGGACTAGGGAGAATCCCCATCCTTTATTGGATGCAGGGGGAAACAGTGAGTAAGGATGACAAAAAACCTGAGGTACTTAATGCCTTCTTTGCCTCAGTCTTTAATAGCAGGACTAGTTGTTTGCTGGGTACCCAGCCCCTTGAGCTGGAGGACAGGGATGTAGAACAGTGTGAGACCTCCATAATCCAAGAGGAAATGGTTAATGACCTGCTGCACCACATAGACACACACAAGTCTATGCGGCCAGATAGGTTACACCCAGAGTGGTGAAGGAGTTGTTGGATGTGCTCACCAAGCCACTCATCACAATTTATCAGCAGTCCTGGCTAACTAGAGAGGTCCTGATGGACTGGAGACGCTCATCTACAAGAAGGGCTGGAAGGAGGATCCGGGGAACTACAGACCTGTCAGTCTGACCTCAGTGCCAGGGAAGGTCATGGAACAGATCATCTTGAGTGCTATTACACACCATTTACGGGACAACCAGGTCAAGTCCAGTCAGCATGGGTTTGTGAAAGGCAGGTCCTGCTTAACGAACCCGATCTCCTTCTATGACAAGGTGACCTGCTTGGTGGATGAGTGAAAGGCTGTCAATGTTGTTTACCTGGACTTCAGTAAAGCCTTTGATACTGTTTCCCACAGCATTCTCTGAAAAAACTGGCTGCTCAAGGTTTGGATGGATGGATCAAACACCGGCTGGATGGCCGGGCTGAAAGAGTTGTGGTGAATGGAGTTAAATCCAGTTGGTGGCCAGTAAGAAGTGGTGTTCCCCAGAGCTCAGTGTTGGGGCCACTCCTGTTTAACATTTTTATCAATGATCTTGACGAGGAGATAGAGAGCACCCTCAGTAAGTTTGCAGATGACACCAAGTTGGGTGGGAGTGTTGATCTGCCTGAGGCAAGGAAGGCTCTGCAGAGGGATCTGGACAGGCGAACTCTATGAGCTTCAATGAGGCTGAGTGACAGATCCTGCACTTCAGCCACAACAACCCCATGCAGCGCTACAGGCTTGGGGAAGAGTGGCTGGAAAGCTGCCTGGTGGAAAAGGACCTGGGGGTGTTGGTTGACAGCCGACTGAACACGAGCCAGCAGTGTGCCCAGGTGGCCAAAAAGGCCAACAGCACCTTGGCTTGCATCAGGAATAGTGTAGCCAGCTGGACTAAATAAGTCATTGTCCTCCTGTGCTCAGCTCTGGTGAGGCTACACTTTGAGTGTTGTGTTCAGTTTTGGGCCCCTCATACAAGGACATTGAGGTGCTGGAGTGGGTCCAGGGGAGAGCAACAAAACTGGTGAAGGGTCTGGAGAACAAGTTCTATGAGGAGTGGCTGAGGGACTTGAGATTGTTTAGCTTGAAGAAAAGGAGGCTGAGGGGAGTCCTTATCACTCTCTACAACTACCTGAAAGGAAGTTGTAGAGCAGTGGGTGTTAGTCTCTTATCACAAGTTACAACTGATAGGACAAGAGGAAATGGCACCAGGTTACAGCAAGGGATGTGTAGGTTAGCCATTAGGGAGAACTTCTACACTGAAAGAGTTACCAAAGACTGGAACAGGCTGCCCATGGAAGTGGCTGAATTGCCATCCTTGGATGTGTTTAAAAGTCTAGATATGGTGCTCAGGGACACAGTTTAGAAGTGGGCCTGGTAGAGTTAGATAAGGGTTGGACTTGGTGATCTTAAAGGTATTTTCCAACCATAATGATTCTATGATTGTCTGATACACAGCACTCAAAACGGCAAACGTGCACTGTGGTCTCACACAAAATGGGTAGATTGCACAGCTGGAGTCATGCTAACCCAGGCTTAACCTTAAAGGGTGAAATTTGGTTCTCAGTGGAAGGCCCCCACACTAGCTAAAGCTGCTGTAAACTCTCTTTCGAGAGTGTATGTCAAAAATGGCCTCCATAGGGCTTATGTGATTCTCCTGCATGAGAGCTGGATGGTGTTCACCCTGATCGTTTCCTCACACGACTGTGAAGCACAGATGAAATGTCACATTTGACTCATCTACGGGTGCACTTTGTTGACTACAGCAGATAATGTGCATCTTCCCCAGCTGAACGTTAACAGCTCTGCCTGTTTTCAAAGTAAAGTGTCGAAATATTTTCCATCCCAGAGGCAACCAGTCAGTTTTCTGGGGTACAGCCCTGCATCTTCACCAGGGTGTGGATGGGGGCTTCTTTTGACAGTTTGGCACTCTGCTCTTGCTAAAACATTGGCACCACAACAGTTAAAATTGTAAAACCTTGGGTTTTTTATTCCTTTTCAGACCAGACACAATATTCTAGATGATATGTTTTGCATCTCCCAACATTGCTGGCAAGTTCAATACAGCAGGATGAAACTTTTTAGTGGAAAGAAAGTAGAAAATGAGATGCTCAATTTGAAGCTAGGAGTTAGACCTTGAGGGTTCCTGCTCTAGAAACTACACACGTAGGATGTGAACTGATCCAGGAGCACAT